>OY482672.1:155279604-156777104 GCA_960531455.1 Urophora cardui | reverse complement strand
TGATTTTAAAGAAATTCATACATGCAAATAGGGAAACATTTCTTAGGTACTATTCCATTCCCAACTTGTCCTTGTTTCGAAGAATTAATTTTGATATGTTGAATTCTTAAACAAATCACCATGACAGCGAATTTGTTCGAATGTTTTTGAATATTTTTTTTACAAATTTTTGAGAAAATTAACTCAAAGCAAAAAAAAAATAATGTATTGTAACGCGTGTTCAAAATAAGAAAAAATATTTCTTTGATCGTGAGAAGTTTTTTTTTTTTTTTTTGAGTGTAATTTCATGTCTGTAAAAAAGTGAGTTTTTAGGTATAACGACATACCTTCATACATAGTGGGGCCAGAAGTGTCATGCAAAGAGGAATGTAGAAGAATTTGACAGATGTGGCCCCTATGGAAATGCTAGGGTGCGTGTGTGTGTGGAATATGTCAACAAAAAAAATGCTTTTGTTCGTGTGTGTTTATGAAGATTGAAGAAGAAGTCAGCTGATCTTATGCATTCTCCTTTATTGTTGCTCCATGGGTACAACGCTATTGAATGCGACTGCTAATTTCAATTTCGTTGACAAAGTATCACAAAAATAGCTCGCATTATATCTACACACCTTTTGCTTACCTCTTCCATTAAAGAAATCCAATTATGGTTGCTTATATTTAGGGGCCAAAAGCCATTTCACTTCAACAACAAACAAATTTAGTTTTGTATATTCGCTACAAATGCTCAGCTCGAATTCTCAAGTGAAATGGATGATACATGAAAATCAAACAAAACCCACGCCCAATAGAGAAAAATAAATATAAGAAAATGTTTAACTTGATGACCTTTGACAAATGCTATTGATGGTAGTCACACACAAATATCACAAATAAAACCAAATGTCTAGCAAAATAAATACAAAAAGGAAGAAAAAAAAAGAAATGAAGATTACTTTTTCTCTAAGCAATGTTGAAAAGTAATAACTTTAAAAGCTCAAATGCAAATATGTCAATAAATTTGGGTGTGCAAATATTTACACACACACACACACGTAAGCAATAAAACGCCCAAACGTTTGTATGTTCGGTCATTTGCTGCTTGAACTCACTTGCTTAAGTAAAATATGAGAGCTCGGAAGAGGATAGTAGTCACTCCTATTTTTCTTTTTTGACGTCAGACATATAAACACACGCATCAACGTGTATGTACAATATGTATGTATATTTTTGTGTGCTGCTCAATCAAGTGTTTACAGGAGGAGTTCCATGCCATGACTGACCGACCGACCGACCTTTTAAGATTTGACAAATAAACCTGTGGCTTCACATGTTGTTTACGTAATAAATATTTATAAAACGCTTGAGAAGAGGGATAAGTACTTCTATGAATATAACTACCAACTAGATATAGATATTTAGGTATGTGTGTATATGTGCGGTTAGCATATGCAACAGGAAATTGTAGAAGAGCTCGCAAAAAAACAAGCAAGTAAAAATAAACAAATAAAAACTGAAAATAATATGGCTAATGGTTGTTTAAAAACTCAACGTTTGCGCAACATATACCTAAAAGTATGCTACAAAAAAGTTTTAGAGTTTTTCCTCCCTTTTCAGCCTTTTTTTCACCCTTTTTTTTTGGTAGCAGAAGCTGTTGTAGTTAGAGTTTTGGATGGAGTTTTGGTTAGAAAACTTTTCTTTTTTTGTGTGTATGGTATGGAAGCTAAGTTTTTAGGGTTTGCGTGGGTCAATAATGTTTTTTACTATTTCTGCAATATACGCGCCCATATAAACTTACATATTTAAATGTACAAGTATGTATCTACTACATAGTACAAGCAAAAGCCTTGAGATTTCAGTCATTGCCCAGTCTACTCACATACATAAAACAGAGTGGATTTGCTTTTTATATACGTACATATATTAAATGCATAATAATTGCAAAAAAAAAAGGCAGAGTAGCTCGCCTGTTGGGATTTATATAGGAAAAAGAGTTGGCTTGGCCAGAGCATCATATGGGCGTAATGCCAAATGAGCCTGAGCCTTAAGTGTGCACTCAATCCTTTTGGGTCAGCATAAAAAATATTATTTATACACCATATGTATGTACTATATACATTTTAGGTACATACATATGTACATATGTATTTAGTGTGTACATATTTAAGTAAATATGCATGCATAAATTGGCTCCCGATAAAGCTGCTGATACTGAGACTATTTGGCAATTACGCATACATGCCAATTTTTTTTTTTAATATATGGATGCATGTATGTATGTACATATGTACGTAGTTACAGAAGTATGTATATAGTTCAGCAAATCGCGCTACTTCAATGCTAGCGCAGAACTAGCTCATAAAAATAGAAATGTGATTCTCCACCTAGCCCAACTCAATGGTTTCAACTATCGTTTTTTAACACGGCGACGCCCTAGGACCTTGCCGAACTGTTTTTAATATGCATAGTTCTGTGGTAGTTTAAAAATTAAGGGTTTGTAGATAATTTAAAACTTAAAACCTTTTGAACTTTTATTCAAATTTTATAAAAATTTCCCTTTTGGGGTAATTTTTTATAATTAGTAAAATTGCTTTAGTTAAGTAGTAAATTTGCTTTAGTTAAAAGCAAATCATTTCATTATATTTTTTAAAAATTTCCCTCTTTAGGAAATTTTTAGAATCAGTATAATTGTGTGAAATTTACCATTTTGACTCAGTAAAGTTAAAGAGAAATGATTTAATTTGATTTAAAAAAAATCCCTTTTTTTGGGAAATTTTGAAAATTAGCGAAAATATGTGAAATTTACATGAATTAGTAAAATTGCCTTAAATTAATAATTATGACTAATTTAAGTTGCTGGCAAACCATTTTATAAAATTTCCCTTTCTGGGAAATTTTTAAAACTACATAGAACAATTGTGTGAAATTTACCATTCTTACTTAGTAAAGTTTAAGATAAACTATTTAATTAGTATATTTGTGAGAAATTTAACATTCAGCGAAACGATTTAATTTCATTTCAAAATATTTCCTTTTTGGGAAATTTCAATTTGAGTTAATTTGTTTTTTTTTCTCAATTTCGCCACTATGACTCGTTTAGACATTTGGGCAAACAATTTTAGTTGATTTTATAAAAATTTCCCTTTTTGGGAAATTTGGTAAATTAGTGTAATTATGTGAAATTTATTATTCTTAAGGGATATGAACGCTCTGCTAATATGGTCCTTGAGTTTCTGAGTAATGCATTTAAATTTTTTAGCTTACACTAAACCAACTGTTCCGCTCTATATCCCTTTAGAATGAGTTCTGAGCTAGTTATGAAACGGAACTATCGCCTTAAGTGACTGGCCCCTATATAGGGTATGTTCAGAAACGCAGCATGAAACGCAACATCGGCATTAATTATTATTTTGATGATTGTGATGAGCGACGCTTCATGCAAAATTTACGTTTATGAACGCTCTGCTTGTACTACAAAATCAGGTTGCGCTTCAAACTGAGTTTCTGAACAAAGCCATATTCTGCAGTGCTGCTGCTGTCCTGCTGCTTTTGGCTCTTAGGCGATTATTTCATATCTCTGTATGATTAAAGAATTTGTGAACAAACGACCAAACAAGGAGAAGACTTTTTGTGGATATTTGAAAAAAATATACATAGATGAAATAAGAGAGATTTGTGAATTTAAGATTTTGCAATGTGCAACCATCCAAGCATGTGCCAAAAGAGAAGAAAACCAAGAGAAAGTAGCAAATAAATACTTAATATTTATGTGCATTTTTTAGAAATTAAAAAATCCACAGAGCTCTCCAGCTTCCTGTTTTCAGAATTTTCTGTTAGATTCTTCTTCTTTAATTTTTACAGAAAAATTTCATAGAATTCACCAAACAATCAACACATTGCTCACCCACAAAACCAAAGTTTTTTTTTTCCACACAAGGCATATACAAACATATATTTTTCTTGCCAACTTCAATTGTTTTATTTTTTTCTTTGTTTTGCATTTCCAGAAATAAATTGCTTTCAAAGATTCTCGGAACAGCCAAAGTATACCGAAGTTAATCCGGGTCAGGACGCTTTATTAACATGCAAAGTAATCGATAAGCGTGGCACATGCTCATGGCAAAAGGATAACAAGGTAATTATTTATTTATTTATTTACATATTTATGCATTCACAAAGCAAAAAGCCGTTGGGGGTGAGTGAAATAGAGAAGTGAAGAAGTGAAGAGAAAACGTAGAAGTGCAAGAGTGCTTGTGTAAAATGATTTGCAAAATGATATATGAGCTAAATTATTGATATAGTAGATCATTGGCGCACTCAAGGCGGGGGGGGGGGGGGGTTTGGGTTAAACCCCCCCCCCCCCAAAATTTGACAGCACACCATAAAAAAATAATTTTATAAAAGATGTACGATGGTACATGCATAAATATTTGTGTAAATATATTGCAAAATCTATGAATATTCGTGGATGTACATTGCCAATGTTTGTCAACAACTACTGATTGTGTTTATAAACAAGCAGTGTGGAGACATTTCCCTAAAAGTATGCTGTGGATATTCGCTGAGATTTGTTTTAATTTAAAATAATTCATCAACGCACACTGGTCACATTTGTATGGAGAGTGGGACAAAACTCAGTTTCTTGGAAACTGATGGACCTATCGAAACCAAATTTTGCATATTGGTGTCCCACTAAACGACTCATCTTTCAGAAAAAATAAAAACTTATATGTTGTAATACACGCCCACCACTAACGTTAGTTTACAGCCAAAAAAAAAAAAAAAACAAGAAAACCAGGAATGGGGGAGGATAGAGATCACGATAATTTTATGTTTTTTTGTTATCACTTCATTCAAAAATTATTTTCGCTGGGGTTACAAATGCGATAAACACAAGCAGTATCTCGCTCGAAAGGCAATTAAAATACGCTTCAAATGACATACAACTTGTAGTGGTCTAATAAAAACTCGCTGAGCGATAGCTGGTTAAAGTTGTGTGCATGTTTTGCGATTTTTGAAAAAATTTTGATTTTCAATGTAAGTTTTTTACAAAAAGTTGTAAAAATCAGGAAAGTTTTATTCTTTTAAAAATTTGCCCATTTAATTGCAAAGAGTTTAAGCGTAATATCAGAGAGATCCGTTGAATACTATATTTTTGGCGATTTTTTTCTTGTGAAACAAAAAGGATATTTTGAATGAAAAGCTTGGTTAGGTGACTTAACTATGTGAAAATGACTTCATAGGTCAAAAGGACATTAGAAGGATATATAGAGCTTCCAAAGACTAAACTAATGACATTTGAATTTTAAAAATCCCATGTCAAATAACAAAGTTACAATTAAAAAAAAATATTTCCGCGGCATTTCGCGCAATAAAAAAAATTGTCAATTACTCAGATTTTATCGAAAATAAAGTTTTATGGAATACAGTCGACGTACATATGTACAAAAATACGTAAAAGGAGCATCTTGGGTAACAATATTTTTTATAGACTATCTACATTTAATATGATATTTTAAGAAAAAGGGAAAAAAGGGGAAAATGTATAAACAGGCTTCTCAAGAGAACACTCGAAACAACCCAAATCTGCTTATAAGATCTGGTCCAGAATGGTCCTTAGTTGTTAAAAGTTTAAATGAAAATGCCAATGCTTGAAAATGACGCTCATAGAAAAACTAAGATTTCTTCATCTTGTATTTTGCTAAAAATAAATTGTTCTCACTGTTTTCTTTAGCAAAATCATGAAGCATACCTTTTTCTTACGTTTCCATAGTTATCCGCATTTTTTTGCACTCAAACTTGAAATCTCGCAAAAATCATAATACTCTTATTTACACAAACTTTTTCCAGAAAAAAAAATTTTTTTTTTCAAATGTGTTGACTTTAAATGAGCCAAAGTAACGTTTAATGATGTCTATTGCGTATAGGAGGTTTTCCATAAAATTCAATATATTTCCCACGGAAATGCATGACAAAAATTTCTTTTTGAGGCACCAAAATTTTTTACTTTTGTGTATGGGGGCTGACCAGTGTGCAACGATGTGGACTTAACTTAATTCACCATAATCCAATTCGTTCCACCAAAGCTACAATGTAGCTGCTACATGACGAAAAATATGAATTCAGTTGCAATCATGACGCAATAATACAGGTGACCTTTCCTTTTTAGTTTTAGTTTAAATACAGAGAAAATGCAATGAATTGAGCTTTAAAAGGTGCCTTTGTTTAATGTGTGCATACGTAGGTCCACTCCCCAAACATACATAGATTTAAGTAAAAATTGTCTGGACAAGTTTTGAGTATTTTTTTTTAATTTTCCGTTGGATATTGAAAACCCCCCCCCCAAAATATTTTTCTGTGTGCGCCACTGTAGTAGATATTGGTAAGTAAATATGTATGCAAGTGTGCAGGTATATATGTATAGAACTCTGCGCAATAGAGACATGTTCTTCACAGAATGTGTTCGAACTCTATACGCGTCTAATGCTCCTATTATTAGAACTTTGAATGAGTTCAATTCTCTCTCAGGTTCTTTAGCCTTAGATTTTTTTTTGCCTAAGTCTGTTTTCAAATCAATATTAAGTAACTTAATTGTATAATATCTAATTTATCATTAAGTAGTCTGTAAGTAACTTTTTTGTACTTGACTACTAATTAATAATAATAATAAATAAATAAATAAATACTGTATGTACATATGTATGTGTGTCTGGAATTTTACATGTCACTTGGCCTGTAAAATTACAAAAGCAAGTCAAAATTTTATATTAAAGCACAATATTTTTAGCAAACTAATATCTACAGTGTAAAGTTTTAAGAGTGAAGAAATAGGACATACGACACCAGACAGTAGACAAACGAGCTTGTGGTAACTTAACTAAGCAAATCTGCATGTGCACAGTGATGTGCAAACTTTTTGCAAACATCATAAACAAAATTTGTACATTAATGCACAAAATAAAAACTTGTGTTTCACTCACAAATTCTCTTCATTACCAAAAGGTTACTCATAGGCCCCAACCCAACCCAAAATTTTATAAAAAGTGGAACTGAACTTTCTCTCATAGCAACTCTGAAATGAGTTTCCACAAAAACTAGTTTTATATGTACCACTTTAACAAGCGAAAATTGCGAATTTAGCTTATGGCGTTTTCTTTTCTGACAAAAAATGTTGCCCTTTAATATCTCAATTATCGAATTACGTAACATGACTTTCTATAAAATGGCTGAATTTGTAGTTAATGGTGCCATCTTACTTAGTCAGAGGACAACATTCGTTGAAATCACCACACAAGCTTACAAAATGGCTAAGAAAATCAAACAGGGCAACATTTTTTGGAGAAAAGAAAAAGGCATAACATATATGTATTTCTACTTTTTCAGTTTTTTCAATTCATCAAACAAATATAGAATTTTAAGAAGAAGCAGAAGACTATAACTCGAAAACTAGAGTCAAACTTTCGAAAAAATTATTTTGATTACTGAAATCATTATCGTACTCAAATTATGTTTACCGCATGTATGTATGTAACTCATTAATGTTCAAAAAAAAAAAAACAGAAACAAATGCAAGTTCAAAGTATTGCCCAACACTGTTCTTGCACTGTCAGGCTTTTGTGTTACAACTACTCTGTATGTAATTTGTTTGCTTCGGGTATTATATTTTCGGTTTCCTAGAATTAATTTCCATACAAATTGCACACTCATGTATACACACATTCATACATATGTATGTACATTCCGTTGCATTCATATGAATATATCTGTGGCCACAAGCCATAACCGCCTAAGTCGACTTAAGACAAAATTGAGTTATATATACCACGTTATTATACATTAAAAACTCTATATTTCTGTAAAACCCCCATGCAAACATACATACATATGTATGTGTGCACGTACATATATATCTATTATTTAGCCTCTCTTCATAAATTTTTCAACTTTTACTCCCTCGTGTCATATAAAATTTAAATGGAAAAATAATAAAAAAGCTTTTCCATTTTCGTTTTTATTTCAAGAAAAATTTTTTTTTACGAAAAACTGTGCAGTTGACATAAAATATTATGTGACTTTTAACATCAAGCATCAATTAAAACGAAACGCTTGTGTTTTTGTTGTTTTAGCATACAGAATGGACTTACATACATACCTACATACATATGTACACTCATGCACATAGGGAATAAACTACATATACCCAATAAACACAAAAGCGAGGATGATATCGTGGCGAATTCGAGATGAATTCGCGGAGGTGAATGTAATTTTTAGGACTTGTATCGAGTTCGAGATGGACTCGAGAAAAATCAATTATCGCAATAGCATTTATTAATTTTATTAAATCTTGCTTTACACGAAGAAATTCCCTGTTGGACTTTAATTTACCATTTAAAACTCTACTCAAGCGACTGAAAAGCTCGGATGATATCGTAGCGAATTCGAGGCGGATTCGCAGAAGAAGATTTTCTAGAATGTATTAGCCAATGAGCCTAAATCTCGAATCGCCAACTATCCGAGAATATAAAAATGCGCGAATCGCTAATGAGGGGTGACTCGCCTGGGAATTCGGATTCGCCGATCTATTGTCGCGAACTATCGCCGCGATAATATAATCAGAGAAGCGAACTCGTCTCGAATTCGAGGCGAATCCGTTGTGTTTATTGGGTATGAACAAACACTAATTATATATTTATATGTGCAAATATATCGTTTTAAATACATACATACATATAGGTATGTACATGCATTCTTACATACATCATATATTCAGCTTTCACATCTGTTCAAGTCGGTTGCTGAAGTAATTACTTTGGGCACATATATCTCTTGCTACAGCAAGGAAGAAAACTAGAATAAAGCAACAATCAAAACAACAACACTTACACTAAACATGCAAGCATACATACATAAATGCAAGGCCAAATCTTGCAGTAAAACATCTATGAGGCAGAAATATGTGCCTGTAGCTAAATATGTGTGTTTGTATGTATGTATGTATGTTCGTGCATTGAAGAAGCACAATACCATAAAAATAATCATAATAAAGACTTGTACAAATTAAGCTCAGCTGCTCCTATGGCATCATCAGCAAAATTGCAATCAAGATAAGAAAAATACACAAACAAATACACACACAAAAAAAAAACAGAAACCTAAGAACGCATAAACAAAAAACTTAAACCAAAAAACAACAAAAGTAAGAATAACCGACGCAAATTTATTAGCTTTTATTATTCATTCGTACACATTATTATGTTTGGTTGGTGTTGTTGTTGGTGCAAAAGCAAATATGTAAGACACTCACATATTCATATGGAACATATTCTAGTTGTGCGTAGTACCTACATACATAAGTAACATTTTTATTATCAAAACAAACAAACACAACAAATAAATGGAGAGACAGAGAAACAAACACAGAAATTTGTAAAAGTTATTTTGTGCCAAAAAATTTATACAACAAATGCATACACACAAACATATGCATGTCGGTGCATATACAACTGCAAATAGCAACCAATGCCTGCATGAAAATAACGGCAAGCACAATGGCATGCTTGTATGTGTGCTGCGGCCAGCCAGCCGTACCAGCAAGCAATCACCGCATACCGGTATGGTGCACCTGGGCGTATGAGTAATATTTGGTAAATGCAGGCAATACATTCGGTGCTGGAGCTCCGACGGCATTGAGCATATTTGCCACACATATTTCTGCGCTCACCCTCATTTCAGGCATTTATTTTTGTGAGTGCAAGGCATTTTCTCGCTCTCTATTGCGTACACAATATTATCAAATATTTGTTTTGTTTGTTTTTTCTTTTCTGCTATTGTTATGCTTGTGGTTGTAACAAATGTAAGAGAATGCTTATCGTGGTTGGACCACTCAAGGCATTTTGTATGTATTCACTTCTGATGTATACATGCATTTTGTTTACATTTTTCATATGCGCCAGCAGAGGCTAACACCCCTGCAGGGAAATCAATAACTAGTGAACACAATTTCTGGTTCAGAACTAGCGATAAGGTGTCAAAGAGGCGCCAGTTGATTTGCCGTCGGCTTTGCATATTTCTGCAATTCTCAGATTGTTATTAAAGCATATTATATAAAGAGTATTTACAGTTTGCATCTTCACTTAATGATTTTTCATTTAATGAAATAAAATGTTCCCCGAATTATGCTTTTCAGGTCCCTCAGGTTTTTTTTTTTTTGTATATTATTACATTTTAAATATTGTTTTAAATTTTTATTAAATAAAAAAATAAAAATAAAAATAAAAAAAAATTAAAAGAAAAATAAAAAAAAAAACAATTAATAAAAATTTAAAAAAAAAATTATTATGCGCCACTGTCATGATTCGAACCCGCGCTCGCCAGATTTAAAATCTCACGCGCCTAACACTCTGCCATCGCGCTACTTGCTTTAAGCGTGTCAAATGCTGCACTTAAGAGGCAGATGTAAAACTGCAGAATTTTTTGGAATTTTTAAGTAGTTCGGAACTATCGAATAGGTAATGCAGCGGTGGATAATTGACACCGCCTATGACATCGCCATGTTAAATTCGCCAGTTGCTAACATGCAAAAGAGATTGAGCTCGCACTAGTAGTGTCGAAAAATGCACTAGCTGCGCACAAGTGATGAACTAGAGATTTTTCCCACAGGAACTTAATTACACACACACTCATACACACCAGCACATACATACACATACATTGAAAAGCCTCTACCTGTGTGTTTGTCCTCAACACATTGCAATTGTTCTGAGTTGCTTAACTTGCCGCTGGTGAGGTGTTCAGTTAAATAATAAATAAATAATTGAGAAGTCTTAATTTTGTATTGTTTTACTGCAAATACATATTTTAGTTATTGTTGCATTTTATTCGATATGTGTTTATGAGAAATCTTTTTTTATGTTTTTATACCCTCAATGTACATGAAATGGTGTAATAAATTTGCTTCAAAACACAAACTACCAAAATGTATGCCTTGAGATACAATTTCAGAGCTGAAAAGGACACTAGAAGGAAATATAGAGCTTCCCGAGATCTTCAAATTCATTGTATGCATCAATAGAGCTGGGCGCCAGGAGGTAAACAGCAAATCGTATAGGCGTTTACGGAAGTTTCACTTAGGCCGTTATGAAGTTTAAACGACAATAAGCAGAGTTGTTTAAGTTATGTCCGTTTATCTGTCCTTCTATGTGAACGAAAACTATTCCCGCAGTTTTTTAGATATCTGCGTGAAATTCGGTTAGCAGGCTTTGCTGCGTCCTCCTTCAATTAAAAGTCTCAAAAAAGCAAGTAAAAATGTTAAAAATTTCTGGATCAAATTCACAGCCAACGTAAGTTTTTTACAAAAATATGCAACTAACAAATTTTCTAAAAAAAAAAATATGAAATGTTCTAGCCGACAAAATGTGACCACGAAGTGGGCAAATCACATGGCGAGTGACATTTTCAGAGACCTCAGACATACAGTGGCCGCTGTGGTGCAGTGTGTAGAGTGCTCACCTGCTCTGCCAGGGGTTTCGGGTTCAAACCCCAGTCCGAGCAAACACCAAAAGAAAAAAATTTTCTAATTAGTAAAAATCCAATTATGGGGTTTTTAAGAGCAGCGGTCACCTCTCGGCGGTGGGCGGCATACCCTCCGAGAGTATTTCTGCCATGAAAAAGCTTCTCACAAAAAATGCATTCGCCGTTCGGAGCCGGCATAAAACTGTAGGTCCCCCCAGTTAGTAGGAAAAACAAAAAGGAGCATACCTCAAATTGGGAAAGAAGCTCGGCCATAAAACTCGTCAGAGTTATAATATCGCCATTGTATTATATTATTATTATATCATACATTGTATATCGACGGCTGAGAATAAAACCGCCCTATTTCAAAAATTGTTTCAAAAACGCCCTATTTCAGATAAAATTCCATATATGTATATTTCTCTGAAATAGGGCGTTTTTGAATAATTGTCTGAAATAGGACGTTTTTGAAACAATTTTTTAAATAGGGTGATCTTATTCTCAGCCGTCGATATAAGTTCACACATGACATACAAACACAGCGAGAAGCATGACACGAAAAAAAAGGAGAAGCACAAAAACCAAAAAAATATGCAAAGAACAGAAATTGCAACATTTTCACCAAAGAAGAACAACAAACAAACAAAAAATAATGCAAGGAATGTGCAACATCACCAAAAACATTTCGCTATTTGCACATTGTCGTCGTCAGACGCGCCCTTTCAGTTAACTTTGTTTGCTCTCTTTGCTGATTTTTGTCTCGGCGGCGAGTTCATAGTGTAAAAACGCCCAGCTGTTTTTCTGCTGACCTTTACATTCTTGCATACATACATACATACATACATATATGTATGTATATGAGTTTCAAGTAGTGTATGTATTTTAATTTTGGCAATGTCTACGCGTTTTTTGAGAAAAATAATAGTGCATACGAAGCCCTAAAAATATGTATGCAGTTGGCAATTTGATCAATTTTCTCTCAGCACACATACATACAAAATTGTTGTCCTCGCCTCGAAGCGCTGCAATATGGCAAACTTGTAGCTTTGTTAAGACTTAAGGTTTAGCCGCCCTTATATGAGGTCATTACCAAATCCGGTGCGGTTCCGGACGGGTGGCTTCTGTGTGTCGAAGGTCAATTTTAGCGTGTTAAAGTTTCGCACTTCGGTTTTCGACATTTCGCTCTGCTAGTGCAAAAAAAAAACCAGAAATCAAAAACGCATAAGAATGAATTTTTATACAGACACATGCGCTATTATATTTCTGTGCCGTTAAATTAAAGTAGCTTAACTCAAAACATGGTGAACGGAGAAAAATCGATTTTTTGTCAAAATTAAAACTATTACACGAATTGTGATTTTTAAAAGAGAAAACAATAGATTTGCAGTGTTAGAGAAGGAATAGTTGTGAACTAGAAATCTTAAAGCAAAGTTAATACCGAAAAAATTTACTTTTATAACTTAAGTGCTTTTATTGAATACAATTTTTACGAGAAGCAAAAATTAAATGTAGTTAAGTTTTTTTTTTATTGAATTAAATTTTTTCCAATAAGCGTTTTATCTCCATTTAACTCGAGTTATATGTTTTTGAAAAACTGAAAACGCAAATAAATATGCCCACATAATTCCAGTTTCTATTTGAGTTAGGATAATTTTTATATCTTAATAACTTTTTACTTATTACTCCGATTTAAATGGGAATGGCACAGATCGGTGGGGTTTCCTCCAAAGATTAACACTATAACAATAACTCAATTTTGCTTTATCTCGAGTTAGGTTACTTTAATTTGGGGCACAGATTTAATAACTTCTTCTTTCTGATTTTTTCTTCTCCTTTTCTTCTTCTTATCATTATTATTATTTTTAATTTTTTTTCTTCTTCTCCATACTTCTTCTTCTTAACTTGTTTCTCCTTATCAATTTTTTTCATCTTCTTGGTTTTTTTTTTCTTTTTGCTTTCTTTCTTCTAACTCGAATTCTTATTCTTCTTTTTCCTTCTTCCTTTTTCTTCTTTTCTTATTCCTTTTTTTTCTTCTTTTACTCCTTCTCTTTATATTTCTTCTTCTTTTTCTTGTTTTCTTCTTTTTTTTCTTCTTGTTATTTTTTCTTCCCTTTCTTCTGTTATTATTTATCTTCTTCGGTCCTTCTTCTTCTTCAGTCTTTCTTCCTCTTTTTCTTCGTCTTCCTCCATTTCTCCTTTTTTTCTTGTTTTTGTATTCTTCTTCTTATATTTCATCTTTCTTTAGTTATTCTTCTTCTTCTACTTTAGCCTCTTCTCTACTTCTTCTTTATTTCCTTCTTCCTCGTCTTCTTCCACCTCCACTCCTTTCCATTTCTTCCATTAACATTTAAACACTCAAACCCACTAAACTAAATTGCCTTCAAGTGACATTTCCTTGTCTGCCTTGTGTCTCGTTTTTATTTAGTTTTTATTTTTATTTATTTTAAATTGTTCTATATGTATGTTGTGGCCGCTGTGGTGCAGTGGGTAGAGTGCTCGCCTGCTATGCCAGAGGTCTCGGGTTCAAACCACGGTCCGAGCAAAACACCAAAAAATTTTTCTAATTAGTAAAAATCCAATTATTGGATTTTTTAAGAGCAGCGGTCACCTCTCGGCAGTGGACGGCATACCGTCCGAGAGTATTTCTGCCATGAAAAAGCTTCTCACAAAAATGCATTCGCCGTTCGGAGCCGGCATAAAACTGTAGGTCCACCCAATTAGTAGGAAAAACAAAAAGGAGCACACCCCGAATTGGGAGAGAAGCTCGGCCATAAAACTCGTCAGAGTTATAATAGCGCCATTGTATTATATTATATTATTATATGTATGTATATAACAACCCTCTTTGACGACTTCGCTTTTATTGTTAACATGTATTTATTTTGCTATTCTTTTTATATTGTTGCCAAAGTAGCAAAATATTGTTCTATGTTTATTGTTGATTGCATCTTTTTTCTCCTTCTCCTTTTTGTTATTGTAACTCTTGTCGTTATAATATGTATATACATAAGAAAGTGGCACTCATGCGCTGCAACATGTGTTGGGGTATAAGGATAATCTACATACATACATACGTATATACGTAGTGATCTTAGACATACATGTGTAGATATGCACTCAGAAAAAAATCATCAACACGATTCATGTAAAATTAACACGATCGATCTTTACACATAGAACAGCAACAATTTTTCAAATTACACGATGTTTGAAACATGATTTTGGCTTTGTAACTGTCATCTGAAAATTTGGTAAATTCAACCAAATTTTATTGTTGATACAACATGAAGAAATTTTAAAATATACAAGATGATTCAAATATAAAATTTTATTCCTAAATGTCATTTGGAATTTGGTTTATTTAACATGATGATAGTGTCAAAATAAACTAAAAAAAAATGTTAGAAAAATGACGTGTCAATTTTAGTGTCAATACAACATGAAAACAAATGTTAAAACAACAAGAACCAAAATTAACAATAAAAGTTGGTTGATATAACACGAAATAATGTTCAAACATAAACGTCATTTGGAATTTTGGTTTATTTAACACGATGATAGTGTCAATATAATCTAAAAAAGTGTTAAAAAAAAACGTCAAAACTATTTTGAAACATACACAATATTTTTAACAAAATGAAAATTGTGTGCCGTGGGAATGATGGGAGTTTAGCATCATTGTCAGTGCGCGGTAATGTGGTTTCCATTTTTATTTTCAGTTCGCAGGTAAGTTAAAAGTGGATTGCATTTTTGTTTCTAAATGTTTTTAATGTTCAATATTTTTTTTCCTCTTCATAGTTTGCAATTTTTACCACGAAGAGATGTTTAGCGAATGGAGTCTTTCACGCAGCATGCGGTGCATATACCGTTGCATTAGCGGTCAACCATTACTCGGTGCCAGTGATAGTAAGTACTATCGCCCAGGTATAAACTATTCGTATGAGAAGGACGCTTTCAATTTGGTCGGTTGTGCGGGTGATGAACTCGAATATGCTTTATTGATCTGATGATTATATATTTTATGTTTTATATGTTTTTTAATTAAAAAAAAGTAAATTGTAAAATCAACAAGACTTTCTAGTTAATTTAACAATAAATTTAAGGTAAAATCAAAAAGATGTTATTGTTAATTCAACAGGACTATTTCGTGTTAATTTAACCAGCTTAAATTGTAACATTAACTAGTTAAAATTGTAAAATCAACAGGAAGACTCAATACTTTTTAGTGTTAATTCTACAGTTGTCATCCTGTTAAACTAACACTTGACAGTAGTGTTAAATTTACACGATTACATGATGGCATACATTAAGCATCGTGTTGAAAAAAATTAACCACAAAATTTGTTGATTTTTGGTTCATTTCACACGATTTTTTTTTCTGGGTGTGGAAATACCGTGGTGGCCACAATTATACGCACAATATTTCCAGTTATTTCAAAGTATAATTCCTATTTCAGGTTTGAAAAAATTAGACAGTTGGTTTCATATACAAAATTTGGCAAGTAGTGAGCTAAGGCAAATTTATGGTGAATCGAAAGAGGCTTATGAAAACTCCAAAATCCAACTGCTTACTACAACTACGTCTTCCCAAGTGAATTTGTATTATAAAAGTTGTGTACGAATACTTTTTGTAGTGCAGACAAACAATGCAAAGGTCCGATGCACACAAAAGAAGACATTGTTAAGCGCGAGTTAGCGCATATATATGTATGTGTGTTCATATGTATTCATGTACATATGTATGTACATATATGTGAGTTTCCGCCAAGTGCCTTTGAATGCAATAAATGTCACCTCAACTGCCACTTTGTTGTCATGTACAAACAACAACTGACAACGAATGAAATTAAAAAAAGTCTTCGCGACCTCTTCTTCTTCTTTCATTTCTTTAGTTCATGAGTTTTATTATCTTTCAACTAGATAATGTCTGTTTTTTTGTTGTACTTGCGAAGTGATAAGAATAATAGAAGAGCGAGTAACTAGCATTTGCCCACTTCAACTATACGGTAGCACATATTCGTTTAAAGGCGTTAAAGGAGTTACAGATTTTTTTGGATAAAGATTTTAGTGAAATTTAATGACGAATAATTTTCTAGAACACTTTAAGCCCCTAGCGACCTTTGAAATCTTCCCACCGGAGCTGCCACTGTCTCTTCATTCGAAGATTTTGCAAGAAACTTCTGGCAACATTCGTTATTTCTTCCGCAATCTCCGTGTGTTACAAGCAAGACCAGAGATAAATTGTAGCCAAATTTTTAATAGGAATTTTCATACAAACTTACCATCTCAAACGAAAATCTCGTTGCTCTCAAACAGCCAGCAAAATCCATCGCAAACACCCAAAAAAATCGCCCTTATTTATGCAACCACTTTGTATGCATGTTTTCCAATCAACTCGGCATTGCACTGCAACATTGTTTGTGATGCAATTCGTTTGTATCCACCCAAGAAAAAAGAAACGAAAGAGGGATGCTTGTTTGTGTGACATTTGTTAGTGAATTCGTTTATTTGTCTGTTTGTCTCGAGTTGGCGCCAAGAAACCTAACAATATAGCAGCAGCTGCATGACATTTGATAGATATGTGGCTGACATATTCCAAGCTGACACTGTTATATACATATATTATTGTTTCTGCGTTGGTTTAAACATCACACACACAAACACAAAAGATGGTTGCAGGAAGCGATGAGGTCTGTTGGAAATTTGAAAAGCATATATGTACATATATTGAAGAGATTTAAAGGAAATACATATGTATGTGAAATTTATGAGTTTAATGGGAAGCTATAATATTAGAAAGAAAATATAGCTAAGAAAAGTTCATCTTCACCGCAATCGGTTTCAAGTTCCCAACTGTTCCACATTTCTATACAGTCAAGTACTGCCACCACTTTCATCATTCCGGAAACGCTCTCATTCCACTTTCTGCTGCGCTTGGGTCACATGTGACCGATTTACAATCCACAGCTGGAGTTTTATTTCCGCAAATCACGTACACTTCATTTCCAACACACACACACACACACACACTTAAATACACATTTCTGCTCATCACGCAAACAATTTTCAAACATTCACATTCACATTCGCCTGGCAGTGCATTCTCATTCTCATTCTTCAGCTGGTTTTACCATTTTAATTTGTCTCGCTGTCTTACATGTGTTACAAGTTGGCGGCGCTACACTTGCAATATCTCTCTGCTTCATTGTTGTTATGTTTGCTGTTGTTGGTATTGTTGGCACTGTTGACATTGCCAACATTGTAGTAAATTTGTGTGCTTTTCTATTAAAATGTCATGTCATGTTTTTGTGGTTGTTGATTGCTGAATTATGTACTATCCCAGCCAGCAAAATCATCGTAGACGAGCTCGTAAACGGATGTTTTCTCGAAGAAAACTCTAATAAAATATCGTTTATGATATCCGTTTACGATTCGCCTACGAATACTGTTTCGCTTTAAAATGTTCATTGCCTACGAGTGTCGTAAATGTATCGAAAAAGCACTCGTATATGAATCTTTTTACGTCCGTTTTTTTATCGTAAATGTAGAAATTTTACAAACATACATACTTACTTTTAAAATATTGAGTTTGAAATTTTTCGTTTTCTTTTTTTTTTTTTGACATGATAGAAAAAAGTTTCTTTTGTTATTGTTTTCTTATTCGAGAATAGCTCGTAAATCGCAATGTTCGTAAAATGTACGGTACCTTGCTGGCTGGGATGTTGCAGTACGAGCGAGCGAGTTAGTGTGTGAGTGAGTGAGAGAGAGAGAATATCCTTCTTCTGCCTTGCAAAGCAATAAAATTGGAAATTATGTTAAATTGAAATTTTAATGTGAATTTATTTTGGAAACAACTTTTAATTTTCGATGTCATTAAAGACAAAAAGCGGGCATGACAAATGATTGAAAAATTTTGCAAAGAGATGGAAAAACATATTTCCGCAAAAATGTGTCAGGACTCCCAAGCAAGAATGACGCTTTAAAGCAGGAAAGTAAATAATATTAAGTGCCAATAGACAAGTCAGAACACGAAACATTTAACGTATTATTTCGAGAGTCAATTAAGGGCCGATTTCATAATGAAATTCTTAAAGATCCTTTTGTTAAAGGAGCCTTTTAGTTAAAGAGCCATTTAAATGTTCTTTAAAGTGGGAGTGATTTCATAATAATATAATATTAAAAGGCTCCTTTAACGTCAAATGATTGTCATGAATTTAAAAATATTGAAATTTGACATTTGTTTTTTTTTTCTGAAAATAAATAAATTTTTTGATTATGGCTTTATTTTTTTTTTATTTAAAAAAAGAAAAATAAAAAAGAAGCATAATTTGGAAACCCAGTGCAGAAAAAATAGGAAGCGGTCATCCAACCTCACAAAAGAGGAAGAAGATGAATATTGCATTATAGGACTCAACAAACAAAACAACAAACAAAATCGGTTCAAAAATTTTAATAAATTTTTGATATTTGATTTTGACAGACTGCAGAAATGAATTTTTTTTCTGGCAAAGGGAACCTTTAAATAACTTAAATGCCCGTTTTTGGGTATTTAAATTTAAAGGAACTTTTATCTTCAAAAAGACTTTATGAATTTAAAGGAACTTTTAATTTTATTATGAAATCGGCCCTAAGTCTCGTGTAGACATGACATTAGCTGTGGAACATATAGGATATTTTAGGCACCAGCATACATAACCACACACAGGCACACACACATTTTCCAATTATCTCTCTGAATGCGATGTTTTTATGCCAATTCGCCGGCAAAGAAAATTTAATTTTTGTAGCACACAAGAACCGAAAAAAACAGCGAAAAAACAGAAGAGTAACTAAAATAACTCAATTAACTGCAGTGGCGAACCAAGCAAAAGGAAAAAAACAATATGAAAATAAAAACAAAATAACAAAAACACTGAACAGATAAAAAAATTATTATCCACTAAAAATTTAAGTTATACTTTACGTACTTTTTTGTTGGAAATTTTTAGCGAGCAGCGAAAATTAAATTTTCACAACAAGCGCGCATGTGAATTTCGAAAAAAAATTAAAATAATTATGCATTTAGCTGCAGGAAAATAGCTATGAATAGCTACGTATATGTATATGAATACCCTGCAAAAGTTTGCGCCTTATATGTGGCTTATTACATATGATTAATAAGGTTTACAATTTAATGCCTGAGATCTGTAAGACATGCCAGTTTTATGCAGCATTCAGAGGCGGATTATCCCTAAGGCAAACTAGGCACTTGCCTAGGGGCGCGTAGTTACAAGGGGCGCGCGAGCTCAGAATATTTAAACAAATAAAGAAAATAACATATCGACGATTAAGAATTAAAGCTGATCTATAATAGATCGATAATAGATAAATCGATTATATTGCACAAGCATATTGCGCGTTTGTTGCGTCGCACAGTGGGGGCACCTCCTTACAAACGCGCCCAAAAATAGTAATAATTAAGCTAGAATCTTGAAACTCGGAACTTAAGCTTTTTTGGTTGAAATTAGTAAACTGTGAAAATTTGAACAAAATCCACCCACAAATACGCCCACCTCCCATATAACGGTATTTTTGGAATTTCAGCATTTTCCTAACTATTATAGCTAAAATGCTCCATTTTGATTAGTGTATACATTTTTGAAATATAAAGCAAATGCAGTAATCATTTTGGAAAAGGGGTAAAGCACTTCACCGTTTTTAAATTAAGAATATATGCACTTTTAAGTATGTTATAAGCATTTATCATAAAACTTTCATACAAAAAAATCGCATTTCAAAAAAATTTTATACCAGAAATGAAATTACACTTTTCTAAAGGATTTCAGTGTGCTAAACCTGTATCTGGAGTCAGATTTTCCAAATTGGTTCTAGTTTCTGAGATATTCATGCTCAAATAGGCAAAAAAACACGTTTTTTGGCTCTATTCCCTGCTTAATATCTTTTATGTAATTACTTTCCACTCAAATTCGATTAAACCAGTTGAAAGCACAAGCATTACCCTTGAAAACAGCGTTCAGTTTCTTCGAATATCTTAATGAGAATTGGAAATATCGATATTTAAGTTTCACCATTTTGACAAATATTCCCCATACAAAAAAATTTAAACTTTTTGAAGCATACTTCTGGGCATTTTGTATGGGAAAAATGTATGAAAACTCAAAAAACACCTTCCATAAAAATGTTCATAAAACAAAATGGAGTAAACGAATTTTTACGATTTTTTCTCCTGTTTATAAAAGACATTTAGGACTATGAAATATTAAAAAATTGAGGAGGTAATATTTTTTGTTTTTTTTTTAATTTAATTTAAAGTTTACAATTTTTACACATTTTTTTTTATATTCCAAAAGTAAAAAGCTGGCAAAGATATGAATTAACGCTAATAAAAAAAATTACCGCATAATTTGAAAGTATGCACCATTTACTGCAAGAAGATAAAGAAATATTCGATCATTCGCCTAAATATAAACGTTTTTCAGAATGTCAAAACTAACATAATTAATGCGTTTATAAAAACGCAGTTTTAGGCCAATGGGAAAAAAATTATAAAAGCAAATGGAGGAAGTGGATTTTTAAAATTAAAATTTAGTTTGATTAAGAATATATTATTTCAAAGCATAAAAAAAATTTGAGGAGGTCATATTTTTTGTTTTTTTAATTTTTTTATTCAAAAAATTTTTTTCTTATCGATATTTTTTGTCAATTTTTGAAAATTCATATAAATTCAATAGTGAACGGTATTTACAACTGCGTTATAATTTCTGAAAGAGAAAATCATTATCTATGTAATGATGTATTACTCGAGTTCGTATGTTAACAATTAAATGAGATAAAGCATTTTGTATGAGGTGTGTTCATTGAGGAAAAAAAGAACCTATTTTTTGCTCAACTTTGGGCACCCTGTACGGCTAAACGAAAAGAGACTCAACAATTTTTATATAAGCTTTTTTATTAAAATTTTATATATCTGTTGATCTCTATTTAAAAAAATTGTTTTACTCATACTTTAATTTTGAAGTCAGGCTTGCCAGTACTGGCGATTTGTCGCCAAATTGGCGATTTTTTACAAACTTTGGCGACCAATTTATGAAAATTGGCGATGGCGACTTTTTTGGCGATTATCAAAATATTAGATTATATTAATAAAAAAGCAATTACTTTTTCAAGCCTTTTTCTCAAATTTTGAAAGTTTCTTCATACAAATTTTTGTCAAATTACAAAAAATTTGAGAAATACATAGCAATTGCTTTTTGTTTATTAATACGACCCATTATCTCCACTTTGCCAATAAATCTTACGATATGTAGAGATCTATTGAGAAAATAAATATATACTACATACTCTGGCAACCATTTTCTGCACACTTGAGTGCAAACCAAAATTTTGGTCTGCACACTCGCCTATCTAAAGCTCACAGCAGATGAATCTGCTGAAGATATAACTACTTCATTATCGGGTCGGGAAACATTCCGAGTGACAGTATATCTAGTAATTATAGACCGAATTTCGTTGAACTTGAAAAGAGACGAAAAGCGTACAATAATTTTTGCAATAAATTTTCATTTTTATGCAATTTGACGAATTTAAACACCGAAGAAGTTCAAAATAGAGCAAGTTCGTTGGTAACAATGTATTCCAATGATTTATAAAAATGCTTTGTTGACGAATGTATCCATCTACGTTCTTATTTAACAACGATAGCTCGAGACGGAGAACTGCCCCGAACAACGAACGCGGTATTACAGGTTCTGAGAAATAAAGAGCTTGACACAATTTACCCCAACATTGACATAGCCTTAAGAATGTGCGTATCGACGGCAGTCAGTAGTTGCAGTGGGGAGCGGAGTTTTTCCTACCTAAAAAGAGTGAAAAACTATCTTCGCTCAACCATGACAGATAAGAGATTAAATTCGTTAGCAATACTAAATATTGAATCTGTCTTATTGCTGTCATTAAACTACGACGATGTTATCGACAATTTCGCGAAACAAAAATGTAGGCGCAGAGAATTTAATTTTTTAAATTTTGTTTGCTCTGTTACTACTTATATTTTTTCAATAAATAATTCAAAACTTATTTTGTTAATTTATTAAATACTAGCTGTTGCCCGCAACTTCGTATGCGTATAATTTCTCTTCTATTTTTCAACTCTGTTGGTAAATAATAAGTACCAACAAAAAAGACTGGATTTCAACTCTAAGATGATGCCTGCTTTCAACCAGCTCTTCGCGTCCGTGGTTGAACAGCTCGGCAGGTAGTCCCTCTTTTCCAGGAGCTTTATTGTTTTGGACCCGGGGTATAGCTGTCCTCACTTCATCATAGTCGGGTGGTGGAATGTTTTTTCCATCGTCAGGGATTGTGGTATCGGGTTCGACGACTCCCTCACAATTTTTCAATGAGGAGAATTTATCGCTCCATAACATAAGTACACTCTGTACGTCGGTTACCAGGTAGCCATTATTTTATTTCTTATAACAAAATAGCCATATTAAGCATTTTGAGATTAAGAAGGTTCACATTTTATGAGATATCTCCGAAGCCAGTTTAGGTATTGAAATTAATCAAATGGTTTATGGCAGCATTCATAAACACCTTTCGTTTGATACCCATATTGTACTAACATATTTTGGTGCACATATTGGCCGATAACTCCGAAACCTGTCGAGATATCGAAACAAATAATACCTTAAACTTTAAGTTGAGCGTCTAGCAATCCAATAAAAAAAATCGTTCAATTCCATTCAGCACTTTTTGAGTGATACGGCCACAAACATACGGATAGACAGACAGACATACAGACAGACGGACAGACAAAAATTCTAAAAATGGTTGATTTGGATTCTACTGGCTTAATAATGCTTCCCCCAATCATTTTTTTCTCGATATCTGCACTGTACAGACATCGACCTGTTACAATTTTATTATATGTAGAGATTAACAAATTATCTAAGCTTTTACATCATCTATATCTACATCTACACTAATATTATAAAGAGGAAAGGTTTTGATTGTTAGGGTGTAAAACAACTAGGTAGTTAAAATTTATAGTATTATGATGGCCATTTATGGTCGGTACAGGAGCGCCGAGAAAGTGGCTGCCTAGGGCGCTCTGGACCTTTAATCCGCCACTGGCAGCATTCCTTATATAACCACTGATTTTGGTCTGTTGATGACATGAGCTAACAAGAAATGATCTCTCTCTCTATCTCTCTCTGTTTCTCTCTGCGAAGTAACCTTATTCCTAAGGCTTATGGCCATGTCAAATAAGGCTTTGTCAATTCTCTGAACACTGTGCGACATTATGTGGTTTTTTGTCTGGGGCGAGGGAGATGAAGCCAAATATGGGGTAAAGACCTACTTAGACCGACATAGTAAAACCCCAAAATAGGCTTTGTAAAGTAAGGCGCGCAGAAGGCCTTCAAATGAGATCGTAAATATAACAAAATTTCTTTCTTATACGGCTTATTGAGCACTGCTGCAGCGCTGCTAACGTATTCCTTATGACCGCTTACAGCTTGTTCTACAGGGCATTTACATATAAACGCACATAATTGCCGCGCCAAAGCAAAAATGCTCAGAGATAAGTTTTACATGCAGATAGATCGATTATATAAATATTTATTTATTTCTGTGTAGTTAAATATATTTCTATGAAAACATGTGCATATATGTAGAACGGTCACACATAAAAACAAAGTTCAATGCATAACAAAGTTAGTTGGAACGCCGCGTAATAACTGTCTGTCTCTCTGTCTTTCTATTTAACTGTCTGCATGTTTGTCGAACGCGTATGGTAATCGGAGCCGCAAATGGTTTTAGCTGGAAATAATTTATTGTGATTACTTATGTACATATTTCTAAGCAAACACGTTGATATTAAAGCACATTTAAATCGAAAAATATATAAATAGAACAGCGAAAATTGCTTTGGGTTTTATACTCAGTTGTGTTGGCAGATTCGCTAGCCAGCTACCTTTACTGCCAGCCAAAGCTCTGGCGAACCTTAGTAAAATTTTATGGTTAATAATTTTCTAGAACATTTTAACCCTCTAGCGACCTTCCAAACACATTTTTTAGGACTCTCTATAAAATGGGTCAAAACGACCTCTTCGTGGTGGTGTTAGAGAGATTTTGTCTGAAGAGACCTCTAGTAAAATTTTAAGGTGAAAAAATCCCTCTAACATCCCTGGAAGAGTTCGTTTCAACCCTTATTGAAAGAGTTCGAATAAATAGTATTTTTAAGGTCGTTAGATGGTTAAAATTTAAAAAAGCGACCTCTTCGTCGTGGTGTTAGAGGGTAAAGGCATTCAACGAAATTAATGCTAGTGCAGTTTTAATATATGTTTCCCAATAACAATTCTATACGATATATATTTTAACCCTTTTTTCAATTTATTAAAAAAAAACTCAGGGAGCAGAACGGTTTGGGAGTTCTACAATATGGATCGTGGTCTTTCGTTCTGTGTGTGCCGCCCCCAAAAGTGCTGTCGCACAGTGTTATAAGCAATTAAGTACTAACCCACAACTGAGTGTAAACAACTTATCTCCATTCGCAAAAAATCCTCTACTTTGTGTGATTCGCGAATGCTTTTATACACACATACAAACCTATAAATACACAAAGTGTTGAACGCGCGAAACATCACGTTTTTAATGGCGTAGCACGTGAGCAGGCCAACTCACGTGCTCCAGCAACACTCACTCGATTGTTGTTGAGTCAATATAAATTTGCACTTTAATGTATCGTTCGACATTTACCTTTTTTTGTATTTATCCTAACTCACGTAATCGTTTTCACATATGTACATACATACATACATACTTACCCTGCAGGGAACCCAATAACTAGTGCGCAAAATTTCTAGTTCCGAACTAGCGAAAAGGTGTCAAAATTGAACTAGATCAATTGTAGTTAGACCCTCACCAGTTCAGAAGGAGTGAATTGAGTGACCACTATAGGACACACTTTGATTTGTAAGCAATTTCAAAGTGACAAAAATTCTATGAACATTTTTCGTTCGTTCAATTGCCGTCGGCTTTGTATATTTCTGCAACTCTCTGATGTTTAGTGAAGCGTTTTATATAAAAAGTTTTCTATTTGCATCTTAACTTGTATGAAATTAAATGTTCTCAAATTATGCTTTTCCGATCCCTCAGGCTTATTTTGAATTTGTTTTATTTTATTACTTTTAAATATTTTGTTTTTATAAATTTTTATTAAATAAATAAATAAAAAAATATTAGTTAAAAAAAAAATTATCATCCGCCTCGACACCGACAGGATTCGAACCTGCGCTCGCTAGATTGATTGTCACACGCGTTAGCCAGTGTGCCATCACACCACTTGCATGAAGTGTGTCAAATGCTGCACTTGAGCGGCAGATCTAAAACTGTAGAATTTTTAGGTACTTGTAGCTAGTTCAGAACTATCGAAATTGTGCCAATAAACGAACTAGTGACAACTTTAGAATTTAGTACTAGTTCAGAACTATCGAAAATTTGGTGCAGAGGGTGACAATTGACACCGCCTAGGACATCGCCGTGTCAAATTCGCCAGTTGATAACATGCAAAAGAGATTTAGCTCGCACTAGTAGTTGCGAAAAATGCACTAGAAGCGACCTATATAGTTCTGAACTAGAGATTTTCCCTACAGGGTAGATACTCGTACATACATGTACACAAATTTAGCAACTTTATCCATTTGCAAATGTATTTGCTGCTGCCTACGTGTTTGCTAATCCAAATTGTATACGTTCGCTGTTCGTTCGTTGGTTAGGTGCATGTGCACTCAACATCCAAATCCATTAAAATACACTGACGATTTATCTAAATATTTGCAACGCGGTCGCGAAATGTTTTTGGCCTGTCGATTTTAGTGCTACACACACACACACACACACACATGTTTTGCCATTATACACTAGACTTTTTCTGATGTTGCAATAAACACTTGGAGAAATGGCAAACAACACTTGGAGAAATGGCAAACAACAAGTATTTTATAAATATTCTAATGGCATACAAAAATGTTTTACTGTGGAGTGTTGCCACCCGTAAAAATAAAATTTAATTGGTCTTTATTTTAGTTTTTTATAAATAAATAACATTTATTCAATTGTGTTTTTATAACTAAAATTCGCACATATCAATTTAATCTGCATTTTAGTCACTTAAGTTGTGAGAAAGCGTAAAAATTTCATTTATCGTCGCGGTATTGGAAAAAAAGTACGCCGTATCCTCTAACCCTCTAACTACACCACGAAAAGGTTATCGAAAGACTTATTTTGCAGAATATTAATGATTTTTGACGATGTTTAACACACTGGCATAAGAAAGGTACATTATGCTGGTATAAACTAAGTACTGAGTGTTAGCAATCTAGGGGCGTCCAAAAAAAATAAAAAAAAATTTCCGGAAATATTCTCTGAAAAGACATCATATTGGGACGACGTATGTCCTAAGGCCAAATGTACCTAGCTCCCTTTAGCTCTCGGCACACAGTAAAAATTTTAGTTTAATTTTAATACCATTTTGGTATTTATGTATATATAATAATGCCAAAAAGTATAAAATTAAAACCATTCTGGTTTAAAAAAAAAAGAAGAGAATATGAGAGGCAGAAATTATTCTTGGTGGCATGTTAATACTTTTTTGGAACTAAATCAAAACCAAATTTTGATCATTTTTAGAATATTTTTGGTATTAAAAATAGTTGAAATGGTATAGGAACAATCCGAACATTGGAATAAATTATATACCTTTTTGGAATTAAATCAAAACCAAAAATATGTATTAATGCTCATTTTATTTCAGATAATATATGTAATATTACAACGACAGGAATTACCATTATAAAGTCTTTGTTGTGAGTATTTATCGATAATAGGATGGACTGCTCCCTTGTCGAATTTTAACATACAACCTTCAGTAAAAAAAACTGATACAGCTACTGGCCTTTGCCAGAGAAATTTCGGCACCGTCGCTTACAGGGATACTGATGTATCTAGAGAGCCTTAAGACTGAAAAAAAAATAAAACAAATTGTACCCTCATAATATTCACTTCATCTTCTGTATTACTTACTTGATACAATTGTTCCATAAGGCAGGAAAACTTCGCTTTACGGGTATCTGTAATAAATTTGATTTCTCCATCGTATTTCACCTTATAAAATATTTTGTATTTATTTATGTACTTGTATATATTTTGACAAATTTTTTCTAATACTTTTTTGGTTTTGATTTCAAACCAAAAGTGAGAAAGAGAAAGTTTTTATACTTTTCAGGATTTGTTCTTAAACCATAAATCAAGGGTGCTCAACGCTCTCGTATTGAATGGGGAAACTCCAATACATCTACAAAAATTTATTAGTGCACCGAGAAAAAATTTGTGTTAGATTTAAAAAAAAAAAGTTACAAACTACAAGTAAATTTTTTTTGTACGATTGGAAAATTTTACATACAACATAAGTACATACATATGTACAATATTTACAATATATTTTATTTATAATAAATTAAGATATGAACTCGTACATATAAAAAAAATGTATCTACATATTACATAATAACAATAAGTGACAAGTTTATTCAAGGCTGTTTAATAAATTGTCAATATTTATTGTCGAATCAGAGGTGGATAATTGCAGAATTGCTTCCAAATGCTTTTGTGATAAAAGGTTTCTTTGGTTTATTTTGATTAACTTAAGGCTAGAAAAGGCTTTTTCGCAAATATATGCACATATGTGCTTCCGAACTTGGATATGTATTTTAAAATTTCATTTCTTATGAGTGGATACTTGTCATATTTTATTTCTGTCATATATGTAACTTACCTTAATTATTAATTTATATACGTACATATAATTAATTAGCATAGACTGTGACTTGCAATAATATTTCAGCAAAAAAAGCTCTAATTCTTATTTTTTTTATTAAAATCTGCTTTTATTTTTCTTCAAATAATTTGAAATACAATTTTGCCACACATTTTTCAATATTAACTAGAAATTTTGTTCAGTTTTTTCGTTTGCCTACAAATCGCACCCGAAATCAAAAAATTGCTCAACTCAAAATTTTTTGAATCCATGAATAACGTATTTAGGGACTGCTAAATGTTAGTCTGCTCCCAGCAAAAGTCTTCTTCCTTACCCAAGGTTTTACTTCAAAGCTTCGTTTGTAAAGAAAAAGGTTTTCTTGCATTCCTTCCATTTATTTTATATTTATTTGGGTTTTGAGTTACGTCGCTTTTCAATTCAAGAATTCAATTTTTTCAAAAAAAATTTATTTTCAATTTGTTAGTGTAATTTTCAATTTCATATGGGAAGGGCTTCGCCCTTCCCATAAGAAACTCAATCACAGTCATTTGAAATTTTTTATACCTGTGGGCATATGGCAGGGGAAGAAAATTTTATTTTTATATTCATTGGGCGAATTTGTATCTGTGCCTATATCTGGGGGAAAAACAAAAACAAATGTGATTCAAGGGAAATGGATGAGCATCTATGCCATAAATGATTCAACTTCTTTAGAGAGAATTTTAATACTTTTCAAGACTTTATTTTTAAACTATTTTTAATTAAATAAAATTGGAAAACTTCTCATAGTTTCAAAATAAGAATTTTTGGCTTTAAAATACATATTTAATTCCAAGAATGCACTATGGTCTGAAATTCAAATTTTTTGGCATAAATTAGAAGGAGTGGTAGTAGCCCATTGAAATTTTGCACACAGGTTATATATGACTTAGGTAAGAAAAACTCCAAGAATGGTTGAAATCGGTCATTCCCCAGGGGTACCTCCCTTGGACCTATAGTAAAAAATTTTGAATTTCATCTCTAAAAATTGCGATATATTCACGAAAATTGGCAATTAAGTTATTATCGTAATAAGCATCGACGATACCAAAAATAGTATCCCTTGGACCTATAGTAAAAAATTGTTGAATTTCAGCTCCAAAAATTGCGATATCTTCTCGAAAATTGGCAAATAAGTTATTCTCGTAATATGCATCGACGATACCAAAAATTGTTGAAATCGGCCAGTCCCTAGAAGTGCCTCCCTTGGACCTATAGTGCAAATTTTTTTTTATAAAATGAAGAATTTGCATATGATGGGCAAAAGTGGGCAACTAATTTTATTATCACATGAAAACAGATGCTAATGGTTATAGCTGTACATAACCCAAACCAAATATTTAATTCAATAAATTCTTATAAGTATACGAAAAGATATAAGAAAAGAACTTATGTATTTAAATCAAAATTGCTTTTCATAACGGTACATTTTTCAGACATATTATTTCTGGAGAAGGTGTGAGTAATGACAAGTAAGCCATTTCTACAAAAAAGTGAAAATCGGAAATCATGGCCTTTACATCTTTCCGGCGCATACGGCTCGATATTATTCTTTCTTGTATTTTTTATTGCATGTGCGATGCGATCTATCTTGTATAATTTATTTCGAGCTTCTGACACATTTTCTCCAAAATAGGAATTACGCATTTTGATAATTTTTCGTTAGCATATGCCAAAAAATTTTGTATTTTTTTCTTATTTCATCTTTTTTCTGTAAACTTAACTCATTGGTATTCATTTTTTTTAAAATCCAATCCAAAACCACATTAGTTTTGCGATCGCCCTCTAGCCAAACTCCAAGTATTTCTTCGTGTTGGAATTCAAAGGTTGCTGAAAATTACAAATCGTCGTACCATACGAAAACTAACATATTTAAAATTTCTGGCGAAAGCTATCAATAAAAAAATTCTGTACGAAAAGTAGAACATTTGACTTTTGGCCGACGAAAATTAATAAAATCGACTTTTGGCTGACGAAAAGTATCAGTAATTATATACTGTTTTTACATTAAAATTGTTGTTGTTTAAATGAAATTGATAGTTTTCGTCAGCCAAAAGTGGATTTTATTACTTTTCGTCAGCCAAAACTCGATTTTATTACTTTTCGTCGGCCAAAACTTGAACTTTTTACTTTTCGTCAGCCACAAAAAATCTGATGTTAGTGTTCGTATGGTACGACGAAATATACTTAAATGGGGCAAAAACGGGCAAATGATACATACATGATTTTAAAGAACATACCCCAAAATTTCACCGAACATAAAAATCTGGAACAATACGGGACAATGCACACAACTTTCACTCCACATAACTCAGGTAAATACGAAATTTTAGGTTAAAAAAGCTATTAAACAAAACTCCGCACCATACAGATATGAGACAATAAAACACATTTTTTAAGTTGAAAAATAGAGGCCTTTCTTATATTCCTCCATTATAAATTTATTCACTTTTTTCCTTTTTAACTATTATCACACAGCTGATTTCTTACAATATTTTACTCAGCTGTTTACAAGTTTGTTGTTGCTTCAGAAGCATCATGTTTGACAGCTCATATTTAGAACAAGGTTGCCATATCCAAATAATTTTTTGTATATTTTAGACCACTGAAATGTCTAAATTAATACAGCGTACCTATTTTTTTTTAATTAGAAAAAAAAATTTTAGGATTTATGCCAAAAAATTTGAATTTCAGACCATAGTGGAATGATTAAATTAAGTACCAAATGATATTCGAAATAAACTATCATTTTTTACTGTGCATATAAACACTACAATCCACCTTTCAACCCTCAAATTCACTTTATCTCACTTTAAATATTTTTAGTTAATTAAACTAATTCATTTAATTAATCAGTTTCTATTTTACATGAATTCAATAATGCTTATCAATATGAAAATATGATATGTTTGCTACATGGTTTATTAAAATTGTATTACGTTGTTTAATTGTAACATGTAGCAACAACAAAGTGCAAAAATTCGTACAAATTCAATTTAAAGATTATCAAATAACTAAAGTCTCATATCAGCAAAGATATTAGATTAGTTGAAACATGAAAACTCTTGTCAAAAGCAATAATAGCAAACTGATAAAAATGTATTAGTTAAGCGTGCAGCCAAGGACATGGCAAAGAGAAAGAGACATTGTTATTGCGGCACGAGAGCAGATACAGTACTTATGTATGTAATAAATGTATGTCAATACTATGCATGGACGCAACTTGGCTGTACATAAATGCCTAGGAATCAGTAAAAAGCACTTAAAGAAGCGCTTTGCCAAGTTCAAGAGAGTCTCACTGCCAACTGCACCAACAGCAGGGCATACAACATTATTCTATTATAAGAAAGTGTGAATTGCTATATCCTCTTAAAAGAATGAAAGGACAATAAGAAGCTGATTTCAAACCAACTTAGACACATAAGGTTAGGTTGCAGTGGCTGGCTGGTGTGTACTCCAAAAATCTTAGAATTTTCTTGAACTCCCATGTAACTATGTAACTAGATCTCCTAGATCCCGAAATTGCTAGGCTACTACTTAAGTGCTTCAAACGCCTCTATCCTAATGCTGGACAATCATACAGCAGGTAATTCGTTAATTCGTCTATTCTGCATGCTAAGTAAAGGTTTGTATGGCTTGTTAATTGTCCAGTCATTAGTGCTAGCTCGGACGTGCCGAGCACTAGTAGACTCTTGGTACATCCGGCGTTGCAGTTAGGCCAAAAGATCCTAGTTTATATCGTCGCTATAGAAGAAAAAACACGCAAACTGTTTTGTTGAGGAAGAAAGACGCAAACTTTTTTTCTTTCAAAGAAAGGCATTAAAAATATTTTTCGAAAGAAAGACTCTTTATTTTTTTGATAACGAAGAAAGACGCTTTATTTTTTTTTACTATAAAGAAAGACGCATTTAAATGTTTTTTAGGAAAGAAAGACGTATTCGATTTTTTATTTTTCTTTGTCAATATTAATGCTTATGCGTCTTTCTTCGCAGTTAATAATGCTAATGCGTCTTTCTTCGTCGAAATATTTTTTAATGCGTCTATCTTCGTCGACATGTTTTGTAAAGCGTCTTTCTTCCCCGACATATTTTTAATGCGCCTTTTTTCGTCGACAAATTACTGACATGCGTCTTTCTTCTTCCGGAAAATACCAGCTTTTGCTTCTTTGAACTTGTACTCCTTCCGTGTGAGATTGCTGGCAGCGAGCGGCATTTGACCTAAGTTGGCATATTTTTAGTAAGTGTACATACATAAATACATCGCCCTCCTAAACATAAATGCATACCTTATCCTATAGATTTTTTTGTTCTCCTTAGGATAGACCACCGAGTGATCGTAAATGTATTTAAGCATCGCGCATTCGACTTATTAATGCTTTATGTACGAGAAAAAAATTTATTTCATGGTTTTATCAAACTAGATAAGTTTCCAACTTTCCATCACATTCATTCATTTATTTTAAAAAGGTCTCCTGCTGGGCCTATTACACATTCAACTAAAATCAAAAAAAAGACGTGCTACACGATTTCCATTTGAGCAGAAACGCCGAACAGACATGCACACCAACACACAAAAGCGCTCATAAACGCCCTCACACATTTTAGTGCATGAGCTGTTTACTACCCACCAAACTACCCACAAAACAACATTCTAAACTACCATCTCCATTTTTTGCTTCCACGCGCTGTCCGATGTTAGCTGTCTTATGTACTTGTTAACGTAACAAAATTTCAATCGACTAACAGCCGCCGTAGTAACAAAAACAGCCACAACAACAAATAGCAACAACATCGAAAACGGCAAAGAATTAAAAGTTAATTCAGCTCATGTCGTCGCATTTGAACTTTCAGCCATCAGCAAGTAATTGTAATTTGATTTCTAATTAGCAAACGAGGATATCCTAAGCGTAATGCCGCTCCTGCGAGCTCTGGTACATACATATATACATATGTACAGATAACAACAATAATCAAATAAAATGTATTTGTATGTTGTTAAAATTGCCAATTGATGCAATTACTTGTTACATTTAGACAATCGCTTGAACATTTGTGAATTAATATAAGTACTTATTAAAGCAAAAATAAAAATGAAAATATAATTTTCTTTGTCTTGTTGTAAAAAATGACAGCCGGGCTCTCCTGTGCGATTAATTGAAAATTCAAAATAACGAATAATCATAATTTCGGTTATTAAATTAACTAATTATTTTCGATTAATCCAATTGTATGACTATCCAATATGTTGATTAATCATTATTTAAATTATTAAATTAATCACTAAGTTTTCATTTTTAATTAAAGTAAATGTATGACTACTCAAAATATTGATTTATCACAATTTCATTTACTCAACTAATCACTTAATTTTAGTTTTTGATTTATCAAAATGGATAATTAGGCAAAATTTTGCTTAATGCCGATTTCAATTATCAATTTAATCAATTAATTTTAATTTTTCGTAAATAGAAAGAGATGATTACCCAAATTTTTGATTGACCACAATTTTATTTTCTCAATTAATCACTTGATTTTAATTTTCGAATGATTAAAATGGACTATTACGCAAAAATGTTATTAATGACGATTTTAATTAGTCAATTAATCTACTAGTTTTAATTTTTGATTAGTCAAAATTCCAAGCTCATCAAGTAATTTTGATTATTGATTAATTAAAATTAATGAATACTGAAAATTATGATCAATTACAATTTCAATTACACAATTAATCAATTTATTAAAATTTTTGTTGTTTGAAATGCGTGATTAATCAAAATTTTGATTAGCCACAATTGCCATTAATCAACTAGTCAATAAGTTTTAATCTTTGTTGAATAAAAATGGAAGTTTATTCGATTAATCTAGTTTTAGTATAATCAAACAAAGTTAGTCGATGAGCAGCCTTTTTGATTAATCATATATTTCAATAAAATTATTAACAACGATTTGCTCTTTTTACTCAATATTTTGATTAATTGAGCAATCGATTAAGTGAACAATCATCTTAATCAATCGAATCAGCGGTACAACTGTAATTTTTGTAAAACTTATTCTTGTATTTATTCAACCAGAAGGTACTTTATAACTTTGTGTTAATCATTTTATATTTTTCTTTTTTCCTCTCATCCACTTATAGCCAGTCGGCATTTATGCCAAAAAATACGAATGGGCCGCACGCTCCGCCAGCAGCGGCGGTGGCGGCCTACATCTGGACTTGCATCCGCCGCCAATGCAAATCGGTGGCGATTGTTCGCTGTGGATACGCTCAGCGACGCTGGACTTCGATGATGGCTTGTGGGAGTGTCAAGTGACGGCGAGTGATTTTACCACGCAAGATGCGCTCACCAGTCAACCGGTGCGGCTGGTAGTAAGAGGTAAGATTGAACATCTTTTTTACTGAACGTTTTTAACTAATAATTTTAATTTGGATTTACTATAAATCAAAAGAGACCACAGCCATTTTACTTCCAGAGAGAACCGCCATTACTCATCTCATAATATCTTAGCTGCATTTTTTACTTATTAAAATTACATAAGTAAAATGCTCCTTTGGGCAAAATATTCATAAATTTAACACGCTTCTTCTTCATTGCGCTTAACACAAGCAGATGCAGTTTTCTCTCTTTTTTTAAGCAAAGGCATACAAACATATGTATATTCTTAAGTTCAACTTCAGTGTGTTTGTCTATGACACAAATTAATTAAATAATGTGGCCTCGGGTCGTCGTCTTCTCTAGTTAAGAGACAGAGTAGGTATGTTTAGGGGAGAGAGAAACGCACACCACACCAAGCTGCCCAAGGAACAAAATGACAAAATTAACCCAAATTGAAAATTGTTTCAGCTGTGCACAAGTTACCACACACCAGCTGGCAGACACACAAGCGCAATGCTTTTGTGTAGTTATAACCCAGTCAAGCAAATTCAGAGCACTGAAGAGTAGAGGCACTTTTTCTCGTCCTATCCGCTACTTTGAGAACATTTTCGGAGAATTTGGAGATTTTTGATTAATCACAATTTTATTTACCCAATTAATCGCTTAGTTTTAATTTCTGATTAATAACTAGTACATCTGAGTATAAAAATCGATGATTATGATGATTATGATAGTAACTTAGTTTTAAATTGTCTTTAATCAAAATGAATGATTATTCAAAATTTTGATAAAACATAATTGCAAATATTCAATCAATCAGTAAATTTTATTTTTTGTTTAATCAGAACGGATGTTTAATTAATCACGATTTCAAATACCCAACTAAGTCACTAAATTTAAATTTATATTTAACCAAAATTGATGATTATTCAAAATTTTGATTAATCGCGATTTTAATTATTCCATTCATCACTAAGTTTTAATTCTTGATGATTACCCAAATTCCTGATTAATCATGACTAACTTTTAATTTTTGATTAATTAAAATTAATGACTATCCAAATTTTGATTAATCACAATTTCAGTTACTGAATTAATCACTTAGTTTTAATTTTAGATAAATCAAAATCGATGACTATTCAAAATTTTGATTTGTCAATATTTCAGTTATTCAATTAATCACTAAGTTTAAATTTTTGCTTAATCAAAGTGGGTTAATCACAATTTCGGTTACTCAATTAATCACTATATTTTAATTTCTGATTAATCAAAATGAATTTTTATTCGACTAATCAAGTTTATTCGATTAATTCAAAAGGGGTGGAGCGCACAGTCGAGCTCTCTGAGTTCGCTGGTTTGTTGGGTTATGTGTATGCAGTTGCTTTAGAGTGTAGATGCTTACATATATGTGATCCTTTTACCCTGTTGCTTTTTGACCCAACTTATGCTACATACATACATACATATGTACATATGTACATTGCAAGCAAACCTCTTAGAACTTAATTAATTTTAAATCTTATCTAATTTTCCGACACGTTGACTATGAAAGTAATGCGCATACAAACACAGCGGAGGTGCTTTCAAGGCACAACAGTGCTTATTGTGTTTGAGTGTGTGTATAAATGTTTATATGGCATGCTTACTTGTGCAAATTTACCTAAACTCACACACATGCACACACACACCTCGAAGGCTGCGCTGCATTTGCTGTGCGCATTTCCGTTTCCGTTGCAGCTTTGCTTTGCTTTGCTTGCTTGCCGGGACAGAGGTCGCTCTGTTAAACTCCACTTAGCTTTAGTTTGCTTATCATTAGTTGCAGGTTGTAAATGAAGGTGTTGCAGGTGATAGGGCAAAGTGGAACAAAAACGAATTTAAAAAGAAAATTGACCTCAACACTAAAATGGAAGATGGAAGATGCTGTTGCAAGGCGAGATTGCAGTTGTGGCAAAGAGATTTAAGCACTTAATATCGTCGCTCTTCTGCCAGAAACACGAATGTGAAATTTTTTCTAAGTACGATGTCTGCTCTTTATCGGGTATATATTGCTGTAATAACAATTAATATTGATATAAATTCTTGTGTAAACATACATACATAATATATACTTGTATGTACATAAGCATATATTCAAATATTAATTGTTATTATATCAATATATACCCGATAAAGAGCAGCCATCGCACTTAGAAAAAATTTCACATTCGTGTTTCTGGCAGGAGACCGACGCTATCTTTTTGCTCTCTCCAACGAGCTTAAATCAAAGTGTGTGCATGACAATTTAGGCAAATTTAGTTCAAGAAATCGGGGAGCTCTTATAGCACGATGTATGTACATCTTTTAAGTTTGTTAGTCTATTTTTTTTTTGCATACTGGACATGTGTTTCCTTATTAAACACGTAGTACATATAGACAAGCATTTGTCTGAAGCTGGTTTTTATGGCGCAACTCAATTAATTCTTACACATACACACCATTTCGCCATTTCAAGTGTTGCGTGTGCTAATAAAGCAACGCCCGCTCACACATCATCTCTGCTCACTTTTTTCTACGATTTTTTGTTTGTTTCTTGCATATTAATTTCTTATTTTTTTATGCTCTTTTTCTATATTTTTTATCTCTCTTTTTTCTATATTGTTTTATCTCTCTTTTTTCCTTCCACAGTTGTGCCACAGCGCCCACGTCTCGAATATGAGGGCGCACATGTGCCACCCGGTCATAATATCACAATCGACTCTGGCGCTTTGGCTACGGTTAAATGTGTTTCGCACTATGGCAATCCACCGGCGACGCTTAAATGGTATTTGGGTAAGTAGCAAAAATTCTTCATTTTTGTTGTTTTTGTTGTTGAAATTTGACCACTTTATCTACACTTTACTCATTACACATTAAATTAAGTATACGAGAGTTAACTTTTATGCATGGAAAAATCTCTTAAAACTTAAATGTGTATTTAAGCATTCGCATGAGAGTTTTAAATGCTCTTAAATGGCTCATATAAAAAGTGAAGAGAAATTTGAAGGCACTACTTCAAAAAAAAAATAATAATAATAACGGAAAATATAAAAATTACTAACATATGTATACCTGTTCCGTTCTCATCATAAAACCAATACAGAAACCAATAAAATTCTTTAGTTATATAAGTCCAAAAACCGATAAGAAAAATTAAAAATCCGTTAACGGAAGTTCAAAAGCCTATAAGAGCATTTTAAAGAACTGATGATACAAAAACCCGATGCAAATACCAAGAAAGGAAGTCAAAACCGCAGTAATCAAAGAAACCGATTACAAAAATGCCAAAGTCTAATACAAAAGGCTAAAAAGAAATCCGAAAATCCAATAACTAACAACAGAATCAAAACAACCGATATAATAAATCCAAAACAGCGATATAATAAATCCAAAAACAACCGACAGAAAACCAATATATGAAACCCAAAAGAAAACCGAAAAGGGAAAACCGATAACAGAAATCCAAAAAACCGATATAATAAATCCAAAAAAACCGATCATAAAAATTTAAAAAACCGTTGAGAGAAAAACCGAGAACAGAAATGAAAAAAACCGATAACAGAAATCAAAAAAACCCGATAACAAATAAGTGAATATTTTAAAAATATAAATACACGCGCGCCATCTGTTGGAAAATAGCGGTGGTTGTAACCTAATCTCATTAGTAAATATGTTGCATATATTTAGGCAGCAGCTAGAAGTTACATACCCACATACATACAGGTGAAACTAATAAAAGCGTGTTAAAATACAAAAAGCAATATAAGAAATACAGAAAACCGATCACAGAAATTCATAAAAACCGATAAGAGAAAAATTGATAAAAGGAATCCAAAGGAAACGATATAAGAAATCCAAAAACCGATATAAGAAGCCCAAAAATTCGATCAAAGAAATTCAAAAAGCCTGTAAGAGAAGAATTGTTAACATAAATAGAAAAAAAAAAACGATATAAAAAATCCAAAAACCGATATAAGGAATCTAAAACACGGATCAAAGAAATTCAAAAAACCGATAAGATAAAAAACGGTAGCCAGAAATCCAAAAAAATCCGATAATGGACTTGAAAACCAAAGAAAACATTTACTTGACACTTAATACCGTTTGCTTGATGCAAAAAATAATAACACAAATCAAAAAAAAAAAAAACGATTAATGCAAAACCAAAAAAACCGATTACTTGATAATCAAAAAAAGCAATAAGAGAATACCAAAAAAGTTATAACAAAAGTTTTTAAATTCGGTAACAAAAATCCAAAAGACCGCTAACTGTCCACTTTTTTGGCAGCTTAAAACTTTCTAAATCAAAGTAGCGCCTTTAATACTACCTCCTTCACTTAGTGCGATAAGTACCCAGTTGGAAAGTGCGGAATGCATTACCTTTTTCAAATATGAATTCATCAACGAATGGCAATATACGAAAACATGCATACCTATGTAAACGAAGAGGTAATTTCTCTGAACATGATTTGAAATAACTCAATTGTATTTTTGTCGCTTGAAGGTGACAGCTTAAAAAAATAATAAAAAAAAAATTAAATTGGTGAAAAATATGTACATATGTACATGCATAATTCTGAAAATGTATCCCAAACGCCATTGGCGATGAAAGATACAAGAAATAGTTGTGGTCCAAAGATTAGTATGAGCGACGAGAGTCCTAATATGTATAGCAACTTAAATGTATAAATATTTCATGGAATTTAGATATGATGTCTTTTCGTATACGAAGAGGTAATGTACAGGGCAATGTATCATTTTATATACGAAGAGGTAATGCAAAAGGTAATGTATCTTTTTATATACGAATGGGTAATGCAAAAGGTAATGTGTCGCTTTACCTAAAGCGACACATTACTTTCGTAGGACATTTGCTGTGTTAGGAATCATGCATGTTGTAATGTATAAATGATGGTAGAGATAGATTACTTTGTGCATTACCAAACATTACCCTTTCCAACTGGGTAACCCTCGTAATTAACCAATTTTATATACACAAATTGCTATATTTCCTGGGCAGCCATAAACTTTTTTATTATCACATACTTAGAGCAAAATAGATTTTTTGTTTACTATTCTTGTTTTTATTTTTAGCAAAAATGATACGAGTTATCAAGTCACGAACTCTCTCATTTACACTAAAGTTCATTTGTGGTTAATAACATAACACTCTCCTACCACTTTAGTTTCCTTCCACATATCACTCTCCTACCACTTTAGTTTGCTTCCACTTTATTACTTTTATTTGCGCAAACAATTATAGCTCATATTACTCCGGCTTATATTTAGTTCATCTTTTTTTAGGCAGTAACTATTTTTATCCACAAAACACACACATTTCATTTACACATGCATACACAGACATATGTATCTAATTCCATTTTATTATCTCACATATGTATGCTTATCTCTTACTACACTTTGTAGCTAGTTATTTACCCTCGCCACACTCGCCATTATCGCGCTCACTTTTATACAACAAACATACTTTGCCCTTAATTACTCCCACTGCTAACTAACTTTTTCTTATTGCTTTTTTGTTGCTTTTGTTCCATGTTATTAGGCGACCAAGAGATTCAGCCAATTCATCCGCAAATCAACAACACCGAACCGGATAATCCACGGACCTGGTCAGCCACATCTGTGGTGCAAGTGACGGCGATGCGTGAACGTCATGGCGACATTTTGCGTTGTCTCGCCTATCATGAGTCGTACACGGCGAAATCAGTGCCGGTGGAGGCGCGCATGGATGTGAAATGTGAGTAACAAAAAAAAGAAAACGTAGTTTGTTTACATGAGATACAAACATAGTGAGTTGCTGAAATATGTTTGCTTTGATTGTTATTTTTGAAGACTTTTCCGACTACATCTTTTCCGGTTTAAGTTCAGAAAGTTACAATTGAAGTTCAGAGAATTACTATTGAAGTTCAGAATTTCCAATTGTAACTTTCTGAACTTAAACTGGAAAAGGTGTAGTACGAAGAAAATGACATTTTAAAGGAAAATCATTCGCCATAACATAATAGACTAGTGGTCTACAAGAACAAATTATTTGTATAAAAAATAATTGCATAAAAATAATTGAACTGAGGAAGATGCCAGCAATTTTGTCTCAAGCTGTTCTTAAAAAGGCCAAGACATGGTTGTCTAAGTTCCTGAAAGAGCAGAAAGGGGAATTGAATATGATTCAAACCAGACTTGCTAAATTCGCATTAAAATTAGTAATGATTATTTTTTTGGATTTTTTAAATTTAATTACTATTTTCATTGTCGTACCATAACCAGACAATTAATAATAAATTAAATCAAAAAATTATGCAATATAATCATGTTTAATTTTCATTAAAGAAATAATCAGAAATAAAATAATCAATTAAACAAAAAAAATTTTATTATATAATTACACATTTTTATAATTGCTTAATTATTTTTATTTATTTGATTATTTTTATTTTTATAATTATATTGTTTGATTGCTTTTCAGGCAAGAGTTAAATTATTAATCGACTTAATAATTAATCGATTTATTATTTAATCACGAATTAAATAAAACAGATATAATTGAAAGTAATCAAATAATTGTATTACTTATGCAATTAAAAAAATCGAAAATAAATGCAAATAGTCACATAATTGTATTAATCCAGCAATTAAAAAAATCGAAAAATAATTGAAAATAATCCAAACAATCACTCAACTGAAATTAGTTAATCAATGAATTAATGTACTTTTTTAACTTAATTAATATTACAAAAATTAAAAGTAATTGAAGTTAATAGAAATAATCATTCTATTAAAATTAATTAATCAATTAATTAATGCACTATTTTAAATTAAATTAATTAAAAAAAATTAAAAAAAAATAATTGAAGATAATGTAATAATTGTATTAATCATGCAATTAAAAATCGAGCAATAATCCAAATAATCATGCAATTAAAATAAATTGTTCGATTAATTAATATCCTTTTTTTAATTTAATTAACATTTAATCATTGAAAAGTTGAGAGTAATCATATATAATCATTATACAGTTACAAAAACAAAATATGATTTAATTAATAATCATTAAAATTTTTAATCATTAAATAACAAGTCTGATTCAAACCAGTTTTCCAGCATTTCAACTGTAAATGACAACTGATCTAAATAACCTTACGAATAAATGCCCAAATCTTCAAAATTAACCAAATCATTTATGCAAATTTTTGTAGCTCAACTCTTAAAGACTCCAAAAGCCACTGCTTATGTAGAATTTTCATCAAAATGATTTTATTTAAATGATTTTGACAAATTAATTACACTTTCAACCGCTAATCAAATCAACTTCATTTCATTTATACAAAATGAATTTGCTTAAAAGCCACAACTGAAATGTACAAACCTGCACACACACACACACACACCATACAAAATGCATTTAAAATTTATTTTTGTTTTATTTTAATTTGACGGGTTTTGTTTTTGTCATCGCACACAAAATTCAATTAAATTAATTTTGCATTTCACTTGGCATTCATTCGCTTGCGCACTTACTTACGAGGATGACACGCTACACAACTCAGCCCCGGCTTCTCAAATATTTCAAATCTTTCTCGACGTCCTTTTTTAACTATCTATGTGTCTGTCTGTGCTGTCTCACGCCCCCACTCAAAAAATGCCTACTTTTGCGTGATTGACTTGTCCTGCCGCGTCGACAGCTTAGGCTACGGCCACAGCGGCCACATCAGTCACATCAAAAGAGTTTTTGTGGGGGGCGTAGAAAAAGCCACAAATCAGCATAAAGCTGAACAACAACACCAAATGTTGCCATCTAATATAATTTTTGTCTCTATTAAATTAAAGTGTGCGTCTGTGTGTTTATTTTGTTCATTTATAATAAAATCAACTTATGCGCAATAAAATATACCAGCCACTCACGTTGCAATCTCCCCAGGGAAATTGCCCTAACCACCAGCGAAACAATCCATCCACCTTCTCCTTCATTTATTTGTTTGCCTTTTATTGCAATTTTATAAGCCAAAAATTTTGTTCCTCCGCCTTGTCGCCTACTCCGTCCTCTCTTGGTCGCCGCTTGTTTGTCCCTCCCTAGGCGCTAGTCTGCCAATATATCAATTTGGCAATCAGCCAAGGAAGAAGTCAGCGAAAATTAACAAAAAACAAACAGAAGCCGACAAGCTATCAGTAACAAAGTCACAGTTACATTTACCTTCCTTGTCTGCTTACCCAATTGTTGCGAGCAGGAGCTTCTATTCGCTTCCACTTGCGGCTGCTCTGCCTGCCTACCTTCTCTCCCTATGGTCCATTTGTTGTACTTCCTTCCGCTTGCGGCTGTTCTGTCTGCTTACCTACATACCTTGTTTTGTTTGCGACTTTCTGCGCTAACACCGCCAACGTCAACGCCAACAGCGTGGGCCACAACGAAAATCAATTAAATTAACTGCGAATTTTCACATTTCCACGCTTTCCGTTTTATTTGGCGCGCTGTGAAATATTTATTTTTGGTTCTATTTCTAATATAGACATACATATTTATGTATTCGCAGAGTCCTTTCTTTGGCTATACCCAGTAGGGAAATTATACCTAGTCTTAAATTCCGATTAAAATTAATAATGATTAATTTCTTGAATTTTTTTATTTTAATGATTATAATTGTCTTATATTAACCTGGAAATTTATAATGAATTAAATTAATAAATATAAAAAAATAATCATGACTAAAAGCCCTTAAAAAATAATCATATAATCAAATATTTTTTTAATTGTATGATGATTTTTAATTTTTTATTTAATTAATTACAACCAATGATCAATTATATTACAAAAATTATAAAAAAAATATTTATGATTAATAGCCACTAAAAACTAATCAAAAATAATCATATAATCAATCAATTTTTTTAATTGTATGATTATTTTTAATTGTTTAATTAATTATGCAATCACTAAGCAATTGAAATACAAAAATTATAAAAAATAATCATAATAAATAGTCATTGAAAAAACAATCAGAAATAATCATGCAATCAAAAAATTATTTTGTTAATTGTTTGATTATTTTTAATTGCTTAATTAATTTTAATAGTTAATTTCTTAGATATTTTTATTTTTTTGATTATTTTTAATTGTTTTCATTGTTTTTAATTGCTTGATTATTTTCAATTTTTTGATTATTTTTAATTGCTTAATTAATTTTAATAGTTAATTTCTTAGATATTTTTATTTTTTTGATTATTTTTAATTGTTTTCATTGTTTTTAATTGCTTGATTATTTTCAATTTTGCTACTCTTTCTTTTCATATGATTATTTTTAGTTATTTTTTCTGTATGCAATGGCGTATGAGTAACACTTTTCCAGCAAGAGTAATAATAATCGATGAATTAATCAATCATGCAATTAAAAAAAATCAAGAATAAGAGAAAATAATCAAAGAAGTTTGTTAATCACGTATTAATCTTATGAATTAATTATTGAAATACAAAAATTATAAAAAATAATCATAATAAATAGTCATTGAAAAAACAATCAGAAATAATCATGCAATCAAAAAATTTTTTTGTTAATTGCTTGATTATTTTTAATTGCTTAATTAATTTTAATAGTTAATTTCTTAGATATTTTTATTTTTTTGATTATTTTTAATTGTTTTCATTGTTTTTAATTGCTTGATTATTTTCAATTTTGCTACTCTTTCTTTTCATATGATTATTTTTAGTTATTTTTTCTGTATGCAATGGCGTATGAGTAACACTTTTCCAGCAAGAGTAATAATAATCGATGAATTAATCAATCATGCAATTAAAAAAAATCAAGAATAAGAGAAAATAATCAAATAAGTTTGTCAATCACGTATTAATCTTATGAATTAATTATTAATCGAAAATAATAGAAAATAATCCAAATAATGATGTAATAAAAATTAAGTAATTAATGTACTTTTTAATTTGATAAAGGTTTAGTGATTACAACGATGAAAAATAATCGATTAATTAATTAATCATGCCATCAAAAAATCCAAAAATAATTCAAAACAATCCAAATAATCATGAAATATAATTAATGTACTTCTTTAATTTAATTAACATTTTATCATTAGAAGGTTGAAAGTAATCGAATTAATCATTAAAGAGTTACAAAAACAAAACATGCTTTAATTAATAATCATTCAAATTTTAAATCATTAAATAATAAGTCTGGTGATACATACATATATACCTACTATTTTTGCAACCTTTATCCGTCTCTTTCTCTGTACATATAACATGCCAGAAATTGTTGCTAGTGCATAGAAAGTTCATAAAATGCTTGGGGTGCTCTAATGTACAAACATACATACAAACATGCATATTTCCACCATTTCTTCCTTCCTCACCAATTCTATTATTATTATTGTCAATGACAACAAGCGCCGAAAGTAAGCAAAAGCCAATGACCGACAAATAAATGACGAAGACAGCACATTTATACCGTTATTATTGTTACAATTGTAATGCTTTCGCTTTTGTTGTTTTTTCTGTTTCTTACAATTTCTTATTATTTATGGTTTATTGTTCTCTACCTTTACCAACCGACACCAGTTTCTTAGCTTATCTACCTTGCTTTAACTTTATTCTCTCTGTTGGTATGTTTGTATATTTATCTCTCCGTTTGTCTTCCTTTTCGTTTCTTTACAGATACGCCAACCATCCGTCTAATTGGCTCGCCGGAAATCGACCTGGAGGAGGATAAGGATGCGCTTATCCTGCGTTGCGTTGCCGATGCCAATCCCCCGGCCAGCATTGTTTGGCGACGCGCTGGTCGCTCGGAAATCGCCAGTTTGCAGGTGAGTAGCCATGGGAGGTGAATACTTAAAAAAGAAAGATGTTACTTGAAAATAAAAGAAATTATTACTTTAGTGCCCCACAAGTGTACGTGAATGTTTTTGTATATACACGCGTTTGTATGAATGTATGTATGAGTAAAGTTATACTGCCCAGCCACTTTAACTTTGCAGCTGTCAGGGGACTGAGCGACATTTCGATTGTAATTTTTCTGTTTTTTTTTTTTTTTTGAACCGGAAATTTTATACCTTATTGAGTAAGTCAAGACAGAAACAGAGAAACAGTCAAGAAAAACTCGATGATACAGGAAATACGTGGAATCAACGGAAATCCAGCAAACTTAAAAACACTTTGACATTTTTCTTTAATTCTTGTCAGCATTTTGTGGCAAAAAAAATTATAAATCATGCCGAAAAATGTGCACTAAAACGACTGGAAGGTGTACATTAGACTGTCTCGCCTTATAGGCAAAATAGAAAAAAATGCCTGACACGAGGTACATACATATGTATTTTTGGAAGACATTTTCCACAAAAAATGTTTCAAGACCTTCGTAGATGTCGCCCGATTATATTTTTCTTCATACCCTCGTTACTTATAATCGGTTTTTACTCTAAGTGCACAATTGGGGTACTAATCACACAGATCTCCGTCAATTAAAAAAAAAACGCCGTAGACGCGCACATCTTTATATATATTACGCTATGCGATTTTTTGTAAGCACCACAACTTTTACACCGTTATACCGATTTTCGAAAATGTGGTGTCAGATGAAAGGGCTTGATCTGTAGATGTGCAGGAAGGTTTAATTTTTTTGAAAAGGGTTGCCAGATGTTTGAAAATTTAATTTTACTGTATAGTTTGTTTGATTTTAAAATTTTTGTTACCATATGAAGGGGCTTGACCTGATATTGAGCAATTTAATAGAAATTTTTCAAAAAGGGTTGCCACCTGTTCAAAAATTCAGTTTTACGCTACAGTTTGTTTTCCAAATTTGAGGTGTCATATGAAAGGACTTAGCATGGAAATGAGTAATTTATTAAAATTTTTACAAAAAGGGTGCCACCGTTCAATAATCCATTTTTACGCTACAGTTTATCTCATTTTTAAATTTGAAGTGTCATGCAAGGCCTAGCACTGAAGATGGGTAATAAAAGGAAAGGGAAGAGGAAAATGAAAGGGACGGATATCGCGAAGGACAGGAAGCGAAAGAGGAAATATGAAAAATAAAATGGATAAAGGGAAAATAAAGCGCAAATAAAGGGGGAAGGGGAAGAGAAAGAGAACTAGAAAGAAAAGGAGGAGCGCACCAAATGGCCTTTTGTAGGTCGCTTTAAGGTTACCATAGTCTAGAAAAATATTCGGCAGAAAACTTCACTATGGGGCTCCTTGGTCAAAATCTTTGTATAAAAAATCTAGGTCCACAGAAAATAAAACCAGTAGCTATGAAGGTATGTCAAAAAATTTTCAAATGTGGCAATAAGTGGTCTTCTACCCTCAAATTGTCGCACAGTGTAATTTAAAGCCACAGCATCGCGTGGCCGGGTTTACTAGTATAATATATTTTTGGAAGATGTTGCCGGGAAAAGAGAAAACAATTTTTTTTGGATCACCCTAGTAGTATTTCAATTACGCTTTTCTTCATATTTTCATCATTTGATGCATCGATGTTCTTGTCTCAAAAAGGAAATTTTTCTTACTGCAGATTATTAACCCTTAGCGCACCACTGGGGTTCTTACCACACACATGTTCGACAATTAAAAAAAAGCTCGCCGTATACTCGCTCATAAAATATACGTATTTTTGAAAGAGGTTTTCGAAAAAAAATGGGTCACCCTAATAGTCGCACGATTACATTTTTCTTCATATCTTCGGCACTTATAGTCGGATTTTAAGTTTTGATACACCAATAGTTTTGCCCCGAGAAGATACTTGTTCGTACAGGAGCTCATTAACCCTAAGTGCGCCATTTGTGGTACTTATGACCCAAATTTCGGTTGCTACCGCCCCTACGTACCTTTTTGAAGACAGCATATTGAAGTCCATCATTATTCATTAATCTTTCGTAAAGGAAGTATTTAGATTAATTCAGTAAAACCCGAAATAAAACACATACAATTTTTTGTTTGCTCTCTTTTTATTTCTTTTTTTGTTATTAATTTCACTAATCGACTTTTCTTCCTCTTCGTCAACTTACAGGAAACCCTGCAGCTACGTCCTGTCGGCCGTCGTGACGCTGGTCTATACACTTGCCAAGCGCAAAACTCCGTAGGCAGTTCCGAGCAGCTTTCCGTGCAATTGGATGTTAAATGTGAGTTTACTTTAACCTAAAATTGCCTAAAGCTTTAAACACATTTTTAGCTGCATATTAAGTCTTTGAAATCAACTTATGCAGCCAAATTTCATTAATTTCATTACTCTTCTTCTTCCTCATTTTCCAAACAGATCCACCGAAAATTGTTTCAGCCGGTCCAGATCGCCTAACCACAGCGCCGCTCTTCAGTCCAGCCGCTTTTGAGTGCGTGGCCGAAGGCAATCCATTGCCCAGCTATAAATGGGTGCAGAGGTAAGTAAGCGGAAATTTGCGAAATTGTGAATGGGTTTTGGAATTTTTCATAATGCGTTAATCATAAAGTGGTAGAATTGTGAGAGGAGATGATGGCTGAGCGTAGCCAAAGCTGTATTGCTTATTTTATACTTCCGTAGGCAAATCGCGAACATATTAATGTTCCGGCATGGTTTGTTAAACTTTCTCTGGCTGAAGTTTTACGCATTTTGTGTTCCCAGCTGTCAGATTTCCCTTGACTTTTACTTCTTCGCCTGCTTTACATTTTTAATACTTTTTTTCGCAATTCGTTTGCCTTCAGCGCCAACTCCAGCATCTGCTCTTTGTTGTGCGTTCATCGTTTTTCCATCAATTGTGGCCAATTTCATTTACGTTGCACCTTATACACCTTAGGCGCATCAATATCAATCTCCAATCTCATTCGCACTCGCAGACTTCGTCTCGTTTATTTGCAAATGCCCAGCAGGGTTTTTCCATATTTTGGTAATGGCTTGAACTTGTATTCAATGAAATAACGCATTACAAATAGCTAAGAAACACTCCTTCGCTTACTTTGCTCATTACTTGTAATGCGAAAGTTTTAAAATAATTATTTTTTCGCTTACTGGTAATGCAGAAAATAATCGAAAATGTTTGGAGTACTGCCGTTATTTTTTTGCAAACGCTTTGCTTTGATTTTAATTTTTCTAAATAGCAGTTTTGTAAAGCAAATTACCCTCATTCTCGTTTATTTTGCCAGTTTTCATTATAAAACTGTCGTGGTTAGTCGCGTTATTCCATCGTTGAAATTTTTTTAAATAAGCCAATAGCTGTGCAAATACATGGTGTAATAATTATTATTCAAATAGTGTTTTTTTTTTTAAATACATTTTGCAAAGAATGTTTTGATTCTTTATTCATTCTGTTTGCTATTTGTTTTCGGCATAAATTGCTCACTCATAGTTTTAAAATTATTTTTTCGCTTACCGGTATTGCATAAAATAAGCGAAAAGATTTGTAACACTGCCGATATATTTTGCAAAGCCTACATTGATTTAAATTTTTGTAAATAGCAATTTTGTAAAGCAATTTACATTCTCGTTTATTTTGCCAGTTTTTATTATAATACATTATTGATTACTATATTGGATTGTGTGATATATGCAATTACTTATACCAGTGAAAGAACTTATTACTTGTAACAGCTTATTTTTTCCAATATTAGTAGCGATTATATAATTCATTATTGTCTACAATATTGTAAGACAATACCGCCAATGACATGCCTATGTTAAAGTAATGCAATCCGTATTCGAAAGTGTAAGCGATGAATCAAGATTTCTCGATGATTTTACCCATTACATGTAAGAGAAAGCCCTGCTGGGTGAGAGCGATTCTCGCTACCCTTCTATCCCTTTACTCTGCTGCTGCCAACTTGACTCCCTTAAGCCGAGAATACGTTGTTTTCGCCAAAAAGGCCGCCGTTTTCTCAGCGCCCTTCATGCCCATCGGTGCCCTTAGCTGCAGTGAGCCGCGCAATTTCAATTTAAATTTGGCATATCCTGTCACAACTTTGCGCGTAGCTCTGCTCACAGCGCCCTTATATACATTTTTACATGTACATATATGCCTGCATTTATATACTTATGTGTATGTATGTAAGTTTGTTTATCTGTGCTTGTAATAATAAAATTTTTTCGCGTTTCCGCTTTTACCTGCAAGTTGTCCGTAAAATCACAATTCTGCGACAAGCTCGCGGCAATTTTCTGGTTTCTGCCAGCAATAAAGTCCGCTTCGTTAGTCTCCGGCGACAGACAGAATTGACTTGTTTGCAGAAGAGAAAAAAATGCCCTTCGCGATTTATCTGGCTTTATATGTAAATATATTTACGCACACACAATCTCCCTTTGGTGTTGCAATTGGGCAGATTCGAAAAGAATTTAATGCATTCTGCATCAATTTCATTATTCAGTATGAACATTAAGTGAACTGAACCGCAGATTTCATAAAGACACCAGAGTTTACAACAAAATTTCATTTAATGCCAGTTTGCTATATCGTGAGATTCTTAGCTACCACGACATTTTCGTAGAATTTTCTCACTCCTATTGTCTATTCTAACCTTTTGTGGTGAATTTTTGCTACAGTATGCTCGGGCTTATAACGTTTTCCATTCAAATTAACAAAGATTAGTTATTTTTTGATTTTTTATTTTAATGTTCATTTTAATTGACTTATATTAAGTTGAGAGTTAATAATAAATTTGATTTAAATATTATAAAAATAATCATGATTAAAAGCCATTAAAAAATACTCAAATAATCATGAATTATAGTTAATTTAAAAAAATTAAAAAATAATCACGATTAATAGCCATTAGAAAAATAATCAGTTATTATTATATATTCAAGTTAAAAAAATTCTTTATTAATAGAAAATAATCCAATTCAAATTAATGAATCGATTAATTTATTAATCGTGAAAAAATTAAAAAGAATTGAAATAATCAAATACAATTAAAATTTATTAATCGATTAATTAATCACGCAAATGAAAAAAATTGGAAATAATTGAAAATAATCAAATCAAATTTTATTTTATTAGTCGATTAATTAATTAATCACGCAAATGAAAAAATCAGAAATAATTGAAAATAATCACGCAATTAAAAAAATTGTAAAATAATTGAAAATAATCAAATGCAATTTAAATTTATTAGAGGATTAATTACTTAATCACGCAAATGAAAAAATCAGAAATAATTGAAAATAATCAAATAATTGCATTAATCACGCAATTAAGAAAATTTTAAAATAATCAAATGCAATTTAAATTTATTAGTAGATTAATTAATTAATCACGCAAATGAAAAAATCAGAATTAATTGAAAATAATCAAATAAAGTATTAATCACGCTATTTAAAAAATTGAAAAAGAATTTAAAATTATCTAAATAATCATACAATTAATATTAACAAAAATTACTAAATCGATTAATTTATGTACATGCTTTTATTTTTATTATTATTAGTTAATATTTAATCATTAAAAATGTGAACGTGATCGTGTTTTATAGTGAAAGAATTACAAAAACAAAGCATGCCTTAATTAGTAATCATAGATATTTCTAATCGTTAAATAACAGGTCTAGTTTAAAATCTCCTACGCTTAGCTAAGGCTTTGTAGGTATTTTATGACTGCTTCGCTATGCAGAATGTTCTACTTTTTCGGTTGGTTTTGTGAGAGTGTTATTTGGGGCGGTCGTAAGTTGAGTTTAGCGTCCTAAAATCATGCTCAGTCTTATACTGAATATTTTTAAAGGCGTTATAAACTTACTTTTCTGACACAATTCATTTCATCTTGCCATTGTATGCTCGTTCTATTTTCACTAGAATGTGTCTTTGTATTGTAATGCAACTTGTGCTAATGAAACAGAAGGGAATACCAGGAAAACATAACAAACTTATATACAAGTCTAGTTGTTATTTGCTCCCACTGAGTACTGCGTAGTTTCCGTTGAAATTAAATAACATACAAACATACAGACACACATAAGATCCATCTGATAATTTCTTATTACATGCACACAGATATACATACATACATAAGTATATTATCCTATTATTATCTTATCCGCTATAATTTTAATTTTCTTGCTCGCTGTCGCTGCTGCTGCCGCTGCCGCTGCCGCTGCCGCGAACAACTTCTTATCTTGCGCGTATTTGTGTTTAATTCCACAATTGCGTTTTTGTGCTTGCAAGAACAACAACAACGGAAAGCTGTGTACATGCAACTATGTTTGTTGTTTGTTATTGTTTTTTGCTTTTTTCCTGTGTCGTTTTTGCCACAATTTCCCGAAGCAGCTAATTAAAAAACCTGCGACAACCATCGCAAATATGCGGCAAGCATTGGCATTATAATGAAATGAAATGAGAAAATACATACAACAAGTACTATATGATATGAAAAATAAGAAGCAGAATTAAACAATGTACTATGTACCAAGCATGTGTATGCATGTCTGTTTATGTATGCTTGTATGTGGTTTTTTACAATTCCGGCGATGCTGTTACCTTGCAGCGATTTTATATAGAAAAGCCAAGGCAAATGGAGTGTGAAGAAAAGGGTCGGAAGCGCACACACATACATACATAAAAACATACATACATCCTTACAGGTTTGGTGAATGGTGGGTGGAGTGGTTGTGTTACATGTTAAAAATTCCTAGCCAAACCAACAAAAGGAAGCGGAAACACGTAACGGAAATGTGGCTGGCAATTGTGCATAATATACTTAATTGTAAATTTATGTGCTTGCGTGCGTTTGTGTGTTTTCACATCATTTCTGCTTAACTGTCAAATATTTTTAATTTCACTCACTTACGAGCTAATCAAATACTTAGACAGGTGGATAATTATATATGTATGTATGTATGTACATTAGGCCGTCTCGCCTTATAGGGACGTCAAAATAAAGTTCGCCGTACGCCCCCGCATATGATGTCTTTTTGGAAAACATTTCCGGAAAAGTATTTTATTTTTTTTTTTGGACGCCGCTAGATGTCGCTAGAATTTATTTTTCTCATAACTTCGGTATTTATAGTCCGATCTCTAAGTTTAACAATGTCTTTGGCTTGAAAGGACGCCTTATACTATGGAATATTATTAACCCTATGTGCGTCATTGGGGTCACTACCACCCAGTACTTAGTTTATACCACCCTAATACAATTTTTTATGCCTGCATGTTAAACGTAGTCTAAAATCATTAATCTTTTGCAAAAGAAGTATTTCGATCGCTTCAGTATAACCCGAAATAAAACACGTTCAACATTCCGTGGAATATATGTTTTTCGCTTCCTTTGGTACTTTAGGTTCATTTTACAAAGATTTCTTCTGAGGAGACCCCTACTGAAATTTTATGGTGAATAATTTTCTAGAACATTTTAACCCTCTAGCACCGCCAATAAAGGGTTATTTTGACCCCCTCTTTTTAGAAAATCAGGAAAAATAGTATTTTTAAGGTCGTTAGAGGGTTAAAGTGTTCTAGAAAATTATTTGGCATAAAATTAGGTCTCCTCAGAAAATTGTTCTGTAAAATTAACCTAAAAGACCAAAGGAACCGAAAAACCTATATTCCTCAGAATGTTTAACGTGTTTTATTTCGGGTTCTGCTCACGCGATCGAAATAATTATTTTGCAAAAGATTAATGATTTTTGACTACGTTTAACATGCAGACATAAAAAAGGTACATTAGGGTGGTATAAACTAAGTACTGGGTGGTAGTGATCCCAATGGCGCTCATAAGGTTAATAATATTCCATAACATAAGCCGCCCTTTCAAGCCAAAGACATTGGTGTATTAAACTTAGAGATCGGACTATAAATACCGAAGATATGAGAAAAATAAATTTTAGCGACATCTAGCGGCGTCCAAAAAAAAAATAAAAAAAATTTTCCGGAAATGTTTTCCAAAAAGACATCATATGCGGGGGCGTACGGCGAACTTTATATTTTGCGATACGGTCTAATGTACATATATATAGAGCACCCACCAGGGAAAAATTGCGAAGAAATTGATGTTATGGTAGAGTGTGGGATTCAAGCAGATCTGTTATTTAATGATTTGAAATTTTAGTGATTATTAATTAAAGCATATTTTCTTTTTGTAGCTTGGTTAAATGTTAATTAAATTTAAAAAAATTACAGTAATTAATCGAATAATTGTAGGATTATTTGGATTATTTTCAATTTCTTGACTGAATAATTTTACTAATATGCCATGGCGCGTAATTGTTTTGTATTGGAAAAATAATTGAAAACAATCACATAAAAGTAGATAATCGCATAATTAAAAATAATTAAGCAATCAAAAAGGTTAATACAACTAAAAAGAATTATTTAATTATATGACTTCTGATTATTTTTTAATAATTATTAATCATGATTAATTTTTATAATTTCTTAATTTAATTGATTATTAATTTCAGGATAATCCAAGTCAATCAAAATAATCATTAAAATTAAAAAATGAAAAATATTAATCACTACTAATTTTAATGCTTAAAATCCCTGATTTCAAGTAATTAAGTAGAAATAAAAAATCAGCAGAATAAAAACAAAAAGGCAAGGGAAATTTAGGAAAAAATAAAAATAAAGAAGAAGAAGAAGAAGTAGAAGAAGAAGAAGAAGAAGAAGAAGATGATGATGATGATGAAGATGATGAAAAGGAAAAGGAAAAGGAAAAGGAAAAGGAAAAGGAAAAAGAAAAGGAAAAGGAAAAGGAAAAGGAAAAGGAAAAGGAAAAGGAAAAGGAAAAGGAAACGGAAAAGGAAAAGGAATAGGAAGGGGAAGAAGTAGATGTAGAAGTAGAAGAAGAAGATGATGATGATGATGAAGATGATGAAAAGGAAAAGGAAAAATAAAAAAATCAGCAAAATAAAAAAGAAGAAGAAGAAGAAGAAGATGATGATAATAATGATGATGATGATGATGATGAAGATGATTAAAAGGAAAAGGAAAAGGAAAAGGAAAAGGAAAAGGAAAAGGAAAAGGAATAGGAAGGGGAAGAAGAAGAAGTAGAAGTAGAAGTAGAAGAAGAAGTAGAAGTAGAAGTAGAAGTAGAAGTAGAAGGTGAAGTAGAAGTAGAAGGTGAAGTAGAAGTAGAAGTAGAAGTAGAAGTAGAAGTAGAAGTAGAAGTAGAAGTAGAAGTAGAAGTAGAAGTAGAAGTAGAAGAAGAAGTAGAAGTAGAAGTAGAAGTAGAAGTAGAAGTAGAAGTAGAAGTAGAAGTAGAAGTAGAAGTAGAAGTAGAAGTAGAAGTAGAAGTAGAAGTAGAAGTAGAAGTAGAAGTAGAAGTAGAAGTAGAAGTAGAAGTAGAAGTAGAGGTAGAAGTAGAAGTAGAAGTAGAAGTAGAAGTAGAAATAGAAGTAGAAGTAGAAGTAGAAGAAGAAGTAGAAGTAGAAGTAGAAGTAGAAGTAGAAGTAGAAGTAGAAGTAGAAGTAGAAGTAGAAGTAGAAGTAGAAGTAGAAGTAGAAGTAGAAGTAGAAGTAGAAATAGAAGTAGAAGTAGAAGTAGAAGTAGAAGTAGAAGTAGAAGTAGAAGTAGAAGTAGAAGTAGAAGTAGAAGTAGAAGTAGAAGTAGAAGTAGAAGTAGAAGTAGAAGTAGAAGTAGAAGTAGAAGTAGAAGTAGAAGTAGAAGTAGAAGTAGAAGTAGAAGTAGAAGTAGAAGTAGAAGTAGAAGTAGAAGTAGAAGTAGAAGTAGAAGTAGAAGTAGAAGTAGAAGTAGAAGTAGAAGTAGAAGTAGAAGTAGAAGGTAGAGTAATAGTAAAAGTCGATATACAGAATGAAAACTAATAGGAAAAGTAGACAACAATAGATAAAAGGAAACAGAAAAGAAAAGACAGAGAGAAGAGTCAAAATGAAAAGCGAAAAAGTTAAAGAATCACAAAGGATAGGAAACAAGAGCATAAGGAAAATTATAAAAAAAAAAGAAAATTCGGAATGCAATAACTACCAAAAAAATGAAGGCATGAATAGACTTAAAAACAATGACAAAATCAACAACAACAATAGTAGTATGAGTGAATATTAATCAATAGTAAGTAGTAAATAGAAATACTAACAACAAAATTTATAAAAAAAAAAAATTTAGTCGGTAATGAAAATCCTTGAAACACTCAATAGCTGGTGGCACTTTGGTATTTATTCAACAATTGCCCATTGGCCGTGTTATAATTCCATTGTAATTTATTCGAAATCCAGCTATTCAAATTGACATTATCAAAAGTTTATTAGCACTTTGCCTGTGCCCTCAATTATATGTTATAAGTCGTTAATTTATGATGGAAACATTTTTTCAATCGCAAATTGTAGCACGAAACCAAACGTGGTTTACGCTAACGCCTACAAGTATGTAAATAGATGTCGATATATGTATCTATGTATTGAATGCTTGTTCACAGCTACTCCAAATTAACCTTTTGTTCCCAAGAGACTTCCATATGCACCAATGCACTTTCATTTTCTTTTTTACAAGCTTTATTGTATGTAACTTCCACATGCTAGTGCTAAATATAGTGCTATAAATAAAGCATGCCTAATTACACACAATAAATATATATAATATAATACAATGGCGCTATTATAACTCTGACGAGTTTTATGGCCGAGCTTCTCTCCCAATTCGAAGTATGCTCCTTTTTTGTTTTTCCTACTAATTGGGTGGACCTACAGTTTTATGCCGGCTCCGAACGGCGAATGCATTTTTTGTGAGAAGCTTTTTCATGGCAGAAATACTCTCGGAGGGTATGCCGCCCACTGCCGAGAGGTGACCGCTGCTCTTAAAAAACCCAATAATTGGATTTTTACTAATTAGAAAAATTTGTTTGGCTCGGACCGTGGTTTGAACCCGAGACCTCTGGCATAGCAGGCGAGCACTCTACCCACTGCACCACAGCGGCCACCAATAAATATATATATGTATATCTGTATATAAAAACATTTCATAATTAAATTCCCACACACATTTCCCCATGTTCGTGCCTGTTTCCATACGCCGCCTTGGCGCTCCATTGCGTGTGCGACTTACAACTTCCTTTTCCATGGTTTTATTTGTCATAATGTTTTTGCTTGCTTATTAGTTTTTTTTTTTTTTTCTTTCAACTCATAAGCCACAACATGCACGTATCAAATCATAACTCATTTACATATCAGCTTCTGCGGTCGTAAATGCGCTTGTTTAACACACACAAATACACACCCACACATGGCGCTCATATAAAATTATTATCCTTTTTTATTATTGATTATAAACCGTGTGCGCTTTCTGGGCTTTTAATACCTTTTTTTTTTGTCTCTTTTTTCTTTCGTCTCTTTTGTTTCTTTTCTTTTGTTTCTTTTTTTCTTTTGTCGACTTAATAAAACCACCGTTAGTTGGTCTGCTGCCATTTCTTTTGACACACACAAACAAACACAATAAAACACTCTATACGCAAACTTACTGATATAGAGCGGATCTTGTGGTGTTGTTGTTATTGTTGGTATTTGGTGGTATGTGGCATGCGTGCGGCACGAAGTTTATGTAAATATGACTGGTTTATGAATTCCGCTTTTACGTCAAATATCCTTAAGTTTACTTATACATATATGTAGCTATGAATGACGTGCATACGTGTTGACTTAATAACATAAAATCTACCAGCAAAGCACGCGCGTTGTGTGTTTGCATTTTAGCGTGGCCAACCAATCTTTTTAATTGCTTTTTTATATGAAGCTTTTACGGTTTAATTTGCGTTGTTGTTATTGTTGTTGATTTATGGCTAATATAAGTAACACCTGTTAAGTGGTGAGCAAATGCATGTGTTTTTGGGTTGGCGGAAGAAACATGGTTATTCATACCTCACTCAGAAAGAGATATAGAACAAAAGTAGGGCCAGCCATAGGACTCTTTTGGTCCGCTATAGTCCACAAAAAGTTCACATTCGCTCACTTTGGCTCAGTTTGACTCCCAGCAACAAACAATAACAAGGGATGGCGTGATCGATGTTGTTTTAAAGCTTATGAAGTTGTTGTTTTTGTTGCAGTTATAGTTTTAGTTGTACTTGTAGTTGTAGTTGTAGTTGTAGTTGTAGTTGTAGTTATAGTTGTAGTTGTAGTTGTAGTTGTAGTTGTAGTTGTAGTTGGAGTTGTAGTTATAGTTGTAGTTGTAGTTATAGTTTCAGTTATAGTTGTAGGTGCAATTTTAGTTGTAGTTATAATTGTAGTTGTAATTGTAGTTGTATTTGTAGTTTCAGTTCTAGTTTCAGTTATAGTTGTAATTGTAGTTGTAGTTGGAGTTGTAATTGTAGTTGTAATTGTAGTTATAATTGCTGTTGTTGTAGTCAACAAGATACTGCCTGGAATTTTTGGGAATATAGGGACGTATCAGTCCTTACACGTGGCGACTAGTCCCTTCTGACACTACCCCGACTGTCATGCGAGCCATTTTTTGGCCATTATCAACCCGTTGGCGTATGGCTCCGTTAGTCAAACTGCTAGGCGCCCTTGATATAAAAAAAAACTTTGAAGGAATTTTGTTATGTGTGACTTTAGCACTTTTAGGCCCAGCTTCTTCTACAATTCACACCTCAATTTCTTTACTTAATTCTACTCAAAACTCAATTATTGACCAATAAACATCTTTTCTCTTCATTTTTCAGAATTTCACATGGTTCAAAATTTGTCGAACGCGGCAGTGATCCGCGGTTGGTGATTGATAACGTCACCTACGATTATCAAGGCGAATATGAGTGCCGTGCAACGAATTATATAAATGGACAGGAACGCGTCGCTGTATCCGATCCGATTTCATTGCAAGTTGTGGGTGAGTACTTAAGCAAAAAACTGCGCAGTGCTAGCCGAAAATTATAAATGTATACAACTTCTCTAAAGAGACAAACTTAGATATAAGAAACGTACAAAAAAGTCCCTTTTTCAATGAAAGGGCTGTTTATATTTTTTTTTTTTTTCAGATAATTTTCTTCAATTTTTCTTAATAAAAACTGGACAATAGCTCATATAAAATTCGCATTAAAAGTAATTATTAGAATTAAACGGCCATTTAAAAGCAAAGATAATTTTCCTGTTGGACTTTTTCCATAGAAAATCGCCTCGAAAATAAATATTATCATAAGCAGTATACATATGTATTTAGTAAGTAGTAGCAGACAGCTTTATAAACTCTGAAATTTAATATTAAAGCTTAAAGTGGAACAAATTACAAAAACACAAAAAAGTCACTCATACGAGATGGCATACGAAGAGTGGCTATTTGCTGCTGCAGCACTTAATGTGAATTTTTAAAATACTTACGGTTAAAGATAAAGAAGAGCAAGTGTCTATATAAAGAGACATAGAATACATACATATCTACAGACATATGTATGTATATGTATGTATCCTTTAAACTACACTTACACACATACAAAGAGATAGCAAACCGCTGAATGTCCAGTACAAATGCACTCGAACATACAGGCAAGCCCAAACATGCGCAGCACATATCTACATACATACATACATATGAGGACGATAGACGAACAAACAGAACAGATAACTCTAGACACAAGCGGTTGCTACGGTTACTGCTTTTACAATAGTTATAAATATTGCTATGGCAAACATATAAGCAACACACACACACACACAAACAAACACGCAAAAATACATTCGCATATATAAAAAAAATTGAAACACATACAAACCCTAACTCTTAAGCACATGCACAATAGAGTGGCCCTTACGCCTATGGAAAAATTTTTTTTCCACTTTTTTGAGACGTTACCCCCTGAAATGGTTTCATGTACGAAGAAAATATTCCCTGTTTAATATTTGCGCGATTGGGCAACGTTAACCCGTGCCACAATGTGTTGAAATAATGAACTAGGGCTTATATGGTTCTGTGGACGTTTATATTGGACGAATTCTCTTATATTTTGAGTTTTAATAGATTACAATGTTGTAATTTATTAGGCTCCACAAATAAATGATTTATGAATAAAAAATATGTACTGATATTCTATATATTGAAGTAATAAAAAGTCATGGATCCTTATTTACTCATATATACAACAAATTTAAGAAAATTGAAATTTTTAATATATATTTTTCATGTACTCGTACATACATATTTATATAGGAAATTTTAAAAATAAGTGCCCTCTATTAGTGTGATGGTACATTATTTTTCATGCATACGTACACAAATAAGAAATTCAGATTCAATTCAGAACTTTAATTCTCTTGAAAGTCCATTGAAAGCGCTTGCGGAGCAGTGTAATAACTCCCACATAAAAGGAATTAAATAACTCCTAAAGAAGGAAATGAAATAAGTCCCAACCCACTGCGGGTTATTTCATTTGTGCATAACACTTTGCAACAGCACTTTTGAGCAAGCTAATTCTCACACAGAATGAAAGAAATATCCACAGTGTAAAACCCTCAAACAATTGCAAAAGCTGTAACTTTGTATACTACTTTAACCCTCTAACTCTCCGACGATGACGTCGCTTTTACGCTTTTTTTCGCTTTTTTTTAAATGCCTCGAGGAAGATGAATGGGAAACCGACATTATATTTGTGAAGCATTTTGAAACGGTAGTTACGCTGACTACGCGTAAAGTGACCATGATACGGACACAAACTTTCCCAATGCCGACAGAAACTCACTTCGTGCTAAAAAGGTACCTATGCGCGGCATGTCCTTCAGTTAACTGACTTCACCAGTTGCCCATTTTAAAATTATTGTATTGGAAGAAAATAATATGGACTAAGTATGATTTTAAATTAATATACAATTCTTAAGTGAAATGTTTGATTTTTTTGTTTTAATACTATGTTGCTTTATACGTGAGAAACAAAATTTAATGTCATCTACATACGTACATACATCTTCTACGATTCTTGCTACTCAAGCAATTGCAACGGTAAAGTAATAAAAGTAAAAGTATTTTGATTAATTTTATGCAAATTTAAACTTGTAAACATCTCAGAGTTAGGTTTTCGCACATACATATATTTATCGCGGCATAACCAAAAGCAGCGCTTACTAAAAGTGATGTTGATAATTTTTCAACTTCAACTCGTTGTGTCATGGGTTAGAGTTGTTCAATCGGGCCAAAATTTTCAGGGTATTATTGTTTTATTAAACAAAAACATATCAGGGGGTAACACATGCAAATTTCCGACTTTCGAAAATAAGGGCCACTCTAATGCACAAACATGCATGCATTACAAAGTTGCGGTCAGTAAGAGTGACCACAACAAAAATAAATAACAGTATAACAAAATAAAAAAGAAAACAGACACAAAACAGTAACAGCAATTGCGGCATTGATAGTGAAAAGGCATTGTAACAACAACAATAAGAAGGGTAATAACAACCATAACAATAGTAGCAACAATAACCAGAATAATAACAACAACAACCGGAGTAATAACAACAACCGGAGTAATAACAACAACCAGAGTAATAACAACAACCAGAGTAATAACAACAACCAGAGTAATAACAACAACAACATCTACTAACAACAACAACCACAGTAATAACAAAAAACAAAAAGCCAAACCGCAACGGCCAAACAAACTCACAAGCGCTCACAACTCACAAACTCTCAAGCTACAATTGAAACTGCAACTACAACTGCAACAGCAACTCTGCAGCTCTCCAGCAACTTCACAAACACCAAAAGTCAAGCAAACTGAGTAGAAAATTTATCTGGTTGGCAAGTTCAAATGCGTGCACGACAAGCAAAGACTTGGAAATATTGCACGAAATCAAAACAAAAAAAAAAAAACAAAAACAAAATGGAAATTGAAAACAGGAAAAAATGGAAAGGGTTTGTCATGCTAATGCGCTATTGTTGTTGCTATTGTTGCTGCTGCTGTTCTGCTTGTTGTTGCTCTGGTTGTTGTTGTTCCTGTTCCGTTTTTTGGCTTTTGTGCTGCTCATGTTGTTGTTGTAAAGTCACAACGGCATGCATACATACATATTTGTTTGTTATTCTTTTCCTACATCTGTTGCGTTGTTCTTGTTGTTGCATTTGTAACATCTCAAGCTCATAAATTATGTGCGTATGACACACATGTTGTGGCAGGCAGTAAATTTAAATATCGCATGCGATTTTTTTTGCACTTTTTTCTAATTTTTTTTTTTTATATTTTTGCATATGTTTTGGGTTTGCTTTTTGTCTTTTACTTTGTTTGCATTTTATATAATTTTGTTTTGTTTTTGTCTTCTTTTTTCTTTCTTCTTGTTTGCTTTTTATATTATTTTGTTTATTTGTTCTTCTTTTTTCTTTCTTGTTTGCTTTTTTAACTTTTTGCGGTCAGTGACAAGTTTGCGCTCTAGCCAAATGCTATTACAAATACAAAAACAAATACTTTGATGTTCTTTTACAACAAAAGCATTAAAGTCCACATTTATTTTGTGTTTTGAATGCTGTGTTTTGTGTGCTGTATTTCGTCTATACTGGCTTTAGTGGATTTAACTCTTATTTATTTTTATATTTTTAGTTGCGCTTGTTGCTGTCAGTGTGTTGCTTATGATTATTTAATAACTTTAACTTACATTGTGTCGCTGTTAGTTAATGTTGTTGTTGCTTTGAAACTTTTATTAGTAGAAATGACAGCAGCGCACCACAGCACATGATTGCAAATGGAAGTGCAATTGGAATTGTTCTCGAACAAGGTTCCACCAACAGCCAACCACATCGTAAACAGCTTTAAACTGAGAAAACATGCATTAAAACATACATAACAAGTAAAAGCGCGGCTGTCTTCGGCCGTACCGAAGACTTCATACCTTTCATGAATGGGGAAATGAAAAGTTACCTATGTATGTACATAGCCTAATTTAGTATAATTTATAATTTCAATTCTGTGGGTAATTTATGGAAGGATTTATTAGAAAAAATGGTGCCTGGGCTATTTAAATGGAGGAGTTATACACCAAAATGTCTATATCTGAACAATCGGTTGTATGGGAGCTATATGTTATAGTGGTCCGATCTTGACAATTTTCGGTAACCCCGTTTGGGTCCATATGGGTACAAATACTTTAAAATTTCACGCCGTTAGCTGTTAAAATGGAGGAGTTATACACCAAAATGTCTATATCTGAACAATCGGTTGTATAGGAGCTATATGTTATAGTGGTCCTATCTTGACAATTTTCGGTAACCCCGTTTGGGTCCATATGGGTACAAATACTTCAAAATTTCAGGCCGTTAGCTGTTAAAATGGAGGAGTTATACACCAAAATGTCTATATCTGAATAATCGGATGTTGTGGAACTATATGTTATAGTGGTCCGATCTTGACAATTTTCGGTACCCTTATTTGGGCCAACATGGGTACGTTAACTTCAAAGTTTCATGTCCTTATCTGTTTAAATGGGGAAGTTATGCAGAAATTACATCCCAAAATTTTCATGTATATCTGAATAATCGGTTGTTTTCTATATGTTATAGTGCTCCGATTCGGCCAACTCCGACAAATGATCAATTGCACATAACAGCATACCTGTATCCCGAATTTCATTCAGATATCTCAAAAACTGAGGGACTAGTTTGCGTTCACACAGACGGACGGACAGACGGACAGACGGACAGACGGACAGACCGACATGGCTTAATCGACTCAGCTCGTGATTCTGATCATATCGGTATATATTTTGGTGGGTCCCCCACGCTTCCTTCTGGTACTTTCGACAAAATTTTTTTGGCACTAAGTTATAATACCATTTCATTCTCATGAAAGGTATAAAAACATTCATAAATACATACCATACAGACATACAAACCTGCATATAAACATGCAATACACACTTCCATTCGAATACACGCACATATACACAATTATAAACATGCATACTAGTGGTCGGAAACTATCGATGGCACTGTCGTCACTATCGATGGTTTCTGAACATCGTTTACACTATCGATGGTTTTCGACTATCGTTTGAACTATCGATAGTTTATTGAAAATTTGAAATGTGACCACTTGGCATCAAACAAACGGTAACTATTCCATGCAGGGTTTGAATTGCTGACTAGCAAGTAGTCAAAGTAACATAAATACGACTATGCGTTCTAGTCGCATGGTCGATTAAAATGTGATTACCCAAAAACATTAAAATTACACTACAATATGGGTATCAAACGAAAGGGGATGGCCCCAGGTTTTATTTGGACTACGATATATTTCGATAAATTTATCGATAACTGCTCATAATTGTGGAAAACCAGATAAATATGGATACGTAATACGAATATAGAATACCGAACACCACAAAATGGGTATCAAATGAAAGCGCTTGGCTAGGGCTATCATTTGGTCGAGTCTTAATTAATTATGAACTGATCTAAAAAATATCCATCATCCAGTAATTGTTATGGATGATCGAAAAAATACAAAATTGCTCATAACAATTGTGGGATGATCTAAAAAAATATCCATCATCCAGAAATTGTTATGGAACATCGAAACAAATATCAATTGCTCATAACAATTATGATCTGATCGAAAAAATATCGATCTTTGAGTAATTGTTATTGATGATGGAAAAATTTTTCCATTGCTCAATAATTGTTATCAAGTGATTTTTATATTTATTTGTTATAATTTTTATGGCCTCTGGTTAATATATTAATTTTTTTAAACAAGAATAAATGGCTAATAAATAAATAAAACAAAACAATGTACTGAAAAAAGTTTTATTGGATCAGCTTCCATTACTTTCATGTATTGGTAGGAATAAGACCAGGACAGGTTGGCAAAGTTTGTTTACATTCGGGTGAAATCGGGTGAGCTCATTTAAAACAGATGTGTTTGTGGATGTGTTTGCTGCCGGACGGCAAAAGGCGGTTACAGTGTGAGCGTAGCCGTAGACTCTCCCAAATCACCCGAAACTATCGTCAACTATCGATATACTATCGATAGTTTGCAAAAAACTATCGTACACTATCGATGGTGCTGACTATCGATAGTTTCCGACCTCTAATGCATACAGATATTTGTAAACAAATAATTTAGTAGTACTCATTGCGGTTTGGTTTCAGCAACAAAACATGTTTATAAACATATGCCTGTAGTTAGTGCATAAGAAAGACAACGATAGTTGTTGCGACTTTCTTTTGAGTGCAGAACTGGCAAAGCTGTCTACTCCCATTTTTAGGTTAGATTAAACTGGCTGGCCATTAATGACCTCACATAGTCTAAGGGCCGTTTTCTCAACCTCTGATTAACGCTCACCACGGTTAAAGCCCGGTTAAACATCATTATCGATTTCATCAAACTATAAATTTAACATGTTGTCGATAATGCAGTCCAAAAATTAACCGCACCATTATGATCTGGTTAGAGATAATAAGAGCTTGAGTAAACGGCCCTAAGTAAGTACACATTGTTACTACATAGACAAGTTCTCGAAGACTAACACATCAACACTAAAGGCCTTGGCTCAGACTGAAGAACAACCCCGCCCCTTTGACAATTACCAAGAGATGCTTTATTTCTATTTTGGATACCGATTCAAGATCACTAACTACGACTTCCCCTTGTAGCCGAAGCCTTAGCCTGGAAAAAGCAGGACAGCAGCAGATAATATGCTCTATCTTCTCTTCATTCACTTTCCGCATCGGCTCGTACTAGACCTCTGCACAATACCATTTGCCTCTTCTATATTTTCGAATACTCTATGCATTGTACAATTAGTCACAGCACAATTTCAATGCAGCTACGAATATAACCCATACTTTTCATTTGGAATACAAATACTATTTCTATTTGCAATGTTGGAGCGATTAGTGTACACTATTCGCCACGATAGAATAGAACATAATAATAACCATGTTATGAAGTATTCACAAAACCTTGTTGCTTCTTTGGTTTGCTTGTTTATTTAATGTGCATATGGCATTAAGGTGGACCAAAAAATAAAAGCCCAACAAACATATGTTCCATTTTTTAATGATAAGAAATGTTTTTCTTGTTCATTAAGGACTTTGAAAAAAGTTATGTATCATCACTGATATAAAAGGAGAAAGAAATTTGGAGGCATTTGCACGACCTCTAAATTTTAATATGTTAACGAAAAATTTTAGGTATAGATTTCCGTATTATATTCCAAATCGAGTTGTTCCGCGAATTTCGGGAGAACTTTATTTCCTTCATAAAACCACCTTAATATGCCAAATAAGTTTCCTAACTAATGCCGAAAAAATCAAAAGAATCGAAGTATTGGTTACCGAGTTATTTTAAAATATATAGAACAGTTGGAAATATGTAGATCGTAAAAAGCTCTGGTTCGAAATTTATTTTACACATATGGTTTCTTGGGCAAAAAAGCGTTGTATTGGTTTTGTTTATGGTTGTGCTCTACTTGCGTTTATTCTAAAACGACAGAAACAAGTAGGTACTGTAACTGTGTACGGACGGCCGCGAATATTTTGTTGGCCGTTTCGAATCCATTCGTGCAGCCTTCTAGCTCGTACGAATTATAAACACATAATTTTGGACATCCTATATTCCTGCGATTTTTTCCACGCCTTATAAGTCTGATCCATCATATAAGTATAGTACCTATGCTAAATTTCACTAAGTGACATCCGAACGTCCATGGAGTGATCTATTACTACGAGACCTGCAACCTATTTTTGCCAGCTTCATCAGCTCTCTCATTACCATCTATCCGTTTGTGGACTGGAATTCAGTATAAAGTGAGAAACTTTTGCCGTTACCTGGCATAAATGCTCTGAAAAAAAAACGTTGTAAATACAAATACTTTTGCAGTTAAATTAACAACTTTCCGCAGTTAAAATGTGCCCAACAACGCTCCGTTGTTGTTTCAAAGATGCGAGCGTTTTTGATTTAAATACTTTTCGTATTTAAGCTAACAATTTTTGCTTTTGAACAAACAGCAAAAGTTTTTGGTCCAAAAACGGGCACCATTGAAGCAAATACTTACGCATTTAAGTTAACATCAAAAAAATTGTAAACAATAGTAATTTTTTTTTAATATAATAGATATTATTTTATTTTATTTTATTTTTTTTATATTATATATATGTTTACATAGTAATATTAATACTAAGGCCCGGTTTCACCAAACAAACTTTTTCCATTCAGTGATGGTCATTTGATACATCATTTGAACAACGCGATTGATGAAAAGGACACGGACACAAAGGTTTTCATCACATTTTTCACACCGTCCATATAAAAATATGGAAACTTGTAGGCAGTGTGTGACAGAATTATCCATCAATCGTGCGCCTCAAATGATATATCAAATGACTATCACTGTTTGCAGGGCTTTTTACACAAACACAAACACATAAACTCAACTTATTTTTTTTTTTTATTATTTCATAACACATTCTTTATTGTTTTCGCCACATTTGTAGGTTTGCGGAATTTTATCCTGTCGGCGATGAGTTCTTTTTTATTTAATATTTCGTCGATGTCGTGGGAGTGCATCATTGCAAGCAGTTCAATATTTTTGATACCGCATTCATTGAACTGCATCAATGCACCTGTACATAACTCCCACGACAAGAATAACTTGATTATCTTCTCATCGCCGACAAGTTTTACCAGATTTGGCTCGTTCGATTGCTCGCTATCGGAAAAACGGGATAATCAAACATATTTAACCTGAAAATACAAAATAAAATTTTCAACGTATATATGTATGTACATATAATTTTAATATATTATAATAATATATAAATATTATCATTATTGTGACTTACCTTTATTTGCAATTATATATTGCATATATGTACATATATATATTTTTCCCGAAAATTTAAATTAATTGAACGAGTTTGAAAAAAACAATTTTCTATTTTTTATTTACTTCAAAATTTTTCAACAGCAAGGGAGTTCTTGAATCAAAAACGCCCGTCTTTGAATTAACTATGGAAAGTTGTTGAATCAAAAACTTTGCCGTTAAAACAAATACTTTTGCTGTGGAATCAAAGACGGAGATCCAACAACGGAAAGTTGTTGAGTTAACTACGGGTATTTTTTTCAGAGTGGACATTACTATCTCTGCATATTACCATTAAGGCTTCCTTGCAGTCTGCTACACGCCAGCATTAAGCCTTAACTTCATTCTTTTTTTTGTGGTTTTAGTTTTCTTACTTCTGTTTTTCTGTCTGCTGTTTTTGCTCTCTGCGCCAATATTTACTTACTATATCTATTTATTGTTATATTTTATTTATTTATTTTATTTTGCTCCATCTTTTTGTTTTGTTTTACATTTGTTTATTCTTATTGGTTTTTCTCCAACGCTTCGTATGCTTTATCTTATTTTTGCGGCTTTGCTTATTTTAGCTTTTGGTTTGTGGTTCCGTAAATCTGCTCTGACGCTATTTTGTGACTGTTAGACAACAACAGCAGCAGCTACAGCAGCCAATAATGCGCTTTAAAGCCACACAGCCTTTTGCCTTACAGCTTTAAATATAGCATGGACTTTATAGATGCGACTAAGATAAGCTTTAGAGGAGTTATGAGGGCACTTTTCCAATGTACATATGTAAGTCACTAGGACCATTTTCCCATCCTCCTGTTATCGCTAACTCTCAGTTAAACATCTTTATCAATTTAGGGCCGTTTACTCAACTTTTGATTAACGCTAACCTCGATTAAAACCCGGGTAAACATCATTATCGACTTCATTAAACCATTCATTTAACATGTGATCGATAATGCAGTACATTCATTAACCGCCCCTTTATTCACCGGTTAGCATTAATCAGAGGTTGAGTAAACGGCCCTTAATCATATTGATACTGAGGATAAAGGTCCGGTTAAACTGTGGACTACATTATCGACCACATGTTAAATGTATGGTTTGGCGAAGTCGATGATGCTGGTTAATCGGACTTTAACCGTTGTTAGCGTTAATCAGAGGTTGAGTAAACGGCCATTAATATGTGGTCGATAATGCAGTCGATATTTTAATGGTCTCGGATTAGCGTTAACAAAAAGGTGAGAAAACGGCCCTAAGAGGAATAGAAGTAAGTCGGAACATTAAAAAACCGCCAATAGTCCAAAAAATAGAACTCAACCTAACAAAGCCAGACGGACAGACGGACAGACAGGCAGACATACAGACATGACTTAATCGACTTAGTTCACCATTCTGATCGTTTCGTCTTATATATTTTGACAAGTTCATCACCTCTGCTTCTAATGTTTACAAGAATTTTATTTTCGGAACAAAGTTATAAAACCATTTTTTGCATTGTGGATGGGTAAAATAAATGCAATCAGCTTTGCAATTTCATCAAAAGTAGGACGCCAAGCTGCTTACATAAGCTTACCTTTTAATAAAATTAAATATCATTACATAAAAAATTATGAAACGGCAACAAAAACGGGGGAAAAATGCAAATAAACAAGCGCATACATTAAGCTTTATTTTTTCAGTAAAAGATATCAATAAATTTAAAATTTAATCTATTTTTTTCCATTTCATTTCAGGCGCTCCCCAAGTGCTACGGCCACATCCATCAATGCACACCATCTCGGTGAAACGCGGCGAATCGGCGAGCATGTCATTAGTTGTTTGTGCAGATCCGCGACCACATCGCGTCTCATGGGAATGGGGCTCATTGCGGCTGGAGGCTGGCTCGGGCACAGGTGAGTTTGACTTTGTGAAGAAAAAAAGAAAAACAAAAATAAAAACCAAAAATAAAAACAAAAACAAAGATAGAAACAAAAATATAATAAAATAAAATAAAATAAAATAAAATAAAATTTTACTTAAAAAACAAACAAAAAATACTTAGCGTCCCTAAGAATGATTAATTATATTTCTAACCACCCCTGGACCCAAAAGAAAAACACTATGACGAATTTTATAAATAAGATCTACATATTGAGCGACCAGGCGTTCAGGAAAAACAACGACATTAGAATAAGAAATATTTTAACAAAAAACGGATACCCAAATAAGGTGATTGATAGGTGGTTAGCAACAACGAAACAGAAACAAATAACACTCCAAAATAATGCAAAAACTACGAACGAAAATAACAACAAAATCTTTAGAGGCATTACATACATACAAGGTTTAACAGATAATACAACATTACAAAAATGCATACATAATGACAAATTAATATTCGCACATAAACCCAATCGCACACTTAACCAAATATTCAGTAAGACAAAAGACAAAGTGGCCAAAGAGCAACAACACAACGTAGTTTACGAAATCAAATGTAAAGGCAACAATGACGAGCGATGCAACAAAACATATATAGGTACCACGAAACGAGCACTAGGCATTAGATTAGGAGAGCATAAAACAGACGCTAGAAACAAAAAGACAACAACAGCATTAGCACAACACTTGACAAACAATGGTCACACAGCGGACTTTGACAACGCGAAAATATTAGACATAGAGAGACGAACAAAAACAAGGCTGACACTGGAGAGTTTGCGCATACAACAACGAATACAGGACGCTATGAATTTTAAAGAAGATGTTGACAACATTAATTGCGCCTACAGAAACATAATAAAGAAACAAAATAAATGTCAAAAATAATTACATATATATGTATGTATGTATGTATGTATGTATATGTATAAATATGTAGTTGCGCGAAAATAATGTAAAAAGATAGATGTGTTGTGATAAATTTTTCGTTTAAAATCTTTGAATGTCTGTAAGTGAACAGTTTTTATAAATTTTATACAATTTAAGTATGTAATTTATGTATAACTCATAATGTGATTGTTAATTTCGTTATAATAATATGTTGTGTATGTATATTTTTTTAATGTCTTTCCAAATAAAAAATTAGACTCCCTGATGAAGACGAGAATACCGTCGAAACGCGTAGGAGAATGAAGGGAATGTAAATTTGCCTTTTAATTTTCATCGGCCGAAAAGCTCTTTTCAAAATTTAAATAAAAAATACTTAAACTTGTGTATCACAGTGAAAAAATCGCAAATAATTTAAAACTTTAAATCAGTTAAACGATAGATCAAAAAAAATGAAAAATTAAGCATTTTTCGCCGCTTGCAAAAAACCAGTTGCAATTTAGCCTTTTTTTTTTACCTTTTTCACCTTCTCTTGCAAATGAAAACCACTAAAAAGCCATTGGCCGCCCACCATACGCCTCAAATTGTGCAAGGCATCATAAATTCAGCTAGTTCAACGGCCTTCAGCTCAGTGGCTGCATATAATCCTACGTACATACTATCTAAGTAGGTATGTATGGCTCTGTGTCAGCGGCGCGGTCAGGCGACCAGCTGTTGCAGCACAAATTCTTTGTTTTTGTCACATTCGTTTTTGGAGTTTGCTGCGCGTTTTCTTTGTGAGTTTTCTGTGCGAGTTTTCTGTGTCGGCGATCGATTATGTACATACGAATAAATATCTCTGTGTGCATACCTGTGTATGTATATATGTACATATATGTACATTAGTGCATCTCGCAAAACAGCATTCACCGTAATTCCCCTCATATAATTAATTTTTGGAAGACATATTCGAAAAGAATAATTTTTAGAGATACATCAATCTTTTTTTGTCTCGAAAAGAGAATTCTTCTTACTTAATCTGTAACCGATTAACCCTAAGTGTACTATTAGTGGTCTTAACGACGCAAAACTCCAAAAAATTCTAAAACATATTCGCCATACTCCTCTCACATACATATATCAAAAAGGAATTTCGAAAAACTAGAAACACATTTTGCACTACCCTAGCATTTGCTTAATTAAATTTTTCGTCATATCTTGGGTATTTATAGTCGGATGCATGTTTTATACATAAAAAAAATAGAATTTTTTATATGAAAGCTGATTAACCCTACGTGCACCAATGGGGTACCTACCACCTACTTATATATATATATGTAAGTATTACTCCGATAATTTCAAGAAATATTCGCCACTCAAACTTGCAAATCCGACTATAAATATCCTAGGTGTGATGAAAAATTTGCGAAAAGAAAAAACAAATTTTTGACCACCCTAGCATGCACCCAAATAAATATTTCATCATACCTTGAACATTTATAGTCGGATTTACAAGTTTGATACAGCAACGTTTTTGTATCAAGAGGGGCTTTTTATGGAAGCTCATTAACCCCAAGTACATTATTTGGAGTAGTTATGGCCCCGAATTCAAATGCTAGCACCCTAGTATACGCTTTTAAAAGAAGCACATTGAACGTCGTCAAAAGTCGTTTATCTTTCGCCGAAAAAATATTAAGAAAAGTTGGAAACCATACGAAAATTGCTTTATTTTATAAAGTGTTTTATTTCTGAAAAAGATTTCGTAAAGAATATTCCAAAAAAATTTCCTTAAAAAAATTCCACGAAAATTTCCTTTAAAAAATTCATAAAAAAATTTCAAGAAAAATTTCCTTAAAAAAATTCCTAAAGAAATTCTTAAAAAAATACGAAAAGTATTTCCTAAAAAAATTCCAAAAAATTGTTTTAGTATATATTCTAATGCACAAATGCATTATTATTGCAAGCAGACAAAATTCGTACATTTGCCATACCATTCATCGCACATAGCCAGCCATTTATGGGGCACACTCATACATTCACGCATACAATCACCAGCATTGCTCTACGAAAAAATAACTCATACGCCATGGCTTTTGGTGTTGCTGCTTGTGTGAACATGAACGAGCACGAATATTTCGTGAGTTATGACTTGGCTTTGACGTTCATGTATGTATGTACATGAAATGCGCTTTTCTTTCTTGGTGTTGTTGCTATTGTTCTTATATCAGCCTATCGCTCTGCCGCATGCAATCAAATTTCACTCACAAACGTAAACTTATTAGAGAGCTTTACGACTTTCGATTTGACTGGTTGGTTGCTGCGCCGCGGCAAAACATCATGACTTCTACTGCTATTATGGTTTGGCTATTTTGTGCTGCAGTCTCGGTTTGTCCTTCCCTTTCCCCCTTTTTCTATGACTTGCTTTATATGCCACTTTTTTGTTGCCTTTTTTTTTTTGTACATTGATTACATCAGTAAAGGATTTTGAGCGATTTTCGTCCACGGTATTGTTTTTCTTTCCCAGCGCTCTCTTATCTGCAGATTCTCTTTGTCTGGTTTGCCCGTTTGCTTATCCCTTTCATCTGGTTTTCATATAGCATAGCCAGCCATTCGCGTTCAATCGTAATTTCAACTTGTTTGTGTTGCTGCCAAAATGGCGTTAGAAAACAGAGAAAATGTAAAATTTGCCTATTGGTGTGCATGTGTGTGCGGCTTCGTGTTGTCCTAAGATTATTTACGTGTACATAACAACAACAACAACAACAACCAAGCACGTATGATCAGCAATCAGAGTGCAAAGCAATGACAGCATTGACTTTCTCGTAACCATAAACGCCACTAACCAACGCCATCAATGTTGGAAAATTATGAACGCACAGCTATCACAAACGTGCACAGGCATGCACAAACATACACAAACATGCTTACTCTACTGCTGTAGGGTAAGTAGTAGGCTTTTGCAAGCTTACATTTCATTTAGCTTGTTGCACTTCCGACTGTGTAAGCTAAAATCATGCCCATTCTAACTAACATGGAGTACTCGAAATAACAGAGTGTCACAGTCGCAGAATAGAGTAAAGCAGAATATCAGTTCGGGGAAGCCAAGGCAATTCCTAGGACTAATATCCATTCTGTTGAGTTTAGGTATCTAAGAAGCCCCTCAGCTCTGACGTTCTTGAGCTTCGAGAGGTTGTCGAAGAAAGGCTTGCCCAGAAATTTCATTCTTCCGCGGCAATGCAAAGCACACTCGCATAGCAGATGCTCCACCATCTCCTCCGCTTCGGGAAAATTACAACGCAGCTCAGCGGGTTCTGGTCCAATCCCAATTGGGCGGCGTGATTACCAGAAGCCCAATGTGCTGTGAATACAACAGCTAAGCGGGAAATTACCATCCTTAGAAAAAGAAAAAAAAAACATTTTTTAAGCGTTTATAATTGCAATTAAATATTTGCGCAAACTTTTGTCTCGAGTTGCAAATTGTTTTCAACTTTTTTTTCAGACGCGTTCTTGCTGTTGTTTTTGCGCTTTTGCCGCAATTATGTTAATACGAAACTATCGCTTTTAGCTTAACAAACTTTATTTTGCGCTTTTTGTGTGTTTGAGTAAATAATTAAAATTGCATAAGCAGCTAAAAAAATAAAAAAAAACTAGCTGACCCGCCAGACGTTGTTCTGCCTAAAATTTATTCCTATAAAGCCTAAAGGAAAAGTCGTAAATTACCGTGTTGCCGTATCCCTATCCCTATCCTTGTCCCTATCCCTATCCTTATACCTATCCCTATCCCTATCCCTATCCTTATACCTATCCCTATCCCTATCCCTATCCCTATCCCTATCCCTATCCCTATCCCTATCCCTATCCCTATCCCTATCCCTACCCTTATTCCTATCCCTATGCCTGTCCCTATCCATATACCTATCCCTATCGCTATCCATATCTCTAGCCCTATCTCTATGCCTATTCTATCCCTCCAGACTTTCTAGGGTCACCCCTGGTCCACATTTTGGTCGATATCTCGGAAAACGGGTCGCATAGGGTCTTGAAAATCACCTCTTTTTTAAATACTCACCAACACCTTTTATTTGATACCCATTTTGTAGAAAACCCGTTTGGGGTCACACCTGGTTCATATTTCAGGAAATACCTCGAATACGGGGTCTTATATGGGACCAATAACTACACCTTGTTCAAGCACTCGTCAACACCTTTTATTTGATACCCATATCGTACGAACCCGTAATAGGGTTACCCTGGTCCACATTTTGTGGTATATCTCCAAAACCTTGCCGGATTCTTATACTTTTTTTGGCCATAAACCATGTCGGGCTCTATCGAAAATTACGTGCAAAATTTCATTTAATTCAGTCCAGCCGTTCTGGAGTTAAATCATCAGGGAGGAAAATGCGACTTATTTTTATATAATAGATTAGCTTTATAACCATACAGCCGTAGGTCAAGCACCCACATGCCGAAAGGAATGAAAACAAAACACATATTTCGAACTTGGAGTTGAATCGGATGCCTGGAAGTTGTTCTACACAATGTGAGTGTTGTTGTCTGGCGGCGCGATAATTTCCACATAAATGAAAGACCACTCTACCCATTGTGTAAGGCCCTTCAAAACCATTTTGCTTCATGTGGTCAAATTTTTTTTATTGCCATTTAATATTGGCGAAATTTCTTTCGTCTGAGTTGTTTTAAAACGCATGAAAAAAGGGTTAAAATACATATCGTATAGATATACATACATATGTTCTTAGGAAATATATAGCAAAATTACTTGACCATTAATTTCGTAGAATACTTTAACCCTGTAACACCGTCACGAAGCGATATTTCTGACCCCTTTTTTAGAATATCCGAAAAAATTGGTATTGATAAGGTCACTAGAGTGTTAAATTGTTCTAGAAAATTATGCGTCGTAAAATTTCACTAGGGGTGCACCTCAGACAAAATATGTGTACAAAATATGTGTACAAAGAAGCTAAAAGACCACAGGAAGCAAGAAACATATATTGCTCGGAATGTTGAATGTCTTTTATTTCGCGTTCTACTGAAGCGTTAGAAATACTATTTTCGCAAAAGATTAATGATTTTTGATGACGTTTAACATGCTGGCATAAAAAAAATAACATTAAAGTGTTATGTATAAACTAAGTACTGGGTGGTAGTGAACCCAATTGCACATGTAGGGTTAACACGATCACATAGTACAAACCGTCCGTTCAATAACATAAAGACACCTGTGTATTAAACTTTACGATCTAACTATAAATAACGAAACTATTGAAAAAATGTATTTGAACGACATCTATCGGTGCCCAAAAAGAAAACAAAATATTGCTGCGGAAATGTTTTCCAAAAAGACATCATATGGGGTGTGTATGCTAGACTTTTTTTGGTGTCTATAAGGCCAGGTGGCCTAATACACATTTTAAGCAGCAGACATATATAAATGTTGCTGGAACATCTCAAGTGATTAATGTTGCTGGCAACATGTTGCGCGGTGGTTTTACTGCATTATTTTGTAGGATTTGCGCATTTTTAAGCTAAATTTTTTTAAATTCTGTAGAAATGCATATCAGCAATACGTGCATTGCCTACAGAAACAAAATATACCATAATTCTACAAAACGGCTGCTGTAGATGCGATTTTTAATGCTAAAATTTTAAGTATCTACATATATATTAATAGGCGAAAATTTTTTCCATACAAACAATTCCCAGGCTGTTTAGCCTCATATCCACTAAAACTGATATGGATGTGTTCGTATTAAGCTGGGTATCCACATCATAAGAAATTGCTCAAGAAAAAATTGGCATTTATTTCTTAAGTAATTTTGACGTTTGATTTTTTCTTCAAGAAATATATACAATCGTATATATTTCTTGGCAAAACCAGCGTTGCCAACCTCATTTTTCGTCAAAAATTTTAGTAGATTTTCTTGTGAAGTGGATACTGCCTAAAGAAAATTTGACACAAGAAAATTTCTTGACCATTTCTTAAGCGTTTTTTTATATGGAGTTTTAGCATTTCTTGTGATGTGGATACCCGGCTTTAGTAAGGAGCAGTGCATAGGCATATATTTTTTTTTTTCTATGAATTATTTAATTTGTTTATAATTAATAAATAAAAATTTTAGTTAAGAGAAATAGATATCGTAAAAATGTTTACAAATATCGTAAACTCAGTTGAAGAATTGCTTTATATTAAAAACAATCTCTCTCTCTCTCTTTCCCATTTTCATATGCATTTGGATTACACTAAAAAATTGCATTACGCTCAAAATTGTAAAATTGATTGTCTCTATGAGTGATTCGTAGCTTGAACTTTCCTATTATGACTTCTATAAGCGCCAGAGCGCTAGAGCGCAAGAAAACTAAAAAGCTCCAAGAAGTAGGCCGTGCGATATTCCATACTATAGAGAAAAGGGAACAACCAATTACAGTAAAAAATACATGGAAAATTAAAACCTGCATCGAATACTTTTCCGAAGCCATTTTTGGCGCTCAAGTATTTTATATGGATGCCACACTTACATTTATTTACTTTAGATTGTGCCAATACATATGTGTACTTTTCAATTATTTTCATTTAATTTTTGTTTTCATTTCACTTTATTCAATGTTAGGTCTTTTTTATTTTCATTTATTTATTATTTTAGTTCTTTATTTTTTATTTTCATTTATTTATTTTATTATTTCCTTTTATTTAAATATTTGTTCTTTTTATTTCAATTTTACTTAATTCGTGTTTGTACCATATATTAGGTGTTCTTAAATTTTTTTCATTTCGATTTTTGTTTTAGTTTCACTTTTTTTACTGTTAGGCCTTTTTCTATTTTCCTTTATTTCCTTTATTTTAATGTTTTTCCTTTTTATTTCATTTTTACTTAATTCGTCTTTATTATACTTTATTACTTTATTTATATTTGTACCATTTTTGATTTACTTCCTTTTTGCTTTGTTGGCAAATGCGCCCATTATCTATGTACACATATATTTATTTTCATTTATTTATGATTTTATTTATTTTTATTAATATTTTTTTTTTCTTTTTTTTTTCAATTTTACTTAATTTGTATTTATTTTATTTTAGGTGATTTTTAATTACTTTGTAATACTTGGTAATCCAATACAAAGTTGAAATAATAAATTACATGGTCGAATTTCGAGCACGGGCTATACTAGTATACATTAATGCATAAAAAAATTTTTCTTTGTGCAAATACACGTACATATTTATAATGTAATAAAAATTGCAATACGAAACATTTTTTCCAATATTTCATTGCTCTTTTCTCTCTCTTTCATTTCTTTCTTTTAATGCGCCAACAACAACAACAATGAAAAATTATAAAAAAAAAAACAAACAACACTTAACACTCCACCCGCAAAAATGTGCTGTCAACGAAAAAATCCAAAATGGCCAACAACGTGGAAAATTGCGTTTTCAATCTGTGCGCACCAACGCGAAACGCAAAACAAAACGAAAAAAACGAAAAAACCACCACAAAAACAAACCAACGTAAATCCATTAATTGACTTGCCATATCTGGTGGCGCTGGTGTAAATCAAATTGACAACGAACACTACGAAAACAACAACAACAACAATGAATGCAACAACGTTAAATGCAACAACAACAAACACAAATGCAACATCTTAACTGCATAACGCCAACTGCTGCTGTCTACTACTTCTACCCTTACCGCCTGCGCCACGCCGCTTCCGTTGCTCATTCGCTCATCCGTTACTATCGTTAATAACGCATCGCTCCTATGCATTAATGACCATGTTGCTGTGGCCACCAACAAATGCCAACACACGCACGCAAAATACGCCAACATGCAACATGCAACATGTTGATCAACTAAAAACAACAACAAACACAAATGGCCAAATGCAATGCAATGCTCCATCCGCTATTTACTGCGCAACATTCAATTCGCTGTGTGTTTTCATTGCATGTAAATGTGAACGAACGTTGCGCGCTGTCAACCAACATTGTAATTAACATTAACAACAATAACAAAACAACAACTACGTTGACAACATCATTATTCCGCTTGTAACGCGTTTATTATCAACTGAAATTGCAACACCGGCAACGGCACCGACAACGGCGCACATTACGCCCGAATGCGAAAACGAACGAACATTTGCATGTTAATGCATGCACAAACATGTTCCGCCACACGTCATGTGTGCATTTTGTTCACATGCGAACGAAAATCTGCTAATTAACACTGTATGCGCCAACGCCTACGCTCGTGTTTTAACTCAATCAATTGTTGAATAATGTTATGTTACATGCGCTTACGTGCGCCTACACATGCACTAACATACTTACATACACCAACAAAAACATGTTCGTTCATGCACATACATGCACATTCATGCTCATACATACGCAAACATGCACAAACACGCACATTTACGCACTAAACCGCACAACGTACTTGTTGCACTCATTTCCTCTGTCCTCCTTTTTCTCTCGCTTCTCCCTTCCGCAAACATGGCTTCCCTAAAAACACCATCGCTCTTCTGCAACTGACATTGACACGCACGTCAATCACCCTCTGACGTTGATGGTGGCTTCGATGGCTTTCTCTACTTCCGCTTCCTTCCTCACACACACACGCAACCTACTAACTGTCAAAATTCTTCAACGCCGCACATCGCACCAAAAACCAAAACTGTTACAACAACAAAAACAACAACTAATACAACAACAACAACAACAACTACGAAAACAACAACAACAACACATCGCATTACACCAAAAAAAAATCACATTTCAAAACACTTCATTTCATTCGACTTTTCGGCCGTTACGTATACGCCATGTCACACCGTTTTCGTATACCATACCGAACAAACAAGCAGACCGCTTTCGCGTCGACGATATGTTGCAGGATTCACGCGAGGATTGCTATCTCTCCACATTGCATATTCTACACGCCGATGAGCACGATTCCCGGCCATACTATTTGGTGGTGGAGAATGAGCGCGGCAGCGATCGACATGCCATTCATTTGAATGTGGAGGGTACGTTTACAGGTGCAGAGTGATTTTCATTTTTTTATCTATCCCTCATTAAAAAATATGCTTATATGTATGTATATGTATGTATTTATGTAAGTAGTTAGTCATACATTTAATTTTATTGTATTCGTAGACATTTGTGGTAGTAAGTAATTATTGTTAAGTTCGATGCCACAACTTAAATTGAACTTCTTTTTCTCATTTGGAGTTATAATTGAGTTGGTGGCAGTTGTGGCATCACACTTTGCTAAGTAATTGAACTTGTGTACTAAGTAATATTTATTTCTATTCATGCTTAATTATTACACATACATATTACTAATATTTGCTATATATTTAATATATATTTAATTACTTTTAATTACTTTTGTACAAAAACGTCAAATTCAGCCAGCAATAATTTTATGTAATAATGGCATATTTTTGTGACATTGTAGCTCTTTGGATTACCCACACATAGCAGCATTCGTCGTGTCGTCCTTTTATCAGTCCCTTTCGCCCTCCTGTACAAGCGCAATGCTGGAAATGAAATCAAAAATACCAAATTTCTTAGCTTTTGCGTTATAATGCTAAAGTATTATACACCCTTATTAGGTTAAGCACTTATGTTTTTCCATTCGGCACTTATGTTTTCCACTCAGCACATATTCAGCTTATTCAGCACATATTCAGTTTATTCAGCGTATATTCAGGTTACTCAACACATATTTAGCTTATTCAGCACATATTTAGCTTATTCAGCACATATTTAGCTTACCAGCTGCTGCTTGCATATTTCGTCACAGTTTACACAATTAAATCAAATTTTTTAGACATTTTATCAAAATTTGTTAGCATTCAGCGCGCTAAATCAATATTTTATGCAATACTTATCAGCTTTCTGGATTCAGCACCTTTATGTTTGCGAACAGCAACTTCACCTCACGTATTCAGTGCTAATTAAGTGTATTCAGCGCGTTTTTGTTGTATTCAGCGCTTACAAGTTGCTTCAAATCATAATTCCGCAGGAAAAATAAACTTTTTTTGCATTCAGCATAATATGTATTTATAAATTTTGAAATATTCAGCGCACTTTTTACATTTAAAAAATATTGGGCTTTTCTATATATTTATATTTTTCCAATAGCACCTTTTGATTTCTGAAAATTAAAGCCAAGGCATGATTTTTTTTTTTTTATATCCAGCGCCGTTGTAGTGTATTCAGCAGAGTTTTTTTTTTAATGTATTTAATGTATTCAGCGCGTTTTTATACGTTCAGCAAATTTCTGCTTGTTAAATATTTACTCAGAACCACATATTTAGGGCTACGTACCGCCATTTGTCTATTCAGCACATTTTTGTTTAACGCCTATCAACTTCAATAGCTGTATTCAGCACTAGTTTTCATATTCAGCGCCACTTTAATGTATTCATCGCCATTATTGCCATTCAAATCCCAGTCCTAAAGCGTTTATTTATGTATTCAGCGCCAACATAAAGTATTCAGCAACAATATTTCTATTGAAACCCGAGTCTTCCAACGCTAATTTATGTGTTCAGCACCACTTTACAATATTCATCGCTAATTTATGTATTCAGCGCCACTTTGCTCTATTCAGCGCCTATTTTCCAAACAGAATCCGAGTTCTCATTCTCTAGATAAAGTTTCTCTATATAAAGTTTTCATATACAAGAGTGCTACCACTATGAGGCACCTTTTCTTAAGATTTTTTCTACAAATTCTCTTCCATCGCAGTCCTCTCATGTATAGCATACCATTTAGCGCCGCACACGCCCTAGTAATTAAATCACCTACTACCCGCATGCTGTCAAATTTGTTAGCTCGCCCATACATAAGCTTAAGCTAATCGCTGAATCGTTTACATTTTATCAACAACACCATCTACTAATTGGCATTTTGCAAACGTAATTTAATTTTATTCAATTTGTCTTTTTTTTCTTGATTTTAGGCCATTGTTTCGCTTTTATTTGCACCGGCCAAAAAGCTCGAATAAAAATCAAATTTATTCAATTTGATTTGCATAAATTAAATTTCTTTTGTGATTTAAGCTCATGAAAAAAGTGTGTATGTATGTAAATGCTAACATGACGGCACAGCAAAATTACGAACTTTCAAGGACTTATCTTTGGTGTAAATCTAAATGCAGGCGAGCACATACACGCATGCACAGACATGGTTGTTTGGGCATGCTTTAACTCTTGATCTAGCTCTGGCGAGTGTGTATGTAAATGCATACGTGTATGCACGTGTGTACTTGCAAAAGTATCTACGTGTGTATGTTGGCGCTTTTATAAAGCACAATTAAGTTGTAATTTGCGCTTGGCTGCATTTGCGATAAAAATCTCACCAGCCTACACACGTGTCACGCCAACAATAACAACAACAACAGCAATGGCGGTCATGATGTGTGTGTGTTTGTAAATGAACTTTGATTTTGATTTTGACTTACGAAAAGTCCTCTTGCTACATAAATATGTACATACATACATGCTCAAAGGCAAAAGAAACTTGCATAAGGCGAAAATAAGCTTACTTGAAACTTGTCAAAAAGAAGCTTATATGCAGCTTAGCAAAGAGAGCTTACTGAAGTACGAAAAGTGAAAACAAAAACTCGCTAAAAAATTTCATGTTTATTACGTTCAACTTTAATTGTTCCCACTCCGATATCGAACATTAAACTTCTTGGTTGGTTGCTTTTCCACATTAAAAGTAAAAATTAAATATTTTTTGTCTGTTTTTTTGTATTTTTCCATAATTTATGCGTTCGTGTGAACATGCAAAGAACTTGCAGATACATGTACAAACATGTATAGACATGTACAAACATGTGTAAACATGCACAAATATCATTACATGCATAAAAATTACTAACTTTCATGAAATTTGCATACAAGTTACTAACTTTCATGAAATTTGCGAAGTACCAACATGTATAAACATGGATTAACATGTACAAACGTTTTCATAAATGCAAAAACATCCAAAAAAATTTACAAACATCTTCACATGTAAAGAAATTACTAATTTTCTAGATACTTACAAAGTAATAATATGTATAAACATGTACAAACATGTATAGACATGCACAAACACGTACAAACATCTACAAAAGCGAAAAAATTACTAATTTTCTAGAAATTTGCAAAGTAATTTTATTTCACTGCCTTCTCACATTAAATTTGCCCGCTAATTGCGCGCCATTTCCTTTCATATTTGCATATTTCCGTCCCATTGAAAAACCAAAAAAAAAAAAACACCAGGAACAAGCATGTCTAATTACACTTAATAAGCATATCATTCAACTATATAATGAAAAGGCAAAAATTAATAAGTAAAAAACGCATATAAACAAACTAAAACAACTTAGCAAAACATAAGAAAACTAATTTAAAGTTTATAAAAATGTAAATTGTAAAGCAAAGCCGTGGCCCCCGTGGCGTATACGTAATGTTATGTTTTGCATGTTAACATAAGCTATGTATGAATGGATGTACATACATATGTATACATATATGTATGTGCGTATGCATGTTTGTGTACTTATTTGTATGTTTATTTATTTATAGCTTATTGCATGTTATTTTTCCCGCTCCCTTTCATTTTATTATGTCTTCATCTTCGCAGTAAAGAAATGTAAATAACCTCATAAAAATTCATTAAAAATATAGCCAAACCACAGTCGTTAACCTCCCATCTATCTACCCGTGCTTGATGTAATATACCATGGCAATATTTTTTAATCTAAATAAATTTCTTTAACTCTTTCTTTTTTTCATACATATACACACACTTGTACTTGTTCGAATATGCAATTTTATTGCGCGACGTATTGCTCTCTGCGCATAATTGGCTGCGTGGCTGCGTGTTGGAACTCGTCTCGTTTTGTTGCTGCGCTGCTGCTCTGCTGTGCTTCGCTGTTCTGCTGCGCTGCTGCTGCTCTACTCTGCCTGTTTGGTATTACTGAACTGCAAAAAAATAAATAAATAAATAAAATTTTTGCCATCAATAACCGCAATGCAAAAACGACGTCAATGTTGCAAACAATAATAATAACGAAACCAACAACAACAACAAAAACATTGGAAACAACATTAATGGAAACAACAATGGCAAAAATTTTGTTGCAAAAAATATTGCATTTTTTCTACCACTTGTGCTTCTTCTTACGCCAAACCGCTGCACATGCTTCAATCCAATTTCAACTGCGCTAATTGTGTAAAAAAAAAAATTGTGTACGAAATCGAAAAAAATGCAAAATAACAACAAAACAACAAAAAATCAACTCTATCCATATTTATGTACCTGCCAATACAACCGACATTGACGGCCATCCCCGTTGCGTTCGATCCATCCATCGTCACTATCGTTGTCTTTGACATTGGCAATATGCGTGCTTTATCAAAAAACGTAAAAATGAAAAAACAACAACAACTGCAACAAAAATCAACACACACACACACACACACAGAACCGCTGGAGATGAGTTATTTGCTTGGCATTGCTGGCGGCTGCTTGGCCGCTTTACTGATTTTAATCTGTCTTTGCATTTATGCGGTGCGCAGTAAAAAATGCTGCTTCAAGGGTAAGTGCAGATGTACTTGTAGATGTGTTTGTATATTCCCTGCAAAAAAATGTGCGATTAATACCGAAAGATATTTGTCCAGGATTGATCTCTTTCGAGAACAATCGGTCCACAATTAGTCCCCGGGCCAACTGCCTAACGACGAATTAAACGATTCTTCTATCGCACATTAAGTCGATAATTTGTAGACAATTGACGTGCCCCACGGTTTTATTTTAGTCTAGTCTATGCAAATGTTTATAATTCCCACGACTGTATCTATTTTATTATTTTTTGGTTTTTAGTACATTTATCTTAAACATTGCAATGTATGTATAAAATAAAACCGTTTAACTTAAAAAGTTTTTTTACCTATTTTTATTTTCTAGTTTTTAGTTTTTATTTCGCATTCTGTTTAATTCATTTAGTGCTTCATTATTGCAAGGTTTCTTGCCCGTTAGTTTATTGCAGTCCAACGCCTCTATACGTAGTCCCTGCAAAGTTCTTACTCTACTAAGAGCCACGTAGGCTTGACCTTCTTCAAACAGTTTCGCACCTAAGTATACGACCGCGTGATCCACAGTGCTGCCCTGCATTTTATGTATTGTAGAAGCCCATGATAGTATTAAAGGCAACATTCTTCTTTCAGCCGTCCCGTAATTGTACTTAGCTGGAAACTGTATGGCTTTCGGGTGTATAAGATGTACTCCGTCTGTTGCGAAATCAATTCGGATGGAAGTAACATCTGTTGCATACATCTGAGTTCGACGAAATTGAGGCCAAACGATTTCGTTGAGGTAGCCTATAGCGCCATTTACTAATCCCTTTGAAACGTCAATATTGGACCGTAGCATGACTTTTGCCCCCACAAATATTTCCAGTTCCGATATAGCGACCCACGCGCCACCTAGCGGAATTTTTTTTTAAGAAAATATTTCTTTTCAAGGTAGTAATACATGTTCCGAATTTCAGCCAAATCGGACCATAAATGTGATTTTTGTAAATATAGCGACCCACGCGCCACCAAGCGGAATTTATTTTAAAGAAAATATTTCTTTTCAAGGTAGTAATACATGTTCCGAATTTCAGCCAAATCGGACCATAAATGCGATTTTTTTAAATATAGCGACCCACGCGCCACCAAGCGGAATTTTTTTTTAAAGAGAATATTTCTTTTCAAGGTAGTAATACATGTTCCGAATTTCAGCCAAATCGGACCATAAATGCGATTTTTGTAAATATAGCGACCCACGCGCCACCTATCGGAATTTTTTTTTTTCATAATATTGCATTGTCATCGGGGTTATACATGCGTACAAAATTTCAGATTAATCGGTTGACAGGAAGAGGGTGAAATTTGAATTACTAAATTTGACCCAAGAATAAATAATAAATAAAACAAACGGGGTGAGCTAAATAAAACCGTTTAAAAATTGCCTTGGCGAACAACTTGGAAAAATCAACATTTGTACCCGTTGGCGATGAAAGCGATTGATCTACATTTGTACCCGTTGGGGATGAAAGCGATTAATCTACATGTGTACCCGTTGGGGATGTAAGCGATTTATCTACATTTGTACCCGTTCGGGATGAAGACGATTGATCTACATTTGTACCCGTTCGGGATGAAAGCGATTGATCTACATTGGTACCCGTTCGGGTATACAAGTTGAACAATTAGTCTCTTCATAGGACATGCTCGAACAAATGCGATCAATTCACTCCATATAAAAAGATGTAAAATTGTATTAGTCGCATGCTCCCTTGCGATTGATCCCGGACACGTCCCGGATTAATCGCATTTTTTGCAGGGTTCTGGTATATTTATGTATGTATGCGTAAGCAAGCCTGCAGGCATGCAGCGATTTTTTAACAAGCAATTTTAATGAATATTGTCAATAAGTATATACGTATGTATGTATAATAAACACATTGTATATACAGTTATGCATAAATTGAGCATGTTCTTGCATGCAACTCTTTACATGGTGAGCGTAAAAAAACAACCTTTTGTATAAAAAATTGAGTTTAAATATTTTTAACACCATGCAAAGTGTATACAATTTTTAAATTTATCAATTCCATAAATGCTACTTTCATTAAAAGTACTCTAAAATGTACATTTCGACACCTGAGTGGAACATTGCTCATTTAAAAAAAAAAAAAACAAAAAATTTTTTTTCGAAAAAGCTTCAGCTCAAAATTTTACTCAAAAAGGTGCCATTTCGGAAAAAATTTCTTTTAACATAATACAAATCGTGTTAAGAACCACTTTTTGCAATCTCATACATTCTATGGGTGGTCCAATATACATACATATGCAAATTAGGGTGGTCCTCAAAAGCAAATTAAATTTTTTTTCAGTCTCACCCCCTAAATCGGTTAAAGTACGATCAAAGATACCACACATAAATTGTTTTTCCGATCGGAGACCGTTAAGGGATGTCGCACGGGAGTCCAAGTACCTACAGCTTACCATGTAAAGACTCAAAAATGTATTTTAACTTTTTGTTTTAATCTAATACTCGAAATCGATATTGCTGTACTCAATAATACCAAATATAAATTTTTGGTCCAGATCGCAGACATTTAATGGGTGTCGCAGAGGGGTCAAGTATCAGATAACCATATGGCACCCCTTAGCGACACCCCTTAACCGTATACGCTCGGTACGAAACTTTATATCGTCGTACCATACGAAAACTAACATATTTAAAATTTCTGGCGAAAGCTATCAAAAAAAAAAATTCTGTACGAAAAGTAACATATTTTACTCTTGGCTGACGAAAAGTAACAAGTTCGACTTTTGGCTGACGAAAAGTATCAGTAATTATATACTGTTTTTACATTAAAATTCTTGTTTTTTAAACGAAATTGATAGTTTTCGTCAGCCAAAAGTTTAACTTGTTACTTTTCGTCAGCCACAAAAAATATGATGTTAGTTTTCGTATGGTACGACGATATGTGGTATCTTTGATCGAACTTTAACCGATTTAAGGGGTGAGACTGAAACAAAAATGTTCATTTGATTTTGAACATCGACCTACGGACCGAGGTTGAGGAATTATGCTCTAAAAATTGTCATTTGGCGACCACCCTAATGTAAATACCTGCAGCGTAATGTCTGAAAAGTTAAGCTTTAAGTTATTTTACCGAAAGGTATTTTTCCAAGCTTCTTTTTTTATTTAAATTTATTTACCTTTAACAAAATACAAACATATGTACATCACACATAGTCGTGCTTTCCTTCAAGCACATATATACATATGATGAATTTCATATCAAAGGCTGAAAAAAACGAACATTTTGAACCCGACCCCCTCAGAATTTGATGAAATTTTGCATAGAGGTACATCTTACCTACTCAAACACAACCTCATTTTTAGAAATTGCATTTTCGAAATATTGTGGGCGTGGCAAGTTATCGAAATCTTCGAAAATACCCGAAAATAATCGAAAAATGACGATAATAGGTACTTTTAAAGTGTGATTACTAGGGAATGGCTTTACCGATTTCAAAGACCTTTACACCATTAGAAAGGTACTGAAATTAGCTTTCAAAAAAATACACTGTAAAATTTTTTTTTGTTTTAGTACACTGAAAAAAAAATGTTTTCCAAAATAAAATTTGAAACTGAAAAAACACTTCAAAGATCAAGCGATTTTGAAAAATACAAATTTTGTTTAGAAAGGTCTATTTAATATATGTAACATATCTGAAAACCAAAATGGCCTTTTTCTTTATTTTTTTTTTTAATTTATTTAAGTAAATGCATCTCTTGGCTTTCTTGTATTTTGATATCACGCGTAAACTAATCAACCGATTTCAAAAATTTGTATACCATTAGAAAGGTATTAAAATCACCTTATGAAAACACACACTCTAAAAATTCTATATTACATATTACACTGAAAAAAAATTTTCTAATTTCAATACCTTTCTAATGGTGTAAAGATCTTTGAAATCGGTAAAGCCGTTCCCTAGTAATCACACTTTAAAAGTACCTATTATCGTCATTTTTCGATTATTTTCGAATATTTTTGAATATTTCGATACCTTGCCACGCCCACAATTTTTCGAAAATGCAATTTCTGAAAATGAGGTTGTGTTTGGGTAGGTAAGATGTACCTCTGTGCAAAATTTCATCAAATTCTGAGGGGGTCGGGTTCAACGCATATTGGGTTTGATATGAAATTCATCATATGTACATACGTTTTTTGTTGTGTGTTGTTTTTGTCCCCTGCAGGCAAAACAACTAGTTGCATACTACAATTCTACCAGTTTGCAAATGTCGGCATCTAGTTGCCCAACTATCCATTTTACTTGAAAGCAACTGGTAGTTTTAACGTGGCGATGGCCTACGAGATGGCAATTGCCTTCCCTTGCATAAGCTGCATACTAGAAAAATACCAGTTAACGGTATACTAGAAGAATACCAGTCAGAATAATACTAGAAAAATGCCAGTTCATTTAGGTGAAAAAATAGCATTTTAGTTCATTTAATAAAGCTCACTTTAATTAGCTCATTACTTTTTAGTGCATATTACATACAGTACACGCAAAGATGGTAGAATAATGGCTTCGTGTTACTGCGGCAGTTTGATAATAGAATCGCCAATTTGGATGAAACCAAATCAGCTAACTAAACTCTCTTAAACTCTTCTTGCCACCTGCTGAAAACATATATGTGTACCCTTGCACAAAAATAAATGAAAAGCCTTAAAACTATTTATTTTATGAGAAATGGTTGTTTCTTTTTGGCAAATTGGTAATAACTATTCTGACCCTTTTGTTAAGTAATAGCGTAAATTTACTTAAAATCGCCAATAAAGCTTAGTTTGGGATATAATTGCACAAAGTGTATTCAGTTAATAAATAAATTGGTATATTACTAGTAGAATACGAACTAGTATGATTTTGTCTTTTTAAAAGCGGTTAATCAACTAGAAGATAGCTAACTATAAGAATTTTGTCCGTTTCCTACCAGTTGATCAAGTAGTAGAAAACCAACTAGTTGAATTTTTTCCTTTACATACCAGTTGATCAACTAGTTTAATTTTGCCTGCAGGGTCCTTACACACGCGTATGTGTTCATCATTTGTGTTGTACACATTTAATTAACATTCCTTGCTGTTCCATTACACTCGTTCGCTGCTCACATCACACCCACTCACTCACACCTCACGCTGCAGCGCCACAAAAAACGTTAAGCAGCGGATCTATATACATATGATGAGTGTTTTCCTTGCTACAACCATTGACGAATCCTTCAATTTGCATTTCTTTTGCGCTTTTTTTCCAGTTTTCCTTTCAATATCTGTTTTTCTTTTTAGCTTTTTTCAACTTTTTCTGTTTTCATTTATTTGCTTTTCCTGCTCTGCTATGATTTTTCATTAAAATTTTCGACGTACTCATACACACTTGCTTATAAAAGCACAGACATGCATACACATGTATAAATATGTACATACATATGTATGTAAATGCTTTTTTTGCTGCTGCTGCTGATTGCTCTGAGGCAATGATGTCCTTCACACAATTTTCGTTTTGCACAAATTATCAGCGCAATTAAGAGTTATTTGTATTTATGTGTAAATGAGCGCTTATTTTTCTTTTTTTTGTATTTTTTTTTTTTTTTTTTTTAATTTTAAGAGAAGCTTTAGTGTTGATAAGCAAAATAGTTTTCATTTTTATAATTTTGCTGTGCAATTCTCTTGCCAACGACCTTCAAACGAGCGGAAACCCATCGAAACCCAACAGTTGCAATAATGAGCAAGTAAGAACAAGAACACAGTCCAAAATTGTTTTCTGAATATAAACAAACGATTGCGAATATGTTCCACACCAAACAGAGTGCTAGTCCAGAGGGTCTGAGTTGTTTTTAAGAAGAGTTAAAGTTTTAATATTTTGATCAGAGATGCAATTAATTTAACGAAAATCTTCTTCATCCTAATTGACGCGTAATCGCCTAGACAATTTTGGTCGAGTCCAATAAAAGGCGCCAGTTTCTATTTTTTTTTATCTGGCGTCAATTGGAAATATCAAGTAAGAACAAGTTACTCTTCGCCTGATCTTCCAAACGCAATGAAGCTCTCCTTTTTATGCTGCCTTTAGCGGAATTCGATAGAAGTATTTTATGGGCCGTAGCACCTTTATCCATTCTCAAGTTATGACTTGCCCAAGCGTAAAGCTCGTTCAGCTCATCATTAATTCTCCGTCGATAGTCGCCATGGCTAATGCGCAAATTTCCATAAATCTTCCGAAGAACTATTGATTTTGACATCGGCGATGCCTCTGTGCCATAAATGAGGACTGGAACGATGAGCGTCTTGTAGAGCGCCATCACCAGTAATGAATCACTCTTACTGAGTAAGATCAATCTCCCCTTACAACGTTTCACTTGCTTGTTTGAGGTACAATTCTTTCAGTAAGAGCTTGCTGGTAGCGAGTGGTATAACTTAGCCCTCCAATACTCTGAAAGTGGAGCGAATGTGCCTCAGCTCACAAGTTTGTCCATCATCTCGGTACTCGGCATGTTAGAGACACCATGGTTGGTTGGTTGGTTTAAGTGGCGAGTTCCACATACTCCAATTATCGCCGAAACACCGTTCTGATGCCACAACTCGTGACTAATGAATCATAGCCAGAAGAATAGAGTAAAAGAGAATATCAATTCGTAAACGAGGGCAGATCCTACGCTTTCTATTCATCCTGTTGAGTTTAGTTATCTAAGAAACCGCCCGCCCTAATGTTCTTACGTAGAGGCACCATGAAGTAAACAATTGGCTATCAAATGATTTCTTGCAATTTCTAAATACGCTAAATATACATCAAAATGTACTTTAAGTGCTCAAAAATTTGCGAGTAACGTAATTAAAATTGAAACGAAGCAAATCAAATCAAAAAACAATTAAAAAGCCAAACACAAATAAAGTTTATTAATTGCGTTTGTTGTGCTGTGTGTGTTAGTGATGATAGTGCAATAATGAAATGGGCAGCCTTAATTTTACTGCAAAACTTTGCTGAAAAGCAGCGGCAACAACAATGCCATTAAAATACGCAGCTACTCACAGCCGAGCGAACCAAACCAAAGCCAACGCAACCAGACTTTACTGCACTGTCCATCTTTTTAACTGTGTACCCTGCAAGAACTGTGCAGGTCATTTTACCGGTCATATGACCGGCAGGCATGACCAAAAGTTTTGGGATATTTCCTATCACATTCTTAAGGGCATCGGTAACTTTTGTGACCGTTTCATTCATCACGTTCTCGTATGTGTATTTTCAAATTCCATTCTATCCTTATCTATCTCATTTGAACTTGGCTAGAAACACATACGAGTGGAAATGTGTTGGTAATATTATATTTTTGTAATAGTGGTAGTACTTTCTGTCACACAATTCTTGCAGGGTAGATACCCTTGCTTCCGCTTTTGCTTGCCATTTTCATTTGCCGCCGTTGGCTATGTACGTTCGACGCGCTAATTACAAAAACAAGCAAAATAGTAGCAACAACAAAAGCAGCAAAAGCATAACAAATATGCCAGCAGAATGACTTTAAAAAGCAAAGCAAAAAACACGCCGGCAACAAAGCTTTGTGGTGCACTGAAGGAAAAGAATGCAAGAAAACGTAAAGCACGAACTTTTTTCTTGCTCACACACAAACACAAACATGAAATCCCAGCAAACATTCGAAGTCTTTAAAGAGTCAAAAAGGAGTCCTAAAACGAAGCGTTCACACTCATTTTGAGCTCATTTTCGAGTTCGAAATGTATGTATTTCTGTTCTTAAGTTGATCGTCCGATATGAGCCTAACTTCGTATATCATATGAGCCTGATTGAGAGACATAAAAGATTTCTACTGGACTCATTTTTATGACTCTTTTCCTTCTTGTATGACTAATTTTGTATTTTCCTTCCGCTAACCCGACTCTCTCCATCCTCACTCTCCATTCAATCCCGACTTTTCTCCTCTTCTCTTATTGTGGACCTGCTTGAGCTTCATTGCTTGCTTGTTGTCTTTTTGCATTCTCCGCCGGATTCGAACCTGAACTCCACCTGAAATTCAATCCAATGCCATTCAACATTATATTGAACTTTAGTGATACGTTTATGAATTACAATTATCATTTAAAACCAGGGATTGCAAATAATCGTTATTTTTTAAATTTTGACTAAAAAAATCATACTGAAGGAGAAATGCTAAACGCAAAAGAAGTACACAGATGTAATCACCGTAACGCAGACTATCTCTAGGTGCATTAACTTTTATTTTTTCGATTTTTATAAAAAAATTGGTATTTAATCATTATTTTCTGAGTTTTATTTCCTGCTCAGAAAATAAAAGTTATTTCTTGAGTTTTATTTTTTCATCAGAAAATAAAAGTTATTTTTTGAGTTTTGTTTTTCTATCAGAAAATAAAAGTTATTTTTTGAGTTTTATTTTTCGATCAGAAAATAAGTTATTTTTTGAGTTTTATTTTTCGATCAGAAAATAAAAGTTATTTTCTGAGTTTTATTTTTTTGCTCAGAGAATAAAAGTTTCTTCAGTTTAATTTTAGCTGCAGCTGTCGATTTTGCCACATTAACACGTAGGTAAAGTTTATAAATAAAAAAAATTAAAAATTTATTTATCTAATTTACCTATTTATATGGCAAAATCTACAATTGCAGCCAAAATTAAACTGGAAAACTTTTATTCTCTGAGCAAAAAAATAAAAGTCAGAAAATAACTTTTATTTTCTGATCGAAAAATAAACCTCGAAAAATAACTTTTATTTTCTGAGGGAAAAATAAAACTCAAAAAATAACTTTTATTTTCTGATCGCAAAATAAAACTCAAAAAATAACTTTTATTTTCTGATCGCAAAATAAAACTCAAAAAATAACTTTTATTTTCTGATCGAAAAATAAAACTCAAAAAATAACTTTTATTTTCTGATGGTAAAATAAAACTCAAGAAATAACTTTTATTTTCTGATCGAAAAAATAAAACTCAAAAAATAACTTTTATTTTCTGAGGGAAAAATAAAACTCAAGAAATAACTTATTTTGTGAGCAGAAAATAAAACTCAGCAAATAATGATTAAAAACCAACTTTTTGGATATAAGTCATAACCGTTACAGTCCCTGTTTAAAACAAAAAAAAGCAAAAAAATTATAAAGAATAAAATTCTTAAGCTCATAGTTCACTCATACATATTTCGGACCAATATTGGATTCCAAAAGCTTAAAGCTCATATTATAAAAATATTTCGCGCTCATATCGAACTCCAAATTATGAGTGCTCCGAGAATGTTTGCTGGGATCTACTTGCTTTGGAGGTCTGTATGTATTGCTTTTTTTCGTGGCTTAACACAAAAAAATATTGCCCAATAAAAGCGTTGAAAAACAAAATGTATTGTTTGCCATAAAATTTTCATTAATGCCTTTTCAGTCACATTAAATTAAAAGAAAAGCGCCCGCAGCCTAAATAAAAAAAATAAAAGCAAAATTTGTATGTCGCACATACAAACACACACGTACAAAAGCAAGCCTTGCACACTTTTTAAGCACACACACAAAAAAAAGCTGAGAGATTCTGCTCGCTCGCTGCTCAGCACTTTTCGCCAAACGGCCTTTGGAAACGTGATAATGGTGAGAGGCGACAATGTGCCACAGCCTTTTTTATCGGTGCGCGGGGCGCTTTAACTTCACTTTTGTTGTTGCTATTATTGTTGCTGGCTGTTTTTTCTCCTGTTTCTCTTTCTGTTGCTGTAACTCTTACCTACATCAACGCCTCTTACTACTCGTACTAATTTTTGTCATTCTCCCCTTCTTCTTCACTTATTACTGCCTCATCGCATTGTCATCTCAACGTTTCCGTTATAGCTGGCGGCTCTGTAGCCGCTCTCAGTACGCCACTCCGTCATTCGCATTTCCGTTTCCGTTAATCGCGTCGTCGCTATCTCTTTTAGTGTTGTCATCGTTGGTCGGTTATTGTAATGTCCAGTCACAGCACACCAAGCAGGGCCGCCGAGAGAAAATCCGGGCCCGGGGTCAAAATAACTACGGGCCCCCATACTAAATGAACAAATTCTCAAAATCAAAATTCAATAAATATATAGTTACGAACTTTGATTTATCTATACATTAATACAGATCAAGTAAATATGTTTACATAGAAATATACATATTAGGGTGGATCAAATGTATTGTTCAAAAGGCACATCCAGTTTCCGAATCCATGGGTCATACTGAGTAATATTGTCCATGGGACCATAGGTCTGAATGAATTCTGTTTAAATACATATTGCTTTATTTGTATGAAATAAATTTCTTTAAATTGGAATACAAATATTTGTTGGTAGGAATTTGGTATATCAAAAGAATGATTCTGCTGAACGCTTTAGGGCCATTTTTTTTTTATAGAGAGATAAAACAAAAAATTGATAGTTAACTATCGAATGCCAGTTAACTCGTCACCGTGAAAATGGCCCTTAGTGAAACAGCAATCGAATTCAACTGTAGGAAGCACCAAAGCCAATTTTAGCTTCGCAAGCTTCGTTTGTTTTCGGCGTATCGCTGTTTACATACATACATACACGTACATATATGAGCATTTCCTGGGCGTTTCGGACGGTATGTTCGCACGATTTTTTGAACTTTTGAGGCAGAAATATCGCGAAATATTTTATCGTTTTATGATAAAGGGAAATATTTAGGCCACGGCTAATGATTAAAGTATGTTAGCGACAGAAATTTAGTTTAATGCCTCTATTTTAGCCACTTAAAAAAAATGGAAGTGTTTTTTAGCGTCCGGAACGCAGTTTAAGTGGCTAAAACAGAGGCATTAAACTAAATTTCTGTCGCTAACATACTTTAGTCATTAGCTGTGGCCTAAATCTTTCCTTTTATCATAAAACGATACAATATTTCGCGGTATTTCTGCCTCAAAAGTTCAAAAAATCGTGCGAACATACCGTCCGAAACGCCCAGGAAATACCCATATCGCTGTATAAGAATTTGCATCATACCGAATTTTTCTGTTGCAACAGAAAACGAATTCAAATTTATGCTGCAAAGTCGACGCCAAAAACCAACAATTCCTTAAGTGGGGTGCAGACCGTTAAGAGATTTATAAAATTGTTTGAAATTTAAAATGATTGCTATCTACGAAAGGTGATTAAAGGTGTTGTTTGTTTGTTTTCTGTAAGCAAAATCTTGGATATCATTTTGAGATTCCCGGGCCCTCTAAAGCCCGGGCCCGGGGCAATTGACCCCCTCAGCCCCCCCCCTCTCGCCGGGCCTGACACCAAGTCAATGGCTTTGCTGCCTGCCAAGATGGACATTATTCGTAACTGATGGCGCTAGAGATTTGCGGTCGTTGACTGTTTTGTATCTTAAAGTGATGTGAGTTGAATTTAAAATATTTGGAAATGTTTATGAGGCGATTTTACTCAGTCTCTCTTTAATTTTAAAGTGATAGAGAATTTTCCTAAATTTCTTCGTTAATATTTCCAGTGTGAGTCAGTGTGTAGGCACTTTTCAAGCCGCAACGCACCTTAAAGCACTTCTGCTGCTTGTTTTTTGTTGTTAATGCAAACATGTCAATAGCACCAATAGTTTCTTACGTAATATCTATGTATGTAGATACATATGTACATACCCAATAAACACAACGGATTCGCCTCGAATTCGCGTCGGATTCGCTTTCTCTGATTATATTATCGCGGCAATAGTTCGCGGCGATAGATCGGCGAATCCGAATTCGTAGGAATGTCACCTATCACTAGCGATTCGAACTTTTTATCATTAGAGGTTCGAGAATTTTTAACTTCTCTGATTGCTGGCGATTCGAATTTTGTATCATTAGCGATTCGAAAATCTGTAATTTCTCTGATCGTTGGCGATTCGAGAATTTTTAATTTCTCTGATCGTTGGCGATTCGAAAATTTGTTAATTAGCGATTCAAGATTTCTTTATAAATAGCTTTTCGAAAAATTAAAGTTCAGAATTTGTTTACTGGCATTGGGTTAAATCCGTATAAAATAATACAAAGCATTTAAAATATTTTTATAAGAACTATAATGATTTTTTAGTGCAAAACAACTTACAAAAAAATAGAAAAAAATTATATCGCGAAAATTGATTTTCTCGAACTTGCCGCGAACTCGAGGCGAGTCCGAGAAATTACATTCGCGAAAATCTGCTTTCGCGAACTCGCCTCGAATTCGCCGCGATATCATCCTCGCGTCTGTGTTTATTGGGTATGCATGAATGTAAGTGCATATGAACTTCCATAAAACTAACTTTTGCATGTAGATACATATGTACATACTTAGGCATAAAAGCTTATTGGTAACACTAATTCCCGAACTGTCAATCAAGCTGTCACTTTGACAGCAAAGAATGGCTGCCTGCCGAAAAAAGCGCCAGCGCCAGCCACAAACGCAGCAAATGCAGTCAAACAAACACGTACCAACATGTGTGTACCTATGTATATAAACCAGTGCTTTGCTATGCTTGCTTTTCAACTCGTGTTGATTTGTGTGTTTTGTTGTGCGCAAATTTCAAACGTGTTAATTTCGTCAGTTTTGTGTGCGCAAAGCAACTCCTTTTTCGTTCGTTCGTTCGTTCGTTCTCACCATTGTCAGTCAGTCGGCTACATGTTAGTGGTGTTAGTGGTGCTTCTGTCAATTTAGTTTAGCCCCAAAAATATTAGGTATTTTTGACTTGGTTTGGTTTTTTGACTATGCGTTGTAAAATAGTTGCCACACGACAAAAGGGACCATGAAAAGTTTTGCTAAAAGCGCTTTTATTATTTATGTATGGATGTATGTTTTTCTATACATACATATGTATATGGAGGAAAGTGGAAAGGAAGGAATTTTTAAATTAAGTAAATTACTTGCATTCCATCACGCTCAAGAAAGATGCGCACTTCTCCAAAGCAAAGCTGAACTCCCAACTCCTCCATACACTGCATCTACATATTCCAGCTGTGCGATGCTCGTGCATACTAAAATTTATTCATTTTTGACATTCCCGCTGCTTTAACTGATAAAATAGTTGCTTTCATTTAAACATGTGTAATAATTTATAAGCTAGCATACATAGGTATCTTTACGTATATGTATATACGCATAAATTTACATATCGTCGTTTAAACTTCATAACCGCCTAACTGAAAATTTCATAATCGCTTGTGCCAAAATTGAAATTTACCAAACTTTAACTCCTGGCGCCCAGCTCTATCGAGCCATACCATAAATTTGGTCCTTGAGAAGCTCGGGAAGCTCTATATTTGCTTCTAATATCCTTTTCACCTTTGAAGTCGTAGAGTTGAGCGCCGGGAATTCAATTTTAATTTTGTCGGTTAGGCGGTTATGCAGTTTAAGCAGCGCTCTGCATGTAAGCAATGCAAAACTAATTTCTACTAGTGCTTATATGAGATAAACCAAAGATTGCATTTCACATACAAACAAAATCCAACTATCAAAACGCATCGAATTTTTATGCAAATCTTTTTACTCTATTCATATGCTCTACATGTGTTTTTTTTTTTTCTTTACGAAATTTTTTCCTTCCTCTATTTTAATGTAACTATTTTAATATATTTTTCTTGTTTATTTTTTGCTCCTCTTTTGCGCAATTTAATTCACATTTTTACTATTTTACCATTTCTGCTTACAGGTAGTTCCGCCTATAAATCATCCGATAAAGACAGGTAAGCTGGCAACACTAAAGTGAAGTGTATACAAAATGCATACGTACATATATATTTGGGCTTCAGATGCATATATACCCTGCAGATAGCCTGCCATAGTTCAAAAACTAATAGTTAAAGAGGAAGCACTTTGGGACAAGTTCAAATATGGTCGCAATTTGGCCGCGCTTTACAAAAATTAGCCTCAGCCGCCTGAACTCTTAACATACTGAAAATAAATGTGGAATAACAATATATCGACGCTTCCAAACAATACTGTACTAAGTCGACTAAGCACTTTTTCCCGTTTTTGACGTTTTCAAGTATTACGTGTCTTAGTTTAGATGCTGTCTAATTTTGGTATCAATCGGACAATCCAATCAAAAGTTAGAAGCAAGAGTGTACATATAATGCAACTCGAGATTTTTAGAGAATAAAAACCTTGAGAGCTTGCCATGAAAAACTGCGTAGCAAATTTTTATTTTTTCTTATTGTCGAGTTTTGGTGTTGGTGATTGTTCAATCCAAACAGAAGTTACAAGCAGGGACCGAAAATAACGGTTACTTTTTTTTTGGGTGGTGAAAAGGTTACGCAAAAATAACCTTTATCTTCTTTTGGGAATTTTTAACTATTATCATGAGAAAAAAATTTTTTTGGTCATTAATAAACATTATAACAACGAAAAAACTGTTTTGGGCTTGAATAACCGTTATGGTAACCGAAAAACTGTGTTGGGCCTGAATAACCGTTATTCAGATTTTTATTTTTTTTTTTTGGTCAGCTATAAAAATCAAGCCTATTTATTTGTCAATATTTCTGGACGATATTGGTATCAAATGAAAGGTGTTGAGCAAGGCTTTTACGTAGAGGTGTATTTGTTAAGATTCGTAGGTCGGGTTCCCAGTTATGGGTGAAAAAGTGGACCCGTATGCCCTGGAATGTTTTAAGCAAATTGGTATCAAATGAAAAGAGGTAATCAGAGCTACAATCCTTGCTCAAAACCTTTCATTTGATACCAATATCATCCAGAAATATTGACAAATAAATAGGCTTGATTTTTATAGCTGATCAAAAAAAAATAAAAATCTGAATAACGGTTATTCAGGCCCAAAACAGTTTTTTGGTTGCCATAACGGTTATTCAGGCCCAAAACGGTTTTTTGGTTTTTATAATACGGTATTTTTTGTTTTTATACTTAGAATACAACTGAAGTTTCATATCGAGTTTAATCTTTGGGAGCTTCTCCTGCAAAACACAGTTTTCAGACTTAGTATAGTTTTGTTTAGAAGCGTCGGTATAAAATACGAAGTTTTTGAAACTTAACCATACAAAAGGTGAAATTATGCCCATTCAACTACAAACGCACGTTTTATGCAATAGGGATTTAACTCAAAAAAATTTTTTTTTGGGAAAACGCAAATAAAGTTTTATAATTTCAAATAGTTTCCTTCTACGGCTAACTACAAAATCACTTTTATTTCCGCCATTTTTATCTTTTTGAGTATTTTGTAAGACTAGACTCAAAGGCACTACCCAGTTATGAAATATATGGCAAAATCCCAGAAATCGAAAAACGGACGATATGTATGTTCTTTTAACCAAGTATCATTTGGTACTGCCCAGCAAAAGACTAACAGAAGAAAAGGGATATTGTTGTAAAGCGCAACATTTGTTGCTGCTCAACTTTAAGGTAATAGGTCTAAACATAAATTTTTCATGAATTCACAATATGTAATAAACTGTCCCACTCTGCTTCTTGGATCAGTTCAGAGCTGGTTGTGAACTCTCTATTTCGTCGTTTTTCGGGACTGTACCTTATATTAGCTGCAGGGTATTTGTATATGTATGTACGTATGCATCTAGGCACTCATAATTTAAAATATGTACACTAATATGCAGCACGCACGATTTTCCACAGTTGCTTTATACAATGAGCGCATCCTTTCCTTTCCTTGCTTACTTTTCTCTCTTCCCTTTTCATTCATCCACAGCAACAACAAAATTTTTTAGTAGCAACAGCTGCATTTTGAATTTTACTTTTAACTTGGAGCATTTACATAATATATAACAACAATGTTGCTTGATGGCAAATTGAGATTTAAGAGCCAAATGCATGAATATATATTACTTGCATATGTAAGTGCTGGTACAAATATAGCGATATTTTGTAGCGAAAACAAGATTAAAATGTATATGAGATTAAGTGTTAGTAAGATTCGTATGTGTGCTTGTGCGTAGAAAGCGCTTAAATGAAGTCGAAAAAATGGCTCAATCCACAGGAAATCCATATTACCTTTCCGCCATTTACATACTTCAACAAGCCTGCAGTTGTATGTGGCAGCAAATGTCAAGCTCCTTTGAGAAACGCAACTTTTTAAAACTTTAAAACTTTCACTTTTTAGAGTAAAATTGTCTGTGCTACAAAACTGCTTACTTCATATATTCATCAGTATTGATAATCCTCATGTTAAGCTATTCTCCTTCACTCTTCCTAGTAGTCCATCCTCTGCTGAAACGCATTTTTTTCCACACATTGACCATCATGATAAACGCAATCTCTAGCTTGATCTTTGTTTGCAATTTATCTAGTTTTCCTTGCTTGCGTCAAATAACAAGATACTTATCAAAAACTCTTGTCAAAGTTAATTTCATGAATAGATGATACTCGTTACTTCGCTTCTTCTTCGTTATGCTTCACTCATTTACCACATTTCCTGTTTTTTTTTTCATATTACCGATAATCCCACTTAGCGCAATTTTTGTTATGCTATCAGCGCTCATACTTGCCAAATCAGTGTTTAGTACTTGAAAACAAAATTTATTCAAACGCACTAACGAAGTACGAATAAAAGTACATTTTTATGAACGAAATTCTCTAGTAAGTACATAATTCTATTACGTAGAGAGAGATGCTTGCATTGATTTTAGCTCATTAGCACTTCACTTGCGCAAAAAATAAAAATAAATGTTATGGCAATATTTATTAGTTACAAAAAAGCAAGTTTCAGCTACTAACATACATGCTGCGCATACGTGTTTACATACAAGCAACAATATTAGCGAGCAACGAAGCTGTCCTTTGCAGGTTAAGGCATCGCATCGCATCGCATAGCAGCAGCAGCAACAATACAAGGCAAGGCAAGGCAAGGCAAAGGACAGCGTATAAAATCAGCATTTGTGTGGATTTGTTTCTTTGCCACTTATTACATATGCGCATATATAAATATATAAATAATACATCCTGCGGATAAACTTTTGTCAATGTCGTAATCATTTCTTTTTTTTCTTTTGCGTCATTTTTGCTCTTCGTGGCAAAATCCAATTTGCAATTCAATTTTTTTTTGCCACACAAGCACATTGTTAAGCTGCAAGAAAATTTTCGTGTGTTGCTGATGCTTTACACCAGGGCTGCTCACCTCATAGGCACTCAAAGCACAATTGTTTTTGTTTTGTTCCGAATCATAGGCACAGATACATATTTTCACCTCAAATATGAAAATAAAATTTTCTTTGCACTGCCATAAGCACTGAGATATAAAAAATTTTATATGTATGTGCCTATGATTCATATCAGGGCCGTGCGCAGGAATTAGCCTTGGGGGGGGTTTTTAATTTTGGTTTGCATTCGCATACATTTTTCGCTAAGATAAACATATTTGCTGAAACAGATATCCAGACCCATACACCATAAATTTAAATGTTCTGTAACTTTTCTGAAACTCATTATGATTCATGAAAACCTAGTTAACCAGGTCCTGAATAGTACACGGAAAGAATTTTTTACTAGAATCAATGCCGAGACGAGAAAAATTAGACTTGATTTTGAACTTAGAAAATAATTTCTTAATATCAAGAAAATCCAAGAAAATTGGATTTTAAATAAATAAGTAAAAATTTTCTTGCTTCAAGTGAAATTGGATTTTAAATAAATAAGAAATAATTTACATAGGGTAAGTGTTTTTTTCTTGTTTTTTGAAATAAATTAAGAAATTATTTTTTTGTTGTAAGTAAAACTTTTCTTATACGAGCTTAAGTAAGTAATGCGAGAGACACACATCTTAGTATAGTAATATTTCGATCTATACCACATATGTGTCACCCTCATATTGTAGCTTAATTGAAAATTTTCATAGCATAGCCAAGTCATAATATTGATATTCTAATATTCATACCACATGTGTGTCTGAGGCATAAGAAAATATTAAATATTAAATTAAGCAAATATTTTCTAAAAATATTAAAAACGTAAAAAATAAGGAAAATGAAAACTAATCATGAGGGATTAGAAAACCATAATTAGTCAACTAGTATTTTTCTAGGACTTGTTTATTGAAATGACCACATTTTATTTAATATAAATGAAGATGCAAATAGTGAACTCCTTATACCAAATGCTTCACTAACAATCTGAGAATTTCTAAAATATTCAGAAATATGCAAAGCGCATGGCAAGTGAAAAAAAATACATGTAACTTTGGAAATGCAAATTCAGCAAGAAAATTCGCTCAAGAAAACGTTTTCTTATTAATTTTACATTTTTTTTCGCCGTATTTTATTGTTCCACTTCGTCGAAACACAATTTTCTTAAATTCTTCTTGATATTAGCAAAAAGATTTTCTTCATTTAAGTAAATTTAAGAAAAGATGTTCTTATTTATTTAAACATTTTTTTTCAACATTTTTTTTCTATAGATTTTGTTAGTGTTCTTGAATAAGAAAATAATTGTCTCATTTTTGGAAAACTCAATTTCTTATTTCCAGTAATAATTAAGTCAATTTTTCTTATTTCCCTAAAAATTTTCTAAATTGAGTTCAAGAAAGCATTTTTCTTGATTCAAGTATACAAATTTCTTTCCGTGTACTGTTTACAGTACTTGTTAATTGAAACTGCTCACTGTTTTCACAAAATGAACATTTTTTGTTATCAGTACAATTTTTTTAAAAATGCCAAACGAACATATGCTACACAACTTTGTAATTTCGGAAAGCTCCAAGTGCAATTCAAAGTGCCGAACTTATGTATTGGCCAACCTTATTTTTTGCAACTTTTACCAATTCTTCTTCCGTAAAATTATTGTAACTAATATTGTCAAAAATTATGAGTCAAAATTCAATGCAAAATTTATAAACTGTATTTTGAAAATTTTTGCAAAATCATTGCAACTTAGATTTGGTCATGGGGGGGGTTTTAACCCCCAAACCCCCCCCCCCCCGTGCGCACGGCCCTGATTCATATTGAATGTGCAGAGCAAAGGCACTTTGTATAGGAGCTCGAGCACTGCCGTAAGAAATCGAAATTTACAATAACAAATATGTAATGAAAAAAAAAATTCAATAAATGAAAGCACTGTAAAAAATTAGTATTCAAAAAATTTTCATATAAATAATAAAAAAAATTTGTATGTATGTATGTGATACTACCATTTGAAAATAAATTCTAAACTAATATTTTATTGGAATTCGAAAAAAAATTTAAATGAGCAAAAAAAATTTTCAGTACATATACAAAATTTGTAGATGTATTGAGTTTTGTACTTTCAATACGAGAGCGTTGAGCAGCCTTGCTTTACACGATAAAGTGTAGAAATGCACATACATACATACATACTAAATATATATTGTTACTATTCTTCTTCAAACCTAATGCGATCTAATAATCAATTCAGATCTTATCACTCATCACGTTTGTTTGTTGTTTTGGGTAGACAGTTTTGGTTTTTTCGTTCAACTTCAAGTGTCTTAACCAAAATTTTTCATACTCATGTTCTTTGTTAAGCCATTATTAAACTTTGAGAGGGAGCCTGAAGAAAATATTGATCCAAATACCACTATAAGTAGCCTTTTACCTAGACTAGAAGTAGTTCAAAGAGTGAAAGTAATGTAATGCAAGGTAGGGTTAATTGTAGCAAAAGTGGATAGCAAAAAGTAGTCCGAGTGTAATGCATATTGGGGTTAATTGTACCAAATATGCTTGGAATGTAATGCAGAGAAGGCCAATTGTACCAAAAGTGGCTCTAATGTAATGAAAAATAGGGTTAATTGTAGCAAAAGTGGTCAAAAAGTAATGCAAGGACGGCGAATTGTACCAAACAAAATTCGAATGAAATTTGGAGCAGGTGAATTGTCATAAAAGTGGTCCTAATGTAATGCAAAGTAGTGTCAATTGTAGCAAAAGTGGTTAGAAAGTAATTCCAGGAAGGCGATTTGGACTTTAAATGGTCCCAAAATAATGCAAAGTAGGGTTAATTGTACCAAAAGTGGTTTGAAGGTAGTTGCAGGAATACAAGGAAGGCACCCGCTGGCGTTTTTTCCTTTCTTGAAAAAGAAATAATTCCCGCGGGCGTTATTACGTTTGATCCACGGGCTTTATTTCTCTTTCGGAAGGGCAATTAAGCCCGCAGACGGGCTTTTTTAAATATGGTGTATTAGGGAAAAAAGCGCCGCAGGCGAAAAATTGGCATAAAAAATCGCGCGATTTTTAATTCCAATTTTTCCATTCTTTCAATTTTTTTTTAAATCCCCTTCTAAATATTCAAATACTCAATCAAAATAAACAAAGCTTCAGTAAATTTCTATAATCATTTATTAGTAACAATTTTCAAGGTCTCTAAGTAAGTAAATATTTATATACGCAATCAAAATAAACAAAACTTCATTACATACATATTGGCACTTTCAGACCACAATCTAAACAAATACTCATATAGAGTTTTCAACAATTTGACGACAAACCGGGCACAAAATATTCCCTTCAAAAATTCGAGGACCAGGTAGTCCAATGGGACGGGGCTATAAAGTAGGTCTGAAGGGACGTGGTTACGGACTTGGTTACATGTTATGCTGCATAGTACCACGCGTGAAGCGGCCTAGTTACAGACTTGGTTACATGTTATGCTGCATCGGACCACATCGAATGTAAATTGTCGTTCGCCACCAACTAATTCGTGGTTGGTCGGCAATTTGGCTCGGTCTAGGGTATTGGGATGTAGTTTAAAACGTGGTCCACTGTAAGCATACTAGTCTATGGCCCAAATGGGGTGGTTTTTCATATAGTCCTTTGTTATGCAGGAGGTGAAGCAGGAGTGGTCATGTCCAATGACATCGCAATGTTAATGTAACCATATTTTTTTCATATATTTGGACCACCTCTGTAACTAGGAACTGTCACAACGTAACCTGGTCCTGTACTAGCATATTACGTGGTCCCACTTTTTGCAGGGTTTCTATTGCCATTTACGATTGCAACCCTACTGTGCTCTCCAAAGCAATCCGCACACAATTTAAAGTGATTGCATGGGCTTAAGAGAACATCGCGTGGCTTGGTAAAACAAATAACACACAACAACATGCTTTGACTCTCGCAAAAATTGTCCGCCGTTTCTTCATCACAATCCATTTCGGATACACCAATGTCTTCTGTGTCACATGTCTTATTTTCGGGATTACTCATTGGATTCGCCTGCGGCGCTTTTTCCAATACTAATACACCATATTAAAAAAAAAAAAAACGAAAAATTGGAATTAAAAATCGCGCGATTTTTTATTCCAATTTTTCGCCTGCGGCGCTTTTTCCAATAATAATACACCATATTTAAAAAAAAAAACGAACAATTGGAATTAAAAATCACGCGATTTTTTATTCCAATTTTTGGCCTGCGGCGCTTTTGCCACTAATACACCATATTTAAAGAAAACCCCGTCTGCGGGGTTAATTGCCCTTTCGAAAGAGAAATAAAGCCCACATCGCCGAATAGGGCGCGCGGGCGCTCTTTCCCTTTCTGAATGGAAATAAAACCCACGGGTTTAATTTCGTTTTATTCGCAGGCGCTATTTCTTTTTCAAGAAAGGAAAAAACGCCCGCGGGCGTTATTTCACTGCACCGTTAATTGTAACAAAGGTTATCCAAAAGTAATGCAAGCAAGGCGAATTGGACCAAAGATAGTCCTAGTATAATGCAAATTGGGGTTAATTGTAGAAAAAGTGGTTCGAATGTAGTTCCTGGAAGGCCAATTATATCAAACGTGATCCTAATCTAATGCAAAGTAGGCTTGATTGTAGCAAAAGTGGTTCGAACGTAATTCTAGGAAGGCGAATTGTACCAAAAGTAGTACGGATCTAATGCAGATTAGGGTTAATTGTAGCAAAAGTGGCTCGAAAGTAATTCCTGGAAGGCCAATTGTACAAAAAGTGGTCCTAGTGTAACGCAAAGTAGGGTTAATTGTAGCAAAAGGAGTCGAAAAGTACCAAAAGTGATTCGAAAGTAATTCCAGGAAGACGAATTGGACCAAAAATAGTCCTAGTATAATACAAATTGGGGTTAATGGTACCAAAAGTTGTACGAAAGTAATAACAAGATGGCCAATTTTACCAAAAGTGGACCCAATTTAATGCAGCGTATGGTTAATTGTAACAAAACTGGTCCAAATGTAATGAAAAGTTAGAAAATTATACCAAAAGTCGTGTCTCTGCCTAGGGCATTCAATTTGTAAATGAAAAAGAGTCCTTCAATCTCTATTTTTTTAGAGCTTTTGGCCAGATTTGTAAGGAAAATTGAAAATAATTTTTTTTTGTAAAAGTTACAGATCCCTCTCGGCCTTGTAAGATAAAAATTGTCTTACTTTAACCTTTTTTACTTTAGCCGCATTTTTCCCAGCTCCTCTAAACGCTTGCCTAAACTCCATCCATTCATTTCCGCAACTCACCCCACAAATGCATTTGACTTTATATTCATCTCGTATGTACGTGCGTAAATATTTGCCTCGAAACAAAACTAATAAATAAAATAACACAAACAACAAAACTAATAATCTTTTATCTGTTCTGCTCCATTTTTTCTACTTTTTCTCCCTCGCACTGATTTACTTTTTGCATTTGCCTTAATTTAGCGAGAAAGCCGATTTGAAGTCACGTTCGGATAGCACAAGTGGGCCGCAAGGTGATTCGATATACACAACGCCAGCTGGCTTTCATCATCAGCAGCAGCAGCAACAACTACAACAGCAGCAACAACAACAACAACAACAACAATTGTTAACACAGCAACAACAGCAATTACAGCAGCAGCAACAGCAACAACTTCAGCCACAACAACAGCAACAGTCACATCATCATTTGCAAACAGTGGGACACGGTTCACCGGAGGCAATGAAGGTACGCATGGCTGCAATGATTTTACAGCCACCAACTAGAGTCTAGCAGGCAATTAATAATAATAATAATACAAATACAAATAATGCAAATATGAATAATATAGTAAATCAGGCGAATCATAATGATACACATAATAATCATAGTGGTGAAGATGATGATGATAATGATGATGACGTTGATGATAATGATGAACAACAGGCTAGGAATGGTAGAAATAATAGTAATCAGAATGAGAATGAGAATGAGAGTAATAATGCTATAAACAATGATAGTCATACGAATAATGCCAACATTAACACACAAACAGCAACAGCAACAAACACATTAACAAAAAATTTAACAACAACAACAACAACCACGACAAATATAAATGGTAGCATTGTTAGTGGTCAGAATAATAATAATAACAAAAATAATGCTAGTAATAACAAAACCTACAACAATAGCAACAAACACAACACATTGCATGCAAATACAACAACAACAACAACAACAGCACATTCATCAATCACACCAACCAGCACAACTGACACTGACGTGCACGTAAAAGCGATTACAAACACGCGCGTACACGAAACAGACGCAAACGCCGTTGGCAATGAAGCTGACGCTGACGTTGACGTCGGCAGCGACCGCAAGTGCGCCAGTAACACCAACGCGAATGCTGCCAAAAGCAGTGATGTTGTTGTTTATGACGCTGACAATGACATGTGTGACAAATTTATAGCCAACAACAATAGCAGCAACAACAACAACAAACAAAACGTGAAACAGAATGAGAACGTAACGGACAGAGGTGAAGACTTGAGCGCAACGCAAAAAACACAAAGCACAAACAACAATAATAAAATGACTAAAAAGCAACAAAAACAACAAATAGCAAGTAACACAAACACTAACGCTCCCAATAACGGCACTAACAACTGCAACAACGACAACACCAAAGTTAGTAACAATGCACAGCAAAAACAAAAACAACGACAAATAAAACGTCGCTTACGCACCAAAGCGCTGCTTGATAGTTTGCCAAAGGAGCTGCTACAAGCACAGACATGCACGGACAGTGTACGCCGCAGCGAAGCGCACACGTCAAATACCAATGCTAGCGCCAACGCCAGCGTCGTCTCGCTCTATGCTGAGCTGTATGCCGATAACAACGCATTACTACAAAAGTTGAGCATCAATAATCCATTCTATCGCTTTCGCAAGCAATCTAACTCTTTGAAAGAGATGCGCTGCGATGCATTGGTGGCTGGCGTCGCTGTCGCTGAGCAACGTAAATTACGTAAATTTCACTCTGACAGCGACATCTACACTTGGCTACTAACGATAGAAGATGACGATGACGCGCTGCCGTACGGCGACTTAGACGCAGACGCAGAGACGCACGAACGTTTGGCGCGCGTCATTTTAGGTCACCGAGGTGAATTAGGTTATATGAACCACGAGAGCAGCACAGTCGGCATAGGCGGCGCGTTACGCAAACGTGGCGGCGAGACTGCTGTACAATTGACTGCCGCAGATGGTAGTGTTGTTGTAGTATTAGATAATAAGCAACCTAGTGTAGTTGTAAGTAAACCAACGTCGAAGTCAATGCAGCGCATCGGCGATTTGTTGGCTGGTGGTCAACGCGCCGCCGAGGACGACTACAACGGCGACGATGCGCACAGCATGCGCGGTTATTTACTGGATGCCGTAGCCGCTGAACGCGCTTTTGCCGATAGCGCCAATGAAACGGATAGCAGCACAGTCATAACGAATCCCTTTTCCATATTCCATGACGATGATGTGCTAATGCTGAGCGTAAATACGCGACTACGCGCCGCTTCCAGCGCCTCACAACAGCAACTCGCCGCGCTGAAGAAACGTCAACGCTCAGAGCGCTCCATGCGGCGCCTATTCGAAGCGCCACCGTCAGCCAATAACGTAGAGTCAAGCAGTAAACGCGCGCCACTCAGCAACCACGCAACAACAGCAAACAACTACCAACAAGCGTCCAGCATCAGCGCGCGTCAACATTACTTGAATGGCATACCAATGGGACGTTTTGAGCGTCAGGATTTTGTAAGCACTGCCGCCGCTTTGACGCTGAAGGAGACTACAAAAGCATCGAAACTGAAACCGAAGCTGGTGTTCAAAAATCTGTCATTGCGTAAAATTCACAAATCCGCCAGCGGTTTGCCAGCGACGACGGCTACGCGTACTAGCAGCGCGCAAAATAGCGCGTGTGATACGGTGAGTGAGCTGAATGCTTTGCCGCGCATGAAGAATCTCAAAATCACCTATCCAAATCGCACGCGCAGCATACACAGCACGCTGGATGATGGCGCTAGCACAGCGCTCACCAACAAGCATTCCTACTTCGAACGGCTGCAGGCGAAAACGCGCCAAGGGTTGCAGAAGTTGCGCGATAAATGTCGCAACTTAAAGCCTCACCACACTACGGGCGGCGGCAGTGGCTTTATAACGCTCGCCAAGGATGACAGCTTCCGCTTTATAGGCGATCGCGCGCGCATCAGCAGTTATGAGTCGAAGTGTGCGGCGCTCAATGGCATGGGCCGACAACAGGCGACCATTTACAAAAGTTACAAATCTGAGATTGATCTCTCCAAAAATCTGCACTACTTGGATGCGTATTTAGCAGAGAATTTCGAGCAAGATTTGCGCGACACCAAGGCGTCAGCCAACTCGGTGGGACGCGTTGGCGCTGGCCAGTTACAGCAACAGCAAAAATATCTGGAGCCAAAAGCTGAGCAGCAACCGGAATACGCGAAGGCGCACAAGCGCAGTACCTCGGCGGCGCATAAGGTTGCTGCCACGGCCGAGCAGCAAAGACACAAACCAACAGCGGCGGCGGCGGCGGCGGCAAGCGGAACAAATAATTACGAGAACTTGGGCACCTTGCCAATGGCAAAGCGCGGCTGCTCCGACTCGCTCAGCAGCTCCGATTATGCCTCGGTGTTTAGTGGACCCACCGTTGCTGTGGAGCCCGCAACGCCAAGCTCTGCCGGCGGCACGGAAACGCTTACGCCAACGCTGCCGGATGATACGAGCAGCGCTGCTGGCCTGCGTTATGAGCAGCCAAAGCTGTCGCAATATTATTTCAACAAGCTGGACCTTGAAAGCTCTGCGGATCTGCTGATTACATCGGCGGAGGGGCGCAGTTTAAGTGAGGAAGTAACAAATTGCTTTTTCAGCGCCAACAGCGAAGATGATGAACAAGATGGCGGTGATTTTGAGAGAGTAAGCGCGCGCGAGCGAGCTAATGCTTCTGCTACCAACGCATACGCTGCTGATTGCAGCAAAAGACGCGCAAACGATTTACTTGATGATATTGATTTTGCGACAAAACTGCGCCACGTGGGTGCGAGTAAGAGACAACTCGCTGATGATGATAATTGGCAACAGCAACAACATGAACTTGAACGCAATTCGCTGCTTACGTATAATGAGAATTTAGCTGAAAGTCATTTCTATCGTTCGCTCAATCAGCATTTACAGCAAAGGGAATTATTTGCTGACGCAGCAGCAGAAAATGACATTGACAGTGGAGGGGCACGAATCGCACGTGAACGCTTGAGTGTTGGAAATGAACGTTTGAGTGGCGGTGATGACAATGCTGATAAGGATTTCCATTACGAAAGCTACTTGGAGCATTTTTATCGCGCCAAAAACGATGGTCAACAAACGCGTAAAGCCAATTCAATTGGTTACGATGATGAGCGCATTTGCGTGGGTGTGGCTGTGGATGCCAGTGGACATGCTGGCGTAGGCGAGGATAGTGCTTATATCACACGTAGCGCATTTAAACGCGCTACACGCGCCAAAAAAGCAGGTGGCAGCGCGCTGGATTTGCGACAAAGCGCGCTCATGTTGATGGGCGACAATTTGCACAAAATCAATGGCGAAGAAAGTAGGAACGCTGCGCGCACCCACGATTATTATGCGCGTCAATTATATGACTTTGATGGGCATGACATTGAAGCACCAGATTTTGCTGAAAAAGTAAAGCTATTGGGCACAAAATCAAGCACACCAACGAATAAACTCATCGCACCTACGCCCTTGCGCGGAAATTTGGCAATGACAGAGAGGCAGCAGCTAGGCGCTACGCGCTCGGAGCGCTTTGATTGCGCAGCAATGGATTTCAGAGCGCCTTTGCTAGCGACAAATGCCGCAGCGAAATTGTCGCCTGCAGCCTTTGATACCAGCGCATATGGCGCTTCATCGCTGCCTGCGGCATGTGGTGGCGTTGTGAGTCTTGCTGCAAGCGCTTCCTCACATTATATGCCAAACAACAGAAAGGTTGATGTGGATTATAATAGTGAAGGCCTTAGCAAAAGTATGACAGCTGCTTTAATAGCAAATACATCGGCGCTCTTAACACCCACCGGCGCCGCACCAGCGTCAGCAACATTTGCTACAAAATTGCAAACACAACAACATGGCTTAAGGGCCGCGTCGAAAAACGTGGAGGCGCTGAGTGGGGGCGCAACAAACAATCGTTATTTGTTAGACAATATGCGGCGACAACATCACCACCACCAATACTCCCAACAACAGCAACAACAACAGAACAAACAAAAGTCTGCCAATTCAGTGAGTTCATCCTTGTCGCTTTCCACTTCATCCTCTTCGAATTCGTCATCTCTGTCACAGCCAATGCCACATGGCCAACTGCTACAGCAACAACAACAACAGCCACAAGAACAACTATTACTACCCTCCAACGCAGCGCGTGACCGGTATATGCAAGCGCAACAACAACAACAACAACAACTGTCAATTGCCAACACCACCAACAACTATCACACGCGCCGCAGTTCAAACACCTCAAATGCTTCTTCTTCCGACAATTTCGATTCTTTCATAGCGGTGCGCAGCGCAAAAGCGCCAAGTGAGCTAAATTCACCAGCCGAATATGCCATTAGCACAAAGCGTTCTGCATTCAACACTGCCAGCGCATACCAACAGCGTCAACCACATTTAGCTGGCGGCGCTTATGGTGGTCAACGCGCAACGTCCTCCTCCGCTGCCACAACGCAACAATATCCCACCTCACCGTCAAGCGGTGGTAGCAGTAGCACTGTACCGCTCATTAGCGCGTTGAATTATTATGGCACTGGTAATGGCGCTTCATCGGCAGCTTCAGCCTCTGCCTCGGCGTCCGCTTCCTCCTCTTCATCCTCCTCGTCAGCAGCTAATCATAGATACGCCTTAAATGCTAATGCCTCTGCGATTGCTAGCAATAATTATGCGCTACTCGCGCAAATGCATTACGGCAATAGTCAGGCGGGTGCCACTGAAGCGGATGTTAGAGGGTATGCGAAAACAGCGAAAACTCCAGTTATTTCACCTTCGTATGCAGGCGAACGTAAGCCATTCGTGTTGGAATACGAATGTTAGCGCGAATTGGTTTGGGCGTTGCGATCAGTGGGAGTGCGTTGAGAAGATGGGAGTTGTTTTGTTGTTGTTTTTCTTTTTAAGCGAAGTGATAAATTGGAGGAGAGAGAGTTATAAAGAACCAAAAAAAATGAGATCGATGGGGAAGAGTTCGATTGTTGTTTCTACAGAAGAGAGTGAAAGAGAGGGAAAAAGTTTAATTTCATTATTTTTTTTTATTTTTTTTTTTATTTTTTTTTTTTTAGTTTTTTATTTAGTTTTTTATTTACTTTTTATTTTTTTAATTTTTTTTGTTTTATATTTTTAATTTTTATACATTTTTTAATTACTTTTTATTTGTTTTATTTGTTTCATTTGCTAATTTTTAAATTTGTAACTTTTTGTTTTTTTTTTTAATATTTTTATACGTATTTTATTCATGATTTTATATATTTTTTTTATTTTTTATATTTTAATCAGGGACCGTAATCATTATGAGTCTTATAATAAAAATCGCCATTTAATCATTATATGTAGAGTTTTTTTTATATTTCATCAAAAATAATCATTATTTTTTGAGTTTTATTTTTTTTGATCAGAAATAACACTTATTCCTTGAGTGATATATTTATCGTTCAGAAATAATCATTATTGTGTGAGTTTTATTTTTTTCGATCAAAAATATCACTCATTCACGAAGTTAGGTCGATGGGAATTTTTTAGTAATTATGTTCCAGAGCACTTTAGAGACGATTTGAGTTTTTCGACCTAAGCAAAAAAATAAAACTCAAAGAATAATTTTTATTTCTGAGCGATAAATATATCACTCAAGGAATAAGTGTTATTTTCGATCAAAAAAATAAAACGCAAAAAATAATGATTATTTTTGATTTTTATGGATATCGCTTAAATTTTTTCGATCATAGTGGATTCGGATAGTGCTCTTTCAGACGTGCACACACACAAACTCAATACTATTCTACGATGTTTGCAAGTATTTGATTTTTTTCACTGAAAATATAACGAATAATGATTATTATGGGTCCCAGATTTTACTTTTTATTTACTTATTTTGTTACTTTTTTACTTTTTTATTTGGTTTTTTACGTGTTTTTTATTTTTATTTTTAGTTTTTATAAATTTTTTATTTACTTTTTATTTTTTTTTTATTTCTTAATTTTTAATTTTTAAATTTTTTGTTTTTTTTTTTTTAATATTTTTATACGTATTTTATTAATAATTTTATTAATTTTTTTTATTTTTTTCAATATTTTCGTTTTTTTACTTTTTTATTTGGTTTTTTACGTATATTTTTTATTTATTTTTTATTACTAATTTTTTTATTTATTTTTTATTTTCTTCAATTTTTTATTCACTCAATTGCATTTGGCCTTTTATATTTTTATTTTATTGTACAGAGTTTTTGTACTTCGAACACCCTACTCAGCAGTGCGCTCAGCCTTCCCAACGGAGCACGACGCAAGAGGCAAAGATATATATATATCAGAAAAATTTTTGTTTGCGACATCTCCAATGAGAATCTTAGTAGCTTCTCGGTTAACCCATAAAGGTTCCATGCAAACTCTTTAATTGAGAGATTCGGGAATCCACAAAAGATAAACCTAAAATGATTGGGTTTTGGAACAATTTTCGAGTACTTTATATTACTTCGAATGCGGTTGACAGGGACTATTGTTTTTCTGTTTGTATGTATGTTGTTTGTGACCGCTGTGGTGCAGTGGGTAGAGTGCTCGCCTACTATGCCAGAGGTCTCGGGTTCAAACCCCAGTCCGAGCAAACACCAAAAAAATTTTTCTAATTAGTAAAAATCCAATTATTGGGTTTTTTAAGAGCAGCGGTCACCTCTCGGCAGTGGGCGGCATACCCTCCGAGAGTATTTCTGCCATGAAAAAAGCTTCTCACAAAAAATGCATTCGCCGTTCGGAGTCGGCATAAAACTGTAGGTCCACCCAATTAGTAGGGAAAACAAAAAGGAGCACACCTAGAATTGGGAGAGAAGCTCGGCCATAAAACTCGTCAGAGTTATAATAGCGCCATTGTATTATATTATTATTATTATTATGTATGTTGTTTGGTTGCTGATTAAGTTTTGGTTTTGTTTTTACAATAGGACTGATATTTTTTTTTAATCTACAGAATTTTTTAGTTCACTGGGCCCTTTATATGGCGCAAATACAAAACAAACCTTTTTCAATGCCCCTCTGCCCTTACTCTAGATATCGTTTTAATCTGCTCTATGTACATCTATCCATTGCTTTATATCTTTTAACATACATATGTTCTTTTCTCCTACTCCTCCTAGTTTACTATATAACTTTCTATCTCCCTCTCTCTATATATATCTTTATCTCTCTTCCTCTTTCTCTCTCTCTCGCTATCTCCTCTCCCCTTATACATCTATCTCTCTTGTATGCTACACTTCTCGGCTTTTTCTTCTCTCAAACTCTGCTTCACAATCACTTCCATCTCGCTCTCTTGCACTGAGCCTATCGCCCTACGTTCGCCAATCAACGAATATCAATTTTTAACGGTATATTGTACATATATGTATATGCATAACCATATCAATTATCTATGTACATGCAACACTCATGCATATAACTAATCAAAATTGTAAGCCAGTTATAGTAAAAAAAATACATATGAGATGCATATAAAAAATTAAGAGATTTTTATTGTAAAAAATATTGTTTAAATTACTAATGCTTGTAAGCAAAAACGAAGTACTGATACTACTTAATAAATGTTGAAACTGTATAAATAAATAAATATGTATGTATGTAGATACATGGAATTGTAATCCGTTCACAAAAAACTACTTTTATTTACATATAAATATTAACATATGTATGTATGTACATAAATCAATATGTATATAAATTAAGCATGAATAAAATTACACCATTACAAACAAAGCAGTGAGTGCAAACGTTTACCAAAAAAAAACAAGTATTTTTATTTTAGTTTATTAGCGTTTTAAATATCAGTTTTGTAACTAAATTTACAAATCAGTTTTTATAAATTCAAAAAAAAAAGAAGTAAACAAAAAAAATGTAGACTAAAAATATGCAAAAAAAAGTAAACAATAAAAACTAAATTAGTAAATTAGTGAAATATGCTAATACATAGAAATATATGGACCAATACCAAAAGGATTATTAATAAATCGCGAAAACTATTGACAATAATGAGATTCAATTAATTAAATAAAATTTAAATTTAAATAAATAAAAAAAATATTGTACTTGTACTTACGCATTAAATATGTATTATTGATAATTATTATGAAATAGTTGAACAAAAAAAAACAACAAAAAACAAAAAGGAGTATAGCATAACTTTTTGCCTAAATAGATTAATTCCATATGCGCGCATTCAAGCACAATAACTAAAACAGCTGTTCCAGAGCTAAAATATGTATACTAAATTACTGCCAAATAATGGCAAATTTTGCAATGAACAAAAACGAACATAAATAAACAAACAAAAAACCAAATAAACTAAATTCCTAATTAACAAACGGCATTTAAAACGCGCTTAGTTGTTTGTGTGCATAAAACTAACAGAGAGAAAAGCAGCGCAAAAACACGTTCATACATGCCGACACACGCATGAAATTATAAGCAAATTAGGCAAACAAAGAAATAAAATAAAATAAAAATGCTTGCTTGCCACAATAACAACTAAAACACAATAACAAACAACTTACAATTTCAAACATTTCTGTGACTACAAATTACTATATAGAAAATACAGATAAAAAACAAAAACAAAAAAATTAAAAAAAAAGAAGCAAAAACAAAAACTGAAACTGAAACGAAAACGAAAACAAAGAAAAACCAAGGCAAAACAACAAAATAAAAACAACAAAAACAAAAACAAAAAGCAAAAATCAAGAAACACAAAAATCTAAATGCATTTATCTACTTGTAAATGTGTATACATAATATTATGTGTTCGCTTTTTTCGTTTCTTTGTTTGTTTATGTAAATAATTAAGCTACAACTACAACAAAAAAAGCTTAAAACTTAAATGACTAACACTATTTATGCGCTATTTTTACTGTTATGCAAAGCTGTTAAACAAAAAAAACAAAGAATACAAACAAAAAACAATTAACAAATTCAGCAAATTATGTTAAGTTTAAATATTTACATAAAACTGCGCATTGGCATAATTAATAATAACAATTACAACAATGACAATTAGCATTAGGTCTATAAAATGTTAGTATTGTACAATAAAAGCATAAATGCCCCTAACAAGCTTTAAATACTAAGTTTAGTGCTTTTTAATGAATGTGTAGATATTTGTTTGTCTTTGAAACAAGCGTGACTTAATGTAAATGTATACATACAAACATATAAACATACAAACAAACATACAAACAAACATACACAAAAAACACACAAACAATACTTTTTTTTTGAGCCACTGTGCGAATTTGTTCTCTTTCCTTACCTCATCATTAATGTTCATTCATTGTCCGTATCCAAACACAGCAACTCTGCTGTGAAATTATCCAACGATTCTCTTTTGTGCCGCTGTTCTGTCTTCCATTTGTTCAAACACATCAACTCATCGCTGGCCAACTTTTGTTCATTACGTTTTGTTCTGGCATTCTTCAAACGCTCTGTTTGGTCACTGGCGATAAGAATGACAGCACAAAGCGTGTTGGCCGAGCACCGACGACTTGGTGCCCCCCTCCTTTCCTCGTCGCCTTCTCGCCCACAAACGATCAAAAGCAGCGGGTTGCTCAACTTTTTTTCTCCGTGTTTGGACGTCGACATTCACGTTCTTACATGTCTACGTGATGCGCAATTAACTCTCCAAATAACACTATATTAGCAACTAAAAACCTGTCATGCGATGCTGTAGCTTTCATTTACACTGTACGACAATTTTACGGTGGAAATACCACTACCACTAATCATATAGTAAAACCGTTCTGCCACTTTTGACAATTTTTTATGCCATTTTAAATTTGGAAAATTTCGATAAAGTTTACACCAGCTTATTTGTCAATATAATACAAAATATTTTATTACTTGGCTAATAGATTTGCCCCTAGAAATGACAGAATATGCAGATTTTGTCCGAGCAGACCCATACTGAAATTTTACGGCGCATAATTTTCTAGAACATTTTAAGCCTCTAGCGACAACCAAAATGCCATTTTTCCGACTCCTCTTTTTCTTTCCAGTTTCCTTTCTCTTTCTCTTTCTCTTTCTCTTTCTCTTTCTCTTTCTCTTTCTCTTTCTCTTTCTCTTTCTCGTTCTCGTTCTCCTTCCCTTTCCCTTTTATTTGTGCTTCTTTTTTCACTTTTTCCATTTTACTCCTTATACTTTCTATTTTCCGTACTCTTTCCACTTTTGTTTCCTTTTCGTTGGGCATTTCCGTTCCTTTCACTTTTACTTTCCCTTTCCCTTCTTTCCTTTCCTTTCCTTTCCTTTAGTGAAAAAATTTCAAGTAAATTTTTTAAATAGGCGGCAACCCTTTTTGTGCAAATTAGCATTACTCATTTCCAGGTCAAGCCCTTTCATGTGACCCTCAAATTTTTAAAATCGAACAATACTGGAAAATAAAATTTTTGAAACAGGTGGAAACCCTTTTCAGCCCTTTCATTTGACAAATTGCAAGCGGCGCTAATTCTGCGCAAACAGAATTTTTCGAATAATTCAGAGCTCAAAATTGTGTATGGGTTTCACGAGACTCGCGGGTGTGAATGTTAATTGGGGAAAGTGAAACTTTTTGTCAAAAAGCTCTAAAAAGCATATGTATGAAAGTGACTTACATTCCATGTAGACATGTTATTACATGCATAGATCAAAAAACATGCATAACTTACCTTTAAGCGAATCATTTTAAACCAAAAAAAAAATACATTTTATTTATATTTAAGAGATTAACTAATGAAGCATTTAAAAAAAGCACAAACAAACGAAAAAATTGCCAAAAAAGTTGAAATTATGTAAAAACAAATCAAAAAAAACATCAAAAAACACAAAAAAGCAACACAAAGCCAACCAACGAAACTCACAAATGAAACGAAACAAAGACACAAAAAAACAGGACAAAAAACAAATACACAAAACAACAACAACAACACAAAAAAACAATATTTACTATGCACATGCATAATTATTTGGTTTAGTTTATTAAAAATGTATGACTCGTTGGCTTTTTAACTCAACCGAAAAATGCAAAATGAATAATAACAGTAAATAATTGTATTTGCATGTTTGTACGCGAAGCGTAAAAAGTCAAGCGCAAAACAAAAAGCAAGCAGTGCGTTGACATTTGCGCTCTGCTAATTTTCTTCAGACAAAGCGCCTTTAAATATGCAATGCTTTTTAATTTTTGTACTCACATACACACAAACACACGCATACTTAAACACACAATTAGTGATTAAATAAATTTTATTTTAGTTTAGTTTGTATGTTTTTTTTTTGTGTTGTAATTGTACTTAACAATAGTTATAGTTAACATGTATTTTTAAGTTTATTATTAATTGATTTTGCTTTCGTTGCTGTTAATTTTGATTTTGTTTTATTTTATTACAAATAAAATAAATATGCTTTAACAAAGCAATTTAAACGCACATTTTGTGTTTTGTTTTTATTTTTGGTTGGTATTTCATTTAACACGTAAGCACTAAATTCATAATTTTTGGTATTTATATTTTTTAAATTTTCGTTGCCGCGCCAAATAACAAATAATAGCAAAAAGTTTTATAAACGCAGCAACAAATTAAAGAGCACATGCAAATGTAGATAAAAAGCATATCGTCGTTTAAACTACATAACCACCTAAGTGCAACTTTCATAGCCGCCTATGCCAAAATTGAGATTTGCCAAACCTTAACGCCTGGCGCCCAGCTCTATCGATGCATACCATAATTTTGGTCTTCGGCAAGCTCGGCAAGTTCTATCTATATTTCCTTCTAATATTTTCTTCAGCTCTGAAATCGCAGAGTTGGCCGTTAGGAATTCAATTTTATTTTTTGTCACAAACATCGGTTAGGCGCTTATGAAGTTTAAACGGCAATATGCAGTATCGTTCGAAAAAAAAAAATAAATAAAGAAAAAGCAGCAGCAGCAGCAGCTGAAAAAAAGCTGTAAACTTGTTTCACAACTCATAAAATTGCATTAACATTAATGCCACAGCAGCAGGCCGCAGTGTGACAAACAAACAGTCACTGTGAGCGACGACGAAGGCGCATGCAAGTACAGACATGCATACATACATTGTGGCATATTTATGGGCGTAAAAACATACATACAAACATACTCACAAATGTATTTGCAATTCGCTGATAAAACACGGTTGTAGTAATTTATATGCGCGCTTTTATGCGGCGTTCAAATTTACGTATGTATGTATATGTTTGCGGATGGCTGCTGCCTACCAGTTTGCCAAGGCTGTGCATGCTTAACGCCTTTTTGTGTGTGCATAAACATGTACATGCCAGTGGCGGACGCTTCATACCAGCCTAAAAGCCTCGCTTGCCCAAATATTTTCGTTTTCTATAAAATCTGGTTATTTCACGCTTGAAATATGTTTAATGTTTAAGTGATTCAATGTATTTACTACTTCAGTTGTGATGGCCCACCAACAACATTCACCTGTATTTTGTTTGCACAACGAATCACAGCAGCACTCGGCTTAGTGAGCATACTTTAACAGTTCCACATATGGGCTTTTGTGAGGCTTTTAAAACAAAGTAATTTAGCTTGTTGCTCGCCTTCACTAATGAGAAGTCAATTGCTTATTTTCAGAGTTAAATTGAATAAAAAGTAGCAAACGACTTTTTTATTTTTCACATAAAATTTGTAAGCCAGCCAGGCTTGCTGGTGTGCTAACCAACATGTCTTCATATTATCAGTTATAGGTATGTATATGAAAATTTAATTATTCTTCAGCAATTTAATTTTCTCGATTTATTCCAATCAGGGACCCATCATAATCATTATTCGTTATATTTTCAGTGAAAAAAATCAAATACTTGCAAACATCGTAGAAGAGTATTGAGTGTGTATGTGCATGTTTGAAAGAACACTATCCGAATCCACTATGATCGAAAAATTTTAAGCGATATCCATAAAAATCAAAAATAATCATTATTTTTTGAGTTTTATTTTTTTGATAAAAAATAAAACTTATTCCTTGAGTGATATATTTATCGCTCAAAAATAATCATTATTCTTTGAGTTTTATTTTTTTGCTTAGGTCGAAAAACTCAAATCGTCTCTAAAGTGCTCTGGAACATAATTACTAAAAAATTCCCATCGATATAACTTCGTGAATGAGTGATATTTTTGATCGAAAAAATAAAACTCACAGAATAATGATTATTTCTGAGCGATAAATATATCACTCAAGGAATAAGTGTTATTTCTGATCAAAAAAAATAAAACTGAAAAAATAATTATTATTTTTGATGAAATCTAAAAAAACTCAACATATAATGATTAAATGGCGATTTCTATTATAAAATTCATAATGATTACGGTCCCTGATTCCAATACATTCAGTTTCAAACGGCATGAATATAAACAACAACCCAAATATGCAAAACGAATTTAATCAAAGTCAATGACGGAACTGCAATAAGACTTTCAGATAATACAGCAAAGAAAATTGCATAAATAGCTAATGGCTATGCTTCATACATAGGCTTGCCCATCCCATTTATGATAGGCCCGCCACTGATACCTGCATGCATATGTATATGTGCTCATCTGCTACCATATCCGCTTGTTTACACAAAAACACACATACATACATACATACGTAGTACGTATCTGCTCCAATTATCTTGTGAGCAATTTATCTCATTTGCGGCTGAAATATTTCCGCCACTACCCCATTAAAATCTCACTTTGGCATGTGTACAGACATACATATGGGTGCAGACATGTTTGTACATGTTTTTTGTGCGGCAAGGCAGTCAAGGCAGCCATGCAGTCAACATCCAATTATACAATTCGAATAACAACAGATACTTTTTTGCTTTTGCGTTTGCTTTTGCTTTTTTCTTTGGCTGACTTCGCGCTTAAAAACCGATAATATGGCGCAGCACATACACAATTTGAGCCAAATAATAACAAAGAAATTATGTCAAGCAAATATTACTTATTGGCGTGTATGCAAATGTATTTACATATGTACATATGTTCATACTACATTAGGGTGGGGCGATTTACTAACCTAAGCCGCGGCATCGAAATTCGGATTCCTCTCATTTTTCTGAGTAGAAAACTCCTCCACGACATTTGTCTAAAATTAATTTTGATGTTCCGGAATTTGGTTTTTATGAACCAAGACGAATTGTTGAAAATAAAAATTGGGCAAAAATCGACAAAAAATATCCAGGCCAATATGCACATCGATTTGAAGCAGAATTATGCTGAATCCAGATATGAAATCCGAATTAAAATCGGATGATCCGTTTTCGAGATATAGCCTGATTTCCGGTTATGGAGGCCGAATGCCCAAAATCGCATATTTTCGCGATTATCTCTTGTTGTGTACAATATATCTTAATTTTTTTTTTTGAAAATTTCTTAAAGATACGTCAATAAAATATACGAGCAGTATTTTAAAATATTAATTTATCTTGTGGTATAGGAAAACTAGAATGCACTCTTTTTTCCTTGGCCCAAAATTGCGGTATGGTTTCTCTATGTTATAGTCATCCGATACCGATGATTTTCGCCGACAGCACTTTGTGTACAATAAATGCTCCAAACCCAAAATTTCAGAAATTTCGCTGCAAAAATTGAAGAGTTATAACCCAAAACGTAGACGCATGCTGTTTGGGACTTGTTTTCTTACTTTACTCAACTCTAAAAAAACTCAAGTTTACTCATACGCCATAGCGCACTATTGGAAGCAAAAAGCAAATCTCAGAAGCATAAAATTTTGCTTCAAATCGATGTGCATATTGGCCTTGATATTTTTTTGTCGATTTTTGCCCAATTTTTATTTTCAAAAATTCGTCTTGGTTCATAAAAACAAAATTCCGGAACATCAAAATTAATTTTAGAAAAATGTCGTGGAGGACTTTTCTACTCAGAAAGATGAGAGGAATCCGAATTTCGATGGCGTGGTATCGATTAATTTCCCTTCATACAAATCGCCCCACCCTAACATACATATATACATACTTATACATACATATATGTAGAATATATGAATGAATATACATATGTATGCATTGTATGCAATTGCAACTATTTGCTTAAAATAATTTCCGTCCAACCATATGCCACAGCGTATTTTGGAGTCAGCAAATAAGCGTATAAAATAATAAGTTGACTTTCATTGCAATTAAGCGAAACTGTGATTTTATGTGGCATATGCTACAAGTGCATACATAGGTATATATATTTTCGTATACATACATATGTACATACGCTGTCAACATTGTTGACACTTCAAACTTTAAATTTTAATTTATATCGCACTCGGAAACCCTTCGAATTGGTCGAGTAAACGCATAATGATTATTTGCCGAGTTAATCGGTCAAAGGACAGCGATGTCAAAGTCAACAAACAAAACATTTTTTTTATTTTACAGTCATCGTAGTAAGTGATGCATTTAATCGTTTGTAATTTGGCTATTGCACGCCAAGGGGCAATATACGCCCAAAGAAGGAATATGTATGTATATTTGTGCTTTTGGTGATGCGGTGCGTATGAGTAACATTTTGTAATGCCTGAGGAATTATTAAAACGCACATATGTAAATCAAGGATGGGCATTTTTCAACTACCACTCATTTTCAACTTCAACTCAAATTTAGTGCTAGGTAAATCCTGATTTTAAATTCAAGTTATAATTACCACTGAAATTGAGTGGTAGTTAAAATCAGATATTTAACTACAACTCAGGTTTGAGTGGTACAATAGACGCTCACAAATTAGAACTCTCAGTAATAAGAATTTCCAGAAATTAGAATCAAATTTTTGAATACAAGAATCGAAAATTCTAATTTCAGAGCGTATTTTGTTTTTTTTTTTTTGTTGCAAAATAGATATAAAAAAGGGAATCACCAATTTATATAGGCTTTGTTCAGAAACTCAGTTTGAAGCGCAACCTGATTTTGTAGTACAAGCAGAGCGTTCATAAACGTAAATTTTGCATGAAGCGTCGCTCATCACAATCATCAAAATAATAATTACTGCCGCTGTTGCGCTTCATGCTGCGTTTCTGAACATAGCCTCATATTACGCTCGGTAGTCGTTGGATTTTCGTCGCTATCTGTACACTTTTTGTTAGTTTTTGTTTGAATTCGATAATTGGAATTTTTGTTTTTTTGACTTAGCGCATAAATAAATATGTATATTAGATGAGTTTTTTTTTAGATATTGTTATGGGGAGATTAAACGCTTTCGTTTGGTTGCCAAAAGTGAATTAAATTTTATTATCCAAAATTCTTCTTTTTATACAATATTTGCTCTTATGTACTACTTATTTACTATGATACATATTTACACTACGTACTTAAAAATAATGGGACTCTTTCCCACGGTATATTGTACATATGTACATGTACCTACGTACATGTACATATGTATGCTCCTATGAGCGCTTAGGCTTAGAATAACATTGGAAGCGTGAGAATGGCAGCGTCAGCAAATTTGTGTACATTACAATTTGTGTGGGGCTGACTAAGTAGCCAGCGCCAGCGCGTGACAATACAATGTATGGAAATTTATTATGTAGATATGTTTGCGCTTGTGTAACTACATTTGACGCTCTACATCACCCTTCCAAAAAAAATGCTCGCTTCATTTGTGGATTCAATGAAGCGAGTATTTCGTTTCAATAAAAATTAAAATTGAACATTTATGTTCCTATTTTTATACTTACATATTTATTGTGATGTAAAAAGTGGGAATGTCTTATGCTATTGCTTTAAGTCTATTTTTATGTACTATGATTTTCTTTTCTGTATTAATATTATTTTTACCTATACTTTCTACCTTATAGGGAGTCAAATTATAATTGTTGTGCTTATCAATATTTGTTACTCTATAGGGAGTTAAACTATAATTGTTGTGCTTATCAATATTTGTTACTCTATAGGGCCCCTTATATCTACTATCTAACTTATGTCCTGCTTCGTCTCTGACTAACACTAAATCTCCTATATTTATTTCCTTAAGTTGTACGTTTTTATCGTAATTAATTTTTTGTTTTTCCTTAGCCTGCCTTATTAACCTATTAGCTCTTTCCTGGGCTATTTGTAACCTAAATTTAACTTCCTTATCATATGCCTCATAATTATATAATGGGCTAATTGTATTTTTTTGTAAAAAGTTGTATGTCGTTGCCGGTTTTCCAAATATTAGTTCAAAAGGACAGTAACCATGAACTGTTGAAGGTGTTGTGTTATAACAATAGGTAAAGTACTTGAGGTACTCATCCCAATCGTCTTTGTCAATGGATATGTATGAACGTACATATTCATTGAATGTTCTATGCCTGCGTTCAACAGTGCCTAACGTTTGATGATGGTAAGGTGTAGAAGTTTTGTGTTCTATTTTTAATAATTTACACAGTTCTTCAAAAACGTTATTTTTATATTCCGTTCCCATATCGGTTAGTATGGTTTTCATACATCCATAAATGAGAATGAAATGTTCGAAAATAGCTTTGGCCACTGTTTTTGCATGTTTGCTTTCAATTGGAATTGCTACTAGATATTTGGTTAAGTCACATATTATAGTGACTGCATACTCATTTCCATTCAATGATTTTGGAAATGGTCCAATTGTGTCAATTTGAACTATATCAAACGCTTTTGTTGGCGTTTCTGTTATTGTCATGGGTTCTTTTAACTTTTTATTAATTTTGTTTTTATTGCATTGAATGCATTTTTTAATATGATTTTTTATTTCATTTTTCATATTTTTCCAATAATATTTCTGTTTAATTTTATTGGTTGTGCGATTGATTCCTGGGTGGCCACCATTAACAGGATCATCGTGATATTTTTGTAATATCTTTTTAATTACTTCTTTATCTGTCACGTGCATAACCTCCGGAGTTAATGCAATAGTTAAATTTTTGAGAACTTTGGTACCTATATCTTTAAATGTGTCTACTCGAGTATAATTATTTTTAAACAATTTGTCTCCTAAGGACAACTGTATTTTATTTATTTTCAAATTGCCGGCTTCTTTCATAAGCCTGGCAAAGAATTGATCTAAATCAATCTTCGCCTCAACAATTTCATTATTATCGACTTTTAAATTGCCGGTTTCTTTCGAAAACCTGGCAAAGGATTGACCTGAATCAATCTTCGCCTCAACAATTAAATTATCAATATTTATTTCACTACAAATTTTCTTTCCCTTTTTGAACTGCAGTTTCGGGGGATCGAAAACGAGCTGAGCTAGCTTTTTTACTTCACATTTATTTAGCGCTTCATATATTTTTATGTTCTCTTCGTGACAGTTTTCTTTTGTATTTTTATTACTGGAATTTTTATCATTGGTATTTTTATTGGATTCTGATCGTGTTGTGACTCTCATTATATGGCATGCTTTAACTGACATGTCTTTTAAATCATTTATATCAATGCGTGATAGTGCATCCGCAACATAATTTTCTTTTCCAGCTATGTACTCCACTTCAAAGTCATATTCTTCCAGATCTAGTCTTATTCTAGTTAGTTTTGATGATGGGTTTTTCATCGAAAAAAGGTAAGTTAAGGGTCGATGGTCTGTTTTGATTGTGAATTTTCTACCGTAGACGTACGGTCTGAAATAAGTGATAGCCCAATGTATGGCTGCTAATTCCTTTTCAATTGTTGCTTTATTTATTTCGCCTTTTGTGAAAGATCTAGAGGCATAAGCAACTGGTAATTGTTTTCCTTCGTATTCCTGACTTAGCACTGCTCCGCAGGCGTATCCACTTGCATCTGTTGTTATATAAAATTCTTTATTGAAATCTGGGTATTGTAAAATATTTGGGCTAATTAGTGCATTTTTCAAATAGTTAAATGAATTTTCACATTCTTCTGTCCAATTGAAAACTATGTTCTTTTTGCAAAGTCTTGTTAATATTCTAGAATATTCCGCGAAATTTGGTATAAATCTTCTATAGTAATTGCAGAATGCGACAAATCTTTTAGCTTCGTCGGCATTCTTGGGAGTTGGGTAATTTTGAATTATTTTGTATTTACTGGGATCAGGTAAAATTCCTTTACTTGTGCATTTGTGTCCAAGATAAGTAACTTCTTGGTTGAAAAATATACATTTATCTGGGTGTAATTTTAAATTATATTTTCTGCAAGTTGCGAATACGTCTTTTAAATTTTTAATCATATGATTTTCGGAACATCCTAATACTACTAAGTCATCCATGTATAGGAATGCTTGTGATGGCTTTAGACCTGCGAATGCCAAAGTCATCATTCTCTGAAATGAGTTTGGTGCTACTTTGAGACCATAAGGTAATCTTTTGAACCGGTATGTACCATTGTCTGCGGTAAATGATGTTATATCTCTTGATTCTGGGCTTAGTTCTATTTGGTGAAAGCCTGACATTAAATCCAAGCAAGAAAAATATTTTGCTCTTCCCAATTGATCCAGAATATCATCAATTCTTGGTAATGGGAATTTATCTGCGGTTAGTTTTTTATTTACTTGTCTATAGTCAATAACTAGTCTCCATCTCTTGTCGTTATTACCTGGTAGTGATTTTTTCGGTACTAGTAAAATTGGACTATTATATTCGGAAATAGATGGTTCTATTAGGTCATCTTGAATTAGTTTATTTACTTGTTTGTTAATTTCCTGTTTATGTGCTTCTGGTACTCTGTAATTTTTAATATAGACTGGGGTATCATCTTTCATATAAAGTTTTTGTTTATAAAAATTGTTAGTGGTTATAGGTTCTGATTCTAATGCAAATATATCTATGTATTCTGAACATAAAGTATTAAGTTGAGATTTAGCAAATGATGGAAAATTTTTATTTAATCTTTCTAGTTTTTCTTTATTGTTTTCTTCATTTTTCTGTTTATTATTTACAATAATGTAGTCGTCTAAATTTTCTGTATTAATATTGTAATTTTGAATAGTTGCATTTTTATCTGTTGTATTAATAATTCTAACAAATGCTTGATTTGGATTTACTATTGAATTGGCAACGAAAATACCTTCGGCTAATTGTTGATGTGGTATAAATAATTCGTTATTATTATTAATTTTAATTTGTCTAATTACTTCTGATCTTGCTGGTACTGTTATACTATTAATTGTTGGCTCATTTGTCATTCGAATTGCTATATCCTCTGGGAAATCATGTGGACGTAATATCAAAGTATCTTTATTATTTTGATAGTCTAAAATGCAATTATATTTTTTAATGAAATCCAGTCCCAAAATTCCGTCACATGGAATTGGGAAATCATCTTCTACTATGTGAAATTTATGTCGAATCAAAAGATCGTCACCCTTCAAATCTGCTTTAACTGTTCCGAGGGTGCTTGTTATACCCTGACCTATGCCTTTTAAATCTGTTTTTTGTGAATTATTAATTGAAATATCGTTCTGAATTTGACCCTTTTTAATAATTGATATATCTGCTCCTGTGTCTACTAGGAGAGTAGAAAATGAGTTATTTAATGTTGACTTGGAAGATATGTAGCTGTTCAAATGTAAATTGAATACAAAAATTTTTCTCTCTACTGTTGAAGTGGAGTCTGCTGGTTTTCCTGTTGATCGTAGCTACGTATGTTTCGTGTGCTGTTTGTATTGTTATTGTTATTGTTGTTATTATTGCGAGCATTTGAGCGTGTTTGGTTTCTATAGTCTCGCCTTTGCATGTTATTGTTATTGTTATAATTGTAGCGCGTGGGAAACGCGCGTCTTTGGTTACTTCTGTTATTATTACTTTGATAACTTCGACGGAAGCTACCGCGGTAATAGTTTTGTTGGCGGATGTGAAGTAATGAGTTTGGGTTTCCAGTTACTTCAGTGCAGCTATTTGTGAATTTTGAGATAGCTTCGTTCATGGAAGTGAACGTTCCTGCTTGCATTATCATTTTTACTTTTTCGTTTGAGCAATTCTTACACATGGCTTTTACAGCTGCTTGTGTAGAATATTTGCTTGCCAAGTCTGAGGTAAGCCCATCAGATATATATGCTCCTTCCAATGACTTTGTTAGCTTCTCTATTTCAGTAGTGTATTGATTAGCTGTTTTACTGCGCTGTTGAATATTCAAAAGCTTTGCAGTCAATACTTCCACTGACTTGCCTTTAATTGAAGTTTGCAATTTTAGTTTAACTTGTTGTATTGTATTTTCAGTACTGATGTAATTTCGTGCAGTACCTTTAAGTTTAGTTTTTATAATGGATATCGCTAACGCTTCATGCGTATCCTTGATCTGATCGAGAATTTCAATTGCATCTAAAAAACTATGCAGATTTTCCGGCTTACCATCAAATTCAGGCAGAATTGATGAAGCCGTTTTAATGAACTCTACCACTGTTTGTGGCATTTTGGCTTTTTCTATTTCTTCTGGTTCTGTTAATAAAATGCTAAAGTCGAGTGTTATAGTACTTTCGTATGTGTTTGGTACTAATGCATCAATATTGTATCTTGCTAGTGAAGATACTAGTTTGTCTCTAACAAAGGAAAATATTTGGTATGCCTCTAATTGGTGAGCTGCAGTGAGTTGATTGTTAACTTTGCGTATCACTTCACCTAAATTATTTAATGAATCTAGTATTGTTTTGAGGTGTTTTCTTACCGTTTCCGTTTTTATTGTTATATTTTTGTTTATGCATTTATATGCTTTTTCTGCCGTGGTTTTTTCTTCAATGAGTGTTTTAAGAATTATTTCCCATTTGGCCATTGAAAAATAATGAAATAGAAAAAGAAATAAAATCTGTTTAGACTTTATCTAGATCGTTAGCGCGAGAAATGTATCTCTTTTTCAGAATTTTATTGTGGGTTGAGTATATTTTCAAAAATAAATTGATGCAACTAATGATTGCAATAACGAGTAAAATGAATTTAATTGAATCCAAGGATTCAGTATGATCAACCACTTCAATGGAATTAACCACATTGGCATTTGGTTTGTCGATCTTGGATGTTTTGCCATCCATATTGGTTTATTTGTATATAAAAAAATTTTAATGGAATCTTGGAATGCCGAAAACTTCACCCATTCGTTGTATTTCTTCTACTTGTGTTGTTGGGTTAATAACGTCCTCTATTGTTGGTTCCCTAGTCATTCCTATGCGACGCCAAAATCTTCTCAACCATTCTAATTCCCTGTCGTAATCTATTAACTCTCTTATTTCTACTCCGCTAGATAAATCAACAATTGGGTTTCTAGGCCTAGACATGCTTGAAATGAACAAAAGACATTTCCACTTTTTATTTTAATTACATTTATATTTTTTTTTTTTCTTTATTTAAACATTTTTCTTATATTTTTTAACTTATTCTTCAATTCCTTCTTTTTCTCAATAGTGGTTGCGAGGTTAATTTCCTCGTGGATGGTGGCAAGGGCTTTTCGTATTTTAAAAGCTTTGCCACCCCTTTTTCGTTTGAAGGATATGGGCTTCGGAATTTTGGGTTCCTCCACCCTTCTATTAGTTTGTTGTCTTTGCCGATACTCCTCGATTGTTATCGGCAAAGGACCCTGCCTGGTATTTTCTGGCGGTGGCTGTTCTCTTTCGATGAAGAACCTGTTCTACCGCTCGAAAATCTCGTCAACCTCTTGTTGACTGACCATGAAAAAGGAATACCCTGATGGGGTTAGTATTGAAAAAAAAATAAAAAAATGAGGCAAGAATTTTTCAATTTTTGCCACTGAGTAGGCAGCCGTTAGGTTGCCAGAAGCAATGTTAAAGATATATACGTGTGTATATTAAATAAAATACATTAATTCTATGGCTGCTGCTGCTGGTCGGAAAATTAAGATTATGTTGTCTTTTCGCTCGGCCCTTTTATCGCTACGTGTTTTACAGTTGCTGCTGCTGTAACTGCCCTACTGTTGTTGTTGTTCAAGCGTACCAATGTTGCTGTTGTAACGTGCCTAGTTTGCGTGCATTGCTGGGCTGTTTTTATTATTCCACTCCAATTATGTTCCTATCCGTCCAATGATCAATCAAATTTTCCCATAAATTGAGTATCCTTCTTCGTGCATTGCTTGACCGATTTTATTATTCCACTTCAATTATGTTCCTATCCGTCCAATGATCAATCAAATTTTTCATAAATTGAGTATCCTTCTTCGTGCAATGATTGAGTATCCTTCTTCGTGCAACGATTGAGTATCCTTCTTCGTGCAATGATTGAGTATCCTTCTTAGTCCAATGATTATAAAAAAAAAACCCGCGTCGCGATGACTTCCTTGCCACGTGGATAAATGAAGGCAAAAATAAATTGCCACGACTTATCTGGCAAGGATCGCCATGTTATGGGGAGATTAAACGCTTTCGTTTGGTTGCCAAAAGTGAATTAAATTTTATTATCCAAAATTCTTCTTTTTATACAATATTTGCTCTTATGTACTACTTATTTACTATGATACATATTTACACTACGTACTTAAAAATAATGGGACTCTTTCCCACGGTATATTGTACATATGTACATGTACCTACGTACATGTACATATGTATGCTCCTATGAGCGCTTAGGCTTAGAATAACATTGGAAGCGTGAGAATGGCAGCGTCAGCAAATTTGTGTACATTACAATTTGTGTGGGGCTGACTAAGTAGCCAGCGCCAGCGCGTGACAATACAATGTATGGAAATTTATTATGTAGATATGTTTGCGCTTGTGTAACTACATTTGACGCTCTACAATATTCTCTCCGGCACCGGAATATGAAAATAGGATGTTCTAGAGTGAGTAAACTGAAAAAAAAATTTCACTTTTCCAAAAACTGGATGGAGCTACACCGAAAACAGCGCAAATTCCCAGAATTTCAAGGTATGTTTAGATTTATGTCTGAAAAAAGTTAGGATTTTGCACAAGAAAAAAAATTGATACCCACCCATACGAAGAATTAACCGCTAAATCGAATGGCATATTCATATTTTTTGGTACACTACCCAGGGAAGGTAATAACGTGGCCTAAATTGATCATTTTCTTTTTTTTCTCATGAATCTTCAACTTCTTGCCCTATACTCTTGCCGAAATCGGAAATTATTTTTCAACTAAATCACACGGTAGGCTGTGTTATTTAATGCGCTTTCCATTAATGTATAGCTATTAAAAAGAGAATAATATTTGGATGAGTTCATCAAGTTTAAGTGAAGTAAAGTCGGGTATAAAAGGGTAACATACCTTAAAATTTCTCAATTTTTTTTTTAAATTTTGCTCTTGAAGACGGTTTTTTGGGTTATTAGTGATTGTTTTATTTTGTTGGATAACTCCATAAATGTAAAAAAAAATTTGGAAGATCGAGACCGTGGATAGCGGAAAAAACCGTGGCCCCGGATGGCGCCAAAATATTATTGGGCAATATTGATATCAAATTAAAGGTCTTAACTAGGGCTTGCATATGGAACTTATTACATGCCAATTTCTTAGCCAATTTCTGATATACTGGCGAATAAGTGGTCCAGGATGACTACAGAATATTTTAAAGGATATCGGCGACATTTGAGTCTAATTTTTGACTTATATGTGTCGAAACGGTGGACACAGCAAAATGGATTGACTTTACATTAAAGTCCTAGGTAAAATCTTTATTTTGATACCCATATTGCCCACAAATGTTTTGGCACCATCCGGCTCAACTTTTTGTCCGTTATCCGCGGTCTCGGCCTTTCTATTTTTTTTGCATTTGTGGAGTTATCCATCCACATAAAACTATCACTTAAAACCCAAAAAACCGCCTTAAAGAGCAAAATTGTTAAAAAATTTAAGAAATATTAAGATATGTTACCCTTTTATACCCGACTTTACTTCATTTAAACTTGATGAACTCATCCAAATTTTATTCGATTTTTAATAGCTATTCATTAATGGAAAGCGCATTAAATAACACAGCCTACCGTGTGATTTAGTTGAAAAATAATTTCCGATTTCGGCAAGAGTATAGGGCAAGAAGTTGAAGATTCATGAGAAAAAAAAGAAAATGATCAATTTAGGCCACGTTATTACCTTCCCTGGGTAGTGTGCCAAAAAAACGGAATATGCCATTCGATTTAGCGGTTAATTCTTCGTATGGGTGGATATCAATTTTTTTTCTTGTGCAAAATCCTAACTTTTTTCAGACATAAATCTAAACATACCTTGAAATTCTGGGAATTTTCGCGGTTTTCGGTGTAGCTCCATCCAGTTTTTGGAAAAGTGAAATTTTTTTTCAGTTTACTTACTCTAAAACATCCTATTTTCATATTCCGGTGCCGGAGGGAGGATCTGAGAAGGTTTAAAGAATCCCATACAAAAAAAAACTCATTTAATGTATATGTATATTGGATTGTTACCTTATGTTTTCTCGTTTTTATGAATAAAATTGAATAATACAAAATTTCACTGTAGTTTTTCAATGCAAATTGACCTAAATTTTAAGGTTTTATAGAAATAAAAAAACGTCCAGGAATTAGAATTTTTCAGAAATTAAAAACAAAGTGTTTCTAATCTACTGTAGTTGCAAGCTGAGTGCACACAAAATTAGTTGATTCATGCCCAACCCTGATGTAAATATCCTTATAGCTGTTCTAATGTCTCAATTATTGGAATCACAGACACAATTACTGACGAAAAGAACATCAAAAAATACAAAAAAATCCAAAAAAAAATCCAAAAAAATCCCTTAAAAATGGTTTAAATGTTATTACGAAAGTGTGTGCACCTTTATGCCGGAATCGCAATTTGGCGTTCGGTCGGTCGCGCTTCTGACAAGTGAGTAGAAATGTATAGAAATAGAAATATATGGAGCAAATGGCATTGTGACCTCAAGCGTTTGATCGTAAAATTTTTGTAATATCGTATGTTCATTGCAACCCTGTATAACGCCTGAGTTGAACATTTCTCTACTAAGTCGGGCGTTTGACATTAAATAAATTAAAATTGTTTTCTTTCGATGAAAACATATGAAATTTAAAAAAAAATTCATCAAAATATATTAATGGCAGTGAACATGTTTGCAATCCAACATCTAATATCGAATGTCAGTGTGAAGCGGCTTTCAGGTACGATCAACGCGCGACCGACCTAACGCCAAATTGCGATTCCGGTATTAATTTTAATCAAATTCTTCAAATAAAATTTGAGCAGTATAGAAATTTCACGCAAGAAGTCAATTTTTGCACTGTATGACATGGCGTATGAGTAATAATTTGTATGGGAAAGCCTACATTTTGCTATAAAAAGTGCATACGTACTTATGTACCTACATTAGGCTCTCAAGCAAGAAAAAATTTCGCTGTACTCCCCTCAAATAAAGTACATATGTGCATACATATGTATATTTAGAAGACAAAATGAAAAAAATATTTTCGGGCCACCCTAGTTGCCGCCCACTTACATTTTTCTTCATATCTCCGGCATTTATAGTTGGATCTTAATGTTTTATACACCAATATTTTTGTCACAGGAATGAAATTTTTATTACGCTAACTCACTAACCCCTAGTGCACCATTTGGAGGACTTACGACCCATGTCACAGTTACTTCCACTCTAATATGCCTTTTTGATGTCAGCACATTTGAAAAAAGTAAGAATAAAATTAACCGTACTACCCCTCAAATAATGTATGTACATATTTTTAGAAGACATTATGGAGAAAAAAACTTTTTAGGACCACCCTAATTGATGCCCATTTCATATATTCGGCATTTATAGTCGTACCTTAGTAAAAAAAAAACTTACACTTTGATACATCAGTATTTTTCTCTTCTTCTTACGGTAGCTCATTAACCCTCAGTGCACCATTTCGGGTAGATACGACCCAAATCTCACTCTCCACCGCATTAATGTAAATTTTTAAGGTCAGTATATTAAAGGTCCTCAAAAATCATTAATCTTTTGTGAAAAACACATTTAGTTTAATTCACACGAAAAAGCATTTTAGTATTTGTTCGATACAGTCTAATGTTCATAAATAGATATGGATGTACCTACACTAGGCCGTCCCGCCTTATATACACCACAAAAATTCCACCGCACGTCCGCTCAAATGATGTTGTTTTGGAAAACATTTCCGGAAAAAAATCATTTTTTGCACGCCGCTAGATGTCGCTCAAATACATTTTTTTCATATCTTCGTTATTTATGGCCCGATCTCTAAGATTAATACACCAATATCTTTGTCTCGATGAGGAAGGTTTCTACCATATAATCGTATTAACCCTATATACGCCATTGGGATCACTAACACCCAGTACTTTATACCACCCTAATGTACCGTTTTTTGTCTGTTTTAATCTTCTGCGAAAGAAGTATTTCGATTACTTCAGTCGAACACGAAATAAGAAACATTTAAAATTCCGAGGAATATAGGGTTTTCGATTCCTGTGTTATTTTAGTTTCATTTTACAAAGATTTTTTCTGAGGTGACCCCTAGTGAAATTTTATGGCGAATAATTTTCTAGCACATTTTAAACGGCGTCCAAGAAAAAATAAAAATTTTCTGAGGAAGGCGAATTTTTTTGCGAGACGGTCTAATGTACATATGTATAAGGAGTTTTGCTATTTCTCTGTTGCAAACAAAAGCCTGAAAGCAGCTTACTTCCTTCAAAATATGCCATATTTCAGCACTTTTGTTGCTATTTATTTTATTTATGCGTTCTGCCAAATGCCATGTGACGCTCAAGGTCCAAAAAAACCCATACACGCACGCATACACACATATCTACATACATACATACATACATACATAATACAAATGTGTAACCATTTTGCTCTGTTCAATTCTCTTCATTTCCTACGCTACTTGAATTCCTTATTATCCATTACTATGACAATAATTCATAGAAAGTTGCAGTTGTTGCTTTTTTCCTTAACAAAAGTGAGAAAATATTACATACTTAATAACTGCATAAAAGCAAGAGAACATAAGAAAAGGCTATTTAAAAATATGTAGGTACTCAATTGTATACGTACTTCAACATACTACATTAGCTGCAAAGACAGCTGGCCGACTTAATGTTTTCACGGAACTCACTTGTCATCAAACATGAATGCCTGTCCATCATTCTAGTGGATTAAAAGAAATGTAGCAAATACTTATTATAGCGACAGTTGCAAGCAGAAAAATGGCTGCTTTGTTTAAAGTGGATAAATAATAGAAAAGCTTGAAAAAAAAAATAGACAAAGAGCACAAAAGGAAAAGAAAAAGTATAAAAGAAGGACAAAAGGAACGAAAAAGGTATAAGAACTGAAGTGGATCAAAAAAATTACAAACAATCTACAACAGCATTTCGCCATTTTCGGCAAGGAAATACAAATACAAGGAACAGCAAAAAGCGCGACACATTTTATTTATTAATGTGTGGCTTTTCTTTGTTGCCGCATTTATAACCAATTGCCGGTAACTGAAACTGCAACTATGCCTAGTAAAAGGTATGCCAAAAGAGCATAAAAGTAGTTAAAAATTAAAACTGGCTATAAGTTGTTTAGTTTTACTCACATGCAGAGCACTTTACGTAATTTTATTTACTGCTCCGGCTGCTTTCATACATCACTCCAAATTCCACAAGCACACACATATACCCATACACGTATGTATGTACATGCAAGTCCTGAAAAACTGGCATGTTGTTGCTCACTTAAAAGTCACGAAAAACTCAGCTGCCTGCCTGCCATTCTCTTACGTCTAGCTGTAAGTACACATGTACCTACTTGTACTTTAGTTAACAATTGATGTTGCGCGTTAACAAAGCAATTGTAAAAGACAATAAGTGAACACAAAAAGAAAAGCAACTAAAGCATTACAGCAAAAGAAATGCGCAATCGACGCAAAAAAAAAGTATGTAGTTGTCAGACCTGTAAAGTGCAAGTACCAGTACAATTACAAGTACAAGTACCCCAGTACTTCGAAATTCCAGTACAAGTACAAGTACTTCAGTACTTGTACTTGAATTTTACAAGTACAAGTACTCTACTGATAAGTACTTTTTAAGTACGTACACATATCTGTGTTTTTGTTCTGCTTTTTTAAATGTTTTGATTGAAATAAAAATTTTAAATCAAAATCAACTGAGGTGATATTTTTTTGTTTGAAACAATCTGAAATAGTTTGTCAAAAAAGTACTTGCATATAAATTGATAAGTACTTTTACTTGTACTTGGAATTTCCAAGTACAAGTACTGTACTACTTGTACTTCGAATTTCTAAGTACAAGTACTGTGGTACTTATACTTATTTGGTACTTAGTACCAGTATATACTGAGTATTTTACAGGTCTGGTAGTTGTACGAATAAAGGCCTCCTCAAACAGAAGCGATACGATACAGCCCACAAACCAAAACGCGATCAATTGTGCATGACGCGATACCAACGCGATACGATTTTGGTTTGTGGGCTGTATCGTATCGCTTCTGTTTGAGCATGGCCTAAAGCGAATTGCAACATAGAACAAATGTATGGCAGCACGCTCATAGGTACATGTGTATGCATGTGAGCAGACCGTCGACTTGTTTGTGCATGTTAAGCCTTGAGCGAACGAAGCAGCAGCAACAAACTAAATATGTATGTAACGATTGTGCGCTACAAATCAACAAGAAGAAAAAATACTGCACAACAATTGTAATAATAATAATAGCAACAACAACAACAACAACAACAATGGAGTTGCATACATAGTAATCTTTGTAATTTTTTGCTTGCTTTTTTGTTTGTTTGCAAAAACAATGGCATGCGAAAAAACGCGACTTTGTATGATGAAAATGCGCTTAAGTAAAAACTGAATGTAACAAAAATGCAACAACAAATAACTAAGGAGAACGAGAAAGAGCGCTAGTAAGAGCGTATAAAGAATGACTCGCTTTGACTGGAAAATTAACAACATTACTTTTTTTGTTTTCTTGAAAAATGCAGAAGAAATATGTTCAACATATGTTTCAAATGGCACATAAATTATCCCTTAATACATAGACGAGGTAGAGCAAAGATGTAGTCATTCCTTATTTTTGGGCTACTACGTGAGAACTCCCATTTAGAAGGAAAAACAATAATTAAAAAGCACGCGTCAAATTTGAAGAGAAACTGATGAAGCTCATCCAGTCCTCTACGCCAATATTTGCGATTTTGTATAACCCATCCTAGAAGCGGGTTCCTAGGAAGCACTATCTGGCACCGCTAAGCGTTGGGCAGTTGCAGAGGAGGTGTTCAAACATCTACTCCTCCTCATCCTCTTCACAACTTCCGCAGCATCTGCTATAGGGCGCACCTACCCTTTCCGCGTGTTTTACTATGAGGTAGTGTCCCGTGAGTACCCCACGAGTTCGGATATATCTTCCCTTCTTAGGGAGCATAGATGAAGAGATCTCTTGTAGTCCTATTTCGGCCACGTTTGCTTTGATATCTTTCAAACTGGGTTTTGTTGCGATCAGTCACTCGCTAGTTTATAGATGTGCTCTTTAAGCATTAGCCTGCAAGTGGCAAATGGCATACCTAAGCGTTACTTTTCAGGAACAACCTGCTCGGTAGGGCCCTGTCCTACTAGTCCATCCGCCTTACATACCTACATACCTTTTTTTATTAGTAGTCAGAGGCATTGAAAGCCTTTGTCCCGCCAATGTGGCACTCAAACCTGCATCTAAGCTTCTAACTGACCCGGTACTACCGTCAAGCTACTATCAGGAACTGTGTGGAGCATCAGGATCTACCTCCGTTAGAAACTCATTGTTTCCAACTTGCACCCGCAATCCTTAACCCCATGTTAGTCATTGAACATCCTAGACCTGGAAATAACCCGACATACATATGGTCCAAGATTCAGGAGGCTGAACTTCTGTACGTACATATCCGTTCCACACTCGAAGTAGGTACGGAAGTTTAGAAGAATAATCTGAGACGATTAGTGGTAATTTTTAGTCGCCGCTGGTTCGCCATAGCCTCGCTGGGCTTCTCAGTGCAGTTTCATCGTGTCTGCTATTATGTGACTCCCATCTGTAATCCACTTTGAACTGCTTCCTAACATATTCTATGGAGCTTTTTTCTATATTCTTAGAATCTTGGACACACAAAACAGACGTGGTACACATTCTCCAACACTACTTTCCCTACATAGTGGTCACACATACACACCTGCCAAAGTGCATTTGTTATCGAATTTTCATATTTAATATCGAGCTCACTAACGAAACTCATTAACAACTGCCTTTCATTTATTTATGACAGCCTAAAATTATGCAATTGTGCTTATTAATTAATAGTAAAGCGCTTTTAAATGAAAGTCAATTAAATTTGCATTTAATTAATTGCTGCATTACGTTTTAACGCTGCTTAAAAGCAAATTAACAAAGAAATTGTATTCTTATGAAATTGAATATAATTTAAAGTAGCAAAGTAAGAGATAAATAATTACATACATTTAGGTCAAAGTTATTATCGCCTTCAAAAGCACGAATGCGTCAATTGCTTGTATAATTAATAAGTTTAACAGCACAAAAATATGACTTCAAGGCTGCAAATACGCAATTGCTTGCTGCTTTTATGCCGTTAACATTATTTCAAACAAATTATAACATAATTTCAGGCGTAATTGCATTTATATTTGTTATAACAAATTATTTACTTAACGTGCTGAAATTTGTTGTTTTTGTGTGTTAAAATAAGCGTCAAAAAATTATAGTTCAAAATTAATGAATTGCGTGCGCAAGAAAAATGGGCTAAAGCATTTTTGGCTGCCTTAGCATAATTATAGGCGCCTACATAATTGTATCAAACAAATTATAAGCCTTGTAGGCGTTAGGTGCGTATTTTTTTCCTAAGAACCCAAATTATTAATATAAAAATAAACTGCCTTATTCGCCAAAAGCTAAAATTTGTTTCTTGCAACCAAAATGGACTTAATTGATTGCTTTCGTTTTTATAAAAAGAAAAACGTTGCGTACGGGTTACTTTGAAAAAGGTTTATAGAACTCAATGTTGACTTGATTTGGCACGAAAAAAAAATAAAAACAGAAAATATTATTATTTGCATATTTATTCAGTTAAAGTTAAAAAAAGTTATGAAAAAATTAAGAAGGAAAAAACATTAAGACGGCAGCTGTACGCTTTTACTTTTCTTTTTAATGCTTATTACGCATAACAACCCTAGAAATATGCTTCTTTTTGTGCTATTTTTCTGCTTTGCATACATTTAAGCGCTTTTATGATAATTGAGGATTCTTAATAAGTAAATATTTAGGAAATACAAAAGCTACTGTTGCTAAATTTTGTGGAGCGGCGGCAAAGAAAGTATTTTTTATAAACTGACTACTTTACTAATCAGCGCTCTAACTCGAAGTCTTATGCTGAAAGAAGACGGCCTAAAAATATGCACTATAACAAATAAAAAACAAAATACGCGAAATTTGTAAAAAAAAAAACGCTTGCTGGGCATACTTTTAAGCTTAGTTTTGCAAACTATGTAGAGTTTCAATCTCCCTCAAAAGTATGCTACACTTTTTCAATAACACAAATACACTTAAGCATAATTAATTTTTTTGGAACATACTAAGCACCTTACACACAAACATTTAAATAGGTACATATGTATGTATGTCACGCTTAAAACTGTTGTTGTTATGTAAGTATATTTTAGCAAAGCAAAACATGTTATCAACTGTTAAAGAAGATGATTATGAAAGCCACTTGTATACATACAATGTAAATTCTGTCAAAAAAAAGTACGCTTCAGCTAATAGCTGTTGATGACAGTGACAGCGAAAGTGACAGCGAAAGTGACAGCGAAAGTGACAGCAACGCTGACAATGAACTTGACAGTTACACTTTAAACACTTATCAGCTAATTAGTCAATAAACAAAAAGTACTGATTTTAACATAACCAAAAAAATACAGATAAACACACAAATTGACTGTTCAATACAAAAAAACAAATTCGCAAACGTTTATACTAATTTTACACAAAAGAAATTATTTTAAAATAAATTTGCAAAGAAAAACCTGATTTAATTTTTTCTTTTTGCTTTGGTTATTTAAAATGAATTTACTAAAAAAAATTGTTTATTTTATTTTGTTTTTTTTTTTGTATTATTTGCTGCTACCCTTTTTTTAGTCTTTAACATTTCAATTTATGTAATTTACTTGTCATTTTCATAAACAGGAAAAAAACAAAGAAAAAAACAAAAATTGTGCATCTGCTTTTCATCATTCGTCTTCATTTAAACAGACCTGTTAAATTCCCATTAAATTTAAAAACGATTATTTTCGTCGGATTTTTCAATTTTAATGATTATTTTAAATGTCTTAACTTAGCCTGGCAATTAGTAATTAATAAAATTAAAAAATTAAAAAAAAAATCATGATTATTTATTTTATTTTTTTTTAATTTATTTTATTTTATTTCAAACATACAACCATTGGTTAATTTACAATGTTTGAGCCTTAATTCTAGAAATCGTAATCCTAACATTAAAAATATACTTATATCGATTAATAGCAATTTAAAAAATAATCTAAAATAATCATACAATCAAATAATAGTTTTTAATTGTTTGATCATTTTCAACTGTTTGGTTATTTTTAATTGAATAATTATTTTTAATTCTTTGACTATTTTTAACTAATTGATATTTTTTTAATTGATGTATTACTTTTAATTGATTGATTGTTCCTAATTGCTTGATTTTTTCAATTGCTTAATTATTTTCAATTGATTCATTGTTTTAAATTGATTAATTGTTTTAAATTGTGTGATTAATTTTAATTCATTGATTGCGTTTAATTGTTTGAATATTTTTAATTGCTTAATTATTTTTAATTGTATGATTATTTTTACTTATTTGGTAATTTTTAATTCCTTGATTATTTTAAATTATATGATTATTAATTTTATATGATTAATTTTGATTATTTTTTCCGTAAGAACCAGGTGGAAGTCATCGTGTTTGAGTAGCATTTTTCAGGCAAGAATAAAAATAATCGGTTAATTAATCAAACAACTAAAAAGAATACAATAATATTTGCAAATTATTAAATAACTCTATTAATGAGTATAATCATTAAAATTTTTAGTCATTAAATAACAGGTCTGCATTTAACGCAACCTCTTGTTTTTTTTTTTGTTGTTTTTTTTTTAACGTCTTTTCACATTTTGCATTTAAAACATTTCTTTTTTGCGTTTTTATTTTACGTTGTATTTAATTTGCTTAAAATATTTTTAAAGTTTTTATATTTATTTTTAGTTTTTTTCTTTCATTGACTCACCAGAGTAAATTTAAAAAAATTTTGTTTCCTCTTTCATTCATTCATTCGCCTGTTTTGCAAGTCTTGCATTTTGTCCATTTTAGTGATGAAAATCTATTAGAGAAATCCTCACAAACTCCTCACATCTTTTACACTATCTACTACCATGCTTTACTATGAACCTCTGAACAACCTCTAGTGCCCAATTGAAATAAACTCCATACACACAATACACACAAACTCTTTTAGCTTTCTTTCTTCATTAATTTGATTTTTGCATAGCATCCATAGCATATTATTATACACCCCCCGTCGAGATTTTTTTTTTTTTGAAATTAGCCAAACGTGAATAGGCATTGCGGCATTTTTCGGTTATATTTAGGAAACAATAATTTAGTGTATACATACATATACGTATATTTATATATAAATAGTCTTAGTGTTAATTCATAAAAAATACATATACATATTTAACTGTTATATACCATTATGCGCCTGCCAAGCATTTACTAATCTTATAAAATCTATTTACTAACAAAAATTGATTTTCCTTTTTGTTGTTTTCCCCATCATAAACCAAATTGCATTCCGTGCGAATGCAAAATTTCATAAATTTTAGTGTATGTATATAATATTAATACCTTATTTGACATAAGTTTTAATTAAGAAGTATATTTTTTCCATAAAAACCCAAACAAAACGAAAAGAAGTATAAAAAACTATAACTATAAATAACCAAAAAGCGCGCAAGTGTATAACAAAAAAAAAAAAAAAACAACTGTTAAGTGTTTAGATAATATTAATCAGCGCTCTGAGGTATGTAAGTTATTATTTATTTACTAAATACTAGTGTCCGACCGAATATTCGGCCAAGCTTCGGTATTCGGCCTATTCGGCTGGTATTGCTTATTCGGCTTCGGCTTCGGCCTTCGGCTGAAAAGGCCGAATAGTCGAGGCCGAATAATAGATGTGTTTAATAACAAAAAAAAATTTACTGGATTTTACGATTTTTTGATTTTTTATAAGCGACAGAATAATAATAAATAATACGTAACTTCCAGTAATATTTTTTTGTTATTGAACAGGCCTAAGATTTCGAACGATAACTTACGCTAATTATTAAATATCGTCACCGTAGTGTGTCCATCAATTCTTTTAAAGTGTCATTAGATTAAACATAGTTTATTACACGAAAAAGTGGTTTATTCACTTATTGGCCATAAAAACAAAGAGATCGTAAGTAAAAATTCAATACCGTTTAAAAAAATATTTGAATGTATGTATAATACTATATTACATCCAAAAAATACCAACAAATTCAGGTATTGTTATTGTTTTATGGTTAGGTTTTTGAGATAATGGTAATTTTGTGTTTTCTTGGTTATCACTTCATTCAAAAATTATTTTCGCGGAAGTCGCAGACCGTGATTGGCGGAATACAATTTGTGTATACATATACAACTCCAATCAGGTGTTCGACTAACTTAATCTTAGTTGCTGATCAACTATACACCGATGCAGATAAACTCTTTTTTGGCGTACAACATAAAGCTGTAGAGCTTTAAGTATTGAATTTTATTTACCTACAAAAAGGCTGAATTTTTTTTATTTTTGTTTACAACTATGTATGTATTTTTGTAAGGTTTTTTGCTTATTCAAAAACAAAAAAAAATTAATTGTTATGAAATAAAAACATCTCAAACTTAAGTATATATTTTTCTTATTTTGGTATTCGGCTTCGGCTTCAGTTTTCGGCCGAATAAAGGATTATGCCGAATATTCGGCTACGGCTTCGGCTTCGGCCTAAAATTCCAGCTTCGGTCGGACACTACTAAATACCTATACCCATTATATATATAAAAAAAGCAAAACACTAGCAATAACTCTAAATATGTATGTACTCTAACAAATATGCTCGTGTTTTTCTTGCCACACATTCCAAACAGCAAACAATTTTTTCAATTAAAACTTTTTCCAAAAAAATAGAACATTAATTGTTGTTGTTTATTAACATGCTCGTTCTGCCCGTACTTGTTATTGGCCACAAGCTCGTCTGCATTTTTTGTTTACCGTTTTTTTTTTCTACTCTTCTTTTATTTTAATCACTCCATTATCCTTTTGTCCAATTTCCAAGCACTTTCTTTAACACATGCACATATGGATAAAAGAAATTCTACCATACTGCCTGCATTAGTTTTCCACATTATTTCCTTTTTCCATCCACATCTAAACATATATTTAGTATACATGTATGTATGTAGGTACATTAGGGTGGTCGCCAAATTTATGGAGACAAATTGTATAGCATATTTCCTCAATCTCATCCTCTACATCGATGCTAATATAGTCGAAGATAGAAACCATATATAAATTTTTGTGTCGATCGGAGACGATTAAGTGGTGTCGCACATGGATCCCATATGGTAATTTGAACTATGACCCCTCTGCGATAATCCTTAGTCATCTGCGATCGTGACCAAAATGTATATGTGGTATTTTTACCGTATATTAACCGATTTAGTGGGTGAGATTGAAAAAAAATGTTTATTTGATTTTTTAAGGACCACCCTAATGTACGTACTTACATAATTTTTTACCTATTTTATTAAAATATCTTAGATTATGCGTTTTTGTTTGCATTAAAAAAAAAATCCGAAATGAATCTCATTAATTTAAATGAACTTTTGTTTAAGAAATGCATTGCAAGTGCGTGATGCACACATAACCCCGTTAACCAATGTTGCTACGAAATTATCTGCATCAAAATGAACTTCATGTGAGAAAAATGTTCGTAAAATAAAGTGCCAAGAAGTGTGTGTGTGTTTTATGGCTTTTATAGGAGTTTTTCTTCACCATTTGGTTAATCTGTTTCCTTCCGGCAGCAGCGGCATGCCCTTATATAAAGTTTGTATGTATGTATGTAAGCGTTTTTTGGCATCTTTATGAATGTGTTAGTGTGTATGTATGTATGAGTATATCCATATTCTTAAAATTTACAATTCTAAATTCTTATTATTTTTTATTGTTTTTTTTTTTTTTTATTCTAAACTAAAACCACTTTTAATGAAAATTTTTGTTCTTCAGTTTGAACACGACATTGACTTCATTGGGTTATTCTCTCCTCCATATCCCTTTTCTATTCGTGTGAATAGAATTATGAAATTAATTAATAAATTAAGTGAGTGATAATCATTCCTAGGAAAAATAGCAATTAACCGCTTTTCTCTACAGCATAAATTAACTAAGTAGGTAAACAGTTATAGATTTACAGCCTTATTCATAAAAACATATCAAAGATTTATAAACAGTTTATCAATCAAATAAGCAAAAACATTATTCATAAACAATTTATAAATTTAAAATGCTCTTAAAAATCAGATAAAATGGAAACGAATTTATAACAAGCTTCACCCTTGTATATGCTCTTTATAAAACATTTACTTCAAAAAATAAAGAAAAATTTCAAATTAAAAAAAAAAAACCGAAACGCCCAGTATTGGTCAGCTGGAAATCAGCACATATTTCCTACTGAATATTCAGTAGAGATGGCCACTGTGGTGCAGTGGGTAGAATGCTCGCCTGCCATACCAGAGGTCTCGGGTTCTAACCCCGGTCCGGACAAAAACCAAAAAAAAATTTTGTAATTAATTAAAATTCAATTATTTGGGTTTTTAGAAATAGCGGTCACCTCTCGGCAGTGGGCGGGATGCCCTCCGAGTGTATTTCTGCCCTGAAAAAGCTTCTCACAAAAAATGCATTCGCCGTTCGGAGCCGGCATAAAAGTGTAGATCGACCCAATTAGTAGGAAACCCAAAAGTTAAGGAGCACACCAAGAATTACGAGAGAAGCTCGGCCATAAAACTCGTCAGAGTTTTAAACGTGCCAGTGCAATATTATATTAGCCGCTTTCTCTGCTGGCTATAAATTTCCCTCTGCCAAATTTATATGTGAATGATAGCGAGCAGAAGGAAATTTTTATCGACCAGTTAGCGAGTATTGTTACTACTCATTATGGGTTCAAACATTTTTGTGATACGACTTCGCTTGTCTGATGGCGAATCGAAAACGCCAATTATTTTATTATTCAGTAGAGATGTAGTTCCAAAATCTGAACTTTCCCTTTTGACCCAAAAACTGCCGAACGAGAAGGGAGAGTTTCTGCATGAAAAGGCTTGAAGGCACAGCGAGAAGTTTCATAGGAAAAAGCAAAATTCAATAGCACTGATGCCTTCACTGCGTATTCAGTTAATTTTTCAGGCAACGGCTTTTGAACCCAGTTCAAGGTATTATTTTTCATACTGTATATTCCACTGAATATGCAACTCTTTACCTCGAATACTGCTGGGTATGTATATACATACACATATGGAAATGTGAGAATATTTTTAGATCTTGTAATAAACATGACTCGGGGCACCTTTCGCAAGGAAAAAAGGTATCATGTAAGGACTGGCGCATTCTTGTTGCCCGACGATGAATTTATAATGAGGCGTCGTTTTATCAAGGACAGCGTAAAATAATAGTTAATTTGGTAAAACCTAATATCTCAATGGATAAACAAGGTTTAGGGATTTCAGCGATATTGCAGGTGCTAGTGGCTTTGCGATGTTGGGGTCAAAAAGAAGTTAGATATGTGTGTCATTAAAATTCATTTGAACTGCTAAGTATCTATGTTTGCATGTATTCTATAATCCGAACAGATTCAAGACGACGGCGGTGATCTCCACGGGCTAAGTCAGACTACTGTGTGCCGTATTTGTATTTGCGGCCGTTCAATTATATTATCTACTTGTACTTGCCTTTCACTAATAAACGCACTACCACAGTATTTATTTTTAGCGTAAAAGGTTTTGCAAATAGTGTACACTGCTCGCGTGTCTTCGGGGATTTGCGTAAACACACTCCAAGTAGGCAAGATTATTTTCTCTACTTATAGCGTGGCGCGTACTTAGTGTACACTATTTGATCCAACAGAACAAATACAAATGGTATTTGTACTCCAAATGAAGAATAGAGGATTTATACGTAGCGGCATTTGAATTGTACTGTGAGTATTGTACAATGTAAAGTGTATTTGCAAATATAGAAGAGGCAAATCGTAGGTACTTCGCAGAGGTTTAAATTGTATGAGGGTAGCGCTGGCACTTGCTAAGCAAGTCCAGTTGTCTCCTCTACTCGCCTTTCTTCTGAATTACCCTTTTATATTCCGCATTCGTTTTTGTTTTTCGAATTTGAATACATTTATTTACATATTTGTTTATTTTAAAATTGTATTTTTTTGTCAGGTTGACATTTTTTGTAATCAACATTGCCACATTTATTTTGATTTTGGACAGCAAAAAACTTATAAATCAATGATAGTAATAAAACCTTTATAAATCGTTTATGAATAATGTGCATTATAACGGCTTTATAAAGTTAAAAAGAGTTTTTACTATTGAGCGTTTTTAATGTGTTATAGGATTTTTTTATGAATAAGGCTGTTAAAGTTTATCAAACACTTTCCACTTTCAAACATGGCTATGTGAAGTCTGTTCGGTTTTCAGCTTTTGCAGGATTGTATAGCAGTATTTAAAAAGTCCTTCCGTATTCTGTAAATTAGCATTAAAGACGAATACACTTTCAAAATTCTCTATGATTTTATTTATACGCTTTCAACAGCCTCTATCTGAAAAAAAAGTTGCTCATACGCCTAGGCACACATTGATGTAACTACATGTTATCCGTTTCAGTTTGAAATTTTGAATTTAAAAACTAAAAAAATACTATTTCAAAACCAACTATGTGCAATATTTAATATTAAATTTGCAAATATCTCTCATATCAGTTAAATTTTTTATATCGTTAAATTGCTTATGGGCTAAGCTTTCAGATAATAATAAAAAATACCTACATACATATGTACTTCGTAGTTCATTCTATACACGCTCCCATAACTACTTAGTCCACATTTTTGTTTCTTATTTGTATTAAATTCTCTAAATGAACTGCATTAAAATTGCATTAAATGCAAAAAACTTGCTATTCACCCCATGCCTGAAAATAACGCATTTAGTGAAAGCAAAAACAAAAAATAAAAACAAAAACGATAATAAAAGTAAAAACAAAAACAAAAACAAAAGCAAAAACAAAAACAAAAACAAGCTTTGAATCACCTTTAGCAATTAAAATTCCATTGATTTTCGTAAACGTAAATGCCCCACACAATGCAACGATAAATAAATAGGTTAAATAATTCATTCAGGAAATAAGCAAACAAAAGAAGGTTAAAGTTTGTACATACTAAAACACAAAGAACATATTCAACACACACTTTAAAACACACATACAAACAGCTATACATGTACCTACAATACACTGTAAAATATTTAATACTGAAACATGCCTAAATAACACTTAGTTAAACATTCTACGTCATGTACAAGATAAATATGTTCATGAAAAACAAAAACAAAAAAAAAACAATGCGCAAAGCATGTGTAAAGCATTTAGTTCAGCTTTGTTTTTGCTATAGATAAACTTGTTTGCTTTTTGTATTTTGCTTTTTGTTTTTTGACTTGTTTTTTTTAACGTTTTTCTTTTTTTTGTTTTGTTTTTGTTTTTATCGCTGCTGTCCCTAATTGCTACAAGCGCGCCAGCCAGCGAACGAGCGTCTAAATATTGCAATTTGTTGTTCACAAGCAAGTGCGCGCACACACTTCGGTGTAATTTATTTAAATCAACAATTACACAATTACAACAGAAAATGCTGGCGCACATGTTTACACATGTTCATATTTTACAAGTTGTAGTCTACAACCTATGCGCCCTACGCTCTACAATCCACATTCTACACCCTAAATCCAACACTCTACGGCCCACATTTTACACCCTATGTAATCCACATGCGCACATTTGTAGTACAAGCACAAACATGCATCAAGCGCCATACAAATTGCGTTATTGCATTGAAAAAAAGCGCACCCAATTCAGGCACTAACAAGCGCCGCAGTGAAAAGCAGGCAAGTGAGGGCATGTCTGAGTTTGGTTAAAAATTAATATTATATACCCAGTTTCTGCCACTTTCATTGAATGTCATTTTTTCGCTCGATTTCAAATAAGCACAAAGAAATGTTGCTGGCAACATGTTGCTAGCATGAAAACCTTCAATTATAATGTAAGCTTTGAGAGAATATGCATATCAATCACTCTCTGCCACTTTTTGCAATAAAATTGAACCTTTCGCAAATCGCAACTGGGTATAAACAAAAAACTGTGGCAATATGTTGGCTATACCCGCAAGCAAACGCGATTATGTTTGTGTGTGAGTGCCTTTTCCGAACGCATGTACTACAAATGTACAATATGAGTATCCCAGATGCATATTACAACATGCAAGAAGCATTTGTTACAATTCCTTTTTGTGTTTTTGCTTTTTTTTTCGCCGCTAAAAGCTGTCAGCACGGCATTTAAATTATTGTACTTGCACCATTAATTTATTTGACCGAAGCGTGGCGCGCGTTGAAACGTTTTTTTTTGTGCTGAAAGCCAAGCCGCTTGAACAAGCCGCGTACATGCATACATACATACACAACCAGCCACCGCGGCGAAGAGCGAAAATACATGAAAACATATGAAAGCACATGAAAACAGAAAAAAGTTAGTCAATGCCATAATGGTAATGGCGAATAACGCGGAACAACAACAAAAATAACAGAAAAATCCTTAAAAACAAAGAAACAAGCAAACAAATGCAGGAACAAACAAGAATAAAACAAAAACAAGAACTTTTTATTTGGAATAAAACACAATAACAACAGATAAGAGCGCCAGTCAGGCAGCCGGTTATGTTTGCTGGGGGTGGTGAGAGTAGTGAAGGTGGTGAAAGTGGTGTGGGTGGTGAAAATGGTGTAGGTAGTGAGAGTGGTGTGGATTGAGTTGAGTTTTGAGGCGAGTAGAGTAGAGGAAGTGTTAGTAACGCTTTCTTCTTTTACTTCGTTGGTGCACTTCGCTGGATGGACTGCGCGGCGCAGCGCGTCACTTGCGCTATAATTTATTTGCATTTCCGTTTCGCGTACAACACTGACATGTTGCATTTAAATGCATCACTTCCGCAAAAAGTATTTTTATATTTGTACTTTTATTTATACACATGCATGTAACTCTGTGTGTTGTGTTTCATGCAGTTATAACGAATACAAAATGGCTCCAGCGAGTTCAATTTACGCTAACGGAAATCAACGAGGCTAAAAAATAAAATTGCTTACCACCACAAGCAAAACAAACAAAAGCAACAACAAAGTAAGTGCGTTGGAATGAAGAAATAAATTTTTAAATGAAATGGAAATAGAAAGTGGAAATGGAAATGGTAATGGCAATCGAATTGAAATTGGCATATGAATAGCAAGTATAGCTCATTGCAGTTTGCTTTAAATAGACGAGATATCAGCGCTTTATAATCAGACTTTTTCTTGTACCTATTAACGCTATGGTTTTGCAATATTTTTTGGTTACAGTACCGAAATCACTAGTACTAGCACTAGTAGTACAAGCATCAGTAGTTCTTCGTTTGCCTAACTACTAAATTGCATTTATTTTGCGATATGAAGTAACTATGTATACACAGCTGCTCCACAATTTCCTTTTAAAAAAAAATCTTCTTTAAACATTAAGTACTTGAGACAAATATTTATGTTGCATTAAGCTACTTCTTTTCCGATGAAAGCTTTTCATTATAACGCTGCAACAGAAAAACAAAAAATTATATTTCAAAGCATTCAAATTAAAACATGAGCTTTGCTAAGCTAATCTCTTTTTAAAACATTTCTTCTTCATTATATTTCATTTCATTTTTATTTTTTCAGGTTTACTTTGTGCAAATGCGTATCCTTTATTTTTTAATGCCAAAACATAATCGCTTCCACGTACTGTTTGCTATGTTTTACCCTTTTTTGGCATTATGTTTGTGCAACATGAACTTACTTCTCTACTTATGTACATACTTACATGCATATGTATGTATTGTAGAAATAAACAAAAACAAAGATACATACATACATAGTATTTGCGGAAATAAAAATGCGTATGCACATATTTAAATACTAACCAACAGCTTTGTAATATAAAAAAATAAAAAGCAACAACAAAATTACAAACATTGCTGCCCTGCTGCTAAGTAGACACAATACGAACAGGAACACAAGAAATTCATTAAGTCAAAAAGTTTTACAGCCACAATGACACTCCATGCTAAAAATTTTAATATGCACACACATGAAAATACATACATACATACATGCACGCCGACAAGTAGATACCCTGCAGGGAACTCAATAACTAGTGAGCAAAATTTCTAGTTCCGAACTAGCGAAACAGTGTCAAAGAGGAACTAGATCAATTGTAGTTAGACCCTCACCAGTTCAGAAGGAGTGCAGTGAGTGACCATTATAAGACACACTTTCATTTGTATGCAATTTCGAAGTGAAAAAAATTCTATGAAAATCTTTCATTCGTTCAATTGACGTCGGCTTTGTATATTTCTGCAATTCTCAGATGTTTAGTGAATCATTTTTTATAAAGAGTTTTATATTTGCATCTTGTATGAAATGAAATGTTCCCCAAATTATGCTTTTCCGATCCCTCAGGCTTATTTTTAATTTTTTTTATTTTATTACTTTTTAAATATTATTGTAAATTTTTATTAAATAAATAAATAAAAAAAATTATTAAAAAAATATTAGTTAAAAAAAAATAAAATAAAATAAAATAAAATTACCATCCACCTTGACACCGACAGGATTCGAACCCGTGCCCCTCAGATTGAAAGGCACATGCGTTAGCCAGTCGGCCATCGCGCCACTTGCATGAAGTGTGTCAAAGGCTGCACTTAAGCGGCAGATGTAATACTGTAGAATTTGTTGGTAGATACTTGTAGCTAGTTCAGAACTATCAAAATTGGGCCAATAAACGAACTAGTGTAAACTGTAGAATTTAGTACTAGTTCGGAACTATCGAAAATTTAGTGCAGAGAGTGACAATTGACACCGCCTAGGACATCGCCGTGTTAAATTCGCCACTTGATAACATACAAAAGAGATTTAGCTCGCACTAGTAGTGTCGAAAAATGCACTAGAAGCGACCTAGATCGGAACTAGAGATTTTCCCTACAGGATGGCAGAGACATGCACTTGCGAATATACACAAATAATTGCAAAAACAGGGAAACGCTGCATAATCCCACTAACTAACTAACTACTATCCCTTTAATGTATTCCTTGTTGCATTATTTGGAAAATTCTTAACACACCTCAGAACTGGAAATAGTGCTAGGATGACGCGGGTTTCCCTCGGCAGCTCCAATTCCTCTTTGTGGTGGCATCCCAGCAGGAACTGCTTGTTTAGAATGTGATTATGTTCCCTGACTGAGAGTACGCATGCCTCATGGTGTAGGTGGTTTTCCGGCGCCATCAGGAGATTGATTAGCCGTGGCTGCCCTGAGGGCTGAGTTTTGGCAGGCCTGGAGTCTAAGCCTGTTTAGTCCGCCATGATTCAACATGTCTGATTCGAGAGTGAATGACAGTTGTGAAGGAGCGGATAACAGTCTGAAAAGAAGCTTGTCCCTTTTCAACCATATTAGGTAACCACATACTTTCGTTAACTTTTAAAATATTTTTCATTTCTTGCTAAAAGTGCTCGTAAGTAATTCGTTTTGTGTCCGATAACGTCAAGTGTATTTAATTACAGTCACAATATCCAACCTCTGCAATTAATTTCAAATTCATTTACTTACAGACATACATACATAGTACATACATACATATGTAGGTAATACTTATGGTATCTCTATTTTAGTATTCAAAATTTTTCCTGCATTTCACGCTGCCTTATCTTATCTCTAACTCTGTTTGTACAATATCTAACTGCGCTTTTAGTTTGGTTTTAGTTGTGTAGTTGTTGTTATTTTGTTTGGAATTTTGATTCATGTTGGCGGCTGTTTTTGTTGCTGCCACTATTTCCATTACCATTTCCCCTTTCTACTTCCATTAGTTGTTTTGTTTGGCATTTACATACCGAGCGAGCGATTTGCATAGAAATTCGTTTTGAAATTTGCTGCTGCTTCTTCTTGTTCTCTCACTCTCTCTCCTGTGGTGTTTGGTTTGTTGTGCAAAGCAAATGTGTTTTGTGCAAAAGTTTTGCGATTTATTCAGATTGCCTTATGTATAAATATGCATAAAAACATGTTTGTGTATGTAACTATTTGTCTCTTTGCTTCTTTGTATGTCCGTCCGTGTGTTTATGCTTCTTCTATTCAAGCTCAGCTGTTTGCCTGCTTGTTTGTTCGTGTCTGTGCACGTTTGTTTGGCATTTGTAAACACTTTTCTATGCAAATTTTATACAAAATGCAAGTGAATAACATATGAACTCCCACGGGCAACTGTCTAAAGCAACAAAAAAAACAACTACAGAAAAGAAATAACAAAAAAACAAAAACAGCAAAAACAAAAAACAACAAAACAAAAAACTATTTAACTGCAAATGGCAAAACACACGTACAAAAAGTTCCTTCCTCTTTTAATTTGTTTTGCAACGCTTAAATACTTGACTTGTGTGTGTGTGACACGGTGGTAAAAATTAAAGTTCAAAAATGTCAATTGCCTTTTTCTTTATAAATCCAACAACAAAACAATAACAACAAAATAGAAAAAGTGGTACTCTAAGCTGCGAGCAAATACCCTCGGCGTTGTGCCCCAGGGCGTATGCGGCTGGCAAATTGACGGTCTTAAATCAAACAGACAATTCAGTTAAGTTAGGCGAGATTGAGGTGCGGCAACAAGGCTAAAGCAAAAGCATAAACAAAAACAAGTAAGGCAAGGTAACGCAAGAGCACACATACGCTCATTACTCAAAAACACACACAAAAGCACACAAAAACCTGACCGTAATAAAAGTCACTACATATCAGATCAAATGCCTCAAGTCACAAAAGGGCATAAAAAGTCATAAAAGATTTTATTTTTACGTGTGCGTTGAAATAAAAAAAACAACAACAAATACAACAACTCAGCACAGAATTAAGTGGCCAATTTTAGTGAATGCGTATCCTTATATACACAACAATAACAAAAACAACACACATACTTACACAAGCGCTTATTTAGGTGTAGCATTGCTATAGCATAAAACATGCTAGTAAATAAAAACTAGATTTGTAATAAAATTAATAGAATGAAAGGAAATGTCGTTAAGAAAATGTGAAGCGCGCAAGAAAATAAAATAGAAAATTAAATGGCATTTCTTTTGCTTGGGCTACCAAAGGAGTCGTTTTGCTAGTACAAATTGGCGGCCATACATAACATATGGCACATGCCACACACACACGCAGCAAAAGGTGCGATTGCGAAAAGTAGGCAAGTCGTAAGCTGAAGTTATAGCGTAGAGTACAGTAGCGTAGAGAAATATGAATATATACGAGTATACGACCTTTATAATGAAAAGCCATAAAATTGTGCTGTGACGCCACTAAATTAGATTTTTGTGATATAAATAAATGCGAGGTGCGTTCATTCTTTTGCCAGTTACGGTGGCGTATTTCTTTCATGCTTGCAAATAAATGCTTATTATTTTTGTGTACCTATCCCATATAAAATAAGTGTTATAAAAACTAAAGAAGAAACATAACGAAAATAATTTCTAGGTTAGGTTTGGAGTGAATGCTGTTGTGGCGATACAGCTTAGCTCAATATGAAACCACGATATACAAAATACTTCTCCTTTTTAACACGCTTTTATTAGTTTCACCTGTATGTATGTGGGTATGTAACTTCTAGCTGCTGCCTAAATATATGCAACATATTTACTAATGAGATTAGGTTACAACCACCGCTATTTTCCAACAGATGGCGCGCGTGTATTTATATTTTTAAAATATTCACTTATTAATCACTGATTATCCTTGCAGACTCTACGCCGTCTACGGCGTCTTTGGTAGGGCACTGCCAGCACTTATGATGCATGTTTGCCAATGAGGCAATGCTCAATGAATACGTCCATCAAATTAAAGAGATATCCACCTACACAAAATTCAAAAAAAAAAAATCCCTTTTATAGATTTCCTTAATCCCTAAAAGTACTTACTTTATTTACTTTACTTCAATCATGTAATCACGTACAAAAATAAGCTTACTCTTACGTTTTTGTACACAGAAATAGGTATATATGTATGTACGTAAATATAATGACTAGTGAAGCGTAGTTACACAGAAAAAGCAAAGCAAAAAAACAAACAGACAAACACAGTTAAATGAACAACACAGAAAACAACAGCCTTTTCACTCTTTTCATTGAAATTTTTCGCACAAATTCGAGCATTTCGCATTCATTTTTAAATATTTTTGCAATCAACTATTGACAGCTCAACTTGTTAAAAAATGGATATGTTTGCAAAAATGCAAAAAAGCAAAACAGAAAATGCAAAAAAAGGCAAAGAAATAGCGGAGCAGCAAAAATGCGCAAGCAAAAGCATTTCAACGTCAAAATGACAACCAACAAATCAAATGCATTTTTTTGCATTTTATTTTTTTTTTTTTGCTCGATTGTTTTTTTTCGTTTTTGCTTTCGCTCTTATTTGAGTGCCGTGCATTTTAATGCTTTCAATTCAATTAATGGGTAATCGCATTGTCACAGTTTGATTTTTAGCATTTTTTTCGCTTTGCGGACAATGCAAACAGATAAAAGTGTTGTTTTGTTTTGTTGTTTGCTTTGCTTTTCATGCGCAAATAAACTTGGCAACACAGCTACACATGTAAAATACTGCCATGTTAGGGTATGTCGTGGTATTCGTTAGATTTTTGAGTGAACAGATATTCGTAGAAAATTGAAAAGCGCATTTAGGTACTTAGCTGATCAGTTAATTATTTCGTGTGAAAAAATTTAGCAAATTTGCTAACTCTTTTATAGTACTTAAGTGAGGTTAGAAACGAATAGCGATGTGGAAATGGGGAAAAAATGTTGCTGGTATCATGTTGCCACATGTTGCTGTTGTATGAACTCCATAGAACTACTTTTCCATGTAATGAAACATGGTAAATTAAAATTTGAGACAAAAAAATGTTGTCCGCATGTTGCGAGAATGTTTCTGGCATGTTGCTCTGTGTTTTCGCGATAATTACTCAGTGGAACTACTTTTGCCATGTAATAAAACATGGCCAATTTATATTGGCGTAAAAAATGTTCCTGGTGTCATGTTGCCAAAATGTTGCTAGCATGCTGCTCTGTGTTTTCAAGCCAAGAACTCAGTGTAACTACTTTTGCCATGTAACAAAACATGGTCAATTTATATTGGCGTGAAAAAATGCTATTGGCCTCATGTTGCCAGAATGTTGCTAGCATGGTGGAATGTGTTTTCAGGGCAAAAACTCAGTGGAATTGCTTTGCCATGTAATACAATATGGTCAATTTAAATTGGAAAGAAAAAAATGTTGCAGGAGTTATGTTGCCAGAATGTTGCTAGCATGTTGCAATGTGTTTTCATGGCAAAAACTCAGTGGAATTGCTTTGCCATGTAATACAACATGGTCAATTTAAATTGGAGAGAAAAAAATGTTGCTGGTGTTATATTTCCAGAATGTTGCTAGCATGTTGCAATGTGTTTTCATGACAAAAACTCAGTGGAACTACTTTTGCTGTGAAACAAAACATGATAAAATTAAATTGTCGTGAACGAAATGTTGCTGGCCTCATATTGACAGAATGTTGCTAGCAAGTTGCAATGTGTTTTCAAGTCAAGAACTCAGTAGAACTACGTTGCCATGTAATAAAACATGGAAAATTTTATTTTGGAAAGAAAAAATGTTGTTAGCCTTATTTTGTCAGAATGTTGCTAGCGTGTTGCAATGTGTTTCACTTCATGAACTCAGTACAACTTTGCCACATTGCCGTCTAATACGATAGAGAGTTATAAAGAATAGATTTAAAAAAAAATTCTTAACTAGTTACCCTAATGCAAAATTATCTACATTTACGTAACTCTTTCATGGTTCACAGCATTTCACTATGTAGGTAAGTTGTACCTTTTTGCTCTTTTTTGATTGAATAATGGAATAGGCAATAATTAGAATTTTGTATTGAATTCGAATTTCAATTTATGACAACTTTTTTTTTATTTTTGTTACTATTTTTTTTCTCTCAAATGTATTTTTGTTAAATTTTTATGTGAATTTTGCTTTGCATTCCTTTTTTCTATCATTTTTTTTTTTTACATCTCATGCAACTTGCATAAATCTTTCACTCACATCAATATTTTTTAATATGTGCGAGTGTGGAATGTGCGAATGTGTGAATAAAAGAACATGCATAAACATGCAGTAAATGAACGTGCATATTCATGTTTGTATACGAAAAAAAAATATTATGCTATAACACTAGTTTGACATCACATTTCAAACATAACTCGTTTATGTTTGAAAAATGCATTCATATTCATATTGAAATGCATAAAAAAAACACAGAAAAAGTTATCTCTTATTACATCATGCGTTTATTGCAGTGGTTTTGCATTTATTTCGCATAAATTTTAATTTTATTTTAGTTATGATTTAAATTTGGTTTTTTTTTAAGTTTTTGTGTAATCTTATTATTTTTGCATTTGTTATGATTTTTATAATTTTTTATTTATAATTTTTTTCTTTCACCAAACGATTATAACTGAAAATCCATTTTTATTTTTCCTGTAAATGCATTTAGTTAACAAAATGTCAACTTAAAATTAATCAACAATCAAATTATAAGGAAAATACGGAAAGGAACGGTATCACAAATTCGCCGCATATTCATGCAATTCCTTTGAAAAGAATTTCAAGTTATCATTCAATCGTTGATACGAGAATACAAGAGCATTCAATAATTGTCAAAGCAAAGCCAATAAGAAGAAGCGAAAGTATCAGCAATTTTGCATATTTTAACTATGAAAATAAGCAAACAAAAGGCAGCTTAACAAATACGAGTATATAACAACAAGAGATGTTAGCTAGTTGCCAAAAGCAGGGCAGCAACTTCGCGTATAACAACGTTTAAAATTAGTTCTTCGAATTCAAATTTAATTGATGATGATAAACGCGCATTGAATGCAACTTTTATTTGTGAGGAATAGTTAAAGGAATTTCTCGAAATTGTCTGGTTGAAATATTACAAGAAGAATTTCAATTTTTGTTTGTATTTATTGTATGAAATTTGCTTTAAATGTTTTGTAAGTTTTTTTATTATCTTTTGCATAAAATCACAAATTTTATTTGACTTTTTGTAGAGTAATAGTCTCAGTTATTTTTAGCAAACATGTACCTATGTATGTATGAACTTGTGTGAATGTTGAAAGGCAGAGCTTCTCCCCCAATTCGAGGCGTGCTCCATAATTTTAGTTTTTCCTACTAATTGGGTGGATCTGCAGTTTTATTTCGGCTGCGAACGGCGAACGCATTTTTTGTGAGAAGATTTTTCATGGCAGAAATACGCTCGAAGGGTATGCCGTCCGCTGCCGACGGATGACTGCTATTTAAAAAAAAACGAGCAAGCATTTGATTGCGAGTAAATAATTAACTCAATATATATTGAAGTCAATATTTGTTCTTTATTTTCAATTGAAGATTATTGCAAAACCTTTTATGACAATATTGAAGTCAATAAATATTGCTAGCAATAAATATTTAATTCAATGAATTTTAAATCAATAAATATTGACGCCAATAAATCCATCAATATTATTAACAATAAATATTAAAATCAATATTTGGCCCTGAAAGCATTTAATTGCCACCAAATAATTAACTCAATATATATTGAAGTCAATATTTGTTCTTTATTTTCAATTGAAGATTATTGAAAAAGTTTTTATAACAATGTTGAAGTCGATAAACATTGCCAGCAATAAATATTTAATTCAATGAATTTTAAATCAATAAATATTGACGCCAATAAATACATCAATATTATTAACAATAAATATTAAAATCAATATTTGTCCCTGAAAGCATTTAATTGCTACCAAATATTTAACTCAATAAATATTGAAGTCAATAAATATTGAAATCAATAATTGGCTATACAAGCATTTGATTGCAATTTATGCATGCACACATTTATACGTATACAATGGAAACCCTGCTAGATTACAAACAAAAAAATACCCAACAATAGATAACCTTGCCCCATAAGTCCGTTACCGTTTTGAGAGCACTTCAGTGTTATTTTATTTTTCCTTTTGTCAAAATTTGGAAAGGGTTTTTCTGAAGAATATATGTATACTTTAAAAATAATTTTAAAATTAATTTTTTTGAATTTTATCCTTTTTCAAATTTCCACTCTGTGTCTACTATGTATTTGTGTCACTTGTTCAAATATTAGTTGTCAAAACTTGCATACGAGCATGCGTGCGTGTCTATGCATGCTGGATTTTACCTTAAAACTTGTTTCGCACTTTGATTGACGTTTTGCAGACAAAAATATCTGTCTACATATAAAAAGAAAATGCCTAATTAATGTAACAACAAATTCTATTGTAAATAAATATACAAACAAACATACATACTAACATGGAAACACATACACACACACACCTACATACATATGTATGTATACCAAATTGTTAAGATTTTTATGAATTGCAAACGAGCTCTACATAAATTAAATTAAAGAAATTTACATAATTTAATTAAGCATTTGCAAGTATGCAAACTACCTATAAATAGTTAAAAATTATAATACTAAACTTAACAAAAAAAAGTTATTTTAAGGATTAAATAAATATATAGCATTTATAAATATTTAAGCAAAACAAAAAAAGAAAGTTTATATTATTAAATAAATCAATTTCATTGTGAATGTGTGTTTTGTGTTTTTCTTTTTTTCAATTTCATTCATGCATTAAGCCATTCATTTATTCATTCCTTCATTCATTAGTTACATGCAAGTGATAAATTAACTTATTAATGACGATGATGGTGATGCTGCGGATGATGATTATAATGATTATGATTGTAATCATATTTTATCTACTTAGGGCCGTTTACTCAATCTCTGATTAACGCTAACCGCAGAATAAAGGTCCGGTTAAGCTCGGACTGCATCATCGACAATAGTCAGCGTTAATCAGAGGTTGAGTAAACGGCCATTATTGTTATGATAATCATATTTTATTCGGTATGACCGTCTGCTCGATTGTTTTTTCCGTGTGTTTTGTGCATTTTGTTGGTCGTTTGTTCCAAAATTTTGAAAAAGATAACTATTTTGATTTGAATAATTTTTTTTTTTTATTTAAATTTGGTTTAATTTGTTTTATACATAAAATACACTTTTCATATTCAACAATTAAAATTGACGAATTGACGCAAACAACATCAAACAAAGCTATACACGAGTTCCATGAAAAATGTATGACCTCTAATAAAACATCGATTTTAAATTATATAGTTTTAAATATTAATAAAAAATACCAGCAAAATCAATTTAATAGGCAAAAAAGCTATAAGTGCAATAATCATGTTATTTTAAATTTCTATCTCTTACTCTGAGTTTTATAATACAAGCAAATACCCATTTTTTGTGAGAAGCTTTTTTATGGCAGAAATACACTCGGAGGGTATGCCGCCCACTGCCGAGAGGTGACCGCTGTTTTTAAAAAAAACATATAATTGGGTTTTTACGAATTAGAAAAATTTTTTGGTGTTTGCTCGGACTGGGGTTCGCACCCGAGACCTCTGGTATGGCAGGCGAGCACTCTACCCACTACACCGCAGCGGCCGAGTGAATATCTAAATCTATATATTGAAGTCAGCAGGAACCCATTTATTTCAGCAGTTTTTTTCCGGAGGTCAAAAAAGTCCTGACCAGAAAGAAAATGATGCTAAGTGAAAATCCGTGACAACAAAATGAGTCCGAGGACCTCTACAGAATCAAACATCATCCATTTTCTTGTTCTAACTTTTTGAATCTTATACTTTTCCGGCCAAAATAGAAGTGCGAAATTTATCTAAACCACTCAAGCCGTTCCTTTTTTATTAGAAAGAACTTTTTTCAATACTATTGAACGCAATAAATATTGAAATCAATAAATATTAAAATCAATAAATATTGAAATCAATAAATATTGAAATCAATAAATATTGACGTCAATAAATATTAATATCTATGTCAAAACAGTAGACACCACCTAGTAGCACTATCGAATTTCAACAGTAGATGGCACTTTAGTAAACACAAACAATGTTTGCATTTTAATATTAGACAACCCCAAAAAAAAAACAAAAATAACGTACATACATATGTGACTAACATTTCCAAATTCAATTAAATAATTTTTGCATTTTTCTTTTGTTATTTATGCAAATTTTTTTTTTTTATGTTTTTATTTGATTTGAATGACAACATTTTTGACACTTGACCAAAATGAAACGTAAAACACAAAACACAATAACAACAAATTGTATAATGTATTATATTAAATTCTTGTTTTCTTTTACTTTTTTTGTGCTAAATTATTGAATTGCGTCGAGAATGGTTTTAGTGTGATTCCATGCAGTTTCAGCTGTCTATTGTTAACCTTACGGATATGCAAACATATATATATGTATATGTATGTATTATATTTATACATAGCTACAAACGCACAAACAAGCAAAACATATACAAATACATACATAGTACAGACTTTAACACTTGTCTAATTGTGTGTACATACTTACATGTATACTTCTTTTTTGTTTATTATAATAATTGCATATTTTATATGCGCCGCAAGTTGTTGTTAAGTTTTAAGGATGACAATGATAATGATGATGATGATGCTGCCGTTCTGCTAATGATGATCCTAATCGTGTGATTTTCGTTTACGCCATTAACTATTTAAATAAATAAATGTACACACATAACTACATATGTACATACACACAAATATATACATACATACAATATGTAATATGAATGATATATGAAATGAATTTGATTTTGTGGCAAATGATATCTATAATCTTCAAAAGTTTGGAGTTTTTTCCTTAACACATTTTTACTTGTTTTAATTTTTACCTCAATTAAGCATCACATATAAGTAAACTCACTCTTAACTCCTTTCACACACCCTTGTTGTGTTTTATGTTTTTTGTGTTCTGTAAATCACATATTTCATATTTCGTAAGCACTCTTCTATTCTATTCCCTAACTTTCTAATTTGGCTATTTGATTTTTGAACGCTCTCAGCACTAAAGCAATCAATTGTTTGAATGTCATCCATTTTACCTACACATTTTTTACCCACCCACGAAATTTCAATAGTATATTTATTTAGAGGAAACTCTGGCAAATTTTAAAATGCACATAATTATTAAATTTTTGTTGTAATATTATGACATTTTGTTGTAGTGAGAGTTTTTGGTATTGTTTTTTTTTTTTTAATCTACCTTTTCCTGGAGCAGTAAAAACTAAAAAGAGGGGCTTAAAAATGGTTTGAAAGTTACTACAAAATCCTTTGGGATAAAATAAGCCTTCAATATAGTGATATTATTAAAAAAAAAATTTTAAGCACAATTAATGCTGTCAGTGCACTTTAGCTGTCTATTCGCTAATTTATGTATAATTGTTTATCACACTATTTTTATTGCGCAGTCTTTATGCTTATTAATTGTAAGCTAAACATACATATTTACTCATGTCCATATATATTTATAATAATTTGCAAGGTTTTCTTTTAGTAAACAATTTAAAAGAAAATTTAAAAGATGTCACAAAAATCCACGCACCAAAAAACACACATTCACACTGAAAAGATTTAAAAATATTCCAAATAAAACAAAGACTATAAAAAAAATAATTCTTAAAAATCTTAGTCATGTATACTACATACAAACTAAAACAAATATACCTACCATATAAGTTATTTTTACTTGGTTGTACATGCAATTACCGCGTAGTGATTAAAAGCGATGTGAAAATATGAAAAAGAAACTAAATTAATACATTATTATTTTTTCTGTGTGATTTTTAATTGCCACATTTTATGGCTTTATATGTTTCATAGTGCCGTTTTCTCATCCTCTCGTAACTCTAACCGGAGATCAAACTTCCCGTTGAAAAGTCGACTGCATTATCGGCCACATGTTAAATGTATGCGTTTGATTGCGTCGATAATGATGTTTAATGGGGCCGGTTTTACCATCTCCGGTTAACGCCAACCGGAGGTCCTAGTGCCGGTTAAAATATTGACTGCGTTATCGACTATATGTTAAACGGATGTGGTCGATGATGTAGTTAATATTTTAACCGGCACTTGGACCTCCGGTTATCGTTAACCGGAGATGGTGAAACCGGCGCTTAATCTTTCTTGAGTTCTTTTATTTCATTTTTAATTTCTTACTTTCTATTGCATACATGGTTATATACGCTTACATATTTTTAAACTTTTTCCATTTTCTTAATTTTTTTTGCAGTGACTTTTTTATTATAGATTTTTGTTTTTATTTGCTTTTCAACTAAAATCGTTACTTATTTTTCAAAGTGAATATGTGTATAATTTCTCTAAAATCCCTTGGCATGTTGACACGAGACGTAACAGGTTAAAACATGAATCATTCATCTCATTACTTGGAGAGCTAATTGCGTTACGTATAGACATGCTTTTAGTTTATTTCATTCATATGCACATACAAGTTAACTGTCAACTTACGCAGGAGCACCTTAAATATTTTTATCAAAACAAAATTCTTGTAACACGTTTTTTTTTTTTTGGCATTTATGTACGTAATTAGTAACAGAAATTATAAGTATTATGTGTAGTCAAATCTTTTCAGCACACATTTTTTAGAGATACAGTTTGCACTTGGCCAAACATTAAAGAAATATGTAGATTAATACATTCTGGTGAAAAAAAATAATGCACTGTAATAAAAAGGCACATGTGCACTAAGATCGTTCAATATAGCCCAAGTAAGGCACATATGTTTATTTGTTCTAGATTATTTTTTATGTATATGCAAATAAGTAATTTCTAATTACTTTGCATAATACACAATTATGTATGTACATACTAACGCTGTTAAACATAATTTTTTTTTGCTTTAAGCATTAAAGCATTTTCCACTCTTACTGTACGTTAAATTTGCATTTGCCACAGTGTGTTTTATTGTTTGTTATTTTATTTCATTCATTTCCTTAGTTTTAACATTGCATTAATGCAACAGATGTTTCGTTTTTTTGCTTTTTTTTGATTGTGATCAAGTAATGCTTAAACAATATGTTGAAATGTATTTATAACACGTTTAAGTATGCATAAACATAGTATGCTTCCTAACAAAATCATGCTTTTAATTAGTATTTCATGCAAATAACAAAAACAAGAAAGCAATTGCTGCAAATAAATTAAAGAGCGAACAAAAGATTATAGCATCTCTCAATCAACTAAAAATGTTATTGAAATATTAATTTGTTAAATTACCACCAAAGCTAGCTGTGCATGTTTAATAGCAGTTATTGGAGAGCAACCTTACATTGCGTAGGTAAGTATTAGATATTGCAATATACTATAAGGCTTATATTCAATTGACGACTTAACTGCAATTACTATAAAGACTTTTTTTAATTTTAAATTCTATAACTGAGACTTTACCGTAAGGGCCGTTTTCTTCACCTCCGGTTAACGCTAGCTGGAGGGTTAAGGGCGGTTTACTCAACCTCTGATTACCGCCAAGGTCGGTTAAAGCCCGGTTGAACATAATTATCGACTTCATCAAGCCATAAATTTAGCATGATGACGATAATGCAGTACTTGCCAACACAATATTTATCCTTCGGTTAGCGCTAATCAGAAGTTGAGTAAACGGCCCTTGGGGCTGTGTTGTGGTTAAAATATGGACTGCGTTATCGACTTCGCGTCAAATTTATGAGTTTTATTAAGTCGAGAATGCTGTTTAACTGGCAATTAGGTTAACCGAAGGTTGAGAAAACGGCCCTAAGTTTATTAAACTGCGCTTACAAAGCCGATATTGAATATAAGCCCATGCCATAAAACATTTTTTTAAAGTACATTCGCTAAGTAAAATGTTACGTATACGCCATGTAGTCACATAAACTCAAAACCCATACCATATTTTATTTAGTTTCCTCTTTACGAAGCTAAAAGCTTTTCATTTAACATTTTACATTTAGCATTACCGCCAAATCCATAACTTATCCTCTAAAAACATTTATTTATATACATTAGGGTGGTCCGAAAATGTATAGAGACAAATTGTATATCAAATCTCTTTAACCTCACCCCGTAGGTCAATGCTAATATAGTCGAAGATAACACATACATATAAATTCTATCCCGAATCGGATACGGTTAAGATGGGTCGCACAAGGGGACCAAAGTTCAGTGAACTCTATGGCGAGCCTGCATGTGTGACATCTGTACGACACCCTTTAATTGTCTTCGATCGGGAACTAAATTTATATGTATTTGATATCTTTGACTATGCTGAGACGAAAGAAAATAGCTAATTTCGTTTTAAGTATTACCCTAATGTATATGCTGATTGCTTTATTCCCGCACATCACCAATCATTAATACAAATTAACGCTTAAAAGCCCATCCAACACACACAAAAGCTATTATAATTTATTTTTCGGCGCAAAAATGCCTTAAAATGTGCGCTTTTCACGCTTAATAAAAAAAAAAAAAGTATCAAATTACTTAGTCAACAACAGGCGAAAAAATTGGTAATAATGGAGAAAGAAAAAAAGCAAAAAAAAATAAACAAGGTGAAAAAATAATCACGAGAAAAATAATAACACAAATTACCTGCACGTTTTTTAGAACGTAAAATATCATTACTTTTTTTAATACACACATATTTTTATGCGTGGGCAAAAAGTTGTAAGAGCAGTGCTTCTGCATAACTAAAGTAAATATAAAAAGCAAAGCCCACCTTTTGGGCTCAACTCTCAATTGCAGCTGACACTCACACTCACGTTTGTTAATGGGGAATCAGCTGGGAAGAAGTAATAATTTTGTGGTGGAAAAGTCAAGTAAAATATTTGCCCCCAAAAAAAGCAAACACAAGCATGTACAATCATGCGTTTATATATGTATATTTCAACACCAAAAAAATCAACAAACCAACCAAAAAATTTAAACGGCCGTGGAAGGTCGGTCAGTTTAACGTAAACTAAAAGCTTAACAATAACATATTCACTGACGCATAACCAAAGACCAGCCAAGGCACCAAATAATGGTTGGAAGAAAAAGAAAATGACTGGGGGAGCAAAGCAAAATCAAAAGCGGAGAAAAAATATGAAAAAACTTGAAAAAATCGAAACGATTAACTTTCCGCTATGCCGTAATCAGCACAGCGCAACAGTGTTGCGTGCATAATCATGTTACAAACGATAGCGAAGGCGGCAGCGAAGCCGACAGCGGCAGCAAAGGTGAGAGCGACGTCAGCAGCGAAAGCAAAGACAACAGTGTTGCTGTTGGTGTACGTCAGTATCGGAGTTGGTCACTCACTTACCATAGCATTCGCTTTGTTTATTTTCATTTTTTTTCATCTTCTTTCTGCGCGCTTTACTGCGCCACAATGTAATTAGTAGCTTCATAATTTTTTACAATTTTTATAAACGCGATTATGCATAACCGAAAATTAAGCCGCTGCCAACAATGTAGACCCTCGTAAAATATTGTAATCTCGTTAGCGTTTAAACAAAAAAAAAGGAAAAATGAAAAAAAAGGAAAAGGAAGTGAAATTTGTGGTTTGTTTTTTTTTTTTTGTATTATTAAATTTCACTTTTACTTGCTTTTTGGGGGGTGATATATAATTTTACACCTCAGCCGCGTGTGTGAGTGTTGAAATATTTATACCTGCACAGCGGCGAATTAGGCATGACAAGGCAAAAAACAAAAACAGAAACAAATTGTTTGGAAATTTTACATAATTAAATAAAGATATTGTATAACCGTTGCACAAACAAAGTGAAATTATGTAAATTACAAAGAAAAGCATAAACAATTTATTTAATGCCAAAAAGAACACGAACACAAAGGTGAAAGTCTAATGGCAAACATAGCGAGTTGAGGCTTTTGGCACATCTTAACTTGCACACGTATTGAATTCACCATTCACATTCTATATAGAATTTTACATATAAATGGCATTCATTACATTTTATTTCATTTATCACAAGCATTCCTTTCATTCCTTTCGTTGCTCTGTATTGTTTTATGTAATGTATATTTGAAATTTAATACTAAATGCATTTATTAATTTTATATTCTTTGTAAATTGAGTTGTACATATAAATGACATCTAAAATATCATCCAATTCATATAAATGTGTATGTACATATGTATGTATACATATCCATTTACTTACATAAAGAAGTATGTAGCTAAACAAATAACAATGAAATATTTCTTTTTTTGTTGTTTGCAAAAATGAATCGGTAAAAGTTATTAAAATTCAAAGCATTGTTTAATTTTCGCAAATATTTGTCATACGTTAAGTAAACACACGGACATACCTCGGTACATATGTACATACATACATATGTACATTTGTACATGCATAAGAATAATTCATGATATTTGATTTTCGACAGCTTTTCAGTGTATGTAAATGTGTATACCTATAAATAAACATAAAAAATAAAATGTAAATGTAGTCTGCTTTTAGGCTTGAAAATTCTTGTCATTTAATTAAAACGCATGTCCGTGCATGCAAAAAATTTACAGCAAAAATAGTTTTGCTCATATTGCAGTTACTTTGAATTTGTAAAATGTGGTGAGATTAGAATTTAATTTCCTTAACGGGAATTCGAGGTTATGTACTTCATATTTTGAGGTTAGCTATGAAGTCATATTTCATATTTTAAGGTTATGTATAAAAAATTATATTTTGTTTTATCTAAATTAATAAATTTACTATTTTGCATAATCTCCGGTACATGGTGAGTTAACTTTTTCACAGAGAATAAAAAAAACAATTTCTTTTTAAAACAGATTTTTGCTCATCAATTACATTAAAACTAACCACCCTTAAATGCACATAGATATTATATTTTATTACACATTTTTTATTTAAATTTTATTTTTATCTTTACATTTTTGCATAATTTTTCGTTTAACAACACTGCACAAATCACCAAAAACATGCGCAATGAAGGAAGAAAAGGAGCAATACATGGCGTATACGTAATATTTTTAAACCTAAACCGTAAAGGTAAGTAAAACAATAGTTTTATAGCTGAATATATGTATGTACATATGTATTTCAAATGAATTTTCTAGCTTCTAACATTTTTTAGCTTAAAATAATAGCAAACGCACACTTTAAGCACGATAACAACAAAAAACAAATACAATAGGGACAGCCCCGCTGCAACAGCAACAGCAATAACAACAACTACTATAAAAACATGTATTTGCAGTAATAAATCTTTAACGACGCATAAAATAAATGAATAAAAAATTTTCGAGAGCAAAAAAACGATTGCATTCCATTGAGAGTTTCCAAATAAAAATTTATAAGCAACAAGCAACACTTGACATTTGGCAACAACAACAAAAAAGGAATGACTACTTAGTATCTAACCCCAAAAGAAAAAGTTAAAAACTTTAAACTAAAAAAGAGAAGAAAAGAAAACGAAAAAATGAAAAAGGTTAAAAAAATAGAATGAAGAAAAAAGCAAATAGTAAATAGTAAATAAAAAGTAGAAAAAAAGAGAAAAAAAAGAAAAAGATGTAGAAGAAGACTTTCAAGTTTTATAAATGATTTATAAACATATCAACTCGAACCCTAACGCACCCAACTTTACTTGCGCTTGACCCATGTCCGTTAGCGCGTGAAACACGCTTCATCACGCAATTTTTTTTCTTTCGTTTTGTTGTTTTTTTTTTTTCATTTTTTTAGCGCTGCAAAGTTTTCTGCATAGCAAACTTTTACAATTTCACAGCGAAATCCAAATAAATACGCAGCGGTGGGGAGGGGCACGAAAGCGCGCACACGCATTCATCAAATTCTTGTCGTTCTTCAAACTAACCTCACTTCCACTCTCCTCTCAAAAACTATTCACCACTTTGTTGCGTAGTTCAGCGTTTACTTCTCTTTATGCTGGCCTTTGCCCTATGCGTAGCGTTCGCTGCCCTCTGTCATCTGCTCTCTACCCCTGCCACGTGCATCCAACACCAAACGCAAGCAGTTTACGGTGCTAGTAACCATGAAACAATTCATGGAATCTGGAATGTTGCAGCAATGCAAGTTTCAACTTGAATAAAAAAAAGAAAAATGGAAAAAAGAAAGCGAAAAAAATAAACTTACAAAGAAAGCAATGCAGAATAGAGTACCGTGCAAAGTGGCGTGCAAAAAACAGTGCGTTTAAAAAGTTTTGTGCGTAGAAAAAGAAAAACAACATGAAGCATTACAACGGTCACATATTCTAAATATGTACCTACCTACATAAGTTCATTGCTGTCCGACGGGTTGCATTCATCATGCTGCTGTGTGGCTGCTTTTGTTGCTACTTATTTATGTACATATCTGGCATTGTGACCGCTGTGGTGCAGTGGGTAGAGTGCTCGCCTGCTATACCAGAGGGATCGGGTTCAAACCCCAGTCCGGACAAACACCAAAGAAAAAAATTTTCTAATTAGTAAAAATCCAATTATTGGGTTTTTAAGAGCGGCGGTCACCTCTCGGCAGTGGGCGGAATATCCTCCGAGAGTATTTCTGTCATGAAAAAGCTTCTCACAAAAAATACATTCGCCGTTCGGAGCCGGCATAAAACTGTAGCTCCACCCACTTAGTAGGAAAAACAAAAGGAGCACACCTCGAATTGGGAGAGAAGCTCGGCCATAAAACTCGTCAGAGTTATAATAGCGCCATTGTATTATATTATTATTGTATTGTATTATATGTGGCATTAATGTTGGGAACTTTTCCCACACACACACACAAGCACAATGAACAATGAATTGAAAGAATTCTAATTTTAAACTATTCACGCTTATTTATAAAAGTTGCTGCGGCAAGAGAGCAGCAGCAATCGAAAATGCAAACCGCTGGACTACAAAAAGTATTTAAATGCAAATAGATGGCAACATTTGTCAATGCCAAGCAGAAGCATTACAAAATAAACCGTTGCAGGCGAAAATTGCATTGGAAATGGAAATGAATGAAAACATAGTAAAGAAATTGTTTCGCAAAGAAATGGAATAGTTGAAAAGTTAAATATAAAAGTTGATAGTGCAAATGAGGATCAAAATAGAGAAAGGAAGAAAAATGCAAGGCATGGAGGGAAGAGTTAAGTTTGAGTTTGAAAAAGAAAAAGAAAGAGAAAAAGAAAAAGAAAAAGAAAAAGAAAAAGAAAAAGAAAGAGAAAAAGAAAAAGAAAAAGAAAAAATAATAAATAATAAATAATAAATAATAAATAATAAATAATAAATAATAAATAAGTATATTAGAAGATCTCAGCCCCGTTTTGCGTGTTTTTTATAAATAAAGCGAAAAAAGGTTTAAAATACATATCGTATAGAAATATGTTGTTAGGAAATAGATAGTACGAGCACTAATTTCGTAGAATACTTTAACCCTCTAATAACCCACGAAGGGGTCGATTTGGTCCCTTTTTTTAAAGTCCCGAAAAATAATATTTTGAAAGTCGTTAGAGGGTTAAAATTTTCAAGAAAATTATTCGTCATAAAATTGCACTAGCGGTCTTCTCAGACAAAATTTTTGTACAAAGGAATCTAAAAGTGGTCTAGAGGCATTACTTAATTCGGTTTGTGCTTTAGCTAAGTTTGCAGTTATAGCATTAGATTTATGGGCTGCTAAAACTTGTAAGGACGATAATGGCGAAAAATTTTAGTGTAACAATTAATGCTACTTAAATTTTAATGTGGCACGTGTCTCGATTTCGCTTAAATCTCATTTTGCACTTACGAAATTCCATGTTCACAAAATAAACCTTTCTAAGAAGTTCTTCATAGGCACTTTTCTGCCTTCAACTTGAATTTATTTCTGTTTTTTTGATGTATGTATATGATAATCTTCAAGCAAAGTTTTACGTCGCATGTACATAAGTGCGTACATATGTACGCACTTTGTTTCTCTTCTTATTTCTTTGTAACGCTAATTTACTTAGAAAGTATTTAATTATACACATTGCGTACATACAAATATGCACATAACCTACATGGATATATAGTTAGGCAACATCACAGCCAATTTCACTCTATTGCCACCAGTTAAAGAACTTAAATAACTAACGTGTCTTGGCATGTTGCTTAATAAAAATGTCGTTTTGCATTCCAATGCGCGCACTTCAGCATGTACTTAAAAACCGCAGCTGCGCGGCGCTTACAGATTAAGCGTTGCGACACTAAAGGTGTAAGCAAACTTTCATATTAGCTCCATTAAGCAACCCGGAGGCAAAAAAAAAACTTCCAATTGTCAAGCGAGCGGGGATGCCAGTCCGTCTGTCTATATTCCTAGTACATGCATACATACATATACATATATAATATGTAAATATGTATATGTACATACCCGTATCGCTTTCGCTAATTGCTTGTGTTGCACTCACTTTCTCTTCTGATCTGCTCTGCTCTGTTCTGCTCTGCTTGTATCAATGCTTAACTGTGTAACCTAAATCAAACGCACGCCGTCAATTTACTGTCAAAAATTTCTCATGCCCATACAACTTGTATGGGAGTAACCGAAATTGAACGGCGTGCGTAAAAAGCAAATTCGACGCCCAATTTTTGTTTTGCGTGACAGTTGAAATTAAGCATTGTGGGTGATTGTTTGCAAAAAAATTGACACTTGCTTTTGATATCGTGTCTGTTAGGTACATATTCCACAAAATAACGCAAGTCAATTTCGGTTCTACGCATATGAAAAATTTGCGTGCGTGCGTTAAATTGACGACTTGCGTTTGATTTAGGTTACACAGTAAAGGCGCGAAGCAAAAACTTTGTTGGTCTATGCACGTGTTAGTGGCAAATTTCTAGGGTAAAATGCAATAAAATGGTGTAAAATGATGCGCACGCTAACGGTAAAAACCCAAAAAAGCCAAAAACAAAAACCCAAAAAACAAAAAGCCAAAAAAACAAAAAAAAAAGTACTCAAACTTTGTTGTCTCACTCACTTAACTGAAAATTTTACTTAACCTTTGTTAATAGCAAGTGCTGTTGTTGTTCGAGTTGTTATTGTTGTTGCTTAAGTTGTATTGCTTGTGCACTGCAGCACTGCAGATTTACATTTTGGCTGCGTTGGCTGCCAGTTGTCTCAGCTCCAACAGCCAGCAGCCTGGAATTTAATGAATTTACTTTTGTGCGTTACTAATTGTTTTTTTTTTATTTTTGTTATGCGTTTTTTTTTTCTTTGCTGTCTTTTTTAATTTTGTTTTTTGATTTTCCTAACTTGAAGCACTTGCCTACATGTTTGCACTTAGCGATTTGCCTTTCTACTCTGGGATTGTTGAATTACCTTAAAAATTGCTGGCAGCATTACCAGTTTGCACGCATACATTTGTATATACGTGCCTGTTTAGACATGCCAATTTGCCACGTGCCTATGTGCTTACATGTACTCACATACATATATTACACTTTGTTCTAAAGCTGTAGAGTACATATACGGAGTATCACAAAGTTCAATGGCAACGTTTGAAATAAATGATAGCGAAAATAACATTAACGAACGAAAACAGCGGTTGTGAACCCGGTTAAATGATTTTAAGCAAGAATGCATCGCAACGTTAATTTAAACGATAACCGAAATGTTAAACTTTTTTCTGTTGATTGTGAAGTTTTTTCTTAAGTCTTTTATTTTTTAAAATTATTTGCATGCATGTTTTCTTGGTGGTCCCCGCAAGATTTCATATCAACTTTCACATGTTCAAGTGCAAATTCATGCATGCATATTCATGTTTGCTATTAGATTAATTGCTTATTAGCCGTTTATATACTTTTATGTTATGAAAAGTGAGACTTCCTTAAATAGTCAATTCGTTGAAAGGGGCGCTGTGTATGCCTGCATACGCGCCATTGAAGGATGAAACTGACAGTTAAATAAAATAGATATGTATCTGTGTATTTGCATGGAGATTGGCAACGCTCAACAATTTTGACGCAAATAAGTTCAACATTAGGTACAGCTGCGCGACCACATAATTAGACATTCATTCAAAAACGGTTTTTGACTTGATTGTGTTAATAATTCTTAGAAAGTTTCACTAAACTTAAATCATATCCAAGAAAGTTTTTAATTATGTGGTCATCGGTGCATATTGGCGTTGTGAGTCTATGAAAGCGTGGCGTAGCTCAACATATTACGACGTGCGCCATATCAGTCGCATACGAAACAGGAGCCGGCAAGAAAGTGTGCTCTATGCATGCATGTTAATGCCAAATTTTACTGTTAAATCACAACTTTTGCGATAAATGATGAAAAAGGCTTCGTGGAAACAGTTACAAAACCAGTCGCTGAATTTATACCTGAATTAAATAATTATAAGTTTGCTTCTGTAAAAACCAAAGATTTTAACAAAATCTCTATGGCCCGGTTTCACCAACCGGTCTCAACTTAGTTAAGCCGATTTTTTTTACGTTTTCAGTTTCACCATGCAACTAATCTAAGTCACAAGTTAGTCAGCTTTTGCCTTGACTAAAACTAAACTAAGAATTTGAGTCACTTTAGCAAATTCCACTACCAAAAGAGCGAATATGACAAAAAATGAGCAAACACAGCAACAAAAACAACCAAAAAACCCAGTATTCGCCATAAAAGGTTGGTTACAAAGCTATTTTCTTAGACTATTTGGTGAAACCCAAAAGTAAGTTAGCCTAAAATCTGGGCTAAACTAAGTCAAAACTTAGTTTTAGCTTTAGTCACGTTGGTGAAACCGGGCCTATGTATTTCATATACCTATTCGTAGTTAGTAAACACGATTATTTCATAGCTTAACATGCGCATACTTGTACATATTTTATTTATTTATAAAATTCTAATTGCTGTCACTTGATAAGTAAAATCGCTAATTTTGTAGTTAGTATAAATATATGTATGTATGTATATGTATCTTAATGTAAGATTTCGATATGTAGAAGTTGGGTAAACGAAAAGTATAAATTGAGCTGTATTCGTAGTATTCGCAGTCATGCACTTGAGTAGTTAGCGAAATAACATACATAAATCGATATCATTTACTTATTTTCACATACAAAAAAGTATGTGTTTATTTTTGATTTACTTTTTTCCGACTTTAATTGCTTTAATATTGATTATTACTTTTATGAGTATTCAATAAAACAACATTACAAGGAGAACAAGAATTTACAATACCTTTTACTCGTACGAAAAATTTTACCGCGGAAATTCAACCAATTACAATGACAGTTCAAACAATCTAATACCATGTCTCCACATAACGTGTTTCGCTCTTTTTTTCTGCATTTTCTCTCTCAATCTTGTTTCGACACGGAAACCAGTGCCGAAACTCGCCAATTTCCATACAAATTTCTGAGAGCGAGTGAAGATTGAAACACTGTTTCATTCTGAATCATCTTGCCAACCTCGATGATATCGATGTCTTCTCTAATTTTGTATCGAAAATCTATCGAAATCTCACACAGACCAAAAAAAACGCAAAATATAAGCAAACATACAAACATTTAAGAAGAGCAAGAAAGAGAAATGTTAAACTGAATCACGATCAGCCACGTGGAGACGGGTTATTTAGCGAGATGTTTTGCTAGATGTTTTGTTGGTGAAACAAGTTATGTGGAGACCTGCTTTAACAAGCACAATCATATTTGGGCAGATTTGCCAACTACACTAACACTGTCACTATACAAAGAAGTATTGGCAACACTTTAAAACGCACAATCACGTTTGGGCAGATTTGCCAACTACACTAACACTGTCACTTTACGAAGGAGTTATTGGCAAACACATTAGCTTAGTTCCCGTGGCAGTGATCCAGATCCGGATACAAATTTTGCAAGCAAATGCAACAACAATTTTGTGATCCTGGTATTTATCTCGATCAAAACAATCTACATATGTATTACAATCTATACGGATCCGAAATTGATACAGATAAACTCCAGGATCACAAAATTATTGTTGCATTTGCATGCAAACTTCTTATCCGGATCTGGATCACTGCCACGGGAACTCGCCTTATAACACGCACAATCATGTTTCATACAATGCCACTGATACAGTACATTTCCAGTAGATAGAGTAGTATAGCTTATTTGCAAATTTTCTTGCAATGCACCACACACACACATGTGTACACACGATACCTTTTTTCAACCAAAACTTATTTGTCCTTATGTCTAACTTGGCTTTTTTAAGAAATTGCAACAAGAAAAAACTCCAAACTTATACTATGAGCTTCAATCGAAATTAATAACATTAAAATAAAAAAAGAACAACAATAATATCACATTCTTTGTTTGTTTGTTTTTTTTTCATTCAATCAAAAAAACTAATCACTTTCTCTATGCACATGCCTACAAAAACAAAATCAAAATCCATTTCGTTTGTCCTGCCCTGCTGGGATGCCAAAAAAACATTTATGTACATACACGTATTTGATAATTGTTGTTGTTGTGCCACCGCTTGCTTTCAACGTCGACGTCGTCTGAGTGCAGAGTGTGCCGGTGTTGCGCACATTTGGCAATCATCATGGTGCGTAGCGCGAACTGGCAACACTGTCCAGCACCTGCACCACCACCGCCACTACCACTAACAACACTTTAACCAAAAATAGCAAAAACAGCAACAACCATAGCCAACATACCAACAATCACACAACCAATAGCAAAAGCAACAACAATAGCAAAAGTAACAGCAACAACAATAGCAACACCGGCACTCCGAACAACACCAACACAAGCACAAGCAACAACACAAGCAACGGCACTTTAGACAACCACAACACCAACTCCTCCGGAACGGCAGCTGATTCTTTACCAACAACAACAACATTGCTAAATGGCGGCGGCGTTTTACGCTCAAATACCCCACCGTTGCCGCCATTGCCCAGCTCATTTGTGGCAATCAAATGCGGCGGCGGCGGACGTTCAAATAATGACCAATCCACCGGCAACAACTACACTGCTCCGGTCAAATTCAATCATACAGACAGAGACAGATCGGCCGCCACACAACACCCACTCACACTCGACTCATCATCGCCCACCTCCTCGTTGGGCTATAGCATTATAGTGCCAACACAGCATCATGGTCTGCCGGCATCCGTATCACCATCCACGGTATCGACACTGTCATCAGTGATGGGTTCGTCTTCGTTATCGACATTCCAGCCGGTGCAGCCGGTGCATCATTTCAATTCGCTGGATTATCGTGAACGCAATCATTCTCATTACAACAACAAGCACGGCTCATCACATGGTCATCAGTCGTCATCGACGTCGTCACATCAGCGCCATCACCAACAACAACAACGCGAACAGTCACAGCAACGCACCAGCACATTAGATCGACGCTTGGGTGGTAGTAGCAGCGCCGGTGGCGTTGCCACATCGGCCAACAATGACTGCATGAGCGATTATAATCAAATTAGTCCGCACTACTTGCAAACCTTCGACAGTCTTGATCCTTATGGCGTAGCCAATTTGCATTTGTATCGCACTCGTTCCAAGTCACAGATTTACGGGCGTGGCGTTGGTGGTGGCAGTGCCAGCGGTGGCAGCGGCAGCGGCAGTAATGATGGTTCCACACAAGATACGGCACTCTATCACAGCAATAGCACATTGAATCAGTATCAGCAACAACAACAACAAGCTAACGAACAACAACACCATCAATCCGTTGGTGGGGGTGGCAACGTTGCTCAGCAGCGTGCTTTGAATCAACACTCACAGCCGCAGTCGCAGTCACACCATCATCACAGTTTAAAGTTTAGCAAAAGCGGCGGCGGCGGCGGCAGCAAAGCGCACAAGAATAAGGGCAGCGCTCATCAGCAACAACAACATCACCAACAACAACAACAAAAAGCCACAAAATCACGCAATAGTCGTTCCAACCAGCAACAACAACAACAACAACAACAGCTGTTGGCGGAAAGTGAACGCAGTGGAAAAAGCAACCATGGCGGCGGCGGCGGCAAAGAACGCAAAAGCAACAACAATTGCAACCATGGCAGCAACAATACAACACATGGGAATAATATAAGCAAAGCTAATTCTATGACTAGTCAATATTCTAGCTCCAGTGAGAGTATGCATTGCGATAATTATTATTAGAAGATAGTGAAAAAGTGAGAGCGTTGGCTATTGACAATTAGTAATGTGCCAGTAGCAACCAGTGATGGCCAGTAACAACCAGTGTTGGCTAACAGCTGTCAACGCTATACAAACAATATACCAGGGCCCTATTCCACAAAACAACTTATCAACTTTTCACTTTGCACTTTGCAAATTTTTCGTCAATTTGCAAAACTTTGTGTTCCACAGAATTGTAAAATTTGATAAGTTATAAGTTGATTTGAAAAGTGTAATTTGAAAAGTCTTTGCAGTTTTTGTACTCTCTTTTCGATTTCTGTTCCACGTACGTTCTCTTGTGCAAAGTGCAAAGCTACTACTGAAAAGTGTAACTTGCAAAGACTTTGCAAATAAATGCGCTCTTTCGTTCCTCAAAAACTGTAAATTCTATGTTTGCAAAGGCGAATTTGATAAGTTTGTCAAAAATTTGCAAGGTAAACGATCGCTTTGCAAATTCACATTTTATTACTAGTGAAGTTTTTCAAAATGTTAAGACGTGAGTTTTTGTTCGACGTAGTGAAGACGCGGTTATAGGAAGAAATTATAGAGACCGCATTAATTGTTCAGGACTACAAAGCTTTAATTTTAATGAGTGCTTCCGTTTAAACCAAACACAAGTTGATTTCATTTTAAATAAAGTTGGTGAATATGAAAAAAAGCAAATATATGAAGTTCACATAATGTTTATTTACAAAAATACTATATTATAATAATAATAAACAAAATAGCAAGTGATACCAATAAAATTATTTGCATGTATAGGCAATAAATTGTTTTACTTACGAATGTTCGACTATTCCATTGCCCAAACAACACTGAAATAAATTTTGGTATAAATTTTAAACTTTTTTGGTCGATATATAGGACACGACCGATAAATTCTTAAAATTTAAACTTTGAAGAGTTTAAAAGATTTTTAAACTTTTAAGGTTAAATTTTATTCCAAATTAAGATTTATTTTAAGCCTTTCAAAAGTTTAAAATGTAAACCTTTTTATACTCAGCTGTACTAGTACACAGAGTATTATAGTTTTAATCACATAACGGTGGATTGCAACAGAATGAAATAATCGAGATAAATATACACTTCTATATATCAAAATGATCAGGGTGAAAAGAGAAATCGATTGAGCCATGTCCGTCCGTCCTTCCGTCCGTCTGTAAACACTCTAACTCGCGCAAAAATTGAGATATTTCGATGAAATTTGGAATGCAAGTTGGTATAGAGACTGGGACGGTTGGTATTGAAAATGGGCGAAATCGGACCATGACCACGCCCACTTTTGCTATATAGAAAAAATCGGAAATTTGGTATCTCAGCTACTAATATAGCTGGAGCGATGAAATTTCACCCACGTATTGAGCTCAGTCCCTTATGAAAAAATTTGGTGAAATTCTGGAAAATGTGCGGTGCCACGCCCACTTATTAAGCGTCAAACATTGAAAGTTTTATATCTCATAACTCAGAAACCATTGAAGATATATCGATGAAATTTGGTACGCGTGATTTACTTACTTAGGCAAACCTTTGGACAGAAAATTGTTAAAATCGGCTGACGGCCACGCCCACTTTTATATATGGGAACTATAGAGTGGCCTAATAAAAACATTTTAAGCCATAACTCTGTCAAATATAAATATCTATCACTGAACATGAGTCCAACTTTGGACATAAAACAAAAAACACAAAAATTTTGGAAAATGGGCGTGGCACTCCTTTTAGAAGTAGGAATATACGAGATTTCTTAGCCTATAACTCAACAAATAATTGATATATAATGACGAAGCTTGATGTGTACACTTTTACTACTTGTGGTAATACATGTTCAAAATTTTAGCGAAATCGGTGTGACGACCACGCCCACTTTTATGTATGGGAACTATAGAGTGACCTAATAAAAACATTTTAAGCGATATATAAAGATAATTCATTGAAATTTAAAGATAATTCATTGAAATTTTGTGGCATAAGTTCTACAATAGACCGGAAACAAAAAAATAAAAAAATTTTGGAAAATGGGCGTGGCACCGCCTCATTTTATACAAAGGAATCTACGAGATTTCAAAGCCCATACCTCGACAAATAATTGAGATATTATGACGAAACTTGGTTTATACACTTTAACAACTCGTGTTAATAGACACGCAACAATTTATTGAAATCGGTTTATGACCACGCCTACTTTTTAACAGATATTTCTGGAACACTCTTTGGGAATGTGTAACGTGACATCTTTGTAACTATAAGTCATAAAGAAATGACATTTTGCACAAAGATTCATATGCTTAGTTGGATGACTGATAAAAATTTTGAAAATGGGCGTGGCTACGCCCACTTTATTCAGCACTCGCTTTATATAAAGTACATCGTGTTTCCATCAAACGCAAACAAACAATGAAAGCATACAGCTGAGTATCTAATGTTCGATTCCACTCGAACTTAGGCTTCCTTGCTTATTTTGGTTTAAATTAAAAAAAAATTTCTGCTCCCAAATCCTCTTCATGCTTTTCCCTATTGTATCTTCTTTCCTACCTTATTTTTCTCCTTTTCTTCCATATTGTTCTGCCCCCAACATCCCCTTCATCCTTTTCCATATTTCATCTTTTTCCTATCCTCCGTTTCTCCTTTTCTTCCTTCTTCATTTTATCTGTTTCCATAATTATTTTGTTTATTTTTTTCTCCATTCAAACAACGCCACACAGTCGTTCATTCAAATTGTCTAATAACTATAATAGGCGCGTTAGAATGAATACTTTTCCGGCAATCCAGCTCCGTTTAACTGACACATACTGCAATTTCATATATTTTTTACGGCAAAGTTGAAGTACTGAATGTGTCGATCGGCATTCAATTACATATAATTCCACTCTGCTGTCAGTTAAACGGATTGCTGGATTGACGGAAAAGTATTCATTCTGACGCCCCTATATGTGAGCCCTTTATATTGTTTATTTCTCGAAAAAGCAAGTTGGAATTTCAAATCAAAAATTAGAATTTTTTCATTGAAATAAAAACTTACGACCAATAAAAGTTTAAAATTTAAACCTTAAAAGTTTAAATGAGAAAAAATGTAAGATTTAAGCCAAAAAAGTATGAAATTTATTCCAAAAAATACTTAGAAGTATTTAAATTTTTGTAAGTTTTAATTTTAAACCAAAAAAGCATAACAAACTTTTAAACTTTCGAAGGTTCAAAATTTAACCCAAAAAAGTTTTAAATTTCTTTCAAACCAAATCAAAGTTTTAAAAATATTCCAAAATTTATAACAGTGAAGCTATCCCTCGCATAAATCCATGTTTTTTGGGCCGACGCCAGTTGCAGTGACTGGGCTTTATTTAAAACTTCCTCCCAAGCTGCCTGCTTATCTAATTTATTAACCTTCAAAATGAAATATAAGCTTAAATATGTTCTAAATACTCACAATAATTTTATAAAAACATACTTACTTTATTGTTTCGAAAGCTAGCAAATAAAATATCTTTTTTTTCTTTAATTACATAGCTTTAGTACGGCTAATTTTTTCTCTATTTTTATTTTTCGGCTTATAAACACACAATGCAAAGTGAAAAGAATCAAAACAAATGCAAAGACGTGTCAATGCTTTGTGGAACACCTTCCACGCTCACTTTTCAATAGAACGCAAAGACTTTGCAGAGAGTGAAAAGTCTTTGCAAAAATATGTTCCGTTAGCAAAGACTTTGCAAAACTAAGCGCAACGCATAGTGAGATTTGCAAAGAATATTGTGGAACAGAAACACTTTTCACTTTGCAATAAAATCGATAGTGCAAAGTGCAAAGTGCAAAGTTGATAAGTTTCTTTGTGGAATAGGGCCCAGGTGGCGCATAACTGCTTTGTTGTTGTTAAAGTAAATGTTTTCTATATTAAAACACTCAGGCATATGTAAACACACAGAAGCACGCACAAACAAGCACACACACACCTCTCTAATTACCTACACACACATCCGGCAAACAATTCACTGCGGCACGACTCTTTTTTTTGAGATGAAACGTATGTATTTTTATGTAAGTTCATTTCTGCATTACCGTTTTTGCTTTTCTTTAAGTGTGTCATTCAACTATTTTCGCAATTATTACTGTAGATTAGAAGCATAAATATATGTATGTATGTATTGTTCACTTCTTGCAACACTTCTGGTAATATTTTTTCCGTTTTTTTTTGTTCTATGTGCTTCTGATTATACGCAAGTGCTTCTTCATAAACACAGAGGCATATGTACAAACGTGTGCATTAGGGTGGTCCCCAAAAGGAAAGAAGAATAAATCGCTAATTTGATTATAAGGAACACCCTAATGTACATACATATTTTCAAAAAAGAAGATAAAAAACTGTCTTTAACACCCACCTTAACCCTCCAGCAACTAACACTACGCTCAAACATACTGTTAATGTGACTATTAAGCACCTTCCAGCAATTAAAAGTCATAACTGAGCTTCATTTGAGAGAGTTTAAGGAAGCGAGTTCCTTTTAAGAGTCGTTTTCAAAACTTATCGCAACACCTTCTAAGACTGGTGCTCTTCTTTGTGAACGCTAAGTGCCGATTGGTAAATTTGGTGGATGAAAATTACGGATTGGCCAATTACATCACAGAGATATTAAGATAAATAAAGAGCGCTGCACACGGTGCATTATTTATAGAGTTTACACATTCTTCTACAACAAATCAAAGACCCCTTTACTTCTCTTTAACCTTTAGTTATTAATCCCTTTTTTGCTTTTGACGTTTGGTTTTGATTTTTTTGATATTATATTTTGTTTTTTTTGAATATTTTCATGTGCTCTGCCGCTTGGGATGCGCATGCATCAACATGCATACAAAACTATATACAAACAACAACAACACATACACACATTACTTGCTTACATATCCTACTACAAAAACATCAAAAAAACAACAACAATACATATATACATACATACATATATGTATGCTCAGCCAATGAAAACCAAAACAACAACTAAAGCTATCACCACCGCGCGCTCTTATGATGGTGAATTACTCTGGCAACAAGAGGCAACCGAATTTATCGAACGCTTTCCACAACGACGTCAACACCGCCGCCGTCACTCCACACAACAACACGACGGAGCGCTGATACGGCCAAGCGCTTCCACGGGCGCGCTTTTAAGCAGCTCAAGCATCACACCCGCCACACCCGCACCCGAAACAGCCATAACGACGATGACAATGACAATGAGTAATAAGCGCGCCAGCGGCGGTGAATTGCTTAGCGCTCAACAGCGTCATCAACGCGATCTCTTTAGCGGCGATTTGGGTATACCCGAAGTGCGTTCACATGTGGGCAGTATTGTGCATTCGTTTGAAACGTTGGCCATGCAACGCAAATTGGCCGAACGTGAACGCGCCAGAGAGCGCGCTTGGGCGCTACAACAACAACAACACCAGCGAGAGCAGCAAGAATTTGACAACACACCGCAGAGTAAGTACAACAAGCCGACGCTCAACACGAGCGCGATGCACACCATGACCACAAGTAAAACCACAACCACATACACCACTTTTGACACGCCACAACAAGCACAAGCCTTCTCATCATCAACCGCCGCATCCGCATACACGCAGCACGGCACAAGTAACAGTAAATATCATCAACTCAAACGTAAATCAAACGATTCACGTCAGCGTCTATTGCAACTCAGTAAAAAACAACTCTTGGCTGCACTCGGCGCTTGTCATGGTGGCGAGCAGCACATGGAAGCGCCAACTGCGCAGCTGAAGAAATCTACACTCAAGCGTGACAGCAACGAGACAGTACAATGCGCTGATAACAGCGGCAGAGTGAATATGTCAAGTGGCAGTACCTTGAAGGCACAAAATAAAAGGGACGCACAAAGCTCGAAAGCCGTTGGCGCTCAAGTCAATTGCTTCGCGCAACAATATTCACATATGGATAATGATTATCGCAAAACACTCTTTGGCACAATGCCAAGTAGAGAACGCGCGCGTGACCAAACCGCTCACACGCAACGCGGCGCTCAACAAGCGGAGAACGCGTGTGACTACCAAGAACGCGCCATCGATGTCGACATAGAAAATGATGAAACATTTATTGTAAATGCCGCTTTTGATGAAATATTCGCCGGTCATAGCGGCGCCGAGGATGATGACGATGAAGATGAGGATGAGCGCGTAGATTACAGTACAGATATGCTTAATAAATCAGATGGTGACGCATTGATTTCCAGCGGCGGCGCTAAGCAGGTAGTGAATTTAGGTGCGCAAAAGGAGTCAACACCACCACCAACGCTAGCACAGCTTGAAGCGCAGGGCATAAAAACAAGCGCCCGCGATACGCGCATGTCAAACAGTTCCACGCTCAAGCGTAAGCAAACGATTACTATTGGTAAGCACAAAGAGCATTCCTCCGCGCTGCTTAATATCTTCGAGCGCCTCAAAGCAAATACACAACAGAAAGTTAAGCGTCCCTTCAACAACAAAGCACCTGCAGATAGTTTGCTGCAACAAGATCAATTGAATATTGAGCGCATGACACAAGCGCAAGCAGCGTCGTCGCGGCACTACCCATTACAATTTGAATTTTATCGTGAAATGGGCGAAGGCGAAGCGGCAGAAGAGCGCCTACAAACACATTACGATACCACTGCTCACTTAGCGGCCGCCGGCGCAGATAATGATGACTTTCTACGCGGCTCAACACTTAGCCAGTCATTTGTGCGTCAACCACCACCACCACCACCGCCCCAAGCAAGACAAAGTTTCAGCGACGACAACAATGGTGAACAAGCGCCGTCACAAATGAAGAGAAAACCGCAAGCGCCAGCACCACCCAATACATACAGCAGCGTAATAGTTGGTGTGAATGCCGTAAATGGCGCGCCACGTCCAACGTTAACGCAACAACGCACAAAATCTTCGGGCGAATTGTTGCTCGATGATTTGGCAGCCCAAGCACGTCGTTATCAGCATTCGGCGACGGCGGCGTCGGCGGCTAGTCGTAAATATCAAGCGCCAGCAACACCAACAAACAATAAGCAGCTATTGTCATCGACGCAAGGTAGGTGGCAGCAGTTGCGTGAAGAGGGATCAGCGCACCAACACATTAGCTGTAGCGGTCGGCGTGTAGAGGGCGTTGGCGGCACCGCTGCGAACACTTCATCGTCGCACGGCAACACGAGCGCCAACAATAACTTTGAGCGCGAGAGCTTTTTACGCGGCAGCGCTGAGTTATGAATTTTCGTAGAATGTCAAGCGCGGCCATCAGAGAACTGCAAATGTATAAAACTGTTTTTTGCCAATATATACATATATAATACAAATTCATATAATATAATAATAATACAATGGCGCTATTATAACTCTGACGAGTTTTATGGCCGAGCTTCTCTCCCAATTCGAGGTGTGCTCCTTTTTGTTTGTGTATATATGTATATAGAAATTAATGTGTATATAAATGCGCCATGTTCTTACACACAGCAATCAGTATTTATGTACTTATATATGCATTAATTTTTAATTAAAATTTATATAATTAATAAAGTAACCAATTAAATTTAATTACGTAAATATGTATTATGTAAATGTGACTGATTTTAAATTAATCTTGTTCTTTTTTGTGTATTACTGTAGAGATTAAACTGATGTTACATATACTTACATACTTATACACATACATATAGACATGCATATACATATTTAACTGTATGATTAAACATGTTAAAAAAAGTTAATGTTAAAACTAATACATATTAATAATAATAATACAATAACAAAAACAACAAAACATGTAAATAAATTTAAGCACTTAAATGTACTATTTAAGTAAGGAAGAGAAAGAAACATACATACATATTAATTTATAAATGTCTTGTTCTTCATTAATATTTCAATGTATACACGACGGAAATGTCAAGCAATCATTTTAATAAAACTTGCCATAACCCTTTCGACCCGAACGGTACATACTTATACATACATATACCAAAAACTTAAGCATCTTTTTTGGGTTTTAGAGTTGCTTTGACCAAAATTTAAACATGCTTAAATCATATTTTGTGCGTCTGTTGAAAATCTCACAATAAACACGTGCTATTTAAGTACTTTCGTTATGTTCAGTTTAGTGTTTTTTCTTGTCGAAGTTTGTCGAAATTGCAGTGCGTCAGTATTTTTTCAGAGATAACATATTAACGATTCTTAGTTGATAAAAACATATTTTAGCAAAATACGGTTGATTTTATATAATTCAAATAAAATAAATCAGTTGACAATTTTGCTGCATTTTTTTGCAAATTTTAACAGATGGTAGATACAATGCAATACAACTACCACGTCCATTTTGAGACCACCGATTTTTTCGTGGGCAGACATATATATACTTATTTCTTGCATTAAATAAAATCTAGTAGGGTTCCGGGTCGGAAGAGTTAACCTAAAAACATACAAAGCTTACCAAAACATATACATATAAATCTAATACAAATTAAAACACAATAACAGTTTAAAAATAAAATCGAAAAATGTCACCGCTAACAAATGGCATGATAAGTTTTTAATTGATTAAATCAATTTGATTTATTTCATTCTTTTATTGTCTATTTTGTTTTCTATTTCATTGAAACAGCAGCCACTTTTATATAGCGCAAGCGTTTTATTATGCGGAAAGCTGTTACATAGAAGTATTTAGTGTATCTATGTATATACTAAAAACATAAAAAAAGTATTAACAATACAAATATTCAGCAAAAGTTTCTAAATTAACACATACAAGAAAAAATTATAAACAATACAAAAAGTAACTCTCTTGTGACATAAATACATTTATTACTAACAATTTAGTCAATGAAATGTGCCCATTTTTTATTAATTTATTTCTTATTATTTTTTCTTTTTTCATAACTTGTATTAAAAAAATACAGCTATAAAACAGCAACTAAAATAAACAAATAATTCATAAAAACTTTAGATACGTGTATGTTTATACTATGTATGTCGATTCATTATATTTTATTTTAACTGTATGTATGTATTTATACATACGTAGCTTAAGACATAAAAGCTTAATTAATGCAAATTTGTAAGCAAAATGTGCGAGCAAAAATAAAGATTAAATTAAATATATAGTGCATATATATAAAAAAAAAGAACAAAAATTAATAGAAATATTAATAGCAGAAATGTAAAATACATAAAGTTAAATACATTTATAGCCATAATAAAAGCTCTGAAGAGTGTAGAAATAAAAAAAAAAATAACACTAAACCAAATTTATATTAGTTATAAAATAATTATATGATTATATAAAAAAAATCATTACAAAAACACTATTAAGAGATTAACCTTTTTTGTGCATGCAATAAAATTAACAATAAAAAAAGAAAAAAAATTAATAAATAAAGAAAAACTATTGATATTATATTAGTGGTTTGGTATATAATTCAGGAATTCAATAATTTAGGTAAGTACTAAATAGTTTTACAATAAGAAACTTACTATCGCTTCTAGATATTTATGTACATTTTCGAAGTTAAAAGATTGGTTATTATTCCACTTCTGAAGAAATTATTTATTGAAATGTAGCATCAGTCTTTCTCCTGACGTTTTTGAGCGCCGCATCCAAGTTTCCACTCGTCTGAGCATGCTAAGTTGTTTCAGTTGTACGCTGTAACGAAAGTAGTGAAAATTTTTGGCAAATGTTGGGAACAGAAATCCAGCCTCTTGAATCAACTACTTTATATTTATTGTCTTCATAGCCTCCCTTCGTATGTATGTTTTTTTGCAGCTTAAATACAAAAATTCCGTTTGTATTTCTTCCACGTTAGGAATATCATAACCTTAAGTGGAATTTATATAAAATTGTTGATTTATTATTAAAATTATTTCGAAATACGTTTTTTGATTTACATTTTTTTGACTATCTTGATTCGCAAATCATTTGAATATTGGGTGTATTCTTTGCGGCGTGACGGTGGTTACCCCAAAAACCACCGTATCCTTAATGGTTGCAACTGCGTTTCTTACATCTGTTAAAGCTATTAATTCTTCAGCTCATCAAATTTCTCCATCTCCTTACGCTTCTTACAAATCTTCTGGTGTTTATTCATATTGCCCCAATTGGTAAAACGCATATCACAATACTGACACGCATATGGACGTTCGAATGTGTGTAGGTAAATGTGAGTCTAAACAAAAAAAAGATTAATTAAATAAAATTACATATTTCAATTCTATAACATCTCCACAAACCGTTAAACCACTACGAAATCGAAAAGCGCGATCACAGTGCGGACATTGATATGGTTTCTCGCCCGTGTGTATACGTTCATGTGAACGTTTTTCATCGTTTGAATGAAATGTCTTTTCGCAAAAATCGCAATTGAAATTTTTTACTTGTTTGTGAATTTTATGATGTTTTTCCAAACTCGTAGGCGTTTTAAAGCTGTAAAATGCAAACTATTGGAGTAATTGTCTACCAAAATATTGAGCTTACTTACGTTTTCTTGCAAATTTTGCATTCAAAACTTTTTTCCTCTATATGCGCATACATGTGCACCTCAAGATTGACTCTTTGTCGAAATTTCTTGTCACATATATCACATGTAAATTCTTTGGCTTCTGCAAAAATATAAAAATTAAAAAAATATATATTTAAATTTTTGTAATACACCAAGAGTTTCACAATTTACCAATATGTGTTTGTTCATGTGCTCGCAAAGTTTGCAACCGCTTGAACTGCTTATTACAATAACCACACTGCTGACATTTGTTTTTATCTTCAGCAACGTCATTATGTTGCGCGCGTGTATGTATCAATTCCGCAGTGCGATTCATAAAACTTTTCCCACAGAATATACACAAATCCACTTGTGGGTACGCTTCAGCTTCGCAACACATTTCGCCGCCTCTATGATCAGCTAATTGTTCATAGTTTTTCTGTTCGATATCGCAGACATCACAACGTAACTTCAATTTTGAATGATGTCGAAAACGTACATGATTAAGAAGTTTATTATAATTTACACATATTTTGTGACAATCGGCGCATTCAAATTGTAATTTTTGCATATCATTGGCATTGTGATTCTCTTGGGCATGTTGGTATAATTCGGTGAAGTTATTGAATGTGGCCAAACAAGAACGGCAGATCCATGTATAATTTTTCCATTCAAGTATCTCTATTTTATCAGTATTTGTGGGGCGATTTAACTGCAATATACAAAAATTAGTATTTTCATGTATATTCAAATAAGCATGTATTTATTTACCTTTGGTTCCACGCTGGCATCTCCGATCTTAGGGAGTGTTTCAATTAACGTTTGTTGCACTTTGCTACGGGTTATTGGTACATTTTCCTGCTGTTCATGCAGTGAGTCTTGATCTTCTTCATCCTCTTCTACTTCGAAGACATAAGTTTCAATTTTAATTTCCTCGCTATTTTCGGACTCTTTACTGTCTGCTTCTGCATCGTTGCAGTCATTATATTCCAACGTTATACTCTCTGGTAGTTTTGTGGCATCATGTTCCTCAGGCATATCTTCCACTTGATATAGTAATTCATATTCATCGACTACGACACCATCATTTACTTGTTGTGGAGAATTTTCGATGATGATTTCGTAACAGGATGTCATTTCGTTTTCCGTGTACGCCATTTTTCCAGTCTCACCAACATTTTCTTCTCCTGCTGCCTCTTCTTCATCTCCTTCTGCAATCTGAATTTCATCGTTCTCTTTGCAAACGACCACCCCTTCCCCAATTATCATTGCATTATGGTCAAGCGACTCGCTATTTTCTGCAATATTAGTCTCAACCAGGTTGTTCGGTTTTTTGCATATTTCATCCGAATTTTCATTTATTATATTCCTAGATTTATACAAGTTGTAAAGCAAACTTAATGATTCCTGTGATTCTTTTATTTTATTATAGAAAGCATATGTTTCATTTAGCGTAGCCAAACAGTTGCAGCAAGCGCATTTTGGTAGCTCATCGTCAGATTGGCACAGAATTTCCAATGCAAAGCAGTCTTTCAGTTTTTCGCACTCAACAACTGTTAGCGGTCTTAGCAAATCTGTTTTCCGCACAGCTGCACAAAGCCTACACAAATCGCCCATTACTTGTTGAAAAGGGTTATTTTTTGAAAAATTAATTTGTTTACACTTTTTGTTAAATTTTTCCACAAAATTTACAATCAGCTGCATTTACTCTGAACAAGGCCCCGGAGCGGAGAGCAGCAAAGATCTTAGGAGCTGAGTTCTCTTGCCTTATGCTGTGGTTATGGTACCAATCAACATTGCCAATCAAAATCGGAAACATTTCGTGATTGGTGAGAGGTGGTTATGCTTACATTGGTGATTGGAGCGCACATACACAACATAACACATGATAATTACTGAGCACATACACAACATAACACATTATTACCTCTGAAACCTCGTTTGCTGGCTGCCTGTTTCACACAGCAAGTTTGCTGGATGCGAGAGTCCGAAACAATTACACGGTGCTCGACCAGCTTGATTGGTAGCATAACCAGGCCATTAGCGAAGCTGGAGCTCAAATCATTGGCAGGAGCTGACCTGGACTTGGAGCAAAAAATTACTAGGCCCTTAGCTCCTTACATGTTTAAATATCGGTATGTACACATAAATATATAGATAATATAGGAAGATTTAAAACCGAAGACGTTGGCCTATATGCCAATATTGTGCTAAGTGCCAAGATGCTACGAACGGAGCCAAAGAAGAAGAAAATTAGGAGCGGAGCAAACGAAAAAAATCCTTTGCTCCGATACCCTGCCTCTGACACTAATCAGCTGTTTGCTTAAAACAGCGGGAGATGGCGCCACTACATGAGGAATAGTACACTATACAACATATCGTTATTTTGCTAGTACCATTTAACGTTTGTGTTACCAAAATCGATCAATATTTATAATATGACATAATGGCAGTTCTCCATATAAAATGACAATTGTTAGGAAATATTCGGAAAAATTGTTCGTTAATTAACACAGCTAATGATTCAAACGATTAAATCGAATATATTTTCACTTGCTTCTTATGTAGTGATAAAATGTTGACATGACTTAAGGCCCTTGGCAACTTACAATCTGGTATATGTGTGAGTGTCGGGAGATTGACTCAAATATCAAAAAATTTTGATTTTCGTCGCCGCGAGCCGACAACAAGTACGTGTAGCACGACGGCTGCCGATTGCACTAACACACACAAAAAAAACTCAAATTTGACTAACTCAAAAAATACTCAAACTGACAATCCAGATTGTAAGTTGCCAACGGCCTTTAGCCTTAAGAGCCCGTGCACAATTGACTTCTACCTCGCTTTGCTTCAGAGTTTTGCTTTGACAGTTTCGTTCAGCATGTGCTTTTCAAAGGGACATTTTCACAATTGAGGTGAAGCGAGGTATAAAGTTAGCCATGTTTTTACACTTTGACAAACATCTCCCCTTGTGTGTGTGTGTGTGTGTGTGTGTGTGTGTGTGTGTGTGTGTGTGTGTGTGTGTGTGTGTGTGTGTGTGTGTGAGCGTGTGTGTGTGTGTGTGTGTATAGCTACACTTTTTTAGCGATTTCGCGCAATTTCGTGAGAAGTGAACAGAGAAAAGTAAAAAATAACATTCGAATAAGCATAAAAAAGCAAATTCCCCAAATATTTTACCAAAAATCAGGTTTATAAATTAAAGCAAAGAAGTGAAGTGGAAATTGTCAAAGTGTTAATTGTAGCATCTGAAATTTCGCTTTGCTATGTAGCAAATTTCGATGTTTGTTTTCCTATTTCCTGCCGATTACACACCGAAAGTATTCCCACAAGTGTGAAAAACACAGCAACGCGGAATCGTTTCGGTAGGCTGGAAATACCGGGCAAAAAATGTCGATCCGATGTCGTACCGAGTGGTACCGAGTAATGTGAAAAGGCCCAAAGTTGGAGCAGACAAAGCCAATTGTTCACTTTGTTACAAAAACGAACCGGTACACCTACTGCAAAGCGACAGCACTGTCCACGATCGCTCATAGTGTTGTTAACCAACACAAATCGGCCCTGAAAAACACCCAAAGGCCGGTAACTTATGGACTGCGTTATCGACCACATGATAAATACCTGGGCCCTCACTCTGTAGTTCGATTCGAAAGAAAATTCGTTCGTTTTCGAATTCTATTCCATATATTCTATACAGTACGAATGTACTTTCGAATCGAATTTCGCTTTCGAATCGAACTACAGAGTGAGGGCCCTGGTTTGATGAAGTCGATAATGATGTTTAACCAGACTTTTACCGTGATTAGCGTTAATCAGAGGTTGAGTAACGCCGAAACTCCACAAAACAAAAATTATGTTAATTTTGTCTACCAGAATCATGTCTAAAATCCATGTTTGCATATGCGTGGGCACTTCATTATGTTAGACATAATTTGCAAAATGGCGCCGAATTGGCATGCCGTGTACGCAGAAGCACTTAGAAAGTTAAAAAAAATTGTTTAAAATTGGCGATGATGCTCGCAAACTGTATATATGCACTTAATGTTCTTTTTATTTATTTTTTAAGCCCAAACACTCAAGCCAAATGGACGCCGTGCGAAATTTCACGTTCAATGTGGAGATGTTGCCACTGTGAATTTTTCGTTGAAATGAAAAATTAGCTGTCAAATCACCAAACTGACAGCTCATGTTAAGGCAATCTTGTTAAAGCAATTGCCTTGGCATCTCTGTTATACCAGAAGACAGAGGCGGTCTCCATTTGAAATCTATGTTATAATGGTGCTTATGATGACAGAATTTTGTTTTGAGGAGACGCCGGGTAAACGGCCCTAAGGTTGTTCTCTGTGTGTGATTTTGGCCTGGCAAATTTGCCGAGATGACATAAGTGTGATAAATTTGCCGAGCACAACAACAAAATACACGTCTTGTCAAATTTGGAGCTTCGGCAAATTTCTCATACCCCAACCCGTGATATTCGATATCATGAGAAAAATATTCCGGGAAATGCAACCATAATATTAAGTTCAAATGTATTAGTGTATGAAATTGTATACATTTTTGATGTGCTTAAAAGGCAATAGTCTTATGCACAGCCAGCGCTATGAATAAACATAAACATAAACATTACATTCACAATAGTCTTATATGGGAAGGGAGGTTAAATTTATGTTTCTAGTTCCTTTTTTAAGTATTTTATTTTATTCAGATAAAAAATTAATTAATTCGAAATTGAAGCAAGCAAAGCAAAGCGACAAGAGTCGTATAAAGAGTGGAAAGAATATGACTAACATGCTAGTTCACAATGAAGTCAGTTCGAATTTTATTTTCTTAAAGGTGCGCTCTCTCTGTGTGAGAAATTTCTCAAGATATCATGATATCTCGGCTAAAAGATTAGACAGAGAGAACAACCTTACTACATTGTTTCTGTCGATAAAGTAATCCATGTAATTTTTTTTTTTACTTGTTGCTATAAGTTGCGGTATTTTTATATGTATTTACATACATAGTTTTATATTTATTTAACTTTGTTAACTAAGTGGATCTGTAGCCATTCATTTGTTATTATTCTCTTCGTCAATTAGCAGTGTCATCATGCAGTCCGTAGCTAAATTTTTAGGTAAGTCGAACAAATTACAATAAATAAAAAGTACATAATATAATGGAAAAATACCATTGTACATAAAAGAATGTGAACTTTGTATTCTTGATTGCATGCGTATTTATGTATGTTTGTATGTACATTCTGCATATTTGTTTTTTCTTCATAAGGTAATACTGCCGCCCGGAAAAATCAAATTTTCCGACAAATCGCCAGCTTAAGCGCACTACCGGAAACTCATCAAATGCTCCAGAAGACATGCAGAGACTTTGCCAATGCGGAATTAGTACCGCAGGCAGCCAAACATGATCGTGAACATCTATATCCTGAAAAACAAATTTATAAAATGGGCGAACTTGGTTTGATGGCTATAGCGATACCCGAAGATCTTGGTTTGTATAAAATCGACTTAAGAGATATAATTACATACATATTTAAAACTGCAAATTCCAATATTAATAAAACACAATTTGCCTTCGGTGATTGATGGTAGGCGGTACCGGTTTGGATTATTTGGCATATAGCATTGCCATGGAGGAAATCTCACGAGGCTGTGCCTCAGCCGGCGTTATAATGTCTGTGAATAATTCCCTGTACCTGGGACCGATTAAAGAATTTGGTACACAACAACAAAAAGAAACATGGCTCACACCCTACACAAACGGTCAAAAAATTGGTTGTTTCGCTTTATCTGAACCCGGAAATGGTTCCGATGCGGGTGCAGCTTCTACCACAGCCATTGAAAAGAGCGACAGATACATTTTGAATGGTACAAAAATGTGGATTACCAATGGCTATGAAGCCGGTGCTGCTATTGTTTTCGCAACAACTGATAAATCACTAAAACACAAAGGCATTTCAGCATTTTTGGTGCCGAAGGGCGTGAAAGGCTTTTCACTAGGCAAAAAGGAGGATAAATTAGGTATTCGTGCCAGTTCGACTTGTCAATTGATATTTGAAGACTGTGAAATACCCAAAGAGAATATATTGGGTAAACCTGGATATGGTTTTAAAATTGCTATGCAAACATTAGATGCTGGAAGAATCGGTATAGCTAGCCAAAGCTTGGGTATAGCGCAAGCTTCATTAGAATTGGCCGTTGATTATGCACAAAAACGTAATTCATTTGGCACACCCTTAGCTAAGTTGCAAATTATCCAACAAAAATTGGCCGATATGGCTTTGCGATTGGAATCGTCACGTTTGCTCACATGGCGTGCGTCATGGCTTAAAGACAATGGGCATGCATATACCAAAGAAGCGGCAATGGCTAAACTATCAGCTTCGGAAGCGGCCACCTTCTGCGCTCATCAATGCATACAAGTATTGGGCGGCATGGGATATGTAAGCGATATGGCGGCTGAGCGTTATTATCGCGATGCGCGCATTACGGAAATCTACGAAGGTACATCTGAGATACAAAGGCTCGTTATAGCCGGACAAGTATTGAAAGAGCTGACTGCTTGAAAATGAAATGGAATACGAATGTTATAATATTAGTTATAAATTATGTAAGTGCCAATTAATAGCATTAAATGCATCAGTGCCTAAATTTTACATGGAATATATTGCATATAAAATAAAGTTTTTGTATTACTACTATGAGATAAGCTTTTTTATTTGAAGATTTACGAATTTGTATAAGTGCTATAGGTAGGGATGGCAAAAAAATTAAATAACCGAATAACCGCTTTTTAGGTTAATCGAAAGCGTTCGATTATTAATCGCGAATAATTGTGGGGAACTAACCGATTATAACCATTTTTCGATTACAATTATTCCTTAAAAAATATATATAATAAACGAAAAAAATCGTCATTTATTAGGAAAAATCGTCAAATCGGCATTGCTTAGAACAATCGTCAAATTGACGGTAAAATCGTCAATTCGGCAACGGAGGGAGCATTTATTGCGGTTTTTTGGATATACACACAAAACCGTAGGCAACCGAATTCGGTCTCGGATGAAAAGGCGGAAATTTTCAACTTCGATTATTTTCGACTTGAGAGGAAAAAGGTTAATCGAAAATATAATCGGTTATTGTTGCCATCTCTAGGTTGAAAATTACTACTAAAGTAGTAAAAAACGATTTGCAGCTCTGGCAACACTAGGGATGGGCAAATTGGAAAAATATATCGATATATATTGTATCGATATTTAAAAAAACATCTATTTATGCCGTGTAAAAACATCGATATATCAATATATCGAAAGGGCTGGCTTCACATTAAGGAACCACGTCCCGCGAAAAACCACTTCTTCACGGGGCTAGAGGTGCTCTCACAGATCTCAAAACTGGAATCCAAACTTGCCGCAGACTTATAGTTTACTAGATATTTGTTGTTAAAGTTGGATGGATCTACATATATTCTACGAATCCTGAAGTATAAACATAAAAATCATTAATAATTGCTTGAAGAAGAAAGTAATGTAAATTCAAGCACCCGGACATTATGGTTATACCACTTCTTAAAAAATGTTCTGCTGTTAAATTCGAAGCGAATCAGAAATGTATGAAAAATATCGAATTTGGCTCGAAATGGCTAAAAATTATCGATTATCGATGGACGGTAGTTCAAAATATCGTCGATATTATCGGCTGTACTATTTTAAAAATATCGATATATTGATATATCGATATATATCGCCCAACCCTAGGCAACACTATTGCCACTATACAAAATTTTGATGCAAGTGCAAGTGAAAGGGTTGCTCAATTAACGTAATTTTATATGGAAAACAACTAAGTAAATTAATTAAAAGGTGACTGAAAGTATAAAAAATAGCGAATAAAATATAGAAATCGTGAAATGTAGTAGAAAAATGCAACCGAAATAACAAAAAAATTGGTTTGAAAAAATTTGTTTTCATTTGCAGTGCAATCGAAAAGTAGAAGGAAAGGAAAAATGACGATAATAGAAGATAATGTAGTTGCCAGCTTATTAGAGTTTGCTTCAAATTAGAAAGAGTTTACAGCAGTGGAAAAAATAATGCTACTCTAATGCTTAAGCCCATATGACACTACATTTTTTTTCTGGTATTCTACCAGGTTTTTTGTGTGAAGGAGATGGTCAAATACAGTTTTGCGTTGGTGCAAGCGAGCAAGCTATATTGAAAAAAACCAAACAAAATACCATCTAGGCGATTAAAAACCAACGAGCCAGCTTGTATTTCGGTAGGTTTTTTGGCATTCGGTCATTTTTTCTGACAATTGTTTCAATTTGACAACTAGAAAATAAATTATATTTAAAATAAAAAATATATGGAAATACAAATTTTAAATTTGCCACTTGTAAGCTTCTGCTTTGGCCGCAAGGGTAAAGAAGAAGTCCGGAAGAAAAATTATATTGCGTACTGGCTTCCCTTTATAACATGGAATACACAGCTATCCTTCCCTTTGGGTTTCATTACTTTTTTATTTCAGTAATTTAAATTCAAATTTCCAAACAAATTTATTTTTGAAATAAATATTATTTTGATTTAGTTTGAAGTTTAATGTCAATCAAATTGATTTTGAGGGAGTATTTGTCTCTTTTCAACCTACAGGAGAATTGTATTTTGACTTTCGGTGGGTTTTCAAAACCAAAAAAACCAGTGAAAAAATGTAGTGTCATATAGGCATAAACCCATAGCAGCTTTTTCCCTTATGTCTATATGACACTACATTTTTTTCTTGGTTTTTTTGGTTTGGAAAACCCACCGAAAGTCAAAATACAAAAACAATTCTTCTGTAGGTTGAAAAGAGACAAATACTCCCTCAAAAACAATTTGATTGACATTAAACTTCAAACTAAATGAAAATAATATATATTTCAAAAATTAATTATTTCAGAAATTTTAATTTAAATTACTAAAATAAAAAAGTTACGAAACTCAAAGGGCAGGTATTTATTGTATTCCATGCTATAAAGGGAAGCCAGTACGCAATATAATTTTTCTTCCGGACTTCTTCTTTACCCTTACGGCCATAGCTGAAGCTTACAAGAGGCAAATTTAAAATTTGTATTTCCATATATTTTTTATTTTAAATATAATTTATTTTCTAGTTGTCAAATTGAAACAATTGTCAGAAAAAATGACCGAATGCCAAAAAACCTACCGAAATACAAGCTGGCTCGTTGGTTTTTAATCGCCTAGATGGTATTTTGTTTGGTTTTTTTCAATATAGCTTGCTCGCTTGCACCAACGCAAAACTGTATTTGACCATCTCCTTCACACAAAAAACCTGGTAGAATACCAGAAAAAAATGTAGTGTCATATGGGCTTTATTAAGAGCGCTTTCATATTACTCGGTGGGGTATCGGATCGACATATTTGGTTTTTACCGAAAGCTTACCGACTACATGTATTTCAATTGGCACTTTCACATAAGTGTTGCATACATGAAATCGGAGCGGATTAATTTCGGTATACCGCAACGCGGTAAGACCGGTAAGTAAAATTTGAGGAATTACTGCATACATTTTTGCGGCGTAATGAAAGAAGAAGAATAAAGTCGTCTTCGCTTAAAGACATTATTATTATTATTGAGTGATTTGTGAAATTTTAAAATTTTATTAAAATTTTTAATTTCGATATTTGATTTCCAATTTTCTGCCGAAAGTATTCCCACAAGTGTGAAAAACACTGCAACGCGGACTTGTTTCCCTAAGGGCCTTTTCACATTACTCGGTACGACATCGGATCGATATTTTTTGCTCGGTATTTCCAGCTTACCGAAACGATTCCGCGTTGCTGTGTTTTTCACACTTGTGGGAATACTTTCGGTGCGTAATCAGCAGAAAATAGGAAAACAAACATCGAAATTTGCAAAACAAAATTTTTAACTTCAACAAATCAATCAATAATAACAATAATGTCTTCTGGCGAAGACGAAGACATTATAACTTGCTACATTTATAACCGAAACGAGTTTTTTACTGACTTTGTTCTTCTTCTTTTATTACGCCGCAAAAATGTATGTAGTAATTCCTCAAATTTTACTGACCGCTCTTACCGCGTTGCGGTATACCGAAATTAATCCGCTCCGATTTCATGTATGCAACACTAATGTGAAAGTGCCAATTGAAATACATGTGGTCAGTAAGGTTTCGGTATACTTTCGGTAAAAACCAAAAATGTCGATCCGATACCGCACCGAGTAATGTGAAAGCGCTCTAATAGCATTGACAGACGGCAGCGATAATCCCGATTACAGCAACACTTAATTCGATAAAAATTTTACCTTGACAGACGGCAAGTATTGCGGATTAACAAAACAGCTGAAGGAAGGTAGGCGCAGCGGCGAATTCAAAAACTTCTTGTTTTATTTCCAAAGGGAGGGTAATGTCAAAATCAAAACGAAATCACATCATGGTCAATAGGAATGGGCGAGTCCTAAACGAATTCAGATTTCAACCAAGGCGAAATATCATTTTGACATCACACTCTACCAATTACAATAACAAATTACATTCGAAATTTCTGAATTCACTTATGCGCCTACCTTCCTAGATCTGCCTTGGGTTCTTCTTTTTCTTCCCTTTCATTCACAATAGACATTTTTCGCCAGGGATGTCATTACAAAATGCTCTAATCCGCTAAAATTTTGAGGACTAACTCAAGAGATATTTCGGATTACCTCCAGTTAATTCTCAAGTTAAGTCCGAATTAGCTAGATATTCCGGATTATCGCTGCCGTCTGTCAATGCTATAAGATGAAAATACCGCGAAAAAATGTCGATCCGAAGTCGTACCGAGTAATGTGAAAAGACCCAAAATATTTCGCTTCGAAAAGGTTTTGAGACATTTGGTAGCTGAAAAGGTCAGGGTAAAGACATCAGAGGAAACACCACCTCTGCAGGTGAATCCGTCTATTTAAATATTGCAATCATTAAGAGCCTATACACACTTGCGACTCAATCGATTTAGTCGAATGTTGATTTGCATGGGAATGTATGGAAGCATTCACACTACATTCAATTAGTTGTACAACTGAAACAGTTGGATTTGCAGCCCAATTTCATTCCAACTGAAACAGTTGTACAACTGCTTGATCAGCAAGGCGCCCTTCTACGTATTCACACTTGAGACAATTTAGTCGAACGACTACAACAACAACAGTGATATTCGTAGTGGAAAGAGTTGCCATGCTGACAGAACTACTTTTATTTCACTTTTGGTAAATTGTAGAGATTGAATATTTCAATTAATATTTTCAAAATGTTTAAAAACAAAAGGTTCGTTTCTTATTAACTACACCATTTCCAGATGGATTTTAGAAAGCGTTAACTGGATTTTAGAAAGGGGAAATTGGATTTTAGAAATGTCAATTGGATGTTAGAAAGCGTTAAAAGGATTTTAGAAAACAAAATTGGATTTTTGAAAGCGTGAATTGGATTTCAGAATGTGCGTTTATAATAAATTTTACACAGAATTTTTCGAATAGAAATTCTTTATTGCGTATGAAAGTATAAATTAATAATTATATAAATTTTCGAAAATCCAATTTACAGTTTCTAAAGTCCAATTTCCCTTTTCTAAAATCAAATCGACATTTCTAAAATCCAGTTGACGCTTTCTAAAATCCATCTGGAAATGGTGTAGTTATAGACAAGAATTATCTAACTAAGGATATTTACTTCCGTTTTCATATGTTTCTTGATATTGTTGTTCTCTTCAAATGTCATTAATCGCATTTTAAAATAGAAATAATGAAAATGAAATTTCATGAAAATTATTAATGGCTGATTTTTACTATTTTTCCGTTTCTTGTACTTCTGTTCGTTTTGCCTTTATGAGCGTAATTCCTTCCGTTTTTCTCTTTTCATTTACTTGACAGCTAGTTGCTAATTTAATAAGAAACAAAGCCAAACAATGTATGCACTTTTTGTTTATTTTATTGTTTTTTATTTATTAATCAAGTTGACAGCTGACAAGAAGGTGCTTTCATGTAAGAATGCAGATAAACTTTAACAATTTAATACTTCATCACTTTATATGAAGACCACTAATGTAAAATTTGCTGAGTAAAATGTGAACATTGGCAACACTATGTCATTGTCAATCGCACGACTATTTAGTCTCAAGTGTGAATAGCTGCCACCGATTCGACTAAATAGTTGGAGTAGTGTGAATACAACAGTCCAATTCGACCAAATCGATTGAGTCGCAAGTGTGTATAGGCTCTAAAAGCCTGCTGCCGGTATTCGATATTAAAATAAGAAATCTGGGTACACTGTAACAAACGGATGTGCGCAAAAGGAAGTAGATAAATTAATGAATAAGATATAATAAAAAAGGGAATGCAATAAAAATATGCAGATATATAAATAAGTATAAAAATAAGTAAACCAGTGGAAATAAAACTGAAAAACCAAACAAATATTGAATGAAAATTACGAATAGCTATTTTTTGTATTTATTTAAGTGAACAAACAGTGCGTTAAAGTGTAAACGAATTCATGATTAGTGCAATGGAATTTGTGTATACAATATGCTGAATGTATGTATGCATTTGTATGTATATATGTATGTACGTAGATAATGTGCATTGATGAAGAAGGCAAATTGGAAAATATTGAAAAGAAATTTTAAATTTCTTGTACCTACCTATGCATAAAAAGTACATGGAATAGACCTTAGCTTTAACATTAATTTTTCGGTATACATAGGTAGGTATGTATGTATTCCTTTTATTTTCGTAGATTTAACACAGCTATTAAGAGCTTTATGATATATATAGTTATGTACTTTATGTGAGTATATATATATATATATGTATGTTCATAAAAAAGGAACCCCTCCTCAATTGCATTTAATCAATTAAGGTAGGATTTTTTTTGGACAAAGTAAACAATTTTATCGGGCTGATAGATATGCATGTGATATGAAAATAGCTCATTGTATCTACACCCTTTCATTTCAAGTAGGTCTGTATGTATTTGGAGAAGTCGACTTCCTTTGAAGAAGAGGAAAGATAGTTAAGCAATTAAAAAAGTAATCTCAGAAAAGTAAGTAGATAAGTATGTAAACATGTTGCGATCACTTTCCCATTCAACAAATTTTTAATTTATGGTTTGTTATCATTGGCTGAGTTTAATTGTTTTTATTATTTTTATATTTTATGATGATGGTTTATGTTGGCGAAATAGTTTGTCCTCTACTCTCCAGCGTTTTTTCTTTTTTCTTTTGTTTTTTTTTTTTTTTTTGTTGGTACAACGATATAAACAGGGTCAAATGGTTTTTAAACAGTTACATCATTTTCTTCTACTCCACACAAAAAACAAAGAGTAATAAGCGCTTTAACTTAACAAATATTTTTCTTTTATTTTCAGACCAAACATAAAACATCTTATCTTACCCAGCTTTATACATCTAAATCAATACATAGATATTGTCAAATATACATACATATGTACATTCCAACGCTCGACAGCCAAAGAACCTAATTAACCTGTGTTGTTGCTGCCTGCCGTGCTGATAAGAAAGACAGATAAGCAGAGGCAAAGCGCTGCTGGTCTCAATTCCAGTCATTTGTTGATCAGTACTTATGTTTATGGCTATATTTTACGACCGATAAACCTACCACTCGACAGCTCGGTTACTCTACGAAGTTGTTCATCTTTTTAGTCTAAATTTTCATGATATAAGGCAGAATTAAAGGTGCGTTAACGGCAGGCAGTAAACGAATGCAGAATCCAACATACACAAAGTGTTAGGAAGGAAAATTCTTCGCAATAGCGCAAAAGCCTCTGAGGTATTGGAATTAATACTTATTATAACCCTACAAAGGTGTTTTCGCATGACGCAAGCTTAACAGCAAGTGTAAGACATACATATAGTATCGTTTTACTTGGTTTTCTTTGGTCTTTTTGATTTTCGAGTTCCAAGTTCGTTGTCCCTGTTGTGTGTTTTTTTTTTTTGTTTTTAACGCCGATGCGCTAGCACAATTCGTACAACAACAAAACACCTACAAATATCGTGCACGCGTAAGCTGTTATTACCAGATAATATTATCAACAACGACGCACAATGTCGCATGGCATAATGGGCGGTGGTGGTGCAGGTGCAGCGGCAGCAGCAGCAGCTGCGGCTGCAGCAGCGGCCGCTGTAGTAGATAGCGGAAATTTAAATGGACAATCGGGCGGCGCCACAGAATATCGAGAAGTACATTGGACATCCAATGTTATGGATTCATCACGCGTTTCAACATGTCTCATTTCCATGCTACTAATCGTATACGGTAGCTTTCGTAGTCTAAATATTGAGCAGGAGGCACGTGAACGTGAACAAAAGAAACGTAGTGAATCGACGTTGAATTTAATAACTGGCGAACCGGTGGAACAGGAAACGAGTAAGTGTTAGCGTAGAGGTTTCACGATATACTCTAGAGTCTAGACTATAAACCAAGATTTTATTATATACTTATGAGTGCAATAATTTCCTTTACAGACAAATTCGCAACATTGGATACAATGCATGCCTTGTGCTTACCACTGGGCGCTTCTGTTTCGTTATTAGTAATGTTCTTCTTCTTCGATTCGATGCAGTTGCTTTTCGCCGTATGCACAGCAAGTAAGTTTCCAAGCAATTAAGCACACAGCAGAGCAGCCAAACATGAGTGTAGTAACCTCAAAAAACAAAAAAAAGAAATACATTTACTGCATTTGTCTGTAACCCACTACTTAGTAACATAAATATAACTTTTTATTTTACATTTGCAGTAATTGCCACTGTCGCCTTGGCCTTTCTGCTACTGCCCATGTGCCAGTACATTATACGCCCCTGCACCGATGGCAATCGTATATCATTTGGCATATGCGGCCGTTTTACAGCAGCTGAACTCTTCAGCTTTGCACTCTCCGTGTCAATTGTCTGCATTTGGGTATTAACTGGTCATTGGTTGTTAATGGATGGTAAGTCTACATGAAACAAATTTAACTTAAGTGCTACATAATACTTACAAATTTTCCACTTGTATTTCCAGCGATGGGTATGGGCTTGTGTGTTGCATTTATCGCTTTTGTTCGTTTGCCCAGCTTAAAAGTCTCAACGCTACTGCTAACCGGTTTGCTAATCTACGATGTGTTTTGGGTGTTCTTTTCATCGTATATCTTTAGTACGAATGTAATGGTTAAGGTGGCCACCAGACCCGCCGATAATCCCGTAGGCATTGTAGCGCGTAAATTGAATTTAGGCGGCATTGTAAGAGAACCACCGAAACTTAATTTACCAGGCAAATTGGTTTTTCCAAGCATACATAATAGTGGACATTTTTCAATGCTTGGTCTGGGCGATATTGTAATGCCGGGTTTGTTGTTGTGTTTTGTACTACGGTATGATGCGTATAAGAAGGCGCAGGGTATCACATCAGATCCAACATTACAAGCACCGAGAGGCGTGGGCTCGAGGCTTACCTACTTCCACTGTTCCTTATTGGGGTAAGTACTTAAGTGGATTGAAGCTGGAGTAGGAGCTAATTTTTGCAATTCATCACGCCGACTTACACACTTATAAATACTTTTTTTTTTCTATAGTTACTTTCTTGGTCTACTTACCGCTACCGTAAGCTCAGAGGTTTTCAAGGCTGCACAACCTGCATTGTTGTACCTGGTACCGTTCACGTTATTGCCACTGTTGACCATGGCTTATCTCAAGGTGAGTATATTACAGAAGTTTGTTGTATATATAAGTAAAAAGATGTATTTATAATCAAAAAATGTTCCTCCTTGCAGGGTGACTTGCGACGTATGTGGAGTGAACCATTCATTACACACCAAACGTCGAAGCAACTGGAAGTCTAAGTGTGCTTCTTATGCTGTCCTATCCATATGGATTCCCTATTATCCATAATGTTTTGTATTTAAGTATCGTATTTTAAGCAGAGCTGGGCGCTAAGGATTACGATTACATTTTGATTACTTACGATTACAATTACTGTAATTGTAATCCTTAAATTTTTAGGATTACGACTACTGTAATCGTAATTGAGATTTTTACGATTACGATTACTGTAATTGTAATCCTTAAATTTTTAGGATTACGATTACTGTAATCGTAATCATAGAACGTACGATTACAATTACTGTAATCGTAATTGTTAAATTTTTAGGATTACGATTACTGTAATCGTAATCATAGAACGTACGATTACAATTACTGTAATCGTAATCGTTAAATTTTTAGGATTACGATTACTGTAATCGTAATCATGGAAAGTACGATTACAAATACTGTAATCGTAATCGTTATATTTTTAGGATTACGATTACTGTAATCGTAATCATAAAACGTACGATTACAATTACAGTAATCGTAATCGTAAAATTTTTAGGATTACGATTACTGTAATCGTAATGGTATATTCAATGATTACGGTTACAGTAGGTACTGTTGATAAACACATCTCACACTGAAAAACTCTCATTCAGTTTATGAATACATATACTTTCCCCATAAAGGAGCCGTCTATATACATACATATATGAAGATTTAGAAATTGAGGAACAAATGCCCTATTTCAAAGAAATATTGCAATTTTTGCCCAAGCATCAGCGCTGTGCAAGTCACACTCTGAATTTGCTGGATAACACGGACTACCTTAAAATTCTCAAAGAAAGCAACGATCTTTACCAAAATCACATTCAGGTATTAAGCAACTAACTAAAACTAATAATACATAAAAATAAAATAGAGATTCTCTTGAACTGTATATCGAATCTTTTCGCCTCATAAGCAGAAAATTAAATATTTTTGAAAAGGAATTTAGATAAATATAAATTTTCGGACCAAACTAGTAAGCGCCCAAAAGGAAGAGAGGTGATATAGTAAACCGCTGTGCGATATCCCTTAACCATCTCGGATCGGGACCAAAATATATATTTGGTATCCTTTAGTGCAGGACTATCGATTTTGGGCATTAGATATACGAGAAATTAAATTTAATTTTTTCAGTCTCCATATAGTTTTCTGAAATTTGACCCTGTGCGACACCACTTAGCCGTCTCCGATCGGGACAAAAATTTATATATGATATGTTCGACTATATTAGCATCGACCTTGGTGGTGAGGTTCACGAAATATGATACGCAATTTGTTTCCATACATTTGGGGACCACCCTAGTATACATATATGTACATTTACCCATTTGGCCCAACGGTACTACAATCATCAATACTTTTCTCCTTACATTTCCTTTAGGGAAGATAACAACTTCCATGACTATGCCCCATGACTATGATCGCCTTTGCATGAATGACTTTGTATAGTAAAAAAAGCAATGAAGCGAAAGCGTAAGGTTTTCATTCCAAGCCGCATGCTTCTTTCATATGGTCGTTATTATAATCTTGTTAGGTATTCACCATGAATGGTAGCATTATTGTGGCGCTGAATATACAGCTGTCTACCATCTAACTTTGTTATGTACTTCATTCGTATTCATTTTTCTGTTTCGGTTTACTCTTCTTAACTCCTACTTTAACAAAAACACATTCCTGGGGTTTGTCGATACGAGGTATTGCAATTTAAACGACGATATGTAAACGTTATTTAACTATGTATATCGTACTACTAATTTAATTTTTATTATAAATCTTTGTCATACATATCTAAATACATACATAAATATCGTCGTACCATACGAAAACTAGCTCACAATTTTTCTGGCTGACGAATACAAGCACATTAAATTTTTGGCTGACAAAAAGTAGAAATTTTGTTTAAAAACAACAATTTTAATGTAAAAACAATTTTAGTGTAAAAACAATATATACATACATATGTTTGCTACTTTTCGTCAGCCAAAAGTCAAATGTGCTATTTTTCGTACATACGTGTATACAAACTGTCTATGTAACCACATATGTATGGATATATGTATGTACATACATATGTATAAGCAGTTAAGGGGATGTTCTGGTAATGTATAAGAAGTTTTACTGTACAAAATATAATTAAATCGTAATCAAAATTTTTACAATTACAATTACTGCAATCGTAATCCTAAAAATTTAAAAATTACAATTACTGTAATAGTAATCATAAAACGTACGATTACAATTACTGTAATCGTAATCGTTAAATTTTTAGGATTACGATTACTGTAATCGTAATTGAAATTTTCGCGATTACGATTACTGTAATTGTAATCTTTAAATTTTTAGGATTACGATTACAGTAATCGTAATCATAGAACGTACGATTACAATTACTGTAATCGTAATCGTTAAATTTTTAGGATTGCGATTACAGTAATCGTAATCATAGAACGTACGATTACAATTACTGTAATCGTAATCCTTAAATTTTTAGGATTACGATTACAGTAATCGTAATCGTAAAAATTTCAATTACGATTACAGTAATCGTAATCTTTAAATTTCTAGGATTACGATTACAGTAATCGTAATCAAAATGTAATTGTAATCCTTAGCGCCCAGCTCTGATTTTAAGTAGAATGACTGATTTAGAGAAGGAGGCACCAGTTTGGCGTGTGTAACATATATTCTTTATTAATGTAGCATGTTACAGGGAGGGGGAAGCTTATCAATATGCATAGTGTTAATTAAGAGCGCGTTGGGAAGGAGGGATAGTAACTAAGCAATGCATTTGTTACACACGTTAATTTTTTAGGTTTTAGTATAGTGAGTTTTAAAAACGATTTTATTTTCATTACATTCACCGAATACCATTCATACACGACATACATACGTACATACATTTACATAAACATATATATATATAATTATGAAACTACATACTACGCTGTAAACAAGCAGAAACTAAGTAAATTAGCTAGCCAAGTAGCTGGGACAATTGTAGACAATTTCATGGAGTTGAAGCTGACTTTAGTTTTGGTTTTATTTCTTTCTCAGTTTTTAAATGAATGTATTTACTAAAAGAAAATGTATGAAATTGTTTTTTTTTTGCGCTTTTGTTATACATATGTGCATTCAAAGCTGTAAGCTAAAGTAATTAAAAATTCATTGTATTCAATTATAGCACAACATATTCTTTACTATTATTTTTTACTAAGTAAGTACATACATTTGTATACCTACTCTTTAGCTTTGCCATTTTCAAATTGTTATGCTCAAATTGTAATTTTAAATTTTACATGCATTTAACTACACAAATCCAACTTTGTGCTAATTCTATATATAAATTGAAATTGTTTTAAGTTTTAAGCAATGTCATGTCAGAGAAAAAAGATTGAAGAGAAAAAAAAATTGAGCTTCTCATGCACTGAAATTTTTAAGCGTTTTCCTTGTTTTTTAAGTCAATTAAATGTTGTAACTATTTTAGGAAAAAGCCAACTGTAACGGTAAAAGTAAAATAAGAACATACTTACACACAACAATTTAACCTAATTTTCTGTTTCAACCAACCAATGCGTGTTGCTATAACTACACATACATATATACATAACATATGCGTAATTTATTGTTGTTAGGTACATAATTATAAACAAACAAAAAACACTATCATTTGCTCTTTATTAAATAGGCTACGTATGTATATACGGGAGCAAATAAGAAAATTTGGAAAGGCCTTCCTTTAATTTTTAGCATATGTTTTGACTTCTAACAAAAGGTATTGACTGCAAAAAATGGTAAACAATGATGTTGTTTTTACTTAGTGTACTCTATTCTGAGACTTTTAAAATACAATATCTCCTCAAACCCAACGAAACTATTAGCTTATTTAAGCACTTGTACAAGCATCATTAGCGTATTTGCGAACAAAAAGTAAACACTGCGAAATTAATTGCTTAACAGAGTAAAATACATAAATATGTATATGTTTGCACACATGTACATAATTGTCAATAAAACCACACAAGGTAATAAATAAAACAAAGACCGGAAAGTAAACAATTTCTAATGAAAGATCTGGAACATTTTTTATTGATTTTTTTCTTCTTTCTTAAATTTGTTGAATAACAAAATACTGTTTATTTGGACTAGGTTCGATTGTGACGTTAACACATTTTGAAAATAACATTTGCGAAGTTTTTTTTTTCCTTCACTGAAGGTTGAAACAAAATACGTTAATTTCTATTTTGAAAAACTTTGGCAAATCTTTCCAGTGAATTCAATGTATACTTGTATTTTAGTAAGTATGTATGTAAGTTTAAACCCGTTAAAACAAATTAACTGCACGCAAACATTTTACTTAAAATTAAGTTTTATTTCAAGTTGTAGGCGAAATTCAAAAACATCATAAGAAAAGCCAACTAAAACAAAATTCATACATATATTACATTTGGCTTAAATTAAAATTAATTAATGATAAAAAAAAAATCATTACCTAAAAACACAAAATAACGGTAGCTATAAAGTAAGCAAATTTTTTGAATACACATGATTTACACACAAACATGCAAGGTGTGTTTACAAAGCCCACAGCGACATGCTATGACTTGTCATTTTCTTGAGTTTGGTTAATGTAAAAAATCATCATAATTGCCTCGACAATTTACATATATTTTTATGAACTTGGTTATAGTATATGTATACACAAAAATATGTAAATTGCGCATTAATTTTTATTATATTTCTATTTGCATTATTATTTGCTGATTAACTGTTTAAAATTTAGTTTAACTACTAAGTATTAGAACAAACTTTTATGATAAAATAATGTAAATGCCGATTTTTTATGCTATAAGTATGTGAATTTATTTTAATATACTTATGCATGTATGTTCATATTCATAAGGAAATTGTTTAACAATAAAGACTATACGAAATATTAAATACTTGACTTTTTTAAATAAATTTATCATAAATTTTTCGTGCATATGAAGCAGCAGAAGCTATAGCTTCTGTTCGAAGAAACATGCTTGTAAGTATCAAAACGAGAAAATGGCTTGTAAGATGATTTGGATAAATCTTTCTACCTGTCAATGCCAAAAATTCCTATCTTCTTTCGATTTCTGCAGTCTATATGAAAACGTGGAAAATTATAGGTAATAATAATATCATGATATTTCCTTATTTTTATTGAATATATTTTGTGTCATTATAATTAATATGGGGAGTTTTTTACCCTATACTTTTATCAACCATTTATTTTAATGGCCCAGTGCACAACGTGACTGTAGTTTGCTAGAATGTCAATTTTTCTTCACAGTTGGCAACGTGCGGTATGTATGCGCATTGCGCAGAATAGTTGGCAAGTCAAGCACAGTGATGCCATGTATAGGGAAAAGAGGCTACAAGTAGGGAAATTCGACCTCAAATTTGCAATGTAGGGAAAAAAGGACAGATTTTCAAAATTTAGCTAAATGTAGGGAATTTTTGAAGACAAATATTTTCCTTTTCTTTGCAACCAATTAGTAGGAAAAACAAAAAGGAGCACACCTCGAATTGGGAGAGAAGCTCGGCCATAAAACTCGTCAGAGTTATAATAGCGCCATTGTATTATATTATTGCAACGAATTCATTTTTTCTAAAAACCTAAAATTTTTTAATAGCTACAAACAAAATGTTTCTGCCAAGGCAAATTCATTATGGTAATGGCAGACCGAATTCGGCAATATTCCCTTCGATTCGCTTTAAGTTTTTGTCCATCAGAATGTCAAACTCAAAGTCAAATATTTCTTTGTTCGACATTTTTCTGTATTCTTCTGTACACGGCGAGTTAAAAACGAGAAGAAGAAGAAGTCAGCTGTTGTACTTTATTCTGATCTGGGAATATATTCTTCGACCTGCTTACAGGGCCTCAGGACAAACGTTCTTTTCGTTAGCTTCGCTTCTGGTCCACCCCCAACATTTTTTGCTTTAGCTTTGGGTTCGCTCTTAGCACCAAATTTCGCTTATACACTTTGGTTGTGGTGATCAGAGATGCGTTTGTGGACTTTTCTTACCAAACCAGTATAGGAAGTAAGTATATACGGAAATGTGGACGTGGTACCTATCATATAAAGTGAAATTTTCATGTTGTAATTGAAATTAAAAAATAGGGCTGGTCGAAATTCGACCACTGGGCGATTGTTGTTCAAATAAATGCGATAACAAAAAAAGTATTCACTGTCATCTTACAATGTGTATCAATACATGATGCGACCACATGATATTTGTATTTCTCTTAGTCAAGGTATGATCATTTTAATGGGAAATGTCTGCCCCATATTTTTGTATATGAAAATATCTACATAAATACATGTATACATTATTTATTTACATATATTATATAAACACAAATAAACATAAAAATTTCTATGTATGCATATGTGGCTTTTTGAATAAAAACTTCATTTCCATCAATTTTGTGCGTGTTTATTTCAATATAGAGAAAATACGTCGTAGGGAAATTTGTAGGGAAAAATTTCGTTAGCGTAGGGAAAAATAGGGAATTTTTTTGTATGCCGTAGGGATTTTTTGTCCAAGAATATTGGCATCACTGGTCAAGCAGTCAAGTGAAAAATTTTCTGCTCAATAGGTACGTGAAAAAAATTGCGAGTGCATTTTCCCTTTAATTTAGCATAAATACATAATTTAAAAATTGTGTTTATAATTAATATAAAAAGCTTGAAGTAATGTGCATAAAAAGTGAACTAAAATAAGTAGCTTAGTGTATTTGTTAAAATTAAGAATGAAGCAACAAAGCTACGGCGACTGGCTGCTGTCGGAAGGTCGAAAAAAATCATGTGTACTATAAGAACAGAAGCGTGGAAGCCATCAGCTATGAAAGAAAATGCGCAAATTTCATAAGATAACATATTTTCAACAAGCATAAACATTAAAAAACGATTAAAAAAAATAAAGGTACGTAAATTTCAATAGTACAGATTGTGCAAGAAAAAGGTATGCATATATATATATATATGGATGTACATATGTGCATACCTGCGTACGAATTCATGTACATACATATGTACATATGTAAGTATTTTTCTACATACGGAATGCGTAGCAAATAAAAAAAAATATTCTCGCCTGAATGCATTCAGTACATACATATATGTAAGTCAATATTAAATAACAAAAAAATAATGCACATACCTACTTACATATACATATGTACATATGTATGTTGCTGTGTTCTGCATTGGGTTGGAATCATCTTTTGAGGAAACGACGTATAGTCCTGGGGAGCCTCTTTCTAAAAATACGTGCGCATATATCAAGGTCTCATTTATGAGCTTCGCCTATCAATAATATTAATAGGTGAAAGGAAAAAGGGGCGTGGTTCTTAACCCATTAGTGGTCAAAGCAAACCTACAATAAATCTATATATATAAAAGGAAGTGGCGTTAGTACAAAGCGTATAACTCAAGAACGCCTGCACCGATTTGGATGATTGAGACAAATTCAGATTGTTCTCTGGCCAGAATAGGAGAATATCCAATAAAATTCCCGAAAAATTCAAAAAAAAAAAAATATTTTCCCATATATTTTGTATATCTTCTATATATATAAAGGGAAGTGGCGTTAGTACAAACGCGTATAACTCAAAAACGCCTGCACCGATTTGGATGATTGAGACAAATTCAGATTGTTCTCTGGCCAGAATGGGAGAATATCCAATAAAATTCCCGAAAAATTAAAAAAAAAAAAATATTTTCCCATATATTTTGTATATCTTCTATATATCTAAAAGGAAGTGGCGTTAGTACAAACGCGTATAACTCAAGAACGCCTGCACCGATTTGGATGATTGAGACAAATTCAGATTGTTCTCTGACCAGAATAGGAGAATATTCAATAAAATTCCCGAAAAATGCAAAAAAAAAATATTTTCCCATACATTTTGAGATAGGGATAGGAATGGGGATAGGGATAGAGAAAGAGATAGAGACAGAGATAGAGATAGATATAGGGATAGGGGAAATTAGGTTTGTCGCGGCGAATATATGTTTATCTCTTTTGTTCAGAGAATTGACAGTTTTATAACTTTATTGGAATAAATTTTAGGCAGAACAACGTCTGCCGGGCCAGCTAGTATAAAATATATCATTGGGTGTTCCCAAATTGGCACAGCAACCACTAATGGGTTAATATGAGAGTACTGTTTACTGCTTCGGCGGGGAGTTGCTATCAAGGTTGGTATATACATATGTATATTAAATATACTATATTTGATATTATTAAAAATATTATTCCACAGCAAAATACATTTCGCATAGGTATTTTTTTGTTAAATCCTAGAAAAGAAGAGGGGGGGAAAGAGTTCAGAGCTGAAAAAATAAGAAATTTGTTTACTTGGCTTTTCCGCTCCCATGTAGTACATCTTCTGATAATTTTTATTTTTTTATTGCTTCTTAACAGCAAAAATTAACAAAAAGAAATTAAAGGCATGCGCGTATAATTACTGCAATGCATATATGTAGTTAGGTACATATGCACCCATGTATGTACCTAAGTACTTAATTTATTTACGAATGCATGCTCATATATAAATACAGAGAAACCTCTCCTAACGGACACCTCTCATAGGCGGACACCTCCCTTGAGCGGACATTTTTTCATGCACCAAGGTTTAGGTTAAATTTTTAGAACAAATTGCCCTCTCTTAGGCGGACACTCTCTTGGCCGGACGCGGACAGTTATTTACTATTGAATTGAACTAAAAACCTCTATTAAGCGGACACGAACCTCTCGTCAACGGACACTTTGATTTTTTTTCATAACGAATCACATAAAAACCTCTGTTAGGCGGACACGAACTCCTCTTATGCGGACAAAATATAAGTATGTATAGCAATATAAAAAAAGTTCGTGGAATGTTCGTTAGGTAAAAGGCGCTACGATGAAAGGGGAATCACCAACTAAAATAAATGTCCGCATGACTTTATTGGAATAGATATAACAACATTCACGGATTCCCAGTTAGATGTTCTAACTAACGAAAACGTCGAAACCATTGAAGATGATAGTACTAACACTAACTACCGCTGAAAGTAGGTAATGCAATCTCCTCGAACGAAATGGCTTTGACTGCAGTTTCAAATTTGAAAAGATTTTGCATGGAATACCTTATTGCATTTGAATTGTTGCAGAAATTTGAAAGCCATCTGCAAAACAATTTTATTTTAAATAAGCAGAAAACCCCTCGTCAATCGACAATTTCGCAATTTTTTAAATAATTTCAAAGATATCCCAACATTTCTAGTTCTCAGCAACTTACTAATTGATATGTAATATGTATTTTAATACTTTATGTATATGTATACATATCGCCCGTTTTATGGAATAGGGATTTAACTCGAAATTTTCGATTTATGGGATTTTGCCATATATTTCAATAACTGGGTAGTGCCTTTGAGTCTAGTCTTATAAAATACTCAAAAAGATAGAAATGGCGGAAATAAAAGTGATTTTGTAGTTAGCCGTAGAAGAAAACTATTTGAAATTATAAAACTTTATTTGCGTTTTCCCAAAAAAAATTTTTTTTGATTTAAATCCCTATTGCATAAAACGTGCGATATGTACATACATAAATATGTATATGTTTTTATGTATTTAAGTGAAATTTTGAAGACATAAGAATCCTTGTTTTTTCAGTGATATATGAATAAACAAATCCTTTAAAATTAAAAAAATGTCTAAAATAGCAACCCACTCCCTTAGGCGGACACCTCTCTTGGGCGGACAAAATTTGCCCGACGGTGATTGTCCGCCCAAGGGAGGTTTCACTGTATATACATAGGTATCTAGGGTCGGCTTTCCAATAATGCCGCACGCCCCCAAAAAAATGACTTTTACTGGATGGTAGGGGAGGGGAAGTAGGTTCTGAATTTGTTAAATTTGGGCGCCGGACGTACCTGGTTTTCCCGGAATTTGTTAAAGTTGTTAAATTTTTACCTATTTTTACACACACACACACAACTGACATAGGTACAAGGTAAGTATTTGTACAATTTTGCGAGTTGAAATGGCCGCAAAAGTACTGTTGACCGGGCCATAGATATTACGCTGAAGGGTGTACTACGCAGAAGGACATCACCGTGGCGGTAGCCACGGTTAGGTTGTATATCCGGACTTTGGTGGCGTAGCCCAGGGTTATTTTAAATAAGCGCGGCCGAAGGCCGCCAACGCAGAAAAGTGTTCTGCGCAAAAGCACTGTGTTTTTTCTTTATCTATCGAATTTATATGGAGTTACTAAACTTTAACCATAAATTCCTCGAAAACGAGGTACGTCCGGCGCCTAAATTTTACGGATTCAGAACACCCTTCCCCTCCCCTAACCCACGGTACAAATCGTTTTTTTGGGGGCGTGCGGCATTATTGGAAAATTTCCCCGGTATCTACATACATTATACCATCTCAGAGAAATGTCCACGGCACATTATCTTATCTAAGTTATTTGCGCGAGGCCATTTAGATTTCTAATGTACAAAAGAACACAGATTGTTTTTCACTATATGAAGCATAGATTTAATAAAATTATTAATTTCTTTAACGTATTCACAATTTCTTTAATTCTTCTAAATTTTCAATTTTATTTTTAGTAGTAAACCATTTTTAACCGTTACAAACGGTAAAACTTACTAAACTAAACTACAAAAGTTTATTTGACAATTCTGCGACCTGACGCTTAAATTCAGTACAATTCATTAAATAAACAAAATACACAGAAAAAGACAATGGGCGGTAATAACGCAGCAAACACATTCACCGCCGGAAGTTACATTGGTCCCATTGGCGGCAACAATAGCGCTGCCGGCGCCGCTTCATTGGGAGGTGGTAGCAGTGGCGGCGCCGTCGGCGGTGATCTCGTCTCAAATATGATAGCTTCAAGTGCTGGCACGTCATTTGCCTACGGCACGAGCTGGGAAGAGTTTTGTGAGCGACATTCGCGTGTGGCTGCGGCAGATTTTGCGAAAGCTTGCATTAATTATATAAATGGAAATTTGCCACCTGAGGAGGCGCGTAATATTTCCTATCGTAGTTTTGGACAAAAATTCGCCGAGGCATTTGTCGATCATTTCGATGCAGAATTCTGTTTGAGACGCAGTAATCTTAAGACTGGCAATGGCAATTCGTTGGAAGAAAGTGCTGGCACAAGTGTGGATTCCCCGAAAATTTTTCCAAAAGCATTTTTTCGACGTCTATCATTTAAAGGATTGCGCAAGGGCAAGGTGAGCAATTCGCTAACCGAAACTAACAGCCATTTCCATTAGCTTTTTACACATTTGGAACAGTGCATTTTTAAATGTTTTAATATTAGAATTTCCTGTTTTTGCAGACGTTGTTTCATAAGAATTCGGAAGATTTAGATGGCAGTAAGCATGGCAAGACAAAGATCTCAAAGATAATTGTGGAGTGCCGCAAGGAGGGTTTGGTTTATAATTTGACGCCGGAAAGTCTGGATCAGCCGTCGAGCACACAAAAATGGGAAAAGTGTCGTCTGGCATTGGTGAAAGCCGTTGGCGGTTACATGCTGGAATTTTATACGCCACCAAAGTCGACAAAGGTTTGTGAGCAAACAAAACATATGTTAAAAAATCTTATTAATCGCTTTATTTTACTTTTCTGCAAATAGCCGCGCAGCGGTGTATTCTGTTTTCTAATATCAGAGGCGCGCGAGACCACACCACTTGAAATGCCCGATCGCGAGAATACGTTCGTACTAAAGGCTGATAATAATATGGAGTATGTTATCGAGGCTGAGAGCGCCGATGAAATGCGCAGTTGGTTGGCTACCATACGCTATTGCATGCGTACGCCGCCAACACAACAATTACCGTTGGAAAATGCCGAAGCATTAGTGCAGGGTGGCGCTGGCAGCGGTAGTATTGGCGGCATAGCAGGCGGCATTACAGCAACCACATCCATGGCTATGAGTCCAAGTGGTAATTTGGCCACAACTGCCGAGGGTGGCGGTGCTGGTGGCACTGTGCCACGCAGCGTTGGTGCCGTACAAAATCCACAATACCATCAAACAAGCATGCTCAGCTCGAATGGCAACAACATTGCAGCCAGTAGCTCTTTAACGGATAATACACTAGCAATGGCAAGCACAATTGCTGGAAATGCAACAGCAGCTACCACCGGTGATGGCGGCGCCAGCGCACCAACAGAGAGTATACCCGATATACCGCCAAGGCGTGAACGTGGCGAGCAACGTCTCTCCTCATCGAGCAACTTTGAAAATGAAGACAATGAACCAGATATAAATATAGCCGATTTGACGGCTGAAATGATGCAGTATCCATGGTTTCATGGTACATTGCCGCGCTCGGAGGCGGCGCGTATGGTGTTGCATTCGGAGGCGGCCGGGCATGGCTTCTTTTTGGTGCGTCAAAGTGAAACGCGCCGTGGTGAATTTGTGTTGACATTCAATTTTCAAGGACGCGCCAAACATTTGCGTATGACGCTGTCGGAGAAGGGCCAATGTCGTGTGCAACACTTGTGGTTCCCCTCCATACAAGAGATGCTCGAACATTTTCGACATAATCCAATACCATTGGAATCGGGCGGCACCTCGGATGTTACGCTAACCGATTGGGTGCACAATCAGGGTGGCGCAGGAAATGATGTTGATATTAACAATGGCGCAGAAACAAATAACGGACATCAAACGCAACAACAACAGCAGCAGCAGCAGCAGCATCCATCGCCGAGACATGTGAGATAGCCTAAATTATGGAGTATATTCAGTGTCAGTGATGATTTTGATTTATTTGATTTTATTATTTTTTCCTTTATTTTTCGAAGTTTGTTTTTCACTCTTGCTGACAAGCGTTTAAAATTGCACAAAGCCTTTAAAGAAGAAGTACTTAGGGAAATTGAAAAATCTTATGCGATCAAAATAATAGTAGAACCTTCTTTGCTGACCTAAAAGTTAACTTTACTAGCAACAGCATCACTTCATACATGTGTTACGGGCGCTAGTATCCTTCTATTATTTCGATCGCGTACATATGTACATACATATTAGACAATCCCTTATTATTTTATTAGCTTCTTCAGCTCCTTATTTGTTTTGCATTTTTTCGTTATGTAAATTTCCTCGTATATCATAATTGGCGTTATTTTTTCTTTTAATTTCATTAACACGTACATTTACTACTATTACTATTACTTATATAAGTATACATAACTATATATTTTTTTATATTTTGTTTTTTTCGTATTATCCAAAATCCTTTTTACGTTTAGTTGCATGGATCTGAACCATCAGCTTTCCACAATCAAACCAAACAATAGATACTAACACCAGTCGCACGCAATGCGTTCAAAAGTCACGTATTTAAAAATCAAAGTGCCATGTTTCTTTTTCTTTTCTTTCTTTATGCTACTACGGTACATACATACGTGCATATTCGTGCATGCGTGCCCCAAAAAAATAAAAAAAATAAACAAACAAAACATTCACAAAACGGCGTATAAAGCAGCCGCAACAACAAATTATCACAATGAACATGAGCGTGCGATTGAAAACGTACGAAATTGACTTACCGTTCCTACAACAACAACATCAACAGCAACAGTTGTTGCAGCAGCAACAACAACAACTGCAACAGGCGCATCATCAACAACAGTTATCGCTGCACAATCTGCATCATCAACAATTATCGCTGCACAATCTGTATTATCAACAACAGCAACAACAACAAAGTAGTACACAACATTTGCGTGCGTCGACAATCTCATTGCAATCACAGGTACGCCAAATTCTAACTAATCCTTATACATACATGTATACTTAAGGATTTTAAAAAATATATGTAAATCATAATAACAAATATAATAAGATGTTAAAATTTCTTTGTTTTTTTTTACAGAATCAACATTACAGCGGTACAGCCGGTGTCGCAAGCATTAGTGACCTGAACGCAAACGAAATGGGCGCTCGTGCCGTCGACAACCAATACAGCTTTGTGTAACGCGTATACACTGACAAAAAGGTTTTGTTTGGCCAAGCCGACAAATATACATAGTAGTTGTAAACTATATGCATACATATATACGCTAAAGTGTCGCTAAGTTTTATTTTATTAAAAAATTTAGTTAACACTTAAGCGATAATTTTCCTATATAAAGAGAAATGTAACATAACAGATTTCAATTCATTATTATTTACACATATTTCAGTATGCTGAATTGGATTTGAATACACTTAACAAAATACTAAAATTATGTTTAAAAAAAAATTAAAAATATGGTTCTTTATACACTGCTTAAGCCTAAAAGTATGCAATGCTTGCATACAAACATGCAAGTGAAGCTAAAAAGGTTATTTTGGTACCTACAGCGTTCACATTTTGATTTCATCTATAAAAAGTGAAATTGCTGCATTTCAAATACTTTGTAAATATAAAAAATTAAATTTAGTTTAATTTGAATGAAACTTTAAATTCGCTTATCTACTTAATTGAGTTGAAATTGCTTATGTTACGTATTTGTGTTTAAGCCACAAAAAACAAAAGTAAATAAAAATGACGTCACACCCCTTTACATGAACGGCTATAAGCCTAACGCACTTAATAACTTCTACTAAGTATGTACTATAAATTATTTAGTATATTAATTTTATCAGACATTTATTTTTTCTTCCTTTGGCCTAAGCATACTTGCATAACTGAAGTAAAAAACTTTTTTTTTGTTCACAATTCCTATGTGTACAAATTCTTAATTACAAACTATCTACTTTCCTTAAATATGGATTTGTATATACATATGTATGTATTCTCAATATAAAGTTATGTATTTTGTTTTAGAAAAAAAATTAAAATTATGTATATAAGCTATTTAGTTACATTAAGTACGACTGCGCTATTATTAACATATAGATTAAAGCAAATAGGTTCCAACATACATATTAGTATAAACATATGTAAATCTAGCTTATACTTTTATATCATTTGCTTTTATTTTCAATTTAGGTAAAAGTTATAATTTCATTATATACATATATGTATAAATGTCCATTAAGGAGTTAAATAAAATCGTATTTTTTGCTGATAATTGAAATTTGTACATTTCCATTTTATATTACTCTCCCAAACAGAAGATTACTTGTACAGTACACCACAGCGTTGAAATCTAAAAACTCACCACAAGTAGTGGCCAACACTACAGTGCTGCCCTCGTAGGATAGTAGGGGTGACCATTATTCTACTTTGCTATTATCGATAAGTCGTTATGGCAGACGATAATAAAGTAGTTTGTTACAAACAGCATTCTACATAGTAGTTTATTAAATATTTTTTCTATTTAAATATAGCTTAAACAGAATCAGCGTCGGACGAATTTTCACAGAGTCGCGACGTTCTATTAATGATTAAAATGCACGGCAGTATATGAGAATGAACAGAACGAAAATCGCCCGGCGAACATTGGCCAGAATAGGCTTATTTCTAATTTGGACGCTATCACCTGTCAAACTATTTGGATCTTTATAAAAAATAAAAAAAAAAAACAAATTTTTTCATGTGGGAAAAATTGAAAATATGGACAAAAGAGAAGAGTCAATGGAAGAACAAAGGAAACATCGTGATTATAACAATATGCATATGGCAATTTCGCGTTGATTCTTGGGCGATATTTGCAAACAATTGTCATCGCCGCGAAAACTCACCCAGCGATTGATTCTGTTTAAAGCTTTAATGGTATGAAGCTGAGCGAATAACAAAACAAAAAAATCAACAAATACTAAAAGCATGAAGCTGTCAAATGTTCAGTGTAAAAACCATTGTCAAAATATACAAGTCCCACAGCTCATCGAAAATCGATAAAAAAAAAAGTCGATATGTCATCGGCAAATGTCAAAATCGGGGACAGATTGGTATGGCGCGACTTCCGGGGGTACAGATTGGTATGGCGGACAGAAACGCAATTCCGGAATTGGGAATTGAAAAAACCAATTCATAATTCCGAAAAGAAATTAAGGCTGAGATCCTAAAACGCATTTCCCGGAGAGAGCGTAAACGCCAGCTATTCCACGAATAACATGTGGAAATCAACAACCTACAAAACAGAAAGAAGAAGAGCAACTTCTTCAAAATCAGCTGAGCACAGCTGTTCGACCTGTTTGACACACATCCCAGAGTCAACTCACTGTTCTCCATACACAATGGTAAAAACCATGATCTAATTAATATATATACCGTGGGTAAAAACCAAACAATTGTCAAAAAGCGGAAATCGAATATTTTCTCACCACCATGAGGTAATTTGCTATCGTTTATCGTTATCGCATGTCCTGTTGAGATAAATATGCGATAGGGCATATTTAACGCAAAAGATCATAAGTTAAAACATTATAGATAAACTTTTTTCCTTAAATAAATTTAGAGATAATATTTCTGCCACAGAAACTATTCGTGTCTATTGTTAGAGGGAAAGGCGCTGTTATATTACATTATTTGTGATCAAATGAATATAAATGTTTTGCTGTTTTTTTTTTTTTTTTTTTTTTCAAATTAGGTCTTTGAAAAGCAGCAATTTCAGCTAGGCAATAGCAATTCGAAATTAAAAAGGTTCGCCAATTAAAAAAAAAATAATGAAATTCTCAGCAAAGAGTTAAGAAATTTTTACTTATTCTTCTATGAAATTTAATTTAATACAATAATTAATTGTTTTACAGTTGTGACACTTTTGTATTCAGTGTGCGTTATTTTCTCGAACCAGCTGCTTCAATTATACGGCGATCGAATAACCAGATTTCTTTTGCTGACTGACTGCCGCATATCGTAGATTTTGTTTTGGAATAAAAAAGTAAAATATTATAAAAAAAACAAGCTCTCAAAAACTGTTTGTACTCAAAGAAAAATGCACCAATTAACTTACATCAAGAATATGCCGAAAGTGGAACTACATGCTCATCTCAACGGTTCATTAAGCATAGAATCCATTAAAGAATTAGCCGAACGCTTAGATGACACCAACAAAGCTAAACAAATACAAAAAGTCTGTGAACAAATTGTTGATTTCGATAGTCTTGATAAATGTTTTTTAAAATTTCGTTTCATGCACGACTTGACATCAACCCGCAGAGGCCTACAATTAGCCACCGAATTAGTAGTACGGGATTTCGCCAAAGATAATGTTATTTACCTGGAATTACGTACAACACCAAAAAACAATGCTGAAATGTCTAAAAAAGACTACTTAATATGTGTCTTGGAGACAATACAACAATCAATGAAAACCGAAAATATCCACATTAGTCTTTTACCATCAATCGATAGAGCGCAGAATGCTGCCGACGCAGAGGACACAGTGGATTTGGCATTGCAATTGCGTGACAAGTATGATGGCATCATTACGGGCATTGATTTCAGTGGTAATCCGAAAGAGGGCAACTTCATGCAATTTATGCCTGCCTTGGAGCGGGCACGTTCAAATAATTTAAAATTGGCCATACATTGTGGAGAGATCAATAATCCGCATGAAATAGAGCAAATGATTAAATTCGGTATGGATCGTTGTGGGCATGGCACGTTTCTGAGTGAACAACAATTGAGGGAATTGGGTAGCAAACAAGTTGCCATTGAATGCTGTCTGACTAGTAATGTTAAATGTCGTACTGTGGCGTGTTATGATGAACATCATTTTAAACGTATTTGGCAAACTAAAGTGGCGCCGATTTTATTGTGCACCGACGATTGTGGCGTATTTGATACCACGCTAACAAAGGAATTTGCATTGGCTAAAGAAATGTATAAATTAGGGGTAAGCGATCTTTGGAGTTTGTTAAAGAGTGCGGTTAAATATGCATTTGTTGAGGAAAAAACCAAGGAGAAGTTGTTGCGAGAAATTCTTAGCCGTTGTGAGGAGTTAACAAAGGAAGCCCAGGAAACGCCGAAGTAAATTGCATGGAAAAACTGTGTTTATTATAACATATGTACATGTCTACATTATTTTAAGTAAAAATATATTTTAATAAAAACAGCCGATCCTTTTGTATATATATATTTTTTTCCTGAAATTAGATATTGCTCCTACCGTTGTTGTTGTTTTAACGGCAAAGGAACTCCTTAGAAGTTCGTTTTATATGAAATCGATGCTAAACTAACGGTATTTGAAGCTTTTAAAGTTTTTTGTCAGCATTTGTATAAAATAAGTAATTTTTAAAGCGCCACCCAAATGAACAAACCTAATGTTCGTAAATTATCGATATTTACGCAGTGTTACCATATCGATTTTTCGTAAAGTGTCAACACTGAAATTCACCACACATTTATTTTGCAAGTGGTTTGTGTTTTTTGTGCGAAAAATCTAGTTTTTAACAAAAATTTATTGAACTAAAGTACCCGAGCAGTCAAAAACAATTGTCGCATACGATACACATTTACATGATCCACACACAAATAAATTAAAGTGATTCCACCTTTACTTTCTAACTGACGGTGTCAACCGGTGAGCTGGTGTAGCATCCGCCTCAACATCAAAATGGCATCAACAAGCACTGCAACAGCACCATCGCAGGATGCGTGCTATATCTCGCTACTTGGCTTAGCCGAATATTTTCGCACCTCCAAACCACCGAATATAAAAAAATGCATACAATGCTTACAAGCATTGTTCACCTTCCAGCCACCAACCAAAGTCGAAGCACGCACCCATTTACAAATGGGCCAAATATTAATGGCCTATACATTGAATACGGATTTGGCGCGTTCTCACTTGGAAATGGCATGGAAGCTATCTGAAACACTGGTACACTTTGATGATGTTAAATTTGATACCGCTTCGCTGTTGGCGCAACTCCATCTGCAATTGGAACAAAATTCACACGCTAAAGCTATGCTACGCCGCGCTGTGGAACTCTCACAAAATAATGTTTTCTGGCATTGTAAATTGTTGCTACAATTGGCTCAAGTGCACGCATCCGATCGCGAATACTCATTAGCCTCCGAATTGCTGGCCGTCGGTGTAGAATCGGCGGAAGAGACTGGTGCTACTTATTTGAAAGTGTTGTTTCTGTTGTCACGCGCTATGATCTTGATGATTGAACGTAAAACAAATGATGTGCTGGCATTGTTGAATTCGGCGGGTGCAATTATCGATAATAATATAACAAATGCACATCAAAAAGAATATCTGAAGGTATTCTTTCTGGTGCTACAAGTTTGTTATTATCTTGCTTTGGGGCAAGTGAAGACAGTGAAACCGAGCTTGAAGCAATTGCAAATGTCCATACAAACAATAATGGCGCCCAGTTGGCCAACGGATGAAGGTATGAATGTAAATATGTATGTTTGAAATGGGTACTTTTCTATAACGAATTTCTCTAAACATTCCAGCTATATTCGGGCTAAACGCTTTGGAAATGTTTGTGTGGCTACCGAAAGAGCAATTATATGTTTTAGTTTACTTGGTGACCGTATCACATTCAATGATGGCCGGTTACATGGACAAAGCGCAAAAATATACCGAAAAAGCGTTAACACAAATCGAAAAGCTAAAAGCGCAAGATGATAAGCCAATTCTATCGGTGTTTAAGGTGATCTTATTGGAACACATTGTCATGTGTCGTATGGTAATGGGCAATCGTATTCTCGCCATTACCGAAATAGCGGCAGCGCGCGATGTTTGCTTAGCATCACCGAATCGTACATTATTGCGACGCCATTCGGCGCAACTACATTGTCTACTCGGACTGTATTCGATGTCGACAAGCTTTTACGAGCATGCCGAAAGGCAATTTATCGCTTGTGTGTTGGAAACAACAGAACGTGATTTGAAATTGTTTGCCAATTTGAATTTAGCAATTATTTTTCTACGCACCAAACGCGAACAAGATCTGAAGCAAATTTTGGATACAGTATCAACGGAGAATACGCACACACACAGCAGTCAGGCGCTAATGGGCGGTTTCTATTATGTGCAGGGGCTGCATGCTTTCCACAAAAGCAGTTTCCATGAAGCGAAGTAAGTTTTTGTTATTAACTGGTTACGGACCAATTAAACTGAGAGAATAAAATTTATATCTTTTCTCGACTTAGACGCTTTCTGCGCGAAACGCTAAAAATGGCCAATGCCGAAGATTTAAATCGTCTCACTTCTTGCTCATTGGTTTTACTATCACACGTCTTTCTCAGCATTGGCAATTCGAAGGAGAGCATGAATATGGTAACACCCGCAATGCAATTGGCCTCCAAAATACCCGATATACATGTCCAGCTGTGGGGTTCGGCTATACTTAAAGATTTGCATCGCATGTCGAAGGATGTGCCGCATGAGAAGGAAGCATTTGCCAATCATGTGAAATACTCGGAAAATTTAATTGCAGATCAACGCAAATGCGTGCAGAGTGTGCATCATGCGTTAATTAATTGGTTTAATGCTGATCCGCCCACAACAGCAATAACAGCTAGTAGTGCGGCAGCTAGTGGTTATGATGATGGTGCTGGTTTCGTTGGCAGTGGTATTGGTGCTGTAGGTATGGGCGGTGCTGCTGTACAGATGGCGCTAATGAACTCCACAACGTAATTCGCTTTACATCACGCATTCATGGGCGACGTACATACATACATACTTAGAGATATAAACAAGGCGCATAGCTATCAATCATACTTAAAATATAGTCATACTTATATGCTAAAATTTTGTTTTAAAATTTGACAACGATAAATATACATACATACATAATTATGAAACAAAATTAAGTATGAAGTGCAGAGTTAACAGACAATTGTGGCATTAAAACGTTAATTTTATCATAGCATTACGATTGCCGTTGGAAAATGTCCGTATGTTTGTTGTTGCATGTTTTTGCACATAACAGTGCTGTATCAGTTTCAAACTGTCGAGTTATAACAGTACCTGAGACTCTTCGTTTTATTTAATTTTTGCCGTTTTTTTTTTTATTAATTTTTATTGCAAAATCTTAGGGAAATAAGCCTTAATTATGGCTTAAGTATGTAGATATAGAGCAATCTAGTCTCGATCGCGTTCGGGAAATCGTAAGCTCTATGTAGTACATACATAAATATATATGTATTCGTATATTTACCTCTACTTGGATAAAGTATTCTATGTTTTTAAGCATAAAGCATATATGTAATTTGATTCAACTTAGACCGCCGGCCAGTACAGTGCCCCTTTCAGTTTCTGTTAAACTTGTTCAATTGCTAATTGCAATAACTTTTCATCGCTCTCGCTAATATCGCGCTCACACTCTGTAACCCTAACAAATGTGGTTTTTTCTTCTTGCCCTTCGCCAGCCCCATCATCCCCATCGTCGTCCACATTCAATATCGTTATATTAATAGAATCATCAGTATCAGCCGCGTCCGCACTTTTACGCGCACGTTTTCTTGCGCCTGCATCCGTACGCGTGGCAGGCCGCTTTGTAACCGTTTTTTTAGCACTAGCAGCTGCAGCCGTATCCGCATTTCCATCGCCAACAGGATTCGCACCATCTTTGCCAGCGTGTGTCTTCATATGAGTACGCAATGTACCCAAATGCGTAAATGACCTGCCACAAAAGCACACATGAATCTTTTCATTTGTATGCGTACGATGATGTATAATGCAATCCTGTCTCTGTGTAAACGTTTTGCTGCAATAGCGACATTGGAATGGTCGTTCGCCGGTATGAACGCGCCGGTGATTTTTCAATGAGTACGACGATATAAAACGTTTCGGACATAAATCGCATGCGTACGGTCGTTCGCCAGAGTGCACACGTTTATGTTTAACCAGCGAACTGTTTATGGTAAATGAGGCCGTGCATTCGTCACAATGATATGGTCGTGCGCCGGTGTGTGTACGCTGATGTGAATCAAGTTCCGCCTTGGTAACGAAACTTTTGTCACAATCGGGGCATTTAAAAGGCTTCTCTTTGGAATGTCGCATAAGATGCTGGGTTAGATTGGTCTTTTGGCTGAATGCCTTATCGCATATGTTACAGGCAAATGGCTTTTCGCCATTATGTATGCGTAAATGATCTTTCAATGCCGATAACATGGTGAAAACTAAAGCGAATGGGGGAGAGAGAGGACACCTGTTAAAATTGCTGCTTTACTACAAATATATGAATGTATGTATGTAGATAGAAATTTCGATTGTATTTACCTTTTTTACAAACATTGCATTGATTTTTTATACTGCGATTGTGATCAATGATCATATGTTTTGCAAGTACTTCACTTGTTTCAAAATGTAACCCACATTCGTTGCACTCCTCACCGCGCAAATGGGTCTCTTTGTGCGCGTTCAATGTCGCCAATGAAATGAAACAGCGTTTACACTCAGTACATTTAAAATCAACTTTGGTGCAATTATTTTGTTTTGTATGAATGGCCAGGGAAAGTTGTCGTGCGAACCCTGCACCACAATTGTAACAAAAGTACACCATATCGGCTGGTTCAGTTTTTTGCACAATCGGTTGTTGTATATTTTTCTTGTTGGTTTTGTTGTTGGACACATTTTCTGTAGAAATCGACGAATCTCTATTGCCCTTATTGTTTTCCAAACTTTTTACTAGCTCAATTAGCTCCTTCTGAAAAACGTATTGTTGGTATGAAAATTATATATATATATTTTTTTTCTAATTAACTCACCTTCGCCGGCTTTTCCACTTTTTTAAGCTCACTGCTATGCTGTTTCGAACGATGTTTTGCCAAACGTTTCGCACTTACAAAAGTCATCGGACATGAGCCACATTTCAGCTCCCTCTTTTTTGAGGATTTGGCATTACTCCCCTCTGCTTCTTCTGCACCCACCGCAATTATGGTAAAACTCTGCTGTGAATTATCGCCTACTACTTCACTATTTGACTCATCATACTCATCGTTATATGTAAAACGCGTAAAAGACACTTCTTCCCCGTCTGCCTCGGCCTCCCCCTCAATATATTCAATATGCTGTCCGTCTTCAAGCAAATTTTGGTAATCACTACTTGTCTTGTCATGATTTTGTTCACTTTCATTTTCCGAATGTTCGATAACATCCGCCGTGGTGAGCTCGTAATGTGTGATTTCCTGTTCAATGGATCTACCTTGTGCATCATCTTTAGTACGCAACACCGAAAATCTTGTAACTTCTGCAGCATTTTCATTGATTTCTGTTTCCTCTGCCTCAATCTCCATTATTATCTCACTTTGCTGTGCTTCTCTGGTTTCAAGTCCAGCTAAATTGCGGCGCTTATGTGCTCCTGTTAATAATAATGATGTTGACTCGGTTCGAATGTTATTACCCGGTTGTCTTTTTTTATTTGTTTCAATGACTTCGAACTCGTTGCCTTCCACTTTTATGTTATCCAAACCTTTGGGCTTTTCCCAAATAATTGGTGATACTGATTGATTTTTCGTAATAATTTTATGTGGACTTGTTTGAACATTTTGACTAATGGGAATATTTGTTTGTGTACAAGCTGTTGATCGTTTTTTCACGATTTCGCTTTGAGTTTGTACACTCTTATTGCTCTGCTCCGCTTTGATTTGCTCAGCACCTTGTGCCTTTGGTGGTTCATCGGGTAGTGCATCGGGCACCAACTGCCTTAAAGTTCTGCAAGAATTTTCACATTTCGACTTAAATGAAAAGCAATGGTTGATTTCACTTATGCATGTTAGGCAAACTCTATCGGGTAATTTATCTTCCGGTCGTGGCTGTAAAATGGATTTTTTTATGGTATTTATTGTTTAGATACGGAAATAGTGCATATAATAAATAAATAAAAACATTAACAAAAAATTTCGCTTACATTTGTTTTTGTAAAATCTCGCAACATATCAGCAATGCATCCTCCGCCGCCGCCACGATCATCATAAATTGAAAGTAATGGACCACTCAGTCCCAAACAAGTGCGACAGATTTTCTCAATATCCATTGCGGTTATAAAAGCCAAACGTTGGAATGTGTTTCAATTTCAATATTTTGCAACAATTTCGTTAAATTAACAAAATTTTCTCCGTTGAAAAATGGTTGAAAATGCAATTAGCTGACAGAACACGTCAAGGTTTTTGTTTACATATGGCCATAACACGTTGCCAGACCATTTGCCAGACGATTCAAAAGTCAGGCTAAATAATAGCAGGTCTGCACTTGCTATAATTTTTTCGATTGATATCGCTATAAAAAATATCTATCAGAGTGAAGAATATCGAGCCGTATGCGCCCGAAAGTTGTAAAAGCCAAATTCAAAAATGTTCAGGAGAAGGTTTTTAAAAATTTTTTTTTACTTTCATTTTTTTATTTCGATTTCTTTTTTTTGCTTTTCGACAATTTTTAATCAACTTTAACCACCAAAAATATAAAACTATACTTTTCTAAAACGAAATTTAACGCTGATCCCGAATAGCATCTCCATTTTTTTGTGGTAGACCCTGTTTCTGAGATATCGGTAAAAATGTAGAAAAAACCGTATATACAAGACATCGCATGACACACATAAGTGCATGAAAAAATTGTATTAGCCACCGTAGCGATTTGGCATCTAATAAGAACTGTAGTGAGTTTCTGTAACTCATATCGATCAATGTTCTCTACTGAAATAGTCGATTTGACGTCATCATGACGTCATTCTCGATGCATGCGTTTCTGTATGAAAATGAGTCGAATGGATCAATAGAACTGACAAATCAGCTGATATGTTCCATTCCAATTCAGTAGGAATGATCGATTAAAGGTGTTTCTGTAAGCAAAATAGTCGATATATTATCTATCAATATACTCGCCAACTTTTTAAACGGTGAGAAAGCTTTCACCGGTCGAAAAAATGGACAAAACAGCCGAATTCAGCCAGAATGTAAGTATATTTTAATTAAAACAAATTATTTATGTATATATGTACATACTATATATTAATGAATATACATTTAAATATATTTAATATATATTTAAAGGATTTGTAGAGTCTCTTAAGGAGCGTCTTTGTACTCCCAAAATGCACACATACACACGTTTCTGCCTGTGCATGCGCATTGTCGCTTGTCAAATTAGAAATAGGTCTATATTTGCGGCAGCGACAAATGCAACCCTTCTGCCGTGAAGTCGTGCTGGCGTTAAAATATGTGCGCCCATAAGAACGTGTGCATTTTACTTTTGACAGCTGGCTGCTTTTCCCTCGCCGGTTCGAATGTGCTTAGAGCATTACATTTATTTTGGCGTTTAAGTTCTCGATTGGCGTTTCATTTCCATCACTGTTCCGAATTTTATCGATTAATGCTTGTAGAAACACTCGCTATCGATCAATAGAGAAGTTTTGATAGAATCGACGTGACGTCATCAAAATAGACAAATCCACTCGATTTCTTACAGAAACTCACTACTGGTAAAGAGAATCCCAACAAACATTTTTTGCCTTTTACTTAAAAATTGGTCAAGTAGTTTGGTTACAATGGCAAAAAGAATGAAAAAATCTAAGTTTGTGTAACGAATTTCAGATTCGACTCCGTTCTATCCCATAAAGAATTTAAATGTGAACATTTTGAGACTACTTTTGCAATAATGGGATGTATCAGTATTTATATTTACCAATTTTAATTGAGAGTTCTTAACCTAGCAATTTCCGTTTCTTTATAAAACTTTATTAAGGAGTAACATTTAACATTATTTCTTTCCATTTATTATGAGTTTTGAAGTGCACAATGTCTCTCAAAATAGCGATTAATAGGATAAAGAATTAATTGAATAAAAAAATTAATGCATTTCGCGATTTTAAGGAGAGGATAAATAATGAGGAATGTGTGTAAGTACTTTTGGCTATTCTTTTGTAATTTTCTGGATTTGTCTCCCACCATATCCTTGTTCCAAGATCTTTGATATCGCCTATCAAAAACTACTAAGTTCTGATGAAATCTCTCACCATGTTCATCACTTTCAGCATCTACGTTTGGAGGGAAATTATCGAGATTCAAGAAATTAATTTTGGAGAAATTTTAGAAATACACAACCAGTTTGTTTAAAACTGCTCTAAGCAGTAACAAAAGGGACCCTAACTATCGTGAAATCGGTAGAACTTTATTCCAAAATTATGGAGCAATAAAATGCAATATGCCGCACAAGAAAACCATATTGGCCATCGATATGTAATAAAATACAAAGTAGAAGTCTTCAAAGTGATAAAACCCTTGGTTAAATACCAACAAAACCCCGTTAAATTTGTTTATTAGTCACTAGTCTTCAATAATTTGAGAAGCAAAAAAGATGTAAAAGCCACTTCGTACTCACAAAAAACGTAAACAAACTGAACTTATGTACTTACATCAAAATTGCTTTTCATAACGGTACATTTTTCAGACATAAAATTTCTGGAGAAGATGTGGGGGATGACAAGTAAGCCATTTCTACAAAAAAGTGAAAATCGGAAATCATGGCCTTTACATTTTTACGGCGCATACGGCTCGATATGGTACACTTATATTAAAGCAACCAAATTAAATTTGTCATATTCAAAACGATTCAGCTTGGATATAATGAACCAATTTCATTTTCACATTACTTTAACATGGAATATCTCCTGAAGTAGGTATAAGCGTCCGGCGGGTGGGACTTTTTTTGTGATCTGTCCCCACTACCTCCCTAAAAAAATAATTTTTGTCGGATCGTGGTTTATTATATACAAATGTTCCCTTATTTGATTGTTTTATTTTATTTTATCTTTTACATTCCATATTTTATTTCATTTAATTTACTTTTATTTTACTCGATTTTATTTTATTTTGTTTTATTTTATATTAACTTTTTTTGCTTTCCATATTTTATTTTACTTCATTTAATTTCATATAATTTTATTTAATTTATATTTAATTTATTTAATTTTATTTTATTTTACTTTGTATTATTTTTCATTTTATTTTATATTATTTTAATCTATTCTATTTTATTTTATTTTAATTTATTTTATTTTATTTTATTTTATTATATTTTATATTAGCTGATATTTACCTGGATCAAAAATATCTATTACAATCTATACGGATCCCAAATTGATCCAGATAAATATCAGGAACACAGAGTTGTTGTTGCATTTGCATACAAAATTTTTATCCGGATCTGGACCACTGACACGGGAACTCACCTATTATATTAGCATCCAGTTAGCATCAAAGTACATTTCTTGCAACCCTGTATGCCCTTTGAAGTTGACAACTGTATCCATCTTGTCAATGTCACAAAAGAAAACCAATGATAAAAGTTTAGATAAAAGAAAAACCAAAAAGAGTGAAAATCTGTGGAGTGTTGTGCAAATTTTATATTTAATAAAAAATTAATATTTTTAATATATTTATTGCGTGAAAACTGCGCAAATACACCAAAAGGGAGCGGCGGTAATGCATTGTGTACATTGAGAATAGCACATTTGCAAAAACACGGACCCGATTTGTTCTGTAATATTTTTCTTCGCATTTTCTTTGATGAAAAGTCTTCAGTGTACTAATGGCCATAGTACATAATTTAAAGCAGTGAAATACTTCTTTAACATAAATAAATCTTGCTTAATTGAAGAAAAACTTTATTAGAAAGGAAGGAAATAGAAAAATATAAGAAATACAAGTACTTCAGGCAACCGTGTTGCTCGCTGTTCAGGTATGTTGCAATGTACATTTCATACGTATATATATGTAAGTATGTGGGCGGTTATATGTGTACACGCCTATTTGGCGGGGGTGGGCGGGTAGCTACCCATAGTGCTTGTAAAATTGGATAGTAAAAATTGTAAATAGCACTTGGAACAATTGTTAAATACACATGAGTACACACAAACAAACCTACTTATTCGTATGTATTTAACAAATGCACCTACGACAACGTTACGGCATTATTATTTTTGTGTCCCAAGAATTTTGTGTGCATTATAGAGCGACGCAAAATATTTAGATATACAGACGTATGTACATATGTGTTTACATATTTGAGCTTATTGGGGGGAGTTTCTGTGCTTTTAAAGATAAAAGGCCTGACATTGGACAGTCTTTTTTAGCTGCGTAAAATTAGTAATGAATTATGTTGAAAGATATGCGCTGATTGCTTTATCATATGATACCAATAGTTGCACATACATACGTAATGGAGTAAAAGCCTGTATAGAGAAATGACGTTCCCTCATGAACGTCGAATACACGTCCTTTCTGACGAATAAATATCTGAGACGTTCTCTTGTGAACGGCAAAAATCCGTCCCTTATGACGGCAGGAAATAAAAATATCTTGTTAAGGAGAGCAACACCCGTCCCTAGTGACGGGAAGGCATGTAAATATATCTTATATATATATATAGGTATACATATGTATATACATATATGAAATGTACATATTCTCGATCTAGCCTAAATAAGCCGTAACAAATAATTAAATAAATAAATAAAATAAATAAATATGTGTGTAGTGATATTTATCTTTAACTATCGCACCCCAGTAGCGAATAGCAGATTCTAAGCACACCCTCTCTGTAATGTGTATTCCGGCCTTAGCAAAAACTTGCGCATCTAGCATTGGAATAATAGAAATCATTAATATTCAAAACACCAAACATTTAAAGTAACAAGTTTCCTTTTAAGCTTCTTAATTAATTGTCAATTAAATATGGAGGCCGCAATCGCTTCTTCGAACTGCAATCGAAATTATGCAATTGCTACATACATACATATGTACTTAAATATGTATTTAAAATTTATTGGAAATTTTCTTGCACGAAAATCGCGAACCCTGGTGATTCACGAAGAAAGTCGATCACTTTTCTTACTTTACAATGACAGCCAATTAAATTGACATTTCCATTAGGCCGGCTGCACGACTGCAGTATTAACAGTGGGAGACGACTGTTTACTTAAACTTATCATGGATGTACTTGGGATATACATATGTATGTAAATGTGCTTCGCAATTGACATAAAATTCTGAATGACTGCTAATTGGATGTATGCATATTTTTCAATGCTTTGTGCGCGACCAACTCAGTTTCTTGTGCTTTGCATTTAATTGAACAAATTTCGCCTTTCCCCTTAAAGTATATCATATTTTTATTTGATGACTTCTTCTAATCTAACTTACCTCTCTTTTTTCTTTTTTAGTTTGTAATGGCTACATCACCACGCTCTGTCGATACGATATCACTTTGTTCCACCGTTTCCAGTTGCCCCGATCGCAATGGCTTCTACGGTGGCTTTCAGCGCACAGAAAAACCCAAGGAACCGCTCTCGAAGGCACAAATTATTGCGCGCGAAAAGAAATGGTTATACATGATTGACAATTGGTCACTGTATATGTCGAAAAATTACAAAAAGGTATATTAACAACAACAAAAAATATACTTACTAAACACTCTCGTTTTATTTTCTTTTTATTATTTTTGTTGTTCTAATTTGTTTAACAGATACGTGACCGCTGTCGCAAAGGCATACCGAAATCAGTGCGTCCACGCGCTTGGTTTTATCTATCCGGTGCCTATTTGCTAAAAAAGAAAAATCCAAATGTCTATAAGGAATTACTCGAACAACCTGGCAATCCGCATGTCATTGAGGAAATCAAAAAGGATAAACATCGACAATTTCCATTTCATGAAATGTTTCTAGACGAAGATAAAGTCGGACAAATTGAGTTATTTAATGTGCTAAAAGCATATTCCATATATAATCCAAAAGTGGGTTTTTGTCAAGCGCAAGCGCCCATAGCGGCCTTCTTGTTAATGCACCTGCCGGCTGAAGATGCATTTTGGGTGTTTGTTAGTGTTTGTGATGTGTAAGTATTGTAACAATAGGTGCTCCAAAATAGTTTACAAACCACTTAACATCAATTTCTATTTCAACTGCTTTTGCAGCTATCTGGAAGATTATTTCATTAGCGGTCTGGAGGTGTTGCAAAATGATGCTGGCATACTAGAGGGACTACTCAAAAAAACCTGTCCACCCGCCTATCGTCATCTACAAAAACACAAAGTTGAACCTTTGCTCTACATGACCGATTGGTTTCTATGCGCTATGACACGCACATTACCATGGGAAACGTTGCTGCGTGTGTGGGATTGTTTTCTCGCCGAGGGCATACGTGTCATCTTCAAGGTGGCACTGGTGATAATTGGCGCATCATTAAATCAGCACAAAGTACGCAAACAATGTAATGGTCTATGCGAGACGTTGGAAGTGCTGCGTTCGCCGCCCGAGCATGTGCTCGAAGAGGAATTCATCATAAATAATATACAAAGGCTAAATTTACGTGTCGAGGATTTTCAAATTGAACATACACGACAAAAAGCGCGACGCGCAAAACAAAAGGCCATGCAAGAGGCAGCACAAGCACAAGCAACAGCAACAGGATCAACAACGGCGCTGGCGTCAACGTCGGCGACGGCGTCGCTGTCAGCAACAACATCAGCAGCGTCTACAACACACGGCGGCAGCAGCGCTGTAAGCAGCAATGGCAGCAGTAATGGTTATAGGCTGTAATGTTAGCACAAAAAGAAAGTGGTGAAAGGTAAAGTAAGCAGCCGGTGAGAGTGCAAAAATTTATTATTAATTGGTGGGGGGGGCGGGGGGGGGGGGGCGCGTTTCAAAGCTGAGTTTGAGTTTTGGCTAATTTTTCTATTTAACTGTCGCGCGAAAGTTTTGAAAATTGTCCGTCCTTTAGTCGGTTGCGCGTTTTGGTTGAAATGTAAAGCGCTTTTCTCACTTTCGATGGCAATTGTATTTTATTTATAAGGGTGCTAAGCATTAACTCGAAAGTTGTTTTTGGTATTATTAATACATATTTTTATTAATTGATAAATTGATAATTACGTATGTACATATGTATGTAGTAATTTAAGCAGCGAGTGTATATGTATGTATACATACAAATAAAACTAACAAGCAAGCAATCAAGTAATTTAAGCAGAAAAAAACAATGTTTTATGGAGAACGCACAGTTTAGAGAAATTGCGAACAGTAGGCGGATTGAAAGTGGATATTGTACTACATACTATATAGAGAAAAGTATTAATATATAAGCATATGCATATAAAAACCATATAATACATTTACATAAGCAATAAAAACAGCGTAGATGGACTGGCAGGCACATATTAACATGCAGTGGACATGCACTAACATGAATTGGCACTTTTTAAATTTAATTCATATTTATACCTATTTAAGAAAGTTTGCGAGCGCGAGGACATATCAAGAAATATAGAACTTAAGCATACATATGCACACATGTACATATGTATGTATCTATGTATGTATGTACTTCCAGGGAATTAGGGTGATGCATATTTGGATAAAAGTTTAGAAAATTCTTGATTTAAGCAATTGCATTGTTTTTTTTTTTTTGTTTTTTTTTGTGTGCACATATACATACTTAGTAAAAACACTCATCATGCGCATTAAACATGTTTGCACAAGTTGTATAATACATTTGTAGTTTTGCTTATGCATGTATGTCATTCCGAAAAAGCGCGTTATATATACATATAATTTTTTTCGTGCCTACTTTTATTTAAGTTGTAATACATATTGTTATACTATATATGCATATACATACATACATTATAATTTAATTAACGAAATTCGTGCAATTTTTCTGTTTTAATTTTTTGTTTACCTTGTAAAGGACAAAAATTTTTTGAAAATAAACATTTATTCATTACTTAATGCAATTAATAATTTATATATTACTTTAATAAGAAATGCATTGCAGCTATACACTAATAAGCAAGTGGTGTGTGATTAATAAAAAAAACGCCATACAAATTTCGTTTGGAAATCGAAAAGAAAAAATTTTAATTTAATTTGTGGAAAAGTTTATGAAAATTAAAATAATTAGAAAAAAAACTTGTACATATTTCTTTATCTGTGTGAATTTGCGCTTTCAGCTTGAATGAGGAGGTTAAAGCGGCAAACATAACCTCTTATTTGGTTGCATGACCCCCAGTCATAACCAATTATAAAGCGCTGCTTCTAGACATTTTTTGTTTATTTTCCCGCTCCTCACTGCATTCAATTACATATATCGAGCCATAACCGCCGGATTGACGTAACCACCATATACAAATTTTTAGAGGAGAACGTTTTCTTTTGTAAATATCTACGCAAAAAAGCTACATATTCCAAAGAAGTTTTGCTGCATTATGTACCAAAAGTGGATAAAATCATCATACAAAATTTCACTGGAATGCGTTGCTCACTTACGTAGATATTTGCAAAAGAAAACGTTCTCCTCTAAAAATTTTTATATGCTGGTTACGTCAATTTGGCGGTTATGGCTCGATATGTACATACATAAACAGCAATAATTGCACACAACATACATACATTAAAATTGCATTTCGACAGATTGCCGTGGTTGATCATTAAACCAACTTGAAAAAAAAATAAAATAAAAATTTAATTGTAACACAAATATAAATGATGAAATACGCATACATATTATGTATATATTTTTATTACAAACATGCATATTAATCAATACATAAAAATATAAAATTTACCATTTATTTTTATCTATTACATATGTATTAAGAGTGTGAAAACGAATGTATATACATACACACATATGAACGATGGTTTTAAAAGAAGCATTAAAACAATAGATACGTATTAGCGTAACGTTTAGTAATAAAAAAATGTGAACTTTTTTGAACATAAATTGTTTATATGCATTTTTTATTTAAAAAATATGTATGATTGTAATGAAACAAAAAGGGTTCTTCATTTCCAAAGGTAAGCAGCAGCAACAAGCCCAAATGTTGTTCGCAGTAACACTGTGTAATGAATGACCTTGAACTAACTAATCTCAACATATTAGTTAATTACAGCGAGTCAGTTAGAAGTTGCTTGTTTCAACATGTATGTTGTTGTTGTTGTATTAGCAGTACTAAGCCCTGCCTAGGCAACACACCTTTGTCATAAACAATCATCAATTTTATCTAACGGTAAACCCAGGAAAGTTGCAGCTTCTATGGGGTTTGTCGAACACAAAGATGCCATGGAATGGACATAGAGAAAAATCGTGCGCTTATACAAAGTTTTGCATAAAAAAAGTTCAACATGCATTGTTTTTGTTTTTAATATAGCATTTTCCACGATATGTTTTAAATTTATTAAAGCAGAAGCGCTTAAAAATTTACATTATAATTTCTTTTCTTATGCATACATACATATATACATCTACATACATATATGTATGTACATATGTCTATTCGTAAGAGAATAATAAACATCTACAGAAGGCGCATTTCTGTCGTACCCAAGCATGAAAAGAATACTCGCTTATTCATAAAATTACCTTCAAAGCAACAACACCAACTCGACTATTTTTAAAATATTGCATATCGCATAAGCGAGTATTCTTTTCATGCTTGGGTACGACAGAAATGCGCCTAGACTTTCATGCTTCCATTATTCCTTTTCAGCTTCATCACCATCACCATCGCCATCACCGGGCGGTTTTGCCAAATCTGCAAAAAAGTCGCCAGCATTTGTAAATTTCGATGATGGTAAATTATGACGTTTATCCTTAAAAGTATTGTGCTTCTCATTGTATTTAATATCACCAAAATCTTCAAAATATTTCACATTCCAAAAGCGTACATCATTATTATGCGACGAGGAGGCAATCAACTCGCCCGAATGATTAACATCCAAACTTTCCACAGGCATGCTATGCTGTCCAACAATACCCAAATTACGAAAGGGTGCAATGTGACAGGCGCGTATGATGCCCTCCTCACCCGCCACACAGCAAATGCGATCGGTGATGGGTATCATTTGGCTAATGGACGTTTTTATGCCCGGATACATGTCGCAGTGATAGCCAAATTGTCCCCAATTGAATGAATACAAGCGCCCTTTCGATGTGCCCACCACCAGCTTGGAATCGCCACGAAATGTGCCCATGCAATTCAGCTCCTCCTCGTATGGTTCCGATTGTACGTACAGCTTGCGTGCGCCTATATTCAAAGTGGTCAAATAGCCATCGCCGCTGGTGACCAACAGCAATTTCTTTTGCTCGTTTGTTATCATTTGCGATATAAAATCCTCAACTTCCTTTAGCGCGAAAATAGAATCTTTGGTACGTAAATCCCAAAGCTTTACAGTGCCACCATCATCACCGGTAGCAAACAGATTTTCGTCTATTACATGCAGTTTATTGATTGCCTCATCGTGTGCACTTTCGTAGAATTTCTTAAGCTTCTCCGTACGCATGTCTGTGATCATGATGGATTTGTCTTTGGAACAAGTTAATAAATCCCGTCCATCCTCTGTGAATTCGACATCTCTGCATGCTTTGGCGTGTATCTCAATTGTGCGCAATAGCGTGTTGCCCTCATTGGCATATTCGTAAAGGCACACATCGCCGGTTATCGTGGCCAATGCTATTATGTCTTTTTCGGGATGAAAACAAATATCGGTTATAAAATCATCCAATTTAATTTCTGGCGGCGTGGAACGTGGCTTCTTTATTGCTGCTATAATAGCGCGTACAGTCTCGTCATCCTCATCGTCCTCGTTGAGTTCCAATACATTGCTGCCATCAGCATCTCCATTTTCCTCATTGCCTTTGCTGCCAGCACTTGTGCTAGGTCCTGCATCATTACTGGCACTTCCATTTGTTGTTGTATTACCTTTTTCTTGCTTTGTTGATTTAGCCGTTTTGTCTTTGCTATCAACATCAGACATGGAATCATCTGATGGGTGAAAATCGGAGCTATCCTCATCCTCATCCGCATCTGGATCAAAGTCTGAGTCATCATCCTCGGATGCACTGCGCCCAGCAGGGTTAGCAGTGTTTCTGTTGGCCGCACCACCATAGGGTACACCATACTCAACCTCCGAACCTTCCTCGGATTCAAACGGTTCTTCAAGTCGTACTTCGAATGCCACCACATCCTCGCCATCTTCAACATCAGCTAGTTCATCGAGTTCATCCGATTCGGACTCCTCTCCTGGAGTCTTGAAAATTTCCCGCCTATAAAGTATCCACAACATCAGCAATCAGGCAAGAAGCAACATGTTTATTGAATAAGTTCTCTACTTACGTCCTCATTTTGTGTGTTGCTGTGTCCGCTTTATATAACTGACAAACAAATTAATTACTTTCGCAAAACTTTATCAGCGCTTTCCAATTGTAAATCGAAAAATTACTTTTGGAAAACAACAATTATTTAGAAAATAACATCAATGAAAGATGTGCGAAAAGAAGACGACGATTGCAGAAAATAAAAATTGTATGGCACATGAGGTGTCGATAGAGCAGTGCTATCAGCTGTTTTAAACCCTGCTCAAACAGAAGCGATACGATACACCCCACGCGATCAATTGTGCATGACGCGATACGATTTTGGTTTGTGGGCTGTATCGTATCGCGAATTCGGAGGTCAACATATTTGCGTCGGCGAATTCCATTTTATATATATTTTTAGGAGGACTTTATTTTTTCATAATTAAGAGCCACGAATAGAAAATTCTTAACAAAATTTATTTTCTTTTAATTTAAATAATTATAACAACACCTATTTGCAACGCACTTGTTAAAAATTAATTTAAAAAACAATAGCCAATGTTTTTGTACATCCGGTAACACGCCCCCTAAAACCAAGAAAAAAATTTAAAAAGAAAATAAACAGCTGTGCGGGATTTAGCGGGATCGTTTTATGAAAATTGTGGAATGGTAAAAAATTTCAATCATGAGCCAATTAAATAACACAAAATCAGCAATTTTTAAGAAACAATTATCACTGACTACATTCCTTGATGGAAAATTACATCGCACTAATTCTAAAACAACAACAAAAACTGCAAATTGTACGGAAGTTGCTGGTAAAACATCACAGCTAAAAGCCGCCGATGAAGAAAGGCCAATTGTTGATAAAATGTCTAAAAAAACCAAAAGTGTCGCCTATGCTCCCGTTCGAGCACACAAATCAGCAAAAATGTTGAATCCCATATTTTTGGATTCGTCCACGGATGACGATGATGAGGAGGCGGAGAGTGAAGACGAGGATGAATATGACAAACTAACAGCATATCGTAGCAGCAATAATAGTAGTACCAAAAGCGTTGTATCAAAATCTACAACAGCAAAAGCAACCATCCAACGTTACACATTTGATGACTGCAGTCAATCGCCGCTAGCACCCACATCGAAATCAAATGCAAAAGCGAGAAACAAGGAAATACTTTGGGAAACACAAGCTGAACAGACGAAGCACGATGATGTATCGTTCAGCGTGGGGGGCAGTAGTACCAAAGGCACGCAATCACAGAACACCGAATATACGTCCAGCGAGCGTCGAAACGAAGTTTCAAAATGTATGCAAAAATCGCCAACCAAGCGTAATGGTGCGATAAAAGAAGACAAGGAGTTGATCAAAAGATCACCCTTAAATGGAACGTATTCATCACCCGAAAAGATGAAAAAGGAAAGAACAAAAAAAGAAGATTCACCACGAAAGATAGTAAAAAGTGAAAAGATTTTGAATGGTAGTGTAGCGGACAAATATGAGGACAAATTTGAGCACAAACTTGAGAAGAAATCCCATAAAGATCAAAGTAGCCATATATCGCCGAAGAAAAAGGCGAAGCCTGATGACAAGAAGGACACGGACATTCTCATTCTAAAAAAGGAACAATGTAATGGTTGTAAAGATGCACAGGGGAGGGAAAATATTGTAAATAAACCAAAAATTGACTTTGATACACAGTTGCCCGAGTACTTGAGCACCGTGGAACAGGATTCAACTTTCCAAAGAAGTACAAAAGATGTAGGTTTATAATACAAATTCGATGTATTTGATCTCTATAATTTTTAAATCATTTATCTTTCAAATATTTCCCCACTATAGGCCACCGATTTAGAATTAAAAACCAGTAACTCCTTCTTCAAAGCAACATATTTGGAAACTTTGGAAAAATATGCGCAAATCATCGATCAAATACCCGTAAATTTCTTTGAGGAAATTGAAGGTTTTGAAACAAAAACTTTTCTACGCTTAAAAGCACTGCGAAATAAAATAAAAGCACGAACAAAACTTGTACAAAAAGAATTGGAAACGAGAGCGATGAGAGCACAACAAGCCCGGCTTGATGACAATATGGACTACGATGCGTTGGAAGAAGAGGAAAGGCAAATGCGTGAAGAATGCAAACAGCAGCGAAATGCAGCAGCAGTGCAATCAATCTCAAGTACACCGCAAAGTTTATGTCAAACACCACCGGAACTGTTACAAAAAGAATTGGCATCGAGAGCGATGCGACCACAACAAGCTCCGCCAGAAATTGATGATGACTATGTGGATTACGATGCATTGGAGGAAGAGGAAAGACAAATGCGTGAAGAATGCAAACAGCAGCAATCATTGGCAGCGCCGTCAACAAGAAGCACACCGCAAAGTTACTGCCAAACACCACTGCAATCCTCCTCATACTCAAAACAAACGGATAAATCTCAAACGCCGGATTTATATGACATTTTGTGTAATGGAGAAGATAGAAATTATGCTGCTGATGATGATGATGAGGAACAACAGCAAGCCTATTTGACACAAGCCATTAACTTGGACAACGACGAGCTGACAGATCTAAAGAAAACTGAAGAGAACCCAGAAATTGTCGGAGACGAAGATGATCTCGAAGCTCTCATAGCGGACATACATGGACAAGAGGAAGTGCTGCGTGGTAAAGGTGGCTACAAAGGCTACTCGTTGAAAGATTTCGAAGACCAGGCGGTAACACCCAAACAACAAATGAATAATAAAAACAGAAACGCTGCCGCTGATGTGCAAATCACACCGGAAGAACTGCAGCAATGGTCAACACAAACCGATGATGATGGTTGGCAGGTTTACGATCCAGAAAAATTTGAAATAGCCGCTTCACAAGCCACATTACTCGATTCGCCAGTAACAAAAACGTCCGTGCCAAATAAAAGCATTTCTACGCCTACCGTTAATATAACAATAAGCGAAGACGAGGATGAGGATGATTGTATGATGCTACAACAGCAACAACAAAAACAGAAACAGCAGCAACAACAACAACAACAACAACAACAAGAACTTGATGATGATATGCCATCCACAAGTAAACGGCTAATGGAGAGTTTAAATAAAAGCACTATTATATTAAGTCCCAGCCCACCACGTCCCAGCAAAGCGCCGGTGGCGAGTGTTGCACAAAAGGTGCCAGGTAACTTCCATTCAAACACGCATAATGATGGCATCACGGGTGAATTTGATGGTAGCAATTATCCACATTCGCAACAAGTTCGTGAGGTATTTCGTAGTAATTATGGTTTGAAAAGTTTTCGACCCAATCAATTGCAAGTAATCAATGCGGCCTTGCTGGGACATGACTGTTTCGTGCTAATGCCCACTGGTGGTGGCAAGTCGCTTTGTTATCAGTTGCCCGCGCTGCTAACCGAAGGTGTAACATTGGTTGTGAGTCCCTTGAAGTCTTTAATTCTGGATCAAGTTAATAAGCTGGAGTCGCTTGATGTGAGTTGTTCGAAAAAATACACATCAAAACTTAAACTACACAATTTTTTTATTTATTTTTATTTTGAACTTCCTTCTCATTAGATCTATGCAAAAAGTTTATCTGGCACTCAGACACTGCAAGAAGTGCGCGCCATATTTTGCGATCTCAAAACTAGCCCGCCACGCATCAAGATACTCTACGTTACACCAGAGAAAATTTCCAGCTCACCACAATTTCAAGATGCGCTCGACGATTTGTATGCCAAAGACTACATTAGCCGTTTTGTCATCGATGAGGCGCATTGCGTGTCGCAGTGGGGTCATGATTTTCGGCCGGACTACAAGCGTTTGGGTATATTGCGTAGACGTTTTCCCAAAGTGCCCTTTATGGCTCTAACAGCTACAGCTACACCACGTGTACGCACCGATATCTTACGTCAGTTGGGATTGCCATGTCCCAAATGGTTTTTATCGAGTTTTAATCGTAGCAATTTGAAATATTCAGTGCTGCCCAAGCGTGGCATCAGCACATTGGATGATATAAAATCGTTCATACGTGCACGTCCCTCCAATTGGAGTGGCATTATATATTGTTTGTCGCGTAAGGAGTGTGAGCAGGTGGCAAGTAAATTACATGCTGGTGGCATAACAGCGTTAGCATATCATGCCGGCTTAACGGATGCAATACGCGAGACGCGTCAAAAGGATTGGCTAACAAGTAAAGTGCGTGTCGTATGCGCAACGATCGCGTTTGGTATGGGCATCGATAAGCCGGATGTTCGATTTGTACTGCACTATTCATTGCCCAAATCGATTGAGGGCTATTATCAAGAGTCAGGGCGTGCGGGACGTGATGGCGAAATAGCACATTGTGTGCTCTACTACAATTATTCGGATATGATGCGAATGAAGAAGCTGTTGGATTGTAAGTGGTGGTCAGATTTTTTAAGGATACACGTGAAATTGTTTTTTTTTCTCGCTATTTTCAGTGGATAACACAGTTGGATTGGAAGTAAAGAAGATACATTTAGAAAATTTAAATCGTATTGTGGGTTACTGTGAAAATGTGACCGATTGTCGGCGTTCGCAACAGCTAGACTATTTTGGTGAGCACTTCACTAGCGAACAATGTTTGGAGCGTCGTGATACGGCGTGTGACAATTGTCTTAAAAAGCAGAACTACCAGGTAATAAGATTTAGTTAATGTTATCGGGAAGTGCAATAATTGAAAATGGATTTATTGTTTGCAGGAAATAGATGTCGTGGAACAATGTCGTAAGGTGGCACGAGCTGTTAAGGACATATGTGGTGGACGCTCCCGGTTTACTTTACTCCATATAGGTAAGCTTTTGGCTACGAAGTAAAATGTTTTAAATTCAGAAGTGGAATATTATACGCAAAGCATCTACCCAATAAGAATTACCCAAAAAGCTTCCAAAATTTATTTCTTGATATCGAAGTTAGAAAGGCTTGTTTTGTATTCATCAAATTTTCTTTCTTCATGCAGCTGACGTACTCAAGGGTTCCCTCATTAAACGCATTGTAGATTGTGGTCATGACAAAACGTCGCACCATGGCATTTTCAAAGACTGGGATAAATCGGATGTGCAACGCTTGATGCGTAAAATGGTTTTGGAGGGTTTTCTGCGTGAGGATTTAATATTTTCCAATGACATACCGCAGGCCTATGTTTATTTGGGACCGCGAGTACAAACGCTTATGCAAGGTAGCGTAAACCTAAAATTTTCCATTCCACGAAAGGATGTATCGAAACGCACGCTGCCTGGCTTTGCCAGTGGTACAGCCTCGCCAAGCAATACTGCCTCTACCGCCGGTGCTGTAAAGTTACGCGACATTTATGAGCGCTGCTATTCGGATCTTTTGGATTTGTGTCGAACAATTGCCGCTGCGCGTAGCGTTACTATGGCTAGTATTATGAATATTCAGGCACTGAAAGCGATGTCCGAAACGCTACCCGAATCTGAAAATGATATGCTGAGCATACCACATGTGACTAAAGCCAATTTCGATAAGTACGGCAGTAAAATGTTGGAAATCACACGCAATTATGCTGCAGAGAAACTATGTTTGCTAATGGACTTGGAAGAGGCACAACAGAAGAAAGCAAGCGGCGGTGGCAATGGTGGCTGTTCGAAATCTTCAAAGTCAAGTGCACCGATAAGCAACTGGGACTCGGAAGGTGGCCACGATTTTGACGACACCAATTGGTCGGCGGTCGCGGCCTCACAGGGGGCGTCACAAACTAGCGGTGGTAATAAGCGGAAGCGGGCATGGCGCGGTGGTGGCGCTAAACGTGCCAGGAAGGCGCCGACGACTGGTGGCAGAAGTCCAGCTAAACGTGTGAGAGCTAAAAAAGCGGTTGGCACAACGGGGACAGCAAGGGGAAAGGGTACCGCGGGCTCTAGTAGTAGAGGTAGAGGCGGCGCCAGCAGAGGTGGCAACAATGCTTGGCTGTGTAAGAAATCGAGTTCTAGTGGAGCTTTCGAATTGATGCCACTGCCAAAAAATATTTCCTAGTTGTTAAGATATATGATAAGAATGTATTTTTTTGTTATTTCAATAATAAACTTTATTTTTAGTAAAAATGGATGATTAGATGTTTTTTTTTTTCTAAATAATACAATCGTATAATTTTTATTGAGAATCGCTTGAACTGGAGCTAGAACTGTCTGTTGACATCACTTCAACATCATCTTGTGATGCCTCCTTGTGTGCTCGTGTTTCCAATGCAACCGAGTTACCTGTCGATCCCATGGACATATGCAGCTCACCCAGATTATTCCAGTTGAATTGATTTTGAAATGTGTTCGGCACCTCTGCCATACTACGTTGGGCATCGGGTATATTATTCTGATGTGATACGCCACCACCATTTATATTCAAGTCCGATTTGCCCAGAAAGCCGTTGCGCATTTCAATATCAGTGGGGTACGGACGTCGCACATCGCCAATGCACCATGTTAATGGTGCACTTACTGCATTTGCGGCACTTATACGATGGGCATATTTGATAAGCTCCTCAGACGAGACCGGGCGCTTTCGTGATTGATGGATGCTAACTAATTTTTGACGTGCTTGGAAAATAGCCGTTGCTAAAATGTGTTCAGCTTCTTTTAGGGATTTTTGCAACTTTTGTATTTCGCGATCCTGTAAGAGGTAGAAACATACATATATGCATACATATGTATGTATGTACGAAAACAATATATATGTAGGTAAAACAATCATTTAAACTTACATGCACTTCTACTTTAGCACGCAATTCATCCATTTTCTGTTCGATTTTAGCTTGTTCATCGGCCAATTCAAGCATCTTGCGGTACTCCTCGTCTTTAGAGACTAGCAAGTCAACTAGAGCCGCGTGTTCGGCTGTGGAAATTTTCTGATGCTTTGGAGCGACGGTGTTTTCAATCAGCTCCCTGGAGAAATAAAGGATAGTGATGAATACAAGAAATAAAAATAAACAATTATTTAAGTAAAACTCACTTGGCTATTAATTCGATATCATCCAAAAGCAACAATAGACGCTCCCTGGTGCTCAAATGAAAGGACATGCTGATGGATAATTGGAGTTTTGCTTAATTGATTTTACTTCCTTCTTTTTTTCTGTACCAATCGGTTTCTTCCTTGCTGTTAAGAGCAGGCAATATACCTTCGCAGTCAAAGTATATTTTAAATAAATTAATAAAATTAACAATTCCAGAAAAGTCACCGTCAGCCTGTAAAATGTAACATCTGCAAAAAAAAACGAAAGCAAAGATAATAAAGTAGCGAATGAAGAAGAGTTAAGACGGAAAAGGTGATAACAAAACAAAAGCCAATAAAGAAGAAACAGGTCACAAAACAAAACAAACGTAGGGTTGCATTTAGTTATTTTATGCCGTAATCATAACGTAACGTAGACGATAGAATATACGGCTGAGTGGTAGTAAGCATTCATGTTCTTTAGAGCGCTTTCACATTACTCGGTGCGATATCGGATCGACATTTTTTGTTTTTGCCGATAATATAAAACCAAAATTTAACATGAGGCATTTACCCTGTTCCATCATCTATAAAACCGCCCAATCTGCAAGCAGCGTAATCATTAGCGGCTCATAATTTTATAATACTTTCCTGGGAAAATTCTAAAAATTCAAGAACCTTTCCCCCACTAAGCACCATAACTCATTTAAATTTTAAAATTTTGCGCTCAAACTTTGTATGTGTCTAGCATGTGTTAAAAAATAAGAAAGAACTTGCAAATTTGTTTGCTAAATATCAGTAATTTGAAAAAAATCACAAACAACAAAAAACCTAATGAACGTCATCTACACTGTTGTGTATGACGTCTAAGGCAGTTTCTGCATTTCTACGTTCGGAACTGCGTTCAAAAAGTGAGTAATGGGCCCGTCAGAATGAATACTTTTCCGGCAATCCAGCAGCGTTTAACTGACACATACTTCAATTTCATATATTTGTTACGGCAAAGTTGAAGTACTGATTGTGTCGATCTTCATTCAAATACATGTAATTCCACTCTGCTGTCAGTTAAACGGATTGCTGGATTGACGGAAAAGTATTCATTCTGACGCCCCTATTAATTCTTGTTCCATTTTTGTTTGCTTTGGTTAGAGATTTGTTAAGTACGGGAACATTCCTTTTTTAATTGCATTTGAATTGTCAAAGACAAAAATTTTCTTTGTTTTGTTTGCAGTGTTGAAGAAAGCAAGAAAATTGTGATTTTATAAATAAAATGAGAAAATAAATAAACAAGTTTAGTTAATTTAAATCAATTTTTCGCTAAATAGCTAACCGTTGTGTGTGGCATGCAGAAAAAATGACAGAGCTATATTGCCTGACCAATTTTATCGATTTTTCGCCAGCGCTCAGTGAACCGCTGAAGCACAGCAATCGCATCAAGGTGAGTGAAAAAAGGCCTTTTATATGTACACATGTAAGTACTTACATTATTAAATTATAACAATTCCTAATTCCGTAGTATACCTGCTTTGACATTTCCTTAAATTATGTGATTTTCGGCGCATCATCTGGTTCATTGTACCTATTCCAACGTGCTACGGGTAAATTTTTACATCTTATACCCAACAAACATGGTCCCGTGACACAACTAGCCATATCGGCTAATGAAAAATATGTTGCATTCTCTACGCAACGTTCAATGATTTGTGTATATTCTGTTAATTTATCAGCGCATACAGCACCACAGGTTATATGCACAAAGTTGGGCAGCGACCAGTCGCTGCAGGTGACATGCATACATTGGACGCAGGATGAGAAGCAATTTTATTATGGCGATACACGCGGTCAAGTTAATTTGGTATTGCTAACTTCGTTTATTGTGAGTACCAAAGTTGAGATGATCAAGAGTTTATAAAAAATATTTCTACTTCTAACTATTTCGGGAAATGTTCGCCAATTTATAGGGTAAAAGTCTACTAAGTATGGGTGTACATACAATACTGTTCCTGGAAACGCCAATTGTACAAATTGATGATTTTGAATCATTGCTGTTGGTATCGAATAGCACCAAATGCATTTTGTGTAACACAGAGTACGAGGAATATAAAAAGGTATCTATTATTAAAATCTTACAAATTATTTTTAAATTAGATAATTAATTTAAAATGTATGCACTCGCTTAGATCGGCAATCGTCCACGTGATGGTACATTTGGCGCTTGCTTTGCCATATCGAGTAACGAAACGGTGCAACCATCGCGCATTTATTGCGCACGTCCAGGTTCACGCATATGGGAGGTGGACTTTGAAGGTGAGGTGCTGCAGACACATCAATTCAAGACTGCTTTAGCTATACCGCCAGTGAAGATACACAAATTCCATGATGGCATTGATGCATCTGGCAAATATGAGGAAAATGATGAAATGCTCGATTATCAAGCACAGACATTACAATTTCCAAAAATTCAAATGCTCAATCACAATTTTCTGCTCGCCTTCACTGAATTCGGTTTATATATATTTGATATGCGTACATCGTCGGTTGTGCTGTGGTGCAATCAATTTGAGCGTATTGTAGATTGTCGTGTAATGGGAAAGGATATTGTGATTTTTACGCAAACTGGTTCCTTGTATAGCATGCAATTGATGTCGCTGAAGGTAAGCGATGGTTCCTAATTGCTTTCAGTGAACTTAACTCTTTGTTTGTTTAACATTATTTTCCCACTTTGCTTAACAGACGCATGCATGTGCTCTAGTCCGTCAAGAAAAGCTGCTGGAGTGCGCCTGTCTCATGCGTAAGAATGTTAAATATTTTGCTGATAAGGCACGTGAAGATTATGACTTGAATATACTCAATCAAATTAAACGCTTTTTAATCAATCGTCACGAGTTCGAGCTACTAAATGATCTCTCCGTTATCTTTGATGCAATTATGCAATGCGAAGGTAATGTGACTCATTTTGTATACATTTTAATGCCACTAAGTCTCGTGACTCTTTCCCTCTGCTGTCTCTCCTTCCAGCTGTTGGTGATAATCATAGTTCTGGCAGTAGCTCGGGCATAACAGAGCGCAGCGCAAGCGCTGGCGCCGTCGGTCACCCAATCACGGCGCCCAACAACAATCATACTACAAAACCGGCAGCCAAAGAGGTTTATGTGTTGGAAAATGCATTCTGCGAAAATATCAAGTCCGCCAAAGGCAGTGAGAAACATTTCAAAGATGCACTCTTAACTGTCACCGGCAAATTTGGCAAAAATATTATTAAATATAAATTTAATATATTTGCTGAGGAGCAGAAGAAATTAGTACGTGAACTTATACCATCCAATGAACGTTCCATACCGTTTAATGATATCAAAGCAATGTATGAGAAAGATGAAGAGATTGTTTGTCGTAGCAGAAAATCGCGTACAACAACAACCACAGATGAAAGTACTAAGCACAATAACGCCACGGCGACACCAACAAACGCTGCACAACAGCAACTACAACAACAACAACAAATAAGCGCTGAAGAGAAGACTATCTATAATTTATATTTAATATGTAAAAGCGCTAAAATAAGTAATATAAATTTCGTTGAACGTTATCGCACATTATTCGATGAATATTCAGCGCGTGAACTAATCGAGCTGTTGGGTAAGCTGGAGCGTGTGATGCAAGAGTATGGCGATAGCGTTGAACAGGCGCGCAAGAATTGCTATGAAATGTACTTTAATTACCTGAATTCAGAGCTTATATGGGAAATGGACGATTATACGCGTGACTATATCGCAGAGGGTTTTGTCCTGCTAAACACCTCCAACGACATAGTGCGTTGCGATAGTTGTGCCTTTCCGTTGCGCTACGATAACGCTTGCAGCTTTCACGAATTGGGCGCTGTGCTGTTGCGTTACTATTGGTCACGCAGCGAACAGGTGAAATGTTTTGATGTTATCATGCAAGTGCCAGCGCTACTCGATGTTATGGCCAAATTCTATATGGCTGAGAATAATGTGGAAAAGGTGGTGCCCATTGTTTTGAGTTATCGCCAACCGGAACTGCTGATGGAGATGGGCAAGAGTTTTAGCTTAGCGGCGTGGGCGCGTTGTTTCGAGCAGTTTGTGGACTTGCAGCAGGGACGCTTATGCTGTGTAAATTGTGAGTGTGTTACAATGATTGATAATGTTAATCAGCACTTTTTCTATACGTGGAATTGCTTTTTGAGCATCGCTTTGGAGCATATGCAAGCGGAAGAGATATTGGCAATGATTTTCAAATGGTCGAATTTTATACCGAATGATGCTATCGATCGTGAATTCTATACGCGTTGCATGTTGAAGGGTTAAAAGGGAGAGGAGTTATGTATGTATTTTGTAGCTAATACATATTTTTTCTTTGTTTGTGTATTATTTATTTGTGTACATAAGTAAGTCAGATTTATGTCTAAAATGACCACGAAATTTGTATTTGAGTTACATACATACATATGTACATACATACATACATATATATATGTACATACATTATGTAAACACGTACTATTACAGCATTCCGTAAAAAAGTATTTGAAAAAAAAAAAGCAAAATAAAACATGTTCATACGCATTTATCTCGAGTAATAAGAGTGCATATTAAATTAATATTATTAATAGATCGATCGACATACACACATATAGTATGTATGTATGTACACTTAAATGGTTAAGAAAGTAAAGTATGACGAATTTAAAAACAAAATTAATGAATTAAAAATAAAAATGTTATGCGGCTTTCATACAAATTTTTGCCATAGACACGAAAGAACATGCTTTTGCTGGCTTTTGCCCGTTTAATTGCAATGTTTCATTATTGTTGGTGTAGCCGTATTTGCAAAAATTTAAACAAAGTATTATATAAAAAAGGAAGAAAAAAAGAAGAAGAAATAAGTATAACATATATAGAGATATGTAGGTATATATGTATATTGTACTATTTACTTAACACACATGCAAATGTACTTGCATAAATGTTATGCTGTTGCGCACTTTTCATACAGTATGTGGGTAAATGCAACAACTAACAGCCAGTTTCACGAAAAAATTTAAGTGAAAATTTAATATTTTCCCTGTCAGATTTCATACATATAAAATTCAAATAAAAAAAATTAAATTAAACTTAAATTCTTTCGTGAAACTGGCTGTAAGATTATGTAAAAGTTTGATTTAAACGAGTCTTCAATATGCCAATATGATCAAATTTATGTAAATATGTAACTCTTGTCATATACATACATACATACATATATACTTTTATATAACCATAGTATATGTATGTATATCAATTAGCTTATTTGACTTAAATTTTCTTCAAATTTCTCTCGATGTACGTGAAAGTACGTACATATATAAAAGTCATAGCTTTTGTCATTTAGTTAGCTACAGCCAAACGCATCTATTTGCTTCTTAAAATATTTTGTTTAGCTTTAAAGATTTCTATATACGCAAAAAAAAACTAGCAAATGTTGCATTTTACTTAAATATATATATATATACACTAGTTCATATATTATTTATTTATATTCAAAAAAAAAAAAAAAAAAATAAAACTAACCTAGCCCATATAAAAATTTGGTTTTATTTAATGCAAATGATGATTTTAAACGTAAACCGTTCTGCGCCCAACTCCGCAACGGCCAAGCTCTACCACTATGTCTCTACTTCTCAGATTTTTTTCGTTACAACAACAACAAAGGTACCCTGCCAGCCGCCATTACCCACTTCTCAACAAAAGTTGTCAAAAAGGAACTAGCTCCATTGTAGTTTGACTCTCACCAGTTCAGAAGGACTGAATTGAGTCACCATTATAAGACGCACTTTGATTTGTATGCAATTTCGAATTGACTAAAATGTCGTGTATTTTTGTATATTTCTACAATTCTCAGATTGTTAGTGAAGCATATCGCATAAAGAGTACAATTTGCATCCAATTAATGAAATGAAATGTTAGCCTAATTATGCTTTTCCGATCCCTCAGTCTTATTTTTATTTTTTTTTTTTATTTTATTACTTTTTAAATATTTTTTTTTTTACATTTTTGTTTAATAAATAAATTAAAAAAAAAAATATCATGTGCCTCGAGACCGACAGGATTCGAACCCGCGCTCGCTAGATTGATTGTCACGTGCGTTAGCCAGTGGACCATCGCGCCACTTGCATGAAGTGTGTCAAATGCTGCACTTATGCGGCAGATGTAAAACTGTAGAAAACTGTAGCTAGTTCAGAACTATCGAACTTGTGCTAATAAACGAATTAGTGGAAACTGTAGAATGTAGTACTAGTTCGGAACTATCGAAAATGTAGTGCAGAGAGTGACAATTGACACCGCCTAGGACATCGCCGTGTTAAACTTGCCAGTTGACAACACGCAAAAGAGATTTAGCTCGCGCTAGTAGTGTCGAAAAATGCACTAGAAGCGACCTAGTTCGGAACTAGAGATTTTCCCTACAGGGTATGTATGATTATTCGCATTCACACTTTACACAATTAAATTCACATTAATTAAGCCTTTATAATGGATTGAAGGCTTTTGGAGTGACTATACTAATATATACATATAGATAAGTATGTACTTATCGCACCCTAAATCATAAAGTGACATAACTCTAAATTCAAAAAATTTTCAGGAGATCCAAAAATTATTTTTCTTTACAAGCAAAGGTCACCTTTAATGGCTATTTTTCAGTCACAAGAGACACTGATGGAAAAGATTTTTTAGCAGTCGCTAGAGATATATTCTATGTACCGCTTTATGAAGGAAACCTGCTTTCGAAAAATTTTGAGTTGTGTCACTTTATGATTAAGGGTGCGATATACATACATACATATGTACATGCCTGTGTGTTGAAGAGGTAATTAATTGCTTAGCCACTGAACTTGACAGGTCAGCTTTGCCAAAGGCAGAATTTCGGCAGGAGGCTTTACAATTGAAAGGCGCAAGAAAGGAATTTACTTGAAACAGCTTGAATTTTATTACAAGGAAACGTCTGTAAGTTTTTTCTATACACATACATATGTACATATGTACTTAAGTCTGAATTTAACAAAAATACAGGCATAAAGGCGATAAAGAGAATATTTATATTAACCCTTAGGTACTTGTGAAACGAGCAGCATATATACATATGTACATTAGGGTGGGGCGATTTGTATGGATGGAAATTAATCGATACCGCGCCATCGAAATTCGGATTCCTCTCATTTTTCTGAGTAGAAAACTCCTCCACGACATTTGTCTAAAATTAATTTTGATGTTCCGGAATTTGTTTTTATGGGCCAAGACGGATTTTTGAAAATAAAAATTGGGCAAAAATCGACAAAAAAAATAACCAGGCCAATATTCACATCGAATTGAAGCAGAATTTTATGCTGAATCCAAATGTGAAATCAGAATTAAAATCGGATGAATAAATGCTCCAAATCCAAAATTTCAGAATTTTCCATAACCGGAAATCAGGCTATATCTCGAAAACGGATCATCCGATTTTAATTCACATCTGGATTCAGCATAAAATTCTGCTTCAATTCGATGAGCATATTGGCCTGGTTATTTTTTTGTCGATTTTTGCCCAATTTTTATTTTCAAAAATACGTCTTGGTCCATAAAAAGCAAATTCCGGAACATCAAAATTAATTTTAGACAAATGTCGTGAAGGAGTTTTCTACTCAGAAAAATGAGAGGAATCCGAATTTCGATGGCGCGATATAGGTTAGTGAATCGCCCCACCCTAATGTACATGGAGAATATCTCCACTTCGGAACTGGTGCGCTTCTGATGCATTCATCCCTTGGTACTACATATGTACGCATCTACTTCTGCGCGTTTATACTATTTCTGATACAACCAGCAGGCGAATTTCAGATGGCATTGTGCTGGGTAGGGCCAGAGAATTAAAAAAAAAAGTATTGCGCTACTATATTGAATCACTTTTTTCTACTCAATATTTCTGCTACAATAAAAAACATTTGGCGTATATTGCTCTACAATAGCTAAAAACTCATATTGCTGCACTTGAAGTTTTCAAATTAAAATTTACATTTTCAATCCTGCGGAAATGGTAAAGTTTCGAGTGCGTGGCATTAGTTTCATTATTAAAAAAAATGTGGGTGTATTACACACATACACACAAGTGCTACAAGTGTTTCACATTTGATATTTTTATTTTTGCAAAGAATCACAGTTATGGTCCCATTTAACAAAGGAAACAAAACAAAATGAGTAAAATATTCGATATTTATTATTTAGGTTACGATTTATGGATTTTTTAAACTGTGTTGTTATTTATTTATAGGTAGTTGCTAACAGTTTTGTTTATATGCAAAACATTCATATGCATACATACATATGTACATATTATCTATGTTCATACATGTATGTAAACAAATACATACCTGAAATAGTTTTAGGTGAAACAAGCGCACTAAAAAATGGCGGAAGGTAAAGCAGTTAATCGCCAGCGGAAATGAGTTACTCATACGCACCGTTGAACCCGGTGCATGTAACATTTAACATACATTTTTATGTATTTATTATTTAGTTAAAGTGGAGTAGCAAGAAAAAAAGTGATAGTAGTGCAATATACGCTAGGTAGATATACATACATACATGTACAAACATACACGAATATGATTTAACCATTTCATTTTTTTTTTACTTAATTTTTTTTGTTGCTAAAGTTCGCTCACACTTTTTGTTTGAAAACTCATGAACAAAAAAAAAAAAAACAACAAAACCGCTACGCTTAACTCTTTCGCTGTTCTAGTGGTTATACGAAGTGGAAAATTGCGCAAAATTTTTATCAGCGACCAAACATTTTCATACACAATTTCCCTGCACATCGGCTTTGGTGTGTTTTTTGTGAGCATATTTTGTTGCCAACTTTCATTCACCAATTTCTTTTTAATCGGTTTTTTATGTGGTTTTTTTTTGTTTTTTTTTTGTTTTTATTTCAACAATTCCCAATGTCCGCTAGAAATTTTTTTCTCAGCAAATTCGATTTTCATGCAAATTATTTTATGTGCGCCTTTTTTGTTACGCCGTTATGAGAATCGGGAGTGTTTTATACATACATACAAACATTCATATGCAAAAATACACACATCCATGCACACACATCTCAAAGCAAAAGCACTAAAAGCACATGGAAGCTTTGGCAAAGTCAATGAAGACTGAATCAGCAGCAGCCGAACTATTAGTGTTGAGGAACATATTTATGTGGATGAGACAGCCAGTAAAAGGGGTGTACTATAAGTGTGTGTGCCTTTGTGTTGTATTCCAAGTAGGATGCTGTGCTGGCTTCCAATAGCAGTAGTAGTTAGTTAGTTTGTATGTGGTAAATGACAGCAAATTGGCTTGGATTCAAAAGCAATACACTTGCCAAAGTCATTGCTGTTATTGTTGTTTTTATTATTTCTGATTTTTTTTGGCCAACCCAACCAAGGCCGTTGATGGCGCCATTATTTTCAAAAGGCCGTTAACGAGACAGAAAAACATAAAAATATCCAGCAGCGTTATGTTTCTTGTTTTTATTTAGTTTTTTATGTTGATAAAAGAGTGGACTTTCCTTTTGATTGTATTCCAATAGCCCTGATTGCCGAGGAAGTAAGTTCTTTCTCCGTGGAAATAATTGATTCGGAAGGCTTAGACCAGTGAAAGGTCTGTAAGTAGGTAATCAATCAGCACTACTGTAATGTAACATTTAGTCATTAAAATCTCCTTCAATACTTGCCATCACTAACGCGCCAAGGTTCATAAATCTTCCGAAAAACTTTTCTCTCGAATACTCCAAATGACATCCCATCTGATTTTGACATCGTTCATGCCTACGCACTATACATGAGCACTGGAACGATGAGCATCCTGCAGAGCGTAATTTTGTTCGTTACTATTCAATTGATGCTTCGTTGGACTGCCGTGCTGACATTATTTTTGGTGCTGATGCTGGTACCCAGATAGGCGAATTCCTTAACGGTTTCGAATTTGTAACGTGCTATTTCATTGTGTGACGACAGCAGGTACATACTACGTCTTGTCCTAGTTAACCGCTAAACCCATTTTCATAGCCTCTTTATCCAGCTTGGAGAAGGCAGAACCTACAGCGTGATCGTTAGTGCCAATGATGTCAATATCATCGGCGTACGCCAGCAGTTGCACACTCTTGTGATACAAGATGCTTCATGTGCCGTTAAGTTCTGCAGCGCTAGTTATCTCTAGCAGCATCAAGTTGAATAAATCACACGAAAGTCATCTTATATGAAAGCTCATTTGCTCTCGAACGGCTCGCAGAGCTTCTTCCCAATTCTGAAGGAACTCTTCCACTAATCTTTACGCCTTTAGTTTAGTTTGTTTTTGTTACAATTAAACTTTAACCACTTGCGTCTTCTTTTTATGGGTTTAAGACCCATACACTTCAATGTTTCCCGCGCTTAACTGTTTACCTGCTTACCGGAAATCTTTTCTAATTTTATAAACTATTTGCTTTCCTATCTCTAAACCACTCTCCCTTATTTTTTATACATTTTCAACATAAACAAGGCAAACTTGCTTTGCGCCAGCAATAAATCACGCATATTTCGTTTAATCAACGTGGTGTTGTCTGTTTTTAAATGAAATATTAAAGGAACATCGCTGCCAAGCAGCAGCGTCCTTTCGCGTCAAGACACGCCGCACTGCGCACCGTTCACATATCTTGCGTCCCTTCTACTTCCTTCTGCCTTTCTTATTTGACGCGCTTAGCGTTACTGCTTAGTATGTATTTGCTGTCGTGACAGATTTTCTGACGTCGCCAGTCCAAAATATTTAATGACACGCATTTTAGTGCTTTTGATGAGACATCATCTATTTTTTGTTATTTTCTTAGCTAGGAAACTTATTACATTTTGGCTTTTGTTTTTGTTTTGCTGCTGTTTAGTTTTAAACGTTTGTCGCTTATCATTTATTTTCGATATTAAAAGTTTTTAGGACAACTTTTTAAGCTAAGCATTGTTTTTAAGTTTTTGTGAAAGTATTCCAAAGCTAAAGAGTTTCAATAGAATTTTTAGTACCTGATATATATGCATAGAGGCTCAAAGATAGACACTAAAAATATCAGGTAGTCGAATTAGAGGAATGGATTATGGTTTCCCTTTATTTCAACTTCTCTGTCTAATGACGGTTACCTGTAATACTTGTAGTAATAACTCTATTAAGTACTACCACCATTTTATATGCCAAATGTAAGTCTCTGTACAAATCGCATTTCTCTCCCTGCTCTTATTTGAATGTGGTTCACCATATTCATCCAACAAACTACTCAAGCCCCTTTGCATTTAATTTTCAATAAGCATACATACATACATATCTAAGCTCTGCTGCGGTAAGTCTTGGCACATTTCCAACAAAGTGGCAACGCATGCTGCATCCGCTACTGTCTAGCGCTGCTTTCGCAGTTGATTAACAAGCGTGGAGTAACAAAGTGTCGTGGGATGGCTGCATTTACTATCTGCATGCCACACAAAGTTACTGCGGCGTATTAACGCATCTTAGTAGATTTACGTTTCACTTGCTATAGATACAAATATGTATTGCAAAAATTACGAGGTATGGCATTGAAGTTCTTTCATATTGAAAAAGGAACTTAATTTTAGAAAATAAAGTGGAACAAAGTGATGATATCGCAGTACCTAAATACCTAACACACGGTACACCATAAAACGTTTCTTTTATATTTTACCAAACTTCCAAAATTTTTTAGGTCATACCTCGTACACTGCTTTTAACTTGTATGTGCATGTGCAAGCGCGTCGTCAGCATTTTAGGTGCTTGCATTTTCTTTTCACTGCAAATTCTCCCTACAAATTTTAGCTGCATGTAAAAAGAAATAATAATAATTACGTCTGTATAGGTTTTCATCGCCATAGACTTCATTATCTTTCATTATTATCTGCACAAAGCGGAATGATGAAAATGCTCACATTTAAAATGCGTGGCCGAAAATCAGTTTGTGATGGGAATCCACGGAATGGATAAAGTTGTGCTTTAACCTCCTTTTAAATGCTTTGCATGTATGGATGAATGTATGTATTTTAGTATTTCTTCATTTAGTTAGTTTTGTAGAAAATTTTTAACAGAAGAAAATGGCGCCGGAGCTAATAGAGTCTTTAAATTCTTTCTAGCCTTTGTATTGATTTCAGCTGAAAACCGGAGCTAAAAGCTGTCAATAAAACTTAATATTTGCTTTATAAGTTCTCTTTTTGCCCAAATCTATAAACACATAAAGCCATAATTACTCTGAAAAAAATACCCGTAGTTAAATCAACAACTTTCAGCTGTTGAATCTCCGTATTTGATTCAACAGCAAAAGTATTTGTTTTAACGGCAAAGTTTTTGATTCAACAAATTTCCGTAGTTAATTCAAAGACGTGCGTTGTTGATTCAAAAACTCGCTTGCTGTTAAACATTTTTTAAGTAAAAAGAAAGAAAGATTTGAAAGAAAAATATAAAAAAGTAAACAAAATTTTTCAAATTCGTTCAATTCGTTTAAATTTTAAAATAAAATAAATTTCATAAGAAAGTAACATACATACATACATAAATAAAAAAAAATTAATTAAACAAAAACTAATATCTATTGATGTGGCCGCTGTGGTGCAGTGGGTAGAGTGCTCGCCTGCTATGCCAGAGGTCTCGGGTTCAAACCACGGTCCGAGCAAACACCAAAACAATTTTTCAATTAGTAGAAATCCAATTATTGGGTTTTTTAAGAGCAGCGGTCACCTCTCGGCAGTGGGCGGCATACCCTCCGAGAGTATTTCTGCCATGAAAAAGCTTCTCACAAAAAATGCATTCGCCGTTCGGAGCCGGCATAAAACTGTAGGTCCACCCAATTAGTAGGAAAAAACAAAAAGGAGCACACCTCGAATTGGGAGAGAAGCTCGGCCATAAAACTCGTCAGAGTTATAATAGCGTCATTGTATTATTGTAATATCTATCGATAAACTTAGCTTGTTTTGATGTCGTGAGAGTTGTCTGCAGATGTACTGATGCGTTTGGAAATGGTGAATGGATGAATGACTCGTTTGGTGACGGCGGGCCTTAATATTAATATTACTACATATCGAGCCCTAACCGCCAAAAAGTGTATCCAACAAAAATTAAATTTTACAGGAGTTTTTTTTTATTTTCTTTTCATACTGTTGGTAATCAGCCTTGAAATTTATTTATGGCCGGTTTCACAATCTGCGGTTAATTTAATCGCTGGTTAGTTTGATGTAAATTGTATGGCGAGCTGTCAAATTGCTTAACCGGGCAAAAATCTCTGGTTAAGTGCTTAACCGGAGGAGGTGAAACCGGCCCTAAGTCCATAAAATTGTGGAAGTTGATGCGTACTATAATAAGTTATTGATTTCCTTAAAAACGCTAAAATCGATAATTTTGTTGGATACACTTTATGGAGGTTAGGGCTCGATATGTAAAAATACTTACATATATTATATGTATAAAAAAATAAAATAAAATAATATCTATTATATTAAAAAAAAATACTATTTTTACAATTTTCTTGAGGTTAACTTAAATGCGTAAGTATTTGCTTCAATGGTGCCCGTTTTTCGACCAAACACTTTTGCGGTTAATTCAAAAGCAAAAACTGTTAACTTAAATGTAAAAGTATTTCATTCAACAGTTTCCGTTGTTAACTTAAATCCGAAAAGTATTTGAATCAAAAACGCTCGCATCTTTGAAACAACAACGGAGCGTTGTTGGGCACATTTCAACTGCGGAAAGTTGTTCATTTAACTGCAAAAGTCTTTGTATTTACAACGTTTTTTTTCAGAGTAGTTAAAAAAAAAAACAATTTACATACGAGTATTTCAATAAACAAATAGTAAATAGCAGAGTTGTTAAGGAATGCATTCTTTTCGGAATGCATTCCATGCAATTCCCATTCCTGAAATTGCGTTTTTGGAATGCAGCCCTTAATTCCTTTTTCGGAATGGTGAATTAAAATTTCTATTCCCCATTCCGGAATTGCAAAAAGAAATTGCATTCCTCTGGGCTCAATTCCGAGGAATTATAATTCCGAAAGGAATGCATTACTTAACAACTCTGGTAAATAGAAAGCCCCAAAACTGCAACAAATCTGATTATGACAATGACTAATAATATTTGCAGCGCACTTGTATGTGTGTTACTATTTGTATCGCACACTCATAGTCGAACGTATTAAACAAGAAAAATAAAACGAGATTTATTGTGATAAAAGCAGCACAACAATGTTGCGCCCTCAGTCATTTGCGAACAGTTAATACGCGGTACGTGCGATGCAACATAATAAATGAATGAAGTTGACGACGACGAGAACGACGTTGAGGACGACGACAGGACGTGAGTGCATATGCTGCAAATTTTAAATTTAACATCGCGCTAATGCATGATTGTGCATGCAGGCATACCAACAAATACGCGTGAGTAAATACTGCTAAAAATACCTTATACACACATACATACATATTAGACATATACGCCGACAGTGATTCGGGCGGCGGCGGCGCTATTCCAAAAACATTTCGGCGGCGGCGGCGACGCCGGCGTGCTTTTTCGCGCCGGCGCGCCTGCCCCAATTCTACAAATCACAATCCTTATTCAAATATTAATTTTATTTAGTTACCTTAATATCGCTGGCTGAATGGAATAAATAAACTAATTTCCACTTTAAATTGTTGAAACTTTTTTATTAACAGCGAAAAACAATTGTTACATAAACTAAAATATAAAATAAAGAAAATACATATTAAAGAATATACACAAATCCATATGTAAGGGTAAATTAAATTCATTTGCTAATTTTGTATGATAATAAACATGCATACATATATTTACATATGTACATATTTATATATATATATATATATAAGGCACTTTAAAAAAAAATATATGTATATACAGTGTTGGAAAAAATAATAGGGACAAAATTTTGCAATTCTCCATTTATTTAATTTTAAGACCAAATAATAATTACCATATATTGATGCTTACACGGAGAGGACATGCTTCAATGACTCTGGGATGGTTTTTGTATAATAATTTAATTAATAATTTATGAATAAAAATAATGAAATGTATAATTTAAGTTGGAAATAATAATAGGGACAAACTTTAAATTCGATTGTTTTTTCAAATAAACTACAATATTACTAAAGTTTAGTTGAAGCTCCTTTATTTTTTATAAATTCCTTACTTCTTCGTGGCATAGGGTTGGCCAAATCAGCGCAATTTGCAACTGGTATTAAGTACCAAGCTTCTTTAATTTTTTTTCCATAACTCTTTTCCATAACTCTTTTTTTCCATTTTTTATCCCCCATCGTCTTCTTTAATATTCCCTATAGGGCTGAGGTTCGACAACTGTGAGGGCTACTCAAAAACAGCAACTTTCTTACGTTCAAACTATGAGTTTTCGATTCTGGAGGCATGTTTGGGATCATTTTCGGCATCTAATGATATCATAATAATAATAATACAATGGCGCTATTATAACTCTGACGAGTTTTATGGCCGAGCTTCTCTCCCAATTCAAGTTGTGCTCCTTTTCGTTTTTCCTACTAATTGGGTGGTCCTAAATTTTTATGCCGGCTCCGAACGGCGAATGCATTTTTTGTGAGAAGCTTTTTCATGGCAGAAATACACTCCGAGGGTATGCCGCCCACTGCCGAGAGGTGACCGCTGCTCTTAAAAAACCCAATAATTGGATTTTTACTAATTAGAAAAATTGTTTTGGTGTTTGGCTCGGACCGTGGTTTGAACCCGAGACCTCTGGCATAGCAGGCGAGCACTCTACCCACTGCACCACAGCGGCCACAAAATCAAGGAGGGTTGAAATGGTGCAGTTTTGAGTAGAACAATTAGCAACAGACCTCGATAAGTAGGACTAAATGGAAGAGATCCCAGAAAAGTTCCGTATCTGAGAAAAAATTATGTAAGCCAACGAACTGAAATTTTCCAGTAGCCTAAATTCTTTAGGACTGAGGCTAGTAAATTAGGGAACAGCCAAAGTTTTTGTTGATAACTTTTAACCGGCAAAAAATAAAACATTTCCGCATTCAGCTTCGTGTTCCTGAGGTCAAAACACGTCGATTGGTTCCTTTTTTTTAATTTTGAAGAACTTTAGCAGTTAGCAAAACTAGGAAAATATGTACACATCTCGCTCCATACGGGTATGGCGCGCCAGCGCACGCCGCCGCGCCGATACGCCGATTTCACGGATTATGGCGGCGGCGGCCGATTATGAAGGTAATCGGCGCGGCGGCGGCGGCGTCAATCGGCGGCGTATATGTCTAATACATATATGTATACATACATGCATGTGCATACAGCGACATGAAAGTGTTACAAGCCATAACCGCATTGTTCGCACCTGTTACAACAATGCTTTGCGCTGCTGCGGCTGCCCTCTAATGACATTTCGAATTGCACGTAACTCATACGCCCCGGTATACTGCAAATTATGAGCGCTTCGACAAAGTACCAACAGAGTGCGGAAGATAAAATTTGGTAATGCGAAAAGTTGTATGTATATATTTACTATGTATATACATATATATATACATAGGTATGTACATATGTAGGTACTTTAATGCGTTGACACATTTATGTATTTATTATGTACATACAAATGTACATACATACAAATGTACAAACATATGTATGTACATGTGAGCTTCTAACTATGTAACAAGATAAACCTAAATATTTCATACATCAATCCTCTTTCAATTCTATCAGATAGTTGAGTATGTGCCGCAGCTGCGTTTTTCATTAAGCCCTCGTTGTGTATATGTAGATATGTATGTATGAATATATGTAATACATATATTGATTATGGCTATTTTGCTATTATGTATTTGGTGTTATTTTCTTTTTGGAAAAACTTTGATAAGCAAAAATCTAAATCAACACACACTAAGCTTTCATTACAGCCACCATTGGGCATATTTATATATATTTATAACTTTTACACCGTTATACCGATTTTCGAGAATGTGGTGTCAGATGAAAGGGCTTGACCTGTAGATGTGCAGGAAGGTTTAATTTTTTTGAAAAGGGTTGCCAGATGTTTGAAAATTTAACTTTACTGTATAGTTTGTTTGATTTTGAAATTTTTGGTACCATATGAAGGGGCTTGACCTGATATTGAGCAATTTAATAGAATTTTTTCAAAAAGTGTTGCCACCTATTCAAAAATTCAGTTTTACGCTATAGTTTGTTTGATTTTTAAATTTGAGGTGTCATATGAATGGACTTGGCATGGAAATGAGTAATTTATTAAAATCTTTACAAAAAGGGTGCCACCGTTCAATAATCCATTTTTACGCTACAGTTTATCTCATTTTTAAATTTGAAGTGCCATGCAAGGCCTAGCACTGAAGATGGGTAATAAAAGGAAAGGGAAGAGGAAAATGAAAGGGACGGATATGGCGAAGGACAGGAAGCGAACGAGGAAATATGAAAAATAAAATGGATAAAGGGAAAATAAAGCGCAAATAAAGGGGAAAGGGGAAGAGAACGAGAATTAGAAAGAAAAGAGGAGCGCGCCAAATGGCCTTTTGTAGGTCGCTTTAAGGTTACCATAGTCTAGAAAAATATTCGGCACACAACTTCACTATGGGGCTCCTTGGTCAAAATCTATGTATAGAAAATCTAGGTCCACAGAAAATAAAAATAACCAGTATCTATGAAGGTACATATATCAAAAAATTTTCAACCCTCAAATTGTCGCACAGTGTAATTGAAAGCCACAGCATCGCGTGGCCGGGTTTACTAGTATGAATTTATTATGCAATTCGATTATTCGCATCACAAGTGCGCGGGGGCGGCGTAATTGTGGTTGGTTCACCGCACAACACACTATAGAAACGGGGGGGGGGGGGGGGGGGGGAAGTACAAAACAAAATTTGTTATCCACAAGAGCATGTATGTGAATAATAATTACATGTAAATTTTCATATTTCGTGATTTAATAAAAATATTGTATCAGCATAATTTATGATAATCATGTGTGTTTGTGCAGGGGTGAGATTATTTTTGGGGTAATATAAAAATAATAATATTAATACGACTGAACTACGAATGCGAATGAATCGATGAAACTGGTGAATTTTCGCAATTGGTAGAAGTACTTGTAATTGGTGGAACCGGCGAGTGCATCAAAAACGATAAAACCGATGAATTATCGCAATTGGTGGAACCGGTGAATGCAAGAAAAAAAAAAAAAATAAAACCGATGCAAACGGCGAATTATTGCATATGGTGGAGGTGTTCACAATTGATGGAAGCGGCGAATGCAACTAAAACGATGCAACCGGTGAGTTATCGTCATTGGTGGAATTGCCCATAATTGATAGAACCGGTGAATGCAACAAAATCGTTGAAACCAGTGAATTATTGCAATTGGTGGAGGTGCCCAAAATAGGTGGAACCGGTGAATGCAACAAAAACGATGCAAACGGTGAATTATCGCAATTGGTGGAAGTGCTCATAATTGGTGGAACCGGTTATGAAAATTGCATTTTTGTGTGTGTTAATTAACATCGCTCTGGTAAGCAACTGTTAAATAACATAAATGACCTCAAAGTACTGTTAAGGCGCTGTTAAAATGTAAACAAATAAATGCAACAGGTAGAATTTGTAAAGAGTAAATTGAGTTTTCTGAAGAGAGAGTTGCGCGCAACAGAGACTATTTTTAGGAGAGAAAACATGTAAAACAGTGTGGCCAAAGTGTATTTCAGATTTAATAGCAAATTATAGTAGTATTTTTAGGGGTATGAATGACTATTAAATATTTCCCTTTAGTAATAGAAAATTAAATAAAAAGATATATTTAACTTTAGCTGAGCAGGTTAATATTTTTTTCTTTTGAACATTTAAAACAATGCTGAAAAAACAAGCAGTTTTGAAAAAACCGTGCATATTAACCCGCAAATTGTATTTACAGTTCTACTACTTTTTCACAATCTACAAACACACACATTAACAAATGTTTAAACAATTATTGTAAAATTCCGACTGAAGCACTCATTTTTAGCTCCATGAAATTGCTCCAACAGTTTAATGCCGTCTTTCATTGAATAAACGTTGTTGACTGCGGAAAAATAACTGTTCTTTGGGTGTGTTTCTTGTTGGCGGTGCTTGAATTTCAATATTTTTTGCTGCTGGTTTACGAGACCGTGTTTGTTTGCGAGTGTGTGTCGGCATTTTACACGCTGCTTACTACGACGTCGCGTAAGGCGCAGCGCCAACGCTGCGAACCGAAGCAGCGCTGTGTAGTAAACAAAAACAAATATATTGCACTTGCATGGTAAATGAATGAGTGGGAATGAAGGCAGCAAATTGAAAAAAAAAAAAAAAAATAGCTCTGCTGCTGCTGATGCCGCTTTGAAAGAAAAGAAGCAACAAAAACAAATAAAATTGGAAGTAAGCTTTTTCAAAAACGAGTTTTTGTGAGTTCTTTTCTACTATTTATCAATTCAATTAGAATTGTGGGCAAGTGAAAATTAAATTAGTTATCTTTGTTAAATTATCAATGCAGAGAAAATGTGCCAATAAATAGTGCTACATACAGAAATATGTGAAGTTATAAGCTGGTTAAATTAAAAAATAAAATACAAATAGTATTTAAATAAGCAAAATTAACGTTGCGAAAGGTTGGTTCGGAGTACAAACATATAAAAACACGTATAGGGCAGTGTACGCAATTAAAAGGTCAGTATATCTAACATTACACAAATATTTCTTGTTTTACTATGATATTTTTCGTTCAAAAGGCAGTAGTTATATCATATTAGCGTTTTTTTTTTATAAAAATAATGCCGTCATCCGGATTGCAATTTTTAATAGGAACAAACGCTAAACAGTTCCGTAAAATTTTGTAACAGAACTCTGGTTTGGCTATGGGAAGTGTCCGCTAGTTCTACGTGTGGAAAAGAGGGATTTCAGTTCATCTTTGAATACATATTTATGAACATACAAATCTATATTATATATGTATGTACATACATATTTATAATATCAGGGAACATAATGCCAACATATGTAAGTACATATACACTAAGTATAGCTATGCAAACTCAAACCGAAACACCAAAAAACTCGTAAAGCAAGTGATGTCAGACACAAGTACAAATTTAATAGGTGGAAGAAAATCCGGTTTTTACTGTGTTGTCTCCCAACAAATGGAAGCTGAAGCGCTGTGACGTAGCAGTACACAAGCAACCTTGCGACCAACGAACTAGACAAGAAGACAACAAAAGTAAAACAAAAAATTCTTTACGAGAAATCTTTCAAGACGAAGAACAACTAAAGAAAGAATAGAAATACAGGCAGAAACCAGAGCAACATACACACATTCCTATATAGTAGGTACATCTATACATATGTACATACATGCAATAAATGTTTGCATTTGCTTGGCTGAAGAAAACTGTGGTCACAAGTCATAATGACCTAAGACGAGATAAGAAATGTGCTTTAAAAACATTTTGCTTACGATTTTTATATACAAAACTTCATCAAAGGCGAATATTTTAAGCAGCAATTCTCTTTGAGAAATGGTTTGAAGTTTTGTAATCGAAAACGGTATCCTAAATTTATTTCATTTTGTAGCTAAGAAAACAGTCGCAAAAAAATTTTAATGCACGTTTCTTAACTCGAGTTAGTTCGTTATATCTTATGAACACAGTATTATGTATGTGTGTTTTATTTATTGCTTTTGCATTTGTGCGAGAAGCCGCTTGACAGCTTCTCATATAACAACAATTACAAAAACAAAAACAAATGTGAAGAGAACCGCCACTGCTGTTGATGTGGTAACGCCGTCAACAGCGGCGTCACTGCCGACTTAGCTGCCGCGGTCAACAGCGCTGTTTGAAACACGTAAATAAAAAATGCAAATACACACACGTTTGTGTGGATGTTGTGTTTGTAGCGCTATCAAGTGGAAATATTGCTCAATATGTTTCTTTGGTATTTTGCGGTTGCGCTATGTATGTATGATGAATTTTTACTGGAAGCACTGTAATTGTACCTATTTTTTTATAAATAAAAATGCAAGAAATTGCGTTTTATTCTTTTTGAATAAATGAAAAATATGCATTTATGAACTAGGTATTATGTATGTACTAGAAGGCTGTACGAATGGATTCGAAACGGCCAACAAAATATTCGCGGCCGTCCAATTACAGTACCTACTTGTTTCTGTCGTTTTAGAATAAACGCAAGTAGAGCACAACCATAAACAGAACCAGTACAATTACTTATTCGTAGCGACAATTAAGGTACTGCCAAACGATGCAATGAAAGTGCTTTCCGAAAGTGTCAAATCATTGAAAGAACTTTAATGAGTGTCCACACGACGCAATGAAAGTGCTTTCAGAAAGCACTTTTTACCTCCACTTTCCGAAAACTTTCAGGAATTACTTTTCGTTTGTCCACACGGTGAAAGGAAAAGGAGTTTTTGAAAGTACTTTCTGGCAGCTGTCAAATTAAATTCAAACAGCTGTGAGAGCAAGACAGATGTAGTAGAGCAAACAGCTTGTTGTGTGACTCACACAGTATGATGCTAGCCACACACCTTGCAATTTTTTATACAACTTGAGCAAGGTCCGCTGGAAATCGCAACGTTTTTGGGGCTGTTGTATGAAGTTGTGTATCGGTTGTACGAAAAATCAAAAAGTTTTGATTTTTTGGCAAGTTGTACAACTTGGTTGCATCGTTTGGGGGCATGTTGTTCAACATTTCATTTTATGAGAATTCTTGAAGTGAACACATCAAATTAAAATAAGTAAAAGTAAGCGAATTCAACACAAAAAACATAAATATTTGTAGAATAAATAACGCAAAATGGAAAGCTTGCAGGAACCACTTTTTTGTAATATTTTTTTCTTTTAATTATCGTACTTTTGCTGTACGTTCTTCTTCTTCCTACAAGCGCAATATTATCCTATTCCATGTTCACTCAAAGTAATTTTTTACAAAATGAGATTGTACAACATGGTTGTACAATAAATTGCACCGTATGTAGGCAAACAGTCTAAATCGATTGCAACCGAGTTGGGTCAACGGTCGCACCGTTTAAAACACTTTCAGATGTAACAATTGAAAGTGAAATGTATTTCTGAAAAGTATTTTTCTCGCAGCTAGACGATGAAAGTTTTTCGTAAGAAAGTAATTGCTGAAATTTCGGAAAACACTTTCAGAAAACCCTTTTTTGGTGGCTACACGAGAAAATTTTATTTTTTCACTTTCTGAAAGCACTTTCATTGCATCGTCTGGCAGGAGCTTTACATGACCTTAAAAAGGTTCTGCAAATAGTGTACACTACTTGCGAATACTTCGAATATATGTAATCGAAATATATGTATCTACATACATATTTTCATAAACACACATCCAGAGGTTGTGTTCAGCAAAATTACGCTGCTAGTGTGAGTGTCTGTATGTGCATATGCATACACACTAGGGCGGGTCGATTGGTAGGGGCAAAAAAAAAAAATAACAGGGACACATCGCAATTATAAAAATTTGGGTAATTTCAAGCTTTTTTGCCCAAGAAACCATATGTCTAAAATAAATTTCGAACCAGAGCTTTTTACGATCTAAATATTTCCAACTGTTCTATATATTTTAAAATAACTCGGTAGCCAATACTTCGATTCTTTTGATTTTTTCGGCATTAGTTAGGAAACTTATTTGGCATATTAAGGTGGTTTTATGAAGGAAATAAAGTTCTCCCGAAATTCGCGGAACAACCCGATTTGGAATATAATACGGAAATCTATACCTAAAATTTTTCCTTAATATATTAAAATTTAGAGGTCGTGCAAATGCCTCCAAATTTCTTTCTCCTTTTATATCAGTGATGATACATAACTTTTTTCAAAGTCCTTAATGAACAAGAAAAACATTTCTTATCATTAAAAAATGGAACATATGTTTGTTGGGCTTTTATTTTTTGGTCCACCTTAATGCCATATGCACATTAAATAAACAAACAAACCAAAGAAGCAACAAGGTTTTGTGAATACTTCATAACATGGTTATTATTATGTTCTATTCTATCGTGGCGAATAGTGTACACTAATCGCTCCAACAGAGCAAATAGAAATAGTATTTGTATTCCAAATGAAAAGTATGGGTTATATTCGTATCTGCATTGAAATTTTGCTGTGACTAATTGTACAATGCATAGAGTATTCGAAAATATAGAAGAGGCAAATGGTATTGTGCAGAGGTCTAGTATGTACATTAGATGCGTTTTTTTTTCGGTAAAGTTTCTCAGATCTTTCCTCCGGCCACAGAATATGAAAATAGGATGTTGTAGGATAACTAAGCTGATTTTTGTTTTTTTTTTTAGACAAAAAACTGAGTGGGCTACTCCAAAAACAGCGATTTTTTTTTAAATTCCATGATAGGTTTAGATTCATATATGAAAAAACCACAGAATTAAAAACAAAAAAACAAAAGATACATATTCTCATGTAAAATTAACGGCTTAATCGAATGGTGTACTCAGTTTTTTAGTGCGAGCCATAGGGAAGGTACCAAGATCGCCTAAAATGGAATTTTATTTTTTTTAGTCACGAATTTTCAAGTTTGGACCCTGGTATTTCCACGATATCTTAAATTTCTTTTTAATCAAAATATACAGGAATCTGCGCAAATTAATGCAGTTTTCAGAAAAGTTTATTTGATCGAAATCGAGCTTTTTTTGTCCAAGCTACTTTGGTTCAAATGAAACATGCCAAAATCATTTTCATATTGAACAACATTTTTTATTGTTGCAAGTACAAAATTCGAAAATTTATTATTTACATATGTATGGCTCGCACTAAAAAACTGAGTACACCATTCGATTAAGCCCTTAATTTTACATGAGAATATGTATCTTTTGTTTTTTTATTTTTAATTCTGTAGTTTTTTTCATATATGAATCTAAACCTATCATGGAATTTAAAAAAAATCGCTGTTTTTGGAGTAGCCCACTCAGTTTTTTGTCTAAAAAAACAGAAATCAGCTTAGTTATCCTACAACATCCTATTTTCATATTCTGTGGCCGGAGGGGTATGTTATATCAAAAAAACGCATCTAATGTACATATGTATGCAAATACATGATGGACATGGTTATGACCGGCCAGAATAATTCCCATGAAGAGTAGAAGGAATCTGTAGGTAGGTAGGTATTCGATGTTTATCGAACCAAGTTTCAATGCTTTTCACAATTAACATTATTATATTTCTTTATATTATACATATTTCTTAATTAAAACATATTCTTGAACAGCAAAATTTAACTAAGCGAACCATCAACATTATATTATTATGAAATCTTAAAAAAATACATATCCAGCAAACACAATCTCTCACGTTAGAGAATTTTTGGTGACTAGCTACATTAGATAGCTAGTGTAATTCTCCAACTTTTTTCTAATCGAGAGCGAAGGTAGACTACACTAGAATTCAATTGGAAACTGATTAGAAAAAGTATTTGCAAATTCTCAAAAGAATCTAATTACATACATATGTACATAGGTACATCACATTTCGATTCCAAAATTATAATTTTCGCTATTTGGGAAATGCATATGTTCCATTTTCTTTAAGAATTCTATGATTCTCGTTAGAGATGTGAGAAAACGGCTAGTTATCGAGTCATTCCCAAATCTATACCTATCTAACTTCAGTGTTTGTTGGGATGTACATATATATGTATGTATGTATGCACATTTTCGATAAATAATCCATTCATCAGGTACCTTCCCTTTTCTATTTTTAAATAAAGGGAAAGGTATTCAACAATTCACGCGCTGTTAAGCCAGGAATAAAAAACTGCAACTCTCCTCTAGGTGTTTTCATATAAAATTTTGTAAGTGCCGTTCAACATACTTGAGGAGTAGGTACCTCCCTGCGGTATACATATGTATGTATCTAACAAAAGCAAGTATCTTGGCATGAATAAAACTCCCATCACCTTACAAATGGGCCTAGTGGGATATTCATGTATGTATGTATGTACCTACAAATCGTCGCACCATACGACAACTAGCACTTTCAAAATTTTTTGGAGAGAAATTCTATGAAAGAAATTTTAAGAGTGCTAGTTTTCGTATAGTACGACGAAATGTACATAGTACACTAAAAAAAAAATTGCTCAGATTATGGCAAAATGGGAATGATTCGGCGCTAAAGACATATTTTTATATGTAGTTTTGAATGCAATTTTTTTTTAAAACGTGGTTTTTATTCCTTGATTTGAAGAAAATTGTATATCAAAACCATGAAAATATGTATGTCTTTAGCGTCGAATTATTTCCACTGAGTAAATTGTTTTTTCAGTGTATGTACATATGTATGTACCTATATTTCTACCTTGCAGCTTGCGTTTGAAATCAGATTCTCCAATAATACTTATTTGCGGCCATAGAGTTAATCAACATTTCATTCACATCAATGAACGGAAAGCTGCAAAAACCTTTTGTATGTATGTACATACCTAGAAAAAAAGTCACCCAACAGTCCTTTGGCCTTTTATCGCAATATTGAAAATTGCAATTTAAACCACCATGCAGGCCAACTGGGCGGTTGGAGTATATACATACATAGGTATTATATGTTGCACATACATATACATATATATGTATTCAATGCACAAACTTTTCAATCCACAGCTCTACTATATCATACCAACGCCAACCAAATATTTATAACCCAACGCGCATTTATAGGAACATCATAGATACCACAAGCATTCAATGTATCAATAAATAAGCCTTGCAGTGGTTTGCTGTGCAATTATAAAAAAAAAAATTAAAGCGTGAATAACGAGTATTCATGAACATTGATGTGTAAACAGTTTCGAAATCGGATATTTATTCCCTTTTCCTTATTCCTTTTTTTCCTGGTTTTCTATGGATTAAAATGCGACTATCGTTTTTGTAATTTTTGTTGTCATTGTGACTGCTACTATTTTGTTGTTTTTGTTTGTTTTGGTTTTTGGTTTTTAAATTTTGATTTTTTATTTTCTTTTGTTTTGTATTACTCAGAAACATGCAAGATCATCAGAGTCCACGTTTGACCCATATCTGGAGACCCGACCTAGGAATCATAAAGAGTAGAGCTCCGTATAGAAGTCCTGCTCAACACTTTTCATTTGATACCAATATTGCTCAGAAACATTTCGGGATAATCCGGGGTCACATTTTGACCCATATTTGGGGACCCGACCTAGGACTCATAAAATGAATAGAGCTCTATGTGAAAGCCCTGCTCAACACCTTTTATTTGATACCAATATTGCTCAGAAACATTCAAGGATCATCCAGGTCCTCGTATTTCCCCATATCTCGGGACCCGACATAGGAATCATAAAGAGTAGAGCTCCGTGTAGAAGATCTGCTCAAAACCTTTCATTTGATACCAATTTTGATCAGAAACATTCAAGGATCATCCGGGTCCTCGTTTTGACCCATATCTGGAGACCCGGTCTAGGGGTCACAATGAAAAGAGCTTCATATCGAAGTCCTGCTCAAAACCTTTCATTTATACCAATATTGCTCAGAAAATTAGATAGGTAGATGTAGGTATGCATATCCATACATTTCCATACATGTACAAACAGGTTGGTCCTTTTTATTTTGCCTATTTGTCGCATTGTTGCAGAAAACAACAACTTCACTTCACTTCGCTTCGTTGCTGTTGTTGTTGATATTTGCATTTGCACGGCTATGCATGCAAGCATTTGTCAGTACATGTCTATCTACCTACCTACCACTGACAATGCCAAGCGATTTACACGGACACAGCAGCGCACTAACACAAAGGTCATTTACGGTTTACGTTTACGCGTAACTTTACGCGTAAACTTTATGTTTTTCGAAATTACTCGTAGCTACAGCAAAGATGTTTACACATCAAAAGTCTATACATGCATACATATTACTGCAGCTTTTATACGAATATTGATAAATACACACATAAATTTTTGTCCGTGTCGTATAACCTTTTAACCTCAATTTAAACGATTTAATTAAACGTGTAATCATGATACAAGAAAGAAGGTAGTGTAAACGTAAAATTTTTGTCGCCATATTAACCATCTGACAATTATATGGATTATGACATTTCGTGCTGCCATACTCAGTGCTAAAAATCCTCCATTTATGTCATTTTTTATTTCCATGGCATCGATTGCAACAAAACGAATTTTTTTAATTTGAATATTGATATATATATATAAATACGTACATTTACGTGTTAAATTCTTCATAATATCAGATCACAAATAACACTGGTCGACAAAATTTCAACAAATTTTTGTTACAAAAATAAAATTCTACTTTTCTAAAGGATTTCGGTACGCTGAATCCGAATCTGAAGTCAGATTTTCGGTAATACGTACAGTTTTTGAGATATTCATGTAGCATGTTATAGGCGCAATCAAATTTTGTAGTTGATCAGCAGAACTATTTTTTTTTTACGAAGCCACTTACATACATACGTCCATAATATAATAAACTGCCTAAAAGCGTGCTTCAAAATTTTTAATTATTTTTATATTGCAAAACTAATGAAGCTTAATATACAATATTGCAAGTTACGAGAAAGATATCTGAAATATTAAAACGGTTTCTTCAAGAGAAATGTCCGCGTTTTCAATAGCTTTATTAAATTTTTAAAATAAGTAATTTAAAAGATATTGAGTAGTGAATATAGCCAAAAATCGCGTTTTTGGCCTCTTTAAACATGAATATCCCAAAACCTGTACGTATTACCGAAAATCTGACTTCATATTCGGATTCAGAGCACCGAAGTCCTTTAGAAAAGTAGAATTTTATTTCTGTAACAAAAACTTGTCGACCAGTGTAATTATATAAAAAATAAGATTTATTCTTAAAATAAGTTGCGGAAAGTTTGTGGAATATAGTGCATACTACAATCCCACTACACCTCCTGTGAATTTCATTGAAAAATTTCAGTGGTTTAGAAATTATGAATATTGGCACGACTTATGAACTTGCAACTGAAAAAAAAAGTGCGGTCGGGGTGTGTAACGAAATCCCGAAAAACAAAATCCAGAAACACATAATCCAGAAATACACAATCCAGATTCGACCAAATCCCGACCAATCAAAATCCAGACACGACCAAATCCAGACCAATCAAAATCCAGACACGACCAAATCCAGATTAATCATAATCCAGACATTACACAATCCAGACAAAAAAATCCCGACAAAAATCCCGACAAATATAAAAATAGTTTAAAAAAAATCGCGCGATTTTTTTTAAACTATTTTTATATTTGTCGGGATTTTTTTACGTTTAATAACCATCATAACAGTGTTATTGTTTTTGATTTTATTGTTGTTGTTGGTGTTGGTAAGGATCTGGTTGTTGTTTCTTTCATCTTCTTAATTTTCTTCTTCTTGTTCTTCTTCATCATCCTCATTCTTCTTCTTCTTTTTCTTCTTCTCCTTCTTCTTCATCATCATCATTCTTCTTCTCCTTCTTCTTCTAATTTTTATTCTTCTTCATAATCATCATCATCATCATCATCACCGTCATCATCATTCTTCTTCTTCTTTTTATTCTTCTTCATCATCATCATCATTCTTCTTATTTTTATTCTTCTTCATCATCATCATCATCACCGTCATCATCCTCATTCTTCTTCCTCTTCTTATTTTTATTCTTCATCGTAATAGTCATCATCCTCATCCTCATTCTTCCTCTTCCTCTTCTTCTTCTTCTTCTTTTTCTTCATCATCATCATCATCATAATCATCGTCTTCATCCTCATTCTTCCTTCTTCCTTCTTCTTCTTTTTCTTCTTCTTATTTTTATTTTTATTCTTCTTCTTCTTATTATTTTTATTCTTCTTCATCATCGTCATCATCCTCATTCTTCTTATTTTTATTCTACTTTTTCTGCTACTTCTTCTTCCTCATCTTCTTTTTCTTCCGCCTGATATTATTTTTACGCTTGTGCTTTCGAATTGAATTTCGATTTCAAATAGAGCTACAGAGTGATGGCCCTGTCTGGATTTTGGCTTGTCGGGATTATGATCTGTCTGGATTTTGTCTTGTCTGGATTATGATTTGTCGGGATTTTGTCCTGTCTGGATTTTAAACTGTCTGGATTTTGTAGTTTCTGGATTTTTAAAATTGTCTGGATTATGTCCTGTCTGGATTTTAAAAATTCGGGATTACGGTGCGCACCCGTGCGGTCGATAGCATGGTTATATGCAAAATTTATTAGTAAATACAACATTTAATTTAGATGAAAAGATACTAAAAAGATTTTTTTGCGAAGAATCTATTTCAGAATTAGGTAAATAATAAAATAAAGGAAAATAAAATTAGTAACGCAAGTAAAAACTAAAGAAAACTGCAACATAAAAATTTAAATTAAATTTACATTCTGGTATAACTGCTAAAAAATTTTGATAATAAATATATTTTTTAACTGTGGAAATATTCTTGTCTAAAACATTGAAACTAAATATATATATATATACGTACGCAATAAATAATACGTATAAAGAAAATCAAGAACTCTTACACCTTATTCATAAAAAATCGAATAGTTTTCAAATATTGTATAAAGGACGTTTTGGTAAGATTTTTCGACTTTAATAACTGCATAAATCTATTTTATTTTTTATGGATAACTTATTTTTTATTTTCTTTGAAAAGCTTTTTTTTTTCAATATATTTAAACGTTAAAATATACTCATTACATCGGCTGATTGTTGTCTTTCATTTGTTTTGTTGATTAGCATATGTGAAAAACACCATTTCATTTAAAATACCCAATATTTTTTTCAAATATACCCTCAGCCAAAAACTTTTGATTGGGCAACGCTATCCTAAATTTTTGACTTAAAATAAGACGTCAATAATCCATATTATAATCAAAAATGACAAAGTCAAAGTGAAGTGGAATTACCTTGTATGTTTGTATCATGCGTGTAATATAAAGAATTATTTTTTTGACAGTAAAAATTGAAATTGCTTTGCACATAAAGTCACACAAACGAACAGACAAATATATTGCCGATTACTACTATTATTATTGCTTTTAATTTCTATTAGCAAAAATGAAATCATTGTTATGAACTTAAGTGTATCTCAAAGCTTTAGCGCGCGATTGCATTGAAAATTGAAGGTACAAATTGGGCGTAGTGGTACACATTAGGCTTCTATTCATTTCGTTTTCGTTTTTGTTATTGCTTTTGCTTGTCATTGTTAGTGTATCATTTTCATTTTCAGTTTTACCTTTATTTCATTAGTTACTATCTATTATTATGTGCTTTTAATGATATTTAATGTTTTTTCAATAATTACTAATTCGAACATTATGGCACAATTCATGCATAAACATGCAACAAACTTTTGTTCAATCCAATTTCATGGTTTGATTTTGATTTTATTTTTGGGTGGCGGTCTTTCAAATGTTTTGGCTGGTAACTTTGTCGTTGGTGGAATTCATAGCAACAATTGCGCAATCGCTTTTTTGTTTTGTTTTTACTTTATCTCTCCTCTTTTTATTATATTTTTAGTTTCCAGTTTTGACCTCATCTAATAACCTCTTAATGTCTGGCTGTATCGGCTGTGGTCGAAACATGCGCATGTTCAAATTTTACTATAGGTAATTAAATTAGTCGTATATTATTGCTAAAACTAAACTTTAAAAAAGGGGTTTCGCTTATGAGTCTTAAATGTGATGAGTTTCTAATAAATCGTGGAAATTTCGAAAAAAAATTCCGGAAATGTTTTCCAAGAAGACGTCATATGGGGGGCGTACGGCGTGCTTTTTTTGCGATACGATCTTTTAGGCTTATTTTAAAAAGCTTTTTCTGAGGAGTGCCCCAGTGAAATTTTATGGCAAATAATTTTCTAGAACATTTTGACCGTCTAGCACCCACAAGAAGGGGTTATTTTGAACCCGTTTTTAGAAAGCTAGGAAGTAGATTTTTAAGGTCGCTATAGGGTTTAAGTGGTCTACAAAATTATTCACCATAAAATTTCAATAGGGTTCTCCTTGGAAAAAAACCTTTGCAAAATGAACGTAAAAGAAAACAAGAAGCGAAAAACATAAGAGTATACTTATCGGAATGTTGAATGTGTTTTATCTCGGGTTCTACTGAAGCGATCGAAATACTTTTTTTCAAAAGATTAATAAGTTTTGACGAAGCTTAGCATGCAGGAAAAAAGATACATTAAAGTGGTATAAACTAAGTACGTACTGGGTGAAAGTGACACCAATGGCGCGCATAGGGTTAATACGAATTATACAGTAGAAACCCTACTCTCACGCCCAAGACATTGATTAGTAAACTTAAAGATCGTACTATAAATATCATAGATATGAAAAAATGTGTTTTAGCGGCATCTATCGGCGTCCAAAAAAAAAAAAAAAATTTTTTTCCGGAAATGTTTTCCAAAAAGTCATCATATGGAGGGACGTAGTAAATAATAAATAATTGCTTGTAGGATTTGGTTGATTTTTTTTTTGTTTGTCTATAAGTAGTCCTAATGTACACACATATGTATGTATGTACATATGTATCTACTTTAGTATATCAGAACTGTTTTTTACTTCAATTGCAACAGTCATCTACGGAAGCTATTCACTTCCGATTTGTATCAGCTCTTCATCAGATTTACTAACTCATGAAGCACACATGTAAGAACTTCAAAAATAACAAAAAAAAGGTGAAAACCACAAAAAGTAACTTTCCGACATTACATAAGCTAAAAACAGTAACAAAAATCGGTTACAATATTTTTTATTTTACGGTGAAAAAAGTTTCATGCAAACTTCATGCACAACCATGCTGTTGACTGAGTTGAGTTCTGAACTTTATAGAATGAAAAACAAGCACTTCAATAATATTTAATGCAAGTGCATACGTGCAGATGCTTGTGCATACATATATGTAACGTAGGTAGGTATGCACATAAGCATTTACGTAAATATGTATTAGAAAATCGTTCAATATTTTCCAGCAGCATTAAAAGTCAAAAGCTGCAAAAATCTTCAATTGGTTTTTGATTTCTGTTTGTTCTTTTCTCATTTGTTTTTTTTCTTTCTTTTTTTTGTTATTTTTCTTTCCTTTTTTTTGTTATTTTTCTATCATGCTCTGTTTTCGTTAAATTTTATCGAACACACACCTCTTTTTCCCCATTTTTTTTTTGCTAAATTTGAACTAATGACTTAGTCGACGAGTTACAATGAGAATGGTGAGAATGATATGTGAATGAGAATAGTCTGTCAGTTACATATATACATACATACTTGCCAACTTACAAGCTTTTGTGTGTGTGCATACTTTTGCATATTTATTTTGGGTTAACATACACACATATCCATTTTCATATGTATGTAAGTATATCATCGCTTGTGTGAATTGGTACAATCAGATCATTTACTTTTTATATGATGTAGTTACATATGTATGTATATAAGGTAGGTTTGTCCATTGAAACTAGGGCGAGTGAGATTTTATGACTTAGTGGGAAGCGAGTTGAAAACATTATCTAAGCTTGCTCTGACAGCTTTGCTTCTGAAGCTAAGAAAATTCCGCTTTTCTTTTACAAAAAAATATAACTTTTTGTTCAAAAACGGTTGGTTGGCTGGTTGGTTAGAGTAGCGAGTCCCACTGATGACACCAATTAGCGCCGAAGCTCCGTTTTGATACCACGACACGTGAATAAAAAAAAACAGTAGAATAGAGTAAAGGAGAATATCAATTCGGCAGCCAGGCAAAGTCCTGCGCTTTATATGTATCCTGTTGGGTTTAGGTATCTAAAAGGCCCCTGAGGCCTGACATACTTCAGTTCCGAGAGTTTGGCGAAGAAAGTTTTACGAAAGGAATTTAATTCTGCCTTGGCGGTGCGAAGCACACTCGCATAGCAGGTGCTCCATCATCTAATCCGCTCCAGGAAAATTACTGCTGGGGCATAGAGTGTTATGGTCCAATTCCAATCGAGCCGCGTGGGTACCAATAGCCCAATGTCCTCTAAATACTGCAGTTAAGCGGAAAATGTCCCTGCTATCCATCTTCAGAATGGCTGAGCGTACGCATCTCATTGTATGAAGGCCACAGACTTCTGCACACCTTCTCATCTTGTTTTAGCCTCCTCGAACCAGTGCCGAGAGATTTGGCCCTTGATGAAACCCAGTGCCAGGCAAAAACTCCTCCGCATACGCGATATCAAGAGCCGAGCCTTGCCCGGCTAGCTCATCAGCCATTTTCCATTTCCCCTAATTGTCGCGACGCTGCGGCACCTTGATCAGAGATATGCTAGGCGACCTGCTAAGCCCATGATCTACTCCTTACACTGCCGGACTAGGCTTGATGATACCGTTGCAGATTCCAGAGCCTTCAGAGCGGCTTGAGAAAATGCCTATCCTGTTTACGACATCGGCACCTACCGCTGCAAGTAGAAGTAGAATCTTGCAGGCCTACTGTATGGCGAAAAATTCACATTGAGCGAGTTTACCATCTCCCCAGTCCTTCCTAGATGGAAAGATAATCTCATAGTTTGTGTCGAAGGCTGTTATAGGACAGATATAATCTGTTTTCGTGTTGATATCAGAGTCGGTAACGTGGAGTTTTTTTTTGTAAATTTGATCCACCTTAAAGTTTTTATTTAAATAACCGCTTACTTAAACCCATATCATATGTGGATATGTCTGCATATATTTGCTTTTCAATAATAGTGGCGTGGCATGGCTTGGCATGGAGTAGAGGTAAAGTGCCAAGTACTGTTACTGTTACTGTTACTGTACTACACTCACTGCACTGACAGCAACGTTTAGTTTTGCACTTTTTTCCAACTTTTTGCCATCACTTCTTTATTTTTCTGCATTATTCTTCTATTTGTAGAACGCCAGCATTGTGGTATGACACTTTGAGTGTAGCGAGAGAGTGGGTAGGTAAACACTTGTATGAGAGATATTGGATCAATTTTTTTAGTAACTACAACAATGCTTCATATTCATAGTAAACAATTTTTCATATGCCCGCAGTGGTGGGAATGACACTGTTGGATCCAAGTGCTGCATAATGGAATGAGTTCGATTAATGTGGGCAAAAAAAAAAGAAAAAAGTCGGTTGCCAAAAAACTTCTGGGCACGTGCAACATAACTTTTGCTTGTACTAATTGATTTATATACCTTCTTGTCTGACATACACGAATGGAAAAATTCTACTTATGTACATATGTACTCGTATGTGTGTACCTAATCGTATATATGTAGGTATACGAATGCGTGAACTCAAATTTCATCTTGAAGAAACTATTTCTTTCCCAGCAGTTTCGACAGCTTCAGTCAATGTTCCAGTGTGAATAATTTGAATAAATATTTAATTATGGAAAATAATTAACGAAAAAAGACACTGAAGATGGCGCATATTAGCCGAAACCGGTTTGTCTCCAAACCAAACTTGACAAGGGATGACGGAGGATCGTTCCACAATACATCGAAAATACTTACTTAATTAGTGGCAGTAAAAGCATTTCGAAGTATGCAGTAGAAGAAAGCACTAAATAAGCAGCATAAATATACATAAAAGTAAAATAAAAGCAACATGTATTAACATTAGGGTGGTCCCCAAATGTATGGAAACAAATTGTATGTCATATTTCGTGAATCTCACCCCTAGGGCGATGCTAATATAGATACCACATACATATAAATTTTTATCCCGATCAGAGACGGCTAAGTGGTGTCGCACAAAGATCAAAATTGATTTTACCATATGTGACTCTTGTGGAACAACCCTTAACCGCCTTCAATCGCCATCAAAATTAATATTTGGCACTTATCCTCGAGTACAAGGCTATTTTATGTTAGATATAAAAAAAAAATTATATGAAATTCTTTGGTAATTACTTTGGTCTGAACTTTGACCTCTATGCGACATCCTTTAACCGTCTCCGATCGTGACCCAAATTTATATGTACACATCTGATATCTTTGACTGTGCTGTTACCGATCTAGGACGTGAGACCGAAGACAATTGCTTTTTGATTTTTAGGACCGCCCTAATCAACATGCATATGAACATATCTACATAAATAATGCAGACAATGACAGCGCTTCTCAAGTTTGAAGTTGCTTTGCTTTTGCTTCTTTTTTTCGTTTTTTTGTTTCTTTGTGCTCTGCTTCACTGATAAACTTTCAAAGCAATAACTAACCACTACTAGATTTTCGCTTAATTGATGAGAAAAAGTTTTTGTTAGCAACACAAATGTGACTTATTTCACACCAAAAAAAAAAAAAAACAAAAACAATAACACTGATAATAACAACAACAACAATGATAAGTTATAGAAAAGAAGTATAAAATGAGTAGTTAGTCAAGTGAGCAAAAGAAATAAACCAACTTTAATTACCTTTGCCGGCGCTGAGTGCACGACAAGGCAAAAAAGCAAAAGAATAAAAACAAAAACCAAAACAATAAAAACGCATCACATGTCATGTGTTGCACATGCAATTTTGCTGCTTGAGAACCATTTTTCGCCTCATGTGTTGTTTTTTTTTAAGTATTTATTTAATTTCATTTTTTCTTACTTAATTTTTCTTCATATCTTTTCTACTAATAAAAACTGTGTTGTTGTGCTGAAATACTCTCAGCTTCATATTTTACTCGTACTGTATTTGTTATTGGTTTGGTGGTGAAAAATGCATTTTTCCCAACGACAAACGATTAAAGGGTGGCAAATTGACCGAAGTTGGAGTGTAAGTTTTTATAGTACCTAATTTTTAAGCTTTCTTTTTCGACACATTTTCAAATATGAGGTCAATGTGAGTTGATTGCTGCTGTAAACCCAACCAACACTGAGGTTATATATCGAATTGAGAATGACTCGCAAACTAGCCCTTTTCTCAAATCTCTAACGTTGGAGGAAGACTCGAGAAGCTGTCGAAAATCTTTTTTAAAAGCACAATAAACGCTTTGTACGCGTAGCTTAACCTCACAACACCCTTTATAACAGCTCTTAAAAAGTTTAGTATGAAATTTATAAGCTTAAAGTGTGATTCCTTTTCTTTCTTTTTTTGACTCACTTCACAAATTAATTGACCGCAATGCATTATAAATTAAATACATACAATGTACATAGTTACAGTAGGGAATGTATTCACATATTCATACATGCACCTTTAACAAAACTCTTGAACTATTTAACTTTTACTGTGTTTTTTTTTTTTTGTAAATTTACTCGCTACTTTTTTGTTTGTGAAAATTTATGTAGCATCTTGAAACTAATCTCATAAATTAACTTAGTGTCAGCTAATTCGGAACGTTCATTCTCGCTGCTGCTCCGCATTCCCTGCAGGTACGTGTGTGTAGCTATGTTTGCATTATAGCCTGGAGTAAAATTGAATTCTTTCTTTGAAAATATGTTTGCAAAATGGCAAAAATATTTCTTTCTGCTGCATTTGCACACACACATACACACAACCACTTGTATGTGTAGACAAACCATTTTCATTTTGCTCTAGTTTTTTTTTTCGACTTTTTTGACTTTTTTGGCTTTTGCTTCACTTTCAATTTTTGCATTGTCATTCCTTTTATGCAACATGCTTTCTTGTCGTGCATTCAAGTGCATAAAGTTCTACCTTATATGTTTGCATACTTTTGCATCGCTTTATATACCCAGTTGTTTGTATTTCTGTTTGTGATTCCTCTGTATAATTCTTCTATCAAATTTATTGAAGTGTCGATTAAAATATCAACTACATTATCGACTAAATGTTAAATGTGCGGATTTGGTTAAGGACCGTTTACTCAACCTCAACATCATTACCGACTGCACCAAACTAGACATTTAGGGCCGTTTACTCAACCTCTGATTAACGCTAACCGGAGGACAAAGGTCCGGTTAAGCTATGGACTGCATTACCGACCACATGTTAAATACATGGTTTGATGAAGTCGATAATGATGTTTAACCGAACTTTAACCGTGGTTAGCGTTAATCAGAGGTTCAGTAAACGGCCCTTAATATGTAGTCGATAATCTTCCCTTTAACCTTAAGGTCCCCACAAACAGAAGCGATACGATACAGCCCACATATGAAAAATCGTATCGCGTCATGCACAATTGCATATATGGGCTGTATCGTATCGCTTCTGTTTGTGGGGACCTTTTATAAGAGGTTGAGTAAACGGCCCTAAGTCGATAATGATGTTTAACTTGGAGTAAGGTTAACCGGAGGTTGATAAAACGGCCCTCAGGGAGCAGGTGTTTGGCGAATTTTATTATTTTTTTTTTTCTGTTAGGCAAGACGCTCTAATATCTATGCATACACATCATCTCACAGCTTAGTTGCCTTAACCCACCACTGGTTATACAAAAATTCACTTTTATCAGGCTATTTTCGGTATCCTTTCATCTCTCATATACTCGTACCCACTCGAGCATACTTTCACTTCACTAGCGTTATTCAGGTGCTGCTACCGTGTTATAAGTGGCTGTATAAATATGAATGTAGGTAGGTAGGTACGTGTGTGTATGCGTTGGTGAAAAATGCCCTTTTGAATTAATTTAAAATAATACTAAATTTGCTTGCATTCAAACGTCCAAGTTGCAATTCGCATTGGCAAAAGCAAAGCAAAGCGAAAAGGCAAAACAAAGCGATTGTAACCGAAAATTTGTTAAAGTGCAAAAGTTGCAGAGGTAACAACATGCTGCTTCTTCTTCTTGCACCTCTTCTGCCGCTGTGTCTTCTTCTTACACTTCCTCCTTATTTTCACTTCCTCTTCTTCTTCTTATTTTACTTATACTTGTTCTTCTTCTACTTTTCCGTTTCAGCCATTAATTTCCTGTAGGAACATTTGTGTGCCAAACTTCTCTGCCGACCGCTTACCTACCTACACAAATTAATTACAGTTAGCTCGAAAGTTTGCATTTATTCATGTTCGTTCATGCTCTCTCCCACTCACCCACTCTACCGATGATTTTAGTCTGTTCATTCTCTGCTCGCCATATGTACCGCCAAAATTTACTGTCCAATCAACGCATCTTTTAGGCCAAATATTTATTTATGTACAATCTTAGAAGTTATGTACTTTTGTATTTACTTACGTATGTACACTTGTACTCGTAATAAAAAAGGTAAATATTGTAAAGATGAAATTCGAAGAAGGTATCTCGAAAAAGGTATCTCACCATTGCCCATAGGCCATGGTCTATTTTACTTATTTACATAAAGACAAGCCTCAGTTCTTTGCCAAAGAAGACAAACGTTCAACTCAAGCGAAACGCTAAGACAATTTCTTATGAAAGAAGAACAAAAATGTTGAGAATTCATTAGTGTTGTATACAAAAAAATAAAAAGTTACCAAAATATATAACGGCACAACGGAACTTCGTACCATGTACCTCGTGTGTAAGTGTGTGTGTGTGTCAAAAGTCATCAATGTCAATACTTTGTTACGGCGCGCACAGCTGCTTCACACAAAACTTCTTAGCTAATTGTCAGCGGCAACTTTTCGAATTGCTAACTTTAACGGCGATCTGTTAGCTTAACCCTTGGCTAATGGCGTCGGGTTTGCGGTAGCCAACTGTTATACACATATTTAATACTGAACATGAAATACAAGTTCCCCTAGTAGCCGAAGCCAAAGACAGGAGCAGAGAAAAAAATTAATACGGTTTCTTTGTGTGGATTTACCATCTATCAACTCTGCTGCCCTCTTTACTGCTGTTATTGCCGCCTGATAGACACTACAGTAGCCTGATACAAAGGCTCATATCCAGTTCACTGCAATATACTGCAGCTCCTGCTCCTTCTGCCGTCTCAGACCCATCGGTGTATACATGAATTATAATGAATTGATAAATACTGATATAGCATTTAATTTTGTTGATGCTCAGGAACAAAAAAGTCGTTAGGTGTCAAATCAGTTTCCATTAATTCGATCTTCTAAGTAGTCAAGTGCGTGAGCCGATATGCGAAACAAACTCTCATTGCCTTGATTTATTGTTGTCTCAGAAGGTCTGAGGAGTGAAAATGTATTGAAAGTAACTTGGCCAGAAATTCAAGTCGTTCCGGTAGTGCCACGAATGATGCTTCGTCTTTTTCAATGGGTTTTCGAGCTTTTGGTAGAATTAAGCTCGTCATGGAACTCTCCTAAGGTCGATTTCTCTCCCTGGTTTCCGGCTCATATGCTTACTTTAATTTATTTTAGCTACAGAGATTCTCTTTTGGCGTAACACATTCCAGCTCAAGCACCTACACTAGGGTTAAAGAAGTTAAACTCAAATCAATGCGGTGCTCAGCGCTACATGAAGTGGCTACATTTATTGGCCGCATGAACCACCTCACGGCCCACCGACCGACCGACCGAGAGCCGACCAACCGCGACACTAACGAAATTATAAATATAAAACTTTTTACAAAATAAAAAAAAAAAAAAAAAAACCTTTAAAAGCAATTAGTTGTGCGAAAGAGCAAGTTTGAATCTTATTTGATGTGTTTTTTGGTTAACTGCACGAACGTAGACCATCATGAATTCTTCAAGTCTTATTGTTTTTTCGTTGTTGTTGTTGCAGACATCAGTGATGGCAGTGACGGCACTTTGATTTTTATGTGGCATAAACCAAAGTTTGCTTTTCTTTTTGTTTGAGCAACAATAAAAAGTTCATTGGAAAAGTAAATTGATTTTGCGATTTATCTGAGGATTGGCTACTGAAGGTCTAATGTAGAGAGAAATGGAGGAAATTTTTTTTATGAGAGAAGAAAGTTTTTAATTTTATAAAATTAAGGCCACACGAGATGTGATTCGCTCACATTATCGTTGCCCAATCTACACATCCTCATACACTTTCGAATCACATTAAATTGCATACAAGATTTTGAGAGCGAAAACTCTTATTCAAAGATGGACTCGCTCTGAATTATCCCACAAATTGCACGAAAATCGATGCCACATTCAATATCGGAGATCTATCGAAATCGAACACCTAACACAAGCAATGATAAGTAACACGAAAACAGATTACCTATCTACTCCTTTTGAAACCAATTGAAAGCCGGATGAAGTTTATCAAGTTCTTTAAGGACGTGAATATCAGCGACCTCGAATAAGCTGTCCAAAAAAGTAACCCCAAGGAGCGCCGTCTGGCGCTGCTAAGACCCGAGTAGTTCCCACCTGCACATCATCATCACCATCCTTGCAGCATATACGGTAGGGTGCACCTAGCTATTGTATGTTTCACAAGCGTCAGTTTGCAAATTTCCTCACTTGCGAACCCATTTTGGGCCAAGTTTGTCTTGATAATCGCCATCTGTTTACATCTATCACTTGCCTGTTTATAGGTGCGTTGTTTAAGCATTAAGTGGTCTGCGCAAGCATTCTTTGTTAGGAAGAACTTGCTTGGGTGTGGCTCAACTTGCTAGTTCTGCCATACAAAATTACCTAGCCTCGATATCCCTGTTTCCGCGACCCATATGTGGTGGAAAAAGGTTTGATCATCTCTTGCAGAGATCGGCTACGGTTCAATGTTAGTTCAGATTTGAACGAGAGTCAAGCCCTTGAACTTTGCTATTTATTTTCCTGTTGCACTAATCCCCTATATAAGCCTTATTACAAGGTAATTAAACTCCATATAATGCCTAATTATAAGGAATGAGATAAGCCTTATTTCCTATGGCCTTATACCTTATTATAAGGCATTTAAATATCACATACTTAAGCCCTTATTATAAGGAATTATCTAAGCCTTATTTTCCATTGCGAATAAGCCTTGGCAATAACGTTTCCTCTCTGAGAGAGAGAGAGAGTAAGTAGTCTTTGTGGTCTCATGATATCAACACAGGGAAATAAGCTTTATTATAAGCATCTGTTCAAACAATACATGTATGTATGTCCCTTAGAATTTTCAGGCATTATTTCACAATCCTTATCACCTTCTGGAATAAGCTTTAAATAGGGTGTAGGTTTTTTGGAGAGTGCGTTAAAATTTCACAACTGTAAGTATTTCCATACATTCTATGTATATACGCATATGTGAGTGCCGTTTCATTCCGATTTCAAAACCAGTTGAGTGTGTGGTTTTGCGTACACAAACACGGACACACCTGTGCAAGAGTAGATATTTCAGTATCTGGGTACCGTTAAAATTTCGCACATAAACTTGCGCTGCGGCGCCAAAACCGCTACTAATGAGTAAATAATTGCTTCTTTTACTGCCGTCTTTTATTCTTTCTTACTTACGTTTTGCTTTGCTTTGCTTAAAGTTTAACAAAAGAAGAAAACATACATACATTAATATCACAAAAATTTCCAGATTTTACGATTTTAAGTTGTTAAAGCATTGAATTACTTAAACAAACACACAAAAACGGGTCATGCCACTACATTTCCTCCATTTCTGTTGCTTCCTTCAAAAAATATGGCCCGGTTTCACCAACGTGACTAAAGCTAAAACTAAGTTTTGACTTAAGTTAGCCCAGATTTGGGGCTAACTTACTTTTGGGTTTCACCAAATAGTCTAAGAAAATAGTTTTGCAACCAGCAACCCTGCCAGCTTTTTTGCCAAATACTGTTTTTTTTGGTTGTTTTGCTTGCTGTATTTGCTCATTTTTTGACATATTCGCTCTTTTGGTTGTTGAATTTGCTAAAGCGACTCAAATTCTTAGTTTAGTTTTAGCCAAGACAAAAGTTGACTAACTTGTGACTTAGCTTAGTTGCATGGTGAAACTGAAAACGTAGAAAAATCGGCCTAACTAAGTTGAGACCGGTTGGTGAAACCGGGCCTATTATGAGTTTTCTGCATGATTAATAATGTTTTCATCTGTTTAGTTTCATGGTCCGTTCGTTCAAGTTAACGGTCAAATGCGGAAAGAATTGTAAAACATACATAAATTAAAAAAGCAAATATTTAAGAAAAGAAAACGGTTGTTGTTGTACCTATACAGTTACTGACTGGACTTGACGTCAACTGAACTCACCTCACATTGTGCTTGTTATCGATAGCTCCGCTGCTTCCGGCAACGCCAAAATTAAAATGTAAGTAAACCTTTAATTAAGAAACGGTTTTTTTTTGTCTACAGGAGAGTGTAGTAAGTAACTATTTTTTTGTTTGAAGAAAAAGCTTCACCAATAATTTCTAAAGATTTTATAATTTCTTTAATTTAAAGCTTTTTTTAAGCAATTTTCGTGCCAAATTTCAACGCTTCACACATTTCACTTCTCTTCCTCTAAAATGTAAATAGAAAAAAACGCCCATCTCGGGTACTGATCTCAACTTGAAACTATTTGCTTGACCTCCTTTCGCCACCTTTCCACCGTTCGCAATGTGTTTGCGGTCTTTCGCCGCGCTGATTGCCATGTCATGCAAAGCCATGCATTAGAGCGTATCCAAAAAAAAAAGTTCGCTGTATGCCCGCCCTCTAGCGACCTTAAAAATACTAATTTTTCCCGACTATCTAAAGAAGGGGTACTTTCATAGGGATGCTAGATGGTTAAAATGTTCTAGAAAATTAATTGGCTTAGAATATACCCGTGGTAAGGAATGCCTGTCATAAGAGGCGACTAAATCCAGCGGCCTAGAAGGTTGATAATGGGCAAAAAAAACGTTCGCATGACAGCCGGACTAGTGTCAGCAGGGACTAGTACCCGAGCGTACCGGAGTTAACCGGCAAAGGACTATCACTTCCTCTACACTCTCCAAAACCTTCGGGGAGTGTCTTGGTGTCTAAAGCAACATTAACAACAACCATATATTCATCGGAATGTTGAATGTGTTTTATGTCGGGTCCTACTGAAGCAATAGAGATACCTCTTATGCAAAATATTAACGATTTTTGACGACGTTTAGCATGCGAGGGAAAAAAGGTACATTAAGGTGGTATAAAGTAAGTACTGGGTGGAAGTGACTACAATGGCCCACATAGGGTTAATACAATTTTATGGTAGAAACTCTTCTCTCAAGCCAAAGATTTTGGCGTATTAAACTTTTGGATCCGACCATAAATACAGAAGATATGAGGAAAATGTATTTTAGCGACATCTGGCGGCGTTCAAAAATAAAAATAAAAAATTTTCTGGGTCCATATAAGGCGAGACGGCCTACTAGGTATGCATGTCTGTTCATGCCGTCAATCGATTATTGCTCATACAACTTTTTGGCATACTTTGTTTTAAAGCAATTTTAACTGAAACCGCGCTGAGTGTTTCATGCGTCATAAGAGCACCGTATAATAACAAGTTTATTCGCGTTTTTGCCAACATCAACAACAACAAAAACAAAAACAACAACGTTGTTTACACGCTGAAGGCCGCGCAGAAAGAATTTCATAGCGGAAGATGGGAATGTGAATGTGAATGTTTCATCGACAGCAACAACAAAAACAAAAACAACTTCAGCCACAGCAGCATCAGCTTTAGCTTTAGCTTTACCTTATGACTGTCGACCTCCAGCTGACTGACTTCGCAAGCTTAGCCGCTTGGCCAATAACATTTAAGCCGTATCGAAATTGAACGGCAGCGCGTGTAGTACGTCAACTGAAAATACATACTTAGTAGGTAAGTGGCTTGTGGTTTTCAAAATCACCCACTTTGCTTTTGCTTCATATTTTCCAGCCAGTGCAGTGGCAGAGGAAGCAGCAACATTAAGCCTGAATATTGCGGCAGCATTACTTCGGAAATAGTTGGAGTGGAATGGAATGGAAGGGCTTGTGTTCGCTGTGAAAATCGCGGAAAATTCCTTTTTCCTTTTACTTTTTCCCTTACATGTAGTATGTATACAGGTGTGTGGTTGAGTGGGTGTTTATACATATGTACCTATCTACGTCAGTATGTTTTGTCAAATGTACTTGCTTCCTTTACTTGTGGCGTAGTTTATGGCTGTTAATCAACCAAGCCATTTGTGGGTTTGCTTTGTTGTACTTTTAGCACCAACCAAACCAAACCACACAAAACCAATCTCAGCATCGAGCAATTACAATTACAAATTTGCGTTATTGTTGGTTATAAATACATACATATGTATATATGTAGCTTGGTAGTGGCGTTGCTTGCGCATTGTGACAATGTTGCTACAGCAACTGGATTTGCTGCCACTCAGTCACTCACTCACTCAAATGCCAGGGCGAGATTTTAAGCCATTATTGCCAGTAGTTGTCAGCAGCTCTGTGAGTAGCGCAACTTTGGTTTTATTTATAGTGTGCATGTATGTATGTATGTAGGTTAGGGTGGTCCCCAAATGTATGAAGTCAAATTGTGCATCATATTTCTTCAACCTGACCCCCTAGGTCGACGCTAATATAGTCGAAGGTGTAGCACATATAAATTCTTGTCCCGATCGGAGACGGTTAAAGGTTGTCGCACATGGGTCACATATACTAATATGAAGTTTGATCCCTGTGCGACAACCCTTGACCATCTCCGATCGGGACTAAAGTTTATATGTGGTATGTTGTTATTATTGTTGTTGTAGCTACCAAGACACTACCCGAAGGTTTTGGGGAGTGTAGAGGAAGTGACAGTCCTTTGCCGTATAAATCCGGTACGCTCGGGTACTATTCCCTTCTGACACTAGCCCGGCTGTCATACGAACGATTTTTTTTGCCCATTATCAACCTTCTAGGCCGGTGGATTTAGTCGCCTCTTACGACAGGCATTCCTTACCACGGGTATATTCTAAGCCCCCTAACCTGCTGAGGATATATATACATATGTGGTATCTTCGACTGTGCTGTTACTGATGTAGGCGGTGAGACCAAAGAAAATCGCTCATATTATTTTTGAAGGACCACCTCAATGTAGGTACCTACGAGCATTTATTCAAGTTTATGTACAGTGTTGTGTAATAAAAAAGCATACAATAGTTTAATAATTTGCAGAAACATTTGAAAGAAATCGCATTCTTGAAATGTTGACGTGTCTGTTGTTAAGTTCGGCAACTTTCGCCGAAGAAAGAGAGCAAATGAAGTATCAGATCCTGTCTAAGCTCGACCGTTTTTCCAGGATTTTTTTTCTTAGGACTAAGATGCAACTACACCCAGAAAAAAAAGTGTGAAATCAACCAAAAATCAACAAATTTTGTGGTTAATTTTTTTCAACACGATGCTTAATGTATGCCATCATGTAATCGTGTAAATTTAACACTACTGTCAAGTGTTAGTTTAACAGGATGACAACTGTAGAATTAACACTAAAAAGTATTGAGTCTTCCTGTTGATTTTACAATTTTAACTAGTTAATGTTACAATAAAAGCTGGTTAAATTAACACGAAATGGTCCTGTTGAATTAACCATAACATCTTTTTGATTTTACATTAAATTTATTGTTAAATTAACTAGAAAGTCTTGTTGATTGTACAATTTATTTTTTTAAATAAAAAACATATAAAACATAAAATATATAATCATCACTTCAATTAAGCACATTCGTACATCACCCGCACAACTGACCAAATTGAAGGCGTCCTTCTCATACGAACACAAATGTACCGGCGATAGTTTATACATGGGCGATAGTACTATCACTTGCACCGAGTAATGTTTGGCCGCTAATGCAACAACCGCATGCTGCACGCAAACCCCCATTCGCTAAAAAACCTCCTCGTGATATTGCAACTTTTGAAGAGGAAAAATAAAATATTGAACATTAAATACTTTTAGAAACAAAAATGTAATCTGATGTATTGTGGAACGATTTTCCGTCATCCCTTGTCAAGTTTGGTTTGGAGACAAACTGGTTTCGGCTAATATGCGCCATCTTCAGTGTCTTCTTTCGTTCTGAGGTATAGTAGCTTAAGCGGTTCAAATAATGTATCCGATGCGGCTACTATACCCGAAAGAGGACAAAAGACCTAAAATCGACATAAACAAAACAACACGCAAACGGACAATAACGGACTTTTACCTACTTGGTTAATGAGGGTACAATAATGAAAATATGACAAAAAATAGATTTGCATACCTAAACACACAACACAGACTCACACACACACACACGTCACCCGAACGCACGAATGCACGAACACATCACATGAACACGAAGTACCTGAACAAAACGACGGAAGTTAGTTACTATAAATACTATCGAACTTACACAAAATAACTCAGAACGAAAGAAGACACTGAAGATGGCGCATATTAGCCGAAACCGGTTTGTCTCCAAACCAAACTTGACAAGGGATGACGGAAAATCGTTCCACAATACATCATATTCCTACCCTGTCGGAAAAACAAGCAACCAAAAAGTTATTAAAAATGTAATCCTCTTTTAACTCACCTGCAAACTGAAAATATAAATCGAAAACCCACTATCGCGAACTGACAATGATGCTAAACTCGCATCACTGCCACGGCACAAAATTTTCCTTTTTTTTAAATTATAATTTGCGTTTTGCACGAAAATCAGACTTCAAATGATCAAAAAAATTATGTATGTTTCAAAATAGTTTTGACGTTCTTTTTTAACACTTTTTTTAGATTACATTGACACTATGATCGTGTTGAATAAACCAAAATTACAAATGACGTTTATGTTTGAACATTGTTTCGTGTTATATCAACCAAATTTTATTTTTAATTGTGGGTCTTGTTGTTTTCACATTTGTTTTCATGTTGTATTAACACTAAAATTGGGACGTCATTTTTCTAACATTTTTTTTTAGTTTATATTGACACTATCATCATGTTAAATAAACCAAATTCCAAATGACATTTAGGAATAAAATTTTATATTTGAATCATCTTGTATATTTTAAAATTTCTTCATGTTGTATCAACAATAAAATTTGGTTGAATTTACCAAATTTTCAGATGACAGTTACAAAGCCAAAATCATGTTTCAAACATCGTGTAATTTGAAAAAATTGTTGCTGTTCTATGTGCAAAGATCGATCGTGTTAATTTTACATGAATCGTGTTGATGATTTTTTTTCTGAGTGTACAGTTTTTTATGTTTAGTTTCTGTTGTTATTGTTGCTAATAATAATTTGTTGTTGTTGTAGTTGGTGTTGTTGTTCTTAAAGTTATCGCTGTTGTTGTTGTTGTTGACTGCTGTTGTTGTTGTTATTGACTTTGCTGATGTTGTTGTTATTGACTTTGCTGATGTTGTTGTTATTGACTTTGCTGATGTTGTTGTTGTTGTTGTTCTTTCTGTTGGTGTTGATGTCGTCGTCATTGTTACTCGTAAACCTCTACAGCTACTTTAACTTCGAATTTTTGTTTTGTTGTAGGTATAGTGAACTTTTATTGTAAAGTGTGCACCAGATACCAGGTAACTTCACGCTCGTCTTCTCTTCTTCCTCTCCCTTTCCTTTAAAGGTTGTTTAAATCAAAATCTTCCTCTTTATCTTACTCGTCCTCTTCTACTTACATATTTGTTGTTATGGTAGTGCTAATAAATTTTAATGAAAATTTACATAATCATAGGAATACATACCATTTTAATGGTGTGATAAGTTTTAAAATCGGTCAAAGATTATTAAGGTAGATTCGCATGCCGAAGTCATTCGAAGTTCGCTGCCATTTTTCGCACAACACTGCATGTTTGTTCATGAGCCAATGAACATGTTCGTAGATAACAGCATCCATACATAAAGATGTATGGATGTACATATGTACATATGTATATTCACTTATGTATGTACAAATGTGTATTAGCGCATGATTATACTTATCTGTACATATATGTATGTTCATATGTTGTGCATTCGAATTTGTGGCAAATTTCAATTCAACTGGTTATTGCTCTGCAGCAAATTTCCGTATGACATATAAATACACAAACAAACATACATATGTACCCACTTTCGATAGAGCTTCAGTGTTGGGCTGTGTTTGTTGGAGTGGCAGCTAAAAGCCTTGGGTGGGGGCCAAAGCAAAGTAAAATAATGTACGTATGGATGGAAATCTCAACCAGGGCGCAGCAGGGCAGGGCAAGCCAGAGCATCGTGGCATGGCTTGTTTTTGGCTTCTGTTGCTTTGGCTCTGCCATTTTTGTGCTAATTCTGTGCGCCACCGCAGCTGCTGCTGCATTTTGTTTGTGGGTTGTGTGTAGTTTGTGTTGCTGTTATTGTTGTTGGCGATATCGATGCCAAAGCGTTTACGAAAAGTGTGCGATTGCTGCTGTTATTGATTGTAAAAATGTATGCATGTGCATGAATGTGTGTTTTTGCTACAAAAGCGACTGGCGCCAAATTCTGCACAATCACATATTGTGCTTATGACGAGAACAACAACAACACAGCAATTTTTGCACATGTGCATGTGTAGACATGAATGTATGTATGTTTGTCTTCTAACGCTTTATAACTCTGTAGGTAAGTTGTAAGTTTGTCGTAAGAAAATATACGATTAAAATATTGATTGTGCAGCTGCAGTCATGTAATTTGGCCAGACTCACCCGCTGTGTGGCAAAAGAAATAAAAATTATATAAAAAATAAAAAAAATACAAAATAAAATAAAAGCAAAAATGTAACAAAAAGTGGAAAAATAGGTAAGGAAGGTGCGTCTAATGTTGTTTTCGCAAAGATACATATGTATGCAGATACATAACAATATTTGTTTAAACAAGAATACAAACATGCATACTATATACCAGGGACCGAAAATAACGGTTATTTTTTTCTAATGTGGTGAAAAGGTTACGCAAAAATAACCTTTATCTTCTTTAGGTCCTTAATAACTATTATAAAAACCAAAAAACCGTTTTGGGCCTGAATAACCGTTATGGCAACCAAAAAAGTGTTGTGGGCTTGAATAACCGTTATGGCAACCAAAAAACTGTTTTGGGCCTGAATAACCGTTATTCAGTTTTTTATTTTTTTTTGGTCAGCTATAAAAATCAAGCCTATTTATTTGTCAATATTTCTGGACGATATTGGTATCAAAATAAAGGTGTTGATCAGGGCTTTTACATAGAGGTGTATTTGTTAAGATTCGTGGGTCGGGTTCCCAGTTATGGGTGAAAAAGTGGACCCGGATGCCCTGGAATGTTTTAAGCAATATTGGTATCAAATGAAAAGAGGTAATCAGAGCTACAATCCCTGCACAACACCTTTCATTTGATAGCAATATCGTACAGAAATATTGACAAATAAATAGGCTTGATTTTTATAGCTGACCAAAAAAAAAAAAAAATAAAAATCTGAATAACGGTTATTCAGGCCCAAAACAGTTTTTTGGTTGCCATAACGGTTATTCCAGCCCAAAACACTTTTTTGGTTGCCATAACGGTTATTCAGTCCCAAAACGGTTTTTTGGTTTTTATAATGGTTATTAAGGACCAAAAAAATTTTTTTTCTCATGATAATGGTTAAATATGACTTTTACCCCATTTCCCTTATAACCGTTACGTCCCTGCTATTTACATACCTACATAGGTAGGTACAATACATATACACTACTAAGTACCCTGGATAGGTACATATATAGATATGTATCTACAAAAATTCGCTCAAAATCGACAGCAATAAGTGAAGTCGCTTGTAACAAATCAGCAACAACAACAACCACAAGGTTTATTTGTATTTTCTTTCCTCTCGACCGGTTTTTCTTGCTTTTGTGCCATTTTTGATTACTTAGCGTTTACTTTTGGTTCATTTCTTGAATTTCATTTTATTTTATTAAATTTTTTTATTTTTTTTTTGTATTTTTTTGTTTTTATTTATGTATCCCTCTTTGTCTGTATGTTTGTCTGTTCTCTGATTATGTACTGTTATTTGTACTTGGCAAATATTTTTATTTTTGTGGTTTTTAAAGCTTTTTGTTGTTGTTGGTATGTATTGCTTGCCGCTTTTTTTGGCTTTTTTGTTAATACTATACGAACTCGTTTGGATCAGATAACCAAAAAAGAAAAAGATGATAAATGGAAAACAAGAAATGAAAAGAGATAAAAAAGACAAAATCGAAGTAAAAATAAAAAGTGAAGCAAATAAAAACGGAAGCCCAACTTAAAAGGGGCAGTAAAGTGGAAAGATTGGGGGATTATTGGTAGATAGGGAAGACAGGGGGAAGGGTAGTGTTCCAAATTGAATAAAATGCACAAATAACTGTCGATTTATTTTTCTAAAGCATTAGATACTAAATCTTTTTTGGAAGAAATTAAGCTTAATGCTAGAGTAGAAGAGGGAGCAACTATTTGCAGCGCATTCGTGGCTGACTAGTGCTGTGTCTTTCAGGTTGAGCTGGAGTAACGAGAGGTGGAAGAATTCTAGGGTTTGGCGGTTAACGGTAACAAGACGAAGTCATCACATAAAGAAACAGCGCGTCTCAGCGTCACGTCACTTTTGACAGCTACAAAATGGAAACCGTTAAGGAATTCGTCTATTTGGGAACCAGTGGACTAAGTAAGCAATTCAAAAGTAAAGTCCTATCTCGACGAACAGCACTTGGAGTATTCGAGAGAGAAGTTCTTCGGAAGATTTAAGGACTTTTGCGCACTAGCAAGGGCGAGTATCGACGGAGATTTAATGACGAGCTGTACGAGCTTTGTGCGATAAAGATACGGCGGCTGCGTTGGGCAGGTCATGCCGTCATGGTCATGGATCAAGGTGCTACGGCCCATAAAGTATTTCTATCGAAACCCGCCAAAGGCATAAGAAAATAAGAACTCCAATGCGTTGAGAAGATCAGGCGAAGACTGATCCGTGAATGGGTCTAGGCGCGCCGTTCGTTACTAGCAAGTTCTTACTAAGGGAATTCTCTTTCAAACAAGCAAGTGAGAGCTGAAGAAATCTTGGCATTTGTAACCATCCAAACTCATCTAGTCAGAGCGCAAAGCCAAAAACGGTCAAGGAGATTGCTCTTACTCGAATAATGGGCCACACAATCTTCGGAAAGCGTACAGAAAGTTTATGCGCTACCCGTAAACGGCTGCTGACGGTAGCGACCAAGAGGTAACGGAAACAGTAAAACATCTGCTGTGCGATTATGTATAACGCACTGTGGAGAAAGTGACTCATGGGATTTTTCAGAGATTTTGACCAACTGGGTATGTAGTCTACCCGATGGTTGGAATAGGCGGTTTCGGATCCACGTAGTATCATACTCTGATACCCGAAGCCTAATGCCATGTCTCCACATAACGTGTTTCGCTCTTTTTTTCTGCATTCGCTCTTTCGATCTTGGTTCGACCTCGAAACCAGTGCCGAAAGTCGTTAATTTCCATACAAATTTCTGAGAGCGAATGAAGACTGAAACATTTGTTTCATTCTCAATCCTCTTGCCAAACCCGATGATATCGATGCCTTTTCCAATTTTGTATCGAAAATCTATCGCCATCTCACAGAGCCCATACAAACATTTAAGAAGAACAAGAAAGAGAAATGTGAAACTGAATAACGATCGGCCATGTGGAGACGGGTTATTTAGCGAGATGTTTCGCTAGATGTTTCTCTGGCGAATGAAGGTATGTGGAGACGGGCTTTTACTGTGTTAATGTGTGCTAACAGCCACTGCAATCTAACCTAACTTTATGACACTTTATCGGGGAAGAGATGATTTGCAATATTGGACATACCAAGCGAATCGCAGTGCCGCCAAGAATGATGGATTTTATGTGAGTAAAGCTTCACCGAGGCGTATTGTTCAGAGGGAGAGAGAGGGAGCGAGAGATGTAGCTGAGCTTACCCCTTCATCTCTCTATAAGTTATCAACAGACAAAAGCATAAAAAGTCCATTCAAACATGTCAATTGGAGATAATTTCGCCTCCAGGAGAGAGTCAAGCCTAGGGTTGCCAGACGTACTGATTTGATCAGTACAGTACTGATTTTTCGTGCTCCGTACTGATGGTTTTAAAAACCTTAGGAAATACTGATTTTTTGGATTTTGTACTGATTTGTACTGATTTTTAGCCAACACTAAAAAAATTCATTTTTATCATCATGTTTTTAATTTTCCTACTGTTTTCATTTGACGTTTGTAATGCCGTAGTTATGCTTACGACAATACTCGAGTAGCAACGTGTAATTGTTGTTGTGCACTCCGACGAGTGATAGAATTTTCACATCGATTAAATTTGCTGGGTGAAACAAGCACCCAGCACGCCGAGGTTTCGGGGTAATAAAGTGTTATGTTGTGTACGTGCGCTCTAATCATCGATTTAAGCATAACCACCTCTCACCGATGACCGAATTTCATCGATGTTTTGCTCGTAAGCATCATGAAACAACTAGGAAGGAGGAAGCAACGCGAACGTTAAATGTCATAGAAACATGATTGACAGTTAACGATACGGAAACAAAAACAAAATGCCAGTAATAAAGACGATTTGCTCCGCATATATTGTTTTTTTTTTTTTTTTTTTTTTTTGAAGGCAATGTAGGTACTGATTTTTTCGGGAAAGGTATCTGGCAACCCTAGTCAAGCCAATCAAGTTGTGCTTTCCATTCTCAATTTCTTTAATTTTCACTGAGTTTATAGTTCAATCGCTTTTAAATAAATCACTTTGACATTAAACATGTTGGCTGACAAACATTTAAGTAATTAATTACGTGCGTTTGATTTTATTTATTTTTATTTAAAAACCACGCACATTTCAATTTTGCTTATTTTATCCATATGAAAAAAAAAAAAAATTAAATTACATTTCCTAGTATGAAAATCTGTGCGCTGCGGCCTGCAACTGTGCGGCAGTGATCAGTTAAATGCGAACAAGCACGAACATGTTCATACATGTGTACATTTGTTCTTTATTTTCAATTTGTTGGTAGGCATAACTTTGTCTGTCAACTTGGCGAAATTTATTCATTCATTAATATGGTCAGTGGTTGGTCGGTTGTTTGGTTGGCATAATAAAGTTACATTTGCATCAACAAGGACTTTAATTATCTATTTTCCCACACGTTTTGCCCACATTTTTGCCATGCATGTCACACATATTCATATTTACATACATGCACACTTGCCTTCATTATGTCTAATTTGTTACCATTTTTGTGGTGAAATGCTGTAAAATATTTCGCACAAACATGCAATTCTGACAAAACCAAACCACATTTGGCAAATTTGCAGGAATTTTGATAATTTTATATAAATTTATACTGTTTGTGGTTGGTTTTAAATTTCCTTAACTCACTTAGAGCCTATATGCATATATGTAAATATGTATGTATGTATGTACATACATACATACATATATATTGAAAAATCTTTGTAAAATGAACCTATTCCTCGAAATGTTGAATGGGTTTTTGATTTTGGGTTCTACTGAAGCGATCGGTGAACTTTTTTTTGGTTAATATAAGGTGAGACGGCCTAATGTACATACATACCTATCAAAGCTTAAATTGATTAATAGCCTTTTGCTCTAAAAGCAAGTAATAAGAATTTGAGAAATTGGCTTTTCATATCCACAATTGCAATAACATTCATTCATTCATTAAAGAGGTTAGAATAAATGAAAAGATAAACTGGGTATAGAAAAGAAAGCACTAATAGGCCCATAAAAGTTTAGAATATAAATCTTCTCCCATCTCATGTGTACTAATCCATCACAAGACCACTTTTGTCATTGGATAAAAAAAATGAAAACCAAAACAGAGTAGCTATCTTCTTCGTTTATTTTCCTCCTCTTCTTCTTGTTCTATTCTGTTTTGAATAAAATTTTTTTGTGTGCTTTGAAAACACTCGAACTCATCATTCTAGTGCATGCTGGAAAATATAGCAGAGTAATCGTAGCAAGAGGTCATTTTGCAGCCACCCAACGTACGTAATATACATATGTACATATGTATGTATGTGCATATATACTTACACGTATGTAAATATGTTCATACAAATGTCGCCCACACAATAAAAATCACAAAAAAAAAATGGGAAAATTTTTATTGTCGAAAGCAATTCATAACAGATAAATAAACAAACGTGGCATTTGTGCAAATTCAATTGTTTACGATACATACATACTATATAAGTTATATATACATATATGTACATATGTAAGTACCTACTACTGCAAAAACAAAATAAAATAAAATATGTAAATGTCTCTTTTATTTTATTATTTTGCTATTGTCATAGTTGTCAACACATACATACATACATACATATATACCCTGCAGTAAAAATCCGCAATGAATCTTTAATGAATCACTGATGCAATTCACCTAAGTATGACGAGGAGGCATCAGTGAATACTTTCATATAAATACTGATGAATTTTTCATATAAATGGTTTGCTTTCCTCAGAAAAAAAAAAAACGAACAAATAAAAATATACTGAGTTATGACGACAGTGATGAATATTCAACAAAGAATCATCACTGATCCCTCAGCAGTGAAACAAATTTACTGCAGGGTATATAGAACAAAACAAACAAACAAAACGCTTGTTTTAGTAAATATTTTTTGTATGTTTAGGTCGACTTAAAATTTATGAACTCGACATGTTTTGTTTAATCAAATAAAAACAAAAACACAAAAAAAAAAAGCCAAAGCCATGGTAAACATATTTTTGTAAATATTTGCTATTCAATTTAGATCAGAGATTTGCTTTTTCTATCCACGCGTGCAAAAGCTTTTTGTAGCTTTCACACCGACAGCCTCACACCGACACTACCAGGATCCACCAATACAGGTCGGCTCTTCAGATCAGCTGACTTCTTCTTTTTCTTCAACAGCTATCCAATTTCTCTGCTTCTGCATATTCTATACATACATTCGTGTTTACTATTGGTCAAATTCTTCGTTCTCTGAGTTTCTCCATCATTCGCTCGTGAGCTGAATGTCAAATTATTTCGTTCTCCTTTCAGTTTTGACATTCCGTTTGACATTCAGCTCACGGCATGTTTGTGTGTATGTACCATGGACCGACCTGGTAATTGGATCATGGACACTACAGAACTCTTCGTGCACGAAAAGAAATTTTGTTTGCAAATTTTTGTTCAACGATTTCTAGTCAGCGTTAGGCTGTTGAGCTAGAAGGTTGTGCTGCTCGCGCAGTTTCTGAACGCTTGTAAATGATTGTGCGTTGGGGGTGTTTTTTTATCTAATTTTTTTTACGTAATATTTTTATCAGGCTTTGTTTTCTTGCTTTTATTTTGTTTGTGTTTTTTTTGTGAAGTTAATAATAATAATAATAATAATAATAATAATAATATCCATTTCCAATTTCAAAATTTTAGGCCTTCGACCATGATTGAGTTTCTTTTGGGTGTAGGCAAGAGCTTTTTGTGCTTTTAACACATGCACAATATGTGAGAGTGTTAGTGTGATAATCCCTGATTTAGATGCAACACACACATACATACATATTTATGTATGTATTAATATTATGGCGGTTAAACAACGGTTTCATTTTAATTTTGTTACACTAACATACAGACACTTACTATGTACATGTACTTTTTTCTGAGAGACAGTTATGTATATAGCTCGAGTAAACATTGGCGATTTTCAAGTCAATAGACGTAAAATTAAGACTGTTTAGAACGTGAATAGCTTAACACTTAACGCTTAATTTTCCACATACACTTCCAATGCCAATTTTAATTACCATTCCCATGCTTCGCATTCCCTTTTCCACCCTCATTCCTATTTTCATTCCCATTTGATTTCCATTCCATTTCATTTCCATTTTCATTCCCATTTCATTTCCATTCCCATTCCCATTTCCAATCCCATTCTCATTCTCATTTCCATTTCCATTACCATTCCCACTCTCATTTTCATTCTCACTCCTTCCCGTTCGCACTTTCATCAATTTCCATTCCATTTCCATTTTCATTCCCATTTCATTTCCATTCCATTTCCTTTTCATTTCCATTTTCATTCCCATTTCATTTCCATTCCATTTCCATTTTCATTCCCATTTCATTTCCATTCCATTTCTATTCCATTTCCATTTTCATTCCCATTTCATTTTCCATTCCATTTCCATTTCATTCCCATTCTCATTTCCATTCTCATTTCCATTTCCATTACCACTCCCACTCTCATTCCCATTTCATTCACTCCTTCCCGTTCGCACTCCAATTTCTCTTCCAATTTGAATTTCTATTAATTTTTCCCTTACCACTTCCGTTCAACTTCCATTACATTTCCATTCCATCTCATTTTCATTCAAATCCCAACTTCAATTCCAATTCCAATTTCAGTTGCCTTTCGCTTCAAGTTCGACTTTTCTGCAAAAATCCGAAATGACAATCCAACAAAGTCATACCTACGGATTAGACGTTCAACGTTGCGTATAATGAACATGCCACACGTAACCACAAACAAACTCACATACTTGTAAGTGAATAAAAATTTATGTGGCAACAGTTTCATTTCTATTTCACTCTACTAATGCATATTTATCTATGTACATATGTATGCATGTAAGTATATAAGAATTTTGTGTATAATCTCCAGCATTAGAAAAAAAGGAATTATTTAAGCTTCACACATTCATTCCAAATTGAGGTTATGTGTTTGCTTTCGTGTTGATTGTTGTTTTTTATTGTTGTTGATGTTTTCGTGTTTGTGTTCTTTTTTTTTGCGATTAATGATATTACAATGGTTTATAAATACTTATTACGATATTCACTAATTATTTCCCATAATCACTTTTGTAAAAGCAATTTACATGAATAGACTACGAAATATGTATGTATGTATGTATGTATGTACTTAAATGCATAAATACAACATAAATGTTATGTAAATAATATTCAAATATGCATTTACCGATTTATTATTCATTTCAATTAAACTGCTTATATTTGCATTTAGCAATGCATACAATTATATTTAATACACGCACAAACATGCATCCCAACTGGAAAAGGCCATAGGATTTATACATGCCAGAATACATTCTTTTTTTTATTGTGATCTCCTAGGAAAGTTATGCATCTACTGTTGCCTTCTAGGGCAATTATCGGCACGGCCTGGCTCACTGAGCTGGTGCTGAGAACAAGCAAGATGTGAGTCGCTCGCGGCCGTGATCTCAATTTCTGTTATTTTCTCAATACAATTGCTCTCTCTCACATACATACATTTTATCTATCACTTTTTTAACTTATTATTTCGTTTGCGAAGACCTGCGAAAAACGTTGCAGCCCGAGATAAGCTCGGTCATACGGGTACTGCCCGACCTAAAACTAATTTTTTTCCAACTACAAATATAACCTCCGCTTGTTCTGCTCCCCTTCTCTTATTGTGACACCTTGTTTGTTATTGTTGTCCATTTTATATTCCACTCCGACTTGGAACCATGATATTTAGCTGGAATTTATTCCATTGCCATCGTATAGTGGAACATTCAACCTTATAATGGCCTTTAGCGATGCTTTTATACGCCCATTTTCTTGAAAACACATCTATGAATTGCCATCATCATTGTAAGAAACAGAACTAAAGAAAAAAAGTGCGTGCAACAACATGGATCGATGGATCTCGGTTGGAAATTAGAGTCGACATCGATTTTAACGTATCTGACGGAACGATTCAAAGCGAATCACTTATCGATTGAGAGGGTTCCCTCTACTTAGATTTTGTATGGAATTTAGCGTAAATCGGCATGTGATTGGGGAGCGAATTATAATCGTGAGATCGATTAAGTACGTAACGTGTAGACTTGTGTTCTTACACTAATAATAAAGTCATGTTGAAAAGCTTCATAAATTGCTTATCAGCCCTCGTATAAATATATTTACATAATATTGGACCTAATGCCAGTCGTTTTTTGCTATTCCTACATTTGTGCGAGTAATTGAAATAAATTTATCATATGGATTTATTCATTACTCAACTAATAATAATAATACTGCAATGGCGCTATTATAACTCTGACGAGTTTTATGGCCGAGCTTCTCTCCCAATTCGAGGTGTGCTCCTTTTTGTTTTTCCTACTAATTGGGTGGACCTACAGTTTTATGCCGGCTCCGAACGGCGAATGCATTTTTTGTGAGAAGCTTTTTCATGGCAGAAATATACTCGGAGGGTATGCCGCCCACTGCCGAGAGGTGACCGCTGCTCTTAAAAAATCCAATAATTGGATTTTTACTAATTAGAAAATTTGTTTGGTGTTTTGCTCGGACCGTGGTTTGAACCCGAGACCTCTGGAATAGCAGGCGAGCACTCTACCCACTGCACCACAGCGGCCAACTAAGCTTAGCCTTATTGCGTAAGTATGTATGTATGTATGCGTGTAGAATGTACATATATACATACATACGTGACAGGTATGCAATATTAGTTACGCAAATAGTAACAAATGTAATTACTACGGATATTTAAAAAAAATTACATTGCAAAGCGCAAAAAAAAAATAAAAGAAAAAAATCAAAGAGAACAAAAAAGATACAAAAAAAAAACAAAAAAAAAAAAAACAAAACAGAATCTAATAAAAAATTTAAAAAAAGATTGGTAAAATACATAAATAAAACACTGCAAAATATTAAAGAAAATATTACAATAAAAATCTAACAAAAATGCAATAACACCACAAAAAAATCGCCCTTCACTTCAACAATTACGAGCATCTATCAACGCTTACTTGCTCATGTTGTAAACTCAATTAGTCGTTGTTGTTAAATCAAATGCTAAGTGTACTTAATTAATTGATGCTGTTTTTGACGTTTATTTGCAAATTCGTTTGTATACATACATATGTACAAATAACAACAACAACAACAACAGCACAGCAATTTACACACAACACAATTTACTCCCACTAAAGCTAAATTTGCAAATTTAAGGAAATTTATGAGCAATTGCTGCTGGCTGCTGTAGCATAATTACATACAAACATACAAACATACAAATAAACACAGAGTAGAGGCATTCGCTTGTTTACCGAATCAAATTGAACATAATTAAAGTCGACAAAATGTGTATGAATAGATTGATAAGTGTAATTAATTATTTTTGCTTATTAAACAAGTTTCTTACAAAACAAAAGCAGCCGCCGAACTGAGTGGCATAATGCGGCACTAAGAGAGAGAGAGTGAAAGCGCACAACAGGGTGGCGTTGAGATTTATGGGGTTTTAGTGTGTTGAGGGTGGGGGATGGATGTGGTGCGTTTTTGTGTGCTTGAGGGGTAATATTAGAACAAGGAAGGCTATCGCTTTGTATGTAGATAAGTAGCTATGGATGTGTGTATGTATGTACTTATTCAGTAGAAATAGAAAAAGAAATATTACCGATATAATAAAATGATTTAGGGCCGTTTACTCAACCTCTGATTAACGCTAATCACGGTTAAATCTCGGTCTCATTATCGACTTCATCAAACCATATATTTAACATGTGGTCGATAATGCAGTCTATAACTTAACCCGGTCTTTATCTTCCGGTTAGCGTTAATCAGAGGTTGAGTAAACGGCCCTTAGTTTGTGCTTTAACAACCTATGCAAGTTGTCAGTTAGAAGCTGCCAGAGGTCTTATGTTAATATTAACTTATTTTCTTCTTCTTGTTTGTTTTTTTTATAGTCAAGTAATTGGTAACTTATTTTTGTGACAAATTTTATATTAAGAATTGTGGATTAGATATTAATTGTGTTTGTGTTAATCAAAAACTAATCTTTCTAGCAAAATCTGTTTATTTATATTTCGATAGAGTAGAAGTAGATGTGTGCTTTTTTGGAGCTACTCAATGTTACGTATACGCAGTGGTGTGCGCTTACTTTCAATAATACCTCCCCAGCAGTATTTCTCAGCTGGAAACCCGCACATACATACATATATCGCACACTAAATCAAAAAGCGTTACAACTCAAAATTTTTCGAAATCGGGTTTCTTCCATAAATTGGTACACAGAATATATCTCTAGCGGCTGCCAAAAAATCTTTTCCATCAGAGTCTTTTTTAACTGAAAAATAACTATTATACGTAGCCTTTTCCCATATCATTGCCTATAAAAATTAAAAAGTTGTCTCCTGAAAATTTTTGAATTTTGAGTTGTAACGCTTTTTGATTTAGTGTGCGATACATTTGCTAGTGAATATTCAGTAGAGATTTAGTTCCAAAATGTGAACTTTCCCTTTCGTTTTTATATAGAGTTGGCGTTGAAAATCAACTTCCTGAAAACTGACGAACGAGAAGGGAGAGTTTTTGAATGAAAAAAGGCCTGAAGACGCAGAGAGAACTTGCATAGCAAAAAGCTAGTACAACGCGCCTTCGGGGGAAAATTCAATAGCCATGATGTCTTCACTGCGTGTTCAGTTAATTTTTCAGGCAATGGTTTTTGAACCCAGTTTCAGGGTATTTTTCATACTGAATATTCTACTGAATATGCACCTTCTAACATCGAATACTGCTGGGTATAATCACTGGCGTATTTAATCCACCCTTTTCACTTCCTAAATTCTTATTTAACTGTGCTTTTACAAAACTAATATTACAAAAGGCGTCATGTAAGATCTCCTCCTACAATATATGCAGAGGGTATTGGTAACCCTTTTAAAGGAATTCCGAAAAATATATGTTTTTGTGCTTTCTGTAGTCTTTAGGGTTATCTGTACAAAGATTTTGTCTGAGGACGCCCCTAGTGAAATTTTATGGCGAATAATTTTCTGGAACATTTTAACCCACCAACGACCTTAAAAATGCATTTTTTTGGAGCTTTCCAAAAAAGTGGAGAAAACGACCTCTTCGTGAGGTTGATAGAGGGTTAAAGTATTCCACGAAATTATAGGTAGGCATAAGTATGTTTCCTAACAACATATTTCTATACGATGTGTATTTTAACCCTTTTTCTTATTTATTTAAAAATCACTCATACGCACTTTGCCAAATTTAAAATGAATAACAATAATATAATAATAATACTACAATGGCGCTATTATAACTCTGACGAGTTTTATGGCCGAGCTTCTCTCCCAATTCGAGGTGTGCTCCTTTTTGTTTTTCCTAATAATTGGGTGGATCTACAGTTTTATGCCGGCTCCGAATGGCGAATGCACTTTTTGTGAGAAGCTTTTTCATGGCAGAAATACACTCGGAGGGTATGCCGCCCACTGCCGAGAGGTGACCCCTGCTCTTAAAAAACCCAATAATTGGATGTTTATTAATTAGAAAAATTGTTTTGGTGTTTGGCTCGGACTGTGGTTTGAACCCGAGACCTCTGGCATAGCAGGCGAGCACTCTACCCACTGCACCATAGCGGCCAAATTTAAAATGGCGATAAAAAAATTTTACAAATAAAGCAAAACGTTTTGGGGGGGGGGGGTTAACTATATGGATAGCGGTCTTTCCTTCTGTAAGGGAATTATTCCGCCACTTTAGTAATTTCATCTCCTTACATATTCATATATGAATTTTAATACTAATCTTATTTCTTTGTGTACTTAACTAATTTGTTTTCATTGCAGACTAAATTATTGAAGAAATATTGCATAATGTGCTGATAAGTGCGTAATGAATGAACTGTATTAAATATCAGATAAAACAAATAGATTAAAGCAAGGTAAGCTAAATATTTATGATTTAACATATATCTGATATATGTATGTATGTATATGAGATGTATGTGGGTACATACTAAGTATCTTCTGCTTCGAACGATTTGTTAGTTCAGCTTATGCTAGTTTTAAATACTAATTAGTTTCTTCATGTAATACATGACCAACTAATAACATTCTTCAAGGGATCCTATTGGATTTTGAAAACTTATATACGTACAATCATTAGCTTGCATATAAAATATTTTATTATTCATTTGTAATCGAAATCTAATATGTTTTTTCAATTAATGCTCATGGTTAATACATAAGTTAATTAAATCACACAAAATCAGATTTTTTACGCGTAATTTAAATTCATTAATGTTAATATTAATTTGATATGCGTTTTTATTTTGCTTAATTAATGCTCAAAAACTACGAATGACATATTAAATTACAAATGCATTTGAAAAAACAATCAAATGTGCAGCAAAAAAAAAAAAGAAAACAAATAATTAAATCAAATTCATACTAAAAATATTTGTCATACATGTATACCATTTAAATTAAAACTTTTATATGCATGTTTTTTGTGTTAATTTGCATTCATTAACTTTAAGCTCGCGAATTTATTTAATACATTTCAATTATTTTATTGCATTTTAACTCATTTACATACATATGTACATTCATAGGTACGTAGATATTTACATAATTAAATTGATGCATATATATACAAACTGTTAATTTTTAAAGGAACTTTTATTTTAGCGACGTTATTACTTAGTCTTCCTCTTTGGCACTCGGCACTCACCACTTACCTTTTGTCCTCATCAGCATCTCGTTACTTTATTTTATGTACGCTACAAAATTCACACATCTATTCCGGTTTACGATCCACTTTCATCGGAGGTGAATCGGATCAAATGGCATTCTGCAATTCGATTGACGTCCGATGAACGTCAGATTTTTTCGAAGTTCGGAAATCGGCATTCTGGTTCACGATGGATCGGATTTTTGACAGTTTATCGGAGCGATTCTTTCCGTCAGCTTTTGTGTGTCGGAGGCAATAGAAATTTTGATTATTTTTGGAAATATTACCAATTTAATGTAATTAAACTATGATTTTTAAATTTATGCAACATTATTATACAAAACAGGCTTGGTTTAGCTATGCTACTGGCCTTTTCTTTGCAAAATAAGTGAACAAAAGGAATCTGCTTTAGTACAATAGACTGAATAGAGGGAAATAAGTACAAGGAGTTGCAACGTATTGAACTTTTATTTAATAATAAAATTTATTATCCTTTTTAGCAATATTTATATATTATTGTTTAATAAAAGCTTCTGAAAGTAATTTTAATTGTGTATTATTACTACGATCATGTAATATGAGTGGGTAGCGCAAGTCGGGCATAATTTCTGTGCCAAGATGTACTCCTTTAAGCATTTTTGCCTGACTGTGTCTTTTTAAAGATTTAAAATATCGCCTTGCAACATGATTTACAAACATTTGCACGAGAAACTAACAAATCGAAGAAACGTGATCACTTTCTATATCCGTTCATGCTCAACGCGTCCTGGCGAGTCACAAAATTCCTGCTACACGATATGTACATATTCATGACTTGATTGATCGCAACCTGGATCTCAAATTTGCTTTTATGTTTTGCGATCCATAAAAACTTGTTGATATGCGACCAGTGTGGAGCGTCATCCATGGATTGCATCAATATAACATATTACTATAAATACATAGTGTAAAACAAACCAACTGCAAGAGGTTTTCGCATGAAACTTTGTTGGAATAAGCTGTAAATGTTATTTTCAATAAAGTTGGCATTTTCATTGCCCTTGAGTTCATGGAGTCCAGTTTTTTTCATTATTTTTAAATTACTAATAGTTAAAGTGGGAATCGCAATAATGTACCACTGGTGTTAAGGGAAAATTTGTATATAATGAACCACGATCCTATCACAGATCATAAAAAAGTCGCTCCCGCGGACGATTATAGCGCAAGAGATATTCCTTGTTAAAGCAATGTGTGTGTAGAAGACTTCTTTGTGTCACCGGCCTTTGGGCGCGCTTTAAAAAATCCTCAGCCGGCAGAATTCTCCTTTTGGAGAACTTTAATATTATAATTTAATAATAGTTGAAAGCGTTGAAGGTAGATGAATTATCATCCAAAGAATATTTCCTGAAAGTTTCACTGAAAAATTGCCAGTAGTTTGTAAGTAAATAAAATTGGTTCATTCCATCCAAGCTTAGCTGGTGTTAATTTCCGAACTGTATTCTCACATGGATCTTGGTAACAGTATTCTACAAATGCCGTTTTCATATATGTTGGCACTTTTTTTTATAATAGAAAGCCATATTTAAAAAAAAATGAATTAAAATTAATGTCCAAAACTTCCATTTATTTTCCACTAAAAAAGTTGCTGCAGCAATAGAATCCATTTTTTAACCATTTAATATATTCTTTCTGAAAATTTAATCTAAAACTTACTGAAAATATAAATTTGCTGTCAAAAATACAAATGTGCTGTCAAAAAATACATATTATTTCGCATAAATGCTATCTAACACTGATTCGAACATAGTTTAACACTTAACAACACTTATGTCCGAAACGTCGTAAACCAGAATACCAATTTTCGTTTTGTCGTAGCAGTCGACGTCGCCGCGATCGGAGTTCCGAGGGATTGTAGAATAGCTGTGTCAATTGTACCATTTCTAGGTAATTTTATAACGTTTAATGTATTTACATGCAATTAAATGCAGTTCTGCTGTGCCCGGCCGGCGAATGCAAACGTACAACAACAGAAAAAATTATTGTGCATTACACAAAATGTGCCATCAAAATTTTGTTTTTGTTGTAGTGCGAGTGTGCGTGTGGTGAAACAGCATTTGTAGAATGCAGTGCAATCAGGCTTGTGATTTACAGGGTGGTTTAGGTGGTCGTGCATATATTGTTTACTCGTTTGTTTTTGTCATAAACAACTTATGTATGGGCTTTTTCTAATACCACCTTGTACCTCATAACACCTTATACCGTACACTTTTTATCTTTTACCTCTTACCTTTTACCTTAACTTATTCCTTAAACAATATACTTTTTACCCTATACCTAATAACTAATACCTTTGTGTCACCCTGTGCCACCTTTTTCCCACAATTAAATATTTACTATTTATGCCCCGCCAAGGCTCAAATGTCATACACCCTGCATTTCTGCTGTATATGCATTTTTGTACTTGTTGCTTTTGCCTCTTCTTCTCGTTCTATGTATTTCGTCGTCATCGTTGCTAAACAATGCTAAACTTTTGCAATTAAATGGTTTAAGTATGACGGTGTAGGATTTCATTTAATGTACATATTATGCAATTTCACAGCAGAACAAAGCAGAGCAGAGTGGCGCTCGTTGTAACTTGTAGGCGGGTAGGTAGGCGGCAGTGGTCGGCGGCAACAGGTGGTTACATAAAGGGAACGCATACATACAAACCATATGGACAATGAGAAGAGCAAGTTAATGGCAAAAGTTGAAATTAATTAAAAATGTAAACAAGCAAAAAAAAAAAACGTGAAGTTAAATAAAAGCTTGTAAAAAGAGAAGAGAAGGCGCGGAATATAAAAGATTTACCATTAACACAATCTAATTAGAAAATACTTTTCGTCACAGATTTTCTGCGTTACAGCATCAATCACATAAAGGCAGAGGGTTTTAGATTAATTAAAAAAAAAAACGAAAAGCAACATAGAGCGCAATGTTTTGCTTTATTGAAGCCCGCGCGGGCTGTGGAAAACCAGAAAGAGGCTTAAACTTGACGCAAACCCTAAAAGCCTGCCAGATCTACATGATGAAAGCATTCAAGTACGAAACTGGGTAGGTTTGGTTACGTGGACTGAGATACAGTGATCCCTCACATAGTCCTTAGTGTTAACAACAGCGTATTGGAGGCGTTTTATTAAACTAGGAATACAAGACTTCGCAAGTTTTAATATTTTGTGTGCTGGACATTGACAGAGAAGATGATCCAAAGTACCAACAGCATCGCGTTCATTGCATGCCATACACGCCTGACTCTACACAAGTCCCATTTTAAACGCATGCGATGGTGGTAGACAAGGCGCTGTTAGTATGCCGACCGCCAGTCTGCAGTATGCTCTAGGAAGTGTGAGTAGGTAGTTTGTTGTTTTTGCATTATACGGCCGTAGCATGATTTTGTCGATCTTGCAGCATGACAGGGGCTTCGCCTTTGCCACTTAGATAGGGAGGAAATGTTTTTCACATTCACTTTCGCTAGTGATGCCCTGGCTATGGCTAACACGTTCGCCCTCTCATTTCCTTTCATTCCCTGGTGTCCGGGTACCCATTAGATAGTAACGCGTCTACTCGCCACGGTCGCCTGGTTACCGCCTGGCTGTCCATGAAAATGTTTACAGGTGAGTTTGTGGGAAGTTAGTTCAGCTGCAAGTTCCGTCGCTTCTTTCACCCTGAATGATACTGCAATAGTCCGGGAGTCTAATGGACTATTGTATCCCAAGCTGCGGGCAAAATACTGCAGCTCCCAACCTTATATCCATCTTTAGTCCGTTTGTAAAGAAATTGTACGCATGGCGATTGGTTTTCTCCATCCGTCCTGTTCTATTGTTGCCCGTGTTCCGCTGCTGAGATTGGTTTGGGGGGTAGTCTGAACTACCGTTTAGTCCGTTGTCTATATTTTCCTTTTACTCTAAGCCTTAGCGCCGTCTTTTCACATACGTGTTTAGCCACAAAATCCGCGCAGTACAGGTTGAGTATTTTATTAAGCGTTTTTGGGAGGGTTGTGCATTAGACCGTATTACAAAAAAAAAAAAAAGAAGTTCGACGTACGCCCCCACGAAAGGTTTATTTTGACCCATTTTTTGGAAAGTCCGCAACAATAGTATTTTGAAGGTCGCTAGCGGGTTAAAATGTTCTAGAAAGTTATTCGCCTTAAAATTTCACTAGGGGTCTGCTCAGACCAAATCTTTGTACAAAGTACGTTAAAGACTACAGAAAGCAGAAAAGAGATATTCCTTGGAATATGCAAAAAAAATCTAATGCTTTCTTTATACAGGTGTTGTTGCATAACAATTTGAGTTAATAAAAATAAATTGTTTAACCTAAATCGTTGAATTTTCTGTGCAAAATAATGTTTTGGTTTCTTAAAGCTTAGGCGCCTAAAAGTATGTTACACTTGTAATTTATTATGATTTTTTGGCTACCATATTTTTGCTGCTTAAATTGTCTACTAAGTATGCACTTCGAGTCAACACAAGTCGAGATAAGTGCCATCATCTTATTTCGCTAATGCCATCACATTCACAAAATCACGGCTGTGCGTCATAATTTTTCGACAATTACCAACCATTTTTATGCAAATGAAATGCACGCGTAACCAACGAAGGAAGGAAAACGTTAGACTTTGTAATAGATGTAAATTATTCAAATGAGAATATGAATTGCGGTTGACGGCAGAACTACGCAGCAGCACAGGCAAAGGCAAAGGGAAAAGTACAGGCCAAAGCAAAAACAAAAGCAAAAACATTTTTGCACATATGGACGCACTTGGGGGAATGTGACGTGACGGCATTTAAAGCGTGCAAAAATTGCGAGTCAAGCAGCCACACAAATGCCTGCCGTTTGCAACAAAAACAACCAACAAAAGCAAAAGCCAAACGGGAATGCACAGCAAAAAGACAAAAGGCAAAAAACGAACGCGCAGTTAAGTGTGCGTTAATGTGACCATTTATGGGTTAAAGTGGCGGAAGCGAAGCATGTTAAAATAAACAAATTATCTAATGCGCGAATATGGATGTGCATGTCTCGTACATACATAAATGTGCATGTATGAATACCAAAACAAACATGCATGTGTAGTACAAACATACACACATGCACATGCAGGCTTAGCAGCAGCTTCATCACATGCAATACCCTGCAAAAATTCCGAGTACTCCAATCGCTAATCCATGGAGTGCTCGCTATGGACCAACCGATTACTCCATAACTTGCCACATTTCACACAAAAAATATGGTCCATTTAACATTGCATGTCATTGCAATGGAGCATATACTCCAGTCCCGCATAACAATCAAATTAATCCATGGAGTACCTAACAGCCGAACATAACGACAAAAACCGAATGTGTATGGCGACGACGACGAATGACGTGTATGCAGTCAAACATATGTATGTATGTAGTTATGTATGTATACACATATCGTCGTCGTCGCGATAAAAATTTGGTTTTTGTTGTTCGGCTAACTACGAACCGATGCAGATACATGAATCGGTCGTTTGGGCTATGTTAGTGGTCACTTTGAAAGTACTCCAACCTACCACAAATGGAGCATATAATCCAATGATTTTTGCAGGGTAATGCACAAATCAACAACAAAAGCACCGACCTTCCTTCCTTACATCCTACAAAAACAAATACATAGAAAAAAGAGAGGAAGAAAGGAATAAAGGAAAAAAGCAGAGCAGGGTTATGCCACTGTTGGCAAATGTCAGTTCAGTGGCAATTTTCATTCAGCAAATTTGTTCAAGCTGAAAAAGAAGCCAAAACAAAAGCAAAAGCAGAAAAAAGGATTTCGATTCTATGTGCTCGTACTTACTGCCTGCCACAGCGGACTGTCGCAAAAATGTGTCACATGCAAAATAGCATATGTACGAAATAGCAAAAAAAAAAACACAGTAACAGAAATGAAAGCAAAAGGTACAAAATGTTATAAAGCAGGTTTTAATACGCATAAAACGGCAAAATGTATACCCAGTTGCGGATGTCAGAAGTTAAATATAACGAAATACTTGCTCTCGGCAATTTTGAGAATGCTCCTGCACTCATTGTAGTACATTTCGCTGCAGATATTTTTGTTGTAACGCCATCATATACCCAATTGCGTGTTTTGAAATTTTCGAAAAATAGTTACATACATATGTATATATTGTAATTTTTTAAATTTTCTATGCGATATTTAACATTTTCGGTAATTTGTTTTTTATAAAAAAGTTGTCATATACCCAGTTGTGCATTCTTAAACTAAAAAAGCTGTTCCTTTGTAATTTTTAATATGTTCTATGCCAGATTTACCTACCATTTCGGCGTATTTTTTTTATAAAAAAGTCGCCCTATACCCAGTTGCACACTTTTTATATTAATAAAATTGCTAATTTGCATATTATTCCATCTGCTGTATACTATACAACATTTCCGAAAATAGTTCCTGCACTAACAAGTCGTCATATACCCACATGCGGCTCGTTTCCACCAAATTAAAGTAGTCTCTGTGCAATGCGCATATTTTTTCTACACTTTTTTTTTACTTTTCATAAGCGACTGTTTCATAAAAAATGTAAAAATATACCCAATTGCGAGTTTTGAAACTAAAATTAAGAGGCCGCATTGAAAATCGCATGACTTTTGGGCATTTCTTAACAATTTCCGAAATTTTCTTTTGCTAAAAGATTGCTATATACCCGCTTGTGTGCTTACAAGCATGTAGAAATTGTGCAGCAAAAAATTTCAAATAACCTTTAAGCGATTTCTAAGAAATAAATTTTTGTTAACACAACTTTTAAAATTTTCAATTGTCGCAACTGGGTATAAAACAACGCCAAACTAAGAATAATGCAAGTTAAAAGCAGTATCAGCAGCAGTGACAAAAGCAAGCATAAACAAAAGCAACAACAACAACAAAATGCTCATAGCCAAAGTACAGCAAAAAGGCTGCCAATGCAACGGCGCAACATACATACATACATAAAAGCAGACAAATAGACAAAAAATTATAGACAAACAGACAAAGCGACCGACCTACAAGCAGACTTAAATTTGCATTTTTCTGCTCTTCGCACTGCTGCATTGCAGTTGTTTTTGCAACAATTTTAACCTTTTTTTTCTTTGTTTGTTGCTTTCTCTTATGTTTTTGCTGCGCCGTCACTTGTGCATCCTTTTTCTTTTTTTGCGGACGCCGCCTAGTCGCCAGGCATGTTGCCACACACATCGCCCAACGACGCAAAACAATTGGGAATGCTGCCAGGATGTGCAATAATTTGTGAGTGCCGCGCGATGCAGCGAGTGATGCAAAAAGGAAACGCCGTTTTCATTCGGGCATTGTCCTCGCTTCCGGCGTGTGTTTGCGTGTGTGTGTGTGTGTGTATGTGTGTGTATGGCTGTGTGCGCGAAATGGGCGGCGGATGAGCACATTTCGCTTTTTTCTTCTATTACTTATTGTTACATGGCCATGTCATTTGAATGCATGTGTGCATGTTTGTACATGTGCGGACATGTTCATATGTCGACGTCCAAACACGGAGACACGAAGTTGAGCAACCCGCTGCTTTTGTTCGTTTGTGGGTGAGAAGGCGACGAGGAAAGGAGGGGGGCACCAAGTCGTCGGTGCTCGGACAACACGCTTTGTGCAGCAATTCTTATCGCCAGTGACCAATCACAGCGTTCGAAGAATGCCAGAACAAAACATAATGAACAAAAGTTGGCCAGCGACGAGTTGATGTGTTTGGACAAATGGAAGACAGAACAGCGGCACAAAAGAGAATCGTTGGATAATTTCGCGGCAGAGTTGCTGTGTTTGGACACGGACTATGTGCGCTGTGCGCTTTGCCTATTGATGTTGATGTTGATGCTGCTAAGCGATAGGGTGCGCAAGGGGTGCAAAGGGGGTTGGGTAGTTCCTAGGTATGTAAATATGCATTCTGTTTTGTAGGCATCACTTTAAAGATTTTCTGTTTGTCGACTATTGAAGATGTGGCTCTCAATCCATTTGAGGATTTTCTTTTAAGTTAATGTTTTTTGTTATTTTCAGAAGTTTAAATAATGACGCTTATGCCGGCTTAAAGTTTAAGTTGAAGGCTTAATTATTTGTTTAATGTGTGAGATTTATTGAGGGGACGGTTCACGAAAATATCTTTGGATTAATACCTACCTGAACCTGAACCTGAAAGTTAAGAGTAAGTAAGTGCAGGGATTTCACATAGAGCTGTACCTACTCGTTATGATTCCCAGGTCGGGTGCCCAGATATTGGTCAATATGTGGACCAGAATGACCGCGGCATGCTTCTGGGTGATATTGGTATCAAATGAAAAGTGGGAATCAGGGCTACAATACAGAGCTCTCTTACATAGTATGCTCAGCCTGGTCCCATATGTAAAGGGAAAGGAAAATGGACGGGAAAGGAGAGGGAAAAGGGACGAAAATGGAATGGGGGGGGGGGGTAGGGAGAGAGAGAGAATAGGGCAGGGAAGGGAAGAAGGAATAAGGGGGTATATAAAACGCAGAAGGAAGAGAGAGGGAGAGGGTAGAGAAATGTGACGGGAAAGGGAAGGAAAAAGAGATTGAAAAAGGTATAGAGAAAGAGAAGAAGGAAAGGGAAATGAAGATCAAAGCAGGAGAGAGAAAAAGAGAAATAGAAAGAAAGAGAAAATGAAAGGGAGATATAAAGATAAAGAGAAAAGAAAGAGAAAGAAAAATGAAAGATAAAGAGAATGAGAAAGGGAGTGGGAAACTAGTACGAAGAAGAAAGGGATGAGAAGGAGAAAGAGAAAGAGAAGAGAAAGAGAAAGGGAAAGAAAAAGAGAAAGAGGAAGAGAAAGAGAAAGAGAAAGAGAAAGAGAAAGAGAAAGAGAAAGTAAAAAAGGGAAAGAGAAAGAGAAAGAGAAAGGGAAAGAGAAAGAGAAAGAGAAAGAGAAAGAGAAAGAGAAAGAGAAAGAGAAAGAGAATAGGAGTGCGAGTGGGAAACCAATACGAAGAAGAGAGGGATGAGACCATGAAAATGGGCGAACTTTTAAAAAGATAAATTTTTTTCCTAAATTTTTTTTTGAAATTATTTGATTTTGCTGAGGACTGCAGCCCGAGCATAGCTCGGTCATCCAGGTACTTTCACTCGTCTAAAATTGTGCGGATTTTCGTTTATAATGCCCTTAATAGGAAATGGGTCAAAGCAAAGCTTGGCAGGGTACGCTAGTAGTACATACAAATGTATACACTTCTCATACATTAGAGCTCATAACTGTGCACTTATCACATAACCGCCTATGGTAAAATTGAGATTTGCTAAACTTTAACTCCTGGCGCCCAGCTCTATTGGTCCATAACATAAATTGCGTCTTTGGGAAGCTCCATACATATGTATTTCCTTCTACTGTACTCTTCAGCTCTGAAGTCGCAGAGTTGGACGTCGGGAATTAAATGTACAATTTTGCTCACAATTTTCGGTTAGGTGGTTATGAGGTTTAAATGCTGGAAAGTTCCCTAAATCATCCAGCAAATCAGATAGGTACATGTTTGTACATGTTTATGCATATAAATTTATCTATTTGTATATGCAAGAATGGTGCACTTTTTTACTGAATGACTGCACATAACAATAAACCACACTAATTGCCACCTTTTTCCCAACAGCAGGAGTGTTTCCATCCCGTACACATATACATACATACATACATGCTCGTACATACGTATCTCTGGCTTAGCAGATTTGCTTAGTTTTGTGTTGATGATTTTGAAAGCAATACTCACAAGTGTTTCAAATCGACATGCAAGTTTTAGAATTAAAATCTCTAAATCAACATGTGTGTATGTATTCACATATGTATATAGAGCGTATGCTCAACTTTTCAATTACATTTGCATATACAATGTGTGTTACGTTTGTATGATACAGTGTTGGTAATTGAAATAGAGCCACCCAATTGCTAGTCCTTAAAATAGTATCCAACTAATTTTGCTTTGAAAGTTCTTATAATTAGAATTTAGAAGAAGTAAAGATTTGTTGTTTCTATTTCCGCGCACACCACTGTATATTTACCGGAAGGAAGGTTTTTGATGCTAATCGAGGTGATGTATGCATCTGCTAGCTAGCTATGCATGTACATTCATACATATGTTTGCGACGACCAGGTGCTAGAGCAGACGAAACGGTGAACCGGTATGACGGTGTGTGAGTTGGTGAGTCGTTGTGCCGGTGAATTGTTGAGCTTTTCTCATTCACCCACTGGTATTTATAATTGCTCACTCATTGAACGCGATAAGTGCTTTTGGTGATAATTGTCAATATATGCTTGTACTCGTATGCTCGATTGAGCCACATAAAGCAAGCACATACACTTGTATGAACATGTGTTTGCTTTGCTGGACACACACTGACACTTGCTTTTAGTATGAACATGTACGTACATATATGCATGTCTTTGCAAGTATGTTTGCATTTATATGATGATGTTTGTATTATTCACATAAAACCACTATGCTAGTTGCTTCTTCTTCTTCTTCTGCTTCTTCCTCCTTGTTGCCTCTTCTTCATTGTTGCCTCTTTTCCTTGTTGCCACTTCTTCCTTATTGCTTCTTCCTCCTTGTTGCCCTGTTACCTTTTGTTGTTGCTGTTGGCTGTGCGCGAAATGTGCAATTCAATTCGCTTCTGATTTCACATTCACTTATGTATGTATATGCTGCTTGAGTAGTGTAAATTATTAACATTCGCTCTTATTGCATGTACCTATGTGCTACACTGAGAATGAGAATGGAAATGAATGAGTGAATGAGAATGAATTGAATGAATGGATGAAAGGAATCATCTGTCAAGTGAAGCGGTGGGAGTCAAATGGATGAGCGCTTTTGATTATTTGATGATTTGATTTGATAAAGCCAGATACACAAACTCCTTTGCAAATACTTATACACTGTCATTGTAAGGTAAATATGCTTGCAGTGCAAATACCCTGTAAACAGATTCATAAGCCTAAGCTGAAGCCTAAGCTATTAAACTGAGATACGTTGGCAGCGCTGCTTGCTGTTATGCACACTCATTCGCTCTGCTCCAAACGTTTTAATACTTAATTTTCTGTTATGCGCTCATACATCTGTATCTCAAATAGAGAGAGAGGGGGAATCGAGTTTAATGTGCGCAAATATGGGCATAGAGAGTACAATGTGTGGCGAGCGTAAATATTGCGTATTGTCGAAGGAATGCAAAGCATTGCTTGTGCTTAAAATAGAATTTGTACAAACCAAACAAACACACAACCACACCAACATACAGGTGACAAATGCCGATAACGTCGGCAAGGTCACTGTTGCTGGATAGTAGGTTGTAAAAAGGAAAAAATGAAAAGAAAGATTAATACAAGCAAAATGCAAGGCGGCGGTAGCCTAGTGATGATGCCATTAGACTTCCAACCGGAAAATCCGAGGTTCGATCTCGGCGGACGCCAACGAACCAAAATGTTAAAAAAAAAAAAAAAGAACTCTGATGGAGAGATGTGGTGGTCTCCGAAATGGATCTATGACTTCTACCAAACAAGTATTAATCTTTCATACCAATTTTTCCTTAAAAAGAAAAAAAAAACAAAAAATGGTCTTGAGAGCTCAATAATAAATTAGTTAGAAAGATTGTTGGTTCAGTTTATTTTCTACTGACATGCAATCAAGTGTTTGGTTAAGTAATACTATAATAATAATATAATGGCGCTATTATAACTCTGGCTAGTTTTATGGCCGAGCTTCTCTCCCAATTCGAGGTGTGCTCCTTTTTGTTTTTCCTACTAATTGGGTGGCTCTACAGTTTTATGCCGGCTCCGAATGGCGAATGCATTTTTTGTGAGAAGCTTTTTCATGGCAGAAATACACACGGAGGGTATGCCGCCCACTGCCGAGAGGTGACCGCTGCTCTTAAAAAACTCAATAATTGGATTTTTACTAATTAGAAAAATTGTTTTGGTGTTTTGCTCGGATCGTGGTTTGAACCCGAGACCTCTAGCATAGCAGGCGAGCACTCTACCCACTGCACCACAGCAGCCAGTTAAGTGCGCACGCTTATCTCATTCGGGTACATACATACATACATCCATACATATATGGAAGTATGTATATGTATACAGATGTATGAATATTAACGTTTCAACCCTAGCAGAATATATTTTTTACTATTAAATAAGCCGAAACGCTTAAGGCACTCTGCACACGAGGCGTATCGTCATAGACGCGTACCAGACATTTCATGTAGCGTCGATTTCCCTACGCCTCAAGATCTGCACACGAAGTGACATGAAACTTCGCTGCACAAAACAAACAAACAAATTAATAATACGGTATTTGCTTTAAATTTCAAAGCTTTATGTAGAAAAGATTAAAAATTTTTCGGAGTCTTCCATTTTCTTTCATTATACACTCATTTTTTCCGATTTTTTACACAAATTGTACTGCTTTCATAAATTCCACCAAGTGGAAAAATGTAAACAAACATCTTCTTCTTCCTGTTTTCTAAGCGTAGTACGCCTAGCTACCAGCACTGCTTTACGCCAAGCGACATGTAGCCAGCATACTTTGACGAATGCATGAAGCTGACGACTCGTGTGCAGCCTTCAATTGAAATATACGTGCGCGACATCAAAGCGTACAGCTTTCGTCTGTAGTATCTAATACGCGTCTAACGCAGTACGCTCCGTGTGCAGAGTGCCTAAGTTGCACAAAAAACGTGATTTTATGCAGCTAAACAAAAAACAAATTTTTATTATTGATTATTATAAAGCATTTAAGTACCGTAGAATGTCTCATTATCAGGAATTATCCAAACCTTATTCTGGTGGTAAATAAGTCTTATTGTAAGATATAAAGGCATCACATGAGGCCTTATTATCAGGAATTAGCTAAGCCTTATTCCCCTGGCCTATAAGCCTTGGGAATAAGGTTTCCTCTCATAGAGAGAGAGAGAGAAAGTAGTCCTTACAGCCTGATGACATCAGCACAGGAAAATCCGCCACCTTTGCACATTCAACTTTTTTTCGCTTATAATTTTTAGGCATTATTTTGTAAGCCTTTACATATATCTTATGGAATAAGCCTGAAATAAGGCGTAGATTTTTTCTGGGTATGTACATACTTTGCTTGAGTGTGCGTGTTTGTGTTTGTTTGTGGATGCTTGGCGCCAAAAAGCAAATATATCCGTTCTCTACACTCAGATCTATGTTTGGCGCAAGCAAGTCTCCTTTGAAAATAAGTGCTTATATCTACCTTATATACTGACTTATATATGTACTCGTATGTACATATTTGTAAAGCCAAGCTTTAAGTCGTTTGTTTAGTAAAGAAAGGACGTAATTCGCAATAAAGTTAAGGAGTGAAAATGGAAAATATTTCAGAAATTTTTTTGAAGAAGTGGAGAGAAAATAATGAAAATAATATTCTTATCGAAATCAGGTGTGATATTTGGCTTCTTGTTTGATAGTAGTCTAGGTAGCAATCACAGCCGAATATTTATTGGCATGTTAAAACATGTTCCAAACGAGAAGTAATTCGCTCTCTGCTCTTCAGCATTGCTTTAGCTGCCAGTCCATTCTGATTTTTAGCTTTCAATCAATACCTTGCGTTGACTATGTTAACGTTAATAAACGAACAATAATCGTCGAGCCATATGTGACACGAACTCATCCACTAATGTATTACAATGGAGCATTTTCAAGGTACTCCATTATGAACCATATGAACCAGTTGAAAGTTGCGCTTGTAGATATGTTCTTGTTTGCTTGTGTGCTTAAGCATTTGTGTGCATGCTTGAAATGATGTGCCATGCACGGCTGCATGTTGTGGTAGAACGCCTCCGCAGGAGCTACATACAACAACATAAACAAATGTCGAGTGTATTCTCATGTAGATACTGCATCAACGCCAATCACACTGACAACGCTGTTGCCATCACCTGTTTCCAAAGGGCATTTGTCCATTTCAGCTGTCGTGCGCGCCAACGTGACGTGTTCGTGCTTGAAGGCAGTGCCATGCCTGGCACGTCCAAGTCAGCGGCGACGGTGGAGGTGCTAGTGTTGTAGCAGCTTGCTGCCAAAGTGCCTCGAAAGCGACTAAATTTATGTGCGAATGTTGAGTGTGTGTAATTTTAATTTTAATATTTAGTTTGCTTAACAAAAGGCGACTACACTTGTCTATAAATTGTTTGATTTACAGGCTTTTAGAGCAGATTTAGTTTTTTGTTAGCGCTTGGGGCATGAGGTGAGAACAGGCCCGACGAGAGGGGGGGCTAAGAGGGTCAATTGCCCCGGGCCCGGACTTTAGAGGGCCCGGGAATCTCAAAATGATATCCAAGCTTTTTGCTTACAGAAACTAAACTAACAACACCTTTAATCACCTTTCGTAGATAGCAATCATTTTAAATTTCAACAAATTTTATAAATCTCTTAACGTGTCTGCGCTTAAATTTGAATTCATTTTCTGTTGCAAAAGAAAAATTCGGTATGATACAAATTCTTATCCAGCGATATATGTACGTGTATATATGTATGTAAACAGCGATACGCCGAAAACACAGGAAGCTTGCGCAGCTAAAATTTGCGTTGGATTTTGACACTATAATAGATAATTTTGCAGCTGCTAAGGCCAAAAAGGCTCACTTGTGTTAATTAAAGTCTTTTTATATACCAAATTACTACCAACAAATATTTGTATTCCAATTTAAAGAAATTTATTTCATACAAATAAAGCAATATGTATTTAAACAAAGTTCATTCAGACCTATGGTCCCATGGACAATATTACTCAGTATGACCCATGGATTCAGAAACTGGATATGCCTTTTGAACAATACATTTGACCCACCCTGATATGTATAGGTATTTCTATGTAAACATATTTACTTGATCTGTATTAATGTATAGATAAATTAAAGTTCGTAACTAAATATTCATTGCATTTTGATTTTGAGAATTTGTTCATTTAGTATGAGGGCCCGTAGTTTTTTTGACCCCGGGCCCAGATTTTCTCTCGGCGGCCCTGGGTGAGAAAGCAGAAGTAGGCTAGGCACTAAATATACTCGGACATTGGCAAATAGATTAAAGTGTCAGAATTTAGGGATTAGAAGACAGATTTTGCTTACCTCTATACAGTGAATTTTACCTGTGCTATTAGTATCTAATGCGACTACCCCCTATGACTACTGCCACAACTACTCCCGTGGCCACTCCTCTAATAGAATCGATGCAGAAACGAAATTTTTTGCTAAGAAGATCCATCTCCGATATAAAATTATACCCCATAGTATCGAATGCGACTAGTTCTATCTGACTACTCCTGCGACCACTACTATAATGAAGACCTAGCAATCAAAGCGAACACGGAATTTTATTTGCTAAAAGTTCCAAATGCTCCATCTCCAATATTAAACCAAGCTCGTAGTAACTAATGCAACTACTCCCATAAGTACCTACTCCCACGACTACTCCTATAATTGGGACCTACCGATCGGTATAAAAACGAAATTTGATTTGCAAAAAAACTCCAAAAGCTCCATCTTCGTATAAATCCATGCTCTGTGTATCTAGTGCGACTGCTCCCATAACTACTACCACGCCTACCCCTACAATTAGGACTTAGCGATTGATGCAAAAAATGATTTTTAATGCTAAAAATTCCAAAAGCTTCATCTCCGGTATAAAACCATGCTATGAGTATTTAATGCAACTAGTTGCATGACTATTCCTCTGAGAACTCCTATAATTGGGACCCAGCAATCTATGCTAAAACGCATTTTTTGGCTAAAAAGCCTCAAAAGCTCTATCTTCGATATAAAAGCATGATCTGAGTATCTAATGTGACTGCTCCCATGACTACTCGCACGACTAATCCTATAATTGACTGGAGTTCGCTGCAAAATCTGAGTTTGTTTGCTGAAAACTACAAAAACTCCATCTCTGAGTAACTAATGCGACTACTTCCATGTCTACTACATGTAATTGGTTTCGTTGCAAAAGCGGAATTTCTTTGCTAAAAAGCTCAATTTCCGATATAAAACCGAGTATTTCTTGAGCTTAACTTTTTCTAGCACAAACGCATACACACTTACACACTGTGCTGCTTCGTTTCATCATGTCTTTCACATTTGTTTGCCTTAAAGCTTTTGTAGGTACAAACTATTTGTTGCGTGTCTAACACAGCTGCTACGCAGCGCTCATACATACAAATATATCTTCTTCTATGTTGACACGATGTTACAGCTGTTGTTATTGTTGTTGCTGCTGTTCTTTGTTGTTGCTGTTGTTGCTGTTGCTGTTTTTTGTTATTGTTGTTGCATTTCCTTGTTGCAACTTTAACGAGCCTCTAATCATCAACGGCACCTGTACACGCTCATATAAGCAGTCAACCAACAGTCTCACCTACACGCATACGAATGGTACATGAGCACGTATACGCACAGTCGAACATGTACATATGTATGTACAGGTACTTAACACGCCCTAAAGGCACGCCACGCCACATCATCTCCTCCAACCTACCGCCACCATCAACATCATTTCCCATTTCTAATGGTTGCTGTTATCTCGCCTGACAGCTTGAAGGACTTTGTCTTGCTTGACGCAATTTCATTACTCTATTCTCTAAACAAAAAGACGATAAGTAGAAGAGGAAGAAAATAAAAGAAGAGGAAGAAGAAGAGTAATAATAGAAACAAGGAGAAGAAGGCGTCGTTCCAAGAAGAACGCAAAATAAGTACATACATACAAGCGTGATAAATACCTTTTTATGTATTTAGTGCATTGCTTTTGCTATTTCTCATTTCGTCATGTGCTTTTATGTGTTTTTTGTGTGAAATTCTTTCTTTTATGTCTGCAAATTCATCTCTTTAAAATTGTATGCATTCATTGCTTGCTCATTCGCTTTACAAATAATCGTAATTTGAGCGTTGAAAGCGAACGAGCGATCGAGTTCAATTCAATTTTACTCGCTGTTTTTGTTTGTGTTTGTGCTTTCGTTTTTTGTTTCTTTGTTTGCCAAACACGCAGGTAAATTTAAACGCAACTCGAAATTCGTTTGCGAGCATAAATTTTAAATTAGAATTTGCACATCTTTATTTTATCAATGGCAAAAACAACAGCAACAACAAAATAAAGTAAAAGCTTACAGGTCATTAAATTTGCTGCTGCTATGATGTATAGATAAGTATTTAGGAACGTTTTCTGTTTTGCTTAAATATGTCTTTGCTTGCAGCGCATTTCACGTCTTCTATGTACAAATAGTGTGACAGCTGTTGTCAGCAACATTCATCATCGAGCGCGCCAACCATAAACCACTGGCGCAATCTAATATACACAAATGTTAGAAATGATTATATATCTATTAGGTTATATATATATTTACATATTTATATATATTTGCAAATAAATTCGTATTTATAAATACATACATGCATATACATATGCATACAAATAAAGACTCACCAAAAAATCTAAGCCTTATGTAAGAATTAAAACATCAGATTTAAAGGCTTACGAAATAAGTCCTGAAAATTATAAGGGTAGCAAATTTGTATGGCGTAAGGCTTAAAATAAGGCTGATTTTCCTGTGTTGATGTCATCAGGCCATAAGGAGTACTCCCTCTCTGAGAGCACAACTTATTCCAACGGCTTATCCGCCATACGAAATAAGGTCTAGTTTAGTATTAGAAAGTTAGAAGCAGGCAGAAGGAGTGCATAACAGAAGCAGCGCTGCCAGCATACTCCGTTTTTAAACTTGATTTGTCAAAAATAAGCAAACATTTTTTGCAGGGGATACACATACCGACATACATAAATACAGTAGATGATGATATATTTACATATCGATTTTTAAAGGGTGTGCCATTGCAGCATTAGCTGTGATCAATAACAAAAAGTTTGCATTTTTCCTAAAATGTGTCATTTTTGTATGGAGAACTGTCATTTTTTATGAAAAATTCGTAACAATTTTTCGTTATTGAACAGAGCTACTAACTAAAACCAGCGAACAAGTTGTGATTCACAGCGCCTGACATTTGATTATAATCACGTTATACAGAAAATCATATAATAATAATACAATGGCGCTATTATAACTCTGACGAGTTTTATGGCCGAGCTTCTCTCCCAATTTGAGGTGTGCTCCTTTTTGTTTTTCCTACTAATTGGGTGGACCTATAGTTTTATGCCGGCTCCGAACGGCGAATGCATTTCTTGTGAGAAGCTTTTTTCATGGCAGAAATACTCTCGAAGGGTATGCCGCCCACTGCCGAGAGGTGGCCGCTGCTCTTAAAAAACCCAATAATTGGATTTTTACTAATTAGAAAAATTGTTTTGGTGTTTTGCTCGGACCGTGGTTTGAACCCGAGACCTCTAGCATAGCAGGCGAGTACTCTACCCACTGCACCACAGCGGTCACATAATATTTTTATCATATCAGACGCGATATCACGCCACTTCAAATCCCATCATCAAATATTTGATATCATGTCATATGAAACATCGTTGATATCACGTCATACATAAATCTCATATTGTGTCTTTATCACTTATACGCAAAATGATATCACATCACATAAAATCATAACATCACATTGTATTTTCATCATATAAAACAGGGCTGCTCAACGCTCTCGTATTGGAAGTACAAAACTCAATACATCTAAAAATTTTGTATATGCACTGAAAATTTTTTTTGCTCATTTAAATTTTTTTATGAATTCCAATAAAATATTATTTTAGAATTTATTTTCGAATGGTAGTATCACATACGTACACATTTTTTTAATTTTTATATGAAAATTTTTTGAATAGATACTAATGTTTTACAGTGCTTTCATTTTTTTGATTTTTTTTTTCATTACACATTTGTTATTGTAAATTTCGATTTCTTACGGCAGTGCTCGAGCTCCTATACAAAGTTCATTTGCTCTGTACATTCAATATGAATCATAGGCACATAGTACATAGACATTTTTTTTATATCTGAGTGCTTATGGGAGTGCAAAGAAAATTTTATTTTCATATTTGATGTGAAAATATGTATCTGTACCTATGATTCGGAACAAAACAAAAACAATTGTGCTTTGAGTGCCTATGAGGTGAGCAGCCCTGATATAAAACATCACGCTACATCTGGATCAAATTACATCACATGACATAAAAGTACAACATCACTGTGATCGGGATCGGGTGTCACATCATACAAAACATCATTACACCACATTATATTTTCATGATGTCAGACAATACAATATCACGTCACATCACATCACCAAATAATCATTCTAAATATCCTCATAAAAAACATCGTTGATATCACGTCATACATAAATAACATCACGTTATAATTTGAGCATATAATGGGCTTTTTTGGTCAAGGAAGTTGCAAGTGCGAAGTCACATAAAAATGTAGTTACATCCACTGATTGCTATATCTTTATCAATTAATTGCAACGTTTTAGAACAAAATCACATCAAATTAAAACTTATCACGGTATACGCGTAGCTCACTAAATGTCACACCCTATAGCTGCGCTTTTTTGCAAATAAAATTTCAAATATCTAAATACATATGTATGTATTAAAATGTGCTATGCTTGTTGGCAGATGACATCATTGGATGTAGAACATCAGTGTCAGTTATTGCCGCACTACTAGATATTGTTATTGTTTTTTATGATTGCAAGAGAACAGCAAATATGCACAATAATAGTAACAACAGCAGCAACACTAGAAACAACAATAGCGAGAGCAACAGCAACAAGAAAACAGTAGCAAAAGAGCCAAGTGCCAAGGGCGTTTGTTGTGTCATTATACCATGTACTATGCATGTATGTATGTATTTACATATGTAAGTATGTTTATTCGTATACATATATTGCAAGAGCTACTGATTTCTCTATGCATTTGTATACCATTGTAAGCATGTAAAGATATGTATGTAGCATGTCATATGTATCCATATACATACAGTGGCTCTCAGAAGTATTTTGCATAATTCATTTATTAAGAAATCATTATAAATTCGCCTTTTTTTCGAATTCTTTTGCAAATTTTTTTAATGTGGTATTATAGCTGATTCTTCATACTACAAAAATACATTCATTAAAAAACCAAAATGCATTTCATCTGTTTTATAAAATTAAAGAAACGAAAAAGGCATACATTTTTGCTCACAAAAGTATTTTGCATATTGGTAATTTTGGTGAATAAATGCATCTACAACCTGTTTAATATTTTTTATGATATCCGTTCTTTTTCGAAATGGCTTCCAAGAGTCTAGGAATGGGCTCTGCTAATTTTTGGCAAAATTTCCGGAGGTATTTTGTCCCATTCCCCGGCCACACCCGCATTTGGGTTATTTTTTGGGGAAATCTTCGATTTTCTCACGTGATCTCCAAGACAGGACTAAAAATTTTGATTGGTTCTTATATCAGAGATTTGAAAAAGAGTTTGGAAGTGTTTTTTATTCCAAAGTGTTCACATTTTAGCATCATTAGCGGTATTTTTCGGATTATTATCTTGTTGAATTAAAAACCCATTGTATATCATACCCATTTTTTCTGCACTAGAACGTAGATTTTCCGTCCATCCATCATACTATCCACTAAAATAAGTTTTACAACTTACTGAGGTGATATACAAACTCCCTGAGCCTCGATTGATCACAAGCTCCTACAGTGCTTAACAGTCGCTTTAATTTTTTTTGATTTTCAGCTGTTAATTGGGCTTCCGCCATGAAATACGACTAAAAAATATTATATTTGCTTTCGGCACTTAAAATTATGATTTTAGAAATGTCAAATTCTTCTTTATTTTGTGTTTGTTGGGGAAATTAAGACACTTTCTTTGAGATAGAGAGTTGGTTGCGCAGTACTTGACGGTGAATATGGTTTTTCTCGGTACTCTGTGCACTGCCTCGTCCGATACTTGATTAATGAGTATTGGTTTTAGTTTTCTGTTTATTGTAGGAGCTTATGTGTGAGGTTTTAGTTGATTTTCTCTCAATATTTCGCGTTCTTCTAGCGACGTTCTTCTTTGTACTAGCAACTTTTTTCCGAAAAATATCACTCAAAATGTTAAAATGTCAACACTTTCGAATAAAAACCACTTCCAAGTTTGTGTTCAAAGCTCCGATATAAGAACCATTCAAAATTTTTGATCCTATCTTGAAGATCATGTGAGAAAATCGAAGATTTCCCCAAAAAATTATCCAAATGCGGTTTTGGCCGAGGAATGGGACAAAATACCTTCGAGATTTTGTCAAAAACTAGCAGAGCGCATCCCTAGACTCTTGGAAGCCATTTCGAAAAAGAACGGATATCATAAATAATATTAAACAGGTTGTAGATGCATTTATTCACCAAAAATACCAATATGCAAAATACTTTTGTGAGCAAAAATGTATGCCTTTTTTCGTTTCTTTAATTTTCTAAAAAAGATGAAATGCATTTTGGTTTTTTAATGAATGTGTTTTTGTAGTATGAAGATTCAGCTATAATACCACATTAAAAAAATTTGCAAAAGAATTCGAAAAAAGGCGAATTTCTAACGTTTTCTTAATAAATGAATTATGCAAAATACTTCTGAGAGCCACTGTATGTGCATTGTTAAAACACACAAAGCCTGGCACGTAATAGCAATTTGAATTTCTTCTTCTTCTTTCACCAACTCAATGCCAACACACTGTGTAAGTAAGTAAGTAGGTAGGTAAATAAGTAAGTAAGCAAGCGAGTAAGTAGTAAATGCTCACTTTTGCAGCAGCAATTTTGCACTGCAGCGAAATTCCTGTACAAGCACGTACACATATGCATATGTATGTATGTATGTAAATACAAGTATATTCATGTAAGTTGTAGGTATGTACATTTTGTTGTTGCTCTAACTTGGCGACTGTCGCCTGCTTGCTTGCTTGTTGGCTGCTTCTGCCGCTGCTGCAACATATTTCGTATTTCTTCATGGCTGTCGCCAATGTTTTTTCATTGCTTGTATTACACCATACTTTTTTTCTTCTTCCACTGCTTCTTTTTTGGCTTCCGCCCAAAACGGCACACGCACGCGTATACCTACATACATACATTTGTATGGCTGTACGTGTGTTGGAGCCTTCCGTCAGTAAATCCACCAATGGAGCCGACAGTCTGTCTACTTTGCTATCTATTTATCCTTCCACTCTTCCTGCCAAGCAATGCGTCGATTTCGGTTGTTGCCGGCAATGCATGTGGTTTCGGTTCACTCGGTTTTTAATAAAAAAAATAAAAACAAAAATTGCAACAAAAAAGTACATACTAATAACATAACGGTAAGACACACACACAAAAAAGCAAAAAAAAACAAGTAAGGAAGCCTAAGTTCGAGTGGAATCGAACATTAGATACTCAGCTGTATGCTTTCATAATTTGTTTGCGTTCGATGGAAACACGGTGTACTTTATATAAAGCGAGTGCTGCATAAAGTGGGCGTAGCTACGCCCGTTTTCAACATTTTTACCAGTCATCCAACTAAGCATTTGAATATTATTATTTGTGCAAAATTTCATTCCTTTATGACTTCTAGTTACAAAGATGTCACGTTACAAATTCCCAAAGGGTGTTCCAGAAATATCTTTGTTAAAAAGTAGGCGTGGCCGTCAACCGATTTCAATAAATTTTTGCGTGTCTATTAACACAAGTTATAGAAGTGTATAAACCGAGTTTCGTCATAATATCTCAATTATTTGTCGAGTTATAGGCTAAGAAATCTCGTATATTCCATCTTCTAAAAGGAGGCGGTGCCACGCCCATTTTCCAAAATTTTTGTGTTTTTTGTTTTATGTCCATAGTTGGACTCCTGCCATAAAATTTCAATGAATTATCTTTATATTTGACAGAGATATCGCTTAAAATGTTTTTACTGGGTCACTTTATAATACCCATATATAAAAGTGGGCGTGGTCGTCAGCCGATTTTGGTAATTTTTCGTCGACGTATTTGGCTAAGTAAATATATCACGCGTACCAAATTTCATCGATATATCTTCAACGGTTTCTGAGTTATGACATATAAAATTTTCAATGTTTGACCCTTAATAAGTGGGCGTGGCACCGCCCATTTTCCAAAATCTTATCAAATTTCTTCAAAAGGGCCTGAGCTCAATACGTGGGTGAAGTTTCATTGCTCCAGCTATATTAGTGGCTGAGATACCAAATTTCCGATATTTTCTATATAGGAAAAGTGGGCGTGGTAATGGTCCGATTTCGCCTATTTTCAATACCAACCGTCCCAGTGTCGATACCAACTTGCATTTCAAATTTCATCAAAATATCTCAATTTTTGCGCGAGTTAGAGTGCGTACGGACGGACGGACGGACGGACGGACGGACATGGCTCAATCGATTTCTCTTTTCACCCTGATCATTTTGATATATATAAGTCTATATCTATCTCGATTATTTCGTTCTGTTACAATCCACCGTTATGAAATCAAAACTATAATACTCTGTGTACTAGTACAGCTGAGTATAAAAACACAACTAAGTATGTATGTATATATTACAATAATAGCAAAATATATAGTTGGACAGTGAAAAAAGCAGGATAAAAAGTAAGATTTGCGACTCTGTGGCAATCTAAGCAAATATGTCTGATACTCGCGGGTCAATGCGGTGCGGTGCGGTGCGGTACATGGCGCCGTTGTTATGTCAGCAGTGGCGGCAGCTAAACCACGTTGCTGCTGTATATAAAATTAAATAAAATGTGGAAATAGTAGAAATGGAAGAAATTTGTATAACCAGAGTAAGGATACGAAAACTGGTTTATCACTCCCTAACTATCATATACTAGTCAAATGCCAGTAAATGGTTAAAAATAGAATTGTAAAGCCGATCAAATGAATCTAAACCCAGAAGAGAAGGTGCCGCGAGTTGTATCAGACCACTGTTTGCTCCCTTAACTTCGCTTGAATATGGCTTTGCGCCATGAGAAATGCCACTGAATCAAAATTCAAGCTCTGCTTCCTCCACAAGCTGCTAAAAAGAGCCACTTTCTACTGCTATTCAAAATTCCGTTTTCGAAACAGCGCCTGACCGGCGATTAATAGGTTTCTTTTGGTTTATAAAAACAACTCTGAACCACTCTATTTATGCTGCATAAAAGCGATGCTTCATACGGCTGTTATGGGCGCATAAAAAGCTTGAGATCGAGCTCTTTTTGTGTTTTACCTGCTGCCTGGTATATAAAGATAAATACATATCAACGAAAAATCTAAATAAAGTTGTACGAAGCATAAACGACGAATTGTACGCATAATCGATGCAAGCGAAATGAAAAAAGCAAAATATGGTAGAAGCATGAAGAACTGAAGAAGAAGGGGGAAGGTTTTGGAGGAACAGCGACAGCATTATAGACGCCACCATAAATAATTTGAATGCAATCAAAATGCGCTTAATATATGGATGTGTAATACTATATACTTATTTATATCAACATTAAATTATTTTAAATTGAAGCTAATCGCAGTGCAAGTGCACCAAAACGCGTCCATATGGGAGTTTTTGTGAAAGAAAAAAAAATTGGAAAGGATCTCCACGCGACATTTAGGAAGTGCCTAGGGCTCCTGAGACATTTATAAATAAAAATCAACGATATTTCTATACCTGGAATAGACTTTTTATTTAATGATTACAAAAATTTCAACTACATGATTAACTAATTTTATTTGCATGATTATTTGGTGTATTTTCAATTATTTCTGAATTTTTTTCATTATAAGCTTAATTAGTTAAACGATTAATTAATTTTTTTTGCAAGATTATTTGGTGTATTGTCAATTATTTCTGATTTTTTTCATTATAAGTTTAATTAGTTAATTAGTTAATCGATTAATTAATTTTATTTGCATGATTATTTGGTGTATTTTCAATTATTTCTGAATTTTTTTCATTATAAGCTTAATTAGTTAAACGATTAATTAATTTTATTTGCATGATTATTTGGTGTATTTTCAATTATTTGATTTTTTTTTTCATTATAAGTTTAATTAGTTAATCGATTAATTAATTTTATTTGCATGATAATTTGGTGTATTTTCAATTATTTCTAATTTTTTTCATTAAAAGTTTAATTAGTTAATCGATTAATTAATTTTATTTGCATGATTATTTGGTGTATTTTCAATTATTTCTGATTTTTTTTTCATTATAAGTTTAATTAGTTAATCGATTAATTAATTTTATTTGCATGATTATTTGGTGTATTTTCAATTATTTCTGATTTTTTTTTTCATTATAAGTTTAATTAGTTAATCGATTAATTAATTTTATTTGCATGATTATTTGGTGTATTTTCAATTATTTCTAATTTTTTTCATTATAAGTTTAATTAGTTAATCGATTAATTAATTTTATTTGCATGATTATTTGGTGTATTTTCAATTATTTCTGATTTTTTTCATTATAAGTTTAATTAGTTAATCGATTAATTAATTTTATTTGCATGATTATTTTGATTATTTGCAGTTATTTTCGATTTTCTAATTGCTTTTGATTTTTTTAATTGCATCATTAATCAATCAATTAATTGATTATTTTCATTTATTTCTGACTTTTTAAATTGCATGATTATTTATTTATGGCGTTTTGTTTTCTGTGAAAGAAATATTGCCCTTTAATATCTCAATTATCGAATTACGTTACCCGACTTTCTATAAAGTGGTTGATTTTGTAGTTAATGGTGCCCACTTACTTAGTTAGGAGTCAATATCCGATGAAATGGCCACAGAAGATGGCTAAGAAAATGAAGCAGGGCAGCATTATTTCGAGAAAAGAAAATGACATTAGTCGATTTACTAATTGTGTAGCATTTTCAGCCCAAATTAAACCTTTTTCAAGTCAAGTGAAACCTTTTTTAATTGAATTGAAACCTTTTCCAATTGAAATGAAACCTCTTTCAATATCATTTCAATTGAAAAAAGTTTCACTTCAATTGAAACAGGTTTAATTTCATTTGGAAAAGGTTTCTCCTGACTTGAAAATGGTTTCACTTGACTTGAAAAAGTTTTCATTTGACCTAAAAATCCTATGATATTCCTGCCTGAAGAATGTTACTCATACGCCATGGCGTACAGTTAAAAACATGGCATACCCAACAAAGACTGCGGTTAGATATGAAATAGAGAATGATTCAAGAACTAATGAGATTCTTTTGAAAATTTGCAATAATTCCATAGAAATTGAGATTTACCTCTTTCTTTAATCAGTAAAAATTAGACAAAAAATGTCTGTAGCCAAAACAACAACTCAGAATGAAAGCCGACTGCTGATATGCAAAACTGCTCATAAATTCGGCTCGGCTTTTACAACTTGGCTAAAACAGTTGATTGCTTTTGGTTGTGTGGTTATAAATAAATTTTGAAGCGCTTTAAGTTGCTGTTGTTTTAGTACATATATATATAGTCTTTTAATATATTTTAGTACATATATATATATGTAAATATTTCAACTCAGTTCAAGGATATTCTTCGACATAATAGCATATGCATGCAAATAAGTTTCTACGCACACACAATAAGTAAGTCTTAACTCATTTTCTGGCATTGCCTTTTGTGCTCACACACACCCTCCTCTCTCCTGCTTCATCTGGTAGCCTTTGAATTTCTCCATTTCAATTTATGTATGTATGTATGAATATTTATTATTATTGTTCTATTGTGCTTAAAATTTATGCATATTCGCTTTGTTCGCTAGAGCAGCTGTTGTTCGGTTGTGCTGTATTGTTATTTACTATCAGTAAATCGATTTATTGCTTAATGTAATTAAATATAAGTTAACTAACGCACACACATTACAAAATACTTGCATATTAAGAGTTGGGTGGTATTCGGTGGAGAAGTATGTACGAGTAGTTTGAAATTTTAGTTGAAATTTATAAGCTTCTCAATTAAGTAAATATGTATCCTGTTTGCTTTCTTACACATCCATCTACATACATACATATATTGTTTTGAATCGCTCTTTTTGTGTTAGTTTCGCTTCTTCTGATTTTCTATCGCTCCAAAACCAATAAAGGGTTATCGTTCGAATGGGCAGAACTATTTTTACTTGACAATGTTAATGTGCATAGCTGTTCTGAAGTAAAGAAATTTGCAATATCTTTTGTTATAATCCGAATGAAGGCTGCAAAATCGTTATTTTTAACAATAAATAAAAAAACATTTTGTTTCTGTTGAAATATTCGATTTTATAAACGTAAAAAGCAGAACAAAATCCATTTCGTTTCAACTGTTATCAAAAAAAATTATGAAAATTTTTTTTGTTTTGATAATTATCAAAATAATTATTTCAAAAAAATATAATTTCAAATTTAAACGAAAAAATTGACTTTTCAATAATTTCGTTTTCTATGAAGAAAAAAAATTTTACATATCGTCGTACCATACGAAAACTAACATATTTAAAATTTCTGGCGAAAGCTATTAATAAAAAAATTCTGTACGAAAAGTAGAACATTTGACTTTTGGCCGACGAAAAGTAATAAAATCGAGTTTTGGCTGACGAAAAGTATCAGTAATTATATACTGTTTTTACATTAAAATTGTTGTTGTTTAAACGAAATTGATAGTTTTCGTCAGCCAAAAGTGGATTTTATTACTTTTCGTCAGCCAAAACTCGATTTTATTACTTTTCGTCGGCCAAAACTTGAACTTTTTACTTTTCGTCAGCCACAAAAAATCTGATGTTAGTTTTCGTATGGTACGACGATATGTTTGCATGTATGTACATACGTACATGAATAAAAACAAATACAATTTTTGTTAATTTTTTTCATATCAACGAAACAAAATTAATTTGATTAAAGATTTATTGATAATTTTTGAAATGAAATAATTTTGTTTCTGATAATTAGCAAAACAAAATAATTTTTGGATATTTTTTATTGATATATTTTGAAACAAAATTATTTTGTTCATTTCGTTGAGCAGCCTTGATCCGAATTAGCTGAACCGGATTAACTGAACCGCTGAAGAGAGCATCTACACTACACCGCCTCGCAAAAAAGAAAAAATTTGCCGAAATACCCCTCATATATTGTTTTTTTTTTTTTTTTTTGGAAGATTTCCGAAAAATATAATTTTTTTTTGATTAATTTAGTTGTTAGTTAGTAAAAATTATTATTTTTTCCGATGCTATAAAACTCCAGGGCTAGATTGTGTCCTTGGGAAAAATTATTAACTTTACTTTCATCCCAGGACTTCCAGGATCAATAACCTGGGCTCTATTAATTTTACTGATTTTTTTTTTTAAACACCAGCTATAAAATAAAAATATGGCGTTTTATTTTTTAACGGCAGCGATAAAATACAAATTTGGTGTTTTATTTTTTAGCACCAGCGATAAAATAAATACTTGTTGTTTTATTTTTTAGCTCCATCGATAAAACAAAAACCTGGAGTTTTATTTTTTAACTCCAAAATAAAACTCCAGGGCCAATAACTAGCGAACCCCTTAACCGAATTGCATAAGTTTGGTATCAGATGAAAGGTAATTCAGTAAGCTTTTGAATGGTGCCACTTATGCTAAATTGGAAAAAATTAAAAAAATAGGTGGCAACCTTGGTTTGAATCGTAACCTTGGCATGGGTGGCACCATTAAAAAGCTTACTGAATTACCTTTCATCTGATACCAAATTTATGCAATTCGGTTAAGGGGTTCGCTAGTTATTGGCCCTGGAGTTTTATTTTGGAGTTAAAAAATAAAACTCCAGGTTTTTGTTTTATCGATGGAGCTAAAAAATAAAACAACAAGTATTTATTTTATCGCTGGTGCTAAAAAATAAAACACCAAGTATTTATTTTATCGCTGGTGCTAAAAAATAAAACACCAAATTTTTACTTTATCACTGTCTTTAAAAAATAAAACTCCAAGTTGATTGATTATTTTTGTCCAAATAAAATATTCCTCCAAATATAAATTTTTTCTTTGGTGTTTTATTGTAAAAGGAATAAAACTCCCGGTCTCTGCCATTTTCATAAAAATAATTATATAAATAATAAGCCATGTTTTCGGCATTTATTGTCACATCTTTAAGTTTCGCACATCAATGTTTTTTTTTTGTCCAGGGAAGACCAATTTTTGGTATGGTAGTTCATTAACCCTAAATGCAGCGTTAACCCTAAGTGCACCATAAGTCTCCGACAATTTCAAAAAACCAGACATCAACTCATATAATGTACCTTTGAAAGATATTTCAAAAATCTTCGACATTTATAATCGGTTATTAAGCTTTGATACGTCAATTTTTTCCTTCGTTAAGGGAATCTTTCAAATGGTAGTTAATTAATCCGAATTGCTGTATTAACCCCCAAACTCAGTTTCCACCACCCTAATGTATCACTTTAGTGCCAGCATATTTCAAGGGCTTCAGATATCATTCAACTTTCTATTAATTCATGAGAACCCGAAATAAACGTCTTTTGATTTTGAAGTGGATTGTATTCGGTTTCCTTTGCATTCTAGGAGCTAAGAGAGTAAGCCAGTTTGTATGAAACATATCCGAATTTACCTTTTGGCATTCGGAAATAAAAAAAAAATTGTATACCTGTATGCACTCCAAAAATTTATTCACAAATCTGTAGCCAAATAAGCAGCAAAAATGTGTGCAGCAAAGGGCATCAAATGCTTTTAGGACTCTTCTTCTTCTCCTTGGTTTGAATTGTTTTGCTGTAATTGCTAATTGGCTGTGCAAGTTGCATTTGCTGATAAACATTTACTATGTGCCTACGCAAGGCATACAAAGTTGCAATCGAAGTGAATACATATGTATGTATGTATGTTTGTGTATATATCTGTTGTTAGATTACAATACCAAGCACAAATCTTAATTTCAGCCACTTAAGGCGACAGTTCAATAAGACAATGAACGACAAAATATACCCAAACCATTCGTTTTGTTGTTGTTGCTATTTTTGAAATGCAGCACTTAAAAGCCCGTCTCCACATAACTTGTTTCACCAACAAAACATCTAGCAAAACATCTCGCTAAATAACCCGTCTCCACGTGGGTAATCGTGATTCAGTTTAACATTTCTCTTTCTTGCTCTTCTTAAATGTTTGCATGTTTGCTTATTTTTGCGCTTTTGTTTTGGTCTGTGTGAGATTTCGATAGATTTTCGATACAAAATTAGAGAAGACATCGATATCATCGAGGTTGGCAAGATGATTCAGAATGAAATAGTGTTTCAATCTTCACTCGCTCTCAGAAATTTTGTATGGAAATTGGCGAGTTTCGGCACTGGTTTCCGTGTCGAAACAAGATTGAGAGAGAAAATGGAGAAAAAAAGAGCGAAACACGTTATGTGGAGACATGGTATAAATTGGGTTGTATTTTTGGTTATTTTGTGGTTGTTATTTGCTGATTTGATTGTTATTGTTGTTGTTTCGGTTGTTGTTATTATCTTTCTTGTTGTTTTGGTTGTTGTTATTATCTTTATTGTTGTTGTTGTTGTCATACTTGTTTCTCATTTATGCGTCTGAGGAGTTGTCATGCTCTGTGCCCTAAAGCTATGTACTTAACCAACAAATTCTCCGAATAGGTACAGTTGGTATTGTTGCATGCGCATGTTCATTTACGAGTATTGTCGCTCCTCTGCCCATATGCAATGTGCTTAGATAAATCTAGCTGTGCTTAATGTGAAAATAGAAGTTTGAACTCGAACTGCTTAAGCTTTGCATGTCTTTTATCCAAGTATTTTAACTGGTCTAAACACTTACTATGTACATATGTGCACATTTACATAGGCAGGCATGTGTGCATTTTGTTTGCTTGTTTGTACAATAATGGCCAATAGGCACTTGGTTGTTAATTGTAGTGTAGTTCAGTTTAGCACAGAGGTGAAATTGCACTCAAAACTTTGATATTAAATGATAAGAGTTTGACTATATATATGTATATAATACATATTTGTTATTTAATGGCGTTTTCTTTTCTGGGAAACAATGTTGCCCTTCTACATATTGTCGTACCAAACGAAAACCAGCACTTTCAAAAATTTTTACAAGGAATTTCTTCGTAAGAAATTTTGAAAGTGCTAGTATGGTACGGCGACATGTAATAATATATAATACAATGGCGCTATTATAACTCTGCCGAGTTTTATGGCCGAGCTTCTCTCCCAATTCGAGGTGTGCTCCTTTTGGTTTTCCTACTAATTGGCTGGACCTACAGTTTTATGCCGGCTCCGAACGACGAATGCATTTTTTGTGAGAAGCTTTTTCATGGCAGAAATACACTCGGAGGGTATGCCGCCCACTGCCGAGAGGTGACCGCTGCTCTTAAAAAACCCAATAATTTTACTAATTAGAAAAATTATTTTGGTGTTTGGCTCGGACTGGGGTTTGAACCCGAGACCTCTGGCATAGCAGGCGAGCACTCTACCCACTGCACCACAGCGGAGATCAATAATAATTTCTAATTATTTAATTTTTTATTTATTTTATTTTTTTTTGATTTTTTTAATTTAATTTGCTTTATCTTATTTTATAATGTATATTTAATTCTTCTTTGTATTTTATTTTTATTTTAATTTACTTTTTTTAATTTAATTTTACCTTGTTTTATTTTATTCTATTTTATTATTTTTCCTTTAATTTTTTTATATAGTTTTATTTTTTAGTTTAATTTAATTTAATTATATTTTGTTTTATTTTCTTTTATTTTATTTTATTTTATTTTATTTTATTTTATTTTATTTTATTTTATTTTATTTTATTTTATTTTTTGTTTTATTTTATTTCATTTTATTTAATTTTATTTTATTTTATTTTTTGTTTTATTTTATTATATTTCATTTTATATTATATATCTTTATTTTATTGATTTTACTTTTTATTTTTTATTTATTTAACTTTTCATATGTTTTTTATTTTATTTTATCTTATTTTATTTTATTTATTTTATTTTGTTTTATTTTGTTTTATTTTGTTTTATTTTGTTTTATTTTGTTTTATTTTATTTTATTTTATTTTAATTTATTTTATTTTATTTTAATTTATTTATTTTATATGTTTTCTTTTCTTTTTTATTTTATTTTATTTTATTTTATTTTATTTATTTTATTTGTTTTATTTTTTATTTTAATTCATTTTATTTTATTTTATTTTATTTTATTTTATTTTATTTTATTTTTTATTTTATTTCATTTTATTTTATTTTATTTTATTTTATTTTATTTTATTTTATTTTATTTTATTTTATTTTATTTTATTTTTTATTTTATTGCAGTCAGCTACTTAGACAATTTTCCGCTGTTATTTACCAAACATGCAAATTGATTGCAATTATTTTCCTGTTTGTTCACGTTCATACCAATTTCTGTCATGTTTTTTTCATTCACTATAATCGAGAATTAACAGTAAAAATATCGTAATTAATTCTCGTTTCCCAAAACTTCTGGGAAGTCCAGCAAGGATTTTAAGCACCAATAGAAAACAAAAAGCTTTGCTGTTTTAATGCGAAAAAATCAGTAACATGTTTTATTTACATATTCCAGTAAAATAAAAGAAAAGAACCGAGAGCAATGAAATAGAAAATTGGGAGGGTAAACAATTAATCGCTTTTGCTGTAAAACAAACAATTTCAAGCGAACTGTTCAAATCGAGTGCTAAACTTTTACGTTTAAATGTAAAATCATTTCGACAGAATTCCATTGAGTTTATGGAAAGTTGTGGAAATCAAATGACATCGCGATAAGATGGCACTTGAAGTTTTCTCCAGAAAAATTATTTGAGAATAAATGATGATGCTTCGGCGCAGAAAGTAATTCTATTGGCATTCACCGGTGGCGGCAGAAGAAGACAAAAATCAGTTGCTGCATAACTTGACTTCCTTTGGTGTTTCTAATCACTTAGATGGCTTAGCGCCAGTTAAGAAGTAGCAGAATGACTTTACGATGGCCTAGAGGAGTTTTTCGGGATCTTAAATTGGAGAAGCATTACCGTATCATGTAAGCTTGTATTGAAGCTATTTATGGAAAGCCGTAGTAATTGAGATTGCACCTGCACCTGGCTGAGTTTCACAACACTGGTTCATACCTCCTTATTTTCATAGTTACTCTTCTTGGAAACATTAACGCTAAGCAAACACCTAAAATTTCTTATTTCGCAACTCATGATATACTTACCTCTTATTGTATGACCATTTTCTCAAATTAATTACACGCCAGCAATTTGAGCTTTGATTTTGCGTAAAAACTTTTCAACCGAACGTTTTTCTTCTTAACATGTCATCTTATGCGAATTCCAAGAAGATTACGTGATAATTTTTTATAACGGTAGTTCAAAAAGGTAGTCCTTTTTTTAATTACCAAAAAAAGTGTAAAGCGACTCGCTTTTTTTTTTGTCCATTTACTATACATTTTATGTACTTTGATTTGTTTGTTTTTGTAACCCCAATTCTCTATGTTTAAACTTAATTTGTTAAAAGGATTTCATACAAATGTATGAGTTCACCTTTTAACAGAGAAAAGGCAACAAAAAATTATGCTCGACGCGACCTTTTTTCGATACAAAGCGCTTTAGCAAAAAAAAAAAATAAAAATAAAATAAAGTGAAAAAAACTCGGCAAAAAAGCATATTTAAAGAGTCTAATTAAAAGGCGCGCTTGTTTGAAAAATGGTTGTTTGAAATACACTTCAGTCAATTCCTAAAAATATCACAAACACTCTGGGTACTGTGTACAAGTGTCTGTATGTACATATGTATGTATTTATGAGTTAGAGAATGTTAACGAACCCTTTGATGTATTTCAAGTTAAAATCAAACAGCGCACAAAAACAAAAAAAAAATAAACTTTAATTACATGATAATGTTTGCCTAGAAAATTACAGCAGCCAAACAGCCCTGCAAGAACTGTGCAGGTCATTTGACCGGTCATATGACCGGCAGGCATGACCAAAAGTTTTGGGATATTTACTATCACATTCTTAAGGGCATCGGTAACTTTTGTGACCGTTTCATTCATCACGTTCCCATATGTGTATTTTCAAATTCCATTCTATCCTTATCTATCTCATTGGTTTTGAACTTGGCTAGAACACATACGAGTGCAAATGTGTTGGTAATATTATATTTTTGTAATAGTGTTAGTACTTTCGGTCACACAATTCTAGCAGGGAGAATGGCTAAGGATAATGGAAAAGGAAAGGCGGCTTTTGTGCTCGGTTGGGTAATAAACTTTATGTATATAACCCAGTTCGTGGGCAAAAATTATTTATGTACTAAGTAGTTGACTCGTTGGGGCAGCAGAGGAAGTGCGGAGGCATCAAGTGAATAATGGAACCCCTTTGATTTTTATGGAATTTAACCTGAATTGGAATGTGATTCGAAAGTGAATGACGATTGGTAAATCGAATTACGTCTCATGAAGACATGCAAACTATCAGCACTATTGGCTATAAAAATTTGCGAAATGAGAAAAAGAGTGTAACTGATAACAGAAAAATTCTAAAAATAAAAAAAAAAATTAAAACTTTTAATTAACTTGAAGGTTGAAGCAACACGTGCTACAAAAAAAAAGCTAGTGAAAGCAGCAAAGCTTTTAAACATACACACATACATAGTATGTACATATGTATATCCTAGAAATGAAACAGAAACCCAATAAACAGCAGATAAAAAATCTGCAAACTAATTATCAATTTAAGCTGATTCCACATAGAACTTTGTGTTGCGCTACGTGACACTTCCTGCGTGACAGCTGAGATTAAAATACATGTATCTATATGAGGTTTCTCACATAACAAAAAGTAACGCAACGCCGAAGTTACGTAAAGCACAAAGTTGCCCAAATCTCAACTTTTGGGGGCGTTGAAATTTTTTTTCAGTTTCACTTTAATTCAAATGTAAATAAACAAATTTAAATTTCACACAATTGAAAAATAATTTAATAGATTTTTATTTTCTTATTTACTTTTTTTTTAAATAAAACGGAGAATGAGAGATTTTTCAGAAAATAAATATTTTTTGAGTGATGTTGCAGCGTTCATTGTGGCATAGTTTTTCAGTTTTGCGTTGTTTGACATAGAAAGCGGCGTAACGCAAAGCGGAAAAAGTTTTATGTGAAATCAGCTTTAAACAACAGCCAAAAATTCCATACCTTAGAAAAAAATTAGCTTTTCAAGTTGAGCATTTTTTATCAACAGCTATTTGAGTTGGCCCTTTGAGAACTAACGTTTTTGATACTAATAGTAGAGAACTAGTTTTCAAATGCTTAGCAAGCTGTCAATTAAGAAAAATGTTAATTGGGTTATCTTCGTACATACATATTTATATACGAACCAACACAGTCATTGTCGCTGTGTCAGCAATTTACTTGGAGTACGGACCTCGACAAAACGCTGTGATGACAGCAGCAATACTTAGTTAGCAGTTTACTCTGTTGACCTTTCACTTTGACATAATTAAATCGGCAAAAGTGAAGCAAGAAAAGCAAAAAAAAAGAAAACAAAAAAAAGGCAAAAAAAAGCAAAAAACAAACAAAAAAAAACCAAAAAAAAAGAAGGCAAAAAATAAGCTGAAAAAGCAAAAACAAATGTAAACGAAATAATTAAATAAATGTACATACATACTATATGTATATAAGCATGTAAGCTCACGCTTACATATTTTTGCATGAGTAAGCACCCAGCAAAAATCTATGCCTTATGTAAGGCTTACTTCAGAAGATTTTAAGGCTTTTTTAAAATTATGCCCAATAATTCTAAGCGAACAAAAGCTGTATGTGCAAAGGCTTAAAATAACGCTGATTATCCTGCGTTGATGTCATCAGGCTGTAAGGACTACTTTCTTTCTCTGAGAGGAAACCTTATTTCCACGGCTTATTGGCCACGAGAATAAGGCTTAAATAATTCCTGATAATCAGACCTTCTGCAGTATTGAGATGCCTTATAATAAGAGAAAAAGTTGTATTTTGGTTAGCTGCATAATTCACACATTTTGCACAACTTAAGCGTTGCGGCTTATTTACTAACAAAAATACATGCATTCTAATACACATTGCACTCTCTTTGCACATGTTTGCTCATAAAACTCAATTCCTTCTCTCTATCTCTATTTGAGTATATAACAGAAAATTAGGTATTAAAACGTTTTGAGCAGGTAGAATGAGTGCACAACAGCAAGCAGCGCTGCCAGCGTATTCCATTTTGACGGCTTAGGCTTCAGCTATAAGCATAACCTTTTTGCTGGGCATGTATAATCACATGTAAGAGATGGTAGAGAACATGTTTATAATTGCAAATTCTAATACTTAACATGTTCACAAACATGAATATACATGCACTTACATACATGTATGCACCCACTTTTGGGGCACCTTATTATATGGTCTATGCGAAATTTTTGGACTTACATACATTAGATAAGAGCGAATTTAAGGTTGGCGCATTTGGAGGATTTTTAGTTGGTGAGGATGTTGAGACGGCTGATGTTTGCTTTTTACAAAAAAACAAGTAAGGAAGCCTAAGTTCGAGTGGAATCGAACATTAGATACTCAGCTGTATGCTTTTATTGTTTGTTTGCGTTTAATGGAAACACGTTGTACTTTATATAAAGTGAGTGCTGCATAAAGTGGGCGTAGCCACGCCCATTTTCCAAAATTTTTATCAGTTATCCAACTAAGTATATGAATATTATTATTTGTGCAAAATTTCATTCCTTTACGAGTTCTAGTTACAAAGATTTCACGTTAAAAATTCCCAAAGGGTGTTTCAGAAATATCTTTGTTAAAAAGTAGGCGTGGTCATAAATCGATTTCAATAAATTTTTGCGTGTCTATTACCACAAGTAATAAAAGTGTACACACCAAGTTTCGTCATTATATATAAATTATTTGTCGAGTTATGGGCTAAGAAATCTCGTATATTCCTGTTTCTAAAAAGAGGCGGTGCCACGCCCATTTTCCAAAATTTTTGTGTTTTTTGTTTTATGTCCATAGTTGGACTCCTGCCATAAAATTTCAATGATATATCTTTATATTTGACAGAGATATGGCTTAAAATGTTTTTATTAGGCCACTTTATAATACCCATATATAAAAGTGGGCGTGGTCGTCAACCGATTTTGGCAATTTTTCGTCCAAACATTTGTCTAAGTAAGTATATCACGCCTACCAAATTTCATCGATATACCTTCAACGGTTTCTGAGTTATGACTCATAAAACTTTCAATGTTTGCCCCTTAATAAGTGGGCGTGGCACCGCCCATTTTCCAAAATTTCACCACATTTCTTCATAAGGGCTTGAGGTCAATACGTGGGTAAAATTTCATCACTCCAGCTCTATTAGTTACTGAGATACAAAATTTCGGATTTTTACTATATAGGGGAGGTGGGCGTGGTCATGGTCCGATTTCGCCCATTTTCAATACCATCCGTTCTCGTCTTGATACCAACTTGCATTCCAAATTTCATCAAAATATCTCAATTTTTGCGCGAGTTATCGTGCGTACAGACGGACAGACGGACAGACGGACAGACGGGCGGACATGGCTCAATCGATTTCTCTTTTCACCCTGATCATTTTGATATATATAAGTCTATATCTATCTCGATTATTTCATTCTGTTACAATCCACCGTTAGGAAATCAAAACTATAATACTCTGTGTACTAGTACAGCTGAGTATAAAAAATACTAAATTAATTACACTCTACAATGTTGTTTTTTGGCATCTAATGAAATAGGTTGTCTGAGTGCGTTTTTTTTTGTCTTTTTTTTTTAATTTCACTGCTTGAGTGATTTCAATTGACTTTAATGATTTAAAAGTAATTTATAAAGTTTGACTGAAGTTGATTGTTGTGCGAAATTTTTGTGCTTATAAACTGTGGTTGTGTAACGAAAAGCAGTGGAAAACAAGTAAGGAAGCCTAAGTTCGAGTGGAATCGAACATTAGATACTCAGCTGTATGCTTTCATTGTTTGTTTGCGTTTGTTCGATATAGGGTGTATTTTATATGAAACGAGTGCTGCATAAACAGGGCGCAGCCACGCCCATTTTCAAAATTTGTATCAATCATCCAAATAAGCATATAAATATTATTGTTAGTGCAAAATTGCATCCCTCTATGACTTTTAGTTACAAAGACTTCACGTTACAAATTCCAAAAGGGTGTTCCAGAAATATCTTTGTTAAAAAGTAGGCGTGGTCATAAACCGATTTCAATACATTTTTGCGTGTCTATTAACACAAGTTATAAAAGTGCATAAACCAAGTTTCGTCATAATATCTCAGTTATTTGTCGAATAATAGGCTCGTAGATTTCTTTGTATAAAAAGAGGCGGTGCCACGCCCATTTTATAAACTTTTTTTATTTTTTGTTTCCGGTCTATTGTAGAACTCATGTCACAAAATTTCAATGAATTATCTTTATATTTCACAGAGATATCGCTAAAAATGATTTCATTAGGTCACTTTATAATACCCATATATAAAAGTGGGCGTGGTCGTCAACCGATTTTGGTAATTTTTCGTCCACACAATTGGCTAAGTAAATATATTACGCGTACCAAATTTCATCGATATATCTTTAACGGTTTCTGAGTTATGACATATAAAACTTTCAATGTTTGACCCTTAATAAGTGGGCGTGGCACCGCCCATTTTCAAAAATTTTTGTATTTTTTGTTTTATGTCCGTAGTTGGACTCCTGCCACAAAATTTCAGTGATAGATCTTTATATTTGACAGAGATATCGCTTAAAATGTTTTTATTAGGTCACTTTATAATACCCATATATAAAAGTGGGCGTGGCCGTCAACCGATTTGATAATTTTTCGTCAAAACATTTGCCTAAGTAAGCCTATTACGCATACCAAATTTCATCGATATATCTTCAACGGTTTCTGAGTTATGACATATAAAACTTTCAATGTTTGACCCTTAATAAGTGGGCGTGGCACCGCCCATTTTCCAAAACTTCATCAAATTTCTTCATAAGGGCCTGAGCTCAATACGTGGGTAAAATTTTATCACTCTAGCTATATTAGTGGCTGAGATACCAAATATCCGATTTTTTCTATATAGGAAAAGTGGGCGTGGTCATGGTCCGATTTCGCCCAATACCAACCGTCCCAGTCTCGATACCAACTTGCATTTCAAATTTCATCAAAATATATCAATTTTTACGCGAGTTATCGTGCGTACGGACGGACGGACGGACGGACGGACGGACGGACGGACGGACATGGCTCAATCGATTTCTCTTTTCACCCTGATCATTTTGATATATATAAGTCAATATCTATCTCGATTATTTCATTATGTTACAATCCACCGTTATGAAATCAAAATTATAATACTCTGTGTACTAGTACAGCTGAGTATAATTAAGAAAGCAATGGAAATTATTGAAAATTTAAATTTTTTGTGTGGCAATTTTCCATTTTTGTCGATGAAATAATGAAAAATCAAAGTCTAACTTTGGACATTAATTTTTTTATAATTCATAGCTCCATAAAGCGCCAGTCATCATTATTTTTCAAACAGCATCTGCGATTAGGCAAATGTACATATGTATGTTCGTTGGCAGTTTGAAATGCAATGGATTTCGTAAGCGCATTTTAGTTTTCATATCCCATATTATTTATGACATGATGCCAGGACTAAATAAATCAAAATTTTTTACAACTACTTAAGGCAGAATTTCCCTTTGGGCTACCTACTTTGTCGCTATTACATGTAATTACCAAAAAATTTTGTTTTGTTGAATATCAAATAAAAATTAACAAAAAAATTTTGGTTTGTTGAATATCAAATAAAAATTATTGAAATTATTTCGTTTCGTTGATCATCAAAAACAAAATAATAATAAAAAAATGTTTCGGGCTTAAGCCCATATGACACTACGTTTTTTTTCTGGTATTCTACCAGGTTTTTTGTGTGAAGGAGATGGTCAAATACAGTTTTGCGTTGGTGTAAGCGAGCAAGCTATATTGAAAAAAACCAAACAAAATACCATCTAGGCCAGGGATGGGCGCCGCAAGGCACATAAACGCAGCAGAGAGGCGATCATGGGCTTTCGTGGGCACTGCATAATTTCCGGGGAAAGGGGAGCTAAGGCGATATCGAAGTTGATGTACACTCCGCCTTAAGTGATGTTCATCGCACAGCGCGTACGGAAACACTAAAAATGAAAACCACATTGTTTTATATAGAGAGAGGAATTCACCAATAATAAAATGTGCAGTGTTGCCGCTAAAAAATTTCGAAAAGTGGCCGAAAAAAGTAAAAAAAGTGTTTCCCAAATTGTTTTTAGCTAGAAACACATTTTTATATATTTTTGTGGTTTATTATGCTTAAAGAAATTTGCAAGCGGTTTGTACCCTTGGTCTTAAATAGTGAAAGTTTTGAAAATAATCTTTCTGCTGATGCACTGCTGGCAGCGATAACATATTTGCAACAAATTCACAACTAGTTCTCATTTAAGTTGTTTTTCATTCCCCCACGTTGTGCGAAAACTCTTCTATTTCGGTTTGTTAAAACAATTTTCTTGCATTCTAAAAATTTTTACTCCCAAATAACTTTTTCGGGGTTTTCCTTCGCAGCGGAGAATTGCTAATGAAAAGTGAAAAGGTAACAAAGAGGCTTTTTTATGTGAATTTTATATGAGCTATTGGCCAGTTTTTAATTAAGAAAAATTTAAAAAAATTTTTTGGTAGAGGTTATGGATCCATTTCGGAGACCACCACATCCCCTCATCAGACTTCTTCAGGCGGCCTCAACCGAGGATCGAACTTAAGTCGTTTCGATTGGCAAGCCAATAGCATCCCATTGAGCTACCACCGCCGTCAGCTTTGTTTTGCTTAATTCTCAATTTTCCTTTTATTAGAATCTACATACCAACAACAGTAGCAGAAAACGGCCATGTAAAAACAAACTTAAAAAAGCTTTTTTTATATTTAAGAAAAAAACTAAAAAATATTTATTACATTATAGGTTTGAAAATAAAAAAGGACCAAAAGTGGCCCAAATGTTTAAAAAGGTTCAAATATTGCATATTTTCAAAAAGTTGGGTTCCGGTAGCCTGGCTCTTAAAAAAGGTTCAAATTGTCACTTTAGTGGCCTCAGCGGCAATTCTGTACATTCGCTAATTTTGCAGTTTTTTCCCGCTCTATTGCTTTCGAACTCCGATGCCATTTACTTCATTAGTGTCATAATTTAAAAAAGCCAATTTATGTCTTCTTCGCTATATATGGAAGTAAGCTACTATACTAAAGCAACAATATTTTTTAAATAAAGCCTTTAATTTTCATCTATGACCATAAAATTTCATAACAAATAAATAACACTGATTCTCACTACTAAGTATCGATTCAGAAAATTGTGTCGTTATTGAAGCAAGTGTGCTTTGTGCTTTTGGCATGTACATTAAGGTGGAGTGAAAACATATGGAGCTTTTTTTTGTTTTTTTTTTTGAACGTACCAATGAAAAGTTGCCTTAATGAACCCCACAAAATTTTATGGCCATAGGATGACATTTTGAACTGCCCCCAGCCCCGCAAAGTTGAAAGCACGATCTGGTACAAATATGAAATTTTGAAAATTATAAAAGCAAAAAACCAAGTATGAGGATTGATAAACATGGCTAAGCTGAGTATTAAAGTGAATTTTTTTTTCGGAAACAACAACAACAAAAGTTATTAAAGGTCAAAGTTTATATTATGCATTCTTTAAATTGCAATTACTTAAAAACTACTGAACCGATTTCGAATATTTTTATACCATTCGATAGGTATTTTGATTCCCTTTAATTTCATATACATTTTACAGTGCGTTCCATAACACCCCCAGCGGGGGTCAACCCCCTTTTACCCACCTTACTTTTCATATATAAAATGTATACCAAATTTAAGGGAAAATACATGCGAGTAGGTCAATAAAATTTTACAGGCTTATTTCTGGGCTAGGAAGGTGCCGTTCTGGCTTTGGAACAAATTGAATTTCCAAAAAAAAAAATTCGCCCCACCTTAATGTACATATGTATATATATATATATGCTCTCTTGTTCTCAATACCGAATATGCATTAGCGCGCTCAATATTGGTTGATATTGGTTGCCACTATCCTAAAAAAATGTTGATAATAATTCCCAACAAAATAACCAAAAAATTACAAACAGACTAATAAATTATCGCCTCCATAATTCGAATGATAAAAGAAACTTAAAAGAAGTACACCTGCTTTGGTTTACAAAAAAAAATTATCTGAAACGTAAATCACATCTATGAATGAATTTTGTTTGTAGTTCGTTTGATTTTTCTTTGGTCATAGCTTTAGTAGAAATTAAAAAAAAAACATTTTTAACATTAACAAATTAAGTATACCTTAGAATAATTTTATCATATTGAAAAAGAAAAATACTAAAATCATTTGATAGTTACCAAATTACCAACCGCAAAAAAATAACTATTTTGGAATTAATTACCAAGTGTGGCAACCATATGCTCAGTTTGAGTTCGTCCTTCTCCCCACCAGCTGGTACATTTACCTATTTCACCATCCCCATGCAATGAGCCGACGCGACCCGTACAGGTAAATACCCATATGGGCTCAATCGCCCATGGCTGAACTAGGCGATTAAAAACCAACGAGCCAGCTTGTATTTCGGTAGGTTTTTTGGCATTCGGTCATTTTTTCTGACAATTTTTCCAATTTGACAACCATAAAATAAATTATATTTAAAATAAAAAAATGTATGGAAATACAAATTTTAAATTTGCCTCTTGTAAGCTTCTGCTTTGGCCGTAAGGGTAAAGAAGAAGTTCGCAAGAAAAATTATATTGCGTACTGGCTTCCCTTTATAACACGGAATACAAAGCTATCCTGCCCTTTGGGTTTCATAACTTTTTTATTTCAGTAATTTAAATCAAGTTTCCAAAAAAAATAATTTTTGAAATAAATATTATTTTCATTTAGTTTGAAATTTAATGTCAATCAAATTATTTTTGAGGGAGTATTTGTCTCTTTTCAACCTATAGAAGAATTATTTTTGTATTTTGACTTTCGGTGGGTTATCAAAACCAAAAAAACCAGGGAAAAAATGTAGTGTCATATAGGCATTACGGACTCATTTTACTTTGAACTTTTATTAACGTTATTTTTTTTGATAATTTTTTTTTGTTGGCTACCGAAACGAAATTTTTTCACTATTTGTTTTTTTATAATCAACAAAACGAAATTCTTTTCGATAATTTTTTTTGATAATTATCAAAACAGTATTTTTTTGTTCAGCATTTAACATTAAAATTTTTCAAAGTTGAATTGAAAACAAAATTTTTTTCCGGTTATTAATAAAAAATAACGTTAATGTGCAGCCCTGGTAATTACATAGTAAAAACGAAAACAAAAAAATCAATGTTCTAGTAAGAAAAATCTTCATAGCAACATATATACATACTTATGTACATTAGGCCGTATCGCAAAAAAAAAATTTCGCCATACAACCGTCCATATGATGTTTTTTTGGAAAACATTTCCGGACTTTAAAAATACTATTTTTCCTTACATTCTAAAAAAGGAGTCCTGCAAGTGCTAGAGGGTTAAAATGTTCCAGAAAATTATTCGTCATAAAATTTCAGAAGGGGGTCTTCTCAGCAAAAATTTTTATAAAATGAAGCTAAAAGACCAGAGCATGCGAAAAAACATACTCCTCGGATGATTGAATGTGTTTTATTTGCAAAATATTTGACGACATTTGACATGCATACATAAAATAGGTACATTAAAGTGGTTAAGTACTGAGTGGTGGTGACCCGAAAGGCACACAAAGGGTTAATACGGTTACATAGTAAGAATTGCTGTCTCTCAAGGCAAAGACATTGGTGTATTAAACTTTAAGATCCGACTATCAATACTAAAGATAAGTTTAAAAAAGCGACATCTAGCGGCGTCCAAAAAAAATACCGGAAACGGTTTTCAAAAAGACATCATAAGGGGGGGCGTACGGTGAACATTTTTTTTTGCTACATAAAAGGCGAAACAGCCTAATGTACATATTAACACCCCTGCCAGTTTGCGTCTTATCGGCAGCGAGCCATGCAGCAGCCATCCAATCCATCCATCCATCCGTCATACAAGCAGCCAACCGACGACGATGCTTTGCTTCATCAAAGTCACTCAACGAAGCAACCAAGCAACCAACAACATGCCTGCCACCAAGCGGCTGGGACGTAATAACGATGCTGAAAGCAACAGAAATGCACTTAGGCAAAACTGGCTCAGCGCCTTTTTGATTGAAGTGGCAGAAGAGAGTGTAGAGTGTTGAGCGCAGAGTGAAAATGCTGAAAGGGCGTTTGTGCATTGGGATTTGGTTTGTCAAAAGCAATTTTATTTTCTTCATTCCTGTCAATACACGCTTCACTCACGCTTTGAGCTCAATCCAAAGGCGGCTTTTTTAAACATTTTTCTTCTGTTTTGTTGCGCTTGATGCTTTTCTTATTATTGTTTCTTTTTCTTTCTCGTTTCCGCGTTTAAGCCTTTGTTTTTGTTGTCAAATTCCCTTGCCTTTGCTTGCTGATTTTACTTTTCTTCATTTTCTGTTGTTGTTGTTGTTTGCTAAATGCGCACTGAAGCGTGAATTCTACGCAATCATTAGGATGCTTCTCAACCTCATTGATGTACGAAGGTCAACCCCTTGGGTTAGTTGATTAGTTGGTGATGCAAAGTGTCGCTGAGAGCTGGGGGTTCGCTTTGGGTGTTTTATGTGTTTATATGTTTAGGTGCATATGTACTTTCCATATGGTTTGCACTTAAGAGCATATGGATGTGTTTTGTAGGTATGAGTTGATAAGAACTTTGGAGGAGTTCGTTGTGTTCGACTTGTTTTAAAAGATAAAGCAAAATATGGTTTTTTTTTTCAAATTATGAAGTGTGACCAATAAAGTGAATAAGAAATTATTGGCCTCCAATTTCAAACGGTTTGCTTGAGTTGTTTTTGCGAGTAATGAAAGGGTAAAGTAGACTTAAGGGGATTGAGACCGAACGGGTGGTAGAGTCGAGGTGGCATGAGCAGCATTGAAAGGAAAAGCCATTGCGAAACGTATGTTAGTATGTTACTTTGCCGTTCAGTAATATGCAGATAACAAAAAGTGATAAACAAATTGATAAACCCATGAGATATTAGCAATTCCGCTTGCAAGCTGTTTGAGAATTATGAGCGAATCGCTTGCCTTTTGCTGTTTGTGAGTTTGTGCATCTACATATACACATACATATGTATTTGTAGCCTAACCAACTCCTGAAAGTCTCTTACAGCATCTGTGTCTGTAGTGCTGCTGATATGCCAGCATTGGCATGAAGATCGGCATTCTCCAGCCGTCCAACCATTGTGCACTGATTGCCAAAACGCTGCAAACTAAAGGAATTTTGAGTAAGGCAATGCGCATCTGCTTAGAATTTCAACAAAATCGGCATGGGATACATGTTACTAAATTTCCAACTCTAATCGACTATTGAAAGTATTTTTAGCTGAATGCCTTGCTGATAATCGAGAATGCCTTGCTGATTGAGCCGAATTTGGCATGGCTGACTTGAGCTTTGGTATTTTTTGCTGGTAGGCAGTGTGTGCAGCGGTTCATTACGCTTCGCTGGCGATTTGGATGAGATTTGCCGTTGTTAGTGTTGTTGTTGTTGGTACAGCTGTTGTATGCCAAAGGATTATTACAATAACAGAAATGAAACAAGACCTTTTTGTAAAAGTTTTCTGCGCTAAATTTGGCGTCCAAAGGCACATCTTTCTTCTTTCACTGAAAGGACGGACCGCAGACTACGTAGGCAGAGAGGCAGAGGTTTTCTTTGCTATCAGCTATCTAATACGCAGGAATGGGCGTTTTTGAATGAATCCAACCCGAATACTTTCCCGAATCCAATGCGAATTCTTTCCCAAAACCGACAGAATATTTTCCTTTACCGATTTCGAATCGAAAATTTTTTCCAACTCTAATCGAATCAGATCCGAACTATTATGATTTCGAACTGAATATTTTCTTGAATACTTTCCCGTATCTGAACCGAATACTTTCCCTAAACCGAACCGAATACTTTTCCGATTTCGATCAGAATATTTTCCCAAATGCTCTCCTAAATCCAAACCGGATCCGTTCCCGATTTTGACCGAATATTTCCCCGAATACTTCACTGAATCCGCACCAAATATAATCCGGGATCCGAATCGAATACTTTCCTGACATCGAATTGAATACGTGCCCAAATCCGACCTCAACCGTATATTTTCCCGATTTAAAACTGAACATTTTCCTGAATATCTTTTCGATTCCAAACTGAATACTTTCCCGATTTCGAAACGAACATTTTCTCCAATACTTTCTCAATTTCGACACGAATATTTTCCCCTATTCAAACCGAATACTTTCCCGACACAGACCGAATATTTTCCCAAACTGAATATTTCAAACCGAATATTTTCCTGAAAACGAACCGAATATTTTCCCGATTTAGAACTGAATATTTTCCTGAATATCTTTTCGATTCCAAACTGAATACTTTCCCGATTTCGAAAAGAACATTTTCTCCAATACTTTCTCAATTTCGAGACGAATATTTTCCCCAATTCAAACCGAATACTTTCCCGAAACAGACCGAATATTTTCCCAAACTGAATATTTTCCTGAAACCGAACGGAATATTTTACCGAATACGAACCGAATACTTTCCCAAATCCGAGGCGAAAGTTTTTGCGAATACTTTCCCAAATCCGGACCGAATATTTTCCCGTATATTCTTCCGAATTCAACCGTATATTTTCCCGAATGAGAACCGAATACTTTTTCAATTTCGAACGGAATATTTTCCCGTATACTTTCCCATAATTCATTAATCAAAATTTGTTTGATGAAGATAAAAATTTATTCTTATTTTTTCGTTATTGGATTATTAAATTTTTGAATAATGCCCATCCCTGCTAAGACCAATGTGAAATTTATGGTTCCATAATAACTGTATGTACACCTTGAATTTTTAGCATATTTTACATACATATTATGTAATAATAATACAATGGCGCTATTATAACTCTGACGAGTTTTATGGCCGAGCTTCTCTCCCAATTCGAGGTGTGCTCCTTTTTTGTTTTTCCTACTAATTGGGTGGACCTACAGTTTTATGCCGGCTCCGAACGGCGAATGCATTTTTTGTGAGAAGCTTTTTCATGGCAGAAATACTCTCGGAGGGTATGCCGCCCACTGCCGAGAGGTGACCGCTGCACTCTACCCACTGCACCACAGCGGCACATACATATTATGTGCTCAAGAATAATGTTGCTATCAAACTGTTATGGCTGTCATCTATTTTCTTATAACTTTTATGGTGCCTCTGCCTGCTCACTCTATTCATCCAACTATCCATCCATCATAATAAACTTGCATTTCCTTTAATCATTACTACATACTTTTTTGGGGCTACACTTTAACCAATTTCCTACACCTGATGGTTTCATCTACATAACTTTGCGTTCGACTATTTTTGTCAACATCTTCTGTGCGGGGTTAATAGCCCAATTAGTCGAGAACCTAAACCCGTGTACCGTGTCAGCTGATCCAACCTATTTAATGGGATTTGTATGTAACCGATTATTCAACGACGTACGACACAGAAGCCCGTACCGCAGAAATCAAAATCATTTTGATTTTTAACGTAAAAACGTGGCAGCTGATAGCTCGCATGGTTGCAAGGTAGAAGGGTTGCTAGTTGAACATTTTTAGTTGTTAAATATTTAAACAGTAATTTTCACAGCATTATACAACTAACGAAAACGAAAAAAGACACTGAAGATGGCGCATATCTATTAGCCGAAACCGGTTTGTCTCCAAACCAAACTTGACAAGGGATGACGGAGGATCGTTCCACAATACATCATATTCCTACCCTGTCGGAAAAACAAGCAACCAAAAAGTATATACATATATGTGTTCACATGGAAAAAATAGTATGTCTGATACGCTGTTTTGACAATTTGATTTTTAGGTTAGGTTGTAATTGAAATTTTTGAAATTGGAAATGAATGGAAATAACTGAATTAGGAAAACAAAATTCTACTTTGGCTATTCCACAACATCATCAAGATTCGTTTTTGCGCTCACTTATTTAGTACACAATTAGAAATTTGCGTTTAAAATGTTTGTATATTTCCAATTTAAATTTTTGTGATCATATATTTTTGACACTTCTATTTTTTTTAAAGCTGCTAGTAGTTGCAAGTGAAAATTTTACTTGCAGCGTTTATCAACTCTCTCGAGGTCTTACTCTGTAAATTTGGCTCCCTTTTGCGAATTTTTTGGGTTATTGAACATAAATTCGTAACTATTCGTAAAAATATGTAAAAATTTTGAGATATTGAACACTCCTAATAAATGAAGATATTACTGAAAATTAAAGCAAAATTGTATTTATCCACAATGGTGGCGGTATTTTCTTAATAGATAACTCTTGGTGGTCTTCTTCTGCAATTTTTCTACATTAAAAAGTTATAAATTGCCACAATAAATCTGAGTTTCTGTAACAAAATCAATTAAAGTGATGTCACACTTTGTCACCACCTATTTATACTAGAAAAGATATGAGTTACAGAAACTCAGTACAGATTTCTTAATTAAACACAGATTTTTGTGAGAATCTTGTTGCTTCCCAATATAATTTTTTTTATGGATTTTCAATTGTAAATTTAATGTTCTGACTGTGTTTTTTGTTATTTTATGTTTTAGCCCTTGTTAACTGTCACCAAGGTGTGATGGAAATATATTGGGCAGCAACAAAATTACAAGAAAAATGTGTTTTAATTACCAACTAAGCAGTAAAAAAGTAACTAAATTAATAAAAAAAAAAGTCGTCAACGACAACTTTAAAAACGATTAAATTAGTATTTTCTTGTCATTTGGCAAATAATGCACAGTTGTGTATTGAAGAGTAATCCGCAAAATGACTAAATGGCAACCCTGCCAAAATGTAAACAAACTTTATATATATGTAAATATGTGTGAGTAAAACAGCTGATTGCTACGGGCTCAAAAAATCCTTAAAATTGCATACGGGCGTTTGCGTCAACGAGCGGACCACACGTTCTCGACTAACTGGGCTATAAGGGAGTATACATATTTTCTCCCTTTTGCGTCAGCAATGTTGGCAAGTGTTGCTACTTTTTGTTTTATACCTACTACTATGTAAGTTTACGCACATCTCGTCAATGACCCCCGTGTTTTGCTATTAAATGTGTCTTCCGAACTCTTCAACGCCACTTGCTCCTCTGCTCAACAACAGTCCAGTTCCATCGTCGTGTAACTTTCAGCATCAAACATTGTTTTGCGCACTAAATTCTTTAAGTTTTGTTGCTTTCTCACTTTAATTTGGTATGTATTCGTCTTCTTACTCCTAACTACTTTACTGCCTACGTTTCTCTCTTTCGCCACCAAAGCCAAGTAGTCAACCAGTCCTAACCCACTGCAACCAACCACCCAACCGCCCAGTTCACTAGCCCTGGAGCGCTGTTGTTGCTGTATAAGTTTAGTTAGTAGTTGATTTTGATGGCAAACTTTTGATTGATGTGGGAAAAGTCATGATGAAGTTGAGTTGTGGTGGTTCAGGGTACTAGTGGCGTGCCTGTGGAAAGCTTTGGATGTGTTGGTAACGAGCTAAAAATGTGGAGCTTGACTTGCACACAGCTCATATTGCAGCTGAAACAACAAAATACTCGTACTTACTCACATACGTACCATGTTTAATAATAAAACTGTAACAAAAGGATAAAAGCAGCAATAAGTCAAAATAACGTTGCGGCGGCGTTGGTTGAAGTTGGGGGAATTTTGCGCACTAAAACTTTTGGTTATAAATTAATTAGTTGAATATTAAGGGGAGCGAAAAATTATGGGATTTGTGGGTTGGCGGCGGAGGGGGTTGGTGAGATTATATATTGAAGTGGTATTAGATTGACAATTTAAACGCGGGACAGCTGCTTGATATAAGTGATCCGACCTAATCCGACTTTTGCAAATCCAAAGCGAATATTTTGCCGAATACGAACCAAATATTTTTTCCGAATTATTTTCCGGTTTCGAATCGAATATTTCCCCGATTTCGAACCGCATACTTTCCCAAATCTGAACCAAATAATTTCCCGAATACTTTCCGAAATCTGAACCGAATACTTTTCCACGTCCGAACCAAATATATATTTTACCGAATACTTTCCCAAATCTTAACCGCTTGTTTTCCCGAATCCTAATATTTTAAGGAATACTTTTCCTAATTTACACCAAATATTTCCCCGAATCCAAACAGAATACTTTGCCGATTTCGAACCGAATATATTTCCGAATATTTTCCCAAATCCGAACCGAATACCTTTGTGCTTTCGAACCGAATATATTTGCGAATATTTTGCCAAATCCAAACCGAATACCATGCTCTTTCCAACCGAATATTTTCCCGAATACTTTCGAAACAAATATATTCCCGAATACTTTCCCAAATCCGAACTGAATGTTTTATCAAATCTGAACCGAGTACTTTTCCAAATTCGAACCGAATATTTTCCCAAATCGGATCCAAATATTTTCCCAAATCCGAACCGAATACCTTCGTGCTTTCGAACCGAATATTTTTCCGAATACTTTCCCACATGCGAGCCGTATAATTTCCCGAATACATTCCGGGTTTCATAGCGAATATTTTCGCAAATCCGAACTGAATGTTTTCCCGAATACTTTCCGAAATCTGAACCGAATGGTTTCTCGTATCCGAACCGAATAATATACCGATTGGGAACCGAATATTTTTCATATCTAATACTTTCCAAAATGCGAACTGAATGTTTTACCGAATACTTTTCAAAAGCCGAACCGAATATTTTTCAAATCCCGACCGAATATTTTCACGAATACTTTCAGAATTCGAGCCGAATATTAATGAATTCATTAAAGAGAGCGAAAATCATTGGGATTTATGTTGGTGGTGAGATTATATATTCATACATACTAGTATCGCCGGTGCTCGAAATTCGACCATGCAATTTATTTTTTCAACTTTGTATTGGTACAAAAATTATTCCTTTTCGCGGAGATAAGCAACACTTTCCAAATTCCAGTTGTACCGCAACACTGATTTGCCTTTTTGATCACGGTCCGACGCGAAATCATGGTCAAAATCAAGGCAGATCTAGGAAGGTAGGCCCGGTGGCGAATTGGTAGAGTGTAATGTCAAAATGATATTTCGCGTTGTTAAAATCTGAATTCGCTTGGGGCTCGTCCATTCCTATTGGCGATGATGTGAATTCGCTTTGATTTTGACATTACACTCTACCTTTATAAATAAAAAAAGAAGTTTTTCAATTCAACGCCGAGCCTACCTGTTAGATATGCCTTGGTCAAAATTAAAATTACTCAGTGTGCTCTCCTGCCCTCTCTCTCATTTTTTCGCTTTAATTGAAAAGCAATAGGAGATATTTGGCCGCGTTGATTTTGATCTGAGCGTAAACTGGGCCAATGCATATAAAATAGAGAGAGTGCTTTGAAATTAAAGCGACTCTTCAACTGTGTTTACGATATTTGTAAACACGTTTACGATATCTATTTCTCTTACCTAAAAATTTTGTAATTATAAACAAATTAAATAATTTATAGAAAAAATTATATGCCTGTACACTGCTCCTGACTCATACGAACACATCCATATCAATTTTATGTGAATATGAGTATGCTAAATGTGCTAAACAGCCTGGCAATTGTTTGTATGGAAAAAATGTTAGCCTATTAATATATAGATATTTAAGAGATGTCACTCTAGTAAATTTTTAACAGCTGTCCTGAATGAATGTATTTTAAAGTGCTAGCAACTAATTAAAAAGTTCTCAGCTCGCAAATATTTTCCAAGAAACTGGTCAATATTGATATTAAGCGCTTGTTGGCCATTTACTTATGTATGTATATACATATATACATACACACATACATTTGTTAACACGTAACTGCCATTCACTCTGAAATATACCAACGCATTTGTAGTATGTATACAATTTCATAGCAAGCATACTCGTACCTGTGGCATTGTGAAGGTGTTGCATGAAACAAATTTGCTTTTTCCGCCTCGTCTCTCACAGCAACTTGCAACACTTTTCTAGGCAAACGACCAACAACAACAGTATTGCATCCGTTTTGTGGTTATTGATGAGTAGTTGTGGTAAATACTGAGTGGTTTGTAATAAAATGTACTAAATGGATAACGAATGTGGCAAGGCCGGCTGGCTGTGGTCGAGTATAGTTAGTTATGTACTTATTAAGAATATAAAGTGAAGAGAAAAGTTTTGGCAGTCAAATAAAAGGCATTGTGATAAAATTACGCGAAAGTATCTTGTTCAATTTATAAATGTATTGCACAGGCAGTGCCACAGTTTCTCTCTTCACTGTGCATACCATTCTACCTATTCGTAAATCCGAATTTTTTTAAATTTTGCCACTTCTTTTATATCCTCAGAGGCACATTTTAGTAATAAAAACGTCTTTTGCCATATGTTATTTCTGTTGTTGCCCTCATTACTTTTGTTGTTGTAGCTATTGCTATTACTGTTGCTATTATTATTGAGGTATTTCTAGACTATTTTCATCAGGACATTTAGCAAGTTTTGCACATTTTTTCTCACACTAATTGCCATGTTTTTGGGAAAATTCACTTTTCGATGAGATGGCTGCCATAAAAAAAAAAGTTTTTTATTTGATTTTTTTGTAATTTCGCAAACTCAAAGCATTAAAATGCTGTGTATTTTGTGTGTAATAAAATACATGTACATATACACACGCACGAACATGAATGAACAAACGCATGCACGCAATGCTTGGAATTTATGGATGTCGGTTTTAAATTATTTGTGGAACTTTTGAGTATTGAGTGGTGAAAATGTGGGAGCGTTTCGGGTGTGTGTGCGTGTGTGATGGTAAACTCGCTGCTTCCTTCAACTTTAACAAAGGCAACAATTTTTCGGTATATTTATTACCGAGGCAATATGTACTTACTAGTAGGCATAATGTATGTATGTTTGATTATGTACAAGTATTTATGTACTAACTTTATATCAATATTGCTCTGCAGCTCCATCCAAGCGCCCTTGCCACTTTAGCCAGCCATACATACTTACCTTCAAATAGTCATCTTTATGAGGATAAAGTTTCCTAGCGCATTTGCGTTTATATATGTATGTACATCAATGTATTTATATACACAATACATATTACATACTCGTACATACTTTTCTAAAAGTTTTTGGGTTAGTTAGTTAGTTTGTTGTGTACGCGCTGGCTGAGGTTTGTGTTGAGTTCAGTTGCTGTGCGCTCGAGTTCGTGTTTCTTTTTCGAGTTTGGTTAGTTAGTTATTTTCTACTGTTGCACATTTTACCGTTTCAATTTTTTGTAGGTGCGAAGAGAGGGTAAGGAAGAAGAAAGTAGTGGCGAGAAAATTTCGCAGTGAAAATTTTTTAAAATGCCAAAGTCGTCATTGTCGCGCTTCGCTCGCCATTGCTTGTCGCTCACATGGCAGCAAAGCCACACTACACCACACCATAACACACTGCACCACACTATAGTGTAGACAACACCCCCCACTAAACTACACCACTTTACACTACTTTTTGCTCACCTAACCTCACTTTATTCTATTTATTACTAAATACACTTCACTTCATAAGCACTTGTTATAAACTTTGTATAATATAAAGTTACATACACACATTGTTATTATTTTGTACTATTAGAGCGGGAGAGAGTATATGAACGAAAAGGGGGGCAGCGTGTAGGAAAAGGGACAATTTTGTGGTATCGTCTGTGGCGCTTAATTAAAAATGTTTGTTTTTTATTTTGTTTTTATTTTTTTTTGTTTTTATTTTTTTTATGTTTTTTTGTTTTTCACAAAAAAAAAAAAAACATTAATAAACTAAGTTTGTTGTGTTTTGGAATTCTCTTGCCCTAAGCTTTATATATTATACACGTACATTCGTACATTCCACACACTCGTAGTTACTTATGTACTCTCAATGAATTTGCGAAGAACTTTTGCAGTTGTTGTTAATTTAATTTTATGAAATGGCTGACTTTCATTTGCTCATTACAAGTTGTGCGCGTGCAAGTTGAAGGTTAAGGTCACGCGTACTTAATAAGTAATTTAATATGAGCAAAACAAAACAAAAAAGAGCAGAAGATAAAAAAGGTGAAATATTATTAACAACAATAGAAAAATAAATTTACAGCTTTGGCTTTTGAGTGCATTTATTTTATTTTTAATGTAGCGTTAATGTTATTGCTTAGCTCTCCCAACTCTAATGCCCGTTAAAAACAGCTGTTATGCAATTTAATTCATGCTTTAACCTGCACTTAACTCTAACGTTATAATAAAAAAAAAAGTCGTAGTGTAAATCAACTTTTAACTCATAACATGTCGTAAACAGTGATGTGATACGTAGGGAAAATTCCCTACATGTAGGGATTTTAGTCGGAAAAAAGTGACCGTAGGGAAAGAAGGACAGATTTTTATAAAATAGCTAAATGTAGGGATTTTTTGGCAAAGTCAAATCAAAATTTCAATTCAACTTTTTTTCACTTCAACACTGACTGTCGATCTGAATAATGAAAATGCTGGGAAGATGAGTTAAATCGAGAACCCTTCAATGACGTAATTGGAGAGGGAATACCGTATAGTGAACTATCTAATACACGATACTTTTAATCAGGGCATCGGAACAAAAGTTTTTTTTGCTCTGGCTACGCTCTTAGCTCCGAATTTTTTTTCCCTTACGACCAACTAGATGGTATTTTGTTGGTATTTCGTTTGGCTTTTTCAATATAGCTTGCTCGCTTACACCAACGCAAAACTGTATTTGACCATCTCCTTCACACAAAAAACCTTGTAGAATACCAGAAAAAACGTAGTGTCATATGGGCTAAAGCAAAGTATTTGACGCAATAACTTTTTTTTATTATTTTTTAGAGAAATGCTGTACCTATGATAGTATCAATGAAATGTTTCGTTCCCTTACATATTTATATGCCTACGTCTACCTACCTATATATCGCACGTTTTATTCAATAGGGATTTAACTAAAAAAAAATTTTTTTTTGGGAAAACGCAAACAAACTTTTAGAGCCTATACACACTTGCGACTCAATCGATTTAGTCGGGCTTTGATTTGCATGGGAATGTATGGAAGCATTCACACTACATTCAATTAGTCGAACAACTGAAACAATTGGATTTGCATACAACAGCCCAATTCGACTAAATCGATTGAGTCGCAAGTGTGTATAGGCTCTTATAATTTCAAAGAGTTTCCTTCTACGGCTAACTACAAAATCACTTTTATTTCCGCCATTTTTAACGTTTTCAGTATTTTATAAGACTAGACTCAAAGGCATGACCCAGTTATTGAAGTATATGGCAAATCCCTATTGCATAAAACGTGCAATATATATGTTACATAAAACGCATTAATACATATATTTTTTTATTATAATAATTGTTCAAAACAGTAAATCATCAGTATTTTATTGTAATTTTTTTTGATTTCTTTGAGAGCCAGTGTGTATGCATTATGCAGTAGAACAGCCTATTTTCATTATTTAGTAAAAGAAAAAACGTTCCTCTACTGCCGTGCGGTTTTTTTATTGTTCTAGCATGGAAATAAGTAAAAAAAAGTGTAGGGAATTACGTAGGGAAAATTTGAAACAAGCGTAGGGAAAAGTAGGGATTTTTTTCTTGCTCTGTAGGGAATTTCCAAAAAAGTATCTACCATCACTGGTCGTAAATGTAATTTTATTCTCCATTAAATTTCACATTTTTCATTCATTAATTTTTATTCACATTTTTCTTGTTCATAATACATAAAGTAGGTACATACATACATAGATTATACACATATGTATTGTTTAACTTAACTTCAAATGCCACACTAAAAATGTTCATAAATTTTGTGTAAACGACCTTTGTCATTTTCTTCGAGTTTTTTCTGTTGTTGTTGTTGTTGTGGCTTTCTGCTTTTCTTATCTACACTTGGCCGAAATAATGAACGCTTCAAGTCTTTTAATGCACAATGAATTGCGTAGGAAAATCAAGACAAATATTTCGGAGAAGAAACATATTTGTACATACATACATTCGGTCATGTACATTTTTGTGTTATTATATTATGTAGATATATTATACATTTTATGTATGCATGTATGTAGACTCAAATCAACATACTTAAGTATTCCTGCTTAGCAAAGATTCTCCTACTTATGTCTTACTCTTAGTATTTATTGTAAGAGTTATGTTCCGCTATTCAAATGAAAAGTGGACTTAATTTGCAAAACCTCAAAAGCTTCTACAAAGTAAATACATATGTACTCAAGTGTGTATGTTTGTATGAATTCCCGGCAAAAAAGTTTTGCTTATTGTTGACAAATCTGGTCTAAAGAAGGAGTACGCTGGCAGCGTTGCTTCTGTTGTGCACTCACTCTGTCTGCTCCTAACTCTAACATGGCGGATAAGCCTTTGGAATAAGGTATGCTCTCAAAGAGAGAGAGAGAGTACTCCGTATGGCCTGATGACATCAACACAGGAAAATCAGCCTTATTTTAAGCTTTACGCCATACAACTTAGCTACCCTTATAATTTTCAGACCTTATTTCGAAGCCTTTAAATCTGCTGTTATAATTCTTAGATTTTTTGGTGGGTTTATATATGTACATAGGTATGCTGTTATGTACTTAACAAAGTTTTATTTTTGTTCAACAATTAAGGCACAATTAAGTGAAATCTTCTAAAGTGGTTACGTTGTTATTTATTTTTGCGATAGAATTGCTGATAAGAAATAAATTTTGTAATTTGTATAAATTTGGGTTATTATTTGCATCTGTTTGGAATTGCTTTTTTTTTGAGATTTTGGTATAAGGTGTGGCAAGACTAACTATAAGATTATACAAGAATTAGGCTGTAACCTGACACACATATGTATGTACTAAGTGACTTGAGCGCTAGGTAAAGGTTGCTTGGTATATAGCATTTTCAGGTCAAATGAAACCTTTTGCAACTCAAGTGAAACTTTTATCAAGTCAAGTGAAACCTTTTTCAAATTAAGTGAAACCTTTTTCAAATAAAATGAAACCTTTTTCAAATTAAATGAAACCTTGTTTAGTTAATACAATATAATTCTTATATGAATTTTTTGAACACGGCTTTTACACATCGAAAGTTAACAATTCAAAATATTTTACACAATTTGCACTCTAAGCTAGCGATATGTATAAAAGTTCGACATCACCTCAGAACTTTTTGCATTCCAATGTTTTTGTTGTTTTATTGTTTGTATCCCAGCAAACATTCGGACTCATATAAGCGTCAGTAAACATTTCTTAAGCTTATATACCACATAAGCCGCTGTGGTGCTGTGGGTAGAGTGCTCGCCTGCTATGCCAGAAGTCTCGGGTTCAAACCACAGTCCGAGCAAACACCAAAAAAATTTTCTAATTAGTAAAAATCCAATTATTGGGTTTTTTAAGAGCAGCAGTCTCTCGGCAGTGGGAGGCATACCCTCCAAATGTATTCCTGCCATGAAAAAGCTTCTCACAAAAAATGCATTCGCCGTTCGGAGCCGGCATAAAACTGTAGGTCCACCCAATTAGTAGGAAAAACAAACAAGGAGCACACCTCGAATTGGGAGAGAAGCTCGGCCATAAAACTCGTCAGAGTTATAATAGCGCCATTGTATTATATTATGTATTATTATTTTATACCACATATGTCACACCTATATATTTCGGACTCATATCAGAAATTAAATTGAAAAAGGTTTAATTTTATTTGAAAAAGGTTTCACTTAATTTGAAAAAGGTTTCACTTGACTTGAAAAAAGTTTCACTTGAGTTGAAAAAGGTTTCATTTGACCTGAAAATGCTATAGAAGGAGAGAGCTGAAACATAAATTTAGTTTCTAGTTTCCTTTTTCTCTGTTTCTGTAATATTTGAATCGAATGGAATTGTGGTGGTAGGTCGTGAAAACTGAGTCCCAAGCACTCAGTCTTATTTGCGCATTGTATTTAGAGATTATAGAAAGGATCTGTAATTCCAATAAATTTTTTTTGTTTCCTAACATCTACTTATAGATAATTTTTTTTCTTTTATTCATTTCAGATTCTATATAATTAAAGTGTTGGCTCTAAACGAAAAACGAAATTTCACATGAAGACTTTAATCACTTGTGTGTGATGTAAAAACCTACAATTAACTTTAAGGTAAGTTAAACTTCTCTGAAGCAAAGATTAATCCAATTGCTCATAAAATGTAAACGTTGGTGTATTGAATGCAATGAAAATTAGGTGAATTGTATCAAAAGTGGTCCAAAGGTAAGGCAAAGTAGGCTCAATTGTGCCACAAGTGGTGGGAAATAAATGGAAAGTAAGGTGAATTCTATCAAAATTGGTCCAAAGGTAATGCAAAGTAGGCTCAATTGTGCCACAAGTGTTGCGAAAGTAATGGAAAGTAAGTTGAATTGTACCAAAAGTGGTCCAAAGGTAATGCAAAGTAGGCTTAATTGCACCACAAGTGGTGCGAAAGTAATGGAAAGTAAGGTGAATTGTACCAAAAGTGGTCCAAAGCTAATGCAAAGTAGGCTTAATTGTACAAGTGGTGCGAAACTAATGGGAAATAAGATGAGTTGTATCAAAAGTGGTCTAAATGTAATGTAATTTAAGTTTAATTGTACCAAAGGTGCTCTAAATATAATGCAAAATAGGGCAAATTTTACCAAAATTGGTCCAAATGTAATGCAAATTAGAATGAGTTGTGCTAAAAGTGGTGCCAATGTAAAGAAAAGTTGGATGAATATTACCAAATTGGTTCGAATATAATGTACCTGAGTTGGACTAAAAGTGGTCCCAATGCCATGCAAATTAGGGTGAAGTGTACTAAAAGTTGTCCGAAAGTAATGCACAGTACATAGGTGAAGTGTATGCAAAGTGGTCTCAATGTAACGCATATTAGGCTGAGTTGCACCAAAAGTTGCCCCAATTGAAAGCAAAGTAGTTGACTTGAAGCAGAAGTGGTGCAAATGTAATGTAACGTACGGTAAATTGTACAAAAAGTGGTCTGAAAGTAATGCAAAAAAGGGTTAATTGTAATAAAGGTGGTCCAATTGTAATGGGAAAATGGTTTAATTGTCCCAAAAGTGGTCCAATTGTTATGCAAAGCACCTAAGTTGCACCACAAGTCGTCCGTATGGTTTCTGCTGCTTATAAGAAAAGAAAAAACTCAGCTAATTCAATATTAACTTAATTCCTTTTGAAAATACTTCATTAACCGCAGCTGTCGATGGTCACCTTCATTCCCAAGCCATCGTGCCTGTTAATTTGTTGCTATTTAATATTTTAATCCTTCGCCTCGGCATTTCTTAATTAGCTTGTGCGATATGCCCGTCTGCAATTTAGCCGCTTAATTTACTAATTTGTATCACATTCCTTTTCCAGTTTTTCCCCATTCTCTGGTACATTATTAAATATTTAGAAAAAATTATATTTAAATACCAACAAATACATACATACAAACATTTTTACTTATTTGCATACCAATGTGCATATAATTCAGTCTATGCAGCTATAAAATCAGCTTAAGCAGCATATTTTGAATTTTATTTCGCAAATTCCCCCATCTGAGCAAAAACGATTTATCTTCCTATGCACGGATGTGGGAGCTGAGAGAGTTGAGCTGATACGTCAGATGACACTTGCTTTGACGCCCCTGCTTGAATGTGCGCTTAGGTGGTACTGTAAAGCAACTTATTTGTATGGAAATGAGTATTAGGGTGGTTCTGTGGGAAAGAGTGCAAAAACTGAAGAAATTTAAGTGCTCCAAATGTAATGCAAAGTAGGGTGAGTTGTAACAAAAGTGCTGCAAATATAATGTAAAACAGGTGAACTGTACCAAAAGTGGTCTAAATTTAACAAAGTAGGTGAGTTGTACCTAAAGTGGTCCATATGTAATGAAAAGTAGGGGAATTATACCAAAAGAGGTCCAAATATAACGGAAAGTAGGTGGATTGGATCGAAAGTGGTCCATATGTAATGAAAAGTTGGTGAGTTTATCAAAAGTTGTCCAGATGTAACGCATAGTAGGGTGAACTGCACCAAAAGTTTTCCAAATGTAATTCAAAGCAGGTGAGTTGCACCAAAAGTATTCCAAATGTAATTCAAAGCAGGTGAGTTGCACCAAAAGTGGCCCAACATGCCTATGCATGTTATCAAAGTTAAAGCGTCAAGGAGTATGAAAATAGGTGCCTTTTTGTGTGCTTATTATACTTTTTACCTTTCGGTGGCTAAAAATTCAAAAATTTGTGCTCCATTTTCCTGCCGGTCACATATGCACGAGAATATGTACATATGCATGTATGACTATCCTATCTATGTACGTGCTGCATATTCACAGAGTAAATAGCATAATGCATAACACATAAGCAGCAGCGAAGACGCCGCACACGCCCAAGAACTCTAGTTATTGCATTAGGGGTATTCGCTATCCCTAGCAATATAGCAAGATAGCACGGATTGCAAATATCCTAGACCAAAATATGCTACACATAGAGAGCACCCCATTGCACAGTCGTAGGAAATTTTAAAAAGCAGCTTTTCTTTTTAGCCAAAGGGACGCGTTTTTCACTCACTTTTTAATAAATAAATCATTTTATTTTAGTAAATTTAATAAATACACACAAAAAATAACATTTTAAACAAAATTCGAATGCTCAAATTGAAATTGAAATTAGCAATTGGCAAATGTCAGCTGACGCAGGGTCGCAATTAATTTCCTACACTTCATAGCAAATAAATATACATAGGTTTTGGTGTAGCATATTTTTGAGGTCTAGCATATTTCTGTGCGCCTGTATTTTGTTGTTGTGCGTTGGAAAACTTTGCAATCCGTGCAATCCGTGCTACGTGCTAGGGTTATGCTATGGATAGCGAATACCCCTTATAAAACTCACTTGAATGAATGCATTAAACGAGTTAAAGTGGCTGCTCTTCACTTCAAACAATTTTTCATGCGATTCGTCCGACACACAAACTTCTACATATGTATTCTCAACTATTCGCTTAGCATCAAGGCGTAGCTCTGTCTACCGGTGCGAATACAAAAAAGTGGAAAAAAGTAAAAAAAAAACGAAGTAGGAAAATTCAGCTCAATAAACTTAACTTAAATACGCTATAGCAACTCATATCTCAGTGCTGCCTGAAGCCGCTTTTGTAAACTGCCACACAGACAACTTATCTGCACTTGAAAAAAGTGAAAAAAAAAAAAACAAAAAAATAGAAGAATATTCGCTTAAATGCTGCATTTAGCGCTAAAAATCTCATCTCAGACTCTGTTCTTTTTTCTTTGCTGTTGTTAATGTTGGTGTTTTTGTAGCAGCTACACCAACCAATCACACCACTTGTATTGCACTTTTCTTTTTTAACTACTTACTACTTATATACTTTGATGATACGTACTTAAGTCATTTTTCATTCTCTTGCCACAATTTTTTTACAACTACGCAACGACGGCGTCGGCGGCCAGAGCTTAGAGGAGATTGAGTAAAAGCAGCAGCAGCAGCAGCGGTTGAAGTTCGCAAAAGTTCGCAAATTAAAGTCGAAAAATTAGTGGAATTATTTTGGCTTAGAAGAGGAGGCGAAAGAAAAGTGAATAAAAAAACGAAATAGAAATGAAAAAGTAAAACAGGAATAGTGAATAGGAAGAAAATGCGCTAAATCGTGGCATACTTAACGTGGATGGTTGGAAAAATTGGTTGTGATAGCATAACGAAGCACCAGTATAGTATACCCGGTAGAAAAAATTAAAGCGTGAATAACGAGTATTCATGAACATTGATGCGTAAACAGTTTCGAAATCGGATATTTATTCCCTTTTCCTTATTCCTTTTTTTCCTGGTTTTCTACGGATTAAAATGCGACTATCGTTTTTGTATTTTTTTGTTGTCATTGTGACTGCTACAATTTTGTTGTTTTTGTTTGTTTTGGTTTTTGGTTTTTAAATTTTGATTTTTTATTTTCTTTTGTTTTGTATTACTCAGAAACATGCAAGATCATCACCACGTTTGACCCATATCTGGAGACCCGGCCTAGGAATCATAAAGAGTAGAGCTCCGTGTAGAAGTCCTACTCAACACTTTTCATTTGATACCAATATTGCTCAGAAACATTTCGGGATAATCCGGGGTCACATTTTGACCCATATTTGGGGACCCGACCTAGGACTCATAAAATGAAGAGAGCTCTATATGAAAGCCCTGCTCTACACCTTTTATTTGATACCAATATTGCTCAGAAACATTCAAGGATCATCCAGTCCTCATTCTGGTCCATATCACGGGACCCGACCTAGACATCATAAAGAATAGACATCCATGTAACATCCCTGCTCAACGCCTTTCATTTGATACCAATATTGCACCAATATTGTGGCCGCCGTGGTGCAGTGGGTAGAGTGCTCGCCTGCTATGCCAGAGGTCCCGGGTTCAAATCACGGTCCGAGCAAAACACCAAAACAATTTTTCTAATTAGTAAAAATCCAATTGTGGGGTTTTTTAAGAGCAGCGGTCACCTCTCGGCAGTCGTTGGCATACCCTCCGAGAGTATTTCTGCCATGAAAAAGCTTCTCACAAAAAATGCATTCGCCGTTCCGAGTCGGCATAAAACTGTAGGTCCACCCAATTAGTAGGAAAAACAAAAAGGAGCACACCTCGAATTGGGAGAGAAGCTCGGCCATAAAACTCGCCAGAGTTATAATAGCGCCATTGTATTATTATATTATTATTATTGCTCAGAAACATTCAAAGATCATCCGGGTCCTCGTTTTGACCCATATCTGGAGACCCGGCCTAGGGGTCACAATCAAAAGAGCTTCATATCGAAGTCCTGCTCAAAACCTTTCATTTGATACTAATATTGTTCAGAGACATTCAAGGATCATCCAGGTCCTCGTTTTGGCCCATATCTCGGGACCCGAACTAGGAATCATAAAACCTTTCATTTGATACCAATATTGCTCAGAAACATTCAAGGATTAAAACCATTCATTTGATACCAATATTGCTCAGAAAATTAGATAGGTAGATGTAGGTATGCATATCCATACATTTGCATACATGTTCAAACAGGTTGGCCCTTTTTATTTTGCCTATTTGTCGCATTGTTGCAGAAAACAACAACAACAACCACTTCGCTTCGCTTCCTTGCTGTTGTTGCTGATATTTGCATTTGCACGACTATGCATGCAAGCATTTGTAAGTACATGCCTAGCTACCTACCTACCACTGACAATGCCAAGGTCATTTACGGTTTACGCATTTACATGTTTACATGTTTACGCATTTACATGGTTACGCGTAAACTTTACCTGTTTTTCGAAATTACTCGTAGCTACAGCAAAGATGTTTACACATCAAAAAGAGAGAGAGAGGAAGAAGCACTAAAAGCTGCGTTTTTCTTCAGTTGGATCCTAGGTTAGAAGGGGTTAGATGGGAATAATAGCATTGACAGACGGCAGCGATAATCCGGAATATCTAGCTAATTCGGACTTAACTTGAGAATTAACTGGAGGTAATCCGGAATATCTCTTGAGTTAGTCCTCAAAATTTTAGCGGATTAGAGCATTTTGTAATGACATCCCTGGTGAAAAATTTCTATTGTGAATGAAAGGGAAGAAAAAGAAGAACCCAAGGCAGATCTAGGAAGGTAGACGCATAAGCGATTTCAGAAATTTTGAATGTAATTTCTTATTGTAATTGGTAGAGTGTAATGTCAAAATGATATTTCGCCTTGGTTGAAATCTGAATTCGTTTGGGACTCGCCCATTCCTATTGACCATGATGTTATTTCGTTTTGATTTTGACATTACCCTACCTTTGGAAATAAAACAAGAAGTTTCTGAATTCGCCGCTGCGCCTACCTTCCTTCAGCTGTTTTGTTAATCCGCAATACTTGCCGTCTGTCAGGGTAAAATTTTAATCGAATTAAGTGTTGCCGTAATCGGGATTATCGCTGCCGTCTGTCAATGCTATAAGAAAGCTAATGATGAGCTGACAAAAAATGCCACCAGCATTGATGCAACTCACCTAATTTTCATTACATCTGCACCACTTTTGGTACAACTCACCTACTTTGCATTACATTTGAACAATTTTGAAACAATTCACTCTACTTTTCATTACATTTGGACCACTTTTGGTTAGATTCACCTACTTTACATTATATTGGGACCACTTCTGATACAACTCACCTACTTTTCATTACATTTGCACCACTTTGGTACAATTCACTTGCTTTGCATTACATTTGCTTCACATTTGGTACAACTCACCTACTTTACATTACATTTACACCACTTTGGTACAATTCACTTGCTTTGCATTACATTTGCTTCACATTTGGTGCAACTCATTACATTTACACCACTTTTGTTACTATTCATTACATTTGGACCACTCTTGGTAATATTGACCTATTTTGCATTATATTGGGACAACTTTTGATACAAGTCACCTAATTTTCATTACATCTGCACCACTTTTGGTACAAGTCACCTACTTTGCATTACATTTGGACGACTTTTAATACAAATCACCTACGTTGCATTACATTGGAACCACTTTTAATACAACTCATCTACTTTTCATTACATTTGGGCCACTTTTGGTACAATTCACTTACGTTCCATACATTTGCATCACTTTTGGTACAACTCATTTACTTTTAATTACATTTTGACCACTTTTGGTACAGTTCACCTACTATGTAATACATTTTTGGCGCTAATACACAAAATGTAATGGTAGCAATCCTGTTCCTATCATTAGAAACATAATCTCGACGGCCTTATATTACCATCTATATGATTTGGTTGATTACTTTTTATATGAAACGGGCCAAAAATTCAACAAGGTTCAATTACCTTTTCGCTTTGTATGTATTTCTTTAACACACCTTGTCAAATCGTTTCTCGCGAAAGACGCACAAAAGTGCACTCTATCTCTAGCGTTGCTTTCATCTCTTTTGCTTGGAAGTTGTTTTGCAAAACCATAAAAAAGTAATACTTCCTTCTGGGTATTTAGGGACTATATGTGCACATGTTCGCAGCTGTAATAGTGAAAATAACTTTAATGCTTGCAGTTGACGTAAAATTATTCGTTTGGAGGAGAAAATAAAGGAAAATGAAAAATAAAACGAACTAACCCCAGCTGGCCAATCAATGATATCGTCGGTCTCCTGCCAGAAACACGAATGTGTGCTCTTTATCGCGTATATATTGATATAATACTAATTAATATTTGTATAAATGCTTATGTAAACATACATACATAACATGTACGTGTATGTACATAAGAATATATACAAATGTTAATTGTTATTATATCAATATATACCCGATAAAGAGCAGACATCGCACTTAAAAAAATTTTCAAATTCGTGTTTCTGGCAGGAAGCCGACGATATGTTAAGTATGTTTTATACTACACATACTTATGTACTTATGTACATGCCAATGTCCACTTAAAATGCGCTTTCTTTTATTTCACAATTCTTGGCCTCCTTTTTTAATGATTTTTTACGACTGCCATTAGGAATCTCCTTTACACAAACATCACAAGTTGGTATAATGATTGCTTTCGTTGGCGATAGAGCAGCTAAATTTGGCAATTTTCAGCTGGCTGATATAGTAGCGGACAAAAAAAACTAAGAGGAGCAAAATTAAAAAAAAGTCTCAGTTAGTTCTCAAATAGTCTCACAAAAGTGCTGAAATGGCATTTTCCTGCATATAAAAATTATGGAGGAGATTTAACTCACTTTTCTATTATTCTCAGTCAAGGACGAGGAAGAAACCACCAATTCAACCACAATTACCTGAAAGTGTTTCTACATGTATATTGGAACGATTTTCCACCATCCCCTGTCATTTTTAGGGAAAATCTTTCCAATATACCCTGTTTTAAAAACATACAAACTAAGGAATCATTTCTATGTGGTTCGTTGCTCGGGAACTAACTGGTTTTCATTTCGGTGAATTGTTATTCAGTTTTTCAACTGTAATTCTTTTTCTTCCTGCTTTTTCATTATTGCTTGATATTACATCTGTCAGTTTTCGGTAGATAATTCGCAGCGAATCACACTTCGATAGAGAGGATTCGCTCTCCATAAGTTTTTTACGGAATTTAGCGTCGTGTGGCAGTGAATGATGATTGTGAGTGTGAATTGCGATAATAAGAGTGAATTACGCCTGGTGTAGAGATGCCACTAATTTGATTTAATAAAAAATGCAATTGATTTCCATTTCAGAATTAACATAAACAAAATTTCATTGCAAACAATAAATAAACACTCGTCTATTGCAACATATCACTTTATTTGTTTGTTTCCTTTCTTTTTTCTGAGTTCTAAAAGTTCCAAATTGCCAGCAACTAACTATAATATGAGTTTCAATTACCCAAACCAGTCAATCCACCCTATATTTTGCAAATAAGGAAAGTGTCCATTTGTAAATAACCAACAAAACTTTATATTTGCTAGAGTCCAACTGATTGTTGAATATGCGCAAACTGTGAAAGGCCAATGCTGGTCTGGTCGGGTCTGTTTGTCATTGTTCTGCTGCTGTAAGGATACATTTCAATTGTGGTTAGGAGGATGTGGCTGGCCAAGCAAAGTGTATAATGTATGTACGAACTAGGGATTCCAATCCCGGGATCCCGGGATCCCGCCCTTTTTGACACCCCGAAAATCCCGGGATAGCTAGAATTTTATCCCGGGATTTTCGGGATAAGATAAAGAGAGAATATTACGCTAGTATAGCAAAGAAAAGTTATATTTTATATAATTTTTATTGGTCTCAGATCTGTATACTAATAGCATTTCCTATTCTGAATGAAAATCTTGCATTATTACATTGCAGCATTATCAACATGTGTCCAGTGCCCTATTAAAGTGTTGCATTTTTCATGTGATGAATGAAACAAAAATAATGCAACCTTTTACTTGTGCTAAGAGCAGAAAATTTTGCGTGTAGTCGGGCCAGTTTTATATTTTGTCAATAGAACAAACATCCCTAAAAAAAGTGTTGTCTGTGTGGAAGAGAACAAAAAAATGTGACAGCCGGAAGAAAGTGCGACATTTTTGCTAGAATAAAAAAGTCCATTAGTCAAAGTAAGGATTAAAATTTTTGATTTTTTTTTTAATAATTAAATTTTTTTGTGTTTAAGTACGCGTTGTAAGGAAACGTACATTATGTATTTTTAAAGCTTTCAGCTTGTGGCAAAATTCATTTGATAATTTCTATTTCCTGATTTTTGGTCATTTATTTCTCAAATGTTTTTTTTGGAATTTTCCCACATGGAAAGTAAATAATGGAGGAAAATGGAGACAAAATTTTAATTAGACTTGATAGTCTTACAACACTGTACTGAAATTAAATACGCAGCTGCATACTCGGAATTCATATCAAAATTTTGCCTCCGATATTTATTATTTATTATTCAGAAGTTGCATTAATTTTCTGAATTTTTCGGCAAGCTTGGAAATATTCTCTTAAACAAAGTGCGTCGTTAAGTACTAAAAAAAAATTTATTGGAAATTATCAAATGATTGCAAGCCTTTTAATTAATATCCTAAAAGTAACAACTGCAAAGGCAAATGTTTTGTTCACCAAATGTATGTAATTTTCGTTGTTAGTTGTGCTTTTTAAAGTAACTCTTAAATATTATTAAATAATACGCATGATTTTACATTCCTATTTTATTTTGTTACTAATGAAATAATCAAAAATGGCAATAAAAATCTATTTTTTTCTTTGCATTTTAAAGTTGTGGCGTTTCTCTAAAAATGTATTTACTTTTTTCAACCCCAAATGTGGGAAATAATACTGGTCGAAAAATTTTTGTAACAGAAATAAAATTCTACGTTTCAAAAGGATTTCGGTGTAGTTTTTGAGATATTCATGTCCAAAGAGGCGAAAAACGCAGTTTGTGGCCATATTCACTCCTCAATATTTTCAAAATTACTCACTTTCATTAAAAACCGATTACATCTATTGAAAGCACGATCATTTCTTTTGAAGACAACGTAGATATCTGACAAAGATATCCGAAAAAGCAAAGCGCTGTTTTCAAGAGAAATGATCGTTCTTTCAATAGCTGCAATCATCTTTTAATGAAAGTAAGTAATTTAACAGATTGAGCAGTGAATATAGCAAAACATCGCATTTTTCGTCTCTTTGGACATGAACATCTCAAAACCTACACGTATTACCGAAAATCCGACTTCAGATTCAGAATCAGCGCACCGAAATCCTTTAGAAAAGTAGAATTTTATTTGAGTTAGAAAATTTTTTGCAAATTTTGTCGGCCTGTGCAATTGAATTCCAAATCCCGGGATAAATCCCGGGATCCCGGGATTATAAAAACAAATCTCGAAAATCCCGGGATCGTAAAAATCGGAAAAATTGGAATCCCTAGTACGAACATATAACTTGAGCAAACACTCTGTATATTTGCAAAAAGTTTTATTGTTGGTGCTGCTGCCTTACTGGCTGAAGTTGGATTGAGTTGAGAGCGATGGCGATTGAATTACATGCATACATGCAATAATATGAACGGCTTATATGCGGGCCGGAAAGTTGGTTAAATATGTTTTTGTACGTATTATACACTTCCTGTAAACACTCTAAAGATCAGTTCTTGTTTATTTGAAATAAAAGGTAATACAACCTATAAGCCTTATGAAGATAACATTTTACTGCAAGTAGCATCTTAGTAAGTTAGGGAATTGAATAAGGCTTATTTTAGATGGTGCATAGGCCTTATGATAAGGTGATTAAACTAATATAAATCGATTCTATAAGGAATTATCTAAGAGAGAGAGAGAGAGAGAGAGATAGAACATTCCTTATGACATCAGCATAGCAAAATCAGGTGTAATACATACATATGTATGATGTATGAGCTGTGATTTAGTGATTAAAAATTTTTAATATTAATTAGAGAATATTTTGTTTGTGTAACTATTGATTGATTTTTTAAATTCGATTGCATTCACCTTTTTAATGATTAAATGTTAATTAGATTATAAAAAACATTAATTAATCGATTAATTAATTGCATGATTATTAGGATTATTTTTAGATTTTTTTAATTGCACGATTAATACAAATATTTCATTATTTCCAATTATTTCTTATTTAATTTTTTTAATTGCGTGGTCAATTAATTATTCGATTGATTGTTTTTAATTACATTATTATTTGGATTATTTTCAATTATTTTCATTTGTTTTTCATTTGTTTTAAGTGATTAATTATTCGATCCTTGCCTGAAAAATGTTACTCATACGCTATGGCGAACAGTTTTTTCGTACGGAAAAAATATTAATCATACAAACAGAAATAATCGCATAATTGAAAGTAATCGAGCAATTAAAATTATTAAGTGATTAAAAATACATACACAAAGGAGTAAAACCGAAGGTGAAGACATTGGTTTTAAAGATATTGTCTGACAAAGTCAATTTTTTCTTCAAAAAATCTTAAAAAATCAAAAAAAATTCAAATTGAATCGTCAATATTTCAGAAACTATAAGAGTTAGGGAAAAGTGTTATAGGAGCCATGAAAAGGAAATTTAACTTTCTTTCGTTTGGTTTCACCCCAAGGAAGATAGCTCACTGCGTTAAAGAGTTATACAGGATTAAGTGGAGCCATTGGCCACATAACGGTAAATTGCCGATATCTCAAAAACCGTCCCATAGAATTAATTAATTAAATTAAATTAACCCGATTTTCGGAATCAGCGACCGAGTTTACATATAGATAGGATAGTCACGTCCAAAGTACAGACAAATAATTTCATTTTGTGATCCAGTGTTATTTTTTTATGGTTATTAATAATGCTTATTTTTCAATGTTTGTTACCTAAGTGATTATTAATTGCCGGGTTAATGAGAGCCAATTAAAATACTCATTAATGCCAGAAAATCTATCAAACAAATAAAAACAATTATCAATAAATTAAAATTAATTAAATAAATAATAATTTAAATAAATAATCATACAATTAAAAATTTTTTTTTGATTATATGATTGCATACTTTTAATTATATTTTTATGGCTATTAATCATAATTATTTTTTATAATTTTTTAATTTAATTGATCTTTAATTGCCAGGTAAGTCCATTGAAAAAATCAGTAAAATTAAAAAAAATCATAAAACAAATAAAAACAACTAAATAATTAAAAATAATCAATCTAATAAGCAATTAAAGATAATCACACAATTAAAATGCATTGTTTGATTATATGATTATTATTTTAGTGGCTATCATGAGTAATTTTTATAATTTTTAATTGACTATTAATTCCCAGGAGGTTAATTAAAATAATAATTAAAATTAAAAAATCCAAAAAAATTAATCATTCGTTATTCTAATGGGAATTTAACACGTCTGGTATTCCTTACAAATTTTAGTCAAAAAAACAATTACCCTTATGATCTTATGCGAAAATTTTTTGCAGTGTAAGAATCTGTTATTAGTAAGTATTTATGTATGTACATTTATATGTATGCATGCCTGTGTAAATATATAAATTGCATTTGTTTCTTATAATTTAATTAATGAATAATGAATTGCATGAAAAATGCAATCAAAAAATATAATAAAAGGCATAATTTCTTGTAATTCTTTATTATTTCATATTTATTTATTTATTATTTTCCTATTTCAAAGCAAATTAATACATTTATGCGAATTTCCTCTCAAATACAAAAACTCCTAAGCATCTTGAAAATTCGAATCAAAATTTTGTTTTAATTAAATAAGTGAAGCTATCAAAAGCTGACTAATTAAGAGTGATTTTGGCATATCAATTCATGTCCTAGTAAATCTACAAATTTAGATGTACAAATGAAATTCCATAAATTAATTTTTTTTTTTTGAACAACAAATGTTCTTCGCAGAGCAGACAAGAAGAAAAAAAGCCAAAATTTGTGAGTCTGTTTTTCTGCACCCAAAAACTGATCGCTTAAAAGTACTTTACTCACTTTTTATTACCAAAAAATTCAAACCTTAGCAAATGCTTCGTTTGTTCGATTGCTTTCATGTCACTTGCCCTGCAAATTCTGTTTGATTTTTTCCTCTTTTTCCCTCTTGTTTCTTGTTTCTTTTTTATTTTGGCTGCTGCCTAACCTAGACTAATTGACTGTGAACTGAAATGCAAGCATTTTCGGTAACTTTTTTCCTTCTCCTTTTTTCTGAGGTTGCAATGTTTCAGCGAATGTTTCAGAATAATGAAAAAAGTTCAAAGAGCAAAAAGTAAAAATGGAACAAGAAACATGCAAAACAAGAAAGTATTCCATATGATTTCTGTTAAGTTTTTGCCCCTTTTGCTATTTGGTTAATGCCATTGAGAACAGCATGCAGTTCGTGATCAAATTTCACATTTCGTATGAAACAAACGAAAAAACAGCAAACACACAAAAATGTTGTCCAAAAGTGAAGAGTACAACAACAAAAATCTAAAGCAAAAAGCAAAAACATTGCAAATGCATTTACTATTGTAGCTGAGCTGCAAATAAAAAAATTTAAAACGTGACTTCGCCCCAAAATTGCGCAAATGAGAAAATGATAGTGCAATGCATATGAAAGGCGGTAAAAAAGGCAGTAAAATAAGGCACAGCTTAAGCGAGTTTAACTGGTTCTTTTTTGTTGATTTTTTTCTGTTTGCGTAAATTAACTGCACAACATTGCAAAGTTAATCGAATTTTTTATTTAATTCATTTCCTTTTTTGTTGATTTTTTAAATTTTATTGCCCGTTTTCACTCTCACTTAATGGTTTGTTAATTGTGATGATGATACGCTATACAGTGGCGGTCAAACTGCTTTAAATGTGTTTTTAATTTATTTAATGTCTCTTGTAATTATTTATGCAACACACAGTGACTGTCAAACTGCGAATATCAATACCGCAAACCGCATATTAATAACGAATACGAATATCAAATTTTAATACCGAATACCGAATTTTAATACCGAATACCGAATTTTAATACCAAATACCGAATTTTAATACCGAATACCAAATATTAATACGAATATCGAATGTCAATACGAATACCGAATATGAACGCTACACTACAACTAAAACAATAACAAAAAATCTATAAAATCGGTGAATTATCGTAATGCTGGAACCGGTGAATGCAACAAAATTGATGAAACCAGTTAATTATCGCAATTGATGGAAGTGCTCATAAATGGTGGAATCGGTGAATGCCATAAAAACGATTTCACCGCTGATTTACCGAACTGATAATGGTGAATTACCACAATTGGAGTAAGTGCTCATAACTAGTGGAATATGTGAATGCAACAAAAAATTATGAAACTGGTGAATTATCGCAATCGGTGGAAATGCTCACAATTGGTGGAACCGGTGAATGCAACAAAATCGATATAACCGGTGAATTCGAGCAATTGGTTGAAATGCTCATAATTGGTGGAACCGGCGAATGCAACGAAGACGATGAAATCGGTGAATACACGCAATTGGTGGATGAGCTCACAATTGGTGGAACCGGTGATTGCAACAAAATCGATGAAATCGGTGAATAAACGCAATTGGTGGATGAGCTTACAATTGGTGGAACCGGTGAATGCAACGAAGATGATGAAATCGGTGAATAAACGCAATTGGTGGATGAGCTCATAATTGCTGGAACCGGTGAATGCAACAAAATCGATGAATAAATGCAATTGGTGGATGAGCTCACGATTGGTGGAACCGGTGCAACAAAATCGATGAAATCGGTGAATAAACGCAATTGGTGGATGAGTTCATAATTGGTGGAACTGGTGAATACAATAAAATCGATGAAATCGCTAAAATATTTCAATTGGTGGAACCGGTGACTGCAAAAAAAAATGTTTAAAGCGCTGGTGGATGTACATATTTAAAAGTTTTTTTTTTACTTCTCGATATCCCATTACTCTTCCTTCACAAAAGAAGTCATCGCTCGGGCTTGGAGGATGTAAGAACTTATGCAAGAATTTCAGCTTAAGAAACGTTAAGTAAACTTTTTGATTGATCTGCAACTTTAAATTCTGACATATTGCAAATGCAACGCCTTACAAATTATCTTTTAGAGAACTTCATTTTCTGAAACGAGTAAAGCCACAAACTTTTTATCAACAGTTGTAAATGCTTTTTGTTTTTTTTTTTTTATTATTTTTTTATGTAAGGGAAATATGAAAATTTACTGCATGTGCAACATGTTGCCGTACCGACAAATGAAAATGTTAACTTGTTTGCCATTTTTTCTCTCGTTCGCAGAAAAGATAAAAAATTGAGGCAAGCAAATTTAAAAAAATATATGTAGTAATAGACAGTAACTTAATTTTAATGACAAGCAATTTGTAGTAACATTGCATGTTCGATGAGCATGTGGCATGCACAAACTAACACACACAAATAAGCAATCAAGCAAGCATACATGTATCTAAATATGCATAAACACAACGTAAAAGACGGGCGTTGGAATAGAGAGAAAATCGAAGCATAAAATTGAAATTGATTGAAATTTTATATACGAAGATATTTATGTATATATGTATGTGCGAATTTATGTACTACGAGTATATACCCTCTAAGGTTGCGCAAAAAAATGTGAATTATTCAGCTAAATAAAAAAGCCTTTAATAATCCCTTATTAAGCCTTTTTATGAGGTAATTCAACTCCATAGTCCTTTTTGATGTGTAAACATCTTTGCTGTAGCTACGAGTGATTTCGAAAAACAGGTAAAGTTTACGCGTAAACGTAAATGACCTTTGTGTTAGTGCACTGCTGCGTCCGTGTGAATCGCTTGGCATTGTCAGTGGTAGGTAGGTAGATAGACATGTACTTACAAATGCTTGCATGCATAGCCATGCAAATGCAAATATCAACAACAACAGCAACGAAGCGAAGAGAAATTGTTGTTGTTGTTGTTTTCTGCAACAATGCGACAAATAGTCAAAATAAAAAGGACCAACCTGTTTGAACATGTATGCAAATGTATGGATATGCATACCTACATCTACCTATCTAATTTTCTGTGCAATATTGGTATCAAATGAAAGGTTTTGAGCAGGACTTCGATATGAAGCTCTTTTCATTGTGACCCGTAGGCCGGGTCTGCAGAAATGAGTCAAAAGGAGGACCCGGATGATCCTAGAATGTTTCTGAGCAATATTGGTATCAAATGAAAGGTTTTGAGTAGGACTTCGATATGAAGCTCTTTTCATTGTGACCCCTAGGCCGGGTCTCCAGATATGGATAAAAACGAGGACCCGGATGATCCTTGAATGTTTCTGAGTAAAATTGGTATCAAATGAACGATCTTGAGCAGGCCTTCTTCAGGGAGCTCTATTCTTCATGGTTCCTAGGTCGGGTCCGGAGATATGGGTCAATACGAGGACCCGGATGATCTTGCATGTTTCTGAGCAATATTTGTATCAAATGAAAGGTTCTGCGCGGGGATTCTACACGGAGCTCTACTCTTTATGATTCCTATGTCGGGTCCCGAGATATGGGGCAATACGAGGACCTGGATGTCCTTGAATGTTTCTGAGCAATATTGATATCAAAAGAAAGGCTTTGAGCATGGATTCTACAGGGAGCCTTTATGATTCCTAGGTCGGGTCCCGAGATATGGGCCAAAATGTCGACCGGATGATCCTTGAATGTTTCTGAGCAATATTGGTATCAAATGAAAGGTGTTAGCAGGGATTTCACATAGAGCTCTATTCATTATGAGTCCTAGGTCGGGTCCCCAAATATGGGTCAAAATGTGACCCCGGATTAACATGGAATGTGTCTGAGCAATATTGGTATCAAATCAAAGGTGTTGCGCAGGCCTTCTACACGGAGCTCTACTCTTTATGATTCCTAGGCCGGGTCCTCAGATATGGGTGAAACGTGGACTCGGATGATCTTGCATGTTTCTGAGCAATACAAAATAAAACAACATAAAAAATCAAAAGTCAAAAACCAAAAACCAAAACAAACAAAAACAACAAAATAGTAGCAGTCATAATGACAACAAAAAATTACAAAAACGATAGTCGCCTTTTAATCCATAGAAAACCAGGAAAAAAGGAATAAGGAAAAGGGAATAAATATCCGATTTCGAAACTGTTTACACATCAATGTTAATGAATACCCGTTATTCACGCTTTAATTTTTTTTTTCTTCTTAATTGACTCCTGACCGTCTAGGCAATTTTGGCTGAGTCCAATAAAGCGCACCACTCATTTCTCTTTCGTGCTGCCTGGCGCCAATTGGAAACACCAAGAGAGTACGAGTCACTCTTTACGTGATCTTTCCAATGCAGTGGTGGTCTCCCTTTGGGACTGCTTTTAACGGCTTATGATAGAACTACTTTCTGGGCCGGAGCACCTTAATCCATTCTCACGATATGACGTAGCCGCTGGAATTTTGTTTGGCTGAGAACAATGTCGATGTCTGCGTAAAGCTCGTACAGCTCATCATTGCACTCCATATAATCTCTTATTACCCAATAAACATTTTTCTTTATTTTCAATTTGAGGTTCATGTGAGAAGTAACCATATTGTCAAATATCAAATGTTTGTTACCAAATTCACCTCAAATTTCCCCTGATAGCGTTCTCAAACAAAAAGGCTCATTTTTAGTATGGGATTATGGGCTGATTTTTAATTTGATAAATTCCATTTGCTCAAACCCATTTCAAAGGTGGTACGAAATGGAATGCAATCAATAGATGTATGTATGTATTGCATATATGTACTCTAGAGTGCAGTAAGGGATAGTGAGAGTTGAGAGAGTTTGTGGTGTAAGCACAGAAATGGAATGGAATAAATAGATGTACATATGTATGTATTACATATTTGTACGCTTATGTGATGTTTTTCATTTACCCGTGCGGGTGAATTTCGCCGGTGTCTTTTGTACAATTACATGAGTATATTAATATCTTTTTTAATATATGTACATTAGAGCGTATCACGGTGTATGGAGGAAAAAAAAGTTGAAAATGTTCCCCCCCAGTTTGAACACTTACCTTATGAGGTTTTCAAAAAAATTTTTTTTAATTTTTTTGTCACCCTGTAAAAACAGCGAAATTTGTTTTTTTTTATAATTTCTATATTTTACGTTCGATTTTCAAAAGTGATACATTTTTAGAAAGGTATTCACCAAGGCAATATTTCATCCATAGAAACTTTTAGCCCATCATGCCAAGTTCAGCTTTTATTCTATTTTTACTAAATCCAACACCCTGTATTTGAAAAAAAAATTGTTTCCTGAATACTAAGAAAAACAAGTAAGAGCGCGGCTGACCTCGGACGTACCAAAGACTGCATACCTTTCACGAATGGGGAAATGAAAAGCTGCATAGTCTGATATTGTTTAATTTATACTTTCAATTCTCTGGGTAATTTATACAAAGATTCCTTAGAAAAAGAAGTGTCATTATTTAGATGGAGAAGTTATACCCTAAAATATATATATATATCTGAACAATCGGTTGTATGGCAGCTATATGATATAGTGGTCCGATTCGGCCGATTCCGACAAATGATAAGCTTCTCCTAAAAATACACTCACATTCCGAATTTCATGCAGATATCTGAAAAATTGAGGGACTAGTTTGCGATTAAACAGACAGACAGACGGACATGGCTTAATCGACTCAGCTCATGATCCTGATCATATTGGTGTATATTTTCGTAGGTCTGCAACGCCTCGTTCTGGTACTTTCACCATTTGTGTTTCGGTACAAAGTTATAATACCATTTCATTCCCATGAATGGTATAAAAAGAATATTTACCTGCATATAATGAGGAAATAAATGTAATGCATTTATGCTAAATCTTTTCTTGGCTCTAATTTTCTGTAACGTTCTCGGCTACTTACTTTAGCGAGTATAAAACCTAGGCGTTCCTCGTCGGCAACTTCTGTACAAGAATCACTTACTACCTGTTCAAATCGCTCAGTATTTAGAGAATGGCATAGAAAATCTAAGTAAATTAATAGGTTATAATTAGTATAATTAGTATCAATCACTGCTGTTTGGAAATATTAATCAGGTATTTTTATAACATCATTAGAATTTTGTAGTTCCTGCAAGTCCGTATCAGAATAAAATTGCAAGCATGGTGGCTCTGTAATTCTAAATGAGCTCCAATCGATCATTTGAGTGTACTATGTAATTCTTCATGGCATTTCTGCTCTGAGTTGCTCTATGTTGCTCTATTTCGACAGCTGCCCTACTTTGCTCTGCTCTAACCTGCTCCGAACTTTTTTTGTTCATTAAACAGAGCTAATATTAATAAGTAATAATCTTTTTTACTCATATAATGATGTCAAAATTAAATTCAAGGCTAAATTTACTTTATTCAAAAAAATTTTTTTTAATACAGGGTGTTGGTTTTAAATAAATTTTAATAAAAGCTACAGTTGGTGTCGCAGGTTAATGGCTTATATGGACGAAATATGACACGGGTTAAAACCTTTACAACAATATATTGCTCGTTAAAATCAAACACCAAATAGAAAAGTTATAAGCAAAAAACGAATTTCGATGTTTTTACAGGGTGCCGAAAAAAATTTTTTTTCCATTTTTGAAATCTCCAAGGAGTAAACATTCGAACCAGAGGGGAACATTTTAAACTTTTTTTGGCGATACGCTCTAATGTACATACACACGGTAGGCAGGAAGCGACGATAGGTTGCATGAAAATGTCGAGAAAAAAGGAAAGTGGGGTTGTGTTATGTGATGTTTATAGATGAAACATCCGTTGAAATTAAAATCCGAGCTGCTCCTTTTTCAAGGATATCCACATTTTTTGTTTTTTTTGAAAGGATCAAATATTGAGGAAATCGAATATTCGCCACCGTCCAAATTTTTCCGATTTCAATACATTATTTGGTCGCTAAGGGATACAAAAAAAGGTATTAAAAAGAAAACAGGACACCTGTAGTGGAAAAATCCAATGTGAACAGGACCTAAAGGATAACCACTGAAATATAAAATAACACAAAAAGTACCCACTTTAATTTGCGTATAACTCCTAAAATGTTAACTCTACGTGAAAATTTCTTATTATATGTTTCATTCAGAATAAATAAAGAAATATTTCTTTAATATACAATTTTGATGTACCTGCAGTGCTTAATGTACTTTTGTGCATCTAAAGTGAAAATTTCAAAAAAAGTACGTTTTTTTTATGGTGCTACTTTAAGTTCAAATATTTTTCTAGTTTATGTAAATATTTTAATCTAATGATCCAACTCTCATTCCTACATATCTCTACGTTAATACTAAAAAAGAGTTAGAGCTGAGATACGCGCTAGCTGTGCACGGTGGGCGGGAAGCAACAATAGGTTGCATGGGAATATCGTAAAAACGATGGCCCAACGAATATGTGCCTAGCTGTGTGCTGGTACTAATTTTCGTTTAAGAAAAATGTTGGAGATTTTATTCACGCTTGCTGTGTGTTTATGAAGTATATTAGAATATCATTTTACGTAAGTGTTTAGCCGGCGATCGTTTTTTCGATATTTTCATGCAACCTATTGTTGCTTACCGCCCACCGTGCACAGCTAGCGCGTATTTCAGCTCTAATTCTTTTTAATATTAACGTATAGATATGTAAGAATGAGAATTGGATCATTAGATTAAAATATTTACATAAACTAGAAAAATATTTGAACTTAAAATAGCACCATAAAAAAAACGTACTTTTTTTGAAATTTTCACTTTAGATGGACCAAAGTGCATTAACCACTGCAGGTACATCAAAATTGTATATCAAAGAAATATTCCTTTATTTATTCTGAATGAAACATATTATAAGGAATTTTCACGTAGAGTTAACATGTTAGGAGTTATACGCAAATTAAAGTGGGTACTTTTTGTGTTATTTTATATTTCAGTGGTTATCCTTTAGGTCCTGTTCACATTGGATTTTTCCACTACAGGTGTCCATTTTTCTTTTTAATACCTTTTTTTGTATCCCTTAGCGACCAAATAATGTATTGAAATCGGAAAAATTTGGACGGTGGCGAATTTTCGATTTTCTCAATATTTGATCCTTTCAAAAAAAACAAAAAATGTGGATATCCTTGAAAAAGGAGCAGCTCGGATTTTAATTTCAACGGATGTTCCATCTATAAACATCACATAACACAACCCCACTTTCCTTTTTTCTCGACATTTTCATGCAACCTATCGTCGCTTCCTGCCTACCGTGTACACACATATCGGAAACCAACTACATATGTTTTTATAAAATTTTGTGTAACTTCACAAAAAGCCACAAACAAATAAAATAAGAGTAAGAAATACAGAATCATTATTACACACAATCATTTCAACCATCATCATTTCAACCGTTAAGAGACTGCTCGAGTAGAAAAACGAACGCTGACTGAAATTTGCAAACACAAAAAATTTCTTCGTTCCTTCAAACCTTTAAAAGTTGAAATTCGTGAAATATTACAAAATACGAAACAAGTTTTGTTTTCAAATGTGTTGTAAGTTAATCTAAAATTGATAAACAATGTTTGATGAACAGTTGAAAATATGTTTATTTTCAAATGATATATATGCTTATTCTCAACTTTAGAAACAATATTTTCTCAAACGTTTGATAATTTCTTTTTCATTGTTTAGTGGGTATAAACAATTAGATACACTTTATTTTATATGGCGAATAAACCTTATTATAAGTAATGAAATAAGCCTTTTTTCCAATGGCGAATAAACTTTGGTAATAAGGTTTACTCTCAGAGAGAGAGAGAGAGAGAGAGAGAGAGAGAGAAAAAGTTGTCCTTAAGTCCTGATGACATCAACACTGAAAAATAAGCCTTTTTGTAAGCCATTGTTCATACAACTTATGTTGCTTAGAAATATCGGGCATTATTTACTAGTCTTATCATACTCGGAAATAAGCCTTAAATAAAGCTTAGTTTTTTAGAGGGTATGCATGTTTGCTTGTTGGTATGTACTTATTTTTTTACATGCATGTCTCTATGTTTGTATGCCATGGCATAAATTGCTTGTGACATCATTCGATCACGCGATGTTGGCTTGGCTGGCGGCTGGTCTGTGTGTGCGTGCGACATTGAAATATTATAATCAAACCATGACAAGTGGACCGGAAAGTTGCATAACTGTAAGTTTTTACATATGTACATGCATGCATATTTTGATTATATTTCATTGCATGTGTAAAAAATGTAAATTGATAAAAATTAAAAACGCATCAGCTGACTTGGCGCTCACACGCTACGCATTTCAGTTGACTTTGCATTCTTTTTGTGGCATTTCAGAGTTTGAGTTGGAGTTGGAGTTTGAGTAGAAATGTTTGCTGAATAAGCAGCCGTTGCATGGAAATACTTGTAGTTTCTTTTTATTAAAGTTAGACGATGGTTTTTTTCTAAAGCCGATGCTTCAACAATTTCATTCAACCAATACTTAACAATGCCATAAATAAATCTTCTTTTTTATGCACAATAAATAAACATTTTATGAGCTACGTACGTAAACACCTTCAATTATCGTTTAGTAAAAACGTCAACAAAAACGCTTGTCTCAAAGCACTTGTCTCAAAACACTTGTCACTTGACCATCGAGTTTTTTTTCATTCAGTTAACATAAATGAAGTGCTCATAATAAAGCGTTTTGTGTGTTGCAACATAAAAGTGCATACAGATTTATTTGTTGTACAGTTATTTGCGCCGCTAAAGTACCGTTTGTTTTTAGCATCACTTTGTAGTTTTTGCTTTGCTTGCATTTTCTTGTTTACTCTTTCATTTATTTTTATTATTTATTTAGTTTTTTTTATAACTTTACACTTGGCACATTTTCTTTTCACTAAATTACCCGGAGAGCTGCCACTTCAATGTGTTTGTATGTGTGTATGTGTGTTTGTATATTTGCTGCTTGTTGTTATACGAGTATTTTAACAATTGTCTGCTATTGCATTCCTTTTTGTCTTTTAGTTGTTGATAACACATTAAATGAGCATCTCAAATGTCATCTGGAGTGTTGCTTGCCACTTAAGTGCTGTAACTAGACAATGAGCGAGAAATGCCTTTTGTGGAAAAAAAGATAAAAAAAAGAGGAGTTATAACAACAATGAATCAGCGTTTATGCAATATATTCGCCTTCTGGTTGTGAAAGGAAGGAAAACAAACTGCGCAACGCGCAAACATTTTAAGCGCATTCACAGTAAAGTGCAACGAAAAAGCAACATTAAGCAGATTTGCATTTATTCGCACGGTTAAGTAACACATACTAAAGAATATAAAGGTATGCAGAGTGAAACAGTTTGGAAGCCTAAGTACCAATAAATATTCATAAGCTTTCAAGCTGTTGCATTTCAGTTTGAGAAATTAATTAAAGAAGCTATTTTGCGCCATAAAGTATGCAGAATGTAACAGCTTGGAAGTCTCAGTATTAACATTCATAAGCTTTCAAACTGTTGTTTTTTTTTTAAATTAAAGGAAACGCTTAAGTGTACATAATAAAATAGGCTCTCAAACTGTTGTATTTTACTTCGACAAATCAAAATTAGTAATTTGTACAGAAAATTAAGCAGAATATAGTATGCAGGCTGCAACAGTTTGGAAGTCTCAGTATTAGCATTCGTGAGCTTTCAAACTGTTGGTTTTTAAATTAAAGGAAACGCCTAAGCGTACATAATTCAATAGGATTTCAAACTGTTGTATTTTACTTCGGCAAGTTAGTTAAAATTAGTAATTTGTGCCTAAAATTAAGCAGAATATACAAGTTTGGTGGTCTTAATACCAAAAATTATTCATAGACTTTCAAACTGTTGTATTTAAGTTTGACAAATTAATTAAAATAAGCCACATCGCGCCTAAAAGTATGCAAAATACAACAGTTTGGAAGGCTAAGTACCAATGAGTATGCATAGGCTTTCAAACTGTTGCATTTAAGTTTGAGAGATTAATTAAAAGAAGCATTTCTGGTTGTTTTTTTTTTTTTTTTGGGCGAAATAGTCTCATTAGCAGATGACCATAAAAATGCTGCATATGCTATCTTTAAAAAAATATTTTAAACTGTCGCCTTGCCCAACACTGTATTTGACCATAAATACACTCGCATTATTTTCATTTTTATTATATTTGTATGCATCGCGTAATACTTAGAACTGTTTACTTTCAGATGGCATTCATTTGCCACTTATCATCAGCCATCATCATCAACCTTCACCATATCGTCCAACGCCCAATGTCAAACGCTGCCTCTTCCTTCTTCCAGCTCTTCCTCCGCTTACACTCTCGCCTACGTGCAAATAACCCTTTTCGTTTTCAAAGCTTTCAAGGCCACATTGCATTACATTACACATTCCGTTCCATCATGCCATTCCATTCAATCTATCCATTTATCCATCCACTCAATTCACTTATATTGCCCACTCATTATATTGTTGGCCATTGACATGTCTTGTCTTGCACTTTTTCATGCTTCTGGTCGCTGCTGTTTGGTCATCAACACGGCGAATATTATTCAGTACGCGTACAAGTCGGGGACATGTCATTCATTGTTGTTGCTTTCTGCCTCTGCTGTCTTTCTACTGCTTATCTTCGCCCACTGATTGTGCCTGCTCTTTTGCTGATTGAGTGACAGTAACTGTCAGCTTCATTGTTGTAAACACTTTTGTGTTGGTGTTGTTGTTGTTGTTGGTAGTTAGTGAACGGTTGCAATGGCGCTGCCTTCAAGTGTTGTTTTTGTGCGTAGATATGTATGCATGTTCTTTGCATTGGCTCGTTAGCAGCGTTCACCAAATCTCTGTTAAGTGCTTGAATTTCAGCAGCAACACAATGACGGAAACAACAACAACGGCAACAATATTCATACATCGTTCGCTTTCTTGCTACTCATCGCTGTTCATCACTTTTTACCCAATCCAATGAACATCACTTTTTGCCTTTCAACTACGTTCGCTGGATTACGTCGCTCGTTGCGTCGTTATCTCGTTTGGCTTGTGGCTTCTGTTTTATCCACTGTTCTTTTCTTTTTCTTCATTATTCTGCTCACGTAATAATGATAATAGTTCGCCGTTTCACTCGCCTTCGACTATCATACCGTGCCATTTACCATCTAATGCAAGCGTGGTCAGTCAATGGCTCTTTTGGCTCATAATGGCTCATAGCTATTTGTTTTCGTTGTTGAAGAAAAGTGCAGTTTCTGTTTAATTAATGAAATGGTCTTTATATATAAAATTTCCGGGGGATTTATGTGAGGAAATGGCTCAAAAACTACTGAACGGATTTTTGCCAAATTTTGACAATATATTCTTTGGATAAGTCCTATTGACATAGGCTATATTTTTTCTCGATGGATACCGCTAAAGTCATCATATTTGCAAATTCGTATTTATGATCAGATTCCGTTGGGTTTTGGCACGTACTTATGTTTTCTATGTAATGAAAAACTCGGTTACAAAATATGAACCCGCTAGAAAATTTAGACCATATTTAATTCCGCTATCTCAACCCCTTCCCGAAATATAGACCAATGGATCCAAATAGCCCCGAAATATTTTTAAGCAATATTGATATCAAATTAGAGGTTTCAATTGGAACTTCAATAGTTCTTGCTATGCGGATATCTTAATGGGTTAACGAGATATCTGAACCGATTCAAATTGTATAGACCGACATGTGAACGCAGCAATTTTGTTGTGGTTGTTGTGTTTGTTATAGTATTGACAGACGGCAGCGATAATCTGGAATATCCAGCTAATTCGGAATTAGCTTGAGAATTAAGTGGAGGTAATCCGGAATATCTCTTGAGTTAGTCCTCAAAATTTTAGCGGATTAGGGCATTTTCTAATGACATCTCTGGCGAAAAGTCTCTATTGTGAATTAAAGTGAAGAAAAATAAGAATCCAAAGAAGATTTAGGAAGGTAGGCGTATAGGCAAATTCAGAAATTTTCAATGTATTTGTTATTGTAATTGGTAGAGTGTAATGTCAAAATGATATTTCGCCTTGATTGAAACTGAATTCTCTTTGAAATCGCCCATTCCTATTGAACATGATGTGAATTTGCTTTAATTTTGACATTACACTCCACCTTTGGAAATAAAAAAAAGGTTTTTGAATTTGCCGCTGCGCCTACCTTCCATCAGCTGGTTTGTTAATCTGCAATATTTGCCGTCTGTCAGGGTAAAATTTGGATCGGATTTAGTGTAGCGGTAATCGGGATTATGGCTGCCGTCTGTCAATGCTATAACGGAAAAATACTCCGCGGAGTAACAGTCCTTGTGGCATGGCTCTCTTAGCGAAATAGCTTGGCCACCCTTGGCATCTAATGTCGCTCTCGTAGTAGCATGGTTTGGTTTCCTTTACATGCTACGCTCGAATGCTTGCCTGGCCGTTTTTTTATACTCAGCTGTACTAGTACACAGAGTATAATAGTTTTGATTTCATAACGGTGGATTGTAACATAAAGAAATAATCGAGATAGATATAGACTTATATATATCAAAATGATCAGGGTGAAAAGAGAAATCGATTGAGCCATGTCCGTCCGTCCGTCCGTCCGTCCGTCCGTCCGTCCGTCCGTCCGTCCGTCCGTCCGTCCGTCCGTCCGTACGCACGATAACTCGCGTAAAAATTGAGATATTTTGATGAAATTTGAAATGCAAGTTGGTATCGAGACTGGGACGGTTGGTATTGAAAATGGGCGAAATCGGACCATGACCACGCCCACTTTTCCTATATAGAAAAAATCGGAAATTTGGTATCTCAGCCACTAATATAGCTAGAGTGATAAAATTTTACCCACGTATTGAGCTCAGGCCGTTATGAAGAAATTTGATTAAGTTTTGGAAAATGGGCGGTGCCACGCCCACTTATTAAGGGTCAAACATTGAAAGTTTTATATGTCATAACTCAGAAACCGTTGAAGATATATCGATGAAATTTGGTATGCGTAATTTGCTTACCTAGACAAATGTTTTGGCGAAAAATTATCAAAATCGGTTGACGGCCACGCCCACTTTGATATATGGGAACTATAAAGGGGCCTAATAAAAACATTTTAAGCGATATCTCTGTCAAATATAAAGATCTATCACTGAATTTTTGTGGCAGGAGTCCAACTACGGACATAAAACAAAAAGTACAAAAATTTTGGAAAATGGGCGGTGCCACGCCCACTTATTAAGGGGCAAACATTGAAAGTTTTATATGTCATAACTCAGAAACCGTTGAAGATATATCGATGAAATTTGTTTTGCGTAATTTGCTTACTTAGACAAATGTTTTGGCGAAAAATTATCAAAATCGGTTGACGGCCACGCCCACTTTTATATATGGGAACTATAAAGGGGCCTAATAAAAACATTTTAAGCGATATCTCTGTCAAATATAAAGATCTATCACTGAAATTTTGTGGCAGGAGACCAACTAGGGACATAAAACAAAAAATATAAAAATTTTGGAAAATGGGCGGTGCCACGCCCACTTATTAAGGGGCAAATATTGAAAGTTTTATAAGCCATAACTCATAAACCGTTAAAGATATATCGATGAAATTTGGTACGCGTGATATATTTACTTAGCCAAATGTGTGGACGAAAGATTTCCAAAATCGGTTGACGACCACGCCCACTTTTATATATGGGTTTTATAAAGTGACCTAATAAAAACATTTTAAGCGATCTCTCTGTCAAATATAAAGATCTATCACTGAAATTTTGTGACATGAGTTCTACAATAGACCGGAAACAAAATATAAAAAAGTTTGGAAAATGGGCGTGGCACCGCCTCTTTTTATACAAAGGAATCTACGTGCCTATTACTCGACAAATAACTGAGATATTATGACGAAACTTGGTTTATACACTTTTATAACATGTGTTAATAGACACGCAAAAATGTATTGAAATCGGTTTATGACCACGCCTACTTTTTAACAAAGATATTTCTGGAACACCCTTTTGGAATTTGTAACGTGAAGTTTTTGTAACTAAAAGTCATAGAGGGATGCAATTTTGCACTAACAATAATATTTATATGCTTATTTGGATGATTGATACAAATTTTGAAAATGGGCGTGGCTGCGCCCTGTTTATGCAGCACTTGTGTCATATAAAATACACCCTATATCGAACAAACGCAAACAAACAATGAAAGCATACAGCTGAGTATCTAATGTTCGATTCCACTCGAACTTAGGCTTCCTTACTTGTTTTTAGTTGTTTTTCTTATTTCGTTACGCTTCTTTCTTTATTCTAACTGTTTTTCTTTTATCTTTTTCTTCTTTCTTCTTTCTTTTCTTATCTTTTTCTTTTTTCTTTCCTTCTTCTTCTTTCTTTTTTTTCTTGCTTTGAAATTCATTCGCTTCTTCTTCAATTTTCAATCACTCAACGTTCGCTTCGATTCGGCCACTTAAGTTGATGCTTTTGTGGTTCACTTTGTTCCACTTGTTTGCGTTTTTCTTTCGTTTTCTCTTGCTCTTCTTCCGCTTTTTTGTGCAATTCTCACGTAATTTTCGCAAGTTTTTATTTGCAATTTTCTTACATAAATAGTTTTTCCTTTGCTGCTGTTATAGTTGTAATCATCTTACCATTTGCAATATTGATAACGTAATAAATGTAATAAGAAAAAGCCGTTTTTGTTATTATTGCTTTTAGTGAAGGGAATTTACTACACCTTTTTCAGTTGAAATTCAGAAAGTTCCAATTGATATTCAGAATTTCCATTTGAAATTCAGAAAATTACAATTGAAATTCAGAATTTCCATTTGAAATTCAGAAAGTTACAATTGAAATTCAGAAATTCCATTTGAAATTCAGAAAATTGCATTTGAAATTCAGAAAATTACAATTGAAATTCAGAAAATTACATTTGAAATTCAGAAAATTCCATTTGAAATTCGGAAAATTACATTTGAAATTCAGAAACCTCCTCACAGTACTCAAGAAGTTTTCTGAATTTCAACTGTTATTTTCTGAATTTTAAATGTAACTTTCTGAATTTCAAATGTAATTTTCTGAATTTCAAATGTAACTTTCCGAATTTCAATTGTAATTTTCTGAATTTCAAATGGAATTTTCTGAATTTCAAATGGAAGTTCTGAATTTCAATTGTAATTTTCTGAATATCAAATGGAAATTCTGAATTTCAATTGTAATTTTCTGAATATCAATTGGAACTTTCTGAATTTAAACTGAAAAAGGTGTAGAAACCGATTGAGAATGAGAGAGAAGCGCTGGTGTTAATTGACAAGCGGTCAGTGGGGATACAGAATTGCTTAAATGCCACAGCAAGTTTCATTAAATTAAGGGAAAAAAATATTTTTTTATTTCCTTGACACGTCTGCTAAAAGTCTCCAAGGTACATACTTAGCTGCAGAGAGAGTTCCACTTGGAAATTTGCAATTTTTAATGCCTCTCTAAGGGAGTGCCTTAATTGCAGGAAAGAAATTTGAAATATTTTTTTTAACGTCTTACTTTTATTAAAGTTCAATAAAATTTGGTACAGACTAACGTTGAATGCCTTTCAAACTTGATGGATTTCCTGCTTTCTGTGGTCTTCTAGGTTATTCTTGTACAAAAATTTTGTCTGAGGCGAAACTTTATGGCGAATAATTTTCTAGAACATCTTAACCCTCTAGCGACCTTCTAAATACTACTTTTTTTGTACTTAGCGAATTAAAGTATTCTACGAAATTAAAGCTCGCGCAATTTTGCTATATATTGCCTAACAACATACATATGTATGTATTTCTATATGATATGTATTTTAATCCATTTTTCCATTTATTTGAAAATCACTTAGTAGAAATTGGCTTTGCTTTCATTTGAACGTGCAAGTATTCATTCTTCATTAAAAAAGCTTTTATGTTAAAAGCTTAAATTGCAAATTACTTAAATAAAATGAATGCACATTCTACCAATAGATATGTACATACATGTGTCTGTGAAGATAAAATGCACATATTTTATTAGCAATCAATGGTTGAGTAATGCTTTTGCTCTAAATTCTATAGAAACTTTTAATGGAGGGAAATTGCAAATACAAGAACAAAACATCAAGCTTTCGTACACGGAGAAAATTATATTGATATCTTCTTCTTCTTCTTCTTCTTCTTCGAATACTACTACTTATTCTACTTCTTCTTTCTTCTTATTCTACTACTACTTCTTCTTCATCTTCTTCTTTTTCGTTTTCTTCTTCTTCTTTTTATTCTTCTTCTTTTTCTTCTTTATTCCTTTTCTTCTCCTTAATCGCACGTTAGAGAGCCGCATTCTCTCGTCCCCTTGCTCGGATAATGCTGTCTGATCAAGAAACTATGGATGTCATATCTGCATAAGTAAATTTTAAATTTTATGGTGAATAATTGTCCAGAACATTTTAACCCTCTAGCGACCTTAAAAATACAATTTTTTCGAATTTCTAAAAAAACGGCCAAAACGAGCACTTCCTGCGGGTGTTAGAGGTTTAAAGTATTCTACGAAATTAAATCTCGTGCGATTTTAGCAAATGTTCCGTAACAACATATTACTATATTATATGTATTTTAAACCTTTTCTTTCTCTACTTAAAAATCACTCCGAAGAAATCTCGCAAATTTAAAATTGCAATAAAAATAAAAGTTTTTCCTCAGGGAGCAAAATGGTTTGGGTGCTTTTCTATAGTCGTAGTGATCTTTCGTTTTGTATGGCAATTATTTCGCCCGCAGATAACAACCCTTAATTTGTGTCACTGTGTTAGCAATATGATATCACAATATATTTTCCTACTTGTAGTAAAAACGCTTATGTATCTTTCATGGCGATCAGAGATTTTGCTGCATGTCGCCGCTGGCGTTTCGATTAGAAGTGCTATTAATGTAGATTTGAAAAAAATTTTAGATTTAAAGTGATTTATACGAGTATAAAGATAAAGAGATAAATATACATGTATTTATGTATTATATATTTTTGAATATAAATATGTGTACATATATGCATACTCGTACATGTATGCTTGACGTTTACCTTTTTTGCCTTCTGCGAAATACTTGCATTTTAATGCAACTAAAATTTTGCGAAAGCTCGTTTTACTCGTTGTGCTCCACTTAAGCCGATTAAGCTGAATTTGTGAATACCTGTTGCTTTTGCTGTTGTTGTTGTTGTTGTTGTTGTTGTTGTTGCTGCTGTTGCTGTTCCTACTGCTATTGCTTTTGAAGTCGCTTTTCTCTTGTTGTTGTTTCGTTGCTAAAAATTGCGTTTTTGCATATAAAGTTCTATGCTTTAAATTTTCTTCTTCATGCTGCTTTAATATGAAAGCAAAGTTTTTTTTTTGTTTGCGCAGCTTTTGTTATTTTTACTTTTTACTAAATTCATTTGTTTTAAACTTTGCTCTTTTATTTGCTTGTTTGCTCGTTTTTTTTGTTATTTTGTTTGTTGTTCTTTTTTGCTCTTTCTTCTGTTCTTAAGTCACTAAGTAATGCTTGATATTAAGAGCTGTTAACTTTTTAAATTTCGCTTTCGTTTTATTATGCATATTTTCCTATTAACCAATCTTGTTCAATGTGTCTATTAAGCATTGTGTATTTGTTTTCATTTTACATTACAAACATTAGCCTAAAATGTTATTTGACATAATAAATAGGTATGTAAGCAGTGATGCCGTTTTGATACAATCGTATCAAATGTGAAACTTTTTTAAGCCCAAGATACGTAGATACTTTTTATTTTGATGTAGAACAAATTTGATACCCTTTTAATTTTGATACGATTTATTCAAAATCAAAGAATATTAAGCTATTCTTTTTCATTTTTAAGATTTTCTAAAAATTGTAACAACCTGTGTTTGCTGCGAAAAATATGTATTGTGAAAGTCTTGAAAATACCAAAAATGGGCAACATTTTATCAAACTGTATAGTAGGCATCACTGCCCATGGCAAGCACGAGCAAACAGCGTTATGTTTTATATTAACCATTATTTTAATAGCCTTTATGATTTTCTTGAATTAAATTGAATTCGAAAAATCTAAAATGATACCTAACTATTCATTATCTTTATATTTTTATATTGGTAAAAATGTAATAAAAAAACGATGTCACGTTAAAAACACAAAAGCAGCTTATTTTATTAATTTTAATTTTTTTCAAAAATTTTCAGTGATACGAAAAAAAATTGCCGTATCAATTTGTTATACGGGTTAAAAGCCCGAAAACAGATTTTTTTTATTAATTTAAGTTTTTTTTCCAAAAAATTTTCGGTGATACGAGAAAACCATGAAAGTATCAATTTTTGATACCAAATTTTTTGAGGCTGCGGCAACACTGTATGTAAGTATGTACTATTGAAAACAAAAAGCCAAAAAACCAGACACGGTAGGCAGGAAGCGACGATAGGTTGCATGAAAATGTCGAGAAAAAAGGAAAGTGGGGTTGTGTTATGTGATGTTTATAGATGAAACATCCGTTGAAATTAAAATCCGAGCTGCTCCTTTTTCAAGGATATCCACATTTTTTGTTTTTTTTGAAAGGATCAAATATTGAGGAAATCGAATATTCGCCACCGTCCAAATTTTTCCGATTTCAATACATTATTTGGTCGCTAAGGGATACAAAAAAAGGTATTAAAAAGAAAACAGGACACCTGTAGTGGAAAAATCCAATGTGAACAGGACCTAAAGGATAACCACTGAAATATAAAATAACACAAAAAGCACCCACTTTAATTTGCGTATAACTCCTAAAATGTTAACTCTACGTGAAAATTTCTTATTATATGTTTCATTCAGAATAAATAAAGAAATATTTCTTTAATATACAATTTTGATGTACCTGCAGTGCTTAATGTACTTTTGTGCATCTAAAGTGAAAATTTCAAAAAAAAGTACGTTTTTTTTATGGTGCTATTTTAAGTTCAAATATTTTTCTAGTTTATGTAAATATTTTAATCTAATGATCCAACTCTCATTCCTACACATCTCTACGTTAATACTAAAAAAGAGTTAGAGCTGAGATACGCGCTAGCTGTGCACGGTGGGCGGGAAGCAACAATAGGTTGCATGGGAATATCGTAAAAACGATGGCCCAACGAATATGTGCCTAGCTGTGTGCTGGTACTAATTTTCGTTTAAAAAAAATGTTGGAGATTTTATTCACGCTTGCTGTGTGTTTATGAAGTATATTAGAATATCAGTTTACGTAAGTGTTTAGCCGGCGATCGTTTTTTCGATATTTTCATGCAACCTATTGTTGCTTACCGCCCACCGTGCACAGCTAGCGCGTATTTCAGCTCCAATTCTTTTTAATATTAACGTATAGATATGTAAGAATGAGAATTGGATCATTAGATTAAAATATTTACATAAACTAGAAAAATATTTGAACTTAAAATAGCACCATAAAAAAAACGTACTTTTTTTGAAATTTTCACTTTAGATGGACCAAAGTGCATTAACCACTGCAGGTACATCAAAATTGTATATCAAAGAAATATTCCTTTATTTATTCTGAATGAAACATATTATAAGGAATTTTCACGTAGAGTTAACATGTTAGGAGTTATACGCAAATTAAAGTGGGTACTTTTTGTGTTATTTTATATTTCAGTGGTTAGCCTTTAGGTCCTGTTCACATTGGATTTTTCCACTACAGGTGTCCATTTTTCTTTTTAATACCTTTTTTTGTATCCCTTAGCGACCAAATAATGTATTGAAATCGGAAAAATTTGGACGGTGGCGAATTTTCGATTTTCTCAATATTTGATCCTTTCAAAAAAAACAAAAAATGTGGATATCCTTGAAAAAGGAGCAGCTCGGATTTTAATTTCAACGGATGTTCCATCTATAAACATCACATAACACAACCCCACTTTCCTTTTTTCTCGACATTTTCATGCAACCTATCGTCGCTTCCTGCCTACCGTGCAGAAAGGCAAGAAAAACAAATTCAAAGCTTTTCTAAATTGCGCTTATTCCCAGACCACAATGGTATTAGCACTGCAAAGGTTTTTTTTTTTGTTGATTGGGGGGAAATATAACGGAATGTGTTATACTTGTATGTATGTAATAATGTGTGGCGTATGCTTTATTTTAAAAGTTAAGGCTTTAACACAAAAGTTCAAAAATTTACCACTTGGTGATGAGCAGAATGTTTATACATACATATGTATTCATTAAAAGGCATAATGTTAATAATGTTATGCAAAATGCATTTATTTAAAACTACACCTTTTTATACCTTTCATGAGAATGAAATGGTATTATAACTTAGTGCCAAAAAATTTTTGTCGAAAGTACCAGAAGGAAGCGTGGGGGACCCACCAAAATATATACCGATATGATCAGAATCACGAGCTGAGTCGATGAAGCCATGTCCGTCTGTCCGTCTGTCCGTCGGTCCGTCTGTCCGTCTGTCCGTCTGTCCGTCCGTCCGTCTGTGTGAACGCAAACTAGTCCCTCAGTTTTTGAGATATCTGAATGAAATTCGGAATACAGGTATGTTGTTATATGCAGCTGATCATTTGTCGGAACCGGCCGAATCGGACCACTATAACATATAGAAAACAACCGATTATTCAGATATACATGAAATTTTTGGATGTAATTTGTGCATAACTTCCCCATTTAAACAGCTAAGGACATGAAACTTTGAAGTAGACGGGCCCATTTTGGCCCAAACAAGGTTACCGAAAATTGTCAAGATCGGACCACTATAACATATAGTTCCACAACATCCGATTATTCAGATATACACATTTTGGTGTATAACTCCTCCATTTTAACAGCTAACGGCCTGAAATTTTGAAGTATTTGTACCCATATGGGCCCAAACGGGATTACCGAAAATTGTCAAGATCGGACCACTATAACATACAGCTCCCATACAACCGATTGTTCAGATATGGACATTTTGGTGTGTAGCTCCTCCATTTAAATAGCCAAGACACCATTTTTTCTAATAAATCTTTCCATAAATAACCCACAGAATTAAAATTATAAGTTAAACTTAATCCGGCTATGTACATTAAGCCGTATCACGTTATATGGACAAAAAAAAAGTTTAGTGTGTGTCAGTTTTATTTGAACACTTATGTCGAAAAAATATTTTTGGTGTAAAAATTTTTTTTTTAGGCCCGCGTTAAAAACAGCTAAATCGCGTTTTTTGTAATAACTTCCTTATTTGATGTCGGATCTCTATGATCTTAATGTCGCAGAAAAGGTCTCGCTCAGCACTATATTTGGCCCATATAATGTTTCGACCTCAAAGGTTGTCCTGAGTTTTACCTTTAAAAATTTTGGAGTTACTATCCCTAGATTTTTTTATTTTTATCACTAATACAAAGCTCTCAAAAAACCATGAGGAATCCCCCAAAGAGATTCTAGCCTTTATTCACAAACAAAAAAGTTATAACGTTGTAAAATGAAACACTTGTTTTTTTTTATAAAAAATTACCACAGAGAAACGGCGAAACACGTCAACTTAATTTTTGGCTCCAGATTACGATGGCGTTTTTAGAAGTGCAGTGTATGCACTCCCATTTTCGAGATATTTAAGAAAACATTTTCAGTTTTCACATACAAAGCGATCCGATGTGGGGGCGTATGAGTAACTATTGTTGAGGTAATAAAAATAAAGAAAAGGGGAAAAAACTATACGTACATATATGTATATAAAATGCATATGAGAAGGAAGAGAATTCCCTGCACATAAATTCCATTTTGTTTTAAACGTTCGAAACCTGCACTGAAAAAACAACTTACCCAGATTATGGAAAAATGGGAATGTTTCGGCGCTTAAGACACATTTTCATTGTTTTGATGTACAACTTTCTTTAAATCAAGGAATAAAAACAACGTTTTGAAAGAAAATTTTATTCAAAACAATGAAAATATGTCTTTAGCTGCGAATCATTCTCATTTTTCCATAATCTGAGTAATTTTTTTTTGAGTGTGAGCAAAGTAATATAAGCGACGAAGAATTCACTTTCAGAGCTCTGAAACTGCTTTCATAAATATCTCTAAATTTGGAGGACATCGTCATTTTTGGTCTCGGTTATCATAGATAAGAAGATGTTTTGGGGATTAAAGTAAAGTGTGTTGTTTTCAATTGTAGGCTGAATAATTAACTGCATTTCTAGGGGCAGACGACGCATCCAGCGCAAGTATTGATAATACATTTCGACTTCCGTTGTCTCTTCTTAGGCGCGTATAATTTTACAACGAACTATAGTAGTTTTTCTAAATAACTTGGATGATTTTACGATACGCACGGATGCAGAAATGGTGAAGCCGTTGTAAGCCAGCGCGTTGTGCTTAGAGATCCCACTTGAATACTTACCAAATCTTCACTACAGCCATTATCATTCAATATAAATAACGTTGATCAGCACGAATAGTCCAATCATCAATAATTTTTGGCATATCATGTATCCAGTATTGGTAGCTGTTCCATCGCGGTACAAGATTCTCAAGTCAAGCGAGGAGAATACTTTTTAATCAAAAACTCATACTATATGGCGTTACTGCCTCATATAAATAAGAACTTGGGATAATTTTTCAAAAAACAGGTTCTCTGATTTTAAAACGGTATAACTTTTTTGTTTGTGAGTAGAGGCTACAACTTTTTTAGCGGAGTCCTCATGGTTTTTTGAGAGCTTTGTATTAGTGATAAAAATAAAAAAATCTAGGGATGGTTACTCCAAAATTTTTAAAGGTAAAACTCAGAACAACCTTTGAGGTCGAAACTTTATATGGGCCAAATATAGTGCTGAGCGAGACCTTTTCTGCGACATTAAGATCATAGAGATCGGACATCAAATAAGGAAGTTATTACAAAAAACGCGATTTAGCTGTTTTTAACGCGGGCCTAAAAAAAAAATTCTTACACCATAAATATTTTTTCGACGTAAGTGTTCAAATAAAACTGACACACGCAAACTTTATTTTCGTGATACGGCTTAATGTACATACATAGGTAACTTTTCATTTCCCCACTCATGAAAGGTATGAAGTCTTCGGTACGGCCGAAGACAGCCGCGCTTTTACTTGTTAAGTTGCAATTCAGAAATTTACAAATATAATTCAGAAATTTTCAAAGTGAAATGTATAGAAAATTTCTGAAACACATTTGGAATTTTCTGAAGTACAACTTGAAAAGGTGTAGCGTGCCGCCCACTGTGGAAACTCGACAATTGTGCTAGGAATTTTTTTAGGAATAATCTGCGACTAGTGTTTTTTGTTAGTTTTTTTGTTATTACTGCTACTAATTTTTTGTTCTTGTTCTATTTCTTGTTCTTGTTCTTGATGTTGATGTGGTTGTTGTTGTTGTTGTTGTTGTTGTTGTTGTCGTTGTTGTTGTTGTTGTTCATGTTGAAGTTGTTCATGTTGCTGTTGCTGTTATTGTTGCTGCTGTTGTTGTTTTTTGTCGTTTTTGTTGATGTTGTTGATGTGAAGTTCATTGTTACTTGAGTTTCTAATTCCTTTACTTCTTTTTCCTATTTCTTTCCTACTTAATCCTTGTCTTTTCGTTTTTTATATATTGCTTATGCTTCTTTTTTTTTGATTTTTCTACCTCATTGAAACTACACACCACAACCACCACAATTGCATGGTAAGTTTGCACCAACACGTACATACATGCATGTATTGACACAGCTCTGTTCATGCAACAACAACCATACGGCAAATTTTCAGCTGAGATTGTGAACGTATTTTCTAACCAACTTTAATGAAAATGATGATGCAATTCTACTTTAAAGAAATACTTTCCTAACGCCGTTCTTATTTCTAAAATTGATCCAGTAGAATTGATCCAACTGCCTTGCCTCTTAAGCTTCCTACAAAAATGGCCAACTTATCTTCTAGCAGAGTCCTGCACTAGTCGCTTGCGCGTTTTGTTCATAAATTTTGTGTCACATGCACTTTTAAAGGCTCTTTAATGTATTCTTATTGGCATTAAATGCGACTTATTTTATAAGCTTGTTAGTTGTTGTGCTGCTTAAGCCAACTCAATTCAGTTTATCCTCGGAAACGTGTTTTCATCAACGTTTCTTTTTTTTTGACCCAAGAAGAAATATGAGTGCAATTTTCTGGCTGTTTCGCATGATTGATACCCTCGTCTCCACTTACATTCATTTATTTTTACCATTTTGTTCACACCAACGCCTTAAAGTATGCTTTGAAATTTTTTTCCTACTTACAGCTAAATGTTACTCATACGCCGCGACGCACAGTGGGGAAGCTTCCATACATTCAGCGGAAAAAAATAGAAGGAGTTGTCGTAGGGCTTTGAAATTTTGCAGACAGGTTATATATGAGCTAGTTAAGAAAATTTCCAAAAATGGTTGAAATCGGTCAACTCCTAGGGGTACCTCCCTTGGACCTATAGTAAAAAATTAAAAAAAAACATTTAAATACAAATTTTAATTTCAGCCGAAAAAAGTAAGATATCTTCACAAAACTTTGCATATCAGTTACCCTCATAAAGGGCATTGACGGTACAAAAAATAATTGAAATCGGCCACTCCCTAGGGGTACCTCCCTTGGACCTATAGTAAAAAATTAAAAAAAAAATTTAAATACAAATTTTAATTTCAGCTCAAAAAAGTAAGATATCTTTACGAAACTTCGCATATCAATTACCCTCATAAGGGGCATTGACGGTACAAAAAATAATTGAAATCGGCCACTCCCTAGGGGTACCTCCCTTGGACCTATAGTAAAAAATAAAAATAATTTTTAATCCATACCTGTACTTAATTGTGAATAAAAGCGAAACGCGTTCATCGATTTTCTTGATTTATGTATCATTTTGTTCATAGGTTATGCGACTTTACGTGAAAATAATAGGACTTTGAACTTTTTTACCGTTTTCGATTTTTTATGAATTAAAAAAAAAAAAATTATTTTTAGGCAAAAAATATTTTTTTTTCTCCATACATTTATTTATAACTGGGAAACTGTTGCCTATATAGCGAAGCGTTATATAAACAGATGAAAGTACTAGTAATTCTTGATTTTTATAAATTTGTTTAAACAAAATCCGACTAGTGGTTCTTGAGTTATGTTAAACAAAAGAGCCTTATCAGAATTGAGTCGCGAATCAATTAGCTGAAAAATGTTGTACTGTATAATACAATAAATTGAAAAGGGGCACCTGGGGGCACTTGAAATTGATTAAAAATGTAAAAACAGATATGAAACAATGTATTAGTAGTGATTTCCAACTGGAGGCAAGTGGCGCTAAAATTACAGGTCCAAATGTTTGGAGAAAAAAGGGATTTTTGTTATATGTTCATAAAAATAAACAAAAAAAAAAAAACTTAAGTCTCTGCAGAGTTTATTTTTTCAATTTTAGTAGACTGAAATATCCTACTTTAAATAAAAAATAAAAAGAAAAACGTTAGCTCACATAATAAAAGATTATTCGTTTTGAAATTCTTAGGTTTAAATTAAGTTGGTTCGGTAAAACATACAAGTACTGAGTTTGAGACGGCTATAAAAAAAAAACTAGCAGTCAGATCGGAGTAATTCTTTTTGATTTGGTTGTACCATTTAGTCTAAATTCCAAAATATCACTGCATATTGCATGAAGAGTATGTTGACAATTTGACTTTTTTCCGCAAAATCCCCAGTGTGCGACGCACCACAAATGGAAGATAAAGTAAAAAATATTTATTTTTAGAAATTTGTTAAGCATCAATTCACTGGCTGATATTTTAGCTTGCTTTAAAGTGAAACGACACACATACAAACATACATACATATATGTACGCGTACATATATTTTCAAGTCAGGGCATTTTTTGTGGAAATATGTAAAATAAATTGTAAGAACTGTTGGTTGCTAAAAAATGCTGCTTGGAAGATTTTTGCTGTTGTTGTTGTTGTTGTTGCATTTGTGCTGTCCTTTTTTTATTTTTCTAGCTTTAGCCACTTTTGTTGTTGTTATTTTACTTGCGCTCATTGTTCTTCATTCCTTTTTGTTGTTCTATTGTTGTTTTTGTTGTTGTCAGCATCCGTTTGCAGGAGTGTGCGCCTGCAGCATTGTTGAAGAAGAAGAAGAAGAAGTTGAAATTTAATAAAAATGTCAAAGACAGCTTCTAAAAGTCGTTTATTTAATAGACGTTTAATAATACATCATCAGCATCAACATTCTCGGCAGTAACAACAACAACAACACCAACAACAAGAACAACAAACTTGGCTTTTGGTACTTTTAAAGATACATATATGATATTTTCACTTGTACGTTTTTTACTTGTTTAATAAATAAATAAATATGTCAGTATGCATGTTGATACGTGTCTGACTCTTTATAAAAATGCCCTTATGTATGTATAAGCATGTGTTTACGTGTTTGTACGAACAACATCGACTTTATTTTACAGCCATTTAATTTATTTGATGAATTTGCTTCAATTTACTAGAAAATAAGTGCCAAAGGCAGTTTGCAAAAAAAATATGTAAGTAGATATTTTTTACAAATAAATGGTTTTGTATTTCATAAAGCAATATAAAAAAAATTAATACAAATTTTGTTTTATTAACAATGCGATATTGTTTTGGTATTAGATATTCACAAAGCAACTAAAACAAATTGCAATATGATCTATTAAAGTCTAATTAAAGCAAAAATTTAACAAAAGGAAAAATTTAAATTTTTTTTTTTGTAATATTGCACTTTTTTGGAGCCTTCCGATGTAACTTGAAACTTTTTAATTAGATAAGGCTCTGCATAAAAGGCATTCCTACAAAGTCTCTACTAGATAAGCATCAAACTGTATAGATATGATTTTTGTGTCCTTTTCTCGTAAGTACTCGAAAAGTCATCCATTTCTAGCTGATTACCAATGCTTAAAAAGAAATTGAGTAGCTGTAATACTACTCTTAGTAGAAATATCACTACGTGAAAGATCGTACTCGCCAGCTGTTCTGGTATATTCAAAAAATTACCAACAAGTGATATCAAGTTTGTTCAATTTACCCTAAATAAATTAAGTTGCTTTACCTTCCATTTGCCCATAACTTTCTGTCGAATTTTTAAATTAAATCATAGTAAAATTTTCAAATTTTCATCCTTTGAAAAAAAGAGAAAAATCAAAAAATTATCAATTAACCTGCGCTTTTACTAGCAAAACAACTATCAGCGCAAAAATTGTTCCATCAACATATGAAAATAACTAATAAATTGTATGTTTTGCTTTAACAAGCTTCAATCTGGACAAACTTTAGCTACTCATATAAGCCTGTTAGGGTGCTAAAGTATGAACATACATACATACATACAAACATACATAGATACACACACACATATGTACATAGAAACGTCCCTGCAAAAAAATGTGCGATCAATCCCGAAAGAGATTTTCCCTCGATTCATCTCTTTCGAGAACAATCGGTCCACAATTAGTCCCCGATTGCTCCCGTACGGGTATAAATGTAGATTAATCGCTTTCATCCCGAACGGATATAAACGTAGATTAATCGCTTTCATTCCGAACGGGTACAAATCTAGATTCCTTAAATGTAGACATTTTACAAAAATATGCAATGTATTTAAAAAATTGTAGAACAACCGGTAAAACGAATTCAACACTCTTTCTTTTAATAACAATGATTAATAATAATTTTAACAAAATTTTGCCTAAAATATCCTATGAAAAAATCCTTTACATTACGCTCATATAATGCATACTCAAAACTTACAATTTTTTTAATTTATTTATTGAGATTTTTTTACAAAAGCAAAACATTATTTAAATATGCATGAACATTTACAATTTTTTAAGGAAAAATCTACATTTGTACCCGTTCGTGCTGAAAGCGATTAATCTACATTGGTAACCGTTCGGGTATACAAGTTGAACAATTAGTCTCTTCATAGGACATGCTCGAACAAATGCGATCAATTCACTCCATATAAAGGGATGTAAAATTGTATTAGTCGCATGCTCCCTTGCGATTGATCCCGGACACGTCCCGGATTAATCGCATTTTTTGCAGGGGTAAGAGCAAAGCAGAAAGTGGTGGCTACAACAACAACAACAAAGCAGAAAGCCGCTCACTTTTTGCCTTTACGCAATTTATTGTGGTATTTGCTAACAATTTGTAAGAAAGACCACTTGCTGCCTTGTTGCTGTTGTTGTTTACTGCTCAGCGGCAATCTTAATGGAAATCAAAAGAAGAAAAAAGCAAAAGCAATAGAAATTTAATACTTTAGTTTATTATTGAGCTGTTAAAAATGCTTTGGTTTGCTTAAAGGGTCAAACTTATACACACATGTATGTATATCAGTGGCGCACGCTTCATATAAGACGAAAAGCCCGGCTTGCCTAAATATTTTCGTTAATTTCATTTTACGAATTTCTTTAAAATCTGGTTATTTTATGCTTGAAATGTGTTTACTATTAAAGTTATTCAATATATTTACTACTTAAGTTCTCATGGCACGATAGCCCACCAACAACATTAACGTTGTACCGTAGCCTTACAAGAATACAGCCCGCTCTGTAACATTCGAAAACTTGCGCCTAAAAGCCTTCTAGGAAAATATCGTAAATACATCAACTCACGTGTATTTTGCTTGTACAGAGAATTACAGCACAGCCTGTGTTAGTGAGTATGTTTTAACCATTCCACACATGGGCTTTTATGAGGCTTTCAACACAGAATAACATGGTTTGTTTTCTCGCTTTCTCTAAGCAGAGACCAATTGCTTATTTTCAGAGTTAAATTGAAAAAAAAATGGCTATGCTTCATACATAGGCTTATTAACCAGCCAATTTTTTCTAGATCGCCACTGGTACATACATTTAGGTCAACACATTCCAGTCGTTGATGCCACGTGGGAGGACTTATTTTTTTGAGCCAATTGTGTGTCTGTAAACTAAAGCTTCCTGCCTTCAATTTACCACAGAGAAACAGCAGGAACTGACTTTTTTGAATTGAGTTTCTTTTCACCATCACCTCTTGTGCACAAAACAACAAATGCATCAACAAAGCAAAGTGCTATCAAGTAAAAAGCTATCGATGATGCTCAATGATATTAAAATGCAAACAACAATACTTAAATATAAATACATACATACGTGCATATGAATTTAAGTGCATATGTATGTACAAATGCATATATGCACTTGTAAGCATCTAACAAATGTGCTCTATTGATTTTTATTAGATAGAGAATTTGAAAATTACTATAAATAAATAGAAAGAGGATACAAGTAAAAATCGATACGTCCGTTAGGGAAGCAAGTCTTTACCTGAACAAATGCAATCATGCACGTATTGAATTGTTTTTGTATGCAAGTGCGTGCATGTGTGTTATTTGCTACCTTGTAAAATTCATATGTAGATGCATATGCGTGCAGGTATCAATACAACAACTATCAATGCACTGTGAGAGGTCAGATAAACACATGGCTATGTTTGCATGTATTTTTCTCAATATGCACAAATATTTTGTTGAATTCGATTCTAAATAAACGTATTTAGTTACTGGGCAAAGGGTTTACTTGAGTTTACATGCATAAAATTAGATTGAACCTCAAAGGGATGTTGGGAGAAGGAAGTTCAATATGAGTTCATATTAGGGTTGCCAGACGTACTGGTTTGATCAGTACAATACTGATTTTTCGTACCCCGTACTGAAGGTTTTAAAAACTTTAAGAAATACTGATTTTTTGGATTTTGTACTGATTTGTACTGATTTTTAGCCGACACTAAAAAAAATTCATTTTTATCACCCTGAACTGTTTTTAATTTTCCAACTGTTTTCATTTGACGTTTTTAATGCCGTGGTTATGCTTACGAGCAAAACACCGATGAAACTCGTAAACATTTTCGTCATCGGCGAGATGTGGTTACGCTTAAATCGATGATTAGAGCGCACATACACAATATAACAAATTATTACCCCGAACCGATTTTACAAGCTTAGTTAGACCTATCTTGGAATACGCATCTATTATTTGGAATCCCCACTACCAGTGTTTTTCAGATAAAATAGAATCTGTCCAAAAGCAGTTCCTGCTTTTTGCTTTGCGGAACTTTCGTTGGGACTCAGATTACATTCTTCCACCTTACACTTCTCGTTTAAAACTCATTAATTTGCCTTCACTTTCTAGTCGTAGAGAGATGCTTGGTATAGTTTTTATGGTTAAATTAATCACTGGACTTATAAATAGCCCATGCCTTCTAAGTGAGTTATATTTTAACGTTCCATGTAGAGTATCGAGGCATTTCAAGCCACTATTTGTGAAACCTTGCAAAACAAATTTCGAATTAAATGAACCATTCCGCCGCTTATGCCATGACTTTAATAATCACTCCAGCACGTTTGACACTTCAGACTCGCTTTTTATTATAAAAAAAATAGTTCTAGCCTCACTTAATAAATGATATACAATCAGCTGATGAATTTTGTTCTGTAGCTGAATAGTTTTAGATCTCGACACCTAACAAACCCCTTCCTGTACGACTCGGCACAAAAAAAAAAAAAAAAACAAAAAAAAAAACATATCCGTGCGTCATGCGGATTGGCGCCCCTCGCGTCGGTCGGGCGGGATATGGAGGGTAAACCGTTGGGTATTATTATTATTAAAAACCTTCGGCGTGCTGGGTGCTTATTTCACCCAACAAATTTGATCGATGTGAGAATCCGAAAATTCTCTCACTCGTCGGAGAGCACAACAATAATTACACGTTGCTCCTCGAGTATTGTCGCAAGCATAACCACGGCATAATTTTTGTGCACTCCGACGAGTGAGAGAATTTTCGGACTCTCGCATCGATCAAATTTACTGGGTGAAACAAGCACGCAGCATACCGAGAAACATGATTGACGACACGGAAACAAAAACAAAATGCCAGTAATACAGACGGGTTTCTCCGCAAATATTGTTTTTTTTTTTATTTTTTTTTTTTTTTGGAAGGCAATGTACTGATTTTTTCGCAGAATGCGTGTAGCAACATATTTGTTGCATATGACCTCTTATATGTATAAGTATAAGTTCGCATGCGCTGAAGAACATTACCAAGAGTTGTTGATTGGAATAAAATAAGTATTAAATATCAAAGGATGGTTAAGTTAGGCGTATGTCTTCAGTGACCATATTTGTATATGCTAATGAAACTTGGAATAGCACAATGCCGCAGCAACACTTAAACATTGATGGACATTTGCAAGGCTCTGGGCCTAACCTACACATTCTCTTGAAGTCTTTTCGTTGCAAAAAATTTTACTTCATCTTCGAAGTTCTCTCAAAATCTGCCAAGTTCAATATTTTCTTAGCAAATTTTCATGGGTTTTAAAGCCATCTGCTGATAGGAAAGAAGTTGAAGTGCAAAAAAAGAGCTGAAACTGAGCTGGTTGAGCTTCTTCATTTTCCTCTTCTATTTTACCACACGTGCAACAAATCATAATTAATTTGGGCGCTTTTGATTTTAGCTCTTAATGCGAATTAACGAAGCGTAAGTAAGAAAGATTTTTTGTGCCTACAGAGCAAAACACTTTTTTGGTACCTACATACAATAAACTGCAAAGAAACCAACAAACATACAAAAAAGCACACTTTCATTCCTAATAACACCGACTTAATTACATGAATATGCTTTGTTAACATGCACAGCTCCCTTGAGCTTATTTCTTGCATTTGTTTTACACGCGCTTAGAACACACAGTAGGTACACCTTTCATAAAGATGCTCATTACTTACATATGTATGTACATATGGAAATGTAGCACCACATAGGGAGCGCATACAAATATCAAAGCCAGGCCTCATTTCTATATCATCTTACAAGCGTCTAAAAAGAAAACAAAATTAGTTCTTAAATTCCATAGCGACACAAAGCAAACGAAGAAAGGCAGGCAGTCTTTGAGGCAAAAAAACAAAACCACAAATACAAACATATGTATCTCAGATTGTAGGTACTTATGTACATACATATGTATGCAGAGCTACACGTGCGCTTGCACAATTATCTAGAGGATAACCTGTCAAGCTCTTCGCTTTATACTCGTACAGGCATTACAGAACAGCTTCTAAGCAGGAAGCAATTCACAACGCCGCACAATGGGTGATTGCGGCCAAAAATAAATTCAAAATTAAAGTATGAGTAAAACCATTTTTTTAAACAGAGATCGACAGATACATCAAATTGTAATAAAAAAGCTTATATAAAAATTTTTGAGTATCTTTTCGTTTAGCCGTACAGGGTGCCCAAAGTTGAGCAAAAAATAGGTCCTTTTATTTCTCAATGAACACACCTCATACAAAACGCTCTTTCTCATTTAACTGTTAACCTACATACACGAATGATACATCGTTACATAGATAATGATTTTCTCTTTCAGAAAAAATAACTTAGTTGTAAATAGCGCTCACTGTTGAATTTATATGAATTTTCAAATATTCACAAAAAATGTCGATGATAAAAAAATTTTCCTCGACTTTGAATAAAAAAATAAAAAAACAAAAAATATTACCTCCTCAATTTTTTTTTATGCTTTGAAATAATATATTCTTAATCAAACTGCATTTTCACTTTAAAAATCCACTAAAACTGTGTTTTTGTAAATGCATTAATTATGTTACTTTTGACATTATGAAAAACGTGTATATTTAGGCGACTAATCGAATATTTCTCTATCGTCTTTCAGCAAATGGTCCATACTTTAAAATTATGAGGTAATTTTTTTTATCAGCGTTAATTGTTATCTTTGGCAGCTTTTTTATTTTAGAATATAAAAAAAAAAATTGTTAAAATTGTAAAATTTTAAAATGAAATTAAAAAAAAACAAAAAATATTACCTCCTCAATTTTTTAATATTTGATGCTCCTGTATGTCTTTTAAAAACTGGCGAAAAAATTGTAAAAATTCGTTTGCTCCATTTTGTTTTATGAACATTTTTATGGAAGGTGTTTTTTGAGTTTTGGTACATTTTTCCCATACAAAATGCCCAGAAGTATGCTTCAAAAAGTTTAAATTTTTTTGTATGGGGAATATTTGTCAAAATGGTGAAACTTAAATATCGATATTTCCAATTCTAATTAAGATATTCGAAGAAACTAAACGCTGTTTTCAAGGGTAATGATTTTGCTTTCAACTGCTTTAATCGAATTTGAGTGGAAAGTAATTATATAAAAGATATTAAGCAGGGAATAGAGCCAAAAAACGTGTTTTTTTCCTATTTGGGCATGAATATCTCAGAAACTAGAAACAATTTGGAAAATCTGACTCCAGACTCAGGTTTATCACACTGAAATCCTTTAGAAAAGTGTAATTTCATTTCCGGTATAAAATTTTTTTGAAATGCGATTTTTTTGTATGAAAGTTTTATGATAAATGCTTATAACATACTTAAAAGTGCATATATTTTTAATTTAAAAACGGTGAAGTGCTTTACCCTTTTTCCAAAATGATTACCGCATTTGATTTATATTTCAAAAATGTATACACTAATCAAAATGGAGCATTTTAGCTATAATAGTTAGGAAAATGCTGAAATTTCAAAAATACCGTTATATGGGAGGTGGGCGTATTTGTGGGTGGATTTTGTTCAAATTTTCACAGTTTACTAACTTCAACCAAAAAAGCTTAAGTTCCGAGTTTCAAGATTCTAGCTTAATTATTACTATTTTTGGCCGCGTTTGTATGGAGGTGCCCCCACTGTGCGCCGCAGCGCGCAATATGGAGTGCTCTCTGTGCTACACAGAGCCAAAAAGTTCACCTACAATCAAAGAGACTGCCACCTAAAAAAGCTATTTGGCCGAGGAGAGGGAGAGGGGACAAAATTGAAGAAATTTTTGCTAGAAATTCTTCTGGATTTTAGCTTGAATTTCTTCTTAAATTTATTTAAAAGGATATCGTCTGAAAACGAGGAGATAACTTCTTGTTTATTAATTTTTTATGTCATTTTGTAAAAAAAATTAAATTGTTAGAAGAAATCTGCTTGTTTTTAGGAGACAATTTTTATAAAGCAAATCAATAAGGACATCCTCTAATTTTTACTTGAACCTTTTTGAATTTATTAAAAAGGAAAACTTTTTATTTTTAAAAGAGCCCTTATTAATTCAAATTTTGCTTTAAACGTCTTAACATACGTACATACATACATATGTACATATATACTCGTACATACTAGAAGTATGCATAACAGTTATTGCATCAGCCACGTTTTATGCGTGCAATTACATGTTCAAGAAATTAAAAGGGAGAACTTTTTATTAAACGGTTTTATTTAGCTCACCCCGTTTGTTTTATTATTTATTCTTTATTCTTGGGTCAAATTTAGTAATTCAAATTTCACCCTCTTCCTGTCAACCGATTAATCTGAAATTTTGCACGCATGTATAACCCCGATGACAATGCAATATTATGAAAAAAAAAATTCCGATAGGTGGCGCGTGGGTCGCTATATTTACAAAAATCGCATTTATGGTCCTATTTGGCTGAAATTCGGAACATGTATTACTACCTTGAAAAGAAATATTTTCTTGAAAAAAAAAATTCCGCTAGGTGGCGCGTGGGTCGCTATATTTACAAAAATCGCATTTATGGTCCGATTTGGCTGAAATTCGGAACATGTATTACTACCTTGAAAAGAAATATTTTCTTAAAAAAAAATTCCGCTAGGTGGCGCGTGGGTCGCTATATTTACAAAAATCGCATTTATGGTCCGATTTGGCTGAAATTCGGAACATGTATTACTACCTTGAAAGGAAATATTTTCCTAAAAAAAACTTCCGATAGGTGGCGCGTGGGTCGCTATAGAGGCGTTGGACTGCAATAAACTAACGGGCAAGAAACCTTGCAATAATGAAGCACTAAATGAATTAAACAGAATGCGAAATAAAAACTAAAAACTAGAAAATAAAAATAGGTAAAAAAACTTTTTAAGTTAAACGGTTTTATGTTATACATACATTGCAATGTTTAAGATAAATGTACTAAAAACCAAAAAATAATAAAATAGATACAGTCGTGGGAATTATAAACATTTGCATAGACTAGACTAAAATAAAACCGGGGGGCACGTCAATTGTCTACAAATTATCGACTTAATGTGCGATAGAAGAATCGTTTAATTCGTCGTTAGGCAGTTGGCCCGCAGACGGTGAGGAAAATACTTACTATTTTCTTGCTCATGGAAATTCCAATAGTTATACACTCCATGTTAATAAAAGAGATGTTTCAACTAGTTTATCGTTGGACATTCACACGAGGAATCGTTTCACTGCTCGTAGTTTGTCTTTAATCGACAAAACATATGATAAAAGTACTACTCGCTCACCACTATGAAACCCTAAAACTCGCTTATAATCGAGCTTGCTAGCTTTTTTCCACATTCTAGCCCTACTTATCACACGTCCATCGTTGTCGGTTGAACAACTGCCTAATTATAGTGTAACATTACAAAACAAACATTTTAATCAACGATTGTAGACAATTGACGTGCCCCACGGTTTTATTTTAGTCTAGTCTATGCAAATGTTTATAATTCCCACGACTGTATCTATTTTATTATTTTTTGGTTTTTAGTACATTTATCTTAAACATTGCAATGTATGTATAACATAAAACCGTTTAACTTAAAAAGTTTTTTTACCTATTTTTATTTTTAAAAGAGCTCTTATGTATTTCCTCCGTTCGTCAATTTCACTACGGCTTTGCACATTTCTACAATTCTCAAACGATTAATGAAGCACTTGGTATAAAGAGTTTATTATGTCCATCTGCACTTATATGAAATGAAATGTTGCCCTTTGTCTGAATAAGTCCTAGGAAAATACTAGTTGACTAATTATGTTTTCCGATGAAAATCAAGATTCTCTTCTTAATAATATTAAACAGAGTTTCTTCTTAATTTTACAGGTTATCTGCTAAATTTATGTGAAAAGGTTTCCATATTTATTCTAGGAGTCATCTTCTAAATTTTATTTAATAGGTTTTCATCTTAGTTTTATAGGTTATCTCTTAAATTTTACTGAAAATGATTTCATCTAAAATCCACTGGTCATCTTCTTAATTATATTGAAAAGGTTTTCATATTAGTTTTACAGATTATCTACTTAGTTTTATTAAAATGAAATATCCAGTAATAATAAGACAGGCATCTTATTGGAGAGAAAGCATAGAGAAATCCGCTAAACTTTGTTCTAATTTATAGGGTATTTTAGGTGGTATTTTGGCTCTGTGTACTTCTTTCCCGGAAAAGTAAGTTGACAAGTTGTTAAACAAATAATTTAAGGAAAGTTTTTGCAATTTTCAAATTAACTCCTTCTATCGGCATGAACCTTTTCATGTAAAAAATTATTAAGGAAATTATTCAAATGGTAAGAGGATCTCTAGGCACGAGAGAAGAACCACTGAAAATGCTTCTTACTTCGATGTATTGTGGAATGAAATTTCGCCATCGAGTATCTTTTCTTGCTTCTTACGCCCTCCTTTTTTTTCTGGGTTTATATACAGTGTACCGCTGTGGTGCAGTGGGTAGAGTGCTCGCCTGCTATGCCAGAGGTCTCGGGTTCAAACCACGGTCCGAGCAAAACACCAAAACAATTTTTCTAATTAGTAAAAATCCAATTATTGGGTTTTTTAAGAGCAGCGGTCACCTCTCGGCAGTTGGCGGCATACCCTCCGAGAGTATTTCTGCCATGAAAAAGCTTCTCACAAAAAATGCATTCGCCGTTCGGAGCCGGCATAAAACTGTAGGTCCACCCAATTATTTATTTATTTATTTATTTAAAGTCTACTGAACATTTAAATTCTTAGGAAAAACAAAAAGGAGCACACCTCGAATTGAGAGAGAAGCTCGGCCATAAAACTCGTCAGAGTTATAATAGCGCCATTGTATTATATATTATATTATATACAGTGTACAGGCATATTAAGAAACACACACTTGAGTAATTATAATGTTGAATAAAATATTCTATACACACGCCTACATGTGAGATGAGTGCAGGGAGTAATAAAAGCATTCTAAGACTTTGCTTTATTTCGTGTGAATTTTGTGGTTTTGTTTGCAGTGCAAATTCTTGGAGCATACTTAATTATATTTGATATTGTCGAATAGAGTTGCTGTTGTGGTAAATAAATAAATAGAAGCCGCAAGCAACAAAAAGTACTGCTTTTGAGGCCCTTAAAGGCGAACTTCGCTTTTACACAAAGAATTAGTCAGAAACCATTTACATAGTTAGTTAGAATGCTAGTGAAACGAAAAATGCAGTTTGAATGCCTTTGCTTAGCCCCCGAAGTAAATCTGTATCACTTACACTATACAACAGCTCTTTCGGGGCGCGATTAATTCCCACACGGAATGAAATACCACTATCTATATAGTAAAACCCCCATAGCGGTTTGCTTTAAGAGGTAAATTTTTTTCTTATTGACATTTTAAATTTTAAAAATCTCGTATGAGTGATCTTTCAATAAATGAAAAGGGCGATATGATTTTATCGTATAGAAATATATTGTTAGGAAACATGTAGTAACACTGCACAAGCTTTAATTTCATAGAATACCTTAACCCTCTAACGCCCCAAAGAAGAGGTTGTTTTGTCCTCTTATTTATAAAGCCCGAAAAATAGCATTTTGAAGGTCGCTGGAGGGTTAAGATGTTCTATAAAATTATTTGCCACAAAATTTCACTAGTGGTCTGCTCAGACAAAATCTTTGTACAAGGAACCTAATAGTCCACAGAAGGCAAAAAACAATAGGCATTCCTTGGACTATGAAAAAAAAATTTTATGTTTTCTTTATACATACCTAGATGTTATTGTTCATACTCGTATGTATGTATGGATATTTGTATGCAATGAATGTTATAAAATTTCGAAAAAATCGAATAAAATCATGTATTAAGGATTTAACCAACAATCCTTGCTTTTAATCTGTTCAAAAAGTTGAAGCTGCCTTTTCCTCGAAATAAGTATGTATTTATATTTTAATTATCCACTTATAACAATAAAATGTGTTGAAAATACAACTTATTTATATGCACTAACATATGTGTTAACACACAAACACACGCACAGACACACATACACATACCCACATACACATATTATCGCTGCAGCAAATCGCGCTGGTTCCAGACTAGTGCAGAATTAGTTCAAAAAGAGGCAGGGTTGGTTCTCGTACTAGCCCAATGTAATGCTTTCAAGTGTCCTTTTTAACACGGCGATCTCTTTCGAAGTGGCAATTATGCTCCTCTGCCGAAATTTGGAACGCGTTCTAAACTACTTTCCATATGGACAATCCTCGGATAGTTCAAAAATCAGTAGTTCGGTGATAGTTCAAAAGGAATAACTTCAGCACTAGTTCAAAAATGTTCGGTGATAGTTCAAAAGGAAGCACTTCAGCACCAGTTCAAAAATGGTCGGTTTTTGGCAGCGCTTTGTTAAAATATAGTCCTCAGCCGGCAGAATTCTTAATACACTGAAAATAAATGCGGCATTATATTATAAAATACCAAACTTAATCCTACAAAAGGTGAAATTGTTACCATTCACCTACAAATGCCATGTGTAGTATTACTTTGATTGGATGTTTTTCCTTTTAACCAAGTTCCATTTGGTACTAACCAGTAAAAGACAGCAAACAGGAATATTATTGTAAAATGCAACATTTGTTGTTGCTCAACTTTCAAGTAATAGCGGTAAACATACGTTTTTCATGAAGTCACAATAATAAACTGTCCCGCTCTGCATCCATTTAGAACCAGTTCTGAGCTAGTTGTGAACTCTCTAGTTCCAGCCGGTGGTGTTTTGGGACTGTCCTTTATATTAGCTGCAAGGAAACATTTACTAAAATGCGTAACGATGCAATTAAAATGCTACTATTCGCAATAAAAATTTATTACCAATTGAAAGTTTCAAACATACTTTACACTCAAGTTACAAGCAAATGGCTGGGGCAAACATGCATGCGAACTTATGTGCAGACATATATGCAAGCACATGTATGTATGTATGTACAGAGAAACCTCCCCTAACGGACACCTCTCATAGGCGGACACCTCCCTTGAGCGGACATTTTTTCATGCACCAAGGTTTAGGTTCAATTTTTAGAACAAATTGCCCTCTCTTAAGCCTGGTTTTCATTAGGTCAAATTCACTGACGTCAAATCACTGTCCTAGATGACAATATGTCATTTTGAGTCAAATGTGTTTTCATTAGGTTTCAAAAACTGACATGAAGTCGATAGAGCAGTGTGGGTCAAAGATTTTTTGGTGTCAGTTGATTGACAGTCCGTTTTCATCTCCGCTGTCAAACGTGAAGTAAAAGCTTTTGACAGCCGGACAGCAAGGTCAGTTTTCTCACCCGTGGTTTTCTTGTGGTGGTGCTATTTCTAGGTTGCACAAAAACTTGGAATTCGTTTACTAATAACTCTTCCATTTTCTGATATTAAAATACTATTAACAAAATAAGTAAATAAATTTATAATACTCGCACAATCACAATCAGCTGTGCGCTCGACAAACCAGGGCCCCGGTGCAAAGGATTTTTTCGTTTGCTCCGCTTCCAAAATTTTTTGCTGCTCTTATGCCCATATGACACTACGTTTTTTTTCCGGTATTCTACAAGGTTTTTTGGAGTGAAGGAGATGGTCAAATACAGTTTTGCGTTGGTGCAAGCGAGCAAGCTATATTGAAAAAACCAAACGAAATACCAACAAAATACCATCTAGGCAGGTTTTTCTGACAATTGTTTTAAGTTGACAACTATAAAATAAATTATATATAAAATAAAAAATATATGGAAATACAAATTTTAAATTTGCCTCTTGTAAGCTTCTGCTTTGGCCGTAAGGGGAAAGAAGATGTCCGGAAGAAAAAGTATACTGCGCACTGGCTTCTCTTTATAACATGGAATACACAGCTACTCTGCCATCTGAGTTTCATAACTTTTATTGCAGTAATTTAAATTCAAATTTCCAAAAAAATTAATTCTTGAAATAAATATTATTTTCATTTAGTTTGAATGGCAATCAAATTGTTTTTGAGGGAGTTTTTGTCTCTTTTCAACCTACAGAAGAATTGTTTTTGTATTTTGACTTTCGGTGGATTTTCCACACCAAAAAAAAACAAGAAAAAAACGTAGTGTCATATAGGCAATAGCTCCCATCCTTTTTTTGCATAGGGCTCCGTTCTCGCTCCGATTTTTTATATATTGGCTCCGCTTCAAATCGACAAGACTGTTTTAAATCAGATACGACAATTTTTAATGATGAAAAGAGACGCTCAACGCTTACCTGAGATAAAGGTAAACTCGAACTATTTGGCATAATCTAGGGTCGCTTTAAAACCATCTTCGGTTTTAAACCTACCTTTATTCTCTATAGCAGGCCTGCTAAACGCTCTCGTATTGAAAGTACAAAGCTCAATACATCTACAAAATTTTTATATGCATTGAAACATTTTTTGCTCATTTAGATTTTTTTATGAATTCCAATAAAATATTAAGGGTCTTCATCTAAAGTGGTAAACTGCTGGTAAATGCGGTAAAGTGATAAAATATTAATTGTAATAAATTATCTGTCAAAATTTTTATGAAAATATATTTAAGCAAAGTTTATCACTTTACCGAACGATTTTGTTGCGTAAATTTATAAATTTCGGTAAAACTCAAGTCTGACACATTGTCAGTTTTACTTTTTCAATTTAAAAGAAGAAATTGTGGTTTCCTTCGGCATTTTTTTTTGTTTATTTTATTGGGTTTTTTTATTTATTAATCAAGTTGACACTGACAAGAGTTTAAACAATTATTTACCAAGGTGGTTTCATGTAAAAATGCGGATAAACTGATAAACTTTAAAAATTTATTACTTTATCACTTTAGATGAAGACCACTATTATTTTAGAATTTATTTTCAAATGGTAGTATCACATACATACAAATTTTTTTTTTATTTTTTATATGAAAATTATTTGAATACAAATTTTTTACAGTGCTTTCATATTTTGAATTTTTTTTTCATTACACTTTTGTTATTGTATATTTCGATTTCTTACGGCAGTTCTCGGGAGCTGTAATACAAAGTGCCTTTGCTCTGCACATAAAATATGAATCATAGGCACATATGTACATATAAAATTTTTTTATATCTGAGTGCTTATGGCAGTGCAAAGAAAATCTTATTTTTATATTTTTATTCGAAGGCTTTTCTTAACAAATCAGAAAAAATCGATTAAAAACCATGGACGCAAAATCAGTGAGCCATTCCTAATATACCTACATGTTTTTATTTATATCTTTTTATTGAATTAAGTTATAAGAATGGGGTTTTTACAGAAATATAGAGTTTTAAAAGGAGAATAATGTGGTATATGTAACTCAAAATCTTCTTAAGTCGACTTAAGCGGTTATTGCTTGTGGCCACAGATATAGATATATAAAGAGCTAGTGATTTTTAACTCCACTTCCAGCTTCTACCTGTAATTTGAGCTCCAGCTCCGCTCCGTGAAAAAGCCATAGCTCCTTAGCTCTTCGCTCCTTGACACGCTCCGTGGCCCTGCGAATCAGCTGTGAGCTTGACAAACGAAACAAGTTTGCCAACACGCTGGCAAATGAATTTTGTGTGTCAAATGTTGCCCAATGCGCTGGCAAACTACAATTTGAGTGTTTTCATATGGCTGTCATTTTATACGTGTTCTTGTCTGAATGTCGTGCGCTGTTCAAGGTGCTTGGGGAGTACTACGGATATAAGCAGTGAGTTTTTAACTCAAACCGAAAACGAAAAGTAATTATTTACAACTTTGTAATAAGCAAATTGTGTATTTTCGCATCCAGCAGCCAGCAAAGGTGTCATAAAAAATATAAATATGTGCATGTATAGACTTGTATGTGCGCAAATATAAGCAGATATCACTTCTTTAGCGGCTTTCAACAAAGAAGTGAGTGAGTATTAAAACAAAAATTATCTTGCATGAAAATTAATTGGATACAACAACAAAAGTAAAGTTGTGCGGCTTACCTGGTGCTCGCAATTTTATAAAATACCTGCACATATAAACACACATACGCAGAGAGATATAAATGCAGGTAGATGTGTAAGTGCATTAAATGCTTATCTCCAACAAAGCGTACCACACAATTGCGGCTGAGACACATACACAGAAAAAGCTAAAGTAGAGGCTGTAGAGGAAGCAGAAGTAAAAGCAGGATCAGTAAAGCATGAATGAAAATTAGCCAGTAGCAGCGACAGGTTGACGCGTGCACGCTTTTAATCCGTTGTCATGGTGGCGGTTGTGCGACGAGGACCGCGCGCGAACGAGTTGAATACCTATAAAATGGTGGTGGTGTGGTGATGGTGAAAAGGTGAAATGAATATTGCCACGTTGATGGCGACACCACAAATCACTGGGCTAGAGAAATGGCATGGCTTGCTTGAGATTTGAATAAATTTATGTTGGCAGCAGAAAGATTAAAACACCGTGAAAACGGCTTAAGTGTTGAATGAAAATTAGCGTGATTAAATAATGAATGAGCAGATGAAATGTCATTCAACCCTTTAAGCACAGCTTATTATAAGCAGTTTGAGAGCGTTTATCATCCAGCAGTTAATTTCGCCGCTAGAAACTGGCGTGTGGGCTAATGAACTGTAGCCTCGTGGTAATTGTTACTGGATGAAGCATGGCTCAATATTGGCTTTCCATGCAGAAAGGACTGGAGAGATGGTAAAATAGCTTAGCGTTGCGATGTTTCACGGGACGGAGGGCTCAGAGATGGCATGCGAAGTGGGAACGGTTATCTTCGCAACTCAGACAGACACTTCCGTATCAAGCAGACTTCCAGAAATGGCAAGCGTTTTTCAATGTCAAGGTTTCGCCATAGAGGAGGTCTGCAAAGTTCTACTTGCAACGGAAAGTACCAGTGTCGGAAACTGGAATTTTCTCGGAAGGCTCTAGGATCTGCAACGATTCCATCAGGCCTGGTCGGGCGGTGTAAGGAGTGGGTCATGAGCTTACAAATTAGATTGGCGTCTCTCCGATCTGGGTGCCGGCGCACCGCGACATCAAGGAAAACGAATAGGCTGATGAGCTGGAAAGGCGAAGATGCGCGCAAGGTTCTTGCGCCCCTGGGCTTCACCAAGAGCTGCATCTCTCGGCATTGGTTTGAGGAGGCCAAACCCAGATGGAAGCGATTGCAGAGCTGCAGGTGTCTGTAGCCTTCATACAATGAGATGTGTTTCTCAGTCATTCTAAAGTTGGACATTTGCTGCTTAACTGCTGTATTCACGGTACATTGGGTTATTAGTGCCCACGCGGTCCGATTGGGATTGGATCATAACACTCTGTTCCGCAGCTGTAATCTGCTTGCAGCGGGGTAGACGATGGAGCAACTGCTATGCGAGTTTCCTTCGCACTGCCGCCAAAGCAGAATGAAATTCCTGGGCAAGCTTTTCATCGACCTCTCGGAACTCTGGGACGTTAGGTCTGAGGTGCTTCTTAGACACCTAAACTCAAAAAGTTGGTTATAGGACGTAGCATCTGCCCTGGTTTCCAAATTTATATTCTCTTTTACTCTATTCTTCTGATTCTGGTTCTTTAGTCGCGAGTCGTGGTATCAAAACGGAATTTCGGCGCATATTGGAGTATGTGGGACTCGCCAGTCAAACCAGCCAACCAACACTCAAGTTGCGGAATAAATTAAAAAAAAAAAAATGTTTCATATACTCCCTCTCACCCTACATTGCAAACTCATACGCCCCAACAACTTCGCTATCAAAATTGTATGAAAGGAAGACATGACTAGGGATGGCAAAAAAAATGAAATAACCGATTAACCGCTTTTTAGGTTAATCGAAAGCGTTCGATTATTAATCGCGAATAATTGTGGGAAACTAACCGATTAAACCCGTTTTTCGATTACAATTATTCCTTTAAAAAAATATATATATAATAAACGAAAAAAATCGTAATTTATTAGGAAAAATCGTCTATTCGGGAACTGGAGGGAACACTTATTGCGGTTTTTGGGATATACTCACAAAACAGTAGGTAGCCGAATTCGGACTCGGATGAAAAGGCGGAATTTCTCAACTTCGATTATTTTCGACTTGAGAGGAAAAAGGTTAATCGAAAAAATAATCAAAAGGAAAAAAGCGATACATTTTAACCGTTAATCGAAAGAAATTAACCGATTATAATCGTTTTTCCGGTTATTGTTGCCATCCCTAGACATGACTTTGAAACCTCTAATAACTAGAAGAAAAATGACTATGCTCATTGAAATATCGTGCTCGAGTTAATATTAACCAAATTTTCGTCTACCAGCAGAGTGTAATTTTGTGATACCTCAAGGAAAATGTTCAAGCTTAGTAAAAACCCACCTTTCATATGAGTACCTATAAGCATTTTAATATTCACGCAGCAAAAATAGATTTAGCAAAAACTCACCTAACGCATTCAAAAGGAAAAAAGTGAACACCATTTTGTATGCAATAATCGTATCAGCAGCTGCTCGATAACAAAAAAAGAAATCTGGAAAAAAGAAAATCTTAAGCCAAACTGTTTGATAATGCCGACACGATTTGCTTGGTTAGCTAATCAAATGGGCATGTCTGACACGCAGATTATGGGTCACATGGTACAATAGATATTATGGGTCAGTAAATATTGAGACGCACATGCGAGCATATGTTTCTTTAGCAGTTGTGTGTATGTATGCTAATGCGTATTTGCTTAGTTGCTTTGTTGCTTATATACTTACTTAGCATACATATCGTATAAGCAATCAAGGCTTGTCATCGTTAGCTTAAAGGATAATAGGAATAGATTGACTTTTGAACTTTTTTGCTATTTTTTCTTTTATGTGCGTATTTGTACATGCATGCGTGTAGGCATGTATATATGTATGTTACTAAGGTTTGCAGGCTTAGTAATGTAAGACTCTTAGATGCCATTTTCATTAACAAATCGCTGTCGTAGAATTTTTTCACTAACTCATGTGCACATACATACATACATATGTGTATGTATTTATATTTATTTATATGTATGTATGTAGGTTGATATGTAAGTTAAGTATTATATGAACTCATTTAAATGCATAAGCACGTTTAGTAACTAAAGGCCCTCGGCAACTTACAATCTTGCATGACAAGCAGTGCATATGTGTGAGTGTCGGGTGATTGGCGCAAATATCAAAAATTTTTGATTTTCGTCGCCGCGAGCAGATAGCGAGCCGACAATAAGTACGTGTAGCACGACGGCTGCCGATTGCACTCACACCATCAAAAAAACACTAACACATATGCACTGCTTGTCATGCAAGATTGTAAGTTGCCGAGGGCCTTTAAACCATATGCTTTACCTTCGCTATTTCGTTGAAAATCAATACGCTTCACACTGGTCAGCCCCCATACACAAAAGTCAAAAACGTTGGTGCTTGAAAAAGAAACTTCTGTCATGCATTTCCGTAGGAACTATATTGAATTTTATGGAAAACCTCCTTCTAACGCAATAGCCACCATTAAATGTTACTTTGGCTCATTTAAAAACACATTTGAAAAAAATTTTTCCTGGAAAAAATTTGTGTAAATAAGTGTATTATGATTTTTGCGATATTTCAAGTTTGAGTGCTAAAAAAATGCGGATAACTGTGGAAACGCAAGAAAAACGTATGTTTCATGATTTAGCGAAAGAAAACAGTGAAAACAATTTATTTTAGCAAAATACAAGATGAAGAAATCTTGGCTTTTCTATGAGCGTAATTTTCAAGCATTAGCATTTTCATTTAAACTTTTAACAATTAAGGACCACTCTGGACCAGGTTTTATAAGCAGATTCGAGTTCTTTCAAGTCTTCTCTTAAGAAGCCTGTTTATACATTTTTCCCTTTTTTTCCCCTTTTTCTTAAAATATCATATTAACTAATCTATACAAAATATTGTTACCCTTTTACGATTTTTGTACATATTTACATCGACTGTTTTCGATAAAACTTTATTTTCGATAAAATCTGAGTAATTGAGTTTTGTCCCACTCGCCATACAATTTTTTTTTTGATCCCGCGAAATATCGCGGAACAATTTTTTATACCTTTCATGAGAATGAAATGGTATTATAACTTAGTGCCAAAAAATTTTTGTCGAAAGTACCAGAAGGAAGCGTGGGGGACCCACCAAAATATATACCGATATGGTCAGAATCACGAGCTGAGTCGATTAAGCCATGTCCGTCTGTCCGTCTGTCTGTCTGTCCGTCCCTCCGTCTGTGTGAACGCAAACTAGTCCCTCAGTTTTTGAGATATCTGAATGAAATTCGGAACACAGGTATGTTGTTATATGCAGCTGATCATTTGTCGGAACCGGCCGAATCGGACCACTATAACATATAGAAAACAACCGATTATTCAGATATACATGAAATTTTTGGATGTAATTTGTGCATAACTTCCCAATTTAAACAGCTAAGGACGTGAAACTTTGAAGTAAATGTACCCATTTTGGCCCAAAAAAGGTTACCGAAAATTGTCAAGATCGGACCACTATAACATATAGTTCCACAACATCCGATTATTCAGATATACACATTTTGGTGTATAACTCCTCCATTTTAACAGCTAACGGCCTGAAATTTTGAAGTATTTGTACCCATATGGGCCCAAACGGGATTACCGAAAATTGTCAAGATCGGACCACTATAACATACAGCTCCCATACAACCGATTGTTCAGATATGGACATTTTGGTGTGTAGCTCCTCCATTTAAATAGCCAAGACACCATTTTTTCTAATAAATCTTTCCATAAATAACCCACAGAATTAAAATTATAAATTAAACTTAATCAGGCTATGTACATACATAGGTAACTTTTCATTTCCCCACTCATGAGAGGTATGAAGTCTTCGGTACGGCCGAAGACAGCCGCGCTTTTACTTGTTTTATTGTAACTTTGTTATTTGACATCGGATTTTTAAAATCGAAATGTCATTAGTTTAATCTTTGGAAGCTGTATATTTTCTTCTAATGTCCTTTTGACCCATGAAGTCGTTTTCACATAGTTCAGTCACCTAACCAAGTTTTTCGCCCAAAATATCCTTTTTGTTTCACAAGAAAAAAATCGCCAAAAATAAAATATTTATCGGATCTCTCTGATATTACGCTTACAAGTCTTTGCAATTAAACCGGCAAATTTTTAAAAGAATAAAACTTTCCTGATTTTTACAACTTTTTATAAAAACTTAATTTGAAAATCAAAATTTTTTCAAAAATCGCAAAAAATCCACAAAATTTTGACTTTGACCAGCTTTCGCTCAGCGAGTTTTTTTTTGAAGCGTATTTTAATTGCCTTTCGAACGAGATGCTGCTTGCATTTATCGCATTTGTAACTCCAGAGAAAATAATTTTTGAATGAAGTGATAACAAAAAAACACAAAATTACCGTTATCTCAAAAACCTATGTAACTATACCAAAGATTAAAAAAAAATTGTTCCAAGCTCAGCAGGTCAATTCCTATCCTCCCCCATTCCTGGTTTTCTTGTTTTTTTTTTTTGGCTGTAAACTAGCGTTAGTGGTGGGCGTGGATTACAACATATATGCTTTTAATTTTTCTGAAAGATGAGTCGTATAGTGGGACACCCATGATTCAAATAAAGAAGATTGTGCATTCAGCGGTACCGCTATGCGTTCATCCAAAATTTGACAGAATCAGCTGATTTAGTGACGTAGTAACATAAATTCTCTTTCACCCAGTTTCGTTTCCGGTTTTCTAATAACTAAAGATTGTGTGCGATAAATGTTAAATTTATGTTAAAAAGCTATTTTAAATAAAGAAAAATGAAGTGACGCGTATTTATTTGTGTTAATAATAGATCAATAAAGGTATTTTTTACATGTTTGCAAATTTTCTTTCTCGTCGATATCGTAGTTGATGACGTACTAACCAAAATGAACCCAGTCTCACGGATGAATATTTTGCTGAATATGGCTGAGTGCACAATCTTCTTTATTTGAATCATATGGGACACCAATGTGCCAAATTTGGTTTCGGTAGGTCCATCTGTTTCCAAGAAATTGAGTTTTGTCCCACTCTCCATACAAATGAGACCAGTGTGCGCTTGTATAATGACATATCAAAAAAAAAACCCAAAGGAAGACATAACAAGGATTTATTTTTTGTTGTTTGTTTTTGCGGCAGGATAAGAATGCGATGAATTTCCGTCATCCCATGTCAAGTTTGATTTGGTTATAAACCGGTTTCGGTGATGTACCTTCTTCAGTATCTTTTTTCGTTCTCAGAGAGCATTATATCAAATGATAAGGACTTCAGCGCACCAAAAGTAAAAATATGCCAATATACAGACGCTTCTAATTTCCTGGAATGTAAATATGTAAACATGTTTGAACATGTTATAATAATAACAATAAATAAAATGTAATGCACAGGCATGTATATGACTCTAGCGAGTTTAAGGCCCAGCTTCGCTCCCTATTCGAGGGATGCTCCTTAATGCTTGTTTTCCCTCTCAATTGGGCTACAATTTTTTAGATAATATTGGTCGACTTCAATAGGAATGAATGAATGAATGCAATAGGAAATGAGAAGAAATATAAAAAAATATTTAACATTCTGCAAGCTTAAATAAATAATCGCACTTATTTGCATATTTTCTGCCCAAATTACATATCGCAGCTGGCTTTGCATGTACAAACATGCATAAACATATACATACGTAGCTTTAAGCATAACACAACGCGTGATCGAACTTTTCCAATCAGCACGTGCTAAATTTTTTTTTTTTTTGTTGCTTTACATTTTTTGCAATTTTGAAATTGTATCTCTCTCCACTCGCAGCACATTAGGCCGCAAATCTCTGATGTGCAGCTGATAAATTAAATTCTCACGTACACACGCGCGCGCAAATGTTGCAATCATGCACGATTACAAAATTCTCGATTGAATGGTTTTCAAATAACGCACACAAATGCATAGACATGAACACATTTGTACAGAGACACACATAAACATGCACACTTAAGTGCATATGGGCCAAGCATTCAGCGTGCTACGTGAAATTGTTCCCTTTTTTATTTGCGAATTTTGTAATCACATTTAGTGGCGGCGCGATTACTCTCTCCGCAATCGATTTTCAAGTGTTGTAGTTGGTTGTTGGGGGACTAAAAGGCATGACAATAAAGTGCGGTTATTTGGTTCAGCGTTAGTGGTACGTACATACGTATGTACGTAGTGCGCAAACCAAACCTTTGACTTTGCGCCGAGCACAAAAATGCGTAAAAATATGCGCGAAATTGCAATTTTGATGAGCTTTGCCGCGGACGCGGCAGGGGCGATTGGGGGCTGAGCGCACTTTTTCCCTAAGCAATAATTGGATTTTAAAGAATGAAATGAATGTGCGAACTGAACTGAGTGTGTTTATGTGTGGGCATATCCACATGCATGAACATGTCTAATGCATGCAGTTGTCTAATGAATTAAATGGAGGTTATGGCTGTTAAAATGCCATGTTGTGGATTATGAAAATTTTCTATATTTACACGTACACACAAATTGCATACGTAAATGCTTATAGAAATACACACATATGCACATATGTACATACGTATGTTTATTTTGCATTTCTATGCTTGCAAAATTCCAAATATGCATTATTTACATGTCTTACAAAATTCCAAAGCACACGTTGTGAATACATACATATGTATAATTAAATGGGAGCAAACGTGTATTTGATTGGACAACACTGCGTATGAGTGACATTTTCGATGAATTCCTATCGATTAATGACAATGAATGTTATTACATATTACATATCGATATCTCGATTTGATTATACGACATATGTATGTATGTACATTAGAGCGTATCGCCAGAAAAAGTTTAAAATGTTCCCCTCTGGTTCGAATGTTTACTCCTTGGAGATTTCAAAAATGGAAAAAAAATTTTTTTCGGCACCCTGTAAAAACAGCGAAATTCGTTTTTTGCTTATAACTTTTCTATTTGGTGTTTGATTTTAACGAGCAATATATTGTTGTAAAAGTTTTAACCCGTGTCATATTTCATCCATATAAGCCATTAACCTGCGACACAAACTTTAGCTTTTATTAAAATTTATTTAAAACCAACACCCTGTATTAAAAAAAAAATTTTGAATAAAGTAAATTTAGCCTTGAATTTAGTTTTGACATCATTATATGAGTAAAAAAGATTATTACTTATTAATATTAGCTCTGTTTAATGAACAAAAAAAAGTTCGGAGCAGGTTAGAGCAGAGCAAAATAGGGCAGCTGTCGAAATAGAGCAACATAGAGCAACTCAGAGCAGAAATGCCATGAAGAAGTACATAGTACACTCAAATGATCGATTGGAGCTCATTTAGAATTACAGAGCAACCATGCTTGCAATTTTATTCTGATACGGACTTGCAGGAACTACAAAATTCTAATGATGTTATAAAAATACCTGATTAATATTTCCAAACAGCAGTGATTGATACTAATTATACTAATTATAACCTATTAATTTACTTAGATTTTCTATGCCATTCTCTAAATACTGAGCGATTTAAACAGGTAGTAAGTGATTCTTGTACAGAAGTTGCCGACGAGGAACGCCTAGGTTATATACTCGCTAAAGTAAGTAGCCGAGAACATTACAGAAAATTAGAGCCAAGAAGAGATTTAGCATAAATGCATTACATTTATTTCCTCATTATATGCAGGTAAATATTCTTTTTATACCATTCATGGGAATGAAATGGTATTATAACTTTGTACCGAAACACGAATGGTGAAAGTACCAGAACGAGGCGTTGCAGACCTACGAAAATATATACCAATATGATCAGGATCATGAGCTGAGTCGATTAAGCCATGTCCGTCTGTCTGTCTCTCTGTTTAATCGCAAACTAGTCCCTCAATTTTTGAGATATCTACATGAAATTCGGAATGTGAGTGTATTTTTAGGAGAAGCTTATCATTTGTCGGAATCGGCCGAATCGGACCACTATATCATATAGCTGCCATACAACCGATTGTTCAGATATATATATTTTAGGGTATAACTTCTCCATCTAAATAATGACACTTCTTTTTCTAAGGAATCTTTGTATAAATTACCCAGAGAATTGAAAGTATAAATTAAACAATATCAGACTATGCAACTTTTCATTTCCCCATTCATGAAAGGTATGCAGTCTTTGGTACGTCCGAAGTTAGCCGCGCTCTTACTTGTTTTTCTTAGTATTCAGGAAACAATTTTTTTTTCAAATACAGGGTGTTGGATGTAGTAAAAATAGAATAAAAGCTGAACTTGGCATGATGGGCTAAAAGTTTCTATGGATGAAATATTGCCTTGGTGAATACCTTTCTAAAACTGTATCACTTTTGAAAATCGAACGTAAAATATAGAAGTTATAGAAAAAAAGCAAATTTCGCTGTTTTTACAGGGTGACAAAAAAATTAAAAAAATTTTTTTTGAAAACCTCATAAGGTAAGTGTTCAAACTGGGGGGGAACATTTTCAACTTTTTTTTCCTCCATACACCGTGATACGCTCTAATGTACATACATACATACATATATGAAGCGTGCCCGCTGCGTTGTAGTGGTTAGAGTGCTCGCTTGCTATGCCAGAGGTCCCAGATTCGAAACGAACCAAAAAAACGACACCAAAAAAATTGAAATTACGTTGGTCTGCAAAAAAAAAAATTGAATTCTTCTCATTTTTGGTTTGCTAAATGTTTTGTTATATAGCAATTAACTAAAATCGTTAGAAGAGGGTTCATGAAGGTAAATGAAAGATTCTCCATCATCAAAAAAATTTAAAATTAGAATTATCAGCTAAGTGGTTCAAATGCGATTACTTACCGACCAGTCGCATGTAGACTTAAACCAAGTGTCCAATTGAATAATACTCATCCCATCACTACCTGCTAACTGATAGACAATACTAAAGCGAAAAACGCTCAACAGGACCTACCTAAAAGAACAAAATAAGACGGCTACGTGACGTCCAAGGACCACACAGAACTATAGAGTGTACCGGTTTGACTGCAAACGGCAGGTATGAGGGATACAACTGACCATATAAAACCAATTTTATTGCGTATGTACATACATATCTTATATATATAAAAATGGTGTAAAAAATGTTACTAACCTCATCAGATGAGAACGGCTGGGCCGATTTCTGTAAATTTTTTTGTCAGTTGTTCGTATTCTCGAGGAGATGGTTCGTACGGAAGAAAATTTTGGAAAATCCCTCCGGAAAAGTTAGAAAACTGGAAAAATCGGTGTGTATGTGTGTATGTGTACATCTGTGGATGTGTGTCCTTTATAAACTCCCAAAGTAGCCAACCGTTCTTTATGAAATTTTCACAGTAGATTCATGTGGCGTCAGTGCACATAGTAGGGTATATAGAATTTGGAAAAAGTGGGAGCTTCCCGAAATACATGCCTAAATGAGGACCCAGATCGATCCAGCAAGTCTTCGAGCAATATTGGTATCAAATGAAAGGTGTTGAACAGGCCTTCAACATAAAGTTATTTTCATTGCGATACCTAGGCCGGGTTCCCAGATATGTGTTAAAACGTGGGACCGAGTGACCCTGGAAAGTTTCTGAGCGATATTGGTATCAAATGAAAGCTGTTGAGGAGGACTTCAACAAAGCGCTTTTTAAATAGTGATGCCTAGGCCGGGTTCTAAGATTTGGGCCAAAGCGTGGTCTCGGATAACCCCTGAATATTTTCGAGCGATATTGGTAGCAAATGAAAAGCGTTGAGCAGGCTTCCAAATACAGCTATTTTCATTGTGATTTCTAAGGCTGTTTCCCAGATAGGGATAGGGATAGGGATGGGGATAGGGATAGGGATAGGGATAGGGATAGGGATAGGGATAGCGATAAGGATAGGGATAGGGATAGGGATAGAGATAGGGATAGGGATAGGGATAGGGATAGGGATGGGGATAGGGATAGGGATAGGGATAGGGATAGCGATAAGGATAGGGATAGGGATAGGGATAGGGATAGAGATAGGGATAGGGATAGGGATAGGGATAGGGATAGAGATAGAGATAGAGATAGAGATAGAGATAGAGATAGAGATAGAGATAGAGATAGAGATAGAGATAGAGATAGAGATAGAGATAGAGATAGAGATAGAGATAGAGATAGAGATAGAGATAGAGATAGAGATAGAGATAGAGATAGAGATAGAGATAGAGATAGAGATAGAGATAGAGATAGAGATAGAGATAGAGATAGAGATAGAGATAGAGATAGAGATAGAGATAGAGATAGAGAAAAAGATAGAGATAGAGATAGAGATAGAGATAGAGATAGAGATAGAGATAGAGATAGAGATAGAGATAGAGAAAGAGATAGAGAGAGATAGAGATAGAGATAGAGATAGAGATAGAGATAGAGATAGAGATAGAGATAGAGATAGAGATAGAGATAGAGATAGAGATAGAGATAGAGATAGAGATAGAGATAGAGATAGAGATAGAGATAGAGATAGAGATAGAGATAGAGATAGAGATAGAGATAGAGATAGAGATAGAGATAGAGATAGAGATAGAGATAGAGATAGAGAAAGAAGAGATAGAGATAGAGATAGAGATAGAGATAGGGATAGGGATAAAGATTGAGATTGAAATAGAGATAGGGATTGAGATAGAGATAGGGATCGGGGGAAGTAGGTTTGTCGCAGTGAATATACCTATAACTTTTGTTCAGAGAATAGACACTTTTATTATTCGCAGTCATTAAGATGGACTCTAAGATAATGGTTAGCAATACGATAATCAAAGTTTTTTCTTTAGGCTTCATAGGAATAAATTTTAGCAGAACAACGTCTGCCGGGTCAGCTAGTTTATGTATACATAATTTGATATTTTTATCTTTAAGCAAAAAAACTAGGTACTTGCTGGAATAATTTGAGCGCCATTGCGTATACGTAACTAAATTGCGCTAACAGTTTTATGCATAGAGATACTATGAGGATATGTATACCCGATGGTATTTGCGTACATACATACTACTACATACATTTGTACACACAAACTCATATCGTAATTGTTTGCCTTCTTCTTTTTCCATTGCTCACTTGCTTCTTTCGTTTGTTTTAGACGATTTTCGCAATGTATTTTACGTTGATTTCGTTAACGAGTCTGTCTGGCCGGTTGGCCGCTATGCTTGTTTTTATTGTTCTTGCTGCTGGTGTAGCAAACAGTGGTGCTTCTTTGTTGTTGCTATTATTGCTATCGGTTAGCATTCGAAAGCCACTCACTGCTGCCTCTCTTGCGGCCAAGCGTCTTTTCTTCTGCTATTGTTGGCAATCTTTTTGCTTTATTGTTTGCCGTTGTTGCTACTGCTGTTGTTGTTGTTGTTGTTGCCTTTTGTTGTTGATTTGTCGACTAATTGAATTTTGGCGGGCAAATTAAATTTGCATGTTTGTTTTTTGTTTTTTTTTTTTTGCTGTTTGTGCAAAATGCAAAATGCAATGAATGAAAATGCCTGAAGCGCTTTGTGTTGTAGTATTTGTTGGGAACAGCTTGGTTGCTTTTAAGCTTGTTTGTTTAAGCGTGTATGCCTTTCGGTTCTTGTTAGTATGCATGTTTGTGCTTGTGCATGCCCTGTAGGGAAAATCTCTAGTTCCGAACTAGGTCGCTTCTAGTGCATTTTTCGACACTACTAGTGCGAGCTAAATCTCAAGTGACGCGATGGCCGACTAGCTAACGCATGTGCCTTTCAATCTGAGGGGTGCGGATTCGAATCCTGTCGGTGTCAAGGTGGATGATAATTTTTTTATTTTTTATTTTTTTTTTAACGAATATTTTTTTATTTATTTATTTAATAAAAGTTTACAACAATATTTAAAAAGTAATAAAATAAAAAAAAATTAAAAATAAGCCTGAGGGATCGGAAAAGCATAATTAGGGGAACATTTCATTTCATACAAGATGCAAATAGAAAACTCTTTATATAAAATGCTTCACTAAACATCTGAGAATTGCAGAAATATACAAAGCCGACGGCAATTGAACGAACGAAAAATTTTCATAGAATTTGTGTCACTTCGAAATTGCCTATAAATCAAAGTGTGTCTTATAATGGTCACTCAATTCACTCCTTCTGAACTGGTGAGGGTCTAACTACAATTGATCTAGTTCTCTTTTGACACCTTTTCGATAGTTCGGAACTAGAAATTTTGCTCACTAGTTATTGAGTTCCCTGCAGGGTGTCTGTGGGTATGTTTGTTTGCGTGTATTCTATGCAATGACTTTTGTCATGTTATTTTTAGGGTTTTGTGATTTTCGCCGTTTGGTTTTTGCCGCTTCAGGCCATAACTTTGGACCTTCTAATACTGCGGATATTCATTTAAATGAAATTGGTGATTTTATGTTCTCGTAATTGAATTCAGTGAATTTCAGTAAATGTAGAGCGAATGGGAGCGAATGTAGTTTTTCAGGATTGTTTGGTTTTTTGGATAAAATTGCCAATTAAGAAGAGGGGGAAAGTTCTGTTAAAGCTGATTTTTTAAAATAGCTTACGTAGAACTAAACTTAGATTAAAGTTTTGTTAAAGAAAAGTAAAAAAAAATTAAAGCGTGAATAACGGGTATTCATGAATATTGATGTGTAAACTGTTTCGGATTCGGATATTTATTCCCTTTTCCTTACTCCTTTTTTCCTGGTTTTCTATGGATTAAAAGGCGACTATCGTTTTTGTAATTTTTTGTTGTCATTGTGACTGCTACTATTTTGTTTTTTTTTGTTTGTTTTGGTTTTTGACTTTTGATTTTTTATGTTGTTTTGTTTTGTATTGCTCAGAAACATGCAAGATCATCCGAGTCCACGTTTGACCCATATCTGGAGACCCGGCCTAGGGGTCACAATGAAAAGAGCTTCATATCGAAGTCCCGCTCAAAACCTTTCATTCGATACCAATATTGCTCAGAAACATTTAAGGATCATCCGGGTCCTCGTTTTGACCCATATCTGGAGACCCGGCCTAGGGGTCACAATGAAAAGAGCTTCATATCGAAGTCCTGCTCAAACCCTTTCATTTGATACCAATATTGCTCAGAAACATTCAAGGATCATCCGGGTCCTCGTTTTGACCCATATCTGGAGACCCGGCCTAGGGGTAACAATGAAAAGAGCTTCATATCGAAGTCCCGCTCAAAACCTTTCATTCGATACCAATATTGCTCAGAAACATTTAAGGATCATCCGGGTCCACGTTTGACCCATATCTGGAGACCCGGCCTAGGGGTCACAATGAAAAGAGCTTCATATCGAAGTCCCGCTCAAAACCTTTCATTCGATACCAATATTGCTCAGAAACATTTAAGGATCATCCGGGTCCTCGTTTTGACCCATATCTGGAGACCCGGCCTAGGGGTCACAATGAAAAGAGCTTCATATCGAAGTCCTTCTCAAAACCTTTCATTTGATACCAATATTGCATAGAAAATTAGATAGGTAGATGTAGGTGTGCATATCCATACATTTGCATACATGTTCAAACAGGTTAGTCCTTTTTATTTTGCCTATCTGTCGCATTGTTGCAGAAAACAACAACAATAACAACTTCACTTCGCTTCGTTGCTGTTGTTGTTGATATTTGCATTTGCACGGCTATGCATGCAAGCATTTGTAAGTACATGTCTATCTACCTACCTACCACTGACAGTGCCAAGCGATTCACACGGACGCAGCAGTGCACTAACACAAAGGTCATTTACGTTTACGCGTAAACTTTACCTGTTTTTCGAAATCACTCCTAGCTACAGCAAAGATGTTTACACATCAAAAATAATATGTACATTGGACCGTATCCAAAAAAAAGTTCGCCATACGCCCCCATATGTTGTCATCTTAGAAAAAAGGTCCGGTACAAATTTTTATTTTATTTTCTTTTTTGACGCTGCTAGATGTCGCCAAAGTAAATTTTTCTTCATATCTTCGGCATTTATAGCCGGATCGCAAAGTTTATTTCATCGATCTCTTTGTCTTGAGAGGAGGGTTTATTTTATTTTATTTTAGAATTTATTTTCAAATGGTAGTACCACAAACATACAATTTTTTTTTTATTTTTTATATGAAAATTTTTTGAATATAAATTTTTTTTCAGTGCTTTAATTTTTTGAATTTTTTTTTCATTAGTGTAAATTTCGATTTCGGCAGTGCTCGAGCTCCTACACAAAGTGCCTTTGCTGTGCATATATGTACAATATGAATCATAGGCACTTAAATAGAATTTTTTTTATATCTGAGTGCTTATGGCAATGCAAAGAAGATTTAATTTTTATATTTGACGTGAAAATATGTATCTGTGCCTATGATTCGGAACAAAACAAAAACAATTATGCTTTGAGTGCCCATGAGCTGAGCAATCCTGCTCTATAACCTTAATAACCCTATGTGCACCATATTATTCTGACACCTGTTTTAGAACGTCTGGAAAAATAGTATTTTTAAGGTCGCCAGAGGCTCAAAATGTTCTAGAAAATTATTTGCCTAAAAAAGTTACTAGAAGTAAAAAAAAAGTTTTTAAAAAGAACCAAAACTTGGGACATATTGGAGTTTGGTCGTACGGCGAAAGGTTTTTTTTCTGGCGATACGGTCTAATGTACATATTTATGTTTGCACTTTCATATGCAAATACATACATATGTATATGAAAAATGTAACAACGCTCTTAATACAGACATTCACGCTCAAAATATTTTTAAGCTCCATTTACGCCGATTATGGCAGGAAGGATCATAAAACAACAATAACAACAACAACAACCAACCATTTTAATCGCCACATAAAACGTAAGAACCGGAAAATAGTTGAGCACGAACAAAAACAGCAAATGCAAATGTAAAGTAAAACGAAAAGCAAGGAAAAAAAACAAAAATCTAAGAGCAAACAGCAAACAGCAAAAACAAACAAAAACACGAAATTTACAAAAGCAAACAAAAACGCGTCGTCAACTACTAGCAAAATTTCAAAATAAGCGTTAACAAACGCTTGTTGCATGCCACATTTTGCGCGTGTGACATACGAACGCACAAACACATGCACTTGCAAGCCATGCCGTCAGACAGCGAGATGTGCTGGAGAGAGAAGGGTGTAAGAGTAGGTGTGAACAAGTGTAAGTGTGAGGCAACTGCTTCAAAGCCGGTGCATAGTGGTGGGTGTTGTTTTTATCTGTTTTTGTTGCTGCTGCTGTTGATTGCCGCTGGCAGTAATGTTGATGTAAACATTACTTCTTGGCACTTGGCAACACTTTGCAAACTAACAAAAAAAAAAAAATATACACACACACTCAGAGAAAAATGTGCCACACACTCAACTTGACAAGCGAAGCACTTCTTAGTTAGTTAGAGCAGGCAAGAGCGGCGGCGGCGGTGTGGCTGTTAAATTCTCGTTGACGCTGTCACGCTGTTTTGCTGCTGTCACGCTTTTTCGTTGTTTCGTTCGCGCCGCTGTTTGATTTACTTACTACATATACACATTCTTGCTTTTGACTTTTGTTTTTGCTTTTAGTCACTTAAGTTTGAACCAGCGCACGTCGACTTATGAGCTTTTTAGCTGCAGTTGCAAATGTAGTGTTGCCTCCCGCTCCTTTTTCGCTGCTTGCCCCTTTTGCTCTCTTGTCTGTCTGTCTGTGTTGTCTTGTGTTGATGTTTTGATTTAAGTGCGTCAAAAGTTGTCTTGCTGGCTTTGTCCTCCTGTCGCCTTTTCCGTGCGCGTCACACTCTTCGTGTCCTACAAATTGGTTGATGAAGCTGTTGCTGCTGCCCCTGCTGCTGTTACTCCTTCTGCTGCTGTTGCTGTTATTGCTTTTACTGTCTAAAAGCTTTTATTCTCTCATTTTTTTCGTTCATCACAATTTGCAGCGCGTTTTTTTTTTTTCGTTAGTCACACATTGACGTTTATTTATTAATATAACGTTGTTTTGTTTTTACACTTTATTGCTTAATAAATTTATTGTTGTTATTGTTGTTGTTGCTACTGTTTGCCTTCATCACTTCATTGCGCTATTTAATGTGCTTTTTCGGCGCAAACATTAGCATCCATCAAGGCTGCAGCTGTAACTACTTATGCGCTTACCACCACTTCAACAGCTTCAGCTCGTTGTGCCGCCTGCAAAGTTATAAAATCAGAAGCAAACGCGCAAAAAAAGAAAAGAAACAAAAAACTTAAAGCAAACATCAGCACAACGTTCAGTTATCTTTTTCATTTTCATGCTGACATTAATTAGTGTTTCCGTCGTTACCTCACCCGCTTCGCTCTCTCTCTCAACGTCCGCACTTTATGCCACGGCTGGCCAAACAATGACTCTTTTGGTCTGGTTGGTTGGTTTGAGTGGCGAGTCCCACAGACTCCAATTAGCGCCGAAACGCCGTTTTGATATCGCGACTCGTCATTAAAGAACCAGTACCAGAAGAATAAAGTAAAAAAGAATATCAGTTCGGAAACCTGGGCAGGTCCAGCACTCTATATCCATCATGTTGAGTTCAGACATCAAAGAAGCCCCTCAAGCCCAACGTGCTTGAGCCCGAGAGGTGAATAAAGGCTTGACAAGGAATTTTATTCTATCTAGGCAGTGCGAAAGAAACTTGTATAGCAGATGCTCCATCGCCTCCTCTGCCCCAGGAAGATTACAGCTGCGAGACAGAGTGTTATGGTCCAATCCCAGTTGAGCCGCGTGGGTACGAATAGCACAATGTCATGTGAATACCGCAGTTAAGCGGGAAATGTCACTCCTGTTTGGAATGGCTGACGATCGCATCTCAGTGTACGAAGGCCACAGACTATTGCAGACCCTGCAGGCATCCATCTGGTTTTAGTCTCCTCGAACCAGTGCGAAAGAGATGCGGCTCTTGGTGAAACCCAGGGGCCCAAGAACCTGCCGCGCCTTTGCGATATGAAGAGCCCAGCTTTGCCTGGCCAGCTCATCAGCTATTTCGATTTCCTTGACGTCGCGGTGCGTCGGAACCCAGATCAGAGAGACGCTACGTCGACTTGCTAAGCCCACTCCGTACACTGCCCGACCAGGCCTGATGGATCCGTGGCAGAACCTAGAGCCTTCATGACCAACCGAGAAAATTCCTATCCTCTTTCCGACACCGGCATTTTCCTTTGCAAGTAGAACCTTGCAGGACTTCTGTATGGCGAAAACTTCAAATTGAAAAACGCTCGCCGTGTCTGTGAGCCTGATTTATATAGAAGTATCCGGCTGAGTTGCGAAGATACCTGCTGCTAATCCACATGCCATCTTTGACGTGAAAACTGAAACATCGAATGTCAGAAGCTATTCCCCAGTACTTCTTGAATGGAAAGACAAAGACTTTGGCATACAACAACAACACTTTGGCTCAGTTTGATTCACAACAGTTGTTTACCTTAACAAATACTCGTCCTTGTTTATTGCATATGAAATTCTTGTTATATGGCTCCGTCAATCAAATTGCTTGACCACCCTTGCTTTATATTTCACTCTTACACACACATACAACTATCCCCTCCACTAGCATCGAAATAACTAATTTACATACATTCTTAGTATACATTTTACTATTTGCTACGGTTTCATGTTCGTCAACGAAACGAAGAGGAGTACGAAGGCCAGGTCTGCATAGGGAAGAGGGATGGTGGCAGAGATAGTGTTGCTTTCGCGTTTGTTCGGCGCTGTTGCTGCTGCTACCACTTCTACAAATTACTGCAAATAATTATTGTCGTGCAAAATTGCATGAACTTGACTGGCTTGCCTGCGTTGTTTTTGGTTGCGTTGTTGTTGTTCTGGCTAGCAATCAAGTGGTTGAATGTTGGGGCATCGCTTGTTAAGTGTGGTACGGCGCAGAGTGTGGGTTTTTAGGTGGTTTTCGGTTTTCAATGCTCATTTTTTATTTTTTTTTTTGTTTTTTTTTTTTGCACGTTACCACTCACTGCGGTGGCTTTGCGTTTTTTGCGCGCGCTTTTCAGCTTTCGGCGCTGTTCGCTAGTTCTTTGGCGCCAATTTGTGCGGCTTTTAATAGCTTACCAAATACTCGGATGCAAAGCAAAAAACAAAACAAGGCGAAAAAAATCATCATCATCAGCGCCATGAACACGTACTTAATATGACATGTGTGAGCGTTTAATTTTTTGCTTATAAATTTTTGTTTATTCTTGTTCTTGTTTTTCGTTTTTGTGGCTTGTTGACATTTTGTTATGTGAACATATTAACTTTTTGATATTCGTTAAGCACTTGCATAAGCAAAAACCAGAAAAACATCCAAAAGTTAATTTTCCTTTTTTAGCTTAACGCTTAAAATTTAAGCTTTATCTAACTGAATTTTTCTATGAAATTTTTTTTAAATTTAACTTAAAGGGCGCTCTTTTCTAAATTCCAATATTGCCATATTTATTATATGTATGATAACATTTATTATGCGATTTTGCGTTCATTAATTTCTTTCTTCTTCTTTTTCTTGCAGCTCATTCGCAATGCCGAAATTAAAATTGTTGCACATAAATTGCCAGCTGTGGGCATTAGTGCTTGTCAGCATCATATCGTTGGTGTACTGTAAGTAATCGCTGCAATATTTCTTCTTTCCATTACCATCACATTACCATTACCGTTACTATTATCTAACATTACCAGTACCATTACTAGTACGATTACAAGTACTATAACCAGTACTACCATTACAAGTACCACTAGAATAACCATTACCAGTACCATGACTAGTGCCATTACCAGTACATACTATAACAAGTATCATAACCAGTAACATTATCAATCCTGTTCACCAGTACCAGTACCAGTACCATTACCATTAATATTACCATTACCACTAACATTACTACTACCATTACCAGTATAATTATCATTGCCATTGCCATTACCATTACCATTAACACTAACATTAACATTACCATTACCATTAACATTATCATTACCTTTACCAGTACCAGTACCATTACCATTACCATTAATATTACCATTACCACTAACATTACTACTACCATTACCAGTATAATTATCATTGCCATTGCCATTACCATTACCATTAACATTACCATTAACATTATCATTACCTTTACCAGTACCAGTACCAGTACCAGTACCATTGCAATTACCAATACCAATACCATTACCATTAATATTACTATTAACATTACCATTACCATCACCATTACCCTTATCATTACCATTACCATTATCAGTACCATTACCATTATCGGTACCATTACCATTGTCGGTACTATTACCAGTATCATTACCATTACTTTCACATTTGTAATGATGCCTTCCATAAATTTTAATCTTCCAACTCTTCACAGCCGAAACAAATCGGCCGCCCGTCTTCACGCAAGTTCTCAATAATATCGTGCTGGATGAGAATGCTGCAGTCGGCACAGTGGTTGCACAACTGCAAGGTTATGATCCCGAAGGTAGTAATGTAACATTTGGTGCTTTTGGTTCGGAAAATTTCGAAGTTGATCCACAAACGGGTAAAATAACATTAACCAAACCGTTGGATCGTGAGCTGAAGGATAGTTTATCCTTCTATGTAACGATACGCGATAAAGTGAATGCCGATGGTGAATCGGAGCAAGATAATATAGTGCAAGTGCCCATTACGATTATTGTGTTGGATGATAATGATAATGCGCCGGAGTTTCAGAATGTGAGTTTCTAAGAAAAGAATTCTGATTAAAACATACTAATTCACCACAGATGTTATATTTCTAATCTATTTACATAAAAATATACACATTATATGCTCAAACCACTTACATTTACCTTTACATGCAAAATTTGTTTGTCAATTCTTCGCTTATACATCTGTATTTCCATTTCCGCTCTCTCACCACCCACATCCACATGCAGACACCGTACGAGGCGGATGTTAATGAAAATGCCGCCATTGGCACAACCATTTTCAATCAAATACTCGCAAGAGATCGTGATATTATCGGCGAAAGTCTCGATTTAAAATGCCTGCCGCAGGAGCAGAGTCCGGAAGCGTGCGACAAGTAAGTACCAATACCGACATGCAAACGAGCATGTTTGTACTTATTATATGTATATGCGCCGTGTTTACATTTCATAATTTATAACAACAACAACAATCTCTACATACAACAAGTATGCATGTATACATGTAAAATGTTAATATCCTGTTATTATAACGCCCATACTCATTCGTCATACTTACCTACATGCATCCTCTTTATAGATTCCGTTTGGAAGTGCTGTCGCGTGAGCCAACCATGCTGAAGGCCGCCGTTGTGCTGAACGACACGCTGAATTACAATCAACGCATGATTTATCATTTTCAAATTGAGGCAACGGTAAGTTTTAATGTGTATAAGTGTGTGTGTCTGCGTACAATCGGTGACAATCAAGCCTATTGATTGAGTTTTCTTTCTGATTTTTTCTGTTAAATGCGTAATTAAGCCTTTAAAAATTGTGTGCTTATTTCCTTCTATATATATATTTATCCTCCTCTGTTCCCTTTGATTATAATTTCGCTTCTTTTGCCTTTTATTCTTTACACAACAACAAGGATGGCGTTCATAAATCACAAACAAACTTCGAAGTACGCGTTAAGGATGTGCAAGATAAGCCGCCCGTGTTTCAGGGCTCGCTGTCGTCGGTCATCGATGAGGATAGTCCGATTGGCACGTTAGTGCTGAAGGTGCAGGCGCGCGATGGCGACACCGGTGAACCGAGGAAAATCGTTTACGATTTGTTAACAAGTAAGTGCCTTTATGTATCTACATATAAAATAATTAAGTTTATTAATGAACACAAAGTGCAGCCCGCCTGCCTTAACACAATTATCTCATTTATGTACTTATGTTATTGGTTGGTTGCTCGAAAGGAGATTCGTATTTTAAGTGCTTGAAAGTTTGCGTGAGGTGCTTACTTGCGCAATTAACTGCAAAAGCACTTGTGTCGTTTTAATTAAAGATCATTTTTGTACATATTTTTTATAATCCATATATTTAAATGTATGTACATATGTTTGTGCATTTACATTGCATTCTCTTTAGATCCCATGGACTATTTTTTGTTGGATGAGAAAAGCGGTGAATTGCGCACGGCGAAACCTTTGGATCGTGAGGCGCTGCCCGATAGCACTGGCTTGATTATGCTGACTGTTAGGGTAAGCTTAAATAAAATTTTTTTTTTCAATTTTTTTAATTGTTTTTTTTTTGTATCTATTTCTTATTTCTTATTTTTTTATTATTTCGTATTTTCTTTAATTTTTTATAATTTTTTTATTTTTACTTAGGTATTTTTTATTTTTTTATATTTTTATATAATTTTTTTATTTTTGAATTTTTTTTATTTTTTATTTTTTTTTTTTTATTCTTTTATTTTTTCTTTTCCTTTATTTTTTTATTTTCTTTTTCTTTCTTTTATTTTTTTATTTTTTAAATTTTTAAATTTTTTTTATTAATTTTCTTATTTTTTTATTTTTACTTAGGCATTTTTATTTTTTTATAATTTTTATTTATTTTTATTTCTACTGTTATTATTTTTCAATTTTTTTAATTCTATATTTTTTTTTTTATTTTTTCTTTTCCTTAATTTTTTTATTTTTATTTCATTTTTTTATTTTGTCTTATTTTTGAGTTTTTTTATTTTTACTTCATTTTTATTTTCGTATTTATTGCTTTTTAATTTTTATTTTTTAAATATTTTGTCATATTTCTTTATTTTGTACAACTTTTACAATTTTTCATTTTTTTATTATTTTTTTTTACTTTTTACTAATTCATTTTTAGTTTTCTTTTATTTTTTCATATTTTATTATTTGCCGTTTATTTTTAATTGCATTTTTATTTTTATGAATTCATTCATTCATATTTTTTAATACTTTTTTAATTTTTACACACGTTCTTATTTTATCATATTTTTTTACTTTTTTTTTAATTTTTTTCATTATTTTTTTTCTTTATTTATTTTTATTTTTACCAATTTTTTTTTACTTTATCTTAATTTTTATTTTCTATTTGTTATTTATTTATTATATTTTTTTATTTTTCTTATTTTCTAATTTTTTGTATTTTTGTATTTTTTTCTTTTTACTTATTTTTACTTTATTTATTATTACCTTATTCTTTTACTTTTTATTATTTTATTTTTTATTATTACTATTATTATTATTTTTATTAATTTTGTTATTTTTTTATTTATTTTTCTTATTATTTTTATTTATTATTTTCATTTTTTTATTTTTTTTTTGTACAGTTTGAAATCCCCTCATTGTAGCAACTTAAAGCGTCAACATGTACACCATATATTACTTCTATCTAAGATGCTCATATGTTTCCTTCTATTCCCCTTCCTTTCCCCCCATTTCAGGCCCGCGAGCTCATCAATGGCACACCCGCCAGCAATGATCCGCTAACCAGCGCCACCGCACAAGCCACCATAACTATACGTGATATCAACGATTCACCGCCCACCTTCAACAAGAAGGAATACGCGGTGTCACTGCAAGAGAATACCGCACCCGGCACACCGTTATCGCTCGATATGAATGTCACCGACCGTGATGTTGGCATCAATTCGAAATTCGCCCTACGTTTGGATGATGTGTCCGGTGTGTTTGAAGTGGAACCGAAATATGTAAATGGATTCTCACAAGTTAATATACGTGTCGGCAGCAATGGCACACTCGACTATGAGAATCCCAATCAACGTAAATTCATTGTGTTGCTGATTGCCGAGGAGACGGACACGCAACCGAAATTATCCTCCACTGCGACCATTACCATAACCGTTTTAGATGCAAATGATAATAAACCCCAATTCGAGCATGATGCGTATACGGCAAGCGTGTCGGAAGCAGCACTACCCGGCCAATATATCACAACCATAACGGCAAAGGATGTGGATTCTGGGCAGTTTGGTGATGCGGGCATACGTTATAGTTTATCGGGCACGGGCGCGGAATTGTTTCATGTTAATGAACAGACGGGCGTAATAACTTTGGCCGATTGTCATGCAAAGGTTAGTGGTGGAGCGGCAGGTGGTGTTGGCATTCGTCAGCGACGTCAATTGAACAACAATCACGCATCCGCATCGCACGTTGATGGAATGATGGATGGCGTTGGTGGTGGTGACGGTGGCGGTGCTGCTGTCAACGACTATGCGTCTCTATTGCCACTCTTGGATTTCGATAACTACAGTCATTTGCTATCATCCGCATCGACAGAGGATAATGAATCATCCGCTGCTTCGGCGTCGTCGTCGTCGTCACTCAACTTCAACGCATTGGAAGTCAACACAGAATCAACGGTTGAATATATGGTTGTGACACAATCGGAAGCACGCACCAACAGCGGTGGCAGTGGCAGCGTTAACGATGTCATTAGCGATACAGTCACGATGGCCGCTCCAAGCGCGCAAGCACCTGCTTTAGTAACACCAACAACAACAACAACCACAACAGCCACTCCAACTAAGGCGAATAGTCCAGTATATACGAGCAGTGGCTCCTTCCGCCTACCAACCACAGCTCAAACTGTCGCAAGCAGTGAGTTGGCGGCGCGTACGTGCTTGGACTATGAAACGGAGACCACGTATTTTCTATCATACAAAGTGAGTGATAAGTTAGTTGTTGGTATTTTCTTTTTATTGCTTTTGGTTCTTTCAACTCGTCATTATACCCGTTTGGCTTAGACACGGATAGTTTATGATTTAAACTAACGATGATTTGTAAAAGTGCTTAAATGGAATAGATGAATTGAGATTTTCCTCTATTAGTATCAACTTCCATCTTGTTAATGTTGAAAATTTTAAAATAAAGCGAAATATTAAATTATGACATTAGACTGTCTCTATAAAAAGAATTCTCCGACATCGATTAAATTGCATGATTATTTGGACTATTTTGCATTATTAATACCATTATTTGATTATTTTAAATTATTTCTAATTTTTATTATTTTTTTTTATTACATTAATTAATTTTATTTGCATGAATATTTGGATTATTTCAATTATTTTTAAATTTTTTAATTGCAAAATTATTTTCATTGTTTTTGTGTCTTTATTTATATTTTTATTATTCTATGATTATTTGATTATTTGATTATTTTCAATTATTTCTAATTATTATTATTATTTTTTTTATTACATGGCTAATCAATCGATTAATTAATTTTAATTGCATGATTATTTGATTATTTTCAATTATTTTTAAATTTTGTAATTACAAAATTATTTTCATTGTTTTGGTGTTTTTATTTTTTTTTAATTCCATAATTATTTGGTTATTTTCAGTTATTTTTGTCTTTTCTATTGCATGATTAATACATTCTTTAATTTTAATTGCATGGCTAATTAATCGATTAATTAATTCTAATTGCATAATTATTGGATTATTTTCAATTATTTTAAAATAGTTTAATTGCATGATTATTTGATTGTTTTTTTCTATTTTTTTTTTAATTGCATGATTAATACAATTATTTAATTATTTTCAATTATTTCTGATTATTTTTTTATTACATGACTAACCGATTAATTAAGTTTAGTTTCATGATTTAGTTTTAGTTTCAATCATTTAATTTAATTACATGATTAGTTAATTAATCGATTCATTAATTTTAATTGCATGATTATTTCGATTATTTTGTATTATTTCTCAAATTTTCATTACACGATTATTTAATTATTTTCAATAATTTTCAATCAATTTTTTTTAATTTAATTTTTTTAATTGCATGATTAATACAATTACTTAATTATATTCAATCATTCCTAATGTTTTTTTAGTTACGTGATTGATTAATTAGTCGATTAATTATTTTTATTCTAGCCTGAAAAATGTTGTTTTGTATGAAAAAAACTATTTAAAAATAATCTTATAAGAAGAAATAGTCGTAATTAAAAATAATCAAACAATTAAAAACTATCAAACAATTAAAGATAATCATACAAAAAAATTAGTTGATTGTATGATTATTTTAGATTATTTTTTTAATATCTATTAATCATGATTATTTTTTAAAATCTTTAATTTAATTGCTTATTAGTTGCAAGGTAATTGTAAGACAATTAAAAATGATTAAAATTTAAAGATGCGAAAATATTAATCATTTTAATTTTAATGGGAATTTTTAATCACTTAAACTCACTATGGGGTATATATTGCTTAAATGTAAACAATCTTGGACTTTCTTCCCTTACTTATTAATGTTTAATGTTTCCTTTGCCTTTGTCCGTGCTACTTGTTTTAAATAAATTTGAGTTTGTTTTTACGACTTTGGTTTCGCATTTCCGCAATTTCCACGGCTCCTTCAACCCTACGCTTTCAATTAATCTTCATTTCATCTCTTCATTTCCACTTTCTCCACTTTCTATTTCCTTTATTGATTTATTTATTTTAATCTTATTCGCCCACGCAGGCAACCGACGATGGCGGTCAAGGCCAAACATCTGTTGTGGCGTTACGCATCACCGTCACCGATGCCAACGATTCGCCGCCACAATGTGAGTCGCCGTTGTATCGTGCCGCCGTCGATGAGGGCGCGCACGTGTTCGATTCGCCGTTGGTGGTGCGAGCGCGCGACGCCGATACAATTTCCGATATAAGCTATCGCATTATTGAAGCTGGTGATGAGCAAATTGCCAGCATTTTTACAATTGACAAACGTTCGGGCCAAATAACGATACGGCCAAATGCAACGTTGGATGTGACACGCTTGAAGCGTGACTATTTGACGTTTGCGGTGGAGGCAAGCGATGGCGTCTACACCACCCAGTGTGGTGTCAATATAACGGTACGCGATGTAAATAATCATGCACCGCATTTCGTGGCCGATGCATATTCGGCGGTGGTGGAGGAGAATTCCGAAATTGGCACAAGTGTGGAGAAGCTGCAGGCAGTGGATTTGGATTCGGGAATAAATGCGGAAATTAGGTAAGGGGAGGGTATGGTTTGTTAGTTGGCTGGTGGCGGACGGTTTTAAAGCATTTAAGAAAATTGTTTGGAGTCTTAATTTTTGTGCATGTTTACTTTAGATATCGCATTGAGCATGGCAGTTTTAATGATTTTGGCATTGATGAACGCACCGGCGATGTTTTTGTCTCACGCAAGCTGGACTATGATCGTCGTAATACTTATCAAATTGAGGTGTTGGCCACAGATCTGGGCACGCCAAGTCTTTCGGGCACCGCGACGCTTGTGGTTACAGTAAACAATAGCAATGATAAGGATCCTTATTTCACGCCACCAACGCAACATGTAGAGGTTAGTACGTTGGAACTAAGTATATATAGCTCTGCCTTTAATAGACAAGAGACTTTGTCACATTTAAGGGTTGAAATGCCTTTGAAGAGAGAGAGAGAGTTCCTAAGTATTTTTTTATTCTTAACCTTTTTTTATGCCCCCTTTTTCAAGGTTCCCGAAGATGCACCAGTTGGCACATTAGTTCACACTCTAGTCGCAATTGATCCAGATATACCCACTTATAGCGCATTGGAATTTGCTGGCACAGATGTAACCGCCATCGATAAGGATGGCAAGGAGGTGCCAAATAGTGAACAATTCAAAGAATATTTCACAATAAATCGTAAAGGACAAGTGATTGTGAATAAGGAGCTCAATCGTGATCTCTTTGCGGCAAGTTAAAGCTAACCAGAAAAAAAATACCTCGATTGAGCTTGAAAATCATTTAATTTCTCCATTCCCGCTACAGGTTATACGCATTAATGTGCTTGTAACGGATAGCACCGCGCCAACTGTGCAACAAGGACGTGGCCTGCTTAATATACAAATCACAGATGTAAATAAAACGCCACCGGTAAGTTAAACACATGGAAATTTCGCACGCCTTTTTATTATTAAGTATTTTGCTTTCTGTTTATTGTTTTCCTTTCCTTTTATTATCCCATTTTTATTGTTTTCCCATTTTTATTGCGAGTATTCTTACCCTTTTTCTTATGTGTTTGCTAAATCAAGCTCTCCTTGCGCAAGAAGAGCTCCGGTTCGTTTCCGCTTACAAGCACTGTCTGCGAATCACTAAACGCATTGTTGTAGCTTAAGCTATTATAGAAATCTCTATAAAGATTGCTAAATGTGTGAAAGTGAAGAGAAAAGGAGTAATTTAATTAAAGTAAATCCTATGACTTCTTCCGACACTCACAGCTTTGACATGCCAATGCTTATTTGTAGCAGATTTTGCGCTAGAAATATGAAATATACTGGATATTTGCACGGCATAAAATAACGTACGGTTACAGTGCCGAGCACGATATCCAATGTGGTGAAAAATATATTCTCCACTACTTGTGCGATGATGGATGGTGTGAGTAGTTCGGGTGCCTCGTCGGCCAAAATTGGTAGCCTAAAAATGGTGGAAGTGTGAATATATGAATATGAATATGAATATGAATATGAATATGAATATGAATATGAATATGAATATGAATATGAATATGAATATGAATATGAATATGAATATGAATATGAATATGAATATGAATATGAATATGAATATGAATATGAATATGAATATGAATATGAATATGAATATGAATATGAATATGAATATGAATATGAATATGAATATGAATATGAATATGAATATGAATATGAATATGAATATGAATATGAATATGAATATGAATATGAATATGAATATGAATATGAATATGAATATGAATATGAATATGAATATGAATATGAATATGAATATGAATATGAATATGAATATGAATATGAATATGAATATGAATATGAATATGAATATGAATATGAATATGAATATGAATATGAATATGAATATGAATATGAATATGAATATGAATATGAATATGAATATGAATATGAATATGAATATGAATATGAATATGAATATGAATATGAATATGAATATGAATATGAATATGAATATGAATATGAATATGAATATGAATATGAATATGAATATGAATATGAATATGAATATGAATATGAATATGAATATGAATATGAATATGAATATGAATATGAATATGAATATGAATATGAATATGAATATGAATATGAATATGAATATGAATATGAATATGAATATGAATATGAATATGAATATGAATATGAATATGAATATGAATATGAATATGAATATGAATATGAATATGAATATTTATTTATTTATTTATTTATTTATTTATTTCAAGTCTATAACAAAATTGTCTTACAGACTAGATGACAAAGAGTAAGTAGAATTAAAATTACTATACACATACAACTAGTAAGATACTTATAATATATAAAATTGAGATCAACTATGGAAGATGACTACAAAGAAAGTAGTGTTTCAATTTGGTTTTTAGAACAAATTTTGATTCACATAAATCCAAGTCTAAAGAAATTGCGAAGAAGTTATACTCTGAAAGTGCTCTATTGACAGGAGCATTAGCGGTGTAGATTGTTTTGCATAAGCTAATACGAAATACGTCAAACCGGCGAATGTTTCTATTTGGAATATTGAACGGCAACCTCTCAAGCAGAGAAGGGCAGTCAATCCTACCCGTTGCTACATCTGAAATGCAAGATATGGCTAAGAGAGTTCGTCTATTGCATAAAGACGGAAGACCAATCAAACGGCAACGCGATTCATAGGACGGAATCGGATGCGAAAAATATGAATACATATGAATGTGCTTCTTTTCTAGAAGCAAGGAGCAGAGCCTCGATGATTTCTATTCACTACTCCCTTTCGATTATCTTAACATACTAGACAAAAACTCTCCTCATGACCGATTTACTATCTAATACACATACATACATAACATACATATGTATACTCACATGGCTATAATATTCGCTGATAAACCCACATAGCCCATAAAGAATTTTGCAAAAAGTACCGAAGATATAAATAAAATATAAAGTTGTGCGATAATCGGATTTTGGCTGGATGTGGCAAGCAGTTGGCGTATCTGCAATGGTAATTTTAAGTACTACATATTTTCAAAAACTAATAAACGCTTAAAGCACTCACAGTAAATATATCTTTGCCCAGCTTGCGCGGATTCAATGTCGCAGCTTTATGTAAAATTGTAAAAACATTTACAAATAGTATTCGAAATTTCTCGTATGGTATGTCGTATGATTCTATGGCTGGCTTGATGATTATAGCAGCCATTGGGTGAGTGGAGTAGAATACAAGCCGAAGAATACAAACAAGCCTTGATCCAGCGCGTTACTACTTGCACAGCTGCAAATTTGTTGTTTTTACGTGTAGCCAAAATATGTTTTTTTATTTTTATTTTAATTTTTGTTTTTTAAATCTTGTTTAACTTTTATTTTGACATTTTCTTCTTTTTTCACATACTCAAATGTTTTTTCCAGTGCTGTTGAGTGCCGCTGGGGTATTTTCCATTCTCTTTCACTCTCTTACTCTCTCTTTTGCTTTCAAAGAAATTCAATCCACCATGGACACCAGAGCAGCCCCTGATCAAATTACAAATGACCGAAGAACAACCAATTGGATCAGTGTTAACTACGTTGCAAGCTTACGATGATGACTCCACCATTGGCGAATACAACATCACGCCAAATGCTTATTTTGCAATCAATAAAACCTCAGGTTTAATCACCACAATTGCACGCATCGACTATGAAACGGTGAAAGAGGTGAAATTCATTGCCACCGCAAGCGACACGGGCGTGCCATCACTCACCTCCAGCGCCGAAGTCACCGTCGACATAATCAATTTGAATGATAATGCACCGGAATTTACTCAAACTGAATATCATTTTAATATCACCGAAAACTCACCACGCGGCACTGTTGCCGGCAAGGTGGAGGCGTTCGATGCTGATATTGGACCATTTGGTGAACTCACCTATTCGCTGATTGGCGAGATGAACAAATATTTCAGCATTGATGCCTACACGGGCAGCATAATGGTGGCGAATGCATCGATATTGGATCGTGAGCGCATTAGTGAGATAACGTTGGCGGCGTTGGCGCAGGATAAAGCGCCAGCAACGGTGCAAAAGTCGGCAACGGCGGCGGTAAGTGTGGTGGAATTGTTTGATATTGCTCCATTTATTACCGTTTTCTTTGCTTTTCAACAGATCCACATTAATGTACTGGATGTCAATGATAATGCGCCAATTTTCACACAAAATGAATACACCACCACTTTGGCGGAGAATGCTGCCATTAATCCACCGGCCGCTTTGCTACAAGTGAAGGCGTTGGATGCTGATGATGGCATTTTCGGTGATGTGCGTTACTTCATTACAGCCGGCAATGAGTTGGGTCTGTTCCGTTTGGACACACAAACTGGCATTGTTTATCCGGCGCAAAGTTTACATGGCCGTAAGGGGAAGTATGCGCTGGAGGTGGTGGCACGTGATACACAGGGTTCGGGCACAATGGAGAGTAAGACGCGTGTGTTGATTACAGTGATGGGCGTGAATCAACATAAGCCGGTGTTTGTGATGCCGGCGCTATCGAATGCCACCATAGAGATACCGGGTGTAAGTGGAAAATGGGATTTGACATTGTACTCTTCCTGACTTTTGATGAGTGACTCGACTTTTTTTCAATTTAGGACATCGTGAAGCGCGATTATTTAATACTCACCGTTAAAGCCACCGACAATGACACCGATGAGAATGGTGACATCACTTATCACATGCAAGTGAATAATGAGAATTTACAAGACACTGAGGAGTTTCACATCGATGCCACTACAGGGGAGCTGCGCACCAAACACGAACTGAATCGTAAGGAACGCGCAAAGTGAGTTAAAAGAGATTTTCCTAGTATTTGCAGCCACTTCCGGATTCATTTTATTATCCTTCATTCCTTCCTCTTCCCTCAACTTTTTTGCAGTTATGATGTCATTTTGGTTGCACGCGATGCTGGCAATCCAACACCCTTTGAAACCTTACGCTTTCTGAGCATAAGCATTGTGGATGCCAATGAAAATCGTCCGGAATTTCCGTATGCTGCGAATCCTTATAAAATTTCGATTAAAGAAAATGGCGAACGTGGCTTCAAAATTGGTCACATTGAAGCGGCGGCGCGTAGTAAACATAACAAGGATGTCTATTATTATTTACTGCTGGGTAATGAGGATAATGCTTTTGTGGTGGATAAAGCTACGGGCGATATTTATACGAATAAAAGTTTGGATAGGTGAGTACAAGAAGGAAGGAGCATACAGTTTGGGACCACTTACATACATAACTGGATTTTGATGTAGATTATGATTGGGTATTGGGATTAGGATTTAAGATTATGGATTATAGGGTTGGAGATTAAAGATCAAAGATTACGTATTAGGTATTAGGTATTAGAGATCAAAAATCAATCATTATAAATTAGAGATTGAAGATTGGAGAATAAAAAATCAAAGATTAATGATTAGAAATTAAAAATCAAAAATTGGAGTGGAAATTTAACATTAAAGATTAATGATAAGAGATTAAAAATCAAATATTAGCGATTAGAGATAAAAAGTAAATGATTAGAAATTAAAAATCCACGACTAAAAGTTAAATATTAGAAATTAGATATTAAAAATCAAGATACTATAGATTAGAAATCAAAGATTAAAGCTTAGAAATTAAAAATTAAACATTAGTGATTAGAGATAAAAAATCAAAGGTTAGAGATTATATATTAAAAATCAGCTTTGATTGTAAATCATGTTGCTTGTTTGATTGACAAATTACAATTAAAATAATCTACAAAAAATTTTGCTGCAATCAACTTTTATCGCAAATCATTTAATTAGATTTAGCATATACGACACTACTGAATAATGACTACAATTATTGCAATAAATTTGTATTTTAATCAATTTGATTGCAATTGATGGAACGTAAATTATTGTTGATTGCAAATTTTTATAATGAAAACATTGCAAAAAATTTAATTGCAATCAATTCAATTGCAATAAATGGAACGTAAATTATTGGAACGCAAATTATTTTTGATTGTAAATTTTTTTTTTATCAATTGATTGCAATAGATTGAACGTGAATTGTTGTTGATTGCAAATTTTTATAAAAAATCCAATAAATTTTATTAAAATCGATTTGATTGCAACGTATGGAATGTCCATAATTTTTATGGCTATCAGTTTGTTTGCAATATTTCGAACGTAAATTATTATTGATTGCAAATTCTTATAATAAAAAATTGCAGCAAACTTAATTGTAATCATTTTAGTTGCAATAAATGAAATGTAAGTAATTTTGTAATAAACAATTTTTTTATCAATTTGATTGCAGTAGATGGAACGTGAAAAATTGTTGATTGTAAATTTTTATTAAAAGAAATTGCAATCAAATTGATTGCATTAGATGGAACGTAAGTTATTGATTGTACATTTTTTAATAAAAAAATTGCAATCAAATTGATTGCAATAGATGGATTGTAAATTTTTACAGTAAAAAATGCATTAAATTTTGATTACAAAAAAATTGCTAGAACAATCATCGATTGCTAAGAAGAATAATTGTACATTTTTACAGCGCTGTTTTATACAAAAAATTTTATTTGCTCTTTGCATTACAGAGAAGAAACAGATTTCTACACACTCTACATACTTGCCAGTATTAAACCGGACTTACACATATCCGAAGAGGAACGCGCTTCGTTTTCCATAAAAAGTCTTGATCGTGACATTACAGTGGCCAAAGTGTGGATAACAGTGCTGGACGAAAATGATAATGCGCCAATTTTCGAAAAAGAGGTGCCTTTTCTATTGCAATCATTTTATATGTAATTTCTGTTCTTAAACATTAACCCTTTTGCTGCAGGTCTACTATGCTGGCGTGAATGCCAAAGCGGCGGTGAATAGCGTCATAACAATAGTGAATGCCAGCGATGCCGATGCGGGCAAGAATGCTAAAATTGAGTATATGATTGTGGCATCGAATTTATATAAATATGGCGCGACAAAGGCAACGGGCTCCATAGTGCCCAGTCCGTTTGGTGTGTGGCAGAATTTCTTTTTAATCTCTTGCTTTTTCCACGACCACTTTTTAATTCATTTATATTCTTCTTTTAGCAATTGCAAACGATGGCAGCATCACCACTGCCGCTTTCATGGCCGAATACAATCAAGATCATTTCGAATTGGAAGTTATTGCCAAAGAGCTGGCAGAACCACAACAAACAACACGCACCAAAGTTTACGTATGGGTATTCGATTCGACGCAATTGATACGCGTCATTTTGTCACGTCCACCAGAGGAGGTGCGCGAGGAGCAGGAGGAGATTATCGCAGAGCTGCGTAATGCGACGCGCCACCGCATCATACTCGATGAGATACGCTATCATGTGGATGCAATGGGCCGCATACGTATGGATTGGTGTGATTTGTTTTTCCATGCAGTCGATACGGACACGCAGCAAATTGCGGCCGTTGATGAAGTGTTGAAAGTGATTGATGCCAATTATGATTACTTGAGGGTGAGTAGCCCGAGTGGTGGTGGTTGTGGTTGTGGTTAAGAGTAAGATTTGAAGATTTGTTTACTTACTTTTTTCTTTATATTTTTTAGGAATATTACGCTGGTTATGCTATTGAAAATGTTGTGCCCGCTTACATTACTATCGTTCAAGATGAATTCGATTTGGCTGTGGCGGGCTTAGTTGCTTTGGTTATTGTGCTCTTTGTTGGCGTTGTTAGCTTTATTGTTTTGTGTTGCTGTTTGAAGCATTGGAATCTTTCGGTGCCCGTGGAAAATCGTCGCAAAGAAGCTTTGATCAAAAAACAAATAATTGAAGATTTGAATACAACAGAGAATCCGCTTTGGATTGAGCAGTGAGTGGCCTTTTTTGATTTAAAAAACACTGTGACACAAATTGAGGGTTGGAATAATTCCCATACGGAATGAAAGTCCACAAAACCATATAGTAAAACACCGAACCCGTTTTGCTGCATTTGCTCCAATTTTTTTTTTTTTTTGTCGTTTTAAATTTTCGAAATTTCTTCCAAGTGATTTTTAAATAAATGGAAAAAAGTGTTCAAATACATATCGTATGGTAATATGTTGTTAGCAAACATATTGTAGAATTGCACGAGCTTTAATTTCGTCGAATATGTTAACCCACTAACATCCCCACAAAATGATCGTTTTGATCTCTTTTTAAGAAATTGCGAAAAAATAGTATTTTGAAGGTCGTTAGAGAGTTAAAATGTTTTAGAAACTTATTCGCCATAAAATTTCACTAGGGTTCACAGAAGACAAAAACTTTGTACAAAGAACCTGAAAGTCTACAGAAAGCGAAAACAAGTACCTACATATATACCGTTGCATATTTTAAGGCGTAATGCTTGATTACTCTTTCCTGTGGTCTTTCAGGCTCTTTCTACACAAATTTTGTCTGAGAAGACCCCTAGTGAAATTTTATGGCGAATAATTTTCCAGAACATTTCAACCCTCTAACGACCGTCTAAACACAATTTTTTCGCACTTTCTTAAAGAGGGGTCAAAACGACCTCTTAGTGCGGGTGTTAGCGGGTTAAAGTATCTGCGAAATGAAAGCTCGTGCAATTCTATTCTATGTTTGCTAACAACATATTTATATACGACTAGTAAATACCCGTCCCGCTTCGCAGCGACAAACAAAAGCTTTAATGTTATAATGGGTCTCTCCCTTTACCTTTACTTTTACCTTTACCTTTACCTTTACCTTTACCTTTACCTTTACCTTTACCTTTACCTTTACCTTTACCTTTATCTTTACCTTTACCTTTACCTTTACCTTTACCTTTACCTTTACCGGGACCATCCATCACCATCCGGGCCCACTACTTGAACCATCTCTGGGAAACCGACTCAAAAAATAACAATGAAAATATCTGTATGTTGAAGCCTTGCTCGACACCTTTCATTTGATACCAATATCGCTTAGAAACATTCGAGGGTCATTCGGGTCCACGTTTTGGCCCATATTTGGGGACTCTGCCTAGGCATTGCAATGAAAATAACTCTGTGTTGAAGGCCTGCTCAGCACCTTTCATTTGATACCCATATTGCTCAAACACTTGCTGGGTCACTCTGGGTCCACATTTGGGCCTATATTCCGGGAAGTTCAAACTTTTTCGAAATTCTATATACCCTATTATGTGCGCTAATACCATACGAATCTACTGTGAAAATTTCATAAAGATCGGTTGATTACTTTGGGAGTCGATAAAGGACACACACACACACACACATCCATTTTTATATAATAGATACGTATTTTAAACCTTTTTTGCATTTATTTTAAAAACAGAAGAAATTTTGCAAATTAAAATTGTCGAAAAAAATTTACAAAATGAGGAAAAACGGTCTGTGGCCTTTATTTTATGTGTTCATTCTGTTCGTTAACTATTCCGCTTCCAAAAATGCTGTTGCACAGTGTAGCTAATTTGTAGTTGTATTACTTACCCTTAAACTTTTAATTACAGAAAATTGAAACTCTATGAGGAACAGGAGTTGACTATGCAAGTTTTCTCCGAGCCCGATCACATTTCGAACTCAGATTCACCTGTAAGTACAAGCTTATATTTGTAACTTGATTTGCAATATCTACATTTATTTTATTTAATTCTATTGCATTAAATTCACTTTAATTTAATTTTCTTACGCCTTAACTTGTTTATGTGTGCATCAATGCCGCTCACGTTTTCCTTTTACGCTCATATCCTTTTACATTCCGAATGCAATACATTTTTTTTTTACAAAGTATAAAGTTTATGCTACATGTACGAGTATTACCTCTTACTTTACTTTTTGTTAATGCATACTTTTAGGCTCAACTGGAGCATCATGTGCCACATCACAGTGTCGTGGATAACACATATGCAACTATACAGCCACGTAATGGCAATCACGGCGTTCACAGCAGTTCAGCTCACACAATGCACAATGGCGAAAATATGAGTGTTGGAGGAGGTGGCGGTGGCATCGGTGTTGGCGGTGGTAATATGAGCGTCAACGGCAATGCTATGGGACGCGTACACGATGCGCATATAAATGAATTTGCCGACTATGCGACGTTGCGAAATAATCGAGCGCCTTCGGTATGTACAGATTTTGCTTATAAAAAATACATTTGTATATACATATGTATGTATGTTTGTGTGTGTAAAAGCTGTGCAAGATAAAAATCAAATTTCCTTTGTTTACTTGAACTGCAAGTGAGTGTGTCCAAGCAGAAGCGTAAGAATGCTTTTTTTGTTGCGCAAGCACTTAATAGGGTTAATAGGCATTCCTTCTGCCGGCTAGCGAGCTTGTGACTTAATTTGAGGCCTTTTTTTTAAAACTGCTTTATATGTACGTATGCACTCATCTTTAAAGAAAAAAAAAATTATGCTAAACACTTTCTGCTTCTCTTTCTTTTACGTATTAATTTATTTATTTGTAGATGTATGAATTCACTGGCTCAACATTCCAAGCGCCCATACGTGAAGGTGACGATGCTGTGGCAGAGCTCATTTAAAATTCAACTCGGGCACTGTGCGTGGGGTTGCAATGTTTATAGATTGTAAACGCTGGCATTTGATTTTAATTAACTAACTAGCAATTATTTCTGATATTTTTTTGTGTTTATGCACAATTGCGCTAAAAATTGTATGTTTCTGGAGTAATTTTTTTTTTTTGTTTTTGTAAAGGCATGAAGTCATGTTGTAATAGGGGAAAAGAAACGCGGCAGTGTAAAAAGATAGCTTGTTACGAAATCCTTTTTCGAACGTGACACGAAATGCTTAGCTGAACTAAGTGGACCCAAAAATTGTTGTGCAATACCGTTTGGTATTGACCGTGACACAAAAATACTTTGTTTGAAAACAAAGCATTGCATGAAATCTAATTGGAATTTGAGCGTGACACAAAATCCTTTTTCGAAATAAAAAGCGTGACACAAAAAAGTTTTTTTCTTAAAAAAACGACGCATCGGATTTCAATCCATTTGCGAATTCTTTTCAAAGCGGGACACAAAATATTTTTTATTCGAATTTTTGAAGAGGGCGTGGCATGAAATTTAGCGTGACAGAAAATATATTCGTATTGATCGTGACACAAAAATACAATTAAAACAAAACGTGACACAAAATACTTTTTTCGAATTGATCGTGACAAACAAACTGGAAACAAAACGTGACTGAAATTCATTTGTAAGATTAGCGTGACATAATCTTTTCGAATTGATCGTGACATAAAATCTAATGGAAACAAAAAGTGGAAAAACTATTTGCTTCGAATTAAGCGTGACAAAAACGTGTTTTTAAACAAATTGTGAAATAAAATTCATTCGGAGCGTGACACAAAACCTTTTTTAAGCGTTACACATTTATTTAAATGATAAAAATAATGCTCACGACAGCTCTGAAGATCGCTAATCGATCGGGCAAGTAAAGAAGTAAAGTATGCTCAAATAAGCGAAATACAAAAAATGCATACATACACATATGGACACTGAAATAGGTGTAAAAGTTTTTCTTTCACAGTCTTACAGCATTCGCAATTAAAACAAAGCTTTGCTTAGTTATATGAATAATGTACTTTACTAAAACGAATTATGTTAAAATTATTTAATTTCATTTATTTAAAGGAAAGTTATATCAGATAAACAAAAATCTCCTGGACACTGAAATAGGTGTGCAGCACTTTTTTTTTCAAAATCTCAAAAATAATTCAGTTGAAACTTCTTTATTCAATTGATTTTTATTAGATAGTATATCTGTCATTGTTTTGTATAACTTTGGCTAATCTGTTGGTTATTGATGTAGTTAATTTGTGGCAGTTTTCTAATGGAGTAGTAGTAGGAGTAGTTCTCGCGCTTTCCGCCAAAATGGGGCTTTCTTTGGAAATAAAATGGCTGTCAGTCATCTCTGAATATCACTACGCAAGTTCTAAATTGGTTTTGGATCAGGCAATTCGCTTAGCCATTCCATACAGGTGACATTTGCATCGTGGAAAAATTCAAACCCCAATCACCCAAACGTGCTTTGGGTCGTTTTCTTGTTGAAAAAGCCTTTTATGTGACATGTTTCTTTGGCAATATGACAGCTTAAGATTCCGCTAAATATCCTTGTACTTTATAATGGTCAATGTGTCCTTTAGCGAAAATAACAGACCAAGACTTTTCCAAGTGGCATATTATGTTTCCACCCACTTGCCTATTCGTGTTTTAGGTGTAGAATGGGGCAAATCCTTTGCCGTTTGGGCGACGTAATGAACTTCTGGAATCATGTCCACAAATATTAAAACAAAGAATTCGCTCTGTGATGCATTAAATGTACTATATAGTTTGGGGTGGAAACATGATGGTTTAAGGATGTGCAACTTGGAAAAGTGTTGGTCTGTTATTTTCGCTAAAGGACACATTGACCATTATAAAGTACAAGGATATTTAGCGGAATCTTAAGCTGTCATATTGCCAAGGAAACATGTCACATAAAAGGCTTTTTCAACAAGAAAACGACCCAAAGCACGTTTGGGTGATTGGGGTTTGAATTTTTCCACGATGCAAATGTCACCTGTATGGAATGGCTAAGCGAATTGCCCGATCCAGAACCAATTTAGAACTGCGTATTGATATTCAGAGATGACTGAAAGCCTTTTCATTTCCAACGAAAGCTCCATTTTGGAGGCAAGCGCGGGAACTACTCCTACTACTACTCCATTAGAAAACTGCCACAAATTAACTACATCAATAACCAACAGATTGGCCAAAGTTATACAAAACAATGACAGATATAATATCTAATAAAAATCAATTGAATAAAGAAGTTTCAACTGAATTATTTTTGAGATTTTGAAAAAAAAAGTGCTGCACACCTATTTCAGTGTCCAGGAGATTTTTGTTTATCTGATATAACTTTCCTTTAAATAAATGAAATTAAATAGTTTTAATATGGTTCGTTTTAGTAAAGTACATTATTCATATAACTAAGCAAAACTTTGTTTTAATTGCGAATGCTGTAAGACTGTGAAAGAAAAACTTTTACACCTATTTCAGTGTCCATATGTGTATGTACATTTGTATGTATATCTAATAGATACCCAACAGACCAGGATGTAAGCGAAATGTAATAGGACTTGAGAACAAGCTTATAACAATTGTCCATTGTAAGCTTATTGCAATACGGTTTTTATAAGCTTAATTGTAAGCTTATTCACAAGCATGATTGTAATAATTGAGGAACACTTACTTAAAAAGCTTGAAAACAATATTACGATAAGCTTACTTTATACTTGCAATGAAAGCTTATAAAAACTAATAATAATAACATTGTTTTAAGCTTGCTGTAAAATTTTTTTAAATTTTGGTTTTAGAATGATTCATACAATTCATTGATTCCTTTTTCGAAAAGGGAAGTATAAAAGCCTCAATAATGTTCAATATAATGTTGAATGTACCGCTATATGATACCGTTGGATTGAATTTCAGGTTGATGTTATGGTCCGAAACAGGAGGAGAATATAAAATAAAGAACATTGCAGTGAAGGTGAAGAAGGAAAGAAAAAGAAAAAAAATGCAAATAAAAATTTATTTTTTTCTTTTTTCTACTATTTATACATACAATTATATTTATAAGCTTACAACAAGCTTTCACAAGTAATATTTTTCTACAATTACATTTGTAAGCTTATAAAAAGGGTGCCGTTTTGATTTTTCTACAATTGTTCTTAAGACTTTTTCAATACTTTACACAAGATTTCCTCAAGCTTAACGCTTATATTTGTAAGCTTGTTATAATATTATTCTCAAGCCCTTTGGTCTATTGGGTATTATCTATGTATAGTATATATTAATACATACATACATATGTGTATGTAAAATAAAAATTTCTAATACAAAAAAAAAAGAATTATTAAATAAATTGAGACAATAAACAAATAGTAGATATTTGCAACGAACAAAACTAATACATGCATAATTACACTGACACAAATTTTTGTATGTCAAAAATGCATACATTTGCTAACACCTAACATTTAGTTTAATTCGGTATTAATTTTAGCTCTATTTTTGTTTTTAATATTGAAATTTTGCGAAATTTTTTTCATTTATAGAAAAATTTAAAAAGAAGATCTTATCTTAAGTTTTTCTCGTAAGTTGCTCTGTAATTATTTAGACAAATAATAATAGACCAACAATAATTAATTCTAATTCATACTAAGTAAATTAATAATGAAATTTATATTGTTTTAAGCAGTCGAATTACGTTAAGATATATGTATGTGTATATTACATGTAATATAAAATATACAAAACACTTTGTAAAAATTAAAAACAAAGCACACGCCACAAAATAATTGGAAGCTAACATGTTTTTTTATCTTCTTCTTTTTTTTTATATGAAAATGCTTTTGGCAAATTGAAATTATTATTTTTACGAATTTGATAAACATTTTAGCTGTTCCATTCATCATTTTGAAGGGTTATTTGTAAGAAAAAAGTTTTTATTTGTTTATATAAAATAATAACGGCCTGGAACTGGATGCTGGCCTGGATCAAATTGAAATAAGTTTTTTTGGGTACATACATACATACATACATATTATTTTTTTATTTTCACTTGTTAATTACTCATAAAATTAAGTAAATTTTGTATATTTAAAAAGCCGATCTTGCTCAATGTACTTTCTTCAGAATGTACTCTTATATTAACATATATATTAATAAGAATTAATTTTTTTTTTTGGTAATTTTTAGTCAAGAATCATGCTCCAAAATTCTTCGCTGTAGTCACTCAGTGGCAATGGCATGCAAATACATAGCCATATAATAATGTATTCGCATTTAGATAAGGAAATTATACATATTTATCGTAAGTATTTACGAATATAAAAACTAACAGCTATAAGTAAACGTACATAGTGAATAAAAGACATTATATAAATTAACAGAATAATTTTTCCGTCAAACTATTTAGAAGTAAAGTTTTCAGTATGTAAATTATAAAAATGAAGAGGAAAAGTATTTATTTAACGTGAAAGGTGTGTGTGTTTTTTTATATTTCTGTTGGGGGACTTCTGGCGGAATAATACGAGAATGTTGAGGTTTGAATTTATACTTTAACTAATTTCATAAATATTTGCCTGAAAGTCCTATAAAATGAATTAGACTAAGTTTAACTACAAGTGCTAAGCGTTCCTAAAAGCCACTAATTATTTCGCTCTTCAAAAATTTAGCAAATTTATGTATGATAGCAAAAGCTTTTCACTCACACAAAAAGTGTACCGCATTTAATTTAAAATTATAGATTTATTTAACCCTTAAATGCATGAGGTCAGCCCCCAATATTGAGACGTGACGCCCCTACGTAAAATTACCTACTAAACACGAAATCGACACTAATTTTTCGATTAAATGCGCGGTTTTCCAGGAAAAGCTGAATTTTGGTGTTTTTCTAATTGTACCATATATGGTACACTATGCATTGAGACCAATAGTATTTTTGTAGGCAAATTTCTGTTAGTTAATTAAAATGAGATGGCTTCCCTGCAAAACTTATATGGATATGCCAAATGACTTTGACTAACACCACCAGCTCCGTCATTCACCTTGTGTAAAACATTTGGTCTCGAACGGCTCGAAAGAACCTCTCCGATGTTTCATAAAAGGTGACCCCCTTCCGTGTGATTTCTTCAACTTGATGCTGGAAAAGATAATTCGAGCTGCAGAACTTAAACACATGGAAGCATCTTGTATTACAAGAGTGTGCAACTGCTGGTGTACGTCGATGATATTGACATCATGGGCACTAACACTCGTGCTGTTCGTTCTGTCTTCTCCAAGCTGGACAAAGAAGCTATAAAAATCTCAACAGAAAAATTGTCAAGGGTTGACGGAAAATCGTTCCAAATATAAATCTAAGAAAATGAGTTTGGCGGTTAACAACGACAAAGCGAAGTACCTCCTGTCATCACACAAGAGTCGGCTCAATTATGTCTTGGCAGCCCCTTCACGGTTGACAGTTACCAATTCGAAATATTGAACGGTCTAACGGGTTTCGTCTGTTTGGGAACCAGCGTTAACTCTAAAAATAATGTAAGCACGAAAATCCAGCTAATCATTCTAACGAATAAATGCTGCTTTGGATTAAGTAAGCATTTGAAAAGAAAAGTCCTCCCTCCACGAACAAAAATCACGCTCTGCAAGACTCTTATTGTTCCAGTCCTCATGTACGGCTCAGAAGCATGGACAATGTCAAAATCAGATGAGATGGTACTTGGAGTATTCGAGAGAAAAGTTCTTCAGAAGATTTATTGACCTTTGCGCGTTAGCGATGGCGAGTACCGACGGAGATGTAATGACGATCTGTTTATTGTTCAGCAAAGAAAAATCCAACGGCTGCGTTGGGCAGGTCATGTCTGTGAATGGATGAAAGTGTTCAAACCCAGAAAGTATTTCTATCGAAACCCGCTAAACCAGAGAACTTAAAATATAGAGAAGCTGCAAATGTCTAATTCAATCTTTTACAAGCAAAATTTGTAGATCCGAGATGGTGTGATTCACCACACCCAAAATAAAATCCTACTTTACCGGCTTTATTCACTCATAAAAACGAGTGAAATGCTGCTTTTGCATTGGATTGAGCGAATTGCTGTATGAGTGAAGTGATTGCTGGTTCACATGCAAATTTTCTATTTCTTCATGTAGGGCTAATTTCCATGATTTTAATTTTTTCAAAAAATATTTTGCAAAGTATATTATAAAAAAATTTAAAAAATCTGAAAATAAAAATGCAAAAAATAATGCTCACGGTGAGGTTCGATCACCGACCCTTGACTTTTCAATTTGATTAGATGGCTGACATGAAGCAATTGTTGGATATCTGCCTATGCTAATTTCTTTACATATTTCTGTTTAGGGCTAATTTGCACAATTTTCCACAAGTGAAAAAAAAAATTGGAAAACTTAATACATATAAAAAATTTAATCAATCTGTTTTTTTTTTCTAAAAAAAGAAAAAAATCATACAAATAAAGTTAAAAAGATATACAAAACACGTACCGAAAAAATGCTCACATGTATGTACATACATATGTATGTAATTTTCCTAACTATGTATGTAATTATCTAATTCCAATTGCCGTCGGCATTTTATACTTTTCTACTTTCGTGCAAAAGCATCAGTCCATATGTATAAACATATGTACATGCAAAAATATACGCTCACATGTGCATACATATTCCATACGCAACCTCCTCAAAACATGCGTGCATGTATGTATGTTATCCAAAAACAAAAACTATTGTACACCAAACTTACATATCAAAATCCAACAATAACAATTTCATTCATAACGCAATCGCATCAAATCAAGTGAAATGTGACAACATCGCCTTCGCGAAAATCGACGACAATTTTAATAATTTTTCTAGTCCAACTCGACTTCATGTAAATTCCTTGGCAAGAGGGCAAGGTGACAAGGGACAATCGTTGTGGGCTTTTGTTATTGTACCTACAGCTCAAAAGAAGCCACTCGCATACATACATTCATATGCCTTCACATGCCCCTCTACATTTCGCTGTTGTCCATCACTTTTCACAAATCGAAGCAATTTTGTTAAATTTCAATTTGAGTTCAAGTCAGTGAACATGCGGGAAATGCGAAAGTGATCAACCGCGCGCACGATGGCAGTGGTTCAACACCTGCAAGCATAGGTAAATGCGCATTCATATCAACAACCGCGGCCACATGCAGTAATCGGCCCTGCGTACTGTCAGCAGGGCAGCAACAAGAATAAACACATACACTAGTGTAAGCGACATGTACACAAATCTTCATTTGTATGCTTTCATTTTTTTCACAAAATTTGACTTCTTCGCGGCGATCAAACGACGAAGGGTTGTCGGCTGGTCCTTCTGTTCAGCGAAAGAAGACAAATCTAACACCGCTGCTGGTGCGCAGGGCCGATTACTGCATGTGGCCGCGGTTGTTGATATGAATGCGCATTTACCTATGCTTGCAGGTGTTGAACCACTGCCATCGTGCGCGCGGTTGATCACTTTCGCATTTCCCGCATGTTCACTGACTTGAACTCAAATTGAAATTTAACAAAATTGCTTCGATTTGTGAAAAGTGATGGACAACAGCGAAATGTAGAGGGGCATGTGAAGGCATATGAATGTATGTATGCGAGTGGCTTCTTTTGAGCTGTAGGTACAATAACAAAAGCCCACAACGATTGTCCCTTGTCACCTTGCCCTCTTGCCTAGGAATTTACATGAAGTCGAGTTGGACTAGAAAAATTATTAAAATTGTCGTCGATTTTCGCGAAGGCGATGTTGTCACATTTCACTTGATTTGATGCGATTGCGTTTATGAATGAAATTGTTATTGTTGGATTTTGATATGTAAGTTTGGTGTACAATAGTTTTTGTTTTTGGATAACATACATACATGCACGCATGTTTTGAGGAGGTTGCGTATGGAATATGTATGCACATGTGAGCGTATATTTTTGCATGTACATATGTTTATACATATGGACTGATGCTTTTGCACGAAAGTAGAAAAGTATAAAATGCCGACGGCAATTGGAATTAGATAATTACATACATAGTTAGGAAAATTACATACATATGTATGTACATACATGTGAGCATTTTTTCGGTACGTGTTTTGTATATCTTTTTAACTTTATTTGTATGATTTTTTTCTTTTTTTAGAAAAAAAAAACAGATTGATTAAATTTTTTATATGTATTAAGTTTTCCAATTTTTTTTTTCACTTGTGGAAAATTGTGCAAATTAGCCCTAAACAGAAATATGTAAAGAAATTAGCATAGGCAGATATCCAACAATTGCTTCATGTCAGCCATCTAATCAAATTGAAAAGTCAAGGGTCGGTGATCGAACCTCACCGTGAGCATTATTTTTTGCATTTTTATTTTCAGATTTTTTAAATTTTTTTATAATATACTTTGCAAAATATTTTTTGAAAAAATTAAAATCATGGAAATTAGCCCTACATGAAGAAATAGAAAATTTGCATGTGAACCAGCAATCACTTCACTCATACAGCAATTCGCTCAATCCAATGCAAAAGCAGCATTTCACTCGTTTTTATGAGTGAATAAAGCCGGTAAAGTAGGATTTTATTTTGGGTGTGGTGAATCACACCATCTCGGATCTACAAATTTTGCTTGTAAAAGATTGAATTAGACATTTGCAGCTTCTCTATATTTTAAGTTCTCTGATCCTCCAAATATGCAAACCACTGCCATTCGGCCGCACAGCCAAAACGGCTTAGCTTTGATATAATGAACCAACTTCATTTGTTTATCAACTACTGAGAATCTTACAGTGAAACTATCAGGATATATGCTGTGGATGATAATTCATCTAATTTTAATACTTTCAGCCTTATACCACTTTAACAAGAAACATCCCCTGAACCATAAACGTCCGGCAGGTGACTACTCCGATCTGGGAGATCCCCTTCAGCACGGAAAAAGTTGTTCATTATATAAAAATTTTCTCAATCTTGGCTTAATGTTATTTCTGTTTTATAAATGAATTTTACATGCTTTAATACAATATTCCAGACAATGTATCGCACACGTTTAAAAGATAAATGAATATGTAGGTATGTAAAGATCTATAGCTAATTACTTATTCATGTTTCCATAGCTTGCTTTTCTAAATGCGCCTTCAGTTGCTGATTGAAATCATCCTCGACATTGTCATCATCCCAATTATCTTCCCACACATTTACTTCATCTTGATCTTCATCCGCAATGTTAAAATCTAGAAATAAGTATGCATGAAAATTGTTAAAGCAACATATTTCACTTTTAATACGGAATATTGATACCTTCAGCAGGGAACTCCTCGAACTCATCATCTTCTTCTAAAAGACCTAGATCTCCTTTCTGATTCTTCTCCTTTTCTTTTTCCTTCTCCTTTTCCTTGTCTTTATCTCCAGACATTATTTTAAATCTTCAAGATCAAACTTTTATTTTTTGCAAAAATTTTCAACGCGATGCCGACGGATGCAGTAGAAGAAAAACAATGCCGAGTCATCTGTCAAATGTAACGAGTGAATAATAACGAATATTAGTGTTGCCAGAATTCCTTAATGACAATAGGGGAAATTTTTGATGGCCTTCCCAGACTAAAGCGCTGGTTATAATAGCCGGGACGGGACGGAAGCCGTACCGATATAGAACGGTGACAAACTTAAGGCAGTTATAATAATGCGTTAACTGCCGTCTTTGACATTTGCCACAGCTGTAAATATTGTGCTTTATTTACCAATTTAAAACAGAAAACTTTCAATTTGTTGGTGATTTCATGACGACGCACGCCGTTATTAAGTCTTTCCTCGAATTCGGTCATTTTTATTTTATAAAATGTTTAATTAATTGTTTGATAACATACCGCCTGTTTGTCACAGCAAAGAGAACTGTCAAATTGCCGTAAGAATACGGAAGAAATCTAAAATCAACAGATGCTTACGGTTCTCGCCGTTTTCTACCGTTCATTGTAATCAATCACATGCCTTTCACATACAATAGATATTAAAGTGACAGCTCCATCCGTTGCGTTACGGCTATTATAACCAGCGAGTAAGTGGCGTAAAAACGGAGAAACTTTCCAATAATGTCACACGCCCCCGAAAAAACGACTTCTACCGTTAGGTAGGGGAGGGGATGGGTGTTCTGAATCCGTAAAATTTAGGCGCCGGACGTACCTCGTTTTCGAGGAATTTATGGTTAAAGTTTAGAACTCTCCATATAAATTCGATAGATAAAGGAAAAACTTTTGCGCATAGCACTTTTCTGCGTTGGCGGCCTTCGGCAGCGCTTATAAAAAATAACCCTGGGCTATGCCATCCGTCCGGACGTGTGCCCTAACCGTGGCTACCGCCACGGAGATGTCCTTTTGCGTAGTACACCCTGTGAAGTCGCTATTAGCAACATTTTTAATAAAAGTGATTTTAACCCAATATTGTAAAATTTATTAAATATATTAGTAATATAAGTGTTGTGACTAAAATAAAGAGTGAAATTTGTTTTGTAAATGAGGAATTGGGGTTGTTATTGGTAAAAATTTAAAAACTTTAACAAATTCCGGGAATTTAACTGATTCAGAACCCACTCCTCCTCCCCTACAACCAAGTAAAAGTCGTTTTTCTCGGAGCGTGTGACATTATTGGAAAGTCAACCCGTTTAAGAAATCTTTATTTGAAGATTTCTTACCATAAACAGTTAAAATATCTTTATTTTGTAGATTGTGGCAACGCTGCTGGTGTCATTTGTTAGTTAGTTGTTACTAGTAAAGTAAAGAAAAGTGCCTAATCTCAGCTGTAAACAAATCAGCCGGCTGTCAAAATAAGCAACAAAACTTGACAAATGCTTCCGTTGTAAAAACTGTCGTTTGCCACTGTTTCCAATTAATTTTTGTGATTATTTCAATTAATAAAGCACCTTAATTATGAAACAAAAACGTATACATCCAGCAGCTGCAGCGGACGCAGTCTCCAACAAACAAAATCCACACACAATAACGGTATCGCAAATCAGCGCCGATATAATTTGGCAAGTAAGTAGCGCCAGTTGCGTCTGGAAACGTTTACAAATCATTTCATTTATTTCTTCCGCCAACACACAGCTCGCATCGCAATATTGGTCACCGGAAACACCAACCGAGGAACTGCTCCCCTACAACCCACAAATCATCGAAGATATCTATAGCCATGAAATTTTGGATAACAAGGCCTCCACGCGTCGCATTATGATGCTGGAATTTAGCCAATATTTGGAAAAGTATTTATGGCCAAATTATAAACGTGAAACCGCGACGCTAGCACATCTCATGTCCATTGTGGCCATGGTTAATGAGAAGTTTCGCGAACGTGTTGCGGTTTGGCCCATTTTCGAAGCAAAGCCCGAAGAATATCCAGCCTTCTTTCGACATGCGCTGGAAACCTGTTTGCCCGCGGAGGATAGTCGTGAGCGAAGAGCGACAATGCGTGAAAAGACAGCGCTTATTGTATTTTTAAATCATTGCTTTAATAGCATGGAAATTGAATTGTGTCGCGAGCAGGCTAAGCGGCTGGTTTCGCTCTCAATGTGGAGTTGTTTGCAGCCAAGTGCGTTTGAGTTTATTTATAAAATTAGTGTTCTTTAACTGTTATTAAACCAATTTTCACATTTATTTTTTAGAACGCTTAGAGCAAGAATTGCGTGAAACTCCAGAATGGCGTAAATTTTGGCGTCGTTTGCAGAAAAAGGAAAAGGGTGTAAAGAAACCGGAGGTAGAGTGGGAACGACACTTTTTGCAGGCAAGTACTGAGTTAAAGACTAATAGCGTTTAAAAACTACAAAGTAGTGTCTGCTTTCCCTTATATTCAATGACTCGTTTGCTCCTTATTTACAGAATTTAATCATACAATTCCTCCACATAGTGGAAGCCATACCGCTTGAGGGTGATGTACAGTTAAGCGTTATTAAATATTGTGAACGTTTTCTGGAATTTATTGTCGATTTAGAAGCTTTGTTGCCCACACGCCGTTTCTTCAATACCGTTTTGGATGATACACATTTGTTGGTGCGTGCACAAATTTGTAATTTAGTGCAACGCGAAGAGGGCAAGTTATTTGGGCAGGTGAGTGGAAAATAAATACTCCTTTTATGTAAATTGCTACTTTATTTTCATTTTTGTGAACTGTAGGACTTCCTCTACCCACTTCACATTTTTTTTATTCTAAACGTGGTACATTATACCAAAGCCAGCCCAAGCCAACTAACATTTTTTCTTCTCACGCCCCTTCTCAATGCGCACTGAGTGTTGCGTTTAAATTTGTCTTACGATTAACTTTCTCAATGAAAACACAGGTTTTACAGTCTCATAATGTCTTAATATTTATAAAAATTACTTAAAAATATTTTTTAAACTAAATTATTCGCAAATAATTTAAAAAATCTACACGCTTTCGTAAAATTTTGTCATTTTAAGTTTAAGTACACTTTCACTCGTTTTTTCTTAAATTCGAAAGTCGTCCATAGTTATAAAAATAGAAAACTATAAACTAATGAATTAATTAATAATATTTTAGAAGAGTTGACTTGTTAAATTGCGCACTGAGTGTTGCGTTTAAATTTGTCTTACGATTAACTAACTTCATTACATATTTTATATAGACTATGAGTTGAATAACAATAGAACCAATTACATATTCGCATATGAAATAGCGAACATTGAGCAAGTAGCACCCCTGTATTCCTGCATCCCTGCAACCTCTCTTCCATTTACACCGATGTATATCTGTATACTTTAACTGCTGATTGTACTGGTATATCATCTGGGAATACGCAAACACGTTCTGCTGCTGGTTTGACGACAGCAGTGTGCCGGATATTAGGCTTTGGCGTTAGTGGCGCGTTCAGAACGCGCGCCTCGCCTCAGTAATCATTACAATTCATATAATGCATTTCATCACCCCAATCATTAGCCGATGGTGGTTCATTGTAACAACAAGATTTACGCAGCAGAAATGTGACATGTTTCTGGCGCAACACACAAACGTAGAGTAGCAGAGGCGCTTGTATTGCATTGATTAGGATATGTACATAGAGTAGGCCATCATAGGGTAACCAAGAGAGTACAAAGAAAAGCCACGCCATTGACATGATAAGCAGCATCCAGGAAAACATGATGAAACTAAGGAAAAATAAAGAAATTTTTCAACATTAAAAACCCCGCTAGATGACGCTGGTGTCAAAAGTAACCTACTTCGACCTCAACTTATGCTGTATACGCCCATAAACATTTCTACGATTGATCAACTTCAACGTGGTCACATAAAAGAATATATTGATGATTATTGTACAAGCAATGGGCGCAAAAAATATCCATATACCCAACCAGCCGATCGTCTCTTGATCACCAATTAAATTCTGTTGGCGATACGATTCGGCATCGAGAAAGAAATGCGCAAAAACAGCCAAAGCAGACATAAGTGCTGTGAGACCCCAAGCATACGCTGAATAATAACAATATTTACGCCCATCCGTGACACGCAAGAACACATTACGTGAGCGAAAAGTTTTCCAAATGTAATAGCCAAAACTGTTGAGCCAAAAGAAGGCGCCCAGCATGCTGACATAGAGTATGATGTCTAGGTGTGAGGGGGAAAAGCAAGAAATGTTATTACAAATGATATTTTTGAGTATAAACGCATGAGGTTTAGTATACCTGCCACAATGAAGCTCACATGATTGGTGAATTCTGTGAAAATGCGCACAAAATCTGCAACTTGCGCAGCCATTAGGCATACAGCGATTGTGGTGACTATGTTGCCAACAAGATCACTAAAAAGAAGTATGTACATAGTTACAAAAATGTTTCATTTAAAAATAATGTACAAATAATTTTGGTAAGGGGTTCGGTTGAAGGTTTTGAGTTCAAAAATATTTGAGACCTCTTCTCCCTCCCCTGTTGCCTTTCCTTCATTTATTATTCATTACTCACCGCAATGTTGGCAGTATAAAGTAGATAATCGCAATGAGCAACAACATTATTAAGGACATAATATGAAATATGGGATTGATTATTTTACGCAGTAAAAATGTTGAATCGGACCATTTTATCTCCTTTTTAGCTAAACAAATATTCGCAAAGAGTATTTTACGATGCTGACCGGTGGTGGAGACGGCCTGAAAGGTATTAAGAAAAATAAATTAAAACTTTTAAAATAATAAGAAAATAATACATAGTGTAAAAAAGTTTAAAAACACGCTTTAATGATAAAAATTTAAAGCCATCTATTGCATATTTTTATGCTTAACTTTGAAACGGAACTATTGCATATTTCTAGGCTTAACTTTGAATCGCAGTTATTGTATATTTTTAGGCTTATCTTTGAAACGGAACTATTACATATTTTTAGGCTTAACTTTGAATCCCAGTTATTGCATATTTTTAGGCTACACATTCGTTTACATTCATACATACAGGTGAAGCTAATAAAAGCGTGGTAAAAAAGGAACTGGTATGGTATTGTAGACCTGTAGGAAACATGTTTTAACTAGATTTTTCCTAACTTTTGCCACTTTAAAAGCTCCAATGCACTTACCTTATCAATGCAATAATGTCCTTGTGTATAATCATGATACAGCGACTTGCGTTCATCATCCAAATCCTCCTCATAATCGGTGCGCTCGTACAGCTCATCCTCATCTTCATTTGTGTTGGTGTAATGACGTAATTTGCCATCGCTCAAAAGCACCAATTGATCAGCGCTCTTATGAAATAATGGAAAGGGAGCAAAAGAAGTAGGAAAAATTATAAAAAAAATGGAATGCATAATAAAGAAATACTGAACTACAGTATTATAATCACAAACATACATATATACATACATAACTTCAGAATCACACTTACACCTTGATAATGATAAATGGGCCATGTCTGCATTGTACCACATGCCGGTATACCAATAACAAACTTAAATTTCACATCAACATTATGGATGCCTTGATAGTTGGTGAACATTGGTTGAAAGTAATCTGCAAAAAAAGGAAAAAAAACAGGCAAAAGAGTTAAATTGTGTGTGAAGTAAAAGAAGAAAAAGAAGAAGAGCAAATGGGCATATGATTAGTATAAGCTGTTGTTGTTCTCTTACTAGCTTAATGCTATTCTAACCCATCTTAGCTATAAAAAAATGCATGATGATAATTTCGCTCGAATATCGCACTTGTTTTGCGCGCGAATGATACTTGTTGTTGTTGTTGCTTTACAACAGCCATCATTCGTTGAATTCAATACTTTCAAATGGTAATGGAGTTAATGGAGTTTTTACAGTTACACTGGTCGACAAGTTTTTGTTACAGAAATAAAATTCTACTTTTCTAAAGGATTTCGGTGCGCTGAACCCGAATCTGAAGTCAGATTTTCGCTAATACGTACAGATTTTGAGATATTCATGTTTAAAGAGGCCAAAAACGCGATTTTTGGCTATATTCACTCCTCAATACCTTTTAAATTACTTACTTATTTTAAAAATTGATTAAAGCTATTGAAAACCCGGACATTTCTCTTGAAGAAACCGTTTTAATATTTCAGATATCTTTCTTGTAACTTGCAATATTGCATATTAAGCTTCATTAGTTTTGCAATATTTTCTCCATACAAAAATAATTAAAAATTTTGAAGCACGCTTTTAGGCAGTTTATTATATTATGGATGTATGTAAGTGACTTCGTAAAAAAAATTGTTTTGCTGAGCAACTACAAAATTTGATTGCGCCTATAAAATGCTACAAATGCTGCCGTTGTTTTCGACGACAAATACCTTATTGTGCAAAAACATATATTACTGCATACCTAAATTAGATATCCGAAAAATTAAAATGTTGTCTTCAAGAGAAATGGCCGAGCTTTCAATAGCTTTAATCAATTTTTAAAATAAGTAAGTAATTTAAAAGATATTAAGGAGTGAATATAGCCAAAAAACGCGTTTTTCGCCCATTTGAGCATGAATATCTAAAAATCTGTACGTATTACAGAAAATCTGACTTCAGATTCGGATTTAGCGCACCGAAGTCCTTTAGAAAAGTAGAATTTTATTTCTGTAACAAAAATTTGTTGACATTTTGTCGACCAGTGTTATTAGCGCGCCTAATATCCGCGTATTCTAGCAGAAAAAAAAGTACGTAAATATACATATGTACATACATATTTGTACAGTAGAAATGAAAAGCTGTGCTACAATTTGCAGTACTACCTATCTACATACATATATTATTTTCCTTATCTCAATTAACAAAAACTGCTAGCAAATCTTGTGAGATTTTTTTTTTAAGTTTAGGCGTATTGAGTCTTCCAGCAAGATGGAAGCCAAAAAAGCCAACAAAGTGTAAACAAAATTTTGGATCCTTTCTCTTGTTACTAGTCATGCTTTCTTTGCAAAATGAAATCCCAAACTGCTTAATACCGTCCTTAGACTTATGAAGGCCACTGTAATTAACTACATATGTACATACGTACTATAGATATACAAAAACAAGCAAGCATTCGCCGTCGCATAACTGCCAAATGAGGAAGCAGACAATTAAGGCATGCAATGAATGGGCGGACAGATGAACGAGCAGACGGACGTACTGGACACGATTGGGCACATTCATCATCAGCACAGCAGACAGCAGACAGTTCAATGCGTTCCATTTGAACATCTCATGAACACTCCTGCTGCTGTTGCTTATTTTTGTTTTTGTACTCGCAAGAAAGAAGAGTTTACTTATTGCTTCTTTCTTATTCAATTAAAGTTATTCTACTTCCATATTTTTTTTAAATTTATTTCTTTTGTTAGTTGCAAGAAAAATCTTGAATCTTTTAATAGCAAATGTTTCTTATTTGCTTTAAACTTTCCATGCCGTTACACCATCTTCTGCCCATTCGCATTCCCATTTCAATTGATGGTTCATTATTCCTTTGTGTGTTGTTGTTGTTGTTAGTTTGCTTGCTTATTTATTTGCTTGCAAGTTTTATTAAAAGCACAAAATGTACTTGCATGGGCCTGCAATACAAAGAAATTGCTGCAAATGTATCTGCTAAATGACCAGTGCACACATGTATCTATATTTTTGCACATATGTATATTTATTTGTTTTTTTTTTTTTTAATAAAACGAGCACGTACATGTTCATAGATCTGCCGATTGAATGCAATGCAATTCAATGCTTTTGTTAATTTACAGATCGAAATAAATTATTCTGTGTGAGTTACAATTTCATTTGTATCAGAACACATTAGAGTGGTGGGGCCGTACTCCTTCCCCTTTTGAATAATTTTGCATATGTAGAAGGTTATGTAAGTAATAACCGCAGTAAAGAGCTAATAAAACTAACAACTTTAAGTTAGGCCTAATTTTCTTGACCAGTACCCGGATTCTAGAAATCGCCATCGCTAAATGAGATCGCCAAAATCGCTAAATTTATATCAGACGCGCCTAAAATTTATTATTAGGGCAACAGAAGATATGCAAATGCATATTTTTCTGTTGCAGTCCTATTTACATATGATAAATATATGTCGGCGTTTTAGCTCAAGACGAAGAGAATAAGCCTAACTTGTTAGGGCATATTTTCGCATATTTAGGTCAAAAGGCTTATTTTTGCATATCTTGACTTATTTGCATATTTTTGGCATATTTTGCTATAAATTCATATTTTTCCTTCTCGCTCGTAAAATTGTTCTTATTTACATTTCTTACTCTGGCAACTTTGTTTTGTATATACGTATACTATTTGCCATTCCTCTTTGTCTGACAACTTCAAGGCGAATTTAATAATTTTCGCAATGCCAAGGCAGATATACCAGGTAGGCGCAGAGTCGAATTCAGAAAATCCATATGTATTTTGTTGTTGTAATTGGTAGGGTGTAATGTCAAAATTATATTTCGCCGTGGTTAAAATCTGAATTCGCTTGGGACTCGCTCATTCCTATTGGCCATGATTACAATTCGCTTGGATTTTGACATTACACTTTACCTTTGGAAATAAAAAAAAGTAGTTTCTGAATTCGCCCATGCGCCTACCTCTAAATTATTGTACCATGCGCAATGCTTCATTCAAATGTGCTACACGAATCAGCTGTGTATCTACATACATAGGCGTATGTCAGACGGTCAATATATATTGATGAAATCCGTGGATCGCGATTCATATTGACAGTGTAGTATCGAGTATTGATGGATCGCGATTCTGGATCGCAAAATGTTTAGAGCCTATACACACTTGCGACTAAATCGATTTAGTCGGGCCGGATGTAGTGTGAATACGTAGAGGCGGTGCCACGCCCATTTTCCAAAATTTTTCTATTTTTTATTTCCGGTCTATTGTGGAACTCGTGCCACAAACTTTCAATGAGTTATCTTTATATTTGACAAAGATATCTCTTAAAATGTTTTTATTGGGCCACTTCATAATACACATATATAAAAGTGGGTGTGGTCGTCAACCGATTTTGGCAATTTTTCGTCCAAACATTTGCCTAAGTAAGAATATCACGCGTACCAAATCTCATCGATATATCTTCACTGGTTTCTGAGTTATGACTCATAAAACTTTCAATGTTTGACCCTTAATAAGTGGGCGTGGCACCGCCCATTTTCCAAAATTTCATCAAATTTATTCATAGGGGCCTGAGCTCAACACGTGGGTAAAATTTCATCGCTCCAGCTATATTAGTGACTGAGAAACCAAATTTCCGATTTTTTCTATATAGGAAAAGTGGGCGTGGTCATGTCCAGTCTCGATACCAACTTGCATTTCAAATTTCATCAAAATATCTCACTTTTTGCGCGAGTTAGAGTGTTTACAGACGGACGGACGGGCGGACATGGCTCAATCGATTTCTCTTTTCACCCTGATCATTTTTATATGTATAAGTCTATATCTATCTCGATTATATCCTTCTGTTACAATCCACCGTTATGTGACTAAAACTATAATACTCTGTGTACTAGTACAGCTGAGTATAAATACTGGGTTTACGATTCTGAAAAATATATCTTCTCAACTTTCTCAAACAAACAACCAGTCGTCAGTGTTTGAACGCTACACGTGACTGAAATTCTTGCTTTTAAATACGCCCCGATAACTTCAGTTGACGTGGAAAGATCTTTTTCTACGTTTAAAAACTTTTACCGCCACAATCGACATAGTTCCCTATTTGAAAATTTATCGCAAAATTTTGTAGTTTACAGCAATAGCAATTTGAATAAATAAGTATAGAAGTTTTGTACTGGAATTTTGATTGCCATCAACACATAAAATTTAAAATTCATGCACATAAATATATATATGTATGTACTTATATATATTTTCGTATGTAAAAATATTTGTTTTCTTTTGGTAACGAAGATGTGTTTCGCAAATATGAATTTTTTTATTTCGTCTTTTGTACCTATAAAATGTACCTTTAATAAAAATAATTTTCTGTTACAAAAAGTATTGTAATTTAATAAAATGTGAATTTTTGATTTCGCTTTTGTACCTATTTCAATTTTATTTAAAACTAATTTTTGATATTTGTCCGGGCCAGGGTTTGAACTGGAACCTCTTGCATGAAAAGTGAGCACACAACCTACTATGCCGTAGATATATCTTTTTATTAAGTATATAAAAAAATTTTAAGGACATATTTTCAGTGCTTAAACCAAGTTTTAAGAGCATATTTTTAGCGCTTAAATCATATTTTTAAGGACATATTTTTAGCGCTAAAAACGAGTTTTTTAGGGCATATTTTCTGTTGCCCTATTTATTATTATATTATTTATGCCGTCTCAAGCTATAGCATGCTGGCAGCATTAGGCACTCTGCACACGGAGCGTACTGCTTTAGACGCGTATTAGATACTACAGACGAAAGTTGTACGCTTTGATGTCGCGCACGTATATTTCAATTGACGGCTGCACACGAGTCGTCAGCTTCATGCATTCGTCAAAGTATGCTGGCTACATGTCGCTTGGGTAAAGCAGTGCTGGTAGCTAGGCGTACTACGCTTAGAAAACAGGAAGAAGAAGATATTTGTTTACATTTTTCCACTTGGTTCAATTTATGAAAGCAGTAAAATTTGTGCAAAAAATTCGAAAAAAATGAGTGTATAATGAAAGAAAATGGAAGATTCCGTAAAATTTTTCATCTTTTCTATTTAAAGCTTCGAAATTTAAAGCAAATACCATATTATTAATTTGTTTGTTTGTTTTGTGCAGCGAAGTTTCATGTCGCTTCGTGTGCAGATCTTGAGGCGCGGAGAAATCGACGCTACATGAAATGTCTCGTACGCGTCTATGACGATACGCCTCGTGTGCAGAGTGCCTTAATCAGTCAGTTTTGTATGTCAGACATTTTAGCAGATATTGCATATTTTTAGGCGTGTCTGATATAAATTTAGCCATTTTTGGCGATCTCATTTAGCGATGGCGATTTCTACACCTTTTTCAGTTTAAATTCAGAAAGTTCCAATTGATATTCAGAAAATTACAATTGAAATTCAGAACTTCCATTTGAAATTCAGAAAATTCCATTTGAAATTCAGAAAATTACAATTGAAATTCGGAAAGTTACATTTGAAATTCAGAAAATTACATTTGAAATTCAGAAAGTTACATTTAAAATTCAGAAAATAACAATTGAAATTCAGAAAACTTCTTGAGTACTGTGAGGAGGTTTCTGAATTTCAAATGTAATTTTCCGAATTTCAAATGGAATTTTCTGAATTTCAAATGTAATTTTCTGAATTTCAATTGTAATTTTCTGAATTTCAAATGCAATTTTCTGAATTTCAAATGGAATTTCTGAATTTCAATTGTAACTTTCTGAATTTCAAATGGAAATTCTGAATTTCAATTGTAATTTTCTGAATTTCAAATGGAAATTCTGAATATCAATTGGAACTTTCTGAATTTCAACTGAAAAAGGTGTAGAATCCGGGTACAGACCTAAAGTTTTAGGCCGACTTATAGTTGAGGGAGAAGCGCTTGGCTTGCAAAAAGCCTTATGTTGTTGTTGTAACGACAAAAACGATTTGGCATAAATTTTGAGGAGTGTTACCGGTAGGCAATTCTTAATGGTTCCGGTACTTAAACACAACCTTATTTTTAACACGCTTTTGTGTTTGTTTGTAAACTCATCCTTTTGCATACTTTTAGGCGAATGTGTGTTGAATGTCAGTTTTTCAGTGTGAGATGTGCTTACATATACATCCATACATATTAGATTTTAATTTAGTCTCTATTTTTTCTTACTCTATTTTATATTAATCACTCTCTTAATACACCAATAAATACATATCTATTTCTAACCTACATACATATTTATTTTATTATACTTTTTTCTTCTATCCTTACCACTTTCATTGACCTGCGTGCAAATGCCATCCACATGAATTTCGAATTTCTCACAGCATTTATTTACAAAAACCAGATTTGCCTCATCTTTTTCGTCCTGCTCCTTCTCCTTGTCGGTTTCTTTGCTGGTCGCGTGCCTGCGGTGCAATGGGTGGTGTTGTTGCTGCTCATTCATTGCTACTCCTACCACACCTCTGTCACTTCCTGTTAAAACTAAGCTCGCTGTGTTGTCAACCCTAACCCCCCCAACACCAACACACCGACAATCGTTACACATACAGACTAGAAGCAGAAGCGCGGCATAAACCAGTTGCCGGCTAAATGCAAATGCCGGTGAATAGTAATTTTTGTGGTGGGTGTTGTTAGAGGCGGTAGAGGTGGAGGTGGCTAAGTTGCTGGCGGTGGTTTGTTTGTTGTATTTAATAGTGGTATGAGTTGCCTTTTGCCGATTGCTTTGCATCGCCATACTTTCTTCCTCACTTCTTGCCAAACGCTTTTCCATTTCGTTGCTAAATATTGCGTTTGTTCTTGGCATTGATTGTTGTTGTTGTATTGGTGGTTGCATTGTTGGTTTTGCTGTCATTTTCGTTACTCTTTCTTTCGTCATCATGCCAAATAAACTTGTTGTTCTCTCTTTGGTTGTTCTAGTTGTTGTTTTTATTAGGTTTACTGCCGACGTCATCAACGTCAGTGACTTAATCAGTGATCGCGCTCATAATCACCACCACAGCACAGCACACTTTGTACATCCGATCAACCGTTTGTTGTTGTCGGTTTTGTTTTGTATGAATTTAAAAATTTTTGTTGTTGTTTTGAGTTTATTTTTGTACCTCGATCTGTAGCAGCGTTCTCATTGGCGACACGAATTGTCAGTTACAAAATACTTAAAAGGAAATGCGAAAATGCAAATAACAAAAAAAAAAAAATATAAAATATGTAGTCAATGTTCATCTAGAAAGGTAGATACCCAGCTGTAAGTTTTGACAAAACTTAGAGAAACTGGATCTACGACTTGTATAATGGCAGTGGTTTTATATACATATGTACATAAATATGTATGTTTGATGATGGAGAGTCATGGCTCAAACTATACACGGGGAAACAAAGTTTCAGGGTTCTATGTTATTTAATTTGTTTTTTGGCATTGCCTTTTGATTCTTTATTTTTTTTTTTAAGCTAACAAACTTTGTTTAATGATCGTTCGTCCTTCCAATTGGCGCTAGATCGTTCGATTTTGCAACGTCGCATTGATTTTGTGCGCTTTTTTACATAGTTGTATTTCTTGTTTTTGTTTTTGATTCACCTTGCTGCGTCATCACCATAAAAGCCGGTTTTTCTTTTTTGTTTTTCTGTGTATGTTTTAAAGAGGCTCGTAGCACAGCCAACGTCTGTTAAAATTTGTCAGCGTTTTTTTGTTGTATGTTTGGTATGGTTTTCTTATTGGATTTCCTTTTTATTTATTTTTTTTTTTTAACTATTTATTTTTTAATATTATTAGTTACTTCTTTTACTTGGGATCTTTTATTCCAAAAATCATCACTTCAGCCATTCGTACCAACCGCATTGTGCATGAAATTCCTTTCATCAGCATAAAATTTGTTCATACAGCAAAAAAGAGGTAGTTTTAAGCTTCACTTTAATACAGAGAACACAAAGGTAGTATATAAGTATATGACTTATTTGATATATGCTCATATATTGTATGTATGCATAGTCATACTCATAAATATTTCTATGCATAAAAAACAAATCTTAATGAAAATGCCGACAACAAACAAAAATTAGCTACACAATGCATTTAAATGCTGTATAAAAGCATGCTTGTTTATACATATGTATGCATAATCGTTTTTGTATTTTTTTTTTTGTTGTTTTTGAAACAACGCGTTTCACAACTCGCTCTATAAAACCAACCAACCAACTTTGCTGTAGTACAACTCTCCAGGAACACGTACAAACGACTGACTGCTGACTGCGAACTGCCTGCCGTTTCATGCGAGTGGTGAGCGAGTTCCAAACGTTGGCTTTTCTGCTGTTTGACTTGGCTTGTCTTCCTTCCCGCCTGACTCGTACTCTGACTCTTGGTGACTAAGTATACCGAATCAGCTATTTACAAGGGTTGTTTGTTAGGTTCGTGACATTTTGAAATTGGCGACCAAAGAAGGCCAAAGTGGGTCTGTCGGCCAATAAGATTATGGCTACAGTTTTTTGGAATGCACGAGGTGATATTCACATCGATTACCATGAAAAGGGTAAAACAATTGTCGGCGAATATTACTCAGACCTTTTGAACAGATTCGATTTTGATTTGAAGCATACGTGCGTAGTCAACATGCCAAAAGTTCATAAATTGGGTTACGAATTGCTACCTAACACACTGTAATCTCCAGATCACAGAAGCAAATGCCTATTTTGAGCGCCTAGAAAAATCCTATTTTTTGGAAGGAAAAAAAAAAAATTATAAAAACGCTGGACCAACGGTATCGAGCTAGAAGGAGATTATGTCGAAAAATAAAATGATTTTTTGCCGCAAAAATTGTTTCTTATTCAAAATGTCAAGAACTTATTAAACAACCCTCATAGTTGCAGAGCTAGTGCTGCCATGTATAGCATTTTGGCTTTGTTGTTGTTGTTTTTTATGTTCTTATTGTTGTTGTACGGCCATATGGTTTTTGTGGTTTAAAGCCCGTCTCCACATAACTTGTTTCACCAACAAAACATCTAGCAAAACATCTCGCTAAATAACCCGTCTCCACGTGGCTGATCGTGATTCAGTTTAACATTTCTCTTTCTTGCTCTTCTTAAATGTTTGTATGTTTGCTTATATTTTGCGTTTTTGTTTTGGTCTGTGTGAGATTTCGATAGATTTTCGATAAAAAATTAGAGAAGACATCGATATCATCGAGGTTGGCAAGATGATTCAGAATGAAACAGTGTTTCAATCTTCACTCGCTCTCAGAAATTTGTATGGAAATTAGCGAGTTTCGGCACTGGTTTCCGTGTCGAAACAAGATTGAGAGAGAAAATGCAGAAAAAAAGAGCGAAACACGTTATGTGGAGACATGGTATTAGCTATTTAGTTTTTAGAGTGTATGTATGTAGGTAATCAGCGCTAATTCTGACTCCTTATGGCCTGGTTATGCTTACAATGTTGCTGGTCGAGCACCGTGAAATTGTTGTTGTGCACTCCGACGGTGAGAGAATTTTCGGACTCTCACATCCAGCAAATCTGCTGTGTGAAACAGGCAGCCAGCAGTCGAAGTTTCGGGGGTAATAATGTGTTATGTTGTGTATGTGCGCGCCAATCATCAATGTAAGCATAACCACCTCTCACCAATCACGAAATGTTTCCGATTTTGATTGGCAATCAACATTGGTACCATAACCACAGCATTAGCCTCGCTCAGAGGAACATACCTACATAAAATGGTAGTGCCCTTGTGCTCACCACTTTTCATTCATTCTTCCAATTTGTATATGACACTCACTATTATATGGACTGCCATGTTGCGGTGGTTGTTGTTCGGTAATGGTGGTTGTGTTAAATATATATATGTAGCGTATCTGTGAGTTTGTCCGGAGCGCTTGAATTTTCTCGCGATCTTAACTATTACTCGCTGTTTAAGCGTGGTTCACAACAAAAAAATAATTGCCCGGTAGTAAAGTGTATTGAAGCCGTTATGGACTAGTGTTGAGCTGATACTATCATTGTTTCTCCAATTGCATACACATTCAAATTAAACTATTAGGCACTCAGAACCTCGTGACTGTTTTCTTATTGCTGCCAACGCCAGATAGCATATTTATAGGGGCAACTTCAAGACGTTGGAAGATATGTACAAGAAAATACTATCCATTCAAGCAGTGGTTTTCATTGTCACATACGTTTGATCGTCACTAAAGAACGATACTCACTTTACAACAATTGAATATCGCTGCTAAGCTTATAAATCGAGCATGGAACCCATAAAATGATCAACCACCCTTTATACATGAAAATCTGCCTGTATTAGTCTGTTGTTTGCCTTATTGCCTTTGGTTTCTCTCGCCTACTTACTGATTGCATATTTTTACAGATTGAAACCGGAAACTTGCCAGTTGGAGACTCGTGCCAAACACACGTGCGCTGAGCACTCACAAAGACACGGCCGCTTGTCAGCGACAGTGCAGCTGAAATGCAACTTTAAATTCACTTGCGCTCCCCTCTTATACCTTTTACATATTGTGTTTGTAAGATCAATATTTGCATAAAAGAGATGCACAGATTTGTGGTATTGTATCAAAAACTACACCATTTTGAATACTTACCGATCTTCGAATAATGATATTAGCTTTGTTCGTTTACGGATATTTTTTGATGTTTTTCGAAAACTTTTAAAAACAAACACTTTGTCGCCGTTTTTTTACGCCAAATCTCCAACAGAAGAGAACCAACTGAGAGAGAAAACTGACATTTCATTTTGTGAGAAGCTGTTGAATTCTGTTGGACAAATTTTTGCCAACAGCAATTTTTCAACAGGAAAACAGCTGATCAAACAAGAGCTGACTTGAATTTTTGCAAGTAACAAGATTTGCAAAATATACAAATCAATTATAAAATTGGAAAAATACACTAAATTGGCAACAAATATGGATAAATTAAATATGCAAAATAAGTTACATACTTTTTGCGAAGTATTTATATGCATATTATGTACCTTAGTAAATTGTAATCTCCTTTGCGGGAATATATATTAACGGGGCCGCTGTGGTGAAGTGGGGAGTGTTGTGGCCACTGTGGTGTGGCGGACAGTGGCTAGTCTGCCATACCAGAGGTCATGGGTTAGATCCCCAGCCTGGATAGAGGGAAAATTTGTATATAATGAGTTTTATTTTATTATTTTTATGTTATATGTACATATATACATAATTAACAGCAATAATTTCCACCAATTTTATTATCATTTTAATTTTAATCCTTTTTATCCTTTGAATTTGGGGCTTGTGAATGTAAATAAAAATCAGCTGTTTGCCAAAGCTGTTGAACTCTGCAAATTTTGTGTTCGTTTACCTCTTACGATATTTTTCTCTTGTGAGAGGATAGGTGACATTTTTCTCCAACACATGGCTGTTGGAGGCTGCTGAGTAAATGCTGTTGGAGAAAGTACGCGAACAAAGCTATTAATAGAATCATCGCATGGCAGAAAGTCTCTAATGCTAGAGACACACATCGTAGTATAGTAGAAATATTGCGATCTATACCACATATGTATAGGCGCATTTCTGTCGTACCCAAGCATGAAAAGAATACTCGCTTATTCATAAAATTACCTTCAAAGCAACAACACCAACTCGACTATTTTTAAAATAGTCGAGTTGGTGTTGTTGCTTTGAAGGTAATTTGATGCATAAGCGAGTATTCTTTTCATGCTTGGGTACGACAGAAATGCGCCTTATGTGTCACTCTCATATTGTAGTTTAATTGAAAATTTTCATAGTAAAGCCAAATCATAGTATTGATATTATAATATTTCTACCACATGTGTGTCTGAGGCATAATAAAAGAACTATAAGCAATATTTCACACTTTCAATTATGAAGGGTATTTAGTAATCCTTCAACGCAGCCATAAGCAGTCAGTCAGTCAGTCCTTTTCACATGCTCATCTTCGCTTTCTTGCCACAAACGTTGCTGCTACAAATCGTTGCAAGTTGTTGACCCAATTCAACCAACCAACAAAATTCAATCAAAGTGTACATACGTAAACACTTTTCTAACTTAATTTCATTCACTTTTTACTCGGCATAACTTTGCTAACAGCAAGAAAAATAAAAATAACAATTTGAAAACTTTTCCGTAACGGTTATTGACTGCAAACACAAATATTAAGAATTGTTAAAGCCAACAAAAAATGCTGCAATGCCCTTTCTTGCACATAAAGCTGCTTGAGCTCATTTATTTAATTTTCATTACCTCACCAACTTTTTTTTACCGCCCGTCTGTATGTATGCCTTATCACATTGATGAAGAAAATATTAAAAACTAAAAGCAATTTTATATAAAAATAAAAGAAGCGAGAAGACAAATACTTTTGAGTGGAAGAACTCCTTGACATGTTTATGCATTGAATGCATACATTAGAAAGTGAGGGAATTCCTTGCCATCGAATATTTATCTACTCACCAAAGTTTTATCAAGTTTTATCCTCAACATAATCATCAAAAAGAAAGTTTTTTTTTTTAATCCTTCTTGTTATTTGATTTTTGTTATTTGTTGGTTGCCGTTCGTTGTCGTCAAGGAGCTTTGTTTGTGTCCTATATTTGCCGCTCATATGTATGTATGTATGTACATGCTTAGGGAGGGCAACGGTGGATTTCCGTGCTTGTGGCTCATTGTTTAGCATTATTAAAGCTAGGGTGTGTCATTCGTGAAAATTCAATAAAATACTTAGCCAAGTTATTTCTTCACCAAAAGAATTTAAAAGAAATGTAACACTGATAACATTTTCGTTTATACATACTAAATCTACCATGGTGAAAAATTATATTTCCACACATCGCGTTAGTGAATTTTGTGTGGGTTTATAATGACCAAGGTAAGTTATATTTATTACACCTACCTACGCTCTGAGTTCTCCAAATCTACCTCAAGAATGTTGCATAAAAGGTTGCCCATAAAAACTCTCCTCTAGATGAATACAAAAGTTTACAGTTGTGAGACACCATGAATGAATATGCATACATATGAACATGCATGCATGGGGTATGGGATTGCATGCAAGTTAATTTTGGTTTGGTATTGCGACATTTCGTTACAAGAGTTGCTGAAACAAAAAACCGGCAGGATTTTTGGATTGTGCTAGAGCTTCCCTTTACATACTACATACGTATTTATTTCTTACAGACAAGCGTCACACATATGTATGGAATATGCTGCTTGGGTATGGGTGCAAAGTCCTTAAAATAATTTTTTGTTTTGCCTTGTGCGCTTTTCGTGCCACACTTGCAACACAGCCATACATTCTTCCATTCATTCGCCATTCAATCCCCAAAGACCCATAATCCACCACCGCAAAAATACTGTGTCAATTGCTTTGTGCTCGCTGCACCGTGTTGCCGTGTTGTTGTATTGCGGTGAGCAAACGATCGATTTGTTGTTGAATTTGTTTGTTGTTGGGGTAGTGTGGTGTTGGTGGTGTGATTGTGCGATATCGCATTGCATAAGCTTACAAATGGCATTCCGCTACATGCGTCACCATGATTTTGTATTGTTTGCGTTTTTTTTCTTTTGTTTCAACTCACAATAGAGTGCGCTTGTGGCGGCATACATATGTATGTGACCTGTTTTGTTTTGTTGCATCGTGTTGTGTTGCGTCGCCATTTGATTGTTGTTACGGTATCAAAAAAAGCGAGCCTCAATTACCTAACAATGGGAAAGTAAAGTTGCATGCCGCTGGAGGACGAACATTTGAGGCGGGTGTTTCGAAAGCTTTTACTATTTTGGCTTTTAAGCTTTTGGCTTGTTCTTTCGTGTTTCTCACACACTAAATTTTCAGCACAAAATGAAGAAATTTGAACGCATTATAGCGCTTAGTACGAAAAAGGGTGTTGAGGTCTGCATTTTCGATAAATGACTCTTATTTATGACTCAACAAAAAAAAAACAAATATTTGCGCTTAGTTGTATGAATTAAATACATATTTATGCGATGACTTAAAATTAAAACAAAAACCACACTTTTCCCTTTCCCCCTCAGCTACTAGACATGCTGAAATTCTATACGCGCTTCGAGATAAGTGACGTCTCTGGTGACTCACTAACCGATCATCAAATGACGCAGCTGCACTATAAAAAAATCACTTCACTTCAACGCGCCGCTTTCGCCAAATTTCCCGATCTGCGTTTGTTCGCTTTGTCCAACGTCGCCAATGTTGATACGCGTGATGCGCTCCAGCGGCACTTCGGCGCTCTCAATGCTACGGCGCTCAAGGCAATTGCTTCATTTTTAAATTTAGTACCGGAAGCGCTGGAGCCACCCTTTCAATGGCATCGCCTCGACGATGAATTTCTCAAAGAGCTATTGATTACACGTCACGAGCGGCGCTGCTCTCAATTGGAGGCGCTGAACGAGATGCCGCTCTATCCCACCGAAGATATTATTTGGGATGAAAATGTTGTGCCCTCCGAGTATTTTTCGGGCGATGGTTGTTTGGCTTTGCCTAAGCTAAATTTACAATTTCTCACCTTGCACGATTACCTCTTGCGTAATTTCAATCTCTTCCGCTTGGAGTCCACCTACGAGATACGTCAGGATATAGAGGATGCTGTAAGTCGTATGTTGCCATGTCAATCGGAGGATGGTGATGCGATGTTTGGCGGTTGGGCGCGTATGGCGCTGCCGATTGCTTCGTTTGCCGTGGTTGAGGTGACAAAGCCACATATTGGCGAGCGAAAGCCGTCGCGTGTGCGCGCTGATGTCTCGGTGACGCTGTCCGTGCGCAAAGAGATCAAAGAGGAATGGGAGAATTTGCGTAAGCATGATGTGTGCTTTTTGATAACGGTTAAGCCGACAAAGCCGTATGGTGAGTATGCGTGTGAGAACGATAATAATTGTAACTCATTTTTAAAATCACAAAAAAAAAAAAAAAACTTTCTAAAGGCACCAAATACAATCCACGCGAGCCTTTCATACCACAAGTCGGTCTCGTGTACGTGCGCGGCTGTGAAGTGGAGGGCATGTTGGACGCTAACGGACGTGTCATCGAAGATGGCCCCGATCCGCGACCACAATTACCGGGCGAACAGCGCACCTACCGCGTTTGGCTGGATTCCAATCAATACCGCCTGGATATGGATAGTTTGCAGGAGGTGCGTGTATTACACTAAATCTTAGCGCACGATTTATTTTTTAATCCCCCAATAACTTTACAGGGTTCCGATGATGTTTACGAAAGTTTCAACATCATAATGCGCCGCAAACCGAAGGAAAATAATTTCAAGGCCGTTTTGGAGACCATTCGTCACTTAATGAATACGGAATGCGTTGTCCCACCTTGGCTGCACGATCTGCTGCTCGGCTATGGTGATCCGGGAGCGGCGCATTATTCCCATATGGCCAATCAGGAGCGCAGTTTGGATTTCAATGATACCTTCTTGGATTTTGAGCATTTGCGTGCAAGTTTCCCCGATTACGAAATAAAATGTGAAGCGCCAGAGGAGCTACGCATTCCACCGTTTCGTTTGATATTCGAGGATGTGCCGGAAGAGGTGGGTGACGATAATGCTGCAGATGAGGAGCAGCAGGAGCAGGAGGGTGAGCAGGGGAAAGCAGAGGCGGAGGCGTCGCAGAAGGCGTCATTGGAGAAGGTTATTGCCGTGCAGCCGTATGTGTTTGAAAGTCGCGGTCCCTATGTGGCGAATAAGCCGAGGCAGTAAGTACCTACTTTTTTCCGATATTTGTAAGTTTCGACCTTTTAATCCTTAACTGTCTTCTTCTTTGTTATTTTTTTGTTTTATTTTTATTTTTTTTATTATTAATACTTTTCCTTCTTTTCTTCTTCTTCCACTTTTTTCTTTCCTTCATATTCTTCTTCATTCTCTTTTGCTTTTTCATTTAATTTTTTCTACCTTTATTCCTTCTTCCTTTTCTTCGACCTCTTTTTTGATTTGTTCCTCTTTTCCTTCTTTATCTTCTACCTCTTTTTCTTCAATTTCCTCTTCTAATTTTTTTTCTTGTTCGACTTCTTTTTCTTCTGCTTCCTTTTTTTCTACTTCTACTTCCCTTTTTGTTGTCTTTTTCTTCATCTTCTCTTGCATTTTCATTTCATTCTTTCTTCAACTTATTTTTCTTCTATTTTTTTCTTCTTCTAATTTGTTTCTTTTTCTTTTTCATCTTCTTATTCTTTTCCTTCTTCGTCTTCTCTTGCTTTCACATTTCATTTTTTATTGCTTTTCTTTTCCTTTGTTTCCTTATTGTTCTTCTTCATCTTCTTTTGCTTTTTCATTTCATTTTTTCTTTTTCTACTTCTTTTTCTATCTTTTCTTCTTCTACATCTTTTTCTTCCTCCCTTTCTTCTTCTACTTATTTTTCTTCTTTTCCTTTTTCATCTTCTCTTTTTCATAATTCTTTCTCCTACTTCCTTTTCTTCTTCTTATTTTTTATTATTGTTCCTTTTCTTCTTCTTGTTCTTCTACCACATACTTCTTCTATTTACATGCACTTCCAGAAATTCCGTCCGCTTCACACCCACTCAACTCGAGGCCATACGCGCTGGCATGCAGCCCGGCCTCACACTCGTCGTCGGTCCACCGGGTACGGGTAAGACCGATGTCGCCGTACAAATCATCTCCAACCTCTATCACAATCATCCCAATCAACGCACCCTCATCGTCACGCACTCCAATCAGGCACTCAATCAACTCTTCGAGAAAATCATGGCGTTGGACATTGACGAGCGGCATCTGCTACGTTTGGGTCACGGCGAGGAGGCTTTGGAGACGGAGAAAGACTTCAGCCGCTATGGACGCGTGAATTATGTGCTCACACAACGTTTGCAGCTGCTAAAGAAGGTACAAAAATTACAAGAGTCGCTCGATGTGGTCGGCGACAATGCCTACACCTGCGAGACGGCCGGCTATTTCTATCTCTACAACGTAGTGGCGCGTTGGGAAAAGTTTCTCACACAAGCCGCTGCGGTTGATCCCTCCACTGCCGTCGCCGATGATTGGCGCGCCTTTTTCGTAAAGGAATTCCCCTTCACACGCTTCTTTGCCGATGCGCCACAGCCGCTGTTCAAGTGCGACTCGTACGACGATTACATGGAAATTGCCAAATCCTGCTTCCGTTATATTACGCACATCTTCACAGAGCTTGAGGAGTTTCGCGCTTTTGAGTTGTTGCGCACCGGTTTGGATCGTTCCAAGTATTTGTTGGTGAAGGAGGCGAAAATCATTGCCATGACTTGTACGCATGCGGCTTTGAAGCGCAAAGAATTGGTGAATTTGGGTTTCCGCTATGACAACATACTAATGGAGGAGGCAGCGCAAATTTTGGAAATTGAAACATTTATACCGTTGCTTTTGCAAAATCCACTTGATGGTTATAATCGTTTGAAACGTTGGATTATGATTGGTGATCATCATCAGCTGCCGCCAGTCATTAAAAATATGGCATTCCAAAAGTATTCGAATATGGAGCAAAGCTTGTTTACGCGTCTGGTGCGTTTGGGTGTGCCAACGGTGGATTTGGATGGGCAGGGGCGTGCGAGATCGAGGTGCGTGCCGTACTTTACCAGATCTAACCTCAAATTTGTGCAAATAATGATGTTTGGTTTCTTTATTTTAGTATTTGCTCTTTATACAAGTGGCGCTATAAGAAATTAGACGATCTTGCGCACATTTTGGCGCGCGATGAATATCGCAAAGCCAACGCTGGCCTAGTGTACGACTATCAGCTAATCAATGTTGAAGATTTTAGGGGCGTTGGTGAAACGGAGCCGAATCCATTCTTTTATCAGGTAGACTATTAGCTTTCTCCCTTTATTTGTTTTTCTCACATTTTGTTTTTGCCAACCAATAGAATCTCGCCGAGGCAGAATATGTTGTTGCCGTTTACATGTACATGCGCATGTTAGGCTACCCGGCTGAGAAAATTTCCATTTTGACCACTTACAATGGTCAGAAACATTTGATACGTGACGTCATCAATGTACGCTGTGGCAATAATCCACTCATCGGTTGGCCATACAAAGTCACCACCGTGGACAAATATCAAGGCCAACAAAACGACTACATTTTGATATCGTTAGTGCGCACCAGAGCGGTGGGCCACTTGCGTGATGTGCGTCGTTTGGTGGTGGCCATGAGTCGCGCCCGCTTGGGCTTGTATATTTTTGGGCGTGCAGCGCTGTTTAAGAATTGCTTTGAATTGCAGCAAACATTTAAATTGGTAAGTTGATAAAAGGAAAGGAGTGGAGGTGGGTGAATTTGGTTTGTAACGCCCAATTTTTATTGCAGTTAACACAACGTCCGCAACGCTTGCATTTGCTAACAGATGAAACGTATCCAACAGAACGTTTGACAAATGAACGGCCGTATATGCAACGCATCATGGAAGTGCAAAATATGTCACAAATGGCTGAACTTGTCTATGAAATGTATATGAAGCGTATGGAGGAGATCAAAGATCAGCTACCAGCTGAAAGTGATTTGGAAATGTATGCAAATATACCACAAGAGGATGTAGGCGGTGGCGCGGAAGAAGCAAATACGACTGCGGAAGCTGCGAGTGATGAACCACCTGCTAAACGCGCAACAAAGGAAAATAAAAATAAAAAAGTTGGTGCTGTTGCTGGTGCGGCTAACTTTACACCAACACCTATTTTTAATGAAATAAATATGGAGGATGAGAGAGAGCAAGAGCAAGAGGCGGAGGAGAAGCAAGGAGATAAGATAACAACGGCAGACACTTCAGTCGAACAGGAGACTCCAGAACAAGCCGAAGCTGCAACGGTTGCTGCAACAACGGCAGACACTTCAGTCGAACAGGAGACTCCAGAACAAGCCGAAGCTGCAACGGTTGCGGCAACAACGGCAGACACGCCAGCAGATGTTGCTGCTGCGCAAACAGTGGCTGAAAGTGTCGAAGCGCCAGCGGCAAGTGATGACTAGCATGTTTGTTTGATGCAAAAATTTTTACAAACCATTACTATAAAATAAAGCAAAAATCATTTTTATTTGACAACCATTAAAGAGTTAAATTGCACATAATTTCTCGCTAATTGTTATTGCACACCATCATAATGAAATATTTCGAGCGTTTGCTTGCTTGTAACTACTTCACTTCTTCGGCGCCGTTATGCCCTCCAATTGTGCCTTTAACTGTGTATTGGTCTTCTTCAAAAAGTTCACCTCTTCGGCATATTTCTTCTCTTCGGATGCGCGCAACTCGGCATTGCGACGCTCCGCTTGCTCTTGCTTAATCTTCATATCAGTTATAATCTCTTCAAGCTCTTCTTTATCGGTTTCCAATGACTTGACACGTTCTCTTAACATTTCCTTTTCTTCGTGTGCCTGCAATGCTTTGCGCATACCAAATGCCACTGAACTGCAGTAGAGCGTTTCAAATGCTTCCATAGACATGTCAATTTCATCACGTATACGCAGCAAGAGCAGACCACGTTCTGAGCAATTGATTGTGACTTGACGTATAATTTCATCTGTGAAGGATTAATTGAATGCATTTGTTTAGGTTTAGTTTATATTTTATGGTTGGTTGTGTACAGGTACCTACCAAAGCATTGTGTGTACAATTCACGTCGTATGGGACAAATGCCCGTTTCGCGTGCTTGCGTTTGTTGTAGGCGTGTATCGAGCATCTCTTGCAGATTGATGACATCTTGCCGTGTGGCTGGTGTGCTAGATACCTTGAGAATATAAGAAAATATCATAAATAAACCTGTTTTTCTAATGTTACACAACCACTTACCGTTTGTTGCCACAATTGTCCATCCTCCTCCCAACATCGTGGCGGTAGAATAGAATTGAGTATTTCTTCCGTTTCACGCTTGGCGTCTAGTATAGCTCCAGCTGTATGTGGTCGTTTCATTTCCTGCAAATCATGAAATGATCCTGCAATTTCAAATGCCAAGTACTTACATACATATGTATACACATACCAATTCTGTGGGTGCAGTTTTCTTTTCCGGATGTTTGACTACCAATACGGGATTGTTGTAGCGCACCAGCGTTTGGTATTGGTCGAGTGCCGTGCCATCGACTCCTTCCGCCATTTTTTTCTTTTCTGTCCAATATCTTTTTGGTGTGTATAAATGCAGAAATAAAGATTCTTAATTCGTATGTTTTTTTTTTTAATCTATCGGAATTCGTTTGTCTTGTTTTATTGACCGTTTCTATTTGTTGACTGGCATTTTTTCATAGCAACCGGAAGTGGAAAGACTAAGTACAATGAAAATCTGCTAAGGCTTTAAATATATTATTATTTATTATTATTTTACATTAAAAAAGTTAATTTTTTTGATTTAAATTAAATTTTATTTTTTTAGTTAATTTAAATTATTTTTGTAACCGTTAAAAAATAATATTAAAGCCTTTTTACACTGTGTCACCCTGTGTCAAGCTGAGTTGATTCCAGAGCCCCGGAGCGGGACAGATATAAGGAGCTAAGGCTTTTTCCGGACCGCAACTGGAGCTAAAAATATAAAAATCACGTACCTCAAGTAAGCGTTCAGCGTCTCTTAATCATTAAAAATTATTGTATCTGATTTGAGACATTCTTGTCGATTGTGGAAAGTGCAAAGCTGCTTCCGAAATGGCAGAAAAATGCACAGGGCCGAGTAATTTTCTATCACTGATACAAAGTAAATAACGTTTTTTGTTTATCGGAGCGAGATCGGAGCTCGGAGCAAAAGAAAATGGGAGCTAAGAGCAGAGCCAGAGCAAAAAAAAATTTTGGAGCCTAGCGGAAGCGGAGCAAACGAAAAAAATCCTTTGCTCCTCGGCCGTAGTAGATTCAAGTCATGATCCAATTAAAAGGTCATGTCAGTTCGCTGGCCGCCATATTTCTTTCGGTTTTAGAAAAAAGTATCAGGTCCTCATACGTAATTTCCTTTTGCAATTGGCACAGCTGTTTGTTTGGTTGTTCGCGGCTTTATTGGTCCCATGGCGCAATAATAAAATGGTGGACGCAGCAGAGGACGGCTATTTCGTTTTTGGAATAGTAATCTGTCAAATTATCGTCTTTTGTTTTGATTTTTCCCTCTTGCACGTGTTATTCGTGGAAAATAGCTTGTGTGTTCGCTTGTATGTTCGCTGGCGTTTTTTCTGTTTTTGACATTCTTATCTACGGCCGTTCAACGGTAATCGCCTATTCTCTTTTGGCTGATACGACCATATAGAATTATTGGATCATGATTGGTCCTGTGACGTAAGCAGTATTTGACATTTACGCCTACTGGCATTACCGTCTCAATATATATACCGTGGATTCAAGTGCTGAAGTAAGGGCACAGCCAGGCGACGCAAGAAATTACACTCAGAAAGTGAAAAATTCAAATTTGTGTATTTCGTCTGGCTGTACCTTAAGAAATTAATTAAAGTCATTTCCCTAAACAACTTTACTATAGCTATCGTAAAGGAAAAATCTTTAATAAAAAATGCTAAATTAATTATATTTGTCAGCATTTCATAAAAACTTCAAATTTTTAAACAAGCATACAAATTTTTATGTTGACCGCATCTGGCAACGCGAAAGCAGCCGGCTGCTGGCAGAAACACCACCAGTGACATTTCATGCCGCCGCTTCGCTGGTAAACAAACCAACTTTTTTATAAAAGTCGTAAATAATTTAATTTAGCATTAATCAACAATAAAATAGCAGAAAAATTATGGCGTTTTACAATGAAAGTTTAAGCGTAAGTGAATGAATTAAAGAAATTCGTTAAATACAAAGTTTTATTAACCTCAAATCGCATGCACACGCGCATCATCTCAACCAACGCCGGTGGCTTGTCCCCCACACAGAATCGCATAATGGAGTTGCTAAATTATCCGATACCCGATCGCTGCGTGGAACTGGCACAATTATTCGAACGTTGCAGTTTACGTGAACTCCAAGACATTTTCCCAACCATTGTGCAATCGGCGTTTGGTATTGGTAGCGGTGGTCTGGGTTGGGGACTACGTGCCACCACTAAAGAGAATTCACCAATGTGCTTTGACATTTTGCATGATTTCTTTTCGCCGGCGGGACCAATGTTGCGGTTGTGCTATCGGCTGTTAAATGAGGCAAATAAGTTGGAATTCTCATTGGATTTGTTGCCGGTGAGCCTGTTATTTATACGTACATACACACATACATATGTATATAAATACACTTTTTTACTTTATTTTCCACAGCACAAAGTCAGCGAAATGGTGCAATCCGGTCAATATTCACTCTTTTACGCAGATCTGGTTAATATTGATCCATTTCGGCGTCAAGTCACCTCACTTGTACTGAACGCATTCGATTATTATATGTTGCATTTTGTTATACATGCAACATTTCCATTACATAAAATGTTTCCTGCAGCACTACAAGTGCACAATGAACGCATGAAAACTGTTTATTTCTTCTTGACTGCCGAATACCTGGGCACCTTTCTGCCAAGCAATCCAGATGCAATTGTTTATCCGACAAATATTTGTACATCTGTTAAGGCACCACAACCGTTGCAGCCTGTACAGCCGCTGCAGCCGCAACGCTCACCAAAATATTTAAAAATACCAACAAACACCAGTTTGTTTCAAACGGATAGTCCATCAACATCGGCGGCGGCAGCTGCAGCGGCCATGCATGCCGCGCGTAGTTGTGAATCGCCGCGAACGCATTGTTGGCGCACGGAATCGGTGTTACATTTCTTTGTCGATATTTGGCTGCGTTACGATATCGATGAGGCGAGGGTGAGTAAACAATAGGGTTGAATTATGTGCTGAACATGGTAGACTAGTTCGTTTCTTGTCGAAAAAGAAAGTTTTTGGTTTATTTAAACCTCAAAACGAAAAATGTTGCATACTCTTAGGCGCTTTGCATACAGAAACTTACTTTAACTTGTTTTTTCCTCTTACAAAAATCTAATAAAAAAAATGATTCCTCTTGTATTTTATAGGATCTGCCCAGCAGCGAATTTATACGCGTAGTACGCATACTCGTCAAACAGGCACACTCATTTGCCAATTCAATGCACATGGATCACACACCAATGGCTATACTACGCAAATTGGCGCATCCAATGATCAAAGCGCGCATTTATCCATTTCTGAAGAGTATTATAGGACGTTGGCCGTTGGATAGTTCACTGTCAGTGGTGCTGGAGCTTTGGCTAAGTTATATACAGCCATGGCGTTATATATACGATATGCAAAATGGAAATTGGTAATGAGTCGCTATTATATAAAAATTTTGAAGCATCACTACCTTTCTATTTTCAGTTATGGAGGCAATGTGGGCGCTTCAAATAGTGGTCCCAATAATATGCATTCCAATACCAACGGAGGCAATGAAGCGAATGTAAGTCAACGCTTTAGTTCATTCATTGCTGAGAATTTAGTTATATACACGCAAATATTTGTATATATACTGCCGCGCTTTGAACGTTTAGATTTCACTTCGTTTAGGAATGTGATCATGTTGCATCGTCTGGTGAAGGTATGTGTAGTAGGAGTGTAATAGAGAAGGAAGAGTTGAATTTTTAGTTTTAACACACACTGCACTTTCATGTCTTGCAGGTTTTCAGTCAGCCAAATTTGCCGAATATGTTATACCAAGCGGAACAAGCTTACATCTGTCAACTGGGCATTGATTCGCCGCGTAAGCATGCACCGTATTCCAGGTATTTAATTCTTAAATGAATTATTTCTTATTTATTTAATTTCAACCATTTTCTAGACAAGCGAAAAATGAATGGGAAAGCGTTTTCCACGAAGAAACCTACACACCACTCTTTGGTCCTGCAGTTAAATGCGAAATTGAACAATTGATCAAAACTATTTGTATATCACGTTTATATGTACTGCAAGAAATCGATAGTATACGCAATGATATTGCACAATTACGTAAATCGCATAGTTTTCTGCGTAAAATCTTTGCGAGTCTTTTTGAAGATGTTTCGCCGGCGGAGTTGAAGTTGCAAGAAATCGGTAAAATACCTGAGATACTGAATTTAGCTGTGCGTTCGCTGTCTATTATGTTTGATGTAAGTTTTGCGTTGGAATTGGTTTAGAAAAGAGTCCGCTTTTAATGCAGTTATGCTTTACAGGCACGTCTGCCGGATCTCACAATGGAACAAGTGAATGATCGCAGCAGTCCTGCGTTAAGCTTTTCCGCATATGATAGCGATTATTTGGATATAACGAAAGTGTCACCAATGCAGATGCAAAGCAATTTAGCGAATGTCTCCGCGACTGTCGATCCTGCCACATTGCCAATACAGGATTATGAAGTTAAGTTTTTAGTGCGTCTACTGCATAAAGCGTCTTGCCGATTTAATGAGATGGTAAGCTATTATTTTACTTAACAAAATAGATGCTGGCTTTTAGGACAGAATATAAACCAAAGAAGTACTGAGACTCACCAAAGGGAGGTTCATTATTCCTGGGCAAACAAAAATATACCTTAAGTGTAGTTGCACTATTTTTAGCGTTAATTTCGGTAAACGTAAATCTTATATCGGTTAATCTTTTTCCTTTAATTTTACTTGTAGTTTGCTGAAGAAATTGAGGCGCTGTGGTGTCGTTCCGATTTTCTGGGAAAATTGGCACGTCAACTTTTATACCCGCCCATGACGCAACAGTGGTTTGACAAATCAAGAGGTAAACACACAGAGAAAGAAAATTTAATTTCACTAAGTAGTCGAGTTGAGAATTTAAAATAAATATATTTTTTTACCCTTTTTAATACATTAATAATAAATTTTTTTTTTTTTTTAAGAATACAGTATTTTCACTTATAAAGCAATAATACATATGTATGTATCTATGTACTACACATTTAGTATACATATATTTCTATTTCTAGGCGTCAGTGAATTGTGTGAGGAACGTCTACCTGCCCGCATATGCTTACGCCCGTTGGCATCCTACAAAGCGCTTGGCCTAATCACTTTGTTCATCCTGCTCGGCTATTCGCTGTGGCATGCCCCCATTTACGGACTACTAATTTTTATACTACTTTTCTCTATTTATATAACTATACTAGCTATTTGTGCGTAATTAGATAAATACATAGTTATATGTATATAATTTATTATTTATAAAATAGATAAATAATTAATTATTGTCCTTATTCTCATGTTTTACGTACATATATATTTTGTGAAATGTGTAATTTATATAAGCTTGTATAAGTACATACATATATGTACGTAAAGTAGTTGTGTATGTGTGTATTTTAATTCTAAATTGAGTGCAGAAAGTAAAAGCAATTACGTTTATGTAATGCGTATGTATGTATATATAAATAGTATACATATATGTATGTATATATAAATAGTATATATGTATATATGAGTGTGCAATGTATTTACTATTTATACATATGTATATATATATAATTCTTAAGCATGTCTACACTATGTATGTGTTTAAAGCTATGCGATGTCACGAAGTTTTATAGCCAATCTCAATGGCTGATCGGGCACCGTCACCAGTCGCAGCTTACAGTCTATTGGTGTCGTATTATTGCATTGCAAATCGAACGTGTTTATAACCTGCACATTGTTATTTGGAGAAGTACAAGAGAGAGATTAAAATAAAGTGAAGAAAACAAAATTCAATTAAAAATAAAATTTCCCATTGACTTACCGTCGCCAATAACGAATGCATTTGCTTCATAGCCATTCTTCGGCCAATACACGAACGATTGCTTATGCCAAAGGGCAAGGAACCATGCGCTTGTAGCACACCCTGCAAATCACCAGTTTCCTCATTGCGTTGCCAGCGTTCGGGTTTCGCTACCTCTGGATCTGGAAAGTGTTTAGGCTCACGACCAGCTGTGTATAAAGATAGCAACACCAGGCTCTGCAAATAAAGTGATGAAAGAAAATCGTTACGCATAAATCAGAAGTGGAATATATAACTGAATATATAATATTTAAAAATCAGAAGTGGAATAATCAAAAAAAAAAAACTTGTCAAATAACACTGACGGTGGTTACCGTAATGGCTCTACATAAATACATACGTTTCTTTCGACTTCATAGCCGCCAATATTTGCATCAGTTGCCAAGTAACGCCCAATAAATGGTGCAATCGGATATAGACGCATTGATTCTCTAATCAAGCCATGCACCAGCATATTGCCGTGGCCATCATTCGCAGTCATTTCTGTAGCCATGCGCTGTTGCATTTCGGGATCTTGGGTGAGTAAATAAAATGCCCACTCTGTAGTGTAGGCTGTCTGCAAGGGAAAGTTATAACTTTAACGTTATTTTTTACACACAAAAAATTTACATGTATGTTAAGAGTAAAATCACGTAAACTAACCGTGTCGCCAGCAGCTATTACCAAATCAACAAATATCCTTTTGATCATTTCCAATGGCATACCAGCTAATTTGAGTTTATGATACAAGACATCACTATCAACATAATCATGACAACCACCGATGTCATCTGTTACACCACCAATCATACCATCAAGATTTGCACATTTCGTCGTTGCTGAAAACGGTGTTGATGGTGGCTTTTCAATGAACTGATCAATCAATAAATTGCCTTGCTTCAGCACTGCCTCAACGCTTGTCTCGAAATCACGCCAAATGCGCATATTCAACTTTTTGGCCAATTTCGCTGGAAAATTTGCAAGTGTTGCGCTCGTTTCAAATATGCGATGTACAATGCGTGAGAATTCATCCATGGTGGCAGACATGTGCGGATCCTCAGCAGCAGAGACACCAAACATAACTGCACAAACGACTAATAAACAAAAAATTGACGTTGAATAGGTAAATTGTTAGTGTGTGGGCAAAATTATGAAAGAGAGGAAGTGCTGATCAACCAACCATCAATCGCCCAATAATATAGTTGATGCTCAAGATCCATCAATTCGATGTGTTGTGTTTGTCCGCTGGCTAGCGTTTTCCACAAATTCACCAAGCGCATTGTACAAGCTTCAATGTGTCCATCCATCCAACGCATGGTGCCGCCCAACAGAAAACGATTCAATACGCGACGATTATGGTACCACTCTTCGCCTTCCCTACAAACGAATGAAAAGGAATCAAATCATATATATATATTATTTCTAATTGGTGTTTTATAAATATCCCTTTTTCTGCTCACATAATTTACCAAAATTAATAAGTAAGGCATCGTTTTAAAGGTATTAATTAGCTATGCATGCGAAACGGTGTTTTATTGGGCGTGGTCCTTTTTTCTAATAGTATTTTGTAAAAATGAAATGTTTTAAACTAAAAAATTTGCGCCTAAAACTATGCCTTCAGAATTATTTATTCTAACAAGAGTGCAGTGTACAGATACAAATTACAAATGTAGATGTCGCCCCAGATGAATAGTCGTGTATATTTTGAAACACTTTTATAAGCTTCAGCTGTATGTTTGTATGTAAACATCACATTATTTTAGGCGAACACGTGTGTATTCATACTTACGCTGAATGGGGGTTTTTCAGCATGGGATGTGCTTATTTATACACAGCTGTACATAGTACAAGACCATAAAATAATTGAGATAGATATGGACTTTCATAAATCAAAACGGTCAGGATGAAAAAAAATTTATTGAACGGCCGACCATACATAATCTAACTGACGCAAAAATAGTAATATTTTTATTAAATTTGGTACACAGATTCTAATGGGACCAGAGAAGGTTGGGGTTGAAAATAAGGCATATGTATGTATTTCGAAAAACACGTAAGACATGACAATTATGTCACTAATAAAACCCGAGTGATGGAATTTCATCCATGCAATGACCTTATGCCGTTATGAGGAAATATGCTGAAATTTAAAAAAATGGGTCAAGAGGGGCAAATTTTCAAAGATTTATAAGTCAAAACTCAGGAACTGTAGCAGATAAATCGATTAAGCTTCGGCCACTGATTTGCTTGCCAAGGCAAACGTGTGGAATAAAATTACCAAGTCGGCAGGGGCCACATATACATATGTACATAAAATGATATGTAAAATATATAAAACTATAAGGCACATACCTATATAGGTATAATAAAAACATTTTATGCGATATCTTTGTCAAACATATAGGTAATTCATTGAAAGTTCCATAAATTGCACCAAACCAAATAAATAAGTTTTTAAAATGGGCGTGAGAGCAGAAACCTTACCGACTGGCGCCACGTATGTTTTGTTATGTTTTGCGCAAGATGCGCACGGGCCGGCTAGTCAAAGTTAATGATATTGTAAATTTTCAAAAAAGTCAGAAGTGGAATACGAAAAAAAAAAATATTTAATGACGAGGACAAAGCAGTGCTTGACTCCAATAAGTAGTAGCGCTATGTAAAAAAATATGTATGTAAGTACTTATGTATATCCGGATACATCGTTATATAAATCTATTTAACATTTAACTAAAAGCTAATTATTGTGCCATTAAATTTTTCGCATTTTTATTTGAATATCTACTCATCATATCCGATTTTACCACGTTCTTTCCGCTTTAAAACGCTGCCATACTAAGTCGACAATATGTAAAATACTATATACTATATCCGTATATGAAGTAAAAATATATGCCTATTGTGTGATGCCGTCATTTCTTATTTTTATAAATTTGTTGTTTATTTAAGTAGTTTTTTCTTTTATTTTTTACTCACATAAAAAACAAGCCACGTTTACATTTATACTCCTTATTATATATTGTCCACGCCTCGGGCAGCGGATGCCGTGGATATTGGCCCTCGTATTGAAACACTGCTCTCATTTGACTTGCTGATGAAACAAATATGACATCCTGTACGCCGCCTAAACGTTCATAAAATATTGGACCGAGTTCGACATGACGTCGGTGTATATATTTGTGTAATCTAGAGGTAAAAAAAAACCATTACAACGACAATAAGCATTAATGAAAATAAGAAGAAAAAATACTTAGATACAAGCAATTTATGTTAAATTTTCTACAGAACCCAGCAGACGACATACTGCGTGCAGGTGTAAACATGTTACTCTTACATATATACATTTGTATGTACATGCAAAGGTGTTATGCTATTATAAATACAGACGTAAATATTTAAATACAAAAGTACGCATGCACGGACGTGGATATACATATATGTATGTATGTACCTACATATGTATGAGGTTTGATGAACCGCGAAATATACATACAAACACCTACATATGTACATATTTCAAAATTTATGCTGCGCCTTTACTTGACACTTTCCGTGCAAATATTAAGATGTTCTTGCATGTATGTATTTTTGTTGCTCAATTTGAATTGCTCCAAAAAACAAACCAAGATCCGCTAAATTCCTTTATTCGAAACCCCGAAAAAGGAGTTAATTAAATTTTTTGGGGTTGTATAATGAATGTTGAGTGTTTTGCGTTCGAGTGTGTTTGCGGATAATCAGATGCGAAATATATTTTTAGTTTTATTTTTTTTCGCATAGACAAATATTCAGATGAGTATTGGTTCGGAAACTTTTTTTGGTAGATGTTCAGTAAAGTCAAGTTTGTTTGGTGGAAAAAAACACCGACACAAAAACCCATAACCACCAACAAGTTGAAGTTCACAAGTCCTTGAAAATATGAAAATTTCGAGAAGGCGAAGGCTTTGCAAATAAAGAAAGAGCAAACAAAATTCATTCATTAAATTTCGTTAAAGTGGATCACGTTGATATTTGTGTGTATGTTTGGACATATTTTAGAGATTTCCTTCACGTGCCTGGTACAGCTTTTTCGCCCGTTCATTCTGAGATACACGGAGATTGCTCATCAGGAGGAAGAGAAGAAAAAGGGTTGTGGATGTTGTTGTTTTAACGGCAAAAACAAGTCTCATAAACTCTGAGCCGTACAGCTGCAGTGACAGTACTTGGCCGGATGTATGTAAATGGGACTTAGAATTGACTGCCGTAAGAAAGGGTCTAAATTTTCGCTTTTCAAAAGTTCTAAAAAAAAATTTCGCAGGGTGAATATACTAAGAGAAACTACAAACGTTAAGCTTTCCACAGAGCCTCACATCATTTCGCTGCTTTGCTTTGCTTTGGAAGATTGGCCCATAGGGTTAATAGAACAGTTTGAGCGCATAAAACTAAACCTTGTTCTTTTATGCTTTTGCCTTTGTCGGCAAAGAAAGCAGTTTCATGAGCATTGAACTAGGATAATGATTGAAATCTTTTGTTCAGCTAAAGATGAGCGTTATTTTTGTGCCTGTGAAGGGTAATTAACTACATTCAGCTAAAATTGCTTAACCCTTCGGTGGTGAAAGTCTCCAAAAAGGGGCAGCGATGCAATTTTTCGGTTTTCGTCATCAAATCACGCAAACGGAGCCAACCCAATTTTTTTTTCTGACTTCTTGATACCACAGCGAACATATCCCCATTTCTCCTTATGTATCTACATCAGACTTTACTTACTTTATGCATGCTTTTTACCATTAAAAGAGAATTATGTATTAAATCGTCTACTGGGTAGAAAAAAAAACAGATTGAGATTGATTTTGTAAAATTTGAAAGTCAAACGATTTGGCTTTCGTCATTCAAGTTGATTTATTCCGCACAAAATGCGATCACCCACCAAAAAAAAGGAATATACATACATACATAGGTACCAACATACATATACATATGTATTTATGTATAGGGGTATATGTATGTAAATACATACAAACACCTTAACCGAAGTGACAAAAACAAAAGGCGTTTGATTTTGCAAAAATGGCGTTTTATTCAGCCCAGCAGCTTTCAACTTCAAATCAACACATCTAACGCCGAAGTAAGTTCAATGCATTAAATAAAATTGTAAATTTGATTGTGAAATTGTTGAACTTTTGCATACAATAAACTATAAATAAATTGCATTCTGATTTGGGTTCTTGTATAATATCATCTACGTACATACAGTGCCGAACTAAAGTATTGGCACAGCAAGATGCTTCAACTTTAACACTGTTTTTTGGCCGCATGTGAAGAGTTTTCAAATAAATAAAAAACATCCCTGGATAGAATGATAAATTGTTAACCATTTCCATTTTATTTCATTTAATTATCTCTTTTTTTGAATTAACGGCAGCGATTCTAAGAAAAAAAGTACTGTTTTGGGCTGAACAAAAGTATTGACACAGCTAAATATTGCTGGCTATTTTGCGCTGATTTATCGGTCTAGCAACTTTTTTTAATTTGTCATGCTACGAGAACGTGTGGCTTACGTTCGTTGCTCTTAAAATACGAGCCTCGGACGTCGCAGTGTCTTAAATAAGTAAATTTTCCATTAAAGTGAGTAGCAAAAGTGAAACCGCCGAATCTCGGCGAAAAATTATGTCGCATTTGCATGATTATGGAAAATCGTTCTCTGGTATTGGTGAAATGATGGACAGAAACCGCCACACTATTCGGAGCATTGTTCAACGTTTCAAGAATGTTTATCTTTGCAAAGTGTACAAAGAACCGATAGACCTACGGGTTTAAACGACCGTAAACGCAGTCAGATAGTAAGAAGAGTGAAAAAAAAATCGTAGAATATATTCCACCAACATTGCAGATGACGTTAAGACAGAATTCGGAAGAGATATGCACGCCATAACGATCCGGGGAGCCTTACAGGAAAATAACTATCATTCCCGTATAACTAGATGCAAGCTGTTATGGTTTCCCCACACAGTTTGCCGGTCATCAAGTCGGAAAATACTAAATTTTTTTTTCATCCGAGTAAAGAACATTGTTTCAGCAGTTGCTTGGCTTACTTAATATTCTTTTATATGAGCTAAACGTTTATTTAGGCTTATTTTTCGAATAAGGGGCTTTCGGTTAGCTATACGAGAATGGTAGTTATTTTCATATACGGCTCCCCGGATCGTTATGGCGTGCATATCTCTTCCTAATTCTGTCTTAACGTCATCTGCAAGGTTGGTGGAATATATTCTACAATTTTTTTGTACTCTTTTTACTATCTGACTGCGTTTACGGTCGTTTAAAGCCGTAGGTCTATCGGTTCTTTGTACACTTTGCAAAGATAAGCATTCTTGAAACGTTGAACAATGCTCCGAATGGTGTGGCGGTTTCTGTCCATCATTTCACCAATCCCAGAGAATGATTTTCCATAATCATGCAAATGCGGCATAATTTTTCGCCGAGATTCGGCGGTTTCGCTTTTTTGCTACTCACTTTAATGGAAAATTTACTTATTTAAGACACTGCGACGTCCGAGGCTCGTATTTTAAGAGCAACGAACGTAAGCCACACGTTCTCGTAGCATGACAAATTAAAAAAAGTTGCTAGACCGATAAATCAGCGCAAAATAGCCAGCAATATTTAGCTGTGTCAATACTTTTGTTCAGCCCAAAACAGTACTTTTTTTCTTAGAATCGCTGCCGTTAATTCAAAAAAAGAGATAATTAAATGAAATAAAATGGAAATGGTTAACAATTTATCATTCTATCCAGGGATGTTTTTTATTTATTTGAAAACTCTTCACATGCGGCCAAAAAACAGTGTTAAAGTTGAAGCATCTTGCTGTGCCAATACTTTAGTTCGGCACTGTACATACATATGTAAATACTTCACAGTGATCTAATTTATGCAAATAATTTCAGGTCAAACCAAATCAAATTAAATCAAATTATAACTGTACCCACTCCGCTCCTTGATTGATTTGAATGGAAAAATTCGTTTGATAGATGACGCGTTAACTATGCAGACATACATATATGTACATATGTATATCTGCATATGTATGTATGTATCAGTGTTGCCACTTTAGCTATTTTGTACCTAGATTTAGCTATAACTTTTGGCGTTTAGCCACTGATATTTGCGTTTAGCTATTAGCTATTTTTGTTAGCTTTTTTATACTCAGCTGTACTAGTACACAGAGTATTATAGTTTTGATTTCCTAACGGTGGATTGTAACAGAATGAAATAATCGAGATAGATATAGACTTATATATATCAAAATGATCAGGGTGAAAAGAGAAATCGATTGAGCCATGTCCGTCCGTCCGTCTGTGAGCACGATAACTCGCGCAAAAATTGAGATATTTTGATGAAATTTGAAATGTAAGTTGGTATCAAGACAGGAACGGATGGTATTGAAAATGGGCGAAATCGGACCATGACCACGCCCACCTCCCCTATATAGTAAAAATCGGAAATTTTGTATCTCAGTCACTAATAGAGCTAGAGTGATAAAATTTCACACACGTATTGAGCTCAGGCCCTTATGAAGAAATATGGTGAAATTTTGGAAAATGGGCGGTGCCACGCCCACTTATTAAGGGGCAAACATTGAAAGTTTTATGAGTCATAACTCAGAAACCGTTGAAGATATATCGATGAAATTTGGTAGGCGTGATGTGCTTACCTAGGCAAATGTTTGGACGAAAAATTGCCAAAATCGGTTGACGACCACGCCCACTTTTATATATGGGTATTATAAAGTGACCTAATAAAAGCATTTTAAGCGATATCTCTGTCAAATATAAAGATATATCATTGAAATTTTATGGAAGGTGTCCAATTATGGACATAAAACAAAAAATACAAAAATGTTGGAAAATGGGCGTGGCACCGCCTCCTTTTAGAAGCAGGAATATACGAGATTTCTGAGCCCATAACTCGACAAATAATCGATATATTATGACGAAACTTGGTCTATACACTTTCACTACTTGTAGTAATACATGTTCAAAATTTTACCAAAATCGGTTGACGACCGCGCCCACTTTTATATATGTGTATCATAAAGTGGACTAATAAAAACATTTTAAGCGATATCTTTGTCAAATATAAAGATAATTCATTGAAATTTTGTGGCATGAGTTCTACAATAGATCGGAAACAAAAAATAGAAAAATTTCGGAAAATGGGCGTGGCACCGCCTCTTTTCAGACAAAGGAATCAACGAGATTTCGGAGCCCATAACTCGACAAATAATTGAGATATTATGACGAAACTTGGTTTATACACTTTTATAACTTGTGTTAATAGACACGCAAAAATTTATTGAAATCGGTTTATGACCACGCCTACTTTTTAACAAAGATATTTCTGGAACACCCTTTGGGAATTTGTAACAAGACTTCTTTGTAACTAGAAGTCATAAAGGAATGAAATTTTGCACAAAGAATAATATTCATATGCGTAGTTGGATGACTGATAAAAATGTTGAAAACGGGCGTGGCTACGCCCACTTTATGCGGCACTCGCTTTATATAAAATACACCCTATATCGAACAAACGCAAACAAACAATGAAAGTATACAGCTGAGTATCTAATGTTCGATTCCACTCGAACTTAGGCTTCCTTACTTGTTTTTAATAGCTTAGCTTTTTTTAGCTATTTTTCTTAATTTCTTTATTTTGCACATCAGTTTATCATTTTAAGCTAATGAGTCATCTGTGAGTTTATGAAAACTTGAAAGTGTATACTTATCCTTATGATTATCAAACTATACAAAAGTTGATAGTCTGGCATGCCTTCCTTATTTTATCAATTATTGGTGCATTCATATGCAAGGTTGATGCAATCAAGGCAGATCTAGGAAGGTAGGCTCGGTGGCGAATTCAGAAATTTCCCATGTATTTTGTTATTGTAATTGGTAGAGTGTAATGTCAAAATGATAATTCGCCTTAGTTAAAATCTGAATTCGCTTGAGACTCGCCCACTCCTATTGGTCATGATGTGAATTCGCTTTGATTTTGACATTACACTCTACCTTTGTAAATAAAAAAGTAGTTTCTGAATTCGCCACCGAGCCTACCTTTCTAGATCTGCCTTGGATGCAATAAGGTTTTCGCAGTGCGCAATACCATTGGCATACGCGATATTTAAACCGTCCTTTTCACGGTGTATTCGTAAAATTTTTCAGAACTTTATTATCAAGTTAATTGAGCAACTCCGCCAACGCTTACCGCAGAATATTCAATCTTTAAAAAATATTGAATTTTTTTCTGTAAATAAGCCAAAAATATTTGACACTTTCAAGGATGAAAAGGATCACTTTAACACGGAGGAAATCACTATTTTAGAAATGCAATGGAAAAACTACACGCATACCCATGGAAGGGAACTACCTCTACAATAAAGTTTTGGGTAGACGTAAGAAAGCTTAGAAATGCTCTTAACGAAAATCCGTTTGAAGAACTACAATCTTTTATGTTTAATTTTCTAATCCTACCGCTTAGTAATACAGAAATAGAACGTAGATTTTCTGTTATGAACGTAATAAAAACAAAGCAAAGAAATAGAATGCAATTATTTATGTTAAACTCTCTATTGACTGTTAGGTATGGTCTAAAAAGGCTTGAAAAATGTTGTAATAACTTTAAAATTCCTAACGATATTATTAAAGCAATGACTTCAATTAATAATAATTCAACCTGTGAATTAAATGAAGAAGTTATGATTTTTGAAATGTTATTGAGTCAAATTTTTAACTAAAGTTTAAATATTAACTAGTCGCTATTATAATTTATTTTAATACTGCAATTGAATGTACATACATACATACATATGTAATGAATTGATTTTTTTCATTGTAATAATCTTATTATGCGACGTACATATATAAGTACATACAAACAAATATATGTATGGCTACAATATATAATATATGTATATATAAATATTCATATATGTGAAGTTGTTTTATGTCACGTCTTTTTAAATAAATCATTATTTGGCTATTTTTGAAAAAAAAAAATTTGGCTATTTATTTTAGCTATGAAAAAAATTATTTAGCTATTTTTAGCAATTTTTTTTATTTAATTTAGCTATAAGCTTCAAAATATTCTGGCAACACTGGTATGTATATACATATTTCATGAAGTTTGGAGTTCAAACAGTTGGGTACCTATTTTGGAAATTTCAAAAGATCACGTGGTTTCGATTTCACCACTATTCCAAAATAAGGTTTAAATAAGATTACTTTTTGGTTGCTTGCTTGCTTGGAAGGATTTTGGCCAGTGATGTTCTTACATAGACTAAATAAGTCCATAGTCTTACCAGAACAATTTGTGAATTTTAACACCCATAAAACTAGACGCCTGGACTTAGCTGAAAAATTAGTCCATCCCTTCGACAAATAACAAGTGTTTCTTTACGCCTATTTCGGTTACTTATTCGTAGTTATTGAGCAAAACAGACCCTAGTAACCGAAGGCGTGGCTTTGAAAATACAGGATAGATACGAGCAGAGCACGTGCTCGAGATATATAGAAAAAATATAACTAATTTTATTATTTTTAACGGTTTTTACTGCATACATACATAAATAGGCATGAAATGAACAATGTTGCTGACACCATGTTGCTGCTATGTTGCGCAACATTTCCTTGATATGAATGTGCATTAGGTCGGAGTGAATTGGGGCTTTTTTTGAAATCATTATTGCTCGGCCCGCAGAAAGTTGCCTTTCTAGTACAAAAGTAAGACTGCAAAATATTATTGGCCTAGTCCTTTATTTGGAGGTGCCCCAATTCCATTAAAGAATGTACAAAATGCTCCAGATGCATAAAATTCATTAGTTAGATAACACTAATTTGCTAATTTCTCATAAAAGTATACGTAATTCTTCGACGGAAAATGTTTAAATCAGTGTATCCAAGCTTACACAAAAATTCTGAAAATTCGAGGAAATTTCAAAAATTTTCAAAAAGTTTTCTCGAATTTTCAGAATTTTTGTGTAAGCTTAAAGACACTGATTTAAATATTTTCCATCGAAGAATTAGTACGTTGCTCACTTCAAAAAATTCAACTCAGGTAATAATAGAAAAGAAAATTAATTTTATTTTTTGTACGACCTTCATACGTACTTCCCTACATACACACATGCGTTCCTTTTCTTGTTTTCTACGAAACCTTACACCAAATTCATATCAAAATTACGGACACATGACGCCTAACTAAAACTAAATACATACATACATAAGTCTTATTTTCTTTTTTTTTTTAAAGACCACCGCCATTTACGAAACTCATTAATTTTATTAACAAAATTTTCTTATTCTCATTGTAATGCTATGCTTTGTACATACCTACATACATATGTATGTATGTACATCTATGGAACTAGGTACATATCGCACGTTTTATTCAATAGGGATTTAACTAAAAAAAATTTTTTTTGGGAAAACGCAAACAAACTTTAATAATTTCAAATAGTCTCCTTCTACGGCTAACTTCAAAATCACTTTTATTTCCGCAATTTTTATCTTTTTGAGTATTTTATAAGACTAGACTCAAAGGCACGACCCAGTTATTGAAATATATGGCAAAATCCCAGAAATCGAAAATTTCGAGTTAAATTCCTATTGTATAAAACGTGCGATATGTATGTATGTACATATATAGGGAAGTGTGTATGTGCATATAAAACTCACTGTTGTGCACCGCCGGCGGCTAATAAATCCCAAAACGTGCCTATCAACGGTAATCCTCGCGGTCTCGGCAACTTCCGATCCGCTGACGTCGCTGCTGCCTGCTCAAATTTCGTCGGCTTGTGTTGATGCCATTGCCAAAAGCGCATGCATGGCGCTAACGGTGCTGCCGCTGTTGTTGTTGTGACCGCTACTGCAGCCGCTGCTGCTGTTGTTGGCGTGAACGAGATGGTTTGTGATAATGATGATGATGATGGTGATGGCGATAGCGATGAAGCATGGCGAAATGTGCTGGTTGTTGTTGTTAAAAGTAATTTCCCATTTGCGGTGGCGGTCGTGGCGCCGGCTACATCGTTTAACCGGCATTTGTTGTTGTTGTTGTTGTTGTGCCGCAAACGATCGAAGATGAGCACTAAACACAACCAAAAGGCGCGCAATGCATTTAACACCGTCGAAGGCAACGAGCTGAGCAGCATTACTGTGAGCGCGTTTACAAAAAAATTTCGATGCGAATTGAATTGAATTGAAATTGGAATTTAAGTTGACAATTGCAATTTTTCATTAGCTGGTGCGCGCGGAAGCTCACTACACCAACAACGTCCGCCGCTATGCCGCGATAGTAGTCACAGCAAGTTGGCTGGCTGCTTGGCGATTTGCTTGACTGGATATGCGCGCTCTGATTGCGCGAGGTGTAAGTGAGGTGGTGAAATGGTGAGGTGCGAGCCCGCGTATGCCGTGATCAATACGCGCTCGCCCGGTTACTTGTGTGCGTGTGTGTGCTTGGCTGTGTGTGTGTATGTGAATGTTTAATTGCTGCTTCGGCAAAAGTAAGTTTTCAATTAAATTTTTTTCGTTTTGCTTAGCAAGTTTTTACTTTTTTCATTGCGGATATTCTTTTTTAATATTTCTTTTTTGAATTCTTATTTCTTTATATGCTTTTTTTTGCAGCTCGTAATCGTTTAGTGCCAAAAAATTGCGTTGGTTAATGAATTATAAATACAAAAAAAATGTCTCCTATGCGGTACGCGAGGGTTGCAGTTCTGCTGAAACTCCAGTCCAATCCAGTCCAGTCAGTCAATTGGCGGTAGATATTCACGTTGAGCAAAGCGACGAGTTGAATGAGAGGAAAAAGCTCATTTCACTAAAATTAAAGCGCGTTACAACATTCCATCATCGCATGAGAAGAAGAACAGAACGAATCGACACAAAAACACATAAAAGCGGATACAATCAGCAAACGCATGTATTTTACATTGAATTGGTAATTAGTTAACGACAAGAAATACAAAAAAACAAATCAAAGTGAACAATTTAAATTTTATTAACTGTTATTTACACACTCTTATTTGTATGTTTTTCGTTTTTTTCTTTTGTGATTGAGTAACTCTTGCACTCGGGGACGTCCCAAAAGTTGTGTTTCTTTCTTTTTATTAAAAACTTTTATTTTAATTTTTTTTTATTTTATCTTATTCTTTCTCTTATGTATTTGTTTACTACCATTTAGTTGTTTGATTATAATTTTCGTATACGTGCACGCTTAGTTGTTAGGCACAGTAAGAAAAGAAGTTCTTGACGCGTTAACCGTTCGTGGTCATCTGAAACCGATCGAGCAGCTGCGCCGTATGTTAAAGGCAAACCAAACAGGCGAAGTTGCGGAGTCGGAGTCAAAGCGGCGGCCAAAGTCAGATCTAAAGCAGCAAAGCCAAAAAAACGAAACGCAGCATAGGAGCAACAGTAGAAACAACAACATAAAACACATAACAACAACAAAAATTATATTGATGATGATAATCAACAACGACAGCACCACTAACAGCAACATTGACAGCGCCACCGACAACGAGACCGCGTTTACAACACCACCTCTGTCGCTGTTTGCGTTATCGGCGGCGGCGGCGATGCCGTTGATGTTGCCGTTGCCGCTGGCGCTGGCGCTGTCTTCGTCGACTTTTACATTGATTGTGCGTTTCGAAGCCGGACATACGTGCGTTTGATTACAAATTCAAATAAATTTTGTTAAGCTATGTACATACGCTGCAGCGAGTAAAATTTTAATTTTATTGCGTTGAAGTCTTGTTGGAAAAAGGAGCTGAGTAGAGTAAAAGAAACCTTCGTGCGTGTGTATGTATATATGTATGTGTTGTATCCGTCAATCATTATCACAGTTAAATAATTAATGATCGTTAGCGTAAATGCAGCAGAATGGGATGGATGTTGTTGGATGTTGACGCACATCGTGTGCGGCAGCACGCGGCGGTTGTAAAATGGGTAAAATGCGTGAAAATTCCAATAAGAAAAAACTGGACAACTGATAAAAAAAATTAAAAGGAAACGAAATGCAATGTTTTGGTTACAGCCATTCACACATATATAAATATTTCTGTGCGCGTGTGTGTGTGCATGTGTGGATAGACGCTGAATGATATTGATGATGATAACAAAACTGCCCAACAAAAAATCTAAGCCTTATTTAAGTATTAAAACAGCATATTTAAAGGCTTACGAAATAAGGCCTAAATAATATAAGGGTAGCAAACTTGTATGGCTAAGGCTTAAAATAAGGCTGATTTTCCTGTGTTGATGTCATCAGGCTATAAGGAATAATCTCTCTCTGAGAGCACACCTTATTCCAAACATATGTATGTATGTACCCTGCAGGCAAAATTAAACTAGTATGAAAATAAACTAGTTGATCAACTGGTATGTAAAGGAAAAAATTCAACTAGTTGGGTTTCTACTAGTTGATCAACTGGTATGCAACGGACAAAATTATACTAGTAAGCTATCTACTAGTTGATCAACCGCTTTTAAAAAGACAAAATCATACTAATTGGTATTCTACTAGTAATATACCAATTTATTTATTAACTGAAAATAGCAGTTTGTGCAATTCTATCAGAAACTAAGCTTTATTGGCGATTTTGAAGTAAATTTACGCTATTATTTAACAAAAGGGTCAGAATAGTTGTTACCAATTTGCCAAAAAGAAACAACCATTTCTCACAAAATAAATATTTTTAAGGCTTTTCATTTATTTTTGTGTAAGGGTACACAAAAACAATTACATACATACATATATGTTTGCAGCAGGTGGCAAGAAGAGTTTAAGACAATTTAGTTAATTGATTTGGTTTCATCCAAATCGGAGATTCTATCAGCCAACTGCCGCAGTAACACGAAGCCATTATTCTACCTTACTATACATCTTTGCGTGTACTGTATATAATATGTACTAAATGTACTTTTTGGTTGCTTGACAAGGGATGACGGAGGATCGTTCCACAATACATCATACTAAATGTAACTTTAAAAAGAACTGAGCTAATTAAAGTGAGCTTTATTAAATGAACTAAAATGCTATTTTTTCACCTAGATGAACTGCCATCTAGTACTGAGTTCACTGCCGTGAAATTTCGCCAGCAACATTTCGCTGTGAAATGTTTCAAGAAATATTTGTTGTCAAATGAGAATAAATGCCAAAACGAAAACTGAGCAAATGTAAAAACAAAAAATTTGGAGCATCGCCTCAGAACCAACTTTCAAATTTTGGCCAATAAAAAAATTTTATACAAAATTTAAATTTCAATTTCAACAAATGTCACTTTTCACTCGAAAATAAATGGCATTGTATATTTTAATTGTCGTGAAAAAATGTTGCTGGCATAATGTTGCTAGCATGTTGTGCAACTTTTCACGGCAGGAACTCAGTACAACTTTTTCGTGAAATATCTGTGAAATTTCACAAATGTTTCACAGCCAGTTTTTTTGTATGAATTTTGACAGCAGTTTCACGTGAAACTCGAACTCAGTACTATGCTTAAGAAACAAAAAGCAATTGTTACTATTTTTGCGACCACCACTGTTTACATACATACATATGTATGTATGTATTTATGCATGTCCAAGCACACCCACAACATACAAACCTTCTCCTCCAAGCTAAAAAGGCAAAATGTTTGTAGTCTGTACATCAAAACCAAAAGCCAACAGCAGCAGCAAAAAGAATGAACAAACACAAACAAAATGAAGAAAGTGTACAAAATCGAAAAATAAATCCACACAAAATACACCAAAAACAATAAAAAAAAAAAACGCTGCTTTTACAGGTAAGCGAAGAAGATACGCTCGATGTGTTACAAGTTCATTACTTTTAGTAATTAATTCAGTGTTACGCTTATGGACGACCAGTCTGTATGTATCTACACACATACATGCATATGTATGTATGTACCCTGCAAAAAAGTTTTGCTTATTGTTGACAAATCAGGTCTATAAAAGTAGTACGCTGGCACCTCTGCTTCTGTTATGCACTCACTCAGTCTGCTCCTAACTCTCTAATACTTATCTAGGCCTTATTTCGCATGGCGAATAAGCATTTGGAATAAGATGTGCTCTCAGAGAGAGAGTACTCCTTATGGCCTGATGACATCAACAAAGGGAAATCAGCCTTGTTATAAGCCTTACGCCATACAAATTTGCTAGCCTTATAATTTTGAGGCCTTATTTCTTGTGCCTTTAAATCTGCTGCTTTAGTTCTTAAATAAGGCTTAGATTTTTTGGTGGGTAGATACATATGTATGTATGTAGATACATATGTATGTATGTATGCATGTACATAAATTTATTTCGCAAATAAAATAAGAATTTATAAAATTTTGAAAAGAGCGATTATACAAACCAAAATTATTTACATGCAAACTAGGACTGCTGGATTTGTACGGGATTTTGTTGGGTTATGCACATAAGATTCTCCTACAAATTTGGTGAACTCATTAATAGCATCTACCATAACAGAAGCTTTTCCATAATAATAATATAATACAAAGGCGCTATTTATGTAACTCTGATGAGTTTTATGGCCGAGCTTCTCTCCCAATTCGAGGTGTGCTCCTTTTGTTTTTCCTACTAATTTAGTGGACCTACAGTTTTATGGCGGCTCCGAACGGCGAATGCATTTTTTGTGAGAAGCTTTTTCATGGCAGAAATACACTCGGAGGGTATGCCGCCCACTACCGAGAGGTGACCGCTGCTCCTAAAAAAACCCAATAATTGGATTTTTACTAATTAGAAAACATTTTTTTGGTGTTTGCTCGGACTGGGGTTTGAACCCGAGGCCTCTGGCATAGCGGGCGAGCACTCTACCCACTGCACCACAGCGGCTTTTCCATAGCAGACCGTAAATGGAGCAAGAACAAGGCATCTATCATTTCGTACGTGCGTTTATTTGAGACGCTATTAGCTTATTAGAATAATCAGAGGATCAAATACAGAGTCACATTCATCAATTGCCACTGTTTCTGTGAAGAAAATTGTACATACATTTGCTTTTCAAACATTTAATTGTAGACAATCTCCTGCTTTTTTGCTATAATTAAGTGAGCCTTCTGTTTCTGTTTTCGTTTTATTTTTTTCAACATGTCTTAAGATGCACAATGTATAAGGGAGCATATTTTTTTTTATACATTTTTTATGTTCCCTTTTCCTATTGGGTCTATCTATCTGTACACTCGTTAAAATCCTACGCGCTATTTCTTAAAGTGAACTTAAAATTTACATAGAAATTAATTCAACTAAAATTCTCTGTAAGTGTAATTTTTATCTACATATGTATGTAGGTATCCATTTATTTTACATGCATATTTTACGGAGGAGACTAGAATGGCGGTATGTCTACATCGTGTACATACATATTTCCGTTTTCGCCAACAAATGTTTTATGTGCATTTTGATGATTTATTGAAATTTAAATGTGTTCTTGCACTACTCCATAACATCGCTACAACCCAGGTGCCCCGGGTAACTTAAAGAACACGTTCAATTCACTAAATCATGCCGGTGGCTCAATACCTATCTAGGTATATTAAAAATATGTTAAACATAAAACTCAGTTGCTTTGTTTTCACTGTCCGTCTTTGCAATGCTCTGCCTCATAAGTTGAAAAGCATAAGAAACACACTGTACTTTAAAAATAAATTGTTACGCTATCTGCCAGACAATTGTTAGAGATGGATAACCTTATCAATTCTTCACTTTATACATATGTATGTATGCATGTATGTAAATATGTATCATGTTTCAATGCTTTCTTCATCTTCTATTTAATAATTTTCCTATCTCTTCTTTTCTTTTTGATATATTCATTTCTTTATTTCTTTACGTAGATTGTGACTTTATGTTAGAATTAGGATTTCTAGAATTAAGGTACAAACATTATAAATGTATGGTTGAGTAAACGAAATAATAAAGTAAAAAAAAAAAAAAAAAAAAAAAGAATTAGAACAGGTATTTTTCACTGTTAATCTGCCATTAAGACTGTTAGTTTTTCCATAAACAAGATTTCCGCCTTTGGCAATGAAAGGAGCTCAACAGGTTTCTTTTGCTACGATTGTTTATACATACCGACTTGAATGGGTTTGTATAACACATAAGAACACACACATACATTTGCAAACTGAGGTACTTGCTATCACCATAAAATAAGGTTTATCGGCCAAGTTCATAAGAGACACAGGCAAATGTTAGTGGTGAAAGGTCAAAGAAAAATTCCAATTGTTAGAAATACTTTCTTTGCAGCGAAGAAATGCATTTTGGGAATGATTATTTTTATATTTGCATAAATAAAAAGTGAAAACAAAAAACACTTAGCAAAGCTAAGCAACTTCTTAATATGTATACACATAAGAGCAAAGCCTCATCTCTGCAAAACTCATTTCCTCACTCGCCTAAAAGTATGCTTCACCTATTACTTATCATATACACACACATATGCATTATTATTTATTGTCAAAATCTGCTATAACAAAAACTATCGTTTAGCGTAATAAATAACAACACAGCCAGTCTAAAAATATGCATGTCCCTGCCCTCGTATGAGAGGAAATTAAAGTCTATTTTATAGCTAGAGCTCGGATAATAGGTGAAAATCAAACGCCTAAAATTATGCTACGTAATGTTTGTGAGCACATCCAGTGGCAAGTTTAAGGGTGGGTGATGTTCATTCAGGTCTAAGCCTCCGTGAATGCAATTGGATTTTTTGCTTACTAGGATGCCAGAAAAATAAATTATTAAGGTTTTTTATGGGTTGCACGTGAAAAATTGCAAAGAAAGCTACAATAAATAAATATAATAATAAAGAATAATAATAAATAAGGTATATTAAATAAATATTTAATTATAAAGAATAAAGAAAAAAATTAAAAATTTGTAGTGACTCGCTTAAATTTGAGACAAAATCTTCGCACGTGAAGGAAAAGCAATTACAGTTTCAAACCAAATATATTGTGAATGAAAATGAGGCAAGTGCATATTAGCAAATGGAATATATAATACAGCTTTTTAATTTGTAGTGGTCTGACTTTAAACATTTGCATATTTTAGGTAAAAAAACTTGATTTGAACTTTCCTATTTTTTCTTATGACCATTTCTGGGTTTACAATTTTCCAATTGGATACTCGGCATAATTCCATATCTGTAAAAATGCAAATTTCTGTCGTGGTAAAAACCGTTCTGCATTTTTGTTCATGAGTTATTGGAACATTAACTATGCCATAATTTACTTACTTTTCCCAAATTTTATTTTCATTACAGCTAGTTTTGTTTTGCTTTCAAAAAGCTTGACGATGTACAAAAATATAAAATACAAAATGTGTTCTTCATACTTTTTTTCAGTAAAAATGTCAAAGAAACTAAATCCCTCTTTGGCTTTATTGCATCACACACCACTGTATGTTTATTCAAACTGCAAATTTGTGTAACATGATTAAGGGCCGTTTACTCAACCTCTGATTAACGCAAACCGGAGGATAAAGGCCCGGTTAAGTTGTTGACTGCATTATCGACCATATGATAAATGTATGCTGTGATGAAGTCGATAATGATGTTTAACCGGACTTTTACCGTGGTTAGCGTTAATCAGCGGTTGAGTAAACGGCCCTAAGAACTTTTCTAATAAAATCTTCACCATACCAATATGCTACCCCTTTATATTTAAATTGTAATCCCGCCACTGAAAACAACCAAAATTTACAAAATGTAGCATTTTTTAGGCGCTTGATTTCACCTATTTTTCCGAGCTCTATTTATAGCCCAAGAATTGTTTAATTGCTGCAACTGGCATAAATAACAAACAAACAAAACAACAAAAAATACACTACAATTTGTCTTTCTTCTCCCAAATCAGCTCTTTGTTCTTTCTTTGTTTTTTTTTTTCGTTTTGGTAGAGCTTTCTTTGGTAGAACCACACGCCATCACTGCCATCTCTCTCGGCGCTCTACATTAATGAGCAAATGAAAAATAAGCTTAAGCTTTGGGTGGTGGTTGTTTAGTTGGCTGGTTGGTGGTGGTAGTAGTAAAACATATTCGCTTTGTGCTCCAAACGCTCCAAAAATTGGCTGAGACATCGGAAAATGTGAGAGTCATGGGAGCAACATATGTACATATCGACGCTTCCAAAACAATACTGTACTAAGTCTGAAAACTGTGTTTTGCAGGGGAAGCTCTCAAAGTTTAAATTCGATATGAAACTTCAGTTGTGCGCTAAGAATATTTCCGCTTGTGACTTCTATTTGGATTGAAAGGTCAATACCAAAACTCGATACCATCTAAGCTAGGGTATGCTGTTTATAAAACCATAACAAAAAATAAAAACTTGCTATGCTGTTTTTCATGACAAGCTTTCAATATTTGTATCCTGTAAAAATCTCGATTTGTATTATAGGTACACTTTTGCTAATAACTTTTGATTGGATTGTCCGATTGATACCATAACTTGACAATATCTAAATTAAGACACGTAATATTTGAAAGAAACGGGAAAACTTATTAAGTCGACTTAGTACAGTATTGTTTGGAAACTTCGATATGTATATGTGTATATATGTATATATGTATGTAAATATGTAAATACTGGCGTATGTGGTAGTTGCTATATATGTATGTATTTTTGTCCATACAGAGCAGCAAAAACCAAATGTTGGGCAACATCGAATTCACCACAATTCAGTTGTATTTGAGTCGCGTGAGCGACCAGTCATCGGTGCGCAACTTTTTGATTGTGGTGTGGTTGTACGGATCGATTGTTGGCGTTTTTTGGTGATTTTTGTGGTTTGGTTTGGTTGCCATTGTTGTTGTGCCGGTTTATTAAAAGTGAATTTTTTTAGCGGGTGCTTTTTTGTGAACACAAGTTTCTTTTTTTTATTTAGACAGGCGTGTGTATATGTACATGAACATACATATTTACAGATGAACATTTGAATGTAAGTAATATATAAATGTGTACATATATTGTGCCGCACTGTCTAGCGAGCAAATTAATTTATGTACAATGTATGTATGTACATATGTGCTTATGGATGCATGAAGAGAATCGATAAGAAAAAATTATTATTTAATTAATTGAAACGAATCATTCGTTCCGTTTGTGCGCAAAATAAAATGTGATCCTCAAAATGTTTTACTTGTTGCTACATACATATGCACATATATACATGTTTCACGTGTTTAAAACTGAAAATTAAGAATTCACTAGAGTTACACAACAGCTAATGTTGAATTAAAAGAAGAGAAACACTAGAATTTAATTAAAAAAAAACGTGAATGGATTTTAAGCAAACAAAGTCGACAAGTTGTAATTACAGAGATTTGGTTTTTTCGTTAAATAGATAATCACAGCATAAGACCTGCTACATACAAACATGCTTCATGTCATTCGCAATTTGACTGTTGCTACAAACATATGTACATACATACCTATGTATTTATAGATACATATGTACATACATACATAAATGCCACAAGTGTCTTTAGTGACTAGATTTACGAATTTGTTATTCCAAAACCACTTTGCTGTGCACGAAATGGAATTAGCGAAAAGCAGTTACATATAGACATACATATGTATGTATGTATGTATATGTACTCCGTAAACATTTTTATTAATTCCTCATTTGAGATGCATTTGAGAACTAAACTTATTCCCAAACCTCTAACGTTAGTTATCGAATGCACCTCAATTTTCCCTTGATAGCGTTCTCAAACAAAAAGGCACATTTTTCTCAAACGTTAAGCATAGTACTGAGTTCGAGTTTCACGTGAAACTGCTGTCAAAATCCATACAAAAAAAACTGGTTGTGAAACATTTGTGAAATTTCACAGATATTTCACGCCAAAGTTGTACTGAGTTCCTGACGTGAAAATGTTGCGCAACATGCTAGCAACATAATGCCAGCAACATTTTTTCACGCCAAATTTAATGTACAATGCCATTTATTTTCGAGTGAAAAGTGACATTTGTTGAAATTTGAATTTATATTTTGTATAAAATTTTATTATTGGCCAAAATTTGAATGTTGGTTCTGAGGCGATGCTTCAAATTTTTTTTTACATTTGCTCAGTTTTTGTTTTGGCATTTATTCTCATTTGACACAACTTTTTTCTTGAAACATTTCACGGCAAAATAAATGCATGTTGCTGGCGAAATTTCACGGCGCACAGTGGGGGCACCTCCATACAAACGCGGCCAAAAATAGTAATAATTAAGCTAGAATCTTGAAACTCGGAAATTAAACTTTTTTGGTTGAAATTAGTAAACTGTGAAAATTTGAACAAAATCCACCCACAAATACGCCCACCTCCCATATAACGGTATTTTTGAAATTTCAGCATTTTCCTAACTATTATAGCTAAAATGCTCCATTTTGATTAGTTTATACATTTTTTAAATATAAATCGAATGCAGTAATCATTTTGGAAAAGGGGTAAATCACTTCACCGTTTTTAAATTAAAAGTATATGCACTTTTAAGTATGTTATAAGCATTTATCATAAAACATTCATACAAAAAAATCGCATTTCAAAAAAATTTTATACCAGAAATGAAATTACACTTTTCTAAAGGATTTCAGTGTGCTAAACCTGAATCTGGAGTCAGATTTTCCAAATTGGTTCTAGTTTCTGAGATATTCATGCTCAAATAGGCAAAAAACACGTTTTTTGGCTCTATTCCCTGCTTAATATCTTTTATGTAATTACTTTCCACTCAAATTCGATTAAACCAGTTGAAAGCACAATCATTACCCTTGAAAACAGCGTTTAGTTTCTTCGAATATCTTAATTAGAATTGGAAATATCGATATTTAAGTTTCACCATTTTGACAAATATTCCCCATACAAAAAAATTTAAACTTTTTGAAGCATACTTCTGGGCATTTTGTATAGGAAAAATGTACCAAAACTCAAAAAACACCTTCCATAAAAATGTTATAAAACAAAATGGAGCAAACGAATTTTTACGATTTTTTCTCCTGTTTATAAAAGACATTTAGGATTATGTAATATTAAAAAAGTGAGGAGGTCATATTTTTTGTTTTTTTTAATTTCATTTTAAAGTTTTACAATTTTTACACATTTTTTTTTTTATATTCCAAAAGAAAAAAGCTGTCAAAGATATGAATTAACACTGATAAAAAAAATTACCTCATAATTTGAAAGTATGCACCATTTGTTGCAAGACGATAAAGAAATATTAGATTATTCGCCGAAAGATAAACGTTTTTCATAATGTCAAAACTAACATAATTAATGCGTTTACAAAAACGCAGTTTTAGGCCAATGGGAAAAAAATTATAAAAGCAAATGGGGCAAGTGGATTTTTAAAATGAAAATGTAGTTTGATTAAGAATATATTATTTCAAAGCATAAAAAAAATTTGAGGAGGTCATATTTTTTGTTTTTTTAATTTTTTTATTCAAAGTCGAGCAAAATTTTTTTCTTATCGACATTTTTTTTGTCAATATTTGAAAATTCAGATAAATTCAATAGTGAACGGTATTTACAACTACGTTATAATTTCTGAAAGAGAAAATCCTTATCTATGTAATGATGTATCACTCGAGTTCGTATGTTAACAATTAAATGAGATAGAGCATTTTGTATGAGGTGTGTTCATTGAGAAAAAAAAGAACCTATTTTTTGCTCAACTTTGGGCACCCTGTACGGCTAAACGAAAAGAGACTCAAAAATTTTTATATAAGCTTTTTTATTACAATTTTATGTATCTGCCGATCTCTATTTAAAAAAATTGTTTTACTCATACTTTAATTTTGAATTTATTTTTGGCCGCAATCACCCATTGTGCGGCGGTGAACTCAGTACTCGGCTTTAGTGAAATTTTTGAGAAAATCTTTATTACCAAATTGACAATTAAGGTTGTCTCAAACGTTTGATATATGTTGGCCAGATGTTTATTGGGTAGAGGTACATTTGTGTATATGTATATTTTTTGCACCTTTTATGTATTTACTTCTTTCCACTGTTAACAATAGAAGCAGACAGACATACATACATATCGTCGGCCTCCTGCCAGAAACACGAATGTGAAAATTTTTTTAAGTGCGATGTCTCCTCTTTATCGGGGATATATTGATGTAATAACAATTAATATTTGTATAAATGCTTGTGTAAATATACATACATAATATGTACGTGTATGTACATACGCATATATACAAATATTAATTGTTATTACATCAATATATGCCTGATAAAGAGCAGACATCGCACTTACAAAAATTTTCACATTCGTGTTTCTGCCCAGCAGTATTTATCAGCTGGAAAACAGCACATATTTCCTACTGAATATTCAGTAGAGATGTAGTTCCAAAATCTGAACTTTCGCTTTCGTTTTTATATAGAGGTGGCGTCGAAAATCAACTACCTAAAAACTGCCGAAAGAGAAGGGAGAGTTTCCATATGAAAAAAGGGCTGACTACGCAGGGAGAACTTCCATAGCATGTATTTCAGTACACCTGATGTCTTCACTGCGTGTTCAGTTATTTTTTCAGGCATGATTTTTGAACTCAGTTTCAGTGTATTTTTCATACTGAATATTCTACTGAATATGCACCTCCTTACCTCAAATTCTGCTGGGTGGCAGGAGGCCGACGATATGTACATTTCTATACACATGTGTGTATATGAACATAATTGAAAAGAATATAGCCAACGCAGTAAGACATCATTTGACATTGGACGTCTCTAACGTGCTTATCGTGACATTTACACTGCTATTCCGAGCGTTACCGGAAAATTACTTTACTGGTAATTTATGTTGCTGAAAATTGTTACCGTCTTTTCAATTGATATTCTGGCACAAATGGTAACGCTGTCAAAGCATTTCCATACGAACGGAATGGAATCGGGCTGAAAATGGTAACAAATTGTTACCACGTATTGAGGTGGTAACTTAATTCCCTGCTGCCAGAATACGAAAAGGGTGTTTAAAGTACCAGATTCTTCATTTCACCAGTAAAGTAATTATGTTACCACGCCTGAATAAGGCCGTTATTCTCAAAGGTATGTGCAAATATTTAACATACATACATACCTACATACATACAAATAAATGACTTAATACCTACACATGTACATACATATGCGAAAAAGTTTTGCTTATTGTTGACAAATCAGGTCTATAAAAGTAGTACGCTGGCACCTTTGCTTCTGTTATGCACTCACTCAGTCTGCTCCTAACTCTCTAATACTTATCTAGGCCTTATTTCGCATGGCGGATAAACCTTTGGAATAAGGTGTGCTCTCAGAGAGAGTGTACTCCTTATGGCCTGATGACATCAACACAGGGAAATCAGCCTTATTTTAAGCCTTACGCCATACAAATTTGCTACCCTTATAATTTTTAGGCCTTATTTCGTAAGCCTTTAAATCTGCTATTTTAATTCTTAAATAAGGACTAGATTTTTTGGTGGGTAGTAGTAGTGGGACTTTTTTCGAATAATCTATATATATATATAAATCAAGCCCATTTCTTTGTCGCCGGCTTTCGCCCAAACGCGTCGAGGGATTTTGACCAAATTTACACACCAGCTTAGTACCTTGCCCTAGATGGTTTATATACATATTTTTTTCAAATCCGGAAGTCGGTTCCCGAGATATAGGTCAAAAGGTCAAAACGTGGATCCGGCTTTCCCCTGAATATTTTGGGACGATATTGGTATCAAATGAAAGGTATTGAGTAGAGAATTTACATAGAATAGTACTCATTGCGATTCCTAGGTCGGGTCTCCAGATATGGGTCAAAACGTGGACCCGGATGACCCTCGAATGTTTCTGAGTGATATTGGTATCAAATGAAAGGTATTGAGCAGAGAATTTACATAGCATAGTACTCATTGTGATTCCTAGATCGGGTCTCCAGATATTGGTGAAACGTGGACCCGGATGACCCTCTAATGTTTCTGAGCGATATTGGTATCAAATGAAAGGTATTGAGCAGAGAACTTACATAGAATAGTACTCATTGTGATTCCTAGATCGGGTCTGGAGATATGGGTCAAAACGTGGACCGGGTGACCCTCTAATGTTTCTGAGCGATATTGGTATCAAATTAAAGGTCTTGATGAGGACTTCAACCTAGAACTATTTTATTTGTGATGCCTAGGACGGGTCCCCAAATATGGGTCAAAACGTGGACCCGGATGACCCCGGAAAATTTCTCAGTGATATTGGTATCAAATGAAGGGTTTTGAGCAGGGATTTTACATAGAAATGAACTCATTACGATCCCTAGGTCGGGTCCCAAAGTGTGGGTCAACACCGGGATATTTCTCAGGCATATTGGTACCAAATGAAAAGTGGTAAGCAGGGCCTTTACACAGAGAGGAACTGATTATGATTCCTAGGTCTGGTCCCTAAATGTGGGTGAAAACGTGGACCGGGATGGCCGCGGAAAATTTCTGAACGATATTGGTGTCAACTGAAAGGCAGGGCTTTTACATAGAGATGAAATCATTATGATTCCTAGGTCAGGTCCCCAGATGTGGGTCAAAATGTGGATCCGGATGGCCCCGGATAATTTCTCAGCGATATTGTTATTTAATCACGGCGCATGATGATTGCTGGGTGGGATCCCAAGGTATGGGTCAATATGTGGACCCGGATAACACCGGATCTTAGGGATATTGGTACCAAATGCAAGGTATTGAGCGGACTCTGATGTAGGGCCGTACCCATTACGATTTCTTGGCCAAGTCTCCAGATACCGTACCCATTATGGTTCCTAGGTCAAGTTCCCAGATGTGGGTCAATAAGTGGACCCGGATGAGCTCGGGATGCTTCTGAGCAATACTGATATAAAATGAATGTGTTGACCGGGTCTGCTATATAGAGATATTTTCATAGTGATTCTTAGTCCCGATACCTAATTATGGGTAAAAGAGACGATTCGGATGCCACGGAATATTTTTAAGCAATGATGGTATCAAATGAGAAGTGGAATGCAGGGTATGTTATGCTAAAACCCAGTTCCCTAGGGAAAGGGGAAGAGTAATGAGACTGGGAAAGGCAAAGGCAAAGGGACGGAAAAGGAGAGGGAGAATATAATAAAAATGGAATGAAGAGGATGGAGAGAGAGACAGTAAGATAGGGAATTAGAGAAGGAATAAGAGGGGGAATAAAAAGGAGAAAGACAGAAAAGGAGAGGTAAGAGAGAGCGGTAGAGAAAGGGAAGCGGAAATGTGATGGGAAAGGGAAAGAGAAAGAGAAAAGTAGAGGGAAAGGCAGTTGGAGAGTAATACGAAGAAAAATGAGATAAGAACATGAAGAGGGCAAACCTTTGAAAACATCAATTTTTTCCTTCACTTTTTTTAAACTTATCTGCGTTGTGCTGAGCTCTGCAGCCCGAGGTAATTTCGGTTTCTAAATACTTCCAACATATTTTAAAGTGTGCCGTTTTTCGCTTCAAGTACCTATAATAGGAAGTGGCCCAAAGCAAAGCTTGGCCGGGTACAGCTAGTATTCGAATAAATATTATTCGAATAAACGAATAATAATATTCGAGGGAAAAAATTCGAATAGCACTATTCGAATAGTACTATTCGAATAGTAGTATGTCTGTAGATGCATATTTTGGGAATTCCACATGCTTCCGCGCAAGCCAGAGTACGTATATATATATTTACATACATACCTATGTATGTATTTACAAAAGCAAAAGCATACGTATGTACATACATTCAATAGCTATTCGCGAATAGTGGTATTCGAATAGTACTATTCGAATAGTATTTATTCGAATATACGGAAAAATTATTCGAATAAATATGATTCGAATTACGAATACCTTTCGAATAAAAGGATTTTTTATTCGAATAATTTTTATTCGAATAGTCCCATCCCTAGTGGGTAGACACAGGTGTGTTGGAAATAATTGCAGTAAGTGGTAATAGCATAAAAGATTTGCTATACCTATAAACATATGTGCATATGTATGTATGTACCTTTGTTTTGTAGGAATTTTTTTTAACTCAATTATTACTATTATGCGCATTTGTATGGAGGTGCTCCCACTGTGCGATGTACACACTCGTATATACAATGTATAATATGTACTAGAGCTGCAAAACCATCGATAGTCGGACCACTCGATAGTTTCGATAGTCGAAAAAAAAACTATCGATACTATCGATAGTTTTTTATGAATATTTCACTACAATAAAAAGAGGGATGGTTTTGTTTACATTTTTCTTTTCAAAAAGTCTTTAATTTTTTTTTTTACGCAAACCAATAATTAAATAAAAGATCAAATAAGAATTAAATACTTCACTTATGTATATAGCATTTTCAGGTTAAATTAAACCTTAAAAAGAGGATTGTTTTGTAGGAACATTGTATGATAAATGCTTATAATATCCTTAAACGTGCATATAATTTTTCTGTTTAAAAACTGTATAGAAAAATTCTCTATGTATCTTGAAATCAAGAGCTAATCTGGACTTTCTGAAAACGCCATCGTATTTATTTGGGGTATTTCAGCGTTTTTCTGTGATATTTTGGCCTTCCTACAGTGTAATTAAAAAAACATAACATAATCATAAATATATATGCAAATCTAACTCATAGCAAGAGCATCATCCGCACATTCATTGCCATCTTTCCACTTGAAGTACGCATTTACAAATGAGATATTCGCACGTTAGTGGGCAAAGGCAACGAGCATGCTGGCGCGCATGGTGGCGAGCATGTTCGTCGTGTGTGGCTAGCTTAACCCATTGATACAACTATGCAGGTAGTGGCCTACCAGCAGCTGATTTTACTTTTTTCATTTTTAATTTCTCCCAATTGTCAAACTTTGTTTACCTTTCGTTTTGTTTATCCGAGTTGTTTATGTTTACACGTGCTTTGCATGAACATAGTTAGTTAAAAAACAAGTAAGGAAGCCTAAGCTCGAGTGGAATCGAACATTAGATACTCAGCTGTTGTTTTCATTGTTTGTTTGCGTTCGATGGAAACACGGCGTATTTTATATAAAGCGAGTGCCGCATAAAGTGGGCGTAGCCACGCCCATTTTCAACATTTTTTCAGTCATCCAACTAAGCATATGAATATTATTCTTTGTGCAAAATTACATTGCTTTATGACTTCCAGTTACAAATATGTCTTGTTACAAATTCCCAAAGGGTGTTCCAGAAATATCTTTGTTAAAAAGTAGGCGTGGTCATAAACCGATTTCAATAACACAAGTTATAAAAGTGTATAAACCAAGTTTCGTTATAATATCTCAATTATTTGTCGAGTTATGATTTTAGAAATCTCGTATATTCCTTTGTCTAAAAAGAGGCGGTGCCACGCCCATCTTCCACAATTTTTATATTTCTTGTTTCCGGTCTATTGTGGAACTCATGCCACAAAATTTCTATGAATTATCTCTATATTTAACAAAAATATCGCTTAAAATATTTTTATTAGGCCACTTTATAGTTCCCATGTATAAAAGTGGGCGTGGTCGCCAAACCGATTTCCCTAAAATTTTGAACATGTATTACCACAAGTAATAAAAAAGTATACACCAAGTTTCGTCATTATATATCATTTATTTGTCGAGTTATGGGCTCAGAAATCTCGTATATTCCTGTTTCTAAAAAGAGGCGGTGCCACGCCCATTTTTTTAAAATAAAAATTTCGTGCTAAGCACTAAAAACTCTTTCAAATAAAGATATGTCATTGAAATTTTATAGCAGAAGTCCAACTGCGGACATAAAACGAAAAACACAAAAACGTGCTGAATTTTTGTTGGCAGTTCGCAATGAACATTTGTTGTTGGTATGTATTTTTTTTTTTTTTTTTTTTGTTTTTTTTTTTTAAAAGCACGTTTGGGTAGAATATATGCAAAAGCATATACACACTAACATTAATGTTGAAAATGAAAAAGGCAAAAGTGGGGAAAATCCAACAGCTTGCACAGAGTCTCAATGGCCGAGTGTGTTTATGCGTTGGGTCATTGCGGCTGAAGATGGAATGGACTCGGGTTCAATCCCCAGTGCATCCACTTCCGAAAAGAGTGCTGATGATCGAAAATGGTTTTTCGTGAAATAGCTATACACTCAACCTTCGCTGTAAATAGTTGTTGAATTTTTTTTCCACTTACCCCAACACATATCTTTATATTTGACAGAGATATCGATTAAAATGTTTTTATTAGGCCACTTTATAATACACATATATAAAAGTGGGCGTGGCCGTCAACCGATTTAGGAAAATTTTCGTCCAAACATTTGCCTAAGTAAGTATATCACGTGTACGGAATTTCATCGATATATCTTCAACGGTTTCTGAGTTATGACTCATAAAACTTTCAATGTTTGCCCCTTAATAAGTGGGCGTGGCACCGCCCATTTTCCAAAATTTTTGTGGTTTTTGTTTTCTATCAGTAGTTAGACTCCTACCACAAAATTTCAGTGATATATCTTTATATTTGACAGAGATATGGCTTAAAATGTTTTTATTAGGTCACTTTGTAATATACATATATAAAAGTGGGCGTGGCCGTCAACCGATTTTAACTATTTTCCGTCCAAACGTTTGCCTAGGTAAGTAAATCACGCGCACCAAATTTCATCGATATATCTTCAATGGTTTCTGAGTTATGACATATAAAACTTTCAATGTTTGCCCCTTAATAAGTGGGCGTGGCACCGCCCCTTTTTCCAAAATTTCATCAAATTTCTACATAAGGGCCTGAGCTCAATACGTGGGTGAAATTTCATCGCTCCATCTATATTAGTGGCTGAGATACCAAATTTCCGATTTTTTCTATATAGGAAAAGTACACGTGGTCAAGGTCCGATGTCGCCCATTTTCAATACCAACCGTCCCAGTCTCGATACCAACCTGAATTCCAAATTTCATCAAAATATCTCAATTTTTGCGCGAGTTAGAGTGTTTACAGACGGACGGACGGACATGGCTCAATCGATTTCTCTTTTCACCATGACCATTTTGATATATATAAGTCTATATCTATCTCGATTATTTCATTCTGTTACAATCCACCGTTATGTGATTAAAACTATAATACTCTGTGTACTAGTACAGCTGAGTATAATAATAGCTTAAAAAAAAACTAAAAAACACGCTTTAATCTTAAAAATCGTACTAAAAATTGAGAAATAATTTAATTAGAAACAAAATGATGAACGAAAATATGTATAAGTATTTAAGGAAGAGCGTCGGGTGCTCAGTATGTCAAAAAATATTTAAAATAGCTGTTTTTTTACTAATATTTTTATTTTGACTTTTTTGAGATTTCATATATCGTACTCTTTAATTTCGCAACTAGGTATATTTTTGTACTAGTTATACGAATCGAATATTTTCATGTTCAAATATTATTGAGCACCCCCACGCTTTTCCTTAAATACTTATACTTTCGTTCATCATTTTGTTTCTAATTAAATTATTTCTCAATTTTTAGTACGATTTTTAAGATTAAAGCGTGTTTTTTAGTTTTTTTAAGCTATTATTTATTTTTAAGTTACCTTAAAAAGAGGGATGGTTTTGTTTACATTTTCCTTTTCAAAGTCTTTAATTTTTTTTAACATTAATTAATTAACAAAATAACAACAAATAGTATTCAATATTCTTCTCTTGGGACAAAACTACAAGAATGAATAGGGATAACCATCGATAGTGGAAAAAACTATCGATAGTGACACGAAAAAAAAACTATCGATACTATCGATAGTGCCATCGATAGTTTTGCAGCTCTAATATGTACTTATGCACAACTGCGTCAGCAACACAATTTTGCGTTTATTATTTCGCACTATAGGATTTCTTTTCAGTATAATGCAATTTTAAACGCATGTTTATTTTATTGTTATTAATTTTATTTATTTATTTTTTTTTTTTTTTTCAAAGTACAAAGGCTATTTACAAAAGTTATTTCTTATCAGCATAAAAGCTAGCATACCAATAATTTTTTCGTATACATTTAAATTCAGACTTTAATTTACATACATATGTGTTCAGAAATTGAATTTCAGATAGAGTTACAGATGAACTGATGCATCACCATGATGGATGAGTTCGTTTCAAACAAAGAATTTAATATTTACTTTGTTAACCAAGTGCTATTGCTGGGCAAATTTACAGAATGATCTCAAAGTTTGGCTAAATCAGAATCATATGTATTTTGCTTGAGGCGGGTATGTAAATAATTGCGATTTTATCAGCATAACTATGTATATAGTATATTTTTTTGCCAATGCTGTTTCGTTATCGCATTTATTTGCACTCTGTCTAAGTATTTTCTAATATCTGGGTCGTAAATATTTATTTTAGTTTCACGTGCTAGATTTCTGATAAAGCGGGAAATCATTTTGGTTTTATTAGGATTATGCATATAAAAATTATATTTAAAACTAGCTGACCCGGCAAACTTCGTTCTGCCCAAAATAGATTTTTTTTATTAATTTCATTTCAAAAATTGTTATTACACCGGTATTATTTTTAATAGAAAATTAACGATTTTTCACTACTTCATTGTGTATACAACTTCAAAAATATATAATTTTAGTATTCAGTTTAAGGCTGCACGATACAGAACATTTTTAGTTTTCTGTTCCGGATATTTATTTTCACTGATTATTGGCTATTTTAACTAAGTAAGTAAGAGTATTGATATAGTATACCTCCATAATGGTTTTCAGACCCCTCCTCCAACCCCTTTAGATATATTCAGCCTCAAAAGTTTAGTACGTATGGGAGGTGCAATGCCCCATTTTTCGAAATATCTTTTTTTTGGGTGAACATGGTATTGATATCGTATATCTGCATAGTGATTTCTATGTACATGCCATCAACGCTTTTAGGAATATTTAGCCTTAAAAATTAAGAACTACTACTGTTTTTTCATAAGCATGCTATTGATATCATTAATCTCCTGATCAATTTTCAGGTCCCAACCTTAAACGCTTTTATAGATATTCAGCTTGAAAAATTAAGTTTGTATGGGAAGTGCCACGCCCCCTTTTCCGATAACCTACACTTTTATGCGCAAAAATTGTTTTGATATCATATAGCTCTGTACCAATTTCCAGGTCCCTGACTTAAATCCTTTTAAAGATATTCAGCTTAAAAAATTAAGTGTTGTTGGGAGCTGCTTTTCGTATAACTCCTATTATTTTGCGTTAATATGGAATTGTTAACGTTTATCTCCACACCAATTTTCAGCTCCCTACCTTGAACTGTTTTAGAGATAATCAGCTTTAAAAATTAAGGTTGTATGGGAGGTGCCACGCCACCTTTTCTGATAACCCCCACTTTTCTAAGTGAGAAGGGTTTTGATATTACCTACCTCTATTCCAATTTTCAGCTCCCTACCTTGAACTGTTTTAGAGATAATCAGCTTTAAAAATTAAGGTTGTATGGGAGGTGCTACGCCCCCTTTTCTGATAACCCCCACTTTTCTTAGTGAGAAGGGTTTTGATATCACCTACTTCTATTCCAATTTTCAGCTCCCTACCTTGAAGTGTTTTAGAGATAATCAGCTTTAAAAATTAAGGTTGTATGGGAAGTGCCACGCCCCCTTTTCGGATAACCCCCACTTTTCTGAGTGAGAAGGGTTTTGATATTACCTACCTCTATACCAATTTTCAGCTCCCTACCTTAAACTGTTTTAGAGATAATCAGCTTTAAAAATTAAGGTTGTATGGGAGGTGCCACGCCCCCTTTTCTGATAACCCCCACTTTTCTGAGTGAGAAGGGTTTTGATATTACCTACCTCTATACCAATTTTCAGCTCCCTACCTTAAACTGTTTTAGAGATAATCAGCTTTAAAAATTAAGGTTGTATGGGAGGTGCCACGCCCCCCTAATATTTTTTAATTTTCTGTTCGACTAAACCTTCGCGGGGTAACAACATACAAACCCCCCTAAGGAAGTATTTGATTTGGTTCAGCCGTTTTCAAGTTTTAGCGTTACAATTAAATACCAAATCATTTTTATATATATAGATATAGATAACTTTCTCTCTCTATCACTCTCAACTACTTCAAGGTCTTTTCGCATTTGGAAAATCCATCATTGTTTTCCAAAGCTTTTCCAATTTAACAGATTACAATGACATGCCAAGGGTGATTTTAAACAAACAAACAACCATAATTAAGCAATAAAACATCTTATCGCCATATTATATACATATGTATATACATAAAACCAATGATAAAATTTTTTAATAAAATTATCTTTTTGATCATTGCGTCTTTTTCACGTACATATGTACATATGTAGTGAGTGAAAAAAGTGTTTGGTTTTAGGCGGGCGTTTGCTGATCGTAAAATTTTAACGTATTTGCCAAGTTATCACGTTTGAGGTGAAATAAATGTAAATTTAAGCATTTTGTTGACAATTTATGTGCGTAAATTGTAAGTTTATGGTTGGCATTGATGTACAGAATGTGGTAGACACATGTTTATATGTGTTTACGCTGTCAGGCGTGCTTTCTCCAAATTAGAGATTCCAGTCAAAAAGCATTTTTGCCAATTGCAATTTGTTCTGTTGAGATGTGAAAAAGAAAGTAAAACTATATACACACATACATACATATTTATGTTCTGATAGCTAATAAATTGTTTATTAATCACACAAAAAACTTGTACAAGGCCAATTGGTAATTTAATATTACACTAAAGCTAATAAATAGATAAATAATCTTTATCTACCATGTACCATAATAGTAAAGGTCCCCACAAACAGGAGCGATACGATACAGCCCACACAGCAAAATCGTGTAGGACGCGATACGATTTGCATATGTGGGCTGTATCGTATCGCTTCTGTTTGTGGGGACCTTTATGCATTTTCGCTGCTGAAAGATAACGGCATATATGTATACATATCTGCATATATGTACATAAATGTATGTACCAGCATACACAGGTAAGTTGTTATTTTGATTGTCAACGGGTCAGTGAACAGGTTTGCGAAAACGTGTAATTAAGTATGTATTACCTGTTATGTTGGCATTAAAAGCCAAAAAAAAAAAAAAAACAAAAAAAAAACAATTTTATCAATTTAGCAAATCAAAAGCAATCAAAAAGTGCTTGAGGTTTTTATACTCAGCTGTACTAGTACACAGAGTATTATAATTTTGATTTCATAACGGTGGATTGTAACATAATGAAATAATCGAGATAGATATGGACTTATATATATCAAAATGATCGGGGTGAAAAGAGAAATCGATTGAGCCATGTCCGTCCGTCCGTCCGTCCGTCCGTCCGTCCGTCCGTCCGTCCGTCCGTACGCACGATAACTCGCGTAAAAATTGAGATATTTTGATGAAATTTGAAATGCAAGTTGGTATCGAGACTGGGACGGTTGGTATTGAAAATGGGCGAAATCGGACCATGACCACGCCCATTTTTCCTATATAGAAAAAATCGGAAATTTGGTATCTCAGCCACTAATATAGCTAGAGTGATAAAATTTTACCCACGTATTGAGCTCAGGCCCTTATGAAGAAATTTGATGAAATTTTGGAAAATGGGCGGTGCCACGCCCACTTATTAAGGGTCAAACATTGAAAGTTTTATATGTCATAACTCAGAAACCGTTGAAGATATATCGATGAAATTTGGTATGCGTAATTTGCTTACATAGGCATATGTTTTGACGAAAAATTATCAAAATTGGTTGACGGCCACACCCACTTTTATATATGGGTATTATAAAGTGACCTAATAAAACCATTTTAAGCGATATCTCTGTCAAATATAAAGATCTATCACTGAAATTTTGTGGCAGGAGTCCAACTACGGACATAAAACAAAAAGTACAAAAATTTTGGAAAATGGGCGGTGCCACGCCCACTAATTAAGGGGCAAATATTGAAAGTTTTATAAGCCATAACTCAGAAACCGTTAAAGATATATCGATGAAATTTGGTGCGCGTGATATATTTACTTAGCCAAATGTGTGGACGAAAAATTACCAAAATCGGTTGACGACCACGCCCACTTTTATATATGGGTATTATAAAGTGACCTAATAAAAGCATTTTAAGCGATATCTCTGTCAAATATAAAGATAATTCATTGAAATTTTGTGACATGAGTTCTACAATAGACCGGAAACAAAAAATAAAAAAAGTTTGGAAAATGGGCGTGGCACCGCCTCTTTTTATACAAAGAAATCTACGAGCCTATTACTCGACAAATAACTGAGATATTATGACGAAACTTGGTTTATACACTTTTATGACTTGTGTTAATAGACACGCAAAAATTTATTGAAATCGGTTTATGACCACGCCTACTTTTTAACCAAGATATTTCTGGAACACTCTTTGGGAATGTATAACGTGACATCTTTGTAACTAGAAGTCATAAAGGAATGAAATTTTGCACAAAGAATAATATTCATATGCTTAGTTGGATGACTGATAAAAATTTTGAAAATGAGCGCGGCTACGCCCTGTTTATGCAGCACTCGTTTCATATAAAATACACCCTATATCGAACAAACGCAAACAAACAATGAAAACATACAGCTGAGTATCTAATGTTCGATTCCACTCGAACTTAGGCTTCCTTACTTGTTTTTTTTTAATATGAGTATTTAGCTGATAACAGAGCAACGATTTTGCATAATGTGCCGTAGTACTAATCTAGAGAAAGAACACTGTGGTGTCGAATGCCTCTTTTTTGCGGCAAAAAATAGACAACTGTACAAACATGTATGTATGTATACATATGTATGTACATACATACATATTTATGTATAAGTAAAGTATATGCTTCTGTGAAACATTCTGCTGAAGGCAAGATTAGCAACAGCGAATTGCGAAATTGTCAAACCGCAAAGCAAACAAAAAAATACAAAAACTCTAAATATAAATAGGACCCAGAGGGCGACAAAAGTCGCTTGTGCCTTCTATAGCTACTGGACGTGCTTTGTACTTAACAAATCTTTGTGAAATATGTACAAAAAGATGTACATACATACATACATATGTATATATGTACATATATGTAGCTACTATATTGATGTATAATTTTTTTTCGTTTTATAAAACACAATTTCTTTTTTTCAAGGGACGTGTTTATTCTGTCTGTTAGCTTAAAATAAGACTTAATGAATAAGTTTAAATTTTCGTATGGAAGTATACTTATACAAGTAGGTATATACATATGTATCTATGCCAATTTGACAAAACAACTCTTCTTGCATAGGTGCTACCTTTTTTGCTCTGAATAATTTTGGCAGAAATTGGATTAATCTGATAATTTGAAGTTAAATATGTAAGTACTTTTATCAAAAATTTCACAGAAATGCGACATAAATGCACAACTTAAGCATCAATGAAATTGTCAAAAAAGTTCAAAATCTATTAAATAAATGTCTCATAACATTTATTTAAATACAAACATATATGTATCTACTCATACTTGATTAGATACTTATAGACACACTTTTTTGTAAAAATGTGTCGCTAATTGCGATCTTGTAATGGTCCATTGCGCTCTACAAGGTCATATTCTCATTACCCGTTTTCTAAATGAGTTTATTTAATTCCCAACAACATTAAAAAAAAGTAAGTAACAACACTAAGTAACTAGCTGATAAGAAGTGTGGCGCGTCGACAGTTGATAGGCGGTAACCACTTTTTGTTGAATATATGTAAGTACATACTTACATACATACATACATAAGTATGTATTACATATGTATGTAACTACATATATATGATTTTTGATAAGAAACTTCTTATGCATGCGTGCACATACATATGCACACATTGCAAAGTGTGAGACTGGAATGCAAAAAAATGCACATATGTACCTACATATGAGTAGTCCACTTTCAAACAGGGTTATGTGAAATTTTTGCGATTTTAGGTTTTTGATGGATTGTGTACCAGTACTTGAAGGTATGCATTAAGAATTTATTACAAAATCCTTCCGTATTCTGAACAATTAGCATTAAATACGAATAAGCTTTCAAAAGTCTCTGTAATTTTATTTATACACCTTCAAAAGTCTCTACCTGTATAGATAATACATATGTATGTAGTTTAAAGAAAACTAAAAAAACACACTGCAGTCGTGAAAATTGAAAACGTCTATTGCATATTGCATATTTTAGGCTTAACTGCAAAATGCATCTATTGCATATTTTTAGGCTACATATTCGTTTCCATAAACATATCCATACAGGTGAAGCTAATAAAAGCGTTGTAAAAAAGTTGCTCATACGCCTAGGCACACGTTGGTATAATTATTATGCATTTCAGTTTCAAAACTAAAAAAAAATCGGTTTCAAAACTAATTATATGAAAAATTACCCTCTCAAAACTAGCTATGTATTTATGAGTAATATTTCACATTGAATTTACAAAAATTTTGTTATATCGTTAATTTCCTTATGCGCCAATCTTCCAGGTAATAACAAAAAATATTCAAATAAAATAGAACTTGATGCCGCAGTGGTTTTTTCTCATTTGTGACTTTATGCGAAAAATTCCCATAGCCCTGTTTGAAAGTGGACGACTCATACATATATGTATGTATATGTATGTACATTAGATGAGTTTTTTTTTTTAGTATGGGATTCTTTAAACCTTCTCAGATCCTCCCTCCGGCTCAAACAAGTGAGTTAAAAATTATTTTAAATGCCTACAAACTTGTTTGTATTGCTGGAAATCATTAATATAAGAATTAAATATGTATGTAGAAGTATGTATATGGGTCCCATCATACATACATATTATATTACGATTTTACACACATATGTATGTATGTAAGTTAAAAACCGAAGTGTCGTTGTCGTTTGTGAAGTTGCAACATATCGATGCTAGCCATGGGTAATGACGCAATTTTTTTTGGCGCTGATACAATAACACCAGCGTCAACCGTGGCGCCGCGCACGGTTCTGGCGCAATAACACCTTTAGCGCAATTGCCATGGAATAATCGATAAATAACACTTGTTCGCTTCTTACTGTCTACTATACCCGTTTTATTTCTTTTGGCGCAATTCTGCTTACAGGGCGCATTATATGGAAATTTCCCCTTACCATTTACCATGCGTAACAAATATATACTATATGCTAATAAATATTTTATTTAATTTATTTTGTATTATATTTTTCTCTCCTATTCACAGATAATGTCAATTTTGTCTTCTTTATTTGTGAAAGTAAAATATCAATACCCTTTCGTATTAGCGATGGTTCGGTATTGGCCTTAGCATACATAATTGTGACGGTGTCATATACGCTGTGCTATTATTGGCTTTGTGGTGGTGCCATTTTACACTAGCGCTATATTCGTGCTGGTGTTAGCGCACGAAATTGAGTCAGTGTTATATTGCAATAGCGCATCATTGAGTTGGCGCATTTTCCAAATCGGAGTTAGCGCAATAACACCAGGGTTGGCGCCAACGCAATTGCGCGGCGCAGCGCAGTGTTACCCATGCCTAATCGATTCCCACTCAGAAAACTTTCTTGAGCCAAAGAATGTACTGTTATGGACTTGATCAATTGTGATTTTTATTGTAAAGTATTGAGGCACACCCAACACTACATCCAGTCCCCCGCTCGGTACGGCGGGAGGAGGATAACCGTTGGGTTTATTATTATTATTATCGTTGTTCTAATAACCTTGACGGTTTTCTTATCCAAATTTTGCATGATCAGAAATTGAGCCAATTAAGTAATCAAATATCAAACTCGAAATTTGCCAAAAAAAAATAAAACGAAAAAATTTATATCGTAATAATTTAGCTGAGTGAATAATAATTTTTTATTTGCAATAAAAAAGTATTACTTCGTACTTGTTATTTGCTTTTTTTTCTGTTGATAAATTGCAGTCCGAAATGTCTGGTATTAATTGAAGTGAATAAAACGAAAAAAATATTATCTAACTCTTAAATTAATAAATATATGTGTATGTGTATATTTATACTTGTACTGTGAATTGGCGTACATTTTTATGTAGGCAAGTGTGTACGTGTGGATATTTGGGTACCTATTGATATTTGATTATGTACCTACATACATACGTACATTAGAGCGTATCACGATGCCCGAGCACTAACTATACTTTATGAGGATTTGAAATAAGGAAATTCTTAATATAGGCTCTCAAACCTTTAATGGCATATCAAATCTCCCAAAATTATGCTTTACAAATAATTATCTCTAATTTTACTAACTTTTAGAGTGGCGATTAAGGGCCTTTTCACATTACTCGGTACGACATCGGATCGACATTTTTTGCTCGGTATTTCCAGCTTACCGAAACGATTCCGCGTTGCTGTGTTTTTCACACTTGTGGGAATACTTTCGGTGCGTTATCGGCAGAAAATAGGAAAACAAACATCGAAATTTGCAAAACAAAATTTTTAACTTCAACAAATCACTCAATAATAACAATAATGTCTTCTAGCGAAGACGAAGACATTATAACTTGCTACATTTATAGCCGAAACGAGTTTTTTACTGACTTTGTTCTTCTTCTTTTATTACGCCGCAAAAATGTATGCAATAATTCCTCAAATTTTACTGACCGGTCTTACCGCTTTGCGGTATACCAAAATCAATCCGCTCCGATTTCATGTATGCAACACTAATGTGAAAGTGCCAATTTAAATACATGTGGTCGGTAAGGTTTCGGTATACTTTCGGTAAAAACCAAAAATTTCGATCCGATTCCCCACCGAGTAATGTGAAAGCGCTCTTAGTGAGCTTCTTCAATGATATTTAAATTTTCATATTTTCATATTTAAAAATACCACAGTCTAGTCAAAATTCTAATGTGTGGCTGCCGTTTCGGTTGAGCGTTACATAATCTTCTAAAATTGAATCACCTTATTTGCCAAAGAGGTCTTTGACATTGAAGTGAGATTATGAGCAACGCTTATCGCCAATTTCCCACAATCCATGCCTAAGTAAATATTTTTGATAGATGACATAAAAATTAATGCAATCATATGCTATAAACCACTTATCAAGGCGATTGCGAGAGCTAATCGAAGATTTATTGTTTGTATGAGACTACGACAGACATCGCCAATTTGACTCTTATCTACGAGTAAATGAGAGAAACATCATCACATATGTGCATATATTTTAATCGCATACATATATCGCAGACATGGGCGTACTCAATTACATTTTGTAATTGATTAAACACAACAATTACAATTACTTGTAATTGTAATTGATATTTTTCAATTACAAAGTACAAGTAATTGTAATGGAAAATTTTCCAATTACATTTTTGCGATTGTAATTGAAATGCTGCAATTAAAATAACTCAGTAGTATTCAATTACATGTAATTGTTACCGACTAGTGTTCAATTACATGTAATTGAACAGTGAATTAGTTAATTTTTTTAGGTGTTGGCGCATCCCTAAGCTAATACATACCTACATCTAAGAGCATACGTAGTTATTTTGAGCATAAAAATCAATCAAAGTGGGTGGATCATAACAGCAGACTTACATGTAATTGATGCATTTCATTCACAATTACCTGTAATTGATACCTTTTCGATGACAATTACATGTAATTGTATCTGAAGTTTTTCAATTAAAATTACAAGTAATTGTAATTGGAAATTTTTAAATTACAATTACAAAGTAATTGTAATTGAAAAATTTTGTAATTGCAGATGCCCATGTCTGATATATCGTCGGTCCCCTGCCAGAAACACGAATGTGAAATTTTTTCTAAGTGCGATATCTGCTCTTCATCGGGTATATATTGATATAATAACAATTAATATTTGTATATATGCTTATGTACATACAAGTATATATTATGTATATATGTTTACACAAGAATTTATACCAATATTAATTGTTATTACATCAATATACATATACCCGATAAAGAGCAGACATCGTACTTAGAAAAAATTTCACATTCGTGTTTCTGGCAGAAGACCGACGATATGTATTTTAACCAATGTTACGCAAATCTCTTTCGAACAATTTTGCCGACATGGATTATGGCGTCTACCAAAATATGTTAAATCGTTAAATGTGAGAGAAGTTGAGAAACCACAGTTCAAATGATCACTTTCGTCTAGCTGTTTCTAAATCATTAATCTGTCTTCTTTAGGGCTTAGATTAGCCGCTTTCGATTCACAATTTCTCTGCTGGCTATAAATTTCCCTCTGCCAAATTTATATGTGAATGATAGCGAGCAGAGGGAAATTTTTATCGACCAGTTAGCGAGTATGGCTACTACTCATTATGGGTTCAAACATTTTTGTTCGATCCGACCACGCCAATTATAATAAAATGTTGCTTATCTACTATTGGCTTATATTTTGACTATATAATACAATTTTTCTACTCTATTTTATTTTATTTACAGTCGCTCTAATAATAACAGATTCTCGCTCACGAAATCAACATGGACAGTACACGTAAACCAGAAAAATTAAATCCACGCCGCCATGCAAATGTGCTATCACAATTACTTTTTGTTTGGGCCATACCATTACTCTACAAAGGCTCCAAACATGGACTGAATACCGAAGACTTAACAATATGCCTGCCACAGGATAATTCAGAGGATTTGGGCGATCGTTTAGAACAGTGAGTAAACAAAATAGGAAGCAAATGAATTTATTTTTGATGTGTAAACATCTTTGCTGTAGCTACGAGTAATTTCAAAAAACAGGTAAAGTTTACGCGTAAACCGTAAATGACCTTTGTGTTAGTGCGCTGCTGTGTCAGTGTGAATCGCTTGGCATTGTCAGTGGTAGGTAGGTAGATAGACATGTACTTACAAATGCTTGCATGCATAGCCGTGCAAATGCAAATATGAACAACAAGAGCAACGAAGCGAAGTGAAGTTGTTGTTGTTTTCTGCAACATTGCGACAAATAGGCAAAATAAAAAGGACCAACCTGTTTGAACATGTATGCAAATGTATGGATATGATTTTCTGAGCAATATTGGTATCAAATGAACGGTTTTGAGCAGGACTTTGATCTGAAGCTCTTTTAGTTGTGACCCCTACGTCGGGTCTCCAGATATGGGTCAAAACGAGGACCCGGATGATCCTTGAATGTTTCTGAGCAAAATTGGTATCAAATGAAAGGTGTTCAGCAGGGCTATCACATAGAGCTCTATTCATTATAAGTCCCCAAATATGGGTCAAAATATGACCCCGGATTAACCCGGAATTTTTCTGAGAAATATTGGTATCAAATGAAAGGTGTTGAGTAGGACTTCTACACGTAGATCTACTCTTTATGATTCCTAGGCCAGTCTTCAGATATGGGTCAAACGTGGACTCGGATGATCTTGCATATTTCTGAGCAATACAAAACAAAATAAAAAATCAAAAGCCAGAAACCAAAATTAACAGAAACAAGAAAATAGTAGCAGTCACAATGCCAACAAAAAATTACAAAAACGATAGTCACCTTTTAATCCATAGAAAACCAGGAAAAAAAGGAATAAGGAAAAGGGAATAAATATCCGATTTCGAAACTGTTTACAAATCAATGTTCATGAATACCCGTTATTCACGCTTTAATTTTTTTTTTTTATTAAACACAAAGAAGGTATTTCAATATTTTAATTAATAAAATCGGTGGCGCCGATAAAACAACGTACATATTATTTAAAGAAAAAAGGCGAGCATAAAGCTTGATAACGAAGTCTGCTGTTTATGTGAATTCTTTCTCTTCGTACCAACACTTTATTAAATAAATACAAAATTTTATTAAAAAAAAAAAAGCACAAGCAACTAACATTAAGCGTTCTTTGTTTGCTTACAGAAAATGGTACAACGAAGTGGAGCGCGCACACCGAAAAGGGCGCAAACCCCTGCTACGCAATGCCATACTACGTACTTTTTGGATGCCCGCCGTTATGGATGGTTTAATATCACTCATTTACATTATAATTAAGTAAGTCTCATTAGAAGGAAGTGAATGAATGTATTGTACTCTGTTTTCCGCTTCCTCAGACATGCATTCCTTTTCACTGCTCTGCATTCATATTCATGCCTCTTCTTGTTTATTGTGCAATTTTTTTAGATCACTCATACCAGCAGTGCTGGCACAGTTATTGATGCAATTTCAAAAAAAAGTCGCTATACCAGCTGTACGCATGATGAATGACACCAAACAGCAACAACAACAACATGATGCGTTAGTAGCGAATGTTACAAAGCGTATGACGCGTTCCATCGATACAGGCATGAAAAACGGTACATTGTTATCATTGGTGGCTGATATTAGCGGTGGTGGTAGCGGTGGCGCAGGTGAGTTGAGTGGTGTGGTGTAGTGTGTTGTGATGAAGAAATTCACAAATGGGCTTATACCGCGCATGTACAAACATGTTGTTAATTGACTATTAAGAGCCTTTCAGCAATTAAAAGCCATAATTGAGATACTATTTATCATACGAAACAACTCAATTTATTAATAGTGATAAAATTTAAAGCTTAATTGACGCAATTATTTTCATAAATTTAGATTTTTATTATTTGTGTGGCATAAGTAAAGGATACCGTCCGGTGAGCTACAAAAAAAACAAAAAGTGGGCGTGGTCCGCCTTTTTGTCCCGAGTTCAGTGATATACTTCTTTTTTGGCGCAAACGATTTTTTAGGGAGTTAGAGGGGGATGAAGTTAAAAAAAACTTTTTTTTAAAAGGCCTATATCTTCCAAAATATTCACTCAATTTTTAAAATTAAGGTATCGTTGGAAAGCTTATTTAAAGGCCTTTCATATGACGTATCAAAATTTTCGTAAATTCCTTACAAATTTTGTTAAAAAACAAAAAACTCAAATTTTGGTATTTTTTTTTAGGGAAAAACTGTGATTTTTTTTTTTTTTGTGTTATTAAGTAAATTAAAAATTATATTCATTTAAAAGAGCATAAAAATATCTTTCATTTCATATACTATTCTCTATAGCAAGACTTCTATATAATTAGCTATCGTGAAATGAAAAGATGTTTTAGTAGTCTTAGGTATACAGAGAACCATGAAAAAAGTTGTACAGTAGGCTTTTCTGACACACGAAGGGTGTACTACGCAGAAGGACATCACCGTGGCGGTAGCCACGGTTAGGGCACACGTCCGGACGGATGGCGTAGCCCAGGGTTATTTTTTATAAGCGCGGCCGAAGGCCGCCACCGCAGAAAAGTGTTCTGCGCAAAAGCACTGCGGACCGGGCCATAGATATTACTCCGGAAAGAGAATTCTGGCGGCTGAGGGTTATTTTTTTTTATAAGAGCGGCCGAAGGCCCCAACGCAAAACCTGTTCTCCGCAAAAGTTTTTTCTTTATCAATCGTATTTATATGGAGAGTTACTAAACTTTAACCATAAATTCCTCGAAAACGAGGTACGTCCGGCGCCTAAATTTTACGGATTCAGAACACCCTTCCCCTCCCCTACCCCCCGGTAGAAGTCGTTTTTTTTGGGGGCGTGTGACATTATTGGAAAGTTTCCCCATAGATGCTATTGCGGAAGTAGAATTCTGCCGGCTGAGGGTTATTTTTTTAAAGCGCGGCCGAAGGCCGCCAACGCTATTCGGGGTTCTGTATAAAAGTACTGTTGTCCGCGCTATAGATGCTTTCTTGATATTATACATAACTAACAAGAATTGTTTTGCACGTTTTAACAAAATTTTCGTAACAAATTATATATCAAATGAAAGGTAATTTAACGTTCTTTTTAATGTAAATAACTTTGTATAGTGTTAATAAGGTCATTTCAACAAAAAAAAGAAAAAACAAAAAAAAATTACCAAAATTAGTTTTTTGCTTTTTTACAAAATTTGTGTGGAATTTGGGGAAATATTAATGTATGATATGAAAGGTATTTAGGTAAGCTTTCCAACGATGCCTTGATTTTAAAAATTGAGTGAATATTTTGGAAGATATCGGCTTTTAAAAAAAAGGGTTTTTTAAACTTCATCCCCCTCTAGCTCCCTCAAAAATCGTTTGCGCCAAAAAAGAAGTATATCACTGAAATCAGGCCAAAAAGGCGGACCATGCCCACTTTTGTTTTTTTTTTTAGCTCACCGGACGGTATTCTTTACTTGTTCCATTTGTGTAAAACATTTTTTTTAATTTTTTAATTTCCCGACTGTCCATCCAACCGACAGAAATAGCGCGATCATTGCTTTCAATTGTTCCCATTTTGCAGTCTTTTTTCCGTCCATTTTGTTTTTTTTTTAAATTACTTGTATCATTGTAATAAAAATAAAAATTAGAGCATGCAGCAATTGTGTTGCGCGCTGGCGCAAATGATTACACACAACCAACAACAAAGTAGTAACGCAATTAAAAGGCATCAATTGTGTTATGTTTTCATATCAATTATTTAGTACGATCACCAACCCATTCATCCATTACACCATTGATTGGTTTGATTGAACTGATTAAATATACAACAACAAGTGAACAAGTGACAAGCATTGCATTTTAATACAACACACATTTTTCTATGCTCTGCTCTTCCTCTTCTTTTCGTCTTTCCATTTACTTTGTTTGTAGCATCAACTAATGCGATTGGTGTCACCGGAAAACCTAATACAGACACTTATTTGATTGCTGAAGATTTAATGCCGTCGTCTGGCGTTGATCCGTCGTCTGAATTGCACACATTTGAAGAGACGATATTGTTGCTGTGGAATGACGTTTACTGGCTTGGTGCTCTGCTGGTTTTATCCACATTGGTGGGTTGCTTTTTGATACATCATGTTGATTTGCGACAAAGATTGATGGGAGCACGCATGCGTATTGCTTGTTGCTCTCTAATTTATCGAAAGGTAAGCGAGAAAATATAACCTGACACAAAATAGCTAGCCTAACCAAGGATGGGCATTTTTGCATTACCATTCAAAGTGCATTACCATTCAGTAGTGAATGGGAATGCAAATGTGATTTGCACTACCATTCAGTAGTGAATGCGAATGCAAAGGTGAATGCATTCCCATTCATTGCATTCCCACTGCAAATGTGATTTGCACTACCATTCAGTAGTGAATGCGAATGCAAAGGTGAATGCATTCCCATTCATTGCATTCCCACTGCAAATGTGATTTGCACTGGACTAGTACTCTATTCGGAAAAGTTGGTCTGAGAGGCATCCCCTTTCATAATAACTAGCGTTTGTTCGTGTTGAGTAAAATTTTTGCAAATTTGTTGAACTGTGTAACTATAACCTCAGAAGTTGAAAGAAATAAACGCCAATAAACGCAAACGTCAAGCTGTGCAGTCCAAATTTGTATTGTTCTGTGATCTTTGTAATTTAAAATTAAATTTTAAACAAAATTCTTTAATAAAAGTTAAAAATAAAAGTTAATCTAAAGTTTTTACGTCTAATAGTGATATTTTTACCTCAGTTTTTTCAATATTTTAAAACTTAAACAAAGTTATATTTTATTTTATTTGCCAAGGCATTTGTATAGTGTTGTTGGTGCATTTTTGAGTGGCTTAATATTTCTTTGTCTTTTGCTTTAGTGCGTGCATTTCTTATTTGCATTTTGCATAGTGTTATTGTTGCATTCGAGTGCTTAAATTTTATTTTATCATTTGCTCTTGTGCGCGCATTCGTTTTTTCAGTGCAATCTAGTTTTCTCTTTTCTTTTACCACAGCTGTTTGTGTTGTTTATTAAACGTCATACAGTGGCACTTAAACTGCTCGCTTCAATCTTTTATAGTGTAAGTGTGTAGATTGTGGTATATACTCTTTTGCTTTTCCACTTATTACCTACATATTTTCCTTTTTTCCTATTAATATCTATTCTACCTTATAATGTCGTGCAGTTATCAGAATTGCTCATTGAAAAGCGATAAGGAACAGTTCGTTTCTTGCTGGCTGTGTGATGGGCTTGCCCATATGAAGTGCGCTGGCCTGACGGGTAGGGTTCTTGATGCAATTAAAGAGAACAAGGGAGTGCGCTGGTCGTGTTTAAAATGCAGATCAACAGATGTTGATCTTTTCAAATTTTTTAGACACACAAGAAATGGCTTTTCCGAATTATCAAAGGAGTTATCGGCTCTAAATGATAAATTTAAAAGGCACGAGGAAATGTTTAGTTCCTTCGCGTTGCCAAAACCTTTAAAGAAAACCAAAGCCATTAACCCGCGTAATGAAGAGGTTCAGAGCAACCTTCAGGTCGAATCGGCTGAGCTTTCCGTCGAATTAATCGATTTGGCTTCACCTGGTCCCTACATCGACAAACCTTGTTCCTCCAAAACTGCTTTAGCTGAACAAACGTCTCGGGAAAATTTCGTAACTCCCTCGATCGCTCTTGCATCAAAAGCCAAGGAGCCTGTTCCGAAAGCCAAGGAGCCTGTTACGAAAGCCAAGGAGCCTGTTCCGAAAGCCAAGGAGCCTGTTCCGAAGGCCAAAGAATTGATTATCGTTCCGCGTGATAAATCAGTTTTTGTATCTAGATTTCATAAAGATACAACTGTTGAAGACCTGAAGGCTTTCATATCATCTAAAATTGTTCCTGAAAAACTTTTCGTTAAAAAATTCAATTTTAATTATGAAAGAAATGTAGCTTCTTTCAAAATTGACGTCTCGCCTAAAGATTATGACACCGTTTTAAAGAAAACATTTTGGCCAGCCGGGACCTTTGTCCGCGAATTTGAAGAAAGGCCTAGATCCGTTAATAACAACTTACCAAAACTCGTCCTGCCTAGCAATAGCTCAAAAAACTAATAAATAAATCTGCCCTAAACATTTACTATCAAAATGTTCGGGGCTTAAATACTAAACTTACAGACTTTTATCTAAAAACTTTTAATTGTAACTTTCAAATAATTTCTTTTACCGAAACATGGCTTAAACCTCATATTTTTAATTCGGAAATCTTTAGTAAAGAATACCAAGTGTACAGAAATGATCGCTTGAACAGGGTCGGTGGAGGGGTACTAATTGCGGTTCATTCCTCAATTCCATCTGAAGAAATTAATGTAGCTGCAGGGGAATCCATTGAGTTCTTGTGCATTCGGATAAAAGCTGGCAAAGGGCATATTTACCTGGCAGTTATTTACATTCCTCCTTCTTCCGAACAGTCAGTTTACTTTCAAAGTGTTTCCTTGCTGAAACGTGTCGAGTCAAAAAAGACGCCCTTGGATTCTTTTATAGTCTTGGGCGACTTTAATCTTCCGCACGTTTCATGGAGCGAGGAAAACAATGAAATCATGCCGATTACATCTAAGGCTAATTGTACTGACTTTTTAGAAGAAATGTCGGATCTCTGTCTTCATCAGGTAAACGTCATTAAAAACAAATTCGGAAAGGTACTTGATTTGATATTTGTAGATGACGTTTCTAATTACTATGTGAATAGAACTGACCCTCTTATTTTCCCTGAAGATACTTACCATCCTTCATTGGAGTTAATACACGAAATTATAAGCGATGATGATCATTGTTGCTCAAAAACGTCTGATTCGTGTTTTCGTTTTAACTTTGCTAAGGCTAATTATAAAAAACTTAATAGTGAACTATCTAAACTAGTCTGGCCAAACTATGATGGCAACGTTGAACAAAATGTTTTGCATTTTATTAACACGATCCACTGTCTGTTTGATAAATTTGTACCCAAACAGAAATACATATATGTTGAGCCCCTGCATCTGTGGGAAACTAAAGACTTGAGAGCCTTAAAAAATAAGAAATCTCGCATTTTTAAATTATATAAGAAGACAGGCTTGCGGAAAGTCTACCTTCAATACTCAACTTTACGACATAAATATTTTGCATTGAACAAAAAGTGCTACAATGATTATCTGAGAAAAATGAAAATGAACATTTTTCGTAACCCTAAATCGTTTTATGGTTTTGTGAATTCAAAACGCAGAGTGAGCGGATTTCCCTCATCTATGAGTTTTCGGGATTGTGTGTCTAGTGATAATCAAAGCATTGCCAATCTCTTTGCACAATTTTTCGAATCTAATTATTCCAAAGATAATTTAAATTTCAGCATATACCCGTACCATCTTTCTCAAAATAATACAATTAATGTTACCTATATAAATTCAGATGAAGTTTTAGATCACCTTAAATCACTGAAAGAGTCTTTTAGTTATGGTCCGGATATGATCCCCGCATGTTTCCTTAAAAAATGTGCGGATCATATTCATCTACCTTTGTCAAAGCTATTCAACTTGTCATTGAAATTTGGTATTTTTCCTACTGCTTGGAAAGAATCCTTCATTATTCCTTTACATAAAAGCGGTATTAGATCTTCGATTGAAAATTATCGAGGCATAGCAAAATTGTCTGTTATCCCAAAACTGTTTGAGTTGATTATAAGCAACCAGATAAAAAACTCGATTGAGTCATTGATTGTGAACTCTCAGCATGGTTTCTGTAGGGGTAAATCAACCATCACTAACCTTCTGGAATTTACAACAAGTGTTTCTAATGGGTTCAGGGAAAATGCTAAAACGGATGTTATTTATACTGACTTTAGTAAAGCCTTTGACAAGGTTAATCACAATTTACTTATCCACAAGCTTCAACTACTGGGTTTTCAACCTATCCTCCTAAACTGGATTTCTTCTTACATTTCTAACAGAACACAAAGAGTTGTTTATAAGAATGCATATTCATTTAGTATTTATGTGTCCTCTGGGGTTCCGCAGGGCAGCCATCTCGGACCGACTCTGTTCTTGTTGTTCATTAACGACATCTCATGTGCTATAAATTATTCTAAAGTTTTAATGTACGCAGATGATGTGAAACTTTTCAGGTCCTACACCACACCGGAGGAAAGATCGCTCCTTCAAAATGATTTAAACGGTATGGTTACGTGGTGCAATATAAATCTTATGCCACTAAATCTAAATAAATGTAAATTTATGTGCTTTTCGCGGAGTAATGTCGAACCCATAGCTTACGCCATTAATAATCATGATCTGGAGCGAGTTTATGAGTTTGTCGACTTAGGTGTAAGATTCGATTATAAACTTAATTTCAACCTTCACATCAACGTCATGATAAATAAAGCTAAAAGTGTTCTAGCGTTTGTAAAACGTTGGTCTAAGGAATTTAGTGACCCCTACGTAACTAAAGCCCTTTTCACAACCTTAGTAAGACCGACACTAGAATACGCATCTATAATCTGGAATCCGAGTTACAAAATTCATTCTGATCGACTTGAATCGATTCAAAAACAATTTTTACTTTTTGCATTAAGAAATTTGAATTGGAACCCTCATTGCAATCTTCCTTCGTACACTAGTCGCTTAAAACTTATTAACCTTCCAACTTTAGCTAGTCGTAGGGAAACTCTGGGTGTAATATTCGTAACGAAACTGCTGAAGGGATCAATAAATAGTCCATTTCTTCTTTCTGAAATAAGTTTAAACATTCCTGCCCGTCCATCAAGACATTACCAGCCCATATTTTTAAAACAATGTAAAACTAATTTTGAATTATATGAGCCATTCCGATTTCTATGCAAAAGTTTTAACACATACTCTACCTACTTTGACATCTCTGACTCTCTATCCATTATAAGGAAAACTCTTCTTTCAATTCTTAACAAATAACAATTTGTCTACTAGATATAGTTTCCTTCTACTAATTTAGGATAATATGTATTTTATTGTTAACTAAGTAATTGCTTCTAAGTGTATATATAAACTTAAGTATGTGTAATCAGCTGATGAATTTATATTCTGTAGCTGAGCAGCATAAGAACTCGACGTTTAACAAACTCCAGCCACTCAACACCTTGGCAAAATTAAAAATATATATCCGTGCGTCATGCGGATTGCGCCCCTCGCGGCGGTCGGGCGGGATATGGAGGGTAAACCGTTGGGAATTATTATTAAATAATTTTACATACAGGTATAACATAGAACATATGTACATATTACTATGCTGTGTTGGTTTCCCTTTACTTTGCTAAGCCTTATTCCAAATTTATAATATCCCATAAACTGCCTTTCCGTTAATAAATAGATTAGCCACTTAATACCTTAACTATGGTCACAGGTTTTAATTGCTATTAAATGATGAATGGTTGTCCAAATCCCTCGCACTCATTTTTAATTGGCAGTCCAAATCACATTTGCAGTGGGAATGCAATGAATGGGAATGCATTCACCTTTGCATTCGCATTCACTATTGAATGGTAGTGCAAATCATATTTGCATTACCATTCACTACTGAATGGTAATGCGAACCACATTTTCATTCCCATTCACTACTGAATGCTAATGCAAACCAAATTTGCATTCCCATTCCATACTGAATGGTACACCCAGAAAAAAAATAGTGTGAAATCAACCAAAAATCAACAAATTTTGTGGTTAATTTTTTTCAACACGATGCGTAATGTATGCCATCATGTAATCGTGTAAATTTAACACTACTCTCAAGTGTTAGTTTAACAGGATGACAACTGTAGAATTAACACTAAAAAGTATTGAGTCTTCCTGTTGATTTTACAAATTTAACTAGTTAATGTTACAATAAAAGCTGGTTAAATTAACACGAAATGGACCTGTTGAATTAACAATAACATCTTTTTGATTTTACTTTAAATTTATTGTTAAATTAACTAGAAAGTCTTGTTGATTTTACAATTTATTTTTTTTAATAAAAAAACATAAAACATAAAATATATAATTATCAGATCAATAAAGCATATTCGAGTACATCACCCGCACAACCGACCAAATTGAAAGCGTACTTCTCATACGAATAGTTTATACATGGGCGATAGTACTTACTATCACTGGCACCGAGTAATGTTTGGCCGCTAATGCAACGGTATTGCACCGCATGCTGCGTGAAAGACTCCATTCGCTAAACATCTCTTCGTGGTAAAAATTGCAAACTATGACGAGGAAAAAGAAAATATTGAACATTAAAAACTTTTAGAAACAAAAATGCAACCCACTTTTAACTTACCTGCGAACTAAAAATATAAATGGAAAAACCATTATCACGCACTGCCAATGATGCTAAACTCCTATCATTGTCACGGCACAAAATTTTCTTTTTGTTAAAAAAAATAATATTAGTTTGTGTTTTGCACGAACAGCAGAACTTCAAACGTTGAAAAAATTGTGTATGTTTCAAAATAGTTTTGACTTCTTTTTAACACTTTTTTAGATTATATTGACACTATCATCGTGTTGAATAAACCAAAATTCCAAATGACGTTTATGTTTTAACATTGTTTCGTGTTATATCAACCAACTTTTATTGTTAATTGTGGTTCTTGTTGTTTTAACATTTGTTTTCATGTTGTATTAACACTAAAATTGGGACGTCATTTTTCTAAAATTTTTTTAGTTTATTTTGACACTATCATCATGTTAAATATACCAAATTCCAAATGACATTTAGGAATATAATTTTATATTTGAATAATCTTGTATATTTTAAAATTGCTTCATGTTGTATCAACAATAAAATTTGGTTGAATTTACCAAATTTTTAGATGACAGCTACAAAGCCAAAATCATGTTTCAAACATCGTGTAATTTAAAAAAATTATTGCTGTTCTATGTGTAAAGATCGATCGTATTAATTTTACATGAATCGTGTTGATGATTGTTTTACTGAGTGTAATGCAAATCAATTTTGCACTATCACCCATCATTGATTGGGGGCTGCAAGGCTGAATGCAATCAAAATTGAATGCAGTTTGCCCAACCCTGAGCCTGACATAACACAACCTAAACCTAACCTAACAAAACCTAAGCTAACCTAGCCCAACAAAACCTAAGCTAACATTACATAACCTAACCTCAGTCTAACAAAACTTAATCGAACCTAACCTAACCTAAGCTAACATAACCTTAGCTAACTTAACCTAACCTAACAAAACCTAACCTAATCTAAACTAACCTAACCTAACAAAACCTAAGCTAACCTAGCCTAACAAAACCTAAGCTAACATTACATAACCTAACCTCAGTCTAACAAAACCTAATCGAACCTAACCTAACCTAAGCTAACATAACCTTAGCTAACTTAACCTAACCTAACAAAACCTAACCTAATCTAAACTAACCTAACCTAACAAAACCTAATCGAACCTAACATAATCTTACGTGATCACGATTTGAGCGCCATCTATCGGTTAGCTTAGCGTTGGCAAATATTAATCAGCAACACTGGTTCATTATTTTTTCTTCTCTTTTTCTTCCCGCAGACCCTCCGCCTATCAATGCGCACAGCTGGCCAAACCCCAGCCGGCTATCTCATCAATTTGCTCTCTAACGATGTCAATCGCCTCGACTACGGTTTCATTTTCGTACATTGGATTTGGATTTTACCCATCAATGCTGTGCTCATTTGCTATCTCATTTGGCTGCGTATTGGTTGGGCTGCCGTTGTGGGCGTGGCCAGCCTCCTCGTCAAAACCATACCCGTACAAACGGGTTTCAGTAAGCTCTCCTCGAAATTGCGTATGAAAATCGCCGAACGCACCGATGCACGTGTCGACATAATGAATGAACTGGTCCAGGGCATACAAGTCATAAAAATGTACGCGTGGGAGAAACCCTTTCAAGCGGTGGTGGGTGAGGCGAGACGTCGTGAGATCAGACAGATACGCTTCGCTTCATATTTACGGGGTTTCTATTTGAGCACAATGGTCTTTACCGAACGTTCCACGCTCTACATCACCATTGCAGCGGCGGTGTTGATGGGCAATCAAGTGTCAGCGGATATTGTCTTCTCGGCGGCAAGTTATTATAATATTTTACAATTGGTTGCTGCCATTTGGTATCCGTTGGCGGTGTCATTTGGCGCTGAGGCTTTGGTTTCCCTAAAACGTGTGGAATCGTATTTACTGCAAGAGAGTCACGATACAAAGGCACGCGGTTTGACGCATAAAAAGGGTGAAGCGAAGAGTGATGATGGTCGTGATACGGCCAAAGCGATTATGTTGAAGCAGGTGAATGCGAGTTGGGATTTAACTAAGTCACAACATACATTGGCCGATATCAATTTGGATATAAAGCGAGGACAATTGTGTGCTGTGATTGGAACAGTGGGTGCAGGCAAGGTAAGTGTTTTGTGTGTTAGATTAGTAGAAATTAAACTGTACAAGCCTCAATATTCTATTTCTCTATCTTTTAGAGCTCTTTGCTTCAGCTGCTTTTAGGCGAACTGCCCATTACCGATGGCGAGGCGTTGATACAAGGTGAAATCTCATATGCTGCACAAGAGCCGTGGTTGTTTACGGGCACCGTACGCAATAACATATTATTTGGTGAGCCATACGATCGCAAACGTTATAACGAGGTGGCGAAATGTTGTGCGCTCAGCACCGATTTTCAACAGTTGAGCAACGGCGATAAGACAATTGTGGGTGAACGCGGTGCATCGTTGTCGGGCGGACAACGCGCACGTATCAGGTGAATGTGATTTATGTGCATGCATTTATTTAATATCACTACAAGATTGCTGTTTTGTTATAAATTTGTATTGTGTTATATGTCCCATTCTACTTGCTGTTAAATCTGCAAGGGATTCAATAACGATAACTCTTCGAGTCGCTCCGCGTTTCCTGTAATGAGTTTTCGATTTTTATACGTCCTTATCGTGGTTCAATTTTGGTTCAATTATAAACCGTTTCATGGCCTCTTATCAGGCTAATGAACTGTGAATATTTAAATAAATTTGAAATTTATACATGAATAAGTTGCTAAATGATTTTAGATTCGTGCCTTTGAGTAACGGCAATACCAACTACTAAACCCTTTAAGGATATTCAAAAGTAACGGCGCTTTAAAGTCTCCATATTATTCTAGAAAAACACAGCTTTACAATCATATTTATACAAATAAATTAATACATAAATGCACATACATAAGTAAGTATGTACTTATTATATACATAAGGGTGCTTATTTTTCCGACTACTTTTTTGATCTTCTGGCCATTTACTCAGAAAAGTAGTTGGTTTCTCAACTGCTGCCACAATGTCGAGGTTACCCTCTATCTCATTTCCTGTTACTCCTCTATGTTGAAGAACTCATGACAGAAGTATGTATTGAGTTCCTAGCACCAAGGTTATTTATATTATTTCTGCACTGTAGAACTAGCGCGGAGTAAATATCACAGGGGCTATTGCCATGAATGCCGCTTGGCTTTCACTCAATATGGTGCTGGTTTCATCACAGTATCCTCTTCCTGGGTTTTGCTCTACACACTGACTGATGGCGAAATCTGCCGCCTGAAAAATGGCTGGAAGGCATACCAGGGGTAATGACACTCTGGCTCTCTGATAATAGAAGCCGGCCATCAGTGTACCACACTATCGTGCTATTGTTTAAATACCAACTTCAAACACCCTAATGTTTATATGCGTATGTATGTATATTTGTTTGTAAATTTGCATATTTAGGTCTGACGAAATCGAACGTATGCACTTTGATGTATTTGAAAGGCGGTTTTCCGTTTGAAAAGCTTATCATTTTGATGACTTCTGACACTTTCAATCATAATTCGCATTTATCATTTGTTTATAGGAATTTTGCATTAACTCTTTCCTTTTTTTCTTTTTAAATTTACTATAATGAACTACTTAGTATTGTAATCATTCTAAATACTATAAGATAGAGGGCTGTCAGACTATAATGTACGCATATGTAGTAGCTAGAGGGCTTGCCTTTTAAATCAAGCTAGACCAAGCAATTTAACTAACGGAGCCAGATAACAACAGTGACATAAACTTGGAGCCAAAAGAGAGCCAGAGAAAATTAAACTGCCTTAAAAACTGTTCACTAGATATTTTTCAATTTCGAAATTTTTTCGATGTTAAAATTTTTCAAATTCGAACTTTTTCAATTTTGATGTTTTATTTTATTTCAAAACATATTTTAATGGATTCATTCTATATTTTAGATATTTTTCGATTTATAAATTTTTTCAATGTTGAAATTTTGCGGTTTTCGAAGTTATTTCATTTACAACCCCTTTTCAAGCAAGTCATTGTCAACTTTTTTAATTCTCGATTTTTTCTTTCTTACCGATTTCAAATTCGATTTTTAAAATTTTCGGTTACAAAATTTTTCGATTTCGAAATATTTCGATTTTAAATTTTTTCAATTCCATTTTTTTTTTTAACAATTCGTTCGCGAACATCTTCTGTATCGAAATTTTTTAAGTTAAAAATTTTTCGGTTTTGAAATTTTGGTTTTCGAATTTTTTTAATTTTGAAATTTTTCTGTGATTCGTTACTAAATTTTTTCTATTTCAAACATTTTTCAGTTTCGAAATTTTCGATTTCGACTTTTCTTTTCAATATTTTTGTATAAACATTGAACAAAATTTCTAAATTAGGAATTTGGAAATGATAAAAATCGAAATCGAAAAATGTCAAAACTAAAAAAAAAATAAACAGCTAAAGGGTTATTGGTTGGCCACACTTGTTTGAAAATACGTACGTACGTATGTATATTAACCTAATTATAACCTCAAATCTACATATCGTCGTACCATACGAAAACTAGCATATTTAAATTTCTGGCGAAAGCTATCAATAAAAAAATTCTGTACGAAAAGTAACAAGTTCGACTTTTGGCTGAGGAAAAATAACAAGTTCAACTTTTGGCCGACGAAAAATAACAAAATCGACTTTTGGCTGACGAAAAGTATCAGTAATTATCAGGGCCGTGTGCACGGGGGGTGAGGGTTTTGGGGGTTAAAACCCCCCATGACCAAATCTAAGTTGCAATGATTTTGCAAACATTTTCAAAATACAGTTTATAAATTTTGCATTGAATTTTGACTCATAATTTTTGACAATATTAGTTACAATAATTTTACGGAAGAAGAATTGGTATAAAAGTTGCAAAAAATAAGGTTGGCCAATACATGAGTTCGGCACTTTGAATTGCACTTGGAGCTTTCCGAAATTACAAAGTTGTGTAGCATATGTTCGTTTGGCATTTTTTAAAAAATTGTACTGATAACAAAAAATGTTCATTTTGTGAAAACAGTGAGCAGTTTCAATTACCAAGTACTGTAAACAGTACACGGAAAGAAATTTGTATACTTGAATCAAGAAAAATGCTTTCTTGAACTCAATTTAGAAAATTTTTAGGGAAATAAGAAAAATTTACTTAATTATTACTGGAAATAAGAAATTAAGTTTTCCAAAAATGAGACAATTATTTTCTTATTCAAGAACACTAACAAAATCTATAGAAAAAAAATGTTGAAAAAAAATGTTTAAATAAATAAGAACATCTTTTCTTAAATTTACTTAAATGAAGAAAATCTTTTTGCTAATATCAAGAAGAATTTAAGAAAATTGTGTTTCGACGAATTGGAGCAACAAAATACAGCGAAAAAAAAATGTAAAATGAATAAGAAAACGTTTTCTTGAGCGAAGTAAAATTTTTATTGCTGAATTTGCATTTCCAAAATTACATGTATTTTTTTTCATTTGCCATCCGCTTTGCATATTTCTGAATATTTTTGCAATTCTCAGATTGTTAGTGAAGCATTTGGTATAAGGAGTTCACTATTTGCATCTTCATTTATATTAAATAAAATGTTGTCATTTCAATAAACAAGTCCTAGGAAAATACTAGTTGACTAATTATGGGTTTCTAATCCCTCATGATTAGTTTTCATTTTCCTTATTTTTTACGTTTTTAATATTTTTAGAAAATATTTGCTTAATTTAATATTTAATATTTGCTTATGCCTCAGACACACATGTGGTATGAATATTAGAATATCAATATTATGATTTGGCTATGCTATGAAAATTTTCAATTAAACTACAATATGAGGGTGACACATATGTGGTATAGATCGAAATATTATTACTATACTACGATGTATCTCTCGCATTACTTACTTAAGCTCGTATAAGAAAAGTTTTACTTGCAACAAAAAAATAATTTCTTAATTTATTTCAAAAAACAAGAAAAAAAACACTTACCCTAAGTAAATTATTTCTTATTTATTTAAAATCCAATTTTACTTGAAGCAAGAAAATGTTTTCTTATTTATTTAAAATCCAATTTCACTTGAAGCAAGAAAATTTTTACTTATTAATTTAAAATCCAATTTTCTTGGATTTTCTTGATATTAAAAAATTATTTTCTAAGTTCAAAATCAAGTCTAATTTTTCTTGTCTCGGCATTGATTCTAGTAAAAAATTCTTTCCGTGTACTATTCAGGACCTGGTTAACTAGGTTTTGATGAATCATAATGAGTTTCAGAAAAGTTAGAGAACATTTAAATGTATGGTGTATGGGTCTGGATATCTGTTTCAGCAAATATGTTTATCTTAGCGAAAAATGTATGCGAATGCAAACCAAAATTAAACCCCCCCCCCAAGGCTAATTCCTGCGCACGGCCCTGGTAATTATGTATATACTGTTTTTACATTAAAATTATTATTGTTTAAACGAAATTGATAGTTTTCGTCAGCCAAAAGTCGAAATTGTTACTTTTCGTCAGTCACAAAAAAACGTATGTTAGTTTTCGTATGGTACGACGATATGTAAAATAACCCAATAATTAACCACTTCTTCTCCTTCTCCAATAATTAACCACTTCTTCTCCTCCTCCCCATTTCGCAGCTTGGCACGCGCTGTCTACAAACCCGCCTCGATTTATCTACTCGACGATCCGCTCAGCGCCGTCGATGCGCACGTGGGCCGTCATCTCTTCGACGAAGTAATCGGACCCCGCGGTCGTTTAGCCACCGAAAAAGCGACGCGCGTGCTCATCACGCATCAAGTTCACTTCATAACCGAAGCCGATTGGATTGTAATCATTGAAAAGGGACGCATTTCACGCCAAGGCACCTACGAGGAACTATCCAATAGTGATATGGACTTTGCCAAGCTGCTCGAACGCATAGTGAAAGAGGAAGAGGATGCTGCAGGCGGTGGTGCGGAGAGCGAAAATGAGTCATCGCTAACCACGGCTGATCTAATGAGCGCCTACGAGGAGGAGGATGATATACCGTATATTGATGGTGTGCGCGATGGTGGTTATCAGCCATTGCGGCGTGCCAGCGTCACAAATGGTTCGCTTGCGCGCAAGTCGAATAGTTTGCCCGTAAGTTCGGAGCAAGATATCTCTGAGGATTCGGCAATGGTTGAGGATCAGGCAAAGGGTGGCGTTTCGGGGCGCGTTTGGTGGGAGTATTTCCGTGCGGGCAGCAGTGCTTGTGGTTTAATTTTTATGGGCGTGGTTATGTTGTTGTCGCAAGTGGTGTGTAGCGGTTCGGATTATTTTGTGAATATTTGGACGCAACAGGAGTACTTGCGTTCGCTGAATAAGCCAACAATGTTCACCACCATGGAGTGTTTGTACATTTATGGCGCGCTGATTATTGCTGTTGTTGTGATGACTGTCTTTCGTGGCTATTTGTTCTTCAAGGTTTGCATGCACGCCTCCAAGGTGCTGCACGATCGCATGTTTGGCTGCATTTTGCGCGCCACAATGCGCTTCTTCGATACGAATCCTTCGGGTCGCATATTGAATCGATTTTCCAAAGATATGGGCGCCATTGATGAATATTTGCCCAAGTCGATAATGGATTTCATACAAATTGCGCTGATTATGTTCGGCATATTGATTGTAATCACCGTGATCAATCCCATTCTGCTGGTGGCCATTTTGATTGTGGCCTTAATCGATTATCGCATTTTGCATTTATATTTGCGCCCATCGCAAGATCTCAAGCGTTTGGAGGGCATCGTGCGCAGTCCGGTTTTCTCACATCTCTCCGCCTCGCTCACCGGCATTGCCACAATACGCGCACGCGAGCTGCAAGATGTGGTGACAAAGGAGTTTGATGGCTTGCAGGATGTCCACAGCGCAGTTTGGCAGCTGACGATGGCCTCGAACACCGCGCTCGGCTTGTGGTTGGATTGTGTTAGTTGCTGCTTCCTCGCTTCGGTCACATTCAGTTTTACGTTGCTGGGCACACAAACTTTCAGCGGCAATGTCGGCTTGGCCATTTCGCAGGCAATGATTCTCACCGGCATGGTGCAGTATGGCGTGCGGCAGGTGGCCGAGTCGCTGCAGCAAATGACCAGCGTTGAGCGTGTGCTGCAATACACCGATCTCGAGCAGGAGTCTGAGACTACAAAACAACCGCCTAGTGATTGGCCTTCGCAGGGTCAGGTGGAATTTAAGGATCTTTCGCTGCGCTATGACCCAAATAATATGCCGGTGCTGAAGCATTTGAATATCACCATCGAGCCGAGCTGGAAGGTGGGTGTTGTAGGGAGGACAGGCGCTGGCAAGAGTTCGCTAATTGGCGCGCTCTTTCGCCTTTCGCATCTCGAGGGCGACATACTGGTCGATGGCATTGAGACGGGCAGCATTTCGCTGGAGGCGCTACGTTCGAAAATCTCAATCATACCACAAGATCCGGTGCTGTTCTCCGCGACCATACGCTACAATTTGGATCCGTTCGATAAGTATGGTGATGCGGATTTGTGGCGCGCCTTGGAAGATGTATGTAACAGACTCTTTCTGGTTACTCTCATAATTAGTCTCATGTATTCTATAGCTGTTCATACTTGTTTGTATGTGTTGCAGGTTGAATTGAAGGGGGCCATACCCGGCTTGGATTACATGGTCACGCAACGCGGCAGCAATTTCAGTGTTGGTCAGCGTCAACTGCTTTGTTTGGCGCGCGCCATTTTGCGCAACAATAAAGTGTTGGTGTTGGACGAGGCCACCGCGAATGTGGATCCGAAGTAAGTACCCGGTACTTTTTACTTTTTTATTATCGCGAATTATGTATGTATGTATATCCTTTGCCTTCGTCTCTTTCCAGAACCGATGCGCTCATTCAAACCACCATACGCACCAAATTCAAGCATTGCACCGTATTGACCGTTGCTCATCGTTTGCACACGGTTATGGATTCAGATCGTATACTTGTGATGGATGATGGGCGTGCACGCGAATTCGATATACCACATTTGCTGTTGAAGAAACAAGGTGGCGCTCTACGACAAATGGTTGATGCTACCGGCTCGGAGGCGGAATCATTGAAGAGGATCGCAAGTGAAACGTATCAGAAAATGCAGCGTTCTTGAAAACGGGCGGTGCCAAGTGCAAGGAAATACTTCACTAGTTGGGGTACGAAAAGGTGGGATGTGTGAAATGGAGTGTGGAGAGGGGCGAAGTTGAGAGAATGGAGTATGAAATGAAAAATGCCTTAAAAGTGAGTTAATCCCTCTCTTTTTGTGGGGGCGAAGTCTCACGCGCTCGAAAAAGTAACAAAAACTGTAGAATCAAAAGAAAGTTAACTGTTAATTTTTTTTCGAAATCAATATTAAGCAAGTTTATCGGTTTTTTATTGCATTGTGTTTAGTTTTGAAAATTTTCGTTCTCGAATTTTTTATTTCACATTTTTTCCATTTAAAATTTTTTGTATTCCGAAATTTCGATTTCGAGTTATTTCTTTTCGATTTTGCACATTCATTTTTTGGCTAAAAAATTTTTCAATTTCGAAATATTTAATTTTACATTTTTTGGGTATTTCCATTTTTTTTTTTTTTTTTGAAATTCAATCCCAGAAACTTATTTTATTTCTAACTTATTTTAAGAAATTTATTGTCAAATTTATATATATATTTTTTTGTTGTACTATGTACATATTCCGATTTTGAGTTTTTCTTAGATTTTATGATTTTGTACATTTTTCGGTTACAAAATTTTTCGAAATCAAAATTTAAATGTTATTTTTTTTCAATTTTTTTTTATTTCAAACTTATTATACGTCGAACATTTAGATATTAATTTTTTTTCAAATTCATTTTTTTTTATATTTATTTTCAAAAACATTTCTCAACTTTTTCGATGTAAACATTTTTCGATTTCGAATTTTTTAAGCAATTCAGTGTCGAATTTGTTATGTCAATTTTTTTCTAATCCGAACTTCGATTTTCATTTTTTTTAATTTCTAATATTTTTTAAGTAATTGGTCTTGAATTTTTGAATTTTATAAATTTTTAGATTCCGAAATATTTTGATATACAATTTTTTTCTTAATTCCAATTTCATTCTCGAACAATTTCGGTGGTGTCGAAATTTTTTAGTTGAAAATTTTTGGTTTTGAAATTCTCCGATTTCGAATATTTTTAACTTAAATATTTTTTTATGGAATTTTTTCGATTTCGAAAATTTTTTTGTTCACGAAACGTATTCGGGTTTTGAAATTTTCGATTTAGAATCTTTTTTCGAAGTACATAGGCATATAGAATCTCAATTCTACCTCCCATTCAGCGCTAAAATGATTTTCACAATCACAATGCAACACAAACCACAAAACTTAGCCAAATAATGACCTACATATAAATAAAAATTCATACATATATGTATGCATATAAACAAAACTTAAGTGTACTTATAAATACAAATTTATGTACGTTAATAGTTCGACAAAACCAAAAAAAAAATTATATATATATTTATATATATATACATATGCATATAAAAAAGGTGCATAATAAGGATATGCCACTTTGATATATGTATGATCCATATGTCTTCAGCTATTCCAAATAATCCGCATACCACCGCACAATCTCAATATTCTAAATGTGAAAAGTTCCAACAAACAAATGCTCATATTTGTCCATTGTGTTTGAGCATGAAATGAATATGTAATGCTTTTTACGATATTCGAATACTCTAAAAAAAACTATAAAGTTAACCTCAAAAATGCTGGTGCTTATTTCAATAAAATAAAAACAATTGTTTGTATCTCAAATTTATGTATGTATATGTCAATGGTCAGTGTTAAAAGCTGTTTAAAATAAATATATGTAGGTATATATGTAAGTAAAAAGTTAATAAGAGCGTCCAAAATGTTAACAAAAAAAATAAAATAATAATTGCAGGTGCATCATAAATTTTTTAAAAGTTTTTTTATAAAGAATTTTTTTAAAACAAAGTAGCATTAAAAGTAACATTTGAATGAACATATTGTAAGCATATTTACTTAATTTAGAAAGTTGTTTGTTACATTTAAATACTATTACACTGTGGAACAAATTTAGGTCAACAAAAGTTAACTCGGTTCTGAAAGTTAGGGGTGAAAATAGAGGCTAAATTAGAAGACCCGTATCGCGGCGTTTGCTTAGGTTAGTTCGAATTTGTTTTTAATCGACCTTTGAACTTTGCAGGCAAATGCCGATTTTCAGCATATTGTTTGTATGGTTTTTTTGCTATAACTCGTCGACTAATTGAGATTCTTTTGTTGGAGTGACAGCAAACGAAAGAAAATTAAATTTCCTATACAAGGGGTCTATAACATTTTTCTCTACCTCTTATAGTTTCTGAAATATTGATGATTCAATTTGAATTTTTTCGATTTTTCAAAGAAAAAATTGACTTTGTCAGGCAATATCTTTAAAACCAAAATTTTCACCTTCGGTTTTACTCCTTTACGTGAAGCTACATTCTATTAGCAAAAAAATAAGCTATCAACGAAGAAAATCCATGGTAAAATGGAAAGGTTATAGGCGATCATGTAAATACAGCCAAGTCGCGCAATGCCTCTGCAGTAGCAGCACATTGGCAGCGCAGTAGATACAAGCCCATTTACGGGTATAACATGCATAAAATATACCCGTGCAGATGCATACAAACAGTATGCTGAAAATCGGCATTTGCCTGCAAAGTTCAAAGGTCGATTAAAAACAAATTCGAACTAACCTAAGCAAACGCCGCGATACGGGTCTTCTAATTTAGCCTCTATTTCACCCCCAACTTTCAGAACCGAGTTAACTTTTGTTGACCTGAATTTGTTCCACAGTGTTATTATTCATGTTATACATATATATTGTACATGTATTTATGTATAGAAAAAAGATAAATATTTTTATTCGCTATTTTAATGCAATATTTATGTAAGTGTATAATAATTTTTTAAGCGTTATGTATAAGCATGTTACTTTTATACCTAAAATAAAGTAATAAATATACACTAGAGTGCTGCCTACTGTCGAAATTCAACAGTTTTCTAGATGTTTTCTTATGACTAAGGTGCAACTATAGTTTTTGTATAATTGTTTGTTGTTATTGTCACTGTTACTATTTTATTATTGTTCCTGTTGATGCTGCTCCTTTTGTTGTTACTTTCACTGCTACAATTTTGTTGTTGTTGTTACTCGTCTTCACAATTCTCCTACATATGTACTTCTATCTTTCTATTTCTGCACTTTTCTTTCCTCAATTTCTTTCCTACTTATTCTTTCTTATCCTTCTTATTACTTGACTTTGTGTATATTTTGTAGTGCTTTTGCTACTTTTTTATGTTTCTACTTCTTTGAAACTACACACCACTTCCAGCCAAACATGTTCACAATTGCATGGTAAGTTTGGTGAACACGCATAAAATCACCTATGCATGCGCATCTGTTGTGCTCAAAAGCATGCAACAACAACCACACGGCAATTTTCCAACGACGATTGTGGACGTATTTTCCAACCAATTTTCATGAAAATTGGCGCAGTTCTATTTGAGAGCAATACCTTTCTAATGATGTTCTTAATTTTAAAATCGATTCAGTAGTTTCGAAAGAGAAGATGGAACAACATTTATGTTAGCGTATTAATAATATAGAAGAATAGAAGATACCTCAATGAACTTTCTTAAAATAACTGTAAAAACCCGTATTTTTGTTGTTGTCGTTGCTACTTTTCTTCTTAACCCTAATCCTCTAAAGTGAGCCTCTCAGTCTCACTTTAAAGTTTAAAAGCGAATTATTCCTAAACCAAAAAAGCTTTTTGCCTGAAATTTTGGGTATTCCTCCATTTGTGTTCATAAATTATGAAATAATTGTGATCTTTGGGCTATTTATTTATTTTAACCATTTTTTTTGCAATCGTATAAAATTGTAACGAAAAACCGAAAGTGAGCCTCAAAGACTCACCTTAAGTATCTTTATCGTAATAAGCTTACATTTTTAGAATTCAACCAAATTTTGAATCCGTTGTTTACAAGGTTTATCCAGTGAGGTTTTTTGCATTGTGAAATCACCATACTTCCCCCGGATTTTGGTGAATTCGTCGTATTTCACCATAGATCTTTAGATCATATGATGTCATAAAATTATGGAGACCGGTAAAGTCAGCAATTTCAAAACCATTAAAATCTTATCATTTTCTGTTTACTGAGATTCTAAATTACGGAAAAGATGCGTTCAGATAGAGGAACGAACGATGGTCTGCTTTTATGCGTCGGTAATTTCACCACGAACGTCGCGTTTTAAAACTTCTAAATTTGATCGCGGAAAATATATATTAGGGGCGAACATATGAAAAATTTATTCATATTAATTTCATTCGTAGTTTTTTTCATTGTGTGCACAAAAACAAATTTATAACAGATGTAATAAAACCATTTGTAATGAACATTCAACAACTACAAAAATGTGTGAAAATTGCAGTTCATTAATATACCCTATTTTATGAAATTACCTTTTTTAACTTTATATACTAAAAAAATTGTCATAAACCGTTATAAGAATGTATAAAAATGCTTCTGAATTCATTACTGCATAAATAAAAGTAGAAAACAAATACCAAAATAATGTGTTTCAAAATTTCCCCATAGGTGAGCTTCAGAGTCTCACTTTCGGTTTTACGTAACTTTCCAAAATTCGGTGATTAGGGTTAATTCCTCTACTAAAATGAATTTTCTTAAAATAAGGGTAAAAAACCTTACTGTTGTTGTTATCGTTGTCTCTAGTCTACCTAATTGCTTCATTCTATTTCTCGACGTTCTTTTTCCCCCTTTCTTTCCTACTTTTTCTTTTTTATTCTACTTATTTCGTCTATTTGTGTGTATGATGTGTATTGCTGTTAATATCGGTAGTGTTCCCGATACGGGTATAAATGAAATATTTTTCTGCATTAGTTACATTCCACCAAATAGTCCAGATGAAATCTATAAGCTGCATATAGACAATATAAGCTCTCTCACCAGCTCACTTCAACCATATCAAACCGCGAGCGTTATTGGTGATTTTAATATAGGTGACGTTCAGTGGATTTATAATAGCGAGGATAAATATTTTACACCATTTAATTTGAAATCCCATTCTGAATCATTGTTATGCGACACGTTGTACTCCTTAGGCCTGTTTCAAATTAATGGCGTACCGAATGACCTCAATAGAATACTAGACTTAGTTTTTATGAATAATGATATGGCATTTAATTTATCAAAACACATACCACTAACACGCGAATCCATCCATCATAAAGCGATTACCATTCAGTTGTCTTTCTTTAAATTTAATTGGGACTCAGAAGTTGAGGAGCAATCTTATTGTTTCTCAAAAGCAAACTATCCAGCCCTTAATCAGCTTTTTGATGTGGTAAATTGGGAAACTCTACTAACTGATTTGGATCTGCATAATATGTATAGAGAATTCAAATCCATAATAGAGGAAGGGCTGAACCGCTTTGTCCCTATTTCCAAGCGAAAGAGATCTTTCAACTTACCGTGGCACAGCAGAAGACTTCTAAGGTTAAAAAACTTGCGAAACAAAGCACACGCGAGGTTTAACAAAACCAATACATGCGCGGATAAAGACTCCTTCGTAAAGCGTCGTAATGAATACGAGTGTTTATCAAAGTTCCTATACAAGAAATATTTAAATTCATTAGAAGCCAATATAAAGAATAATCCCAAATCTTTTTGGTTATTTTATAACAGCAAGCGGAAAACAAATGGAATTCCTAAATCAATTGAGTTTAACGACTCAGTCGCTTCCTCTGCTCAGAGCGCCTGCGAGCTCTTCGCAAAGTTTTTCGGATCAGTGTTCGGTAGTTTTGATAACGCAACAACATCAACCACGTATCACTCCCTGCGACAAGTCGTCAATATCGCAAAATTTTCAGTAACTGAAGATCAGGTTTTCGAATCTCTCGCTACATTAGATAGTTCAAAAGGGGCAGGATATGACTTACTACCCAGCTCATTCCTAAAAAACTGTGCTAATTCCATTTGTGTGCCACTCACTATCATATTCAACAAATCTCTCAATGAGGGATTAGTCTTGGATGAATGGAAGTTTGCTTTCTTATCACCAATTTACAAATCTGGCTTAAGGAACTTAGCCAATAACTATCGTCCCATTGCAAAGCTTTCAATTATACCAAAAGTGTTAGATAAATTAGTTAATGATCAGTTGTTCAATGCTTTTAAATGTCATATTGTTACAGAGCAGCATGGGTTTTTCCCGGGAAGATCTACCAGCACCAATTTAGCGATTTTCACTAATTTTGTGATAAACAATATCGAGAAGGGGCACCAAGTCGACGCCCTCTACACGGATTTTGTCAAAGCCTTTGATAGCCTCAATCATCTTCTGCTACTTAAGAAGCTAGAAACACTCGGTGTTCATTCAAAAGCTCTTGAGTGGTTAAATTCTTACCTATCGAACAGAAAGTTGATTGTCAAAATCGGAAACTGCTGTTCTGATCCTATAAAAGCCACTTCGGGCGTCCCTCAGGGCAGTCACCTCGGACCTCTGCTATTTTCAATTTTCATCAACGACATACAGAACGAGCTAAAGTTCTGTAATTTCTTAATGTATGCTGATGACATAAAGGTTTTTCTGAAAATTAAAGAGCCTAGTGACCTCGTTAACATGCAATCCGATATTGCTTCGCTAGTGTCTTGGTGTGACCGAAACAGCCTAAAACTGAACTTTGACAAGTGTAACATTATCTCTTTCTCGCGGAGCAACTCTGTTATTCATCACAACTACTTGTTCAACGATCTAGACGCGTTCAACCGCCAAACTATTGTAAAGGATTTAGGAGTTTACTTAGATTACAAACTCAAGTTTGATTTTCATAGAGAATATGTGATATCCTCGGCAAACTCTAAATTAGGCTTCATCAAACGCAACTCTAGGGACTTTCGCGACCCTCTCACTCTAAAAAGTATCTTCACCTGCCTAGTAAGATCCGTAGTTGAGTACGCCGGCGTCATATGGGACCCCAATACCGAAATCCATTCCCACAGAGTAGAGAGCGTTCAGCGACGGTTCACAAAATTTGCCCTCAGGCGTCTTTACTCAGTCGACGATATGCCAACCTATGAGCTGAGGTGTAGGATTCTCAATTTATCTAATCTCGCAAGCAGAAGGAAAATGAATGGTATTCTCTTTATTAAGGATATCTATGACGGAAAAATAAACTCTCCAGAGCTTCTTACTCTTTTACCGTTTCATGTGCCGGGAGTTTCTTTAAGAGAGCACTATATCTTCTATTGTAAGACGCATAAGACGAAATATGGTGGGAATGAACCTATACATAAGTTCACATCGCTTTGCAATTCCATCTGCAGCATTTCAGACCTTGACTTGAGTAGGCCATGTTTGAAAAATAAGTTAATCGAATTGATCTGTAATAATGTATTGTGATTATTTTATTGTTGTATCAAACTAGTTTCTTTTTTGTTTTGTTTTTTTTTTGTTTTTATGCTCTCGAAGCAGTAATAATTGATTCTTGTATTCTGTGAATATCTATGTATATATCAATGTAAGAGCATTGTATGATGAATCTGTGAGGGCTGAGCCTGGTAGATTGCTGAATAAATAAATAAATTTCTTTTTGTTATAGTGATCTTCTCATTGTCACTGCTAATATGTTGTTGTTGTTGTTTGTAGATATTGTTTTTGTTTGTAGATGTTGTTGTTGCTGTTATATTTGGTGTGGTGTATTGTTACTCGTCCTACTAATTCTTCTAACTACATACATACATACATATGTACAATATACATATGTACATAATTGTCTCATTCTATTTCTACTTTATTTATTATTTCTTATCCTACTTATTCTTTGCCTTTATATTTTTGTTGTAGTGCTTTTGCTACCTTTTTACGTTGTTACCTACTTCTTTGAAACTACACACCACATCCAGCCAAACATGTTCAGAATTGCAAGGCAAGTTTGGTGAAAACGCACAAAGTTAGCTACATATGCTTGCGCATTGAGACAGCTCTGTTGTGTGCAAAAGCATGCAACAACAACCACACGGCAATTTTCCAACGACGATTGTGGACGCATTTTCCAACCAATTTTCATGAAAATTGGCGCAGTTCTATTTGAGAGCAATACCTTTCTAATGGTGTGCTTAGTTTTAAAATCGGTTCAGTAGTTTCGACGGAGAAGATGGAACAAAATTTATGTTAGCGTATTAATAATATAGATATATAAACAAGTTCAGTAGCAGTTTCTTTTTTTTTTTTTCTTAGTGAAAGCCATCCTTAACAGACGCTATTCACATTCGTCTATTTGCCAATATTGTAGTTGGTTAATTTCAAAGATCATCAGCGGAGCTTAAGGAATCATAAATTTTTCAAAACTAATTATGCTATGAATGCTCTTGTGTTGGTCCTGTATGGCGATCAACACATGAGCCTAGCAAAATCCCTATTAGTTCAACGAATATTTAAACGGCTGGTTGAACGCCGCTATTATAGGCAGCCTTGCGGTTGCCGAGAAAGTGAGAAATGAAAAGATAGTTCAATTATGAAATCTCAGTTCATTCTAAATTTATACAAATTTGTGAAAGAAGTTATTTCTATTAGTCCACCTCTGTTTCTTTGTGCATTGTCTTAGGTCGTGAGGGAGGCGACCAATCAAAAAGTGCAAGCTAGCAGCGCATATATATATATTCTGCTTGAGCAGCAACTACGGCAATTGAGTGCAGCGGTCAATGTTGGTGCAAACATTGAATGTACATATGCCATTACGGTTCTAATTTCAATGTTAACGCTTGCCTAACTCTTTGTGTTGTGCCTTTGTTTGGTTCATGCTGTTGAAGCAATTTTGGTGTGACTCACTAGTAGTGAGTCACTACACTCCTTAAATAGTGTAATTTTCTATCAAATTCTTCATCCATTGATTTAGCTTCCACAGTGTATAATTAAAATTTAACCGTAAATGATTTACTAACCTTGATATATGTACTTCTCAATTGCCCATTGTTTGTATGAAATTTATAATTTGTAGAACAAATTCAAAAGACTTGACGTTTCACATTTTGCGTTGAGGTCTGCGAAGTTCAGCGAGCCAATTCTTTGCTATAATGTCAGTTGCTTCTTAATCAATCTTAAATCCTTTCAGACTAGGACTATCCTTTATCCTTTTTGTTTTCGATATACATAATTAGTTGCGCGGCTGATGCTCATAAGTTTTCTTGTTCCGCAGAGAAGCCTTCGTAGCTGTTTACACTTTCAGAAATGTCAGAAAATCAAATAAAAAATATTTACCCAATATCTTTTCAAGCTCTTTATTTACTAAAAAAAAAAAGTACGCACTTGCGCCAAGTACAGGCAAATTACAAGTCTTTCGTTATTTCACAATAGATAAATGCATGCGCGCTTAAAATATATAATTTATAAGCTAAAACAATATTAATTAATTAGGCTAAATTAAAAGTACAAAATCAAGTGTGTTTTTTGTATATATGTATGAGCAAATATGAATCACCTACTATGTTATGTATGTGAGTTTCAACAACATTTTACATGCGTTACTTAAGTAAGTAAAAATCTTTAACAAATAAGCATTTGTACTAATTCATAATAGTAACAGCGTAAAGATCTTAAATATAACTACTTAAAATATATGGTAAATATGAATATGTATATCGTAATGAATATATCGTAAATATGGACATATCGTAAATATGCGTTTACGCTATGTATGGAATGTACACCAATTTTTTCAAATACTCTTGAGCAAATTTATCTAAATCCTAAGCGTGAAATTTCGTCAAGTGATAAAAATCTAAAAAACAAAAAAAAACACAAACCGTTATTTACTTTCTAAGGCACATAATGTTCCTTTGCTTTTATGTCGCCTCTTCTTGCTGCCCGTCAATTTCGGTCATAATCTCGCTCTCACTCCGTTCACTGGCAGCTGCCGCATTTGCAGCTTGTGGAGCTTGTGGAGGCGCCGACGGATAACTGCGCGTTATGGAGCGCTCATAGAAACGCACCGATGACAAACCACTTTCAGCCGAGAAGATGGTCTCGCCGCCGCTGCTGTTGCCACGTTCTCCTCTACCGCCTCCACCACCATGACCACCGCTACTTTGCGATGGCGCACCAGATGTAACCGGCGTTGAGGTCTTTTGTCTATCCAATTGATTACTGCCACCGCCGATATTGTTGTTGTTGTTGCTGTTGCTGCGTGGCGTCATCGTTTCAATGATCGATTGCAGAAAAGCGCCACGCAATGAGTCATCTGTGTTGTTGGGCGTGATTGATGATGAGGAGCTCGTAGAGATGGCATACTTTAGCAGCTCTTTGGTGAGAAATTCACGCAAGTTGAGCGGGCGACCAAACTCGCTGCTAACGAATTCGCAATCGGTGGAGCGATGCGATGTGCTATTGTGTCGTTGTTGTTGAGACTGTGGAGAGGAACGGACAGTTAGGTATTACTTTCATCTCTCTTATAAATAAACAAACTTACACTTCTGCTAAGTCGGTCTGCTGCTGCTGCTGCTGCTCCTCCTCCTCCTTCGGCGTTTGTTGTTGCTGCTTCTGCTTTTGCCGCTATCGTCTGTGTGTCGCGCTGCTGTCGTTTTCCACTAACGTCTCCATCTGCTGAAACTTCCCGTCGTGGACTTCTGCTTGTTGACTGCGCTCGCTGCGTTGTACGCTTGGGACTTGCTCCTGATGAATGTATACTTGTACGTCTCTCGAATTGCACCACTTTTCTCGGGCTGCTCTCTCCGCTTTTAGCACCCTTGGCAAACTTTCTTGGACTGTGACGCTGCTTTTGTGTTGCTGCCGCTCTTTCAGTACTGCTTGATGTACTCGTATTACTTCTGCCCACTGCCTCCGCCTGTTTGGTACGCGCACGCATCGTGGCCGGCCATTTAATGCCCAAATCAAATAACTCACGCTCAAACTCGCTCAAGTCATCCTCATCAGCAGCACCAGCCCCATCACCATCGCCAGCATCTTTCTCCGTTGTCGCGGTTGTTGTTGTAATCTTCTCTATGCCACTTTCGGCAAATGCGCGCATGCTCGCACGCGCCTGCTCAGCGCCTTCTCTGGCGGTGGACGAGAATATCTCTTCCTTCTTTGCTTTGGCAACGCGAAATGATGTTTGTAAAATATTGCGCCGCCGCAGCTCCTCCTCAATGTCAATTGATATTGAATCGGTTTCAGTGTTTGACTTGCTATGTGAATCGGCGATGTTTTCTAGACTGCCGCTGTCCAAAAAGTTATCACTTGCTGAGGAGTGTGGTTCAGCCAATTCTCTGAGATATTCTCGACGCGTGGGAAAAGCTTTTATGGAGAGATTTGCAATGCGCAGACAAGATATGAGCTCGTCGATGTTCTCTGGCGTTTGACATTTCGTGGCAGCGGCGCTGGCGTTGGAGTTGGCGTCTTCATCTTGGCGGCCGCTCAAATTGCGCAGATACGCAGACAGTGAGGGAAATTCGCGATAGTCGGGCACTAGAAAAGGGACAAGGGAATCAATTAAATGGACATTGCACAAACTCATAAAATCAGAGATCGTAACGGTTATGACTTTTCTTCGAAAAAACCAAAAAATAAATTAATGGTTGAAAACAACCATTCCATATCGTATTATTGGTCTATTGCGTACGCAGTCAACGACGGACACCTAGCCCCACTAATTCACCTCCAAATTATACATATATGTACATACACATGTACTATGTCGAAATTCGGCTCCACCAATATACTGAACATCCAACATTTCACCTCATTCTACACTTTTGTCATCCCCACCGGCTCCACCGTTTTAGAATACATCCACCGATTGCGATAATTCACCGATTTCATTGTTATTGTTGCATTCACCAGTTCCACCAGTTGTGAGCACTCCCACCCATTGCGATAATTCGTCGGTTTCATAATTTTTTCTTGCATTCACCGGTTCCACCAGTTATGAGCACTGCCACCAGTTGCTATATTTCACCGATTTCATTTCCACCAATATACAGAACATCCAACAACCACACTATTTCACCGTGTTCAGCGGTTGTCGTGCTCACCGACTCACCGTTTTAGAATACACACATCCACCAGTTGCGCTAATTCACCGATTTAATCTTTTTTTTGCAGTCACCGGTTCCACCAATTGAAATATTTTACCGTTTTCACTGTTCACCGGATCCACCAATTATGAGCAATCCCACCAATTGCAATAGTTCACCGATTTCATCGATTTTGTTGCATTCACCGGCTCCACCAATTATGAGATTCCACCAATTGTGATAATTTGCCGATTTCATCGATTTTGTTGCATTCACCGGTTCCACCAATTGCGGTAATTTGCCGATTTCATCGATTTTGTTGTATTCACCGGTTCCACCAATAGCGATTGTTCACAAATTTTATTGATTTTGTTCTTATTGTTTTTTGTAGTGTAGCGTTCGTATACGTATTGGCATTCGATATTCGGTATTAACATTCGATTTTTGGCTATTAATATTCGGTATTAAAGGTTGATTCGGTATTAATACTCTTTATTTGGTATTAATATTCGTTATTCGTTATATTTGGTATTCGGTATCAAAAATTTAATTTTCGTAACGTATTAATATACGTTATTCGGTATTAATATTCTTTATTCGGTATTTATTTTCGGTTTTTGGGTAGTCGGTATTAGCATTCGGTTTTCGGTATTGATACTCGGTATTCGGTATTAATATTCGATGTTCGGTGATAATATTCGGTATTCGGTATTTAAATGCGGTACTCGGTATTTATATTCGGTACTCAGTATTAAAATTTGAAATTGATACTCGTTATAAAAATTTGTTATTCGGTAGTAATATTCTTTATTCGGTATAATTTTTCGGTTTTTTTCATATTCGGTATTAAAATTTGATATACATATGTACGTATTCGGTATTAATATTCGTTATTCGGTATTAATTTTCGTTATTCGTTATTCGGTATTAGTATTCAATGTTCGGTATTAATATATTGGTATTCGGTATAAAGATTTTATATTCGTATTCGGTACTCGGTATTAATATACGTTATTCGGTATTAATATTCTTTATACGGTATTATACGGTATTAAATTTCGGTTTCGGTAGTCGGTATTAAAATTCTGTATTCGGTATTAAAATTTGGTATTCGGTATTAAAATTCTGTATTCGGTATAAAAATTGACATTCGTACTGGATACGGTATAAATTTTCTATTTTTGGGTATTCGGTTTTGATATTCGGTATTCATATAAGGTATTCGGTATTCATATACGTAATTAGTGTGCGATATTCGGTATTCGTATTGAAACGTACACCAAATATGACCCATATACCAATATTCATTGGTACAGGCTATTTTGAATTCAATTGTTCAACTTAAAGAATATAATATATTATGTAAAATCATTTGTACTCACCAGCACCATCGGGCGCATTGCGTAAATTAGCAATTAGCTTATCAAATTCCTGATGAGCACGCATACTCGTATTCTCATCCAACTGACTCACATCCAAATGCATTTCACGAGCGTACTCCTCGAAAGTGGGAAAGGGTTGCGGTTGTAGACGACTCTCTTGCTTCCCACCTGCCGCTGCTGTCGCTGTGGCATTTATACGCGAAGTGCCCGGCGTGTCAACCTCAATGATTGTGGACAACTCATGTGCGACATCATCCTCCGCGAAATTCGGACTGTAGCGTTGCATTGTGGGCGGTGGACGACTTTTGCGCGTCGGTGCCGCTCCACTAGTACTTGGATGCGTGGTTGTTGCTGTTGTAGTGCTTGCCTGCGATGGCGGCTCCAATTCCTGTGAGGTTAGCGGACGCGAAATGGAGATGCCGCTATCGCGACTTATGCCCGTTAGCTTGTGCTTCTCGAGCGGCGCATTTGCTGCACTTTCAAGCGCTGATAACTGCTCCGCCGAAGTGGTTGCCGGTTGCTGCGACTCGGTTGATTGCGTTTTGGGCGCAAAGCGTCCACTACTGCCACAGCCGCTGCCGCTACCGCTGCCGCTGCTGGTGGTTGTGGTGATGCTGGTCAGACTGGTGTTCTTATCGGTGGATGCATTTGAACGTCTGCGCGTGCCATCGGGCAGCTCAATGTACTCCGTTGAATTGCGTTCTTCGCTCACCGAACTGAGCGTAATCTCCATTAGGCGTTTCTTTTCGGTGCGCACCTTCTGTATGAGCTCGGTTAGTTCGGCTATGCGTTGCGTGCAGTTTTCGGTGAGTTGCTGATAGCGCGCTATGTGCTCCTCGGTGTGCGGCTGCTCAGTGGCCACTGAAATGTCACGTTTATGCTGCGGCTGCGGCTGCGGCTGCTCTTTGGGCATATGTTGTTCTGCTTGCCTTTGGGGTCGCGGTGTGGTGCGTTTGTCTTCTTCCTCTTGCCTTCTTTGCTGCTGAGTCTGAGTCAGAGTCAGTTTTTGTTGTTGGTGCGGCTGCTGCTTTACGGCTTCTGTAACACCAGGTTGTGCAGCGCGTTGTTCCATTGCCTTTCGTTGTTGTTGTTGCTTTATGGCTTGTGTAGCAGCAGCTTGTGCGCGTTGTTGCGTTGCTCTTTGTTGTTGTTGTTGATGTTTTTGCACGTCTTGCGTGCTGGCAAGCTGTGCGCGTTGTTCCATTACCTTTCGTTGTTGTTGTTGCTGTGTACGTGGCGCCGGCATTGCTCTTGGCCCCGCAGTCTTTCTTCGCTCCTCTGTAACTCGCTTATTTTCCTTTCCCACCACTCCCTGCTGCTTCTCACGCAGCGCATGCTCTTCTGATAAACGTGTTTGCTTCTTGCCGTCATCATCTCTTTTCTCCATCCCTCCTTGCCTTTGCCGCTGCTCCATTTGCCGTGGCCTTTCACTTACTTCACCCTTGTCCTTTATTTGCCGCTCTCCCCTTGATTTTGTTTGTTTTTCTTGTCGCAAACGTTGTTGCCAAATTTCCTCAAACATACGCACACTCGTCTCCAGCGTCACATCACTTTGTGTACGTAAACTTTCCTCTAATTCGTTGATAAAGCTACGATTATCTTCTATAAATTTTTGCACGCGTTCAATGCGCTCTTGTGAGTCCGTCAAAGCAACCAACGAACGATTCGTGCTGACATTCATAACCGAGGAGGAAGGTGTCTCAATATCAGATGAACTCATACCCAGCGCACGTACCGAATTGCGTGACATGCCCAACAGACGTTGCACATAATGCGCTACTAGTGGATTTAAACGTGGCGGACGTTGTATAGGCTGTGCTTGGTATCGTACGTCTGTGTGGGTATTGGCACCTGTTGAAGTTGGTTTTTCTTTGTAGTTGTCTTTTCTGATATTTTGTTCTTTTGCAGCTTTACCATCTCGCGCTTTATCCTGTTCTTTCTCTTCCTCCTGCTCCTCCTCCTGCGCAGCATCGTCACTCATCTCAAAACATTCTACAATGGCATCTACTTCATTGACTAAACGCGATGGCAAACTGCGGTAGGATGTTGAATTTGAATCATAGGAATTTTGGCGTCCCATACCGCCTTGTGCTGCTTGTTTCTGCTGTTGTTGCGCTTTTTCACGCAAATTGCCAGCTGCACGTTTTATGCCCATTCTACGTGGGGGTGTATCGATAAGCGTTGCTAGCTTGCGCGGACTTTTTGTAGGCTTTTTCGCTTTCGTTTTACTGCCGCGTACATCATTTTTCAGTTTGATTATGATTTCCAAAGGCTTGTTGCCGGTCGTTTGCACTCTGCACTCCTTGTCTGCGGTATCTGAAAGAGTTTAAGTAAAAGAATTTAAAAAAAATTTCTTCTAGGCGTAGTCGCAGCACTTACTTTTTATTGTTACATTTTCCCCTTTACCGATTTTATCATTTTCTTTAGTTTGTCCACGTTCCACCTTTTGCATTTTACACAATTCACGCAGCTTTTGCTCCAACAATGCCTCCTTACGTGCTACCTCATTTAATTGTTTTGCCTCTGGTGTTGTTCCGCCCTCTCTCCCCTCTCCAGTCTTCGCATCATTTCTTAGTATGCGCTCACGTTCACGCCGCAAATCACTTACGCCATTGATGACCTGCTCCATGCTTACGCTGTTGCCACTTTTACTCAACTCTTCACACAAAGCCTTACGCAACTCCTCAATTCGTTCTAGCAGTTTAATTAAACGTTCGACTTTTTGCGCATTTGGCTTTGGCTGTTTATCACCAGCACTAGCTACACTGGCAGCGCCTGCGCACTTGTTCAAATCATTGCGTATTTTTTGTTGCTGATCATCAACATAACCAAGTAAAATGGAACCACAACTATCTGTCGAGCCAGTTAAATTGATTTGATCGTTTATACGTGGCGCAGCCAAATTCAAATCATCATGGTTGGCAGCGCCACTCGCACCAGTTGGGCACGTTTGTTGCTTTGTGTGGCGTGTTTGTTGTTCAACAATTTCCGGACATGTAATTATCGCCGGACGTGTAAGCAATTCTTCTACGGCGGCATTGCGCTTGTTTTCAGTGCGTTCAGCATGCAATTGATGAGTGTGTGAGTTAATCTAAAAACAAAGGAGTTTATAAAAAATGCTTGAATTTCGCTTCAAAAAAAAATTTTTTTATTCTTACATTTGGTGGCTTCAATAGTTGCGGATACTGCTCCGTCAAGGCATCCAACTTTTCAGTTAGTTGCAGACATTCACGTCGAGCTTGCTCGCGTTCAAGCGCTCTACGGCCACGTTCCTCCGAACGTTCACTGTAAAGCCAAACAAATTGGCATTAGATATGCCTACTATACACATACATACATAGATATATGAAAACGAAAGTTTATTTCACCCACCGTCTTCGCTCCTTTTCAAGTTCACGCTCCACTTCGAGTTCACGCTCCATCCTTGCCTGCTGTATTGCATTCAATTCATTGCGTTCACGTACGCTTGGCTCATGCACTAGACCCGTCATGGGTTGCGGATAGCTGCGGTGATATTTATTATTGTAATCATAAGATTGCACATGACTTGGCCGCATTGTTTTCTGATCCTTAACACGTTTGCCAGCATCGCTAATTAATGTCACTGTGCCACGTGAAGCAGAAATTTGTGGAACAGTAGTTGCATTTGCGGTCGTGTCACTTTTCTGTGGCGACTTTGTCTTGGAATCGCTTGTAGATGTAACAGCTAGCGATGGCGGTGGTGGTGACGGTCGAGATGGTGGCGTTGGTGATGTAGGACGCGAAACGCTGGTCACACTTTTACTACTTAAAAGTTGCGAAATTTGTGTAAAACGTGGTTTGTGTACTTTTTTCGTCACTTGATTAACTGACGCAGTGGAATTTGTGTCATTTATTGTGGTTGCTTGCTCTTTTAGCATAGCACGTCTATGCTTTTCCGCACCACTATCACGCACCACAACATGACTGAATTGACGATTGCTTTCAGCATATCTATCCTTAATTTCTCCAGCTTGTGCTTGTGTTATGCTAATCTCATCATTGCTATTCACATCGATGTCTATAATAACGGGAGGATTCTTGCACAGGCTCGCTTTTTTGGAGCTTGCAGAGGTTTTTGTTTGCTCTTCGCTTGCTACTTCGGTGCATGTAGATGATAAAGTGGATACAGATGTGGTAGAGGAGTCACAAGCGCAAGGACATTCAATAACTTTTGGACATGGGCAAATCGCAATGGACTTTGTAGTTGTGCCTCGCTTTTTGTTGCTTGCACTGGCCGCTTGACGTGTTTGTTCGTATGTCTGCGGTGGCGTATCCTTTTCGCACTCAACATCACTACTATCTTCACTACCATCGGCACTTGAGCAATGACAGGTTGAAATGTGATTTTTTGTACAATATTTTCGTTTTCTTTTTTTCGGCGTCTTTTGTTTTGTCTTTTTGTGGTTTTCGAGTTGGGAGTTTTGTATTGTTTGTGTCGCAGCGCTTTGAAGTGTTTTTTTATTTAACATAGGCGCCTTTGCTGCTGGCTTCGCACCAAGACGTTCTTTTGTTTTCTTCAGGAACAATTCACGCTGCTGCTGCTGTGACTTTTGCCGTTTCGCCATCTCTTCATTCTCCAACTTCGCAGCGCGATGCGCAGCGCCCACTTGAAAAATTGCTTGGCGATAATCTTTATTTTTCTGTTGCAGCACATGCTGTCGCCAACATTCCCATTCCTGTTCTTTCATTGCTTCAAGATTCTTCAGTTGTAGCTCCTTTTCAGCAGCAACGTCATTGCGTATTTTGCGTGCAATGTTTTTTGATTGCTCCCGTACCTGGTAGCAAAAAGAGATTTATATATGTTTGCTTACTAAAAATCGTTATAATGGTAAATATATTTACCTCGAGCAGACGCTGCTTTCTAAGTTCACTTTCCTTTTGCTTTTTCACACGCACCGGATCGTCTAAAATGCTTGGTGGTTTATTGAATGCTTTATATTTTCCATTAACGGTTATATTTATTGACATTTTCGGGCGTAAATGAAATACACCCAACAATTGCCCACACACATTTGTTGCAACAAAACACAAAAATGTAATTAGCAGCTTTTCGCACTTTTTTTTTAAATTAAATCCAATGAATAACGTCGACAAATCAATAGCGCAGACGCGAAAAAAATTCCATCAGTTGCAAATAGAGTGACCAGCTGTAAATTTGATGTACAAAATTAAAACAAAAACATGATCCAATAATTCTATATGGTCGTAGCACCTAAAGCTTAAATTAGTTATGCATTAACTTTATTTCCATAATAGTAACAGTATCGGTATTAATTTGGTCGATTATTGGTGCAGCAACAGTAAACAGCTGAACAGTGATCATAGCCCAATAAAGGTGACCATAGCAATAGTCGCTCTTCTTCTTTTGGTTTTTTAGGTTGCGAAATTATCATATTTTGTATTAATGCTAATTGCGTGTTCTGTTTTCATTGCTACGACCATATTATTATTGGGTCATGACAGTGAACAACTGAAACAAACAATCGATCAGCTTGTTAGCGTTACGGCTGAAAACCAAAATTCATTTGGTTGTTACCGATAGCGTTACCGACTAGCGAATCACTACTCAAATACATTGTTTCCCATAAGGTTGGTTGATCAGCTGTTTTATAACGATACTGTTACTGCATAACTAATATGAGCTTAAGGGTTCAATTAGTTATGCAGTAGCTTTATTTCCATAATAGTAACAGTATCGGTATTAATTTGGTCGATTATTGGTGCAGTAACAGTAAACAGCTGAACAGTGATCATAGCCCAATAAAAGTGGCCATGAAATAGAGTCGCTCTTCTTCTTTTAGTTTTTTAGTTTGCGAAATTATCATATTTTGTATTAACGCTAATGGCGTATTCTCTTTTGATTGCTACGACCTTATTATTATTGGGTCATGACAGTGAACAACTGAAACAAACAATCGATCAGCTGGTTAGCGTTACGGCTGAAAACCAAAATTCATTTGGTTGTTACCGATAGCGTTACTGACTAGCGAATCACTAATCAGATACATTGTTTCCCATAAGGTTGGTTGATCAGCTGTTTTATAACGATACTGTTACTGCATAACTAATTTGAGCTTTAAGCTTAAATTAGTTATGCATTAACATTATTTCCATAATAAGCTTAGTATCGACCTCTCAAGAAACGCAAAAGTTTCATATAAAATGACGTACAAGAAATGCTCAAGAAATTTTTCTTGTGAAACTTTCTTGAGCGAGTATCGACCTCTCAAGAAATTAAGTACACTTTTTTAATACTATTTTTCAACGTTATGCCAACACAGCAAGACAGATTTTGCCAACAAATATATCATCGAGCATTTATTTCTTAAAGAAATTTTGAAGTTTGTTGCGTGTTTAAAAAAAATCGTGGATATCGTTCGTCAAAATGGCAAAAAAGAAACGAAAAATAGAATGCACAATTTTTCTAATGATGCAAGGGCATATTTGGCATCGATTTCTCATACTTTATTCCATTCCGGCCATCAATATACCACAGTTTACCAGTAATATAAGGTCATCCTCGTCGCTTTCGATGATTTCCTAAAATAACAACAAAATAAAACTATTGAAAACATATATTTAAAGCTTTTATTTAATATTTTTTAAGAACTTACTAATTGCTTATGTTTACAAAAAGGTTTATTTTGTTTACGTGTTTGATGCTCTTCTTCATTTCACTTGGTATTCACGGTGGATTACTAAACGTCAAAATTTCTTGCCTACTACTATATTTTACTCAAGAAATAAATCCAAAAATTTCTTGAGCTGTTTCTTGAGAGGTCGATACCAGCCTATAGTAACAGTATCGGTATTAATTTGGTCGATTACACAGGCCGACAAGAAATTTGACCATAAACCAGACCATACTTTCCTAAAGGTTTTCGATGCGCTGAGTTCAAATCTGGACGCAGAATTGCTCTATCACATCAGGATTTTGAGATATCCTAACCTAAATGTGCAAAAAACACCGTTAGGTTATATATAAACGACAAATAATTTTTAAAAAAAAGGTTCACACATAGCATCCTAAAGAAGAAGTCTTTCTCTTACGAATGACGTTGAGTTTGCTCAAATATCTTTTTTTTCGCTAAGATAGAGCAATTTAAAGTTTATATGAATTAACGTAGGTATGATGCGATAGAACACATACCTCTTACGATAAGTCTGCAAATTTCAATTGCTCCATCTTAGCGGAAAAAAAATATATTTAAGCAAACTCAACGCCATTCGTAAGAGAAAGACTTCTTCTTTAAGATGCTATATGTGCTTTTTTTTTTTAAAAATAATTTGTCGTTTATATATAACCTCAAAAATGGGCAAAAACGGTGTTTTTTGCACATTAAGGTTAGGATATCTCAAAATCCTGACGTGATAGAGCAATTCTGTGTCCAGATTTGAATTCAGCGCATCGAAAACCTTTAGAGCGCTTTCACATTACTCGGTGCGGTATCGGATCGACATTTTTGGTTTTTACTGAAAGTATACCGAAACCTTACTGACCACATGTATTTCAATTGGCACTTTCACATTAGTGTTGCATACATGAAATCGGAGCGGATTAATTTCGGTATACCGCAACGCGGTAAGACCGGTCAGTAAAATTTGAGGAATTACTGCACACATTTTTGCGGCGTGATAAAAGAAGAAGAACAAAGTCAGTAAAAAACTCGTTTCGCTAATAAATGTAGCAAGTTATAATGTCTTCGTCTTCGCTAGAAGACATTATTGTTATTATTGAGTGATTTGTTGAAGTTAAAAATTTTGTTTTGCAAATTTCGATGTTTGTTTTCCTATTTTCTGCCGATTACGCACCGAAAGTATTCCCACAAGTGTGAAAAACACAGCAACGCGGAATCGTTTCGGTAAGCTGAAAATACCGAGCAAAAAATGTCGATCCGATGTCGTACCGAGTAATGTGAAAAGGCCCTTAGGAAAGTATGGTCTGGTTTGTGGTCAAAAAAATCGGTCTCATTTTGTCGGCCTGTGTTATTGGTGCAGTAACAGTAAACAGGTGAACAGTGATCATAGCCCTATAAAGGTGACCATAGCAATAGAGTCGCTCTTCTTCTTTTGGTTTTCAAGGTTGCGAAATTATCATATTTTGTATTAATGCTAATTGCGTGTTCTCTTTTGATTGCTACGACCATATTATTATTGTGTCATGACAGTGAACAACTGAAACAAACAATCGATCAGCTGGTTAGCGTTACGGCTGAAAACCAAAATTCATTTGGTTGTTACCGATAGCGTTACCGACTAGCGAATCACTAATCAAATACATTGTTTCCCATAAGGTTGGTTGATCAGCTGTTTTATAACGATACTGTAACTGCATAACTAATTTGAGCTTAATATCATGTTCAGACACATGATCTCAATATATTGTGGCGAATATAATCGGTTCCACTCACATCACTAAATGACAGATCTCTAAGGAAACTGCCAGAACTAGAAGAAGATACCAGATAATTTCCAGTGTTGCCAGAATTTTCCAGATTGCGTTTGACAGACTATATAAGGCGGCGAGCAGGCGCTCCGGAGTCAGTCGTAACTTAACCGTAGAAGCGTTAACATCAAGTCAAGTAAAACAAGTGTAGACTTTTTAGTCGTGAAATAAAGCGGTGTGAATTAAGAAGTAAATAAAGACTTTTATTTAACAATTTAGTGATACGAACCCGATAGAAATAATCGAGCTATCGACAAATACGTAACAATTGGTGTCAGAATTGGAATTGTTAAATAAATTCCAGGATCAAGGATAACGAAGCAAGGATAACGAAACAAGGATAACGAAATAAGGATAATGGCAAAGTTAAACGAACTGAAAATCCAAGAGCTTAAAAAGGAGTTAGAAAAGAGAAACCTGAGTACAAGCGGCAATAAAATTGAACTACAGGCAAGGCTAAGAGTAGCTATGGAAGCATATAACATTAATGTAGATGAGTTTGATTTCAACGATGATGTGGAAGAGGTCCACAAAGAAGAAACTCAGAAGGAAGAGGCTTCACAGTCAGTAGCAAACGTAGACATGAACTCGATATTGGCTGTACTGACACAAATATCGGCAAAAATGGAAGATCAACAGGCACAGATGTCGAAAAAAATGGAAGAACAACAGGCACAGATATCGGCAAAAATGGAAGATCAACAGGCACAGATGTCGGCAAAAATGGAATCACAGCAATCATTACTTTTAGAAGAGGTGTCCAGTATTGCAACTCAGTTGGGAGCGCAAGAAAAACGCATACGCTCACAATTAAAATCACAGGATGCAAAAATTACGCAGGTTGAGGAAAGACAAGATAAAATTGAGGATAATGTAAAAAAGTTGGAAGCCCGTCTTCAGGAGATCCACATAAGTCGTCCAATCGCTTCAACTGCTACACAGAAGATAAAACCTCCGTCGTTTGATGGAAGTGGTCCATTTCAAGTATTCAAGCTACAATTTGAGAAAACGGCAGATGTAAATAATTGGAATCCTGAGGACAAAGTAGCTGCCTTATTTGTAGCATTGAAAGGACCTGCAGCAGAAATATTACAGACTGTTAGCGAGGGCGAAAGGAACAGCTATGACGCAATTATGGGTGCCATTGAAAGACGTTATGGTAGCGAGCACAGGAAGCAGATATATCAAATGGAGTTGCAGAATCGCTTCCAGAAACCAAATGAGACGTTACAAGAATTTTCTTCTGAGATTGAGAGGCTAGCTCATTTGGCAAACGCAGGAGCACCTCAAGAATTCATCGAAAGAATGAAAATTCAAAGCTTCATCAATGGAATACGAGATATTGAAACGAAGCGGGCTACCTATGCAAATCCAAAAGGAACTTTTGCCGAAACGGTCTCATATGCCTTGATGCAGGAAATAGCATCTTTGTTGAGTAAGCCCACTTACAAAGCTCATCGGGTGGAAGTGGATGCGCAAGACTTGCTAACTAAGATATTGGAGGTGTTGAATGAATTGCAGAAAAAGAGGAATAGAGCTGTGAAATGCTTCAGGTGCAGGAAAACAGGGCACATAGCACGTCATTGTAGCAAGGGCTCCAGTAATTTCAGCACTGTGGACAAGCGAAAGCGCAAGGTTGACGGGCATGAGCAAATGTCCAAATTAATAGATCGCCAGAAAGGAACCATACAAGGAAATACTGATGCGGTATTGCGAAAACCATGTAACCTCGAACGAAAGAATTCCTCCAGAGCTGAGGAGAAGGAAGACATCATAGATGTTCGGCTAATGACAATAACATCTACAGACGAATGGAATGCGGAACAATTAAGGAAGTGTCAGCTAGAAGATCCAGATCTGGCACGTGTAATGATCGGTTTGGAACAAAATGAACGACCATCAAAAGAAGAGATGTCAGCAGAGAGTCCTGTTGCCAAATCATATTGGGCACAGTGGAATAGTTTGCAATTGGTAAATGGTTGCCTACATCGTGTTTGGGAGAGTGAAGATGGTCAAAGTTCTAAAACATTGATAGTTGTTCCAAGGAAAAGAATACCGGATGTGCTAAATGAATTACACAATGGTCCAAGTGGAGGTCATCTTGGAGTAACAAAGACGGTAGAGAAAATCAAGAAGAGGTTTTATTGGGTCGGCTGCCGTCAGACAGTTGTTGAGTGGATTGCGAACTGCGATGTGTGCATAAAGGCTAAGGGTCCCAAATCCAGGAGTCATGGGCTGATGAAACAATACAATTCAGGTGCACCATTTGAGAGAATTGCCATGGATATAGCTGGGCCATTTCCTACTAGCAAACTTGGAAACAAATATGTACTGGTGGTCATGGATTACTTTAGCAAATGGCCGGAGGTGTACCCGATTCCAAATCAAGAAGCAGAAACTATAGCCGAAGTATTCACCAACAATTGGGTGGCGAGATATGGTGCACCTATAGAGCTACATTCTGACCAAGGAAGGAACTTCGAATCAGTTGTGTTTCAGGAGCTGTGCAAAACACTGGGTATTAGGAAAACCCGAACAACTGCGTTGCATCCACAATCAGACGGCATGGTAGAAAGATTTAACAGAACATTAGAGGAACATTTACGAAAAGTGGTGCACAAGTTCCAGAGAGATTGGGATACTCATATTCCTCTGTTCCTGATGGCATATCGATCGACAGTACACGATACAACAGGTCAGACTCCTGCAAAAGTAATCTTTGGTAGTGATCTTCGACTGCCAGCTGACTTGAAATTTGGGATAAGTGCTGATGCGGGAATAAATGCCAGACAATCTAACAACGTTCTGGAAGAGGAAATGAGAGAAATACATGAACTTGTGAGACAGCGAACAAAGATCATGAGTGACAAGATGAAGGCCAGATACGACAAGGCGATGAACTCAGAAGGTTTTCTTGAGGGAGATCTAGTTTTGCTATACAACCCGCAGCGAAAGAAAGGTTTGTCCCCGAAATTGCAGTGTACTTGGGAAGGGCCCTACAAAGTGATTAAACGGCTCAATGATGTTGTGTATCGCATACAAACAATTGGAAGACCGAGGAATAAAATGAAAGTGGTTCATCTGGAAAGGCTAGCAGCATTTGGAACGAGTAATGTGTCAGATCGGGACGATCAGACTTAGGTGGAGGGCAGTGTGGCGAATATAATCGGTTCCACTCACATCACTAAATGACAGATCTCTAAGGAAACTGCCAGAACTAGAAGAAGATACCAGATAATTTCCAGTGTTGCCAGAATTTTCCAGATTGCGTTTGACAGACTATATAAGGCGGCGAGCAGGCGCTCCGGAGTCAGTCGTAACTTAACCGTAGAAGCGTTAACATCAAGTCAAGTAAAACAAGTGTAGACTTTTTAGTCGTGAAATAAAGCGGTGTGAATTAAGAAGTAAATAAAGACTTTTATTTAACAATTTAGTGATACGAACCCGATAGAAATAATCGAGCTATCGACAAATACGTAACAATATATACCGTGGTTCAGACATAAAAATTAATTAAGTCAATTGGGGTTGATTGAACATCTTTAGATTTGGTGTTCAGACATATTAATTTACTTGGCCCATTTAACAGGTCGGCTCAAGATACATAAACACATACACGCCGTGAGCTGAATATCAAACTCTCGTGACCTAAATGTCAAAATTGCAAGGAGGACGAAATAATTTGACATTCATCTCACAATTTTTACCAATCGTAAACACGAATGAGAATAGGCGATTACCGTTGAACGGCCGTAGATAAGAATGTCAAAAACAGAAAAAACGCCAGCGAACACACAAGCTATTTCCACGAATAACACGTGCACGAGGGAAAAATCAAAACAAAGGACGATAATTTGACAGCTTACTAGGCATTGTAAAGAAGCATCATTTCCTATGTATACGACCATATAGAATTATTTGGCCATGAACAAAAATTTAAATTTTACAAAGATTTTGTTAAGCTGGTCACCTACAGTAAAATTAGTGCAGCCAAATTGCGGTGCACATGCAGGGTTGCATTGACATCAGTGAAACATTTATACCTAGTTTACACTACACAATAAAAATAGCCGTGTTTTTATTTAGGCCCATATACATCTGTAGTGAGTTTCTGTAACTCATATCGATCAATGTTCTCTACTGAAATAGTCGATTTGACGTCATCATGACGTCATTCTCGATGCATGCGTTTCTGTATGAAAATGAGTCGAATGGATCGATAGAACTGACAAATCAGCTGATATGTTCCATTCCAATTCAGTAGGAATGATCGATTAAAGGTGTTTCTGTAAGCAAAATAGTCGATATATTATCTATCAATATACTCGCCAACTTTTTAAACGGTGAGAAAGCTTTCACCGGTCGAAAAAATGGACAAAACAGCCGAATTCAGCCAGAATGTAAGTATATTTTAATTAAAACAAATTATTTATGTATATATGTACATACTATATATTAATGAATATACATTTAAATATATTTAATATATATTTAAAGCATTTGTAGAGTCTCTTAAGGAGCGTCTTTGTACTCCCAAAATGCACACATACACACGTTTCTGCCTGTACATGCGCATTGTCGCTTGTCAAATTAGAAATAGGTCTATATTTGCGGCAGCGACAAATGCAACCCTTCTGCCGTGAAGTCGTGCTGGCGTTAAAATGTGTGCGCCCATAAGAACGTGTGCATTTTACTTTTGACAGCTGACTGCTTTTCGCTCGCCGGTTCGAATGTGCTTAGAGCATTACATTTATTTTGGCGTTTAAGTTCTCGATTGGCGTTTCATTTCCATCACTGTTCCGAATTTTATCGATTAATGCTTGTAGAAACACTCGCTATCGATCAATAGAGAAGTTTTGATAGAATCGACGTGACGTCATCAAAATAGACAAATCCACTCGATTTCTTACAGAAACTCACTACTGCGTTTAAACTTTGTATGGACTCATGAATGAACAAATAAGAGCCTATACACACTTACGACTAACAGCCTCATTCCCTTTCACGAACGATAGCCGTGAAGACGATATCGTCTGATTTTGGTATTATGAAACTTACGTTGCCGATATCGTCTAGCGTTACATTGATCGCCAGCAACACGAAAAGAAATGTCAAATATGCAACGCTGTGTTCATATGATTCATCGTTCAAGAAGATAGGCGCAGTGGCGAGTTCATATATTTTGTTGCTGCAGTTAGCTTATTTTCATTACTTTTCTGCCAAATCTATATAATTAGTGTTAATTAACGTTAGTGTGTTAAAAACACACACCTATTGATAGAGTGTAATGTCAAAATGGTATTTTGCCTTGGTTAAAATGTGAATTCACTTGGGACTCGACTTGCATGCCATGTTTGATGAAACATCAAAGTCATACAATTTGATAATTATTTTGCAATAAAACGTTAAAAGTTGCCACAAAATTATGTTTCACTTAAAAAATGCCAACACACAAAATATTGCACGAATAACACGTGAAAAATGTAAAATCAAAACAAAGTACATATAATAATTTGACAACCTATAAAACAGAAAGAAGCAGAGCAATTATATTTCTCTGACCATTCTTATTTGGCCATCATGTATACTAACTTTGATTTTAACATTATAAGCCGTGTTTCACATACGGTGATCCTAACCCAGATAAAAATTTTTGCATGTAAATGCAACAACAAAGATTTCAGCTCGATTAAACCAGATAAATTGCTGGTTCAATTTCTGATCCGCCCTGTTCGATTTGTTTTTTCCGTGCTGAATTGGCAGCACAGTGCTTTTTTGATTTGGCAGAACTGAAAAGTGACATTTGGGTATGTATACATCATAGATGCCCAAGCCCTATGCTCGCATACACATTTTGTTTTTGTAATGCTCGTAAGTATAGGATTTTACTCGCCTATACACTTCCATAAGAAATTTGTGTATATGGCGAGCATAGGCGAGCATAGGAAAAAAATTTGTATACTCCCGAAACGTTTCTATGGAAATAAAAAAACAATTTTTTATTTTGATTCGAACAGATACAACCCAGCAATGAAAAGAATGAAATGTGGGACATACATATATGCATGTATGTACATATAGACGGCTGAGAATAAGATCGCCCTATTTCAAAAATTGTTTCAAAAACGCCCTATTCCAAAAATTGTTTGAATAACGTCCTATTTCAGATTTTGCTTCAAAAACGCCCTATTTCAGAGAAAATTCCATATATGTTTCTCTGAAATAGGGCGTTTTTGAATAATTGTCTGAAATAGGGCGTTTTTGAAGCAAAATTTGTAATAGGACGTTATTCAAACAATTTTTGGAATAGGGCGTTTTTGAAACAAATTTTGAAACAGGGCGATCTTATTCTCAGCCCTAGATATATACATCGTCCCCTCAATATAACAATAGCGTATGTGCTCATACGCCATTATTTTTTTATTGCATATTTAGAATCTCCATCATTGATTCTATGTCTGGTCAAAATTTCGTCAAATTCTACTTCCACAAAGTGGGTCAAAATGTCATTGGAAAAAATGGTGTATAATTTCTTGTTCAAAAATTTAATAGATATTTGATTTGACAAAAACTTTAAACTCGATTTTCTCAAAACCCAAAAAAAATTATACGCTATTGTTATATTGAGGGGACGACATATATATACTAATTTGATTCGTTCATATTTTCGATAATGTTATCCATGTCTATTTCAACATTTGTGGTTGATAGTTGCAAAAGCGACTCGAGGTGTTTGTCTGACATCCGGTTTCTGTGTTTTGATTTTACAATTTTTAATTTTGAAAATACACTTTCGCAATTATATGTACTAAAAACATTGACGAAAATATATATAATAATTTTGTCACACTAATAATTAATTAATTATTTATTTATATATTTTGAAAAATTTAGAGGGCATTGAAAATTAATTAATAAATTCAGTAATTGTAGCCAAAGTCCATAAATCTCGTATTAAAGATGTTTTTTAAGCTTTCTAAAACCAATCCACTTTTCAATATTAATTAATTATTTATTTATAAATATTAATATTAATTTTATTAATTAAAAATGTATATATATATTCCAATGCATATTCTATAGCTTTGTTTGCATAACATAAATACAAAGTTGGATTTTTAGTTAATTTCGATCATCAGTCTGGTTTGTGTCCTAATTTTTCTACTGGGTTATCGAGATGTCAATGAAGTTGTAAAAAACTACAAAAACAAACATATAGAAAAAAAAATTTTTTTTCTTTAAATTATGACATTGCTCGCCCGTAAGATGTGTTTGGGCATCATTGGTATACATATATATACATATACCCTGCAGTAAATTTGTTTCACTGCTAAATGATCATTGATCATTCTTTGTTGAATATTCATCACTATCGTTTTGCGTTGGTGCAAGCTATATTGAAAAAACCAAACGAAATACCATCTAGGCGGTTAAAAACCCATGAGCCAGCTTGTATTTCGGTAGGTTTTTTGACATTTGGCAGCTTTTCTGACAAATTTTTTTCAATTTGACAACTATAAAACAAATTATATTTAAAATAAAAAATATATGGAAATACAAATTTCAAATTTGCCTCTTGTAAGCTTCTGCTTTGGCCGTAAGGGGAAAGAAGTCCGGAAGAAAAATTATACTGCACACTGGCTTCTCCTTATAACATGGAATACATAGCTATCCAGCCATTTGAGTTTCATAATTTATTTCAGTAATTTAAATTCAAATTTCCAAAAAGATAATTTTTGAAATAGTTATTTTCATTTAGTTTGAAGTTTAAAGTCAATCAAATTGTTTTTGAGTGAGTATTTGTCTCTTTTCAACGTACAGAAGAATTGTTTTTGCGCTATTATAACTCTGACGAGTTTTATGGCCGAGCTTCTCTCCCAATTCGAGGTGTACTCCTTTTGTTTTTCCTACCATTGGACAGTTTTATGCCGGCTCCGAACTGAGTCATATAGGCATGAGGAAAGCAAACCATTTATTTGAAAAAATTCAGGAGCCTTTATAGGAAAGCATTCACTGATGCCTCCTCATGATGAATTTCATCTGTCATTCATAAAGGATTCATTTCAGATTTTTACTGCTGGGTATATGTTGTATATGTTTCTTCTTCTTTTTAGTTCTTTTCAAGTGCAGCCAATTTTCATTATGAGCCGGATTGTTTCAGTAAAAATTTATCTTAACCCAGACCCAGATGTAATAACTGAAATGCCCCTATACTCTACCTTTATAACTAAAAAAAGGATTTTTTAAATTCGCCACTGCGCCTACCTTCTTAGATCTCAGAAGAAACTGCGTTCTTGTTGTTTTTTTGCAATCTATGGGTGAGTTTCTAAGACAAAGCTGCTCCGCAACTGTTGAGTGTTTGTCTTAGAAACGCACTGTTGAGTAGTTCCGATCAGCTCAACTGTTGGCAACTTTTCGCCATTTTTTCCATCACAAATTTTGTTCGCTACTTGAGCTCAACATGTTGTGTAAAGCCAAACAGCTGATAAATTCATCAAGCCGTTTCTAAGACGTAACTGTTTAACTCAACTGCTACCCAACTGTTGAGCTCAACAGTTGCGGAGCAGCTTTGTCTTAGAAACTTACCCTATAATAACAATAAAAACACACATTGATAATATAAAATGCAGAATATTCAAAATATACTTACTTTCTCTTACTTATTTTTAACTTTTCTGCCAAAACGATACCTCCGAACCTATCGTTTGATTTTGACAGTTCGTTTTCGCGTTCACAACTTCTGTTCGTGATTGGGAATACCAATTTCTTACGTTTTCAATGTAACAATCAGCTGTTATCGTCTTGGCTTTCGTTTTTCTTGTCGCATCGTCATTCATAATACCAACACACGAACGATAACGTTTTGGACACGATAACATCAAAGGGAATGAGGCTGTAAATTGATTTAGTCGGGCTTTGGGGATGTATGGAAGCATTCACACTACAACCACTTTATCGGCCGACTGAAATAGTTGGATTTGCAGCCCGATTCCATTCCAACTGAAACAGTCGACCAACTGCTTTAGTCGCAAGTGTGTATAGGCTCTAAGAGATTGTGCACTCAGCGGTAACGCTAGGCGTTCATCCTAAATTTGACAGAATCAGCTGATTTAGTGACGTAGTAACATAAATTCTCTTTCACCCAGTTTCGTTTCCGGTTATCTAAAAACTAAAGATTATGTGCGATAAACGTGAAATTTATATCAAATAACTATTTTAAATAAAGAAAAATGAAGTGCCGCGTATTTATTGGTGAGTAATAGTTCAATAAAGGAATTTTTTGCTTGTTTGCAAATTTTCTTTCTTGTCGATAATGTAGTTGATGACCCAGTCTTACGGATGAATATTTTGCTGAATATCGCTGAGTGCACAATCTTCTTTATTTGAATCATGGATACTACTGTTAAGGTTCAGACATTGGTGACTTGTAAGTATTTCAGTATCGTTAACCTTATGGTAAATTTATCGCTATCCATGTGAGCTGTTAGTGGTGCCGTAAATCTGTAAACAGCTGACACTTGTCGAGGCAGATCTTGGAAGGTAGGCGCATAGGCGAATTCAGAAATTTCCCATGTATTTTGTTATTGTAATTGGTAGATTATTATGTCAAAATAATATTTCTCCTTGTTAAAATCTGAATTCGCTTGGGACTCGCCCATTACTATTGGCCATGATGTGAATTCGCTTTGATTTTGATATTATAATCTACCTTTGTAAATAAAAAAAGAAGTTTCTGAATTCGCCTATGCACCTACCTTCCTATATCTGCTTTCACAAGTGTCAGCTGTTTACGGATTTAGGGTTGCTAACCAAAATCCAATTGGTCTGTAAATTAACGATACAGCTACAGAATTACGATAAGGCACCAATGACTAGTAACACAGCTTGTCGTAAGGTTGGTTGAATCAGCTGTTTTATAAGGTTACAGATAAGCCACCAATGTCTGCACTTTAACAATTATTGACATACTGTTACCGCATAACTAATTTCAGCTTTAAAGCGTGTTCAAATTGGCGTGATTTAACCTGACGAGGTGAAATTTTGTGACATAGCTTACGACGTGGTGGTAAATTTTTTTCTACGCATTTTACTTAAAACTATCAATTAAAAATACATTTTTTATAATAATTTCTGCATTAGAAAGAGGCCAGTCCTTTTTCAAATGAAATTGATAAAAAAAAAAGTTAATTAAATTTTTTAAATCAACAAAGTTTTTACTATAATTCACAAGGCCTTGTTCTTCCAAAATAGCGAAAACATCACACGAGAACCTTATAGATAAAAGGTAAAACAAAAACTTTCTTTAAACTTCAGAGACAGTTTTTCATAAAAAAATATATGTTTTTAAATATATAATAGGAGTTTTATTTAAAAAAATTTTTTTTGTAGAAAATGGTGGCCAGTCTTTTTGAAGTTTTTTTCATAATAACGTGAGCGTATAAAATGAACCACGAAACGAATTTTTTAATTTTTCTTCCAATAATCATTTGAAGAAGTGGTAAAATTAATAATCCATGTTAATTAAATTGCCAGTGAGAGAAGTTTTAAATGGAAATAAATTATTTTTGAAGAAAAAGTTACGTTAACGTCGAGGTGTGGTAATTTTTACACCGATATCATAATTTATCCGTTATTTGAGACTTTCCACCATAGAAACTATACTGATCGATAATTATGATGACATGGGTAGATTTTAAAAGCATCAAAATGCTGCAGAGAAGCGAGAAGTGGTAAATTTCAAAAAATTGCATTTGAAGAAAAACTAACGTTAGGGCATTTTCACATCACTCGGTACGACATCGGATCGGCATTTTTTGCTCGGTATTTTCGGCTTACCGAAACGATTCCGCGTTGCTGTGTTTTTCACACTTGTGGGAATACTTTCGGTGCGTAATCGGCAGAAAATAGGAAAACAAACATCGAAATTTGCAAAACAAAATTTTTAACTTCAACAAATCACTCAATAATAACAATAATGTCTTCTAGCGAAGACGAAGACATTATAACTTGCTACATTTACTACCGACACGAGTTTTTTACTGACTTTGTTCTTCTTCTTTTATCACGCCGCAAAAATGTATGCAGTAATTCCTCAAATTTTACTGACCGGTCTTACCGTGTTGCGGTATACCGAAATTAATCCGCTCCGATTTCATGTATGCAACACTAATGTGAAAGTGCCAATTGAAATACATGTGGTCAGTAAGGTTTCGGTATACTTTCGGTAAAAACCAAAAATGTCGATCCGATACCGCACCGAGTAATGTGAAAGCGCTCTTACCCTAGACGTGGGGTAATTTTTACACCACCATCATAATTTCTCGTCAAATGTTACACCTTCCTCAATAAAAACAAAATGGGTGAATAATTACAACGAGATGGGAAGATACTAAGGGCCGTTTACTCAACATCTGATTAATTTAACCGCTGGTTAGTTTGACGTAAATTGTATGGTGAGCTGTCAAATAAATTACTTAACCGGACAAAAATCTGTGGTTAAGTGCTTAACCGGAGCTTGAGTAAACGGCCCTAAGAGAGTAAACTTGCTGGACGGTAAGTTAAAAGAGATATTTAAAGAAATTGTAAGTCGGTGTAAAAATTACCACCACGTCGCAAGTTAAAGGTTAAGGGTTATTTAGGCAAAAATCGTTGTTTCGGCGTTGATTACCCTTAAATAACGTTGTTTCGCCATACAAAAATGCCAGCCGAAATAACCCTTGAAATGCGCATTTCGGCGAAAATACTCACGAAATTACTCTGCAATCGGTCTCTTCTCTAAATTTTATCGATAAATCAACACACGGCTACTAAATTTGTTCGCGACGGTTTCTTAGATATATTCTGATTGTATATTGCATAAGCGATTCTTTAATTATAAAAAAATTAATTTGGTGGGAGTATTTTATTAATGATATTTTCATTTAAGTTAACCATGTAAAAATATTTATTTGGCGCAGGAACAGCGTAACTGAAACGCGGCTAAATGAAATTGCTCAAAAACGTGTGTGAATGCGCGTGATTTCGGAAAGTAATTTCGGCTAATCAGCGCAAGTTCAAATGCTATCTGAATCCGCTTTTATTCCCCGTAGCCATGGGTAATGGCGCAATTTTTTTTGGCGCTGATACAATAACACCACGGCCACCGAGCGCACGGTTCTGGCGCAATAACACCTTTAGTGCAATTGCCATGGAATAATCGATAAATAACACTTGTTCGCTTCTTACTGTCTACTATCCCCGTTTTATTTCTTTTGGCGCAATTCTGCTTACATACACGCTGGCACTATAATTGTGCCACAACTAAATTTAATTTTAAAAATCATTTGCGTATATTTGTGAAAATATGCTGGCATCTCGTTTTGCTGCATCTTCATTATGGAATACGAGAGTCGGCTCCACCCTATTAAAAAGAAAGATTCCGGGTCCGGGTCTCTCCTATTCACAGATAATGTCAATTTTGTCTTCTTTGTGAAATTAAAATATCAATACCCTTTCGTATTAGCGATGGTTCGGTTTGGCGTTAGCATACATAATTGTGACAGTGTCATATACGCTGTGCTGTTATTGGCTTTGTGGTGGTGTCATTTTACACAATATAGCGGTGCTGTGTTAGCGCACGAAATTGAGTCAGTGTTATATTTCAATAGCGCAACATTCAGTTGGCGCTATACCATGGAGCAACAATAAAGGAGAATGCATAAGATCAGCTGACTTCTTCTTCAATCCTCATAAACACACGAACACAAGCATTTTTTTTTTGTTGACATATGCCACACACACACGCACCCTAGCATTTCCATAGGGGCCGAATCTGTCAAATTATTCTACATTCCTCTTTGCATGACACTTCTGGCCCCACTATGTATGAAGGTATGTCGTCATGCGAAAACCTTTATTGTTGAATCATGCGCTATACTGAGTTGGCGCATTTTTCAAATCAGCGTTAGCGCAATAACACCAGGGTTGGCGCTAGTGCAATTGCGCGGCGCAGAGCAGTGTTACCCATGCCTAATTCCCCGTTCTTGGCAGCACTTAAAGACTCTGCACACGGCATTTGAAATTACGTTGATTAGCCGAAATTACTCTCCGAAATCACGCGCATTCACACACGTTTTTGAGTAATTTCATTTAGTCGGGTTTCAGTTACGCTGTCATAGTGTCATGGCGGAATAATATCATGGTGGATGCAAATGAAATTATGCTTCTTACTTATTAATCAGCTGATGGACAAATGTTTTATTATTATTGTTTTGCTTTATGTCTTCTATACATATTTCCGAGAAAAGTAGTGAAGTCGCGTGTGCAACTAGTTTTTCTGCTGCTATTATTATATTATTATACACTTTGTGTGATTTCTGTGCTGTGAATTATATAATTATTTTTCATTATTTCAAGAGGTGAGCGCGCTTGTCAGCCATTTTGAAGAAACTTTTCGAGCCGATTCATAAATTGCACGAATTTCAATAAGTAAACAAAACAAAGAAAAACACGTGTTTTTGCATTTGACAGATCAGTACATAACAGTAAATTTTGTTGTTGCCCATTTACCACCACCATTATATTATTTCGCCATGTCATAGTGTATAGCATACAGTGAAATGGCTCTAGGATGCGTAGTCGAAATTAGATAAAAAAAAAGACGATATGTCATCGGCAAATGTCAAAATCGGGGACAGATTGGTATGGTGGCGACTTCCGGGGGTACAGATTGGTATGGCGGCCGGATGTGGTTGTTGTAAGAAAAGGGACCATAATCACATGGTCGTAGCAATCAAGACAGAAACGCAATTCCGGAATTGGGAATTGAAAAAACCAATTCATAATTCCGAAAAGAAATTAAGGCTGAGTTCCTAAAACGCAATTCCCGTAGAGAGCGTAAACGCCAGCTATTCCACGAATAACATGTGCAAGAATGTAAAATCAACAACCTACAAAACAGAAAGAAGAAGAGCAACTTATATTGCATTCACGATCGTCATTGGGCCATAACAACAACTTCAAAATCAGCTGAGCACAGCTGTTCGACCTTTTTAACGCCAAAACTCCACAAAACAAAAATTATGTTAATTTTGTCTACCAGAATCATGTCTAAAATCCATGTTTGCATATGCGTGGGCACTTCATTATGTTAGACATAATTTGCAAAATGGCGCCGAATTGGCATGCCGTGTACGCAGAAGCACTTAGAAAGTTAAAAAAAATTGTTTAAAATTGGCGATGATGCTCGCAAACTGTATATATGCACTTAATGTTCTTTTTATTTATTTTTTAAGCCCAAACACTCAAGCCAAATGGACGCCGTGCGAAATTTCACGTTCAATGTGGAGATGTTGCCACTGTGAATTTTTCGTTGAAATGAAAAATTAGCTGGCAAATCACCAAACTGACAGCTCATGTTAAGGCAATCTTGTTAAAGCAATTGCCTTGGCATCTCTGTTATACCAGAAGACAGAGGCGGTCTCCATTTGAAATCTATGTTATAATGGTGCTTGTGATGACAGAATTCTGTTTTGAGGAGACGCCGGGTAACACACATCTCAGAGTCAAGTCACTGTTCTCCGTACACAATGTACGCTGTTCCTGCGTCAAATAAAAATTTGTACATGGTCAACTTAAATGAAAATATCATTAATAAAATACTCCCACCAAATTAAATTTTTTATAATTAAAGAATCGCTAATGCAATATACAATGAGAATATATCTAAGAAACCGTCGCGAACAAATTTAATAGCCGTTTTTATTTTGGCGCTGATGTATATGCGCTAAAATAAATCTCAGCTAATGTGAAATATTAGCAATGGGTAAAGATGTTTTCGATAAAATTTAGAGAAGAGACCGATTCTAGAGTAATTTCGTGAGTATTTTCGCCGAAATGCGCATTTCAAGGGTAATTTCAGCTGGCATTTTTGTATGGCAAAACAACGTTATTTAAGGGTAATTAACGCCGAAAACACGATTTTTGCCTAAATCACCTTTAAATCATGCCCATGTGCAGAGTATTTTAATTTAACATTTGTTTATTCGTGTTTTGGGTAATTCTGCCGTGATTTTGAGCAACAAAATGGATATAAATTATTAAAAAACGTTAGTAAAGTCATAGTGTATAGCATACAGTGAAATGGCTCTGGGATGCGTAGTCGGAATTCGATAAAAAAAAGACGATAAGTCATCGAAAAATATCAAAATCGGGGACAGATTGGTATGGCGGCGACTTCCGGGGGTACAGATTGGTATGGCGGCCGGTTGTGGTTGTTGTAAGAAAAGGGACCATAATGACAAGGTCGTAGCAATCAAGACAGAAACGCAATTCCGGAATTGGGAATTGAAAAAACCAATTCATAATTCCGAAAAGAATTTAAGGCTGGATTCCTAAAACGCAATTCCCGGTGATAGCGTAAACGCCAGCTATTCCACGAATAACATGTGCAAGAATGTAAAATCAACAACCTACAAAACAGAAAGAAGAAGAGCAACTTCTATTGCTTTCACCATCGTTATTGGGCCATAACAGCAACCCTGAAATCAGCTGAGCACAGCTGTTCGACCTTTTTAACACACATACCAGAGTCAAGTCACTTGTATCCATTCACAATGAGTAAAGTAACAAGATGAGACCAGCCTTGAGTAAATATGTATATTAGTGCAAAAATGTATGTACTTGCTCAAATTAGTACTCTGGTTTAATTGGATGCTGTAAATATATATGGCTACATATAAGTTTGTGTGTGTAGCGTGTAATTTTGATCCTTTGGTTATTGTTTGCTTTTCACTTGCATTATATTTTTGGTATCTACGTCTACAGTGGTATCTACATTAGTCATTACTTTTTTTAAATCTATGGAGTCTTCCAAGAAAGTGGAAGAAAATAATTCTGCAGATGTTTTTACACTCCGTTCTAAAGAAAATGGCAGAAGTGCGATTTGGAATGTGTTTTCACAGATAGCTAAAGATGGTAATATTGTAGCCGACTTGTTCTATTGCCGGATTTGCAAAAGGGTGCTCCTATCGCGTTTAGGTTCAAATCTCGACAAACACCATTGCTATATAAAATATAAAAAGGAACTTCTAGAGAAGGGTTTGAATGAAAATAATACAGAACTAACAAACGAAACGTTCGCCTATCCAAACAGTTCTTGCTCTAATGATGTGAAGCTGGAATTCATTGAACGTAAGTAATGGGAAAATTTCTATATAATGCGCCAGGCCCGGGAAATTTTTCGTTTCGTTTGGAGGGTAGGGCGGTCATATAGATCACAAAAATGCAAACGAAATCTTGCGGAAACTTATAGTTTATTCATGATTCAGTATTTTTGCGCAGAACACCTTAATGTGTTGTCAGCTTTTGACCGCGCTTAAAAAAAATAACACTCAGCCGGCAGATTTCTCTTTCTGGAGTTGCATATATTTGAGGAGTGGTCCAAAGTATTTTTGCGTAGTCGGGAGTATTAAAATTAACACCCACAGAACATTTCCTGAAAAATTCTTACTGGTTTGAAAATAAATACGGTGGGCGCATTATATATATTGAAGCTCTGGCCCTAAATAAAAAATACATTTTTTGCTTTAAATATAAATTAATATTTTTTTCGAAATTTTAGTTGATTCACAGGAAGAGGGATCTCCTGCGTCAAATTTGTCGTTGATGCCATCACCATCACCTTCGTCAACAGTCTCAGAATTTGTTGTGTCATCTGCACAGTTTGAAAAGCCAAACCAACCTCAGGAAGAGACTGTAACAATCTCCACAGAAGAAATCGCATACAGCTTATTGGGATTTACCAAGGAAGAGGAAAAAAAAATTTATGCAGGTGTTTATACCCTCAGTTCTAAAAGAAAGGGCAAACGGACGATTTGGAATGTTTTTTCAGAAATAGTTAAAGATGATGGTAATATTGTAGCCGACAAGGTCTGTTGCCGGCATTGCAAAAGGGTGTATGCGGTGCGTGGTAAAGCTTCAAATCTCCACCAACACACGTGCTATATAAAATATAAAAAGGAACGTGAAAAAAAATTATCAAACGAACTGTCAAACGAACCTTTCGCCTATCCAAACAGCTCTGGCTCTAATCTTGCAGTGATGGAGTCAACAGCCTCAGAATTATTAAAGCCATACGCACTGCCTAAAAAGCCAAATCAACCTCAGGAAGAGACTGTAACAATCTCTAAACAAGAGACCAAACGTAAATTAATTAATGCCAAGGAAGTGGAAGAAAAAATTGCTGCAGGTGTTTTTACACTTAGTTCTAAAAGAAAGGGCAAACATGTGATATGGAGTATGTTTCCACAGATAGTTAAAGATGATGGCAATATTTTAGCCGACTTGGTATGTTGCCGGAATTGCAAAAGAGTGCTCGTGTCGCGTGATTTGGCAACTACAAATCTCAACAAACACACTTGCTATCAAAAATATAAATATTGTTTAGAGAAGAATTTGGCTGAAAATGATAAAGAAATATCAAGAGAAGTTGAAAACTTCAGTTCCGGCCCTAAAGATATGAAACAGGAGTTCATTGACCGTAAGAAATTATTTGCATATCTATGTACAAACATTTTTTGCTTTATATATAACAAATGTAATTTTAGCCGCTTTCGATTCATTGTGGGTTCGAACATTTTTGTTCGATCCGACCTCGTTTCTTCGATGGCGAGCCGAAAACGCCATTTATTTTTTTTTTTTTCTTTTTCAAATTAGTTGATTCACAGGATTCATCGTTGTTACCATCACCACCACCTTCGTCATCGGTCCCAATGCTATCCGCACTACCTAAAAAGCCAACTCAACTTCGGGAAGAGGAGTTAGAAATCTCTAAAGAAAGCGCACAGAAATTAATCGGGTATAGCAAGAAAGTTGAGGAAAAAATTTGTGCAGGTGTTTTTACACTTAGCTCTATAAGAAAGAGTACAAGTGCGATATGGAGTATGTTTTCACAGATAGTCAAAGATGATGGCAATATTTTAGCCGACTTGGTCTGTTGTCGGAATTGCAAAAAGGTGCTCGTGTCGCGTGATTTGACAACTACAAATCTCAACAAACACTCTTGCTATAAAAAATATAAAAATGATTGTTTAGAGAAGAATTTGGGTGAAAATTATCAAGAAATATCAAACGAAATTTTCGCCTATCCAACCAGATCACAGAGTAAGGTTGTGGTGAAGGAGTTCATTGATCGTAAGTAATTATATACTTATGTATATATAAATACAGTTACGCGCACAAGTATAAGCCCTAAACGTGATTGGGTTAAAAAGTATATTTCTGCCATATTTTGGCATTGCACTCTCACTAGACATAACTCTAGATTTGTGCGTTACTTTGTGAAATTTGTTTATTTTTGTTTTAAATAAACTGATATGTAATTTTTTTTATCTTAGTTAATTCACAGGAAGAAAATCCAACTGTGTTAAGTCCATCGTGTATGCCATCAACATCATTACACTCACCAGCGAACACAGAGTTTGTACGGCAATCCGCACTGCCTAAGGAGCTAAATGAATCTCAGAAGGAAAGTGAATCTGTCGTTAAAAAAACAATCGTACATAACATCATGGAAGTCGAAGACAAAATTTTTGCAGGTGTTTTTACACTTACTGATAATAAAAATGTAGGAGGAAGTGACATTTGGAAAATATTTTCGGATATAGTTAAAGATGATGGCAATATTGTAGAGAAATTGGTATGTTGCCGGTATTGCAAGAGAGTATATGTATCGCGTGCTTCTAATCTCAGCAGACATATTTGCTACCAAAAATATAAAAGGGAATGTTACGAGAAGCAAACAGGTCACGATGATAAAAAATTATCTACAAAAACTGTCGCCAATTCAAATACTTCCAAACCTAATATTGTGGTAGAAGATTTCATTGACCGTAAGTTATTATTTATATTAGGGTAAAAAATAATATTTTAAACTTAATACTTAGGTTAAAAAGTATACATATCGTCGCTGCGCCAACAAAAAGAGCTATACGTTTTTCAGCAACTTTTCAGGAGAGCAAAAAAACCGTTTTCTGGTGATCCTAGAGAATATATTTTCTAGTTTGAATTGTTAACTAATGATACTACACATATGTAATAGACTTGTGCAATTTTTTTTTACTTTTTTGACCAACCACTTCGCATGAAGCATTTGCGCCGTTTTACAGCACATAGCTCTTTTTACAAATCGTTTAAATTTGCTAGTGGGGGTAAGAAATCGTGAAAGATGTGTATACAATTCTTCGCTAGGGTCCGATGCAATTAGCGATAGCTTGGAAATACATTATTTAATTGACCAGTGCCCCTCCTATTTTGAAAATTGGTCACATACGCTTTTTTTAAATAATTTTTTTACACAAAAATAACCTGAAATCAAATAAAAATAGGTAAAAAAACTTTTTAAGTTAAACAGTTTTATGTTATACATACATTGCAATGCTTAAGATAAATGTACTAAAAACCAAAAAATAATAAAATAGATACAGTCGTGGGAATTATAAACATTTGTATAGACTAGACTAAAATAAAATCGTGGGGCACGTTAATTGTCTACAAATTATCGACTTAATGTGCGATAGAAGAATCGTTTAATTCGTCGTTAGGCAGTTGGCCCGCAGACGGTGAGGAAATTACATACTATTTTCTTGCTCAAGGAAATTCCAATAGTTATACACTCCATGTTAATAAAAGAGATGTTTCAACTAGTTTATCGTTGGACATTCACACGAGGAATCGTTTCACTGCTCGTAGTTTGTCTTTAATCGACAAAACATGTGATAAAAGTACTACTCGCTCACCACTATGAAACCCTAAAACTCGCTTATAATCGAGCTTGCTCGCTTTTTTCCACATTCTAGCCCTACTTATCACTCGTCCATCGTTGTCGGTTGAACAACTGCCTAATTATAGTGTAACATTACAAAACAAACATTTTAATCAACGATTGTAGACAATTGACGTGCCCCACGGTTTTATTTTAGTCTAGTCTATGCAAATGTTTATAATTCCCACGACTGTATCTATTTTATTATTTTTTTGTTTTTAGTACATTTATCTTAAGCATTGCAATGTATGTATAACATAAAACTGTTTAACTTAAAAAGTTTTTTTACCTATTTTTATTTTCTAGTTTTTAGTTTTTATTTCGCATTCTGTTTAATTCATTTAGTGCTTCATTATTGCAAGGTTTCTTGCCCGTTAGTTTATTGCAGTCCAACGCCTCTATACGTAGTCCCTGCAAATAGGATTTTCAGTTTTAATTACCCCGATCTCAGCTCCACCTAGCGGAATTTTTTTTGAAGAAAATATTTCTTTTCAAGGTAGTAATACATGTTCCGAATTTCAGCCAAATCGGACCATAAATGCGATTTTTGTAAATATAGCGACCCACGCGCCACCTATCGGAATTTTTTTTTCATAATATTGCATTGTCATCGGGGTTATACATGCGTACAAAATTTCAGATTAATCGGTTGACAGGAAGAGGGTGAAATTTGAATTACTAAATTTGACCCAACAATAAAACAAACGGGGTGAGCTAAATAAAACCGTTTAAAAACAATTATACGAAAATAGATGTATAACTGATTTTACAGAGCATTTCTACTACTGAGAGCATATAGCTGTGTTTGATAACTTCTAACCAAAGAAGGATATCAGAAAACGGGAAATGCAGAAATGTGGCTAGCGGATAGCGCTAAATAAATATGTAATAAAAAAAAATCGAAAAAAAACATATAACTGAATTTATTGGCGCAGCGACGATATGTTTATACATATATCTGCGCTGTTTTTGGTATAATTTGTTGAAATTGTAGCAATTGTATGGAGAAAAATATTTTTTCAAATTTTTTCATTACGAAAATATTTAAATATCGCTAGCTTAGAGTGCAAATTGTGAGTCCTTTTTTCAAACTTTGTAGGAGAGACAAAAAACAAAAAATAAAAAAATTTCAAAATAAAAAAAAAATTTCTGTTCATGTAAATATTTTGGACTTACACAATTTTCTTCTCTTTTTGGACTTACGCAATTTGCGTATCACTGAATAACAACGAGTAGAAATATGACAATTATCACAGACTTGTTTAGCGTAGTGCGTATTTGATTTTTCTAGCTTTCTACACTTAAAAACACTTGCATAAAAATGGACTTACACAGTTTACACTCTAAGCTAGCGATATACGCAAATTTTATGCCTAAAATAAACTAGCATTTTAATATTTTTTTTTTTAAATTTTAGTTGATTCACATGAAGAGTTATCATCATCATCATCATCTTCAACATCGGATACAGAATTTGTGCTGCCTGAGAGGAATAGTGAAACTAAGAAAAAAAGTGTAACTGCCGCTAAAAGACCAACCAAACATAACATCACGGAAGTGGAAGAAAAAATTTCTGCAGGTGTTTTTACACTTAGTTCTAAAAGAAGGGGCAGAAGTGCGCTTTGGAGAATATTTTGGGATATAGTTAAAGATGATGGCAGTATTGTAGGCGAATTGGTCTGTTGCCGAATTTGTAAAAGAGTGTTTGTACCCCGCACTTGTTATCTCTGCAGACATTTGTGCTACAAAAAATATAAAAGAGAAGTTATAGAGAAGAAATTGAGTGAAGACGATACAGAACTAACAAAAGAAAATGTGGCCAATTCAAGCAGTTACATCTCTAATACAGTGGTGAACGAGTGCACTGAAAGTAAGTATAGAATAGTGAATAGGTTGTTCGAACTTTGATTAGGTTAAATAGCATATTTAAAAAAAAAACTTAATTAATCATTCGGTTAAACATTCTTTTCTGCCATGTCCTAAATGTGACCTTACAGTTGTGTTAATTGCTGAAATATGTACATTAGAATATAATTATTTTTTTCTTTATAAATTTTAGTTAATGCGCAGAACGTGGAATTTCTTGCGTCGAATCCATTGATGTCAGCATCATCACGTCCACCATCGGTCACAGAATTTGTATTGCCATCCGCAACGCCTGAAAAACAAAATGAACCTCGTGAGGAAAGTGAAACAACCTTTAAAGCAGCAATGGCACATAATTCTGAAGTTTTGAAAAATCTTTGTGAAATTGAAAAGAAGAAATTGGAAGTTTTAAAAGACTTAAGAGGCGATTTTAAGAAGCTGACTGAAGGCGTTTTGGAGTACTTGAAACGATGTCCACGCTAATATAATGTTAAAACAAAATAAATTAAAAAAAAAAATGTTTATATTGGCAAATAAAAGTGAAGAATGAAATTCACTGAATCTTATACATATAAGTAAGTAAACATAGGGATACTTTTTTTAAATAAACTATGAAAAGGCATAAGAAACTGCTACGCACAACAAACGCCATTTTTCAATTGCGCTGATCCTGGTAAGGATAAAAATATATAAATATGTTCATGTAACTTGTCGAAAGGCACCAGCGAAATTCACACGCATGGGGGAAATTTTTCCATTATTCCAGCACGCCCCGAGAAAAATGACTTATACAGGGGTTTAGAGGAGCTCTTGCACCCAACAAACACTGAGGTTAGTTATCGATTTGAGAATGACTCGAGAACTAGCCTCATTCTCAAACCTCTAACGTTAGAGGACGACTCGAAAATCATAGAGTTCTCAAACAAAAGGGTACCTAATTCTCAAATCGAGAAAATTATAATTCTCGAGTCGAATTTTAATGTAGTTCTCTAATGAGATTCTAATCAGAATTTGCAAATACTTCCAATTGAAATGAAAAACAAAGCTTTGTCTCCTTTTACATGATTTTTTCATTGTTTAGATTTTATTAACGCAATATGTGCCTAAATTGCATATGATTATATATATTGACATGTATATGTTTACCACATTTATAAGAACTGAAATTTAAACAAAATACAGTCTTATTATTTAAATCAAAGGTACTTCTTGTACTTTTTAATGGAAAACATTGTACTTAGGGATGGCAACAATAACCGGAAAAACGATTATAATCGGTTAATTTCTTTCGGTTAACGGTTAAAATGTATCGGTTTTTTCCTTTTGATTATTTTTTCGATTAACCTTTTTCCTCTCAAGTCGAAAATAATCGAAAGGAAATAATCGAAGTTGAGAATTTCCGCCTTTTCATCCGAGTCCGAATTCGGCTACCTACGGTTTTGTGAGTATATCCAAAAAAAACCGCAATAAATGTTCCCTCCAGTTCCCGAATAGACGATTTTATCGTCATTTTGACGATTTTTCCTAATAAATGATGATTTTTTTCGTTTATTATATATTTTTTTTAAAGGAATAATTGTAATCGGAAAAGGTTATAATCGGTTAGTTCCCCACAATTATTCGCGATTAATAATCGAACGCTTTCGATTAACCTAAAAAACGGTTAATCGGTTATTTCATTTTTTTTGCCATCCCTAATTGTACTACGGTAACAAAACGGTAATATTAACTTTATCATTTTTTAGTATCTAATTTCAATATATGTACATATGTATTATCAATAAGGTTGTTCTCTGTGTCTAATATTTTTGCCGAGATATCATGATATCTTGAGAAATTTGCCACACAGAGAGAGCGCACCTTTAAGAAAATAAAATTCTAACTGACTTCATTGTGAACTAGCATGTTAGTCATATTCTTTCCACTCTTTATACAACTGTTGTCGCTTTGCTTTGCTTGCTTCAATTTCGAATTAATTAATTTTTTATCTGAATAAAATAAAATACTTAAAAAAAAAAAGAACTAGAAACATAAATTCAAACTCACTTCTCATAGAAGACCATTGTGAATGTAATAACATGGTTGCATTTCCCGTGATATTTTTCTCATGATATCACATATCACGGGTTGGGGTATGAGAAATTTGCCGAAGTTCCAAATTTGACAAGCCGTGTATTTTGTTGTTGTGCTCGGCAAATTTATCACACTTATGTCATCTCGGCAAATTTGCCAGGCCAAAATCACACAGAGAGAACTTCCTTATACAGTTTGACACTTTAGGTAATGAAAAAAAATAGTCAGCTGTTCTATTAGACACACTTCCCAACAGCGATGCCGTTCCAAATTTTATGAGCGGAGTGAAAATTGACAAATAGCGGAGTGTTTCGGAGTGCCGGACGAAAGAGAGGAGTGAAATTGCGGAGCGATGTCAAAAATAAGCAAATCAACAAAGAAATGTGAATATGGGAAAGCAAACGCAAAATTTTGTTTTCGAATTAAGCAACATATTTATTAAAAATGAATTTAATTAAATTAAAATTTGTGTGTTTATTCATAACGCATTTGTTTATAAACTTTTTCCTGATGAAAACAAAAAAACGTAAAATCCAGCTAATGAGTTTTTATAATTTTAACTCCACTATTGAAATCAGCGAAATTGGTTTGCAATTTTCCATTGAATCGCGCACAAAATGTGAAAAGTTGCCAATGCTTGTCGATAAGTATTGCCACTGTGTCAGAATTATAAGACGTAAACCATAACGATCCCAGATTTTAATTTAATGCATACAAAATTGAAAGTAGCAACTTGGGCATATACACAGTTGATTCAAAATTTCTGAATTATTTCATAAATGAAAAGGTGGAGTGATTTAAGCTCAAATTAGTTATGCAGTAACAGTATCGTTATAAAATAGCTGATCAACCAACCTTATGGGAAACAATGTATTTGATTAGTGATTCGCTAGTCGGTAACGCTATCGGTAACAACCAAATGAATTTTGGTTTTCAGCCGTAATGCTAACCAGCTGATCGATTGTTTGTTTCAGTTGTTCACTGTCATGACCCAATAATAACATGGTCGTAGCAATCAAAAGAGAACACGCAATTAGCGTTCATACAAAATATGATAATTTCGCTACTTAAAAACCAAAAGAAGAAGAGCGACTCTATTGCTATGGCCACCTTTATAGGGCTATGATCACTGTTCAGCTGTTTACTGTTACTGCACCAATAATCGACCAAATTAATACCGATACTGTTACTATTATGGAAATAAAGTTACTGCATAACTAATTGAACCCTAAGGCACTCTGCACACGAGGCGAATCGTCATAGACGCGTATCAGACATTTTATGTAGCGTCGATTTCCTTACGCCTCAAGATCTGCACACGAAGCGACATGAAACTTCGCTGCACAAACAAACAAACAAATTAATAATACGGTATTTGCTTTAAATTTCGAAGCTTTAAATAGAAAAGATGATAACTTTTATGGAATCTTCCATTTTCTTTAATTTTACACTCATTTTTCCGATTTTTTACACAAATTTTACTGCTTTCTTAAATTTCACCAAGTGGAAAAATGTAAACAAACATCTTCTTCTTCCTGTTTTCTAAGCGTAGTACGCCTAGCTACTAGCACTGCTTTACGCCAAGCGACATGTAGCCAGCATACTTTGACGAATGCATGAAGCTGACGACTCGTGTGCAGCCCTCAATTGAAATATACGTGCGCGACATCAAAGCGTACAGCTTTCGTCTGTAGTATCTAATACGCGTCTAAAGCAGTACGCTCCGTGTGCAGAGTGCCTAACTGTGTAACCTAAATCAAACGCACGCCGTCAATTTACTGTCAAAAATTTCTCATGCCCATACAACTTGTATGGGAGTAACCGAAATTGAACGGCGTGCGTAAAAAGCAAATTCGACGCCCAATTTTTGTTTTGCGTGACAGTTGAAATTAAGCATTGTGGGTGATTGTTTGCAAAAAAATTGACACTTACTTTTGATATCGTGTCTGTTAGGTACATATTCCACAAAATAACAAGATTTTCTCTGATTTTCTGTATTTTTCTATTTCTTTTTCTGAACACGCACGCAAGTCAATTTCGGTTCAACGCATATGAAAAATTTGCGTGCGTGCGTTAAATTGACGACTTGCGTTTGATTTAAGTTACACAGTAACTCAAAGAAGGAGTGACGGAGTGCTAGATCAAAATCGGAGTGAAATCTTCCAATTGGAGTGACAGAGGATCTCTGCTTCCCAAAGTTGGGTCCATGGTGGAATTATAATGGTGGAATCAAATGAAATTATGCTTCTTACCTATTACTGTGTAACCTAAATCAAACGCACGCCGTCAATTTACTGTCAAAAATTTCTCATGCCCATACAACTTGTATGGGAGTAACCGAAATTGAACGGCGTGCGTAAAAAGCAAATTCGACGCCCAATTTTTGTTTTGCGTGACAGTTGAAATTAAGCATTGTGGGTGATTGTTTGCAAAAAAATTGACACTTGCTTTTGATATCGTGTCTGTTAGGTACATATTCCACAAAATAACAAGATTTTCTCTGATTTTATGTATTTTTCTATTTCTTTATCTGAACACGCACGCAAGTCAATTTCGGTTCAACGCATATGAAAAATTTGCGTGCGTGCGTTAAATTGACGACTTGCGTTTGATTTAGGTTACACAGTAACTCAAAGAAGGAGTGACGGAGTGCTAGATCAAAATCGGAGTGAAATCTTCCAATTGGAGTGACAGAGGATCTCTGCTTCCCAAAGTTGGGTCCATGGTGGAATTATAATGGTGGAATCAAATGAAATTATGCTTCTTACCTATTACTGTGTAACCTAAATCAAACGCACGCCGTCAATTTACTGTCAAAAATTTCTCATGCCCATACAACTTGTATGGGAGTAACCGAAATTGAACGGCGTGCGTAAAAAGCAAATTCGACGCCCAATTTTTGTTTTGCGTGACAGTTGAAATTAAGCATTGTGGGTGATTGTTTGCAAAAAAATTGACACTTGCTTTTGATATCGTGTCTGTTAGGTACATATTCCACAAAATAACAAGATTTTCTCTGATTTTATGTATTTTTCTATTTCTTTATCTGAACACGCACGCAAGTCAATTTCGGTTCAACGCATATGAAAAATTTGCGTGCGTGCGTTAAATTGACGACTTGCGTTTGATTTAGGTTACACAGTTAATCAGCTTATGGACAAATGTGCCAAATTTTCAGCCATTATTGTTTTGCTTTATGTCTTCTATACATATTTCCGAGAAAAGTAGTGAAATCGCGTATCGCGTAGTTTTTCTGAGGCTATTATTATACACTTTGTGTGATTTCTGTTGATAATTATACAATTATTTTTCAGTATTTCAAGCGGTGAACGCTTGTCAGCCATTTTGATGAAACTTTTCGAGCCGATTCATAAATTGCACGAATTTCAATAAGTAAGCAAAACAAAGAAAAACACGTGTTTTTGCATTTGACAGATAAGTACATAACAGTAAATTTTGGTGTTGCCCATTTACCACCACCATATACATATAATTTCACCCTGGCTGGGTCTCTTGCATATATATAATACTTCTATATTGCTACTATTCAATTGTTTTGTTGGTCAAACTTCACAGTAACGATATACTGTAAGAAAGGGAAGCAAGATTCCATGGGTGTCGTTAAACATTTCTTTTCAAAGACAAGGGGGACTACAGAAAAATTTGATACTATGAAATACATATGTAGGTAGGTATTTTATTTAACAAAGATATGGGTATGAATATATATGAGAATATAAAATAAAGAACATTGCAGTAAAGGTGAAGAAGGAAAGAAAATGAAAAGAAAAATGCAAATAAAAATTTATTTTTTTTTGTTTTTTCTACTATTTATACATACAATTGTATTTATAAGCTTACAACAAGCTTTCACAAGTAATATTTTTCTACAATTACATTTGTAAGCTTATAAAAAGGGTGCCGTTTTGATTTTTCTACAATTGTTCTTAAGTCTTTCTCAATACTTTAAACAAGCATTCCTCAAGCTTAACGCTTATATTTGTAAGCTTGTTATAATATTATTCTCAAGCCTTTTGGTTTACTGGGTTCACATATACGACTTTTGCTTGTGTTGACGCATGCGCACAAATTACATATGCAGTGAGAAACGACCCAGCAGTATTTGAGGTAAGGAGGTGCATATTCAATAGAATATTCATTATGAAAAATAGCCTGAAAGTAAGTTCAAAATTCATTGCTGAAAAAATAACTGAACACGCAGTGAAGGCATCAGGTGTACTGAAATACATGCTATGGAAGTTCTCCCTGCGTATTCAGGCCTTTTTTCCTACAGAAACTCTCCCTTCTCGTTCGGCAGTTTTTAGGTAGTTGATTTTCGACGCCACCTCTATATAAAAACGAAAGGGAAAGTTCAGATATTAGAACTACATCTCTACTGAATATTCAGTAGGAAATATGTGCTGTTTTCCAGCTGATAAATACTGCTGGGGAGTTCAGCGCGACCAGAACTGAAACACATTGAGTAGATAGGTTGTTAGCAATATAGAAGTATTATATATATGGTCTCTTGTATCTAGTAGAGATGAGAGAAACTGCGATTTTTCGATATCTGTGATTTCGGTGTTTGCTATTTTTAAATCACTGCGATTTTAAACTGCTATTGCGATTGCATGGACTGCTATAAAATCATCAGTTACCAGTAGAGATTAATTTTGCGTTTTCAGAGCGCTATAACCTGTCTTCATTTTGTGTTAACAAGATGATAGCAATAACAACGTATTCCGCAGTAATTTCGCTGTTTGTAAACATTTTTCAAAGATAAATTGTAAATTCAATAATTTTTTTTTTTTATTTCTATATACTTATGTGTAGAGCTGATGATTTTTCGGGTATTGCCCGGGTATTGTCCGGGTACCCGGGCATTCTTGTTGATGCCGGCTAATGCGACAAACGCTGCTTACCACAATAGGCCGCTCGTTTATGGATGAACGAGAAATGTACATATGTAGCGATGTTTGGATGTTCAGACGTTTGCTTTTGTTCCTCAAAAACAAGAATTTATCGAGTTATCGGTCAAAATCTGATTGCACAAAAACCTTAACATTACCTTACAATATGGGTATCAAACGAAAGGGGATGGCCCCAGGTTTCATTTGAACTTCGATATATTTCGATAAATTTATCGATAACTGAGTTATCGGTCAAAATGCGATTGCACAAAAACCTTAATATTACCTTACAATATGGTTATCAAACGAAAGGGGATGGCCCCAGGTTTCATTTGAACTTCGATATATTTCGATAAATTTATCGATAACTGAGTTATCGGTCAAAATGCGATTGCACAAAAACCTTAATATTACCCTACAATATGGGTATCAAACGAAAGGGGATGGCCCCAGGTTTCATTTGAACTTCGATATATTTCGATAAATTTATCGATAACTGAGTTATCGGTCAAAATGCGATTGCACAAAAACCTTAATATTACCCTACAATATGGGTATCAAACGAAAGGGGATGGCCCCAGGTTTCATTTGAACTTCGATATATTTCGATAAATTTATCGATAACTGAGTTATCGGTCAAAATGCGATTGCACAAAAACCTTAATATTACCCTACAATATGGGTATCAAACGAAAGGGGATGGCCCCAGGTTTCATTTGAACTTCGATATATTTCGATAAATTTATCGATAACTGAGTTATCGGTCAAAATGCGATTGCACAAAAACCTTAATATTACCTTACAATATGGGTATCAAACGAAAGGGGATGGCCCCAGGTTTCATTTTAACTTGGATATATTTCGATAAATTTATCGATAACTGAGTTATCGGTCAAAATCTGATTGCACAAAAACCTTAACATTACCTTACAATATGGGTGTCAAACGAAAGGGGATGGCCCCAGGTTTCATTTGAACTTCGATATATTTCGATAAATTTATCGATAACTGAGTTATCGGTCAAAATGCGATTGCACAAAAACCTTAATATTACCCTACAATATGGGTATCAAACGAAAGGGGATGGCCCCAGGTTTCATTTGAACTTCGATATATTTCGATAAATTTATCGATAACTGAGTTATCGGTCAAAATGCGATTGCACAAAAACCTTAATATTACCTTACAATATGGGTATCAAACGAAAGGGGATGGCCCCAGGTTTCATTTTAACTTGGATATATTTCGATAAATTTATCGATAACTGAGTTATCGGTCAAAATCTGATTGCACAAAAACCTTAACATTACCTTACAATATGGGTGTCAAACGAAAGGGGATGGCCCCAGGTTTCATTTGAACTTCGATATATTTCGATAAATTTATCGATAACTGAGTTATCGGTCAAAATGTAATTGCACAAAAACCTTAATATTACCTTACAATATGGGTATCAAACGAAAGGGGATGACCCCAGGTTTCATTTTAAAATCGATATATTTCGATAAATTTATCGATAACTGAGTTATCGGTCAAAATGTGATTGCACAAAAACCTTAATATTACCTTACAATATGGGTATCAAACGAAAGGGGATGGCGATCTCATTTAGCGATGGCAATTTCTAGAATCCGGGTATTGGTTAACCACGGAATATTTCTGAGCAATATTGGTATCAAATGAAGGTTTTTACGGGACAAATTGTACGAATTTTTACAGTTTTCGATTTGAATTAAAGGCACACCAAAATGTTAACCAACAGAATATCTGGTGCATTATTACTGTTTGATAATACTCTTATTAAAAGCAGAAACTTGCTTTTGAAATATTCGTGTATGCATGCAAAATCTTAAAAAAGTTATGTGTTTGTACGTGATAGGACTGGTCTACCATGATCCTTGGTTTATGCAAACCAGGAGCAATTTTTGGCAAATTAATTGTATTCGATAAAAATAAAAAAGTAAATGTGGTAGCACTAATATCAAGTTTTATTCAAACAGAAAAAATATTAGAAATAAGTTTATTCCAAAAGAATTAAAAATGCTGTAATGTAATTTTTTACATTGTTTGTACGGGACATATGGTTTAAATATTTACAATTTACCGACAAGCCAAAAGGTTATCAAATAAAGTTTCTGGTTCATCAATATTGTGTGGCTAATTTCTAAACAAAAGCAGAAGCTTGCAGCCACACATGACGGCAGCAAACGCTCAGAACTTGGGCAGAAAGCCATAGAAACGCGCGTCTTCATGTGTGCCCATTGGCAGAAGTACAAGGAAAAAGAGGGTTTTTGTAAACCGGCGTTTTCTGCCTGCCCAAGTTCTGCGCGTTTTCTGCTGTCATTTGTGGCTGGTCTTAATGTAATAAGTTAACTTCCATCACGTGTACTGTGCTACATGCGGGTTTTTTTTCTCAGAACATATTTACAAAGATTATGATATTTCTGGCTGTATTATATAGGAAAGAGTTCAAATTAATATAGTACTGCTTTTTTGGCATACAATGTGCTTAGTTTCTACAACAAAAGTATATAAAGTGACACAAAAAATTTGGTCGATATATCGTACAAAATTAGGTTTTTGACCGATAACTCAGTTATCGATAAATTTATCGAAATATATCGAAGTTCAAATGAAACCTGGGGCCATCCCCTTTCGTTTGATACCCATATTGTAGGGTAATATTAAGGTTTTTGTGCAATCGCATTTTGACCGATAACTCAGTTATCGATAAATTTATCGAAATATATCGAAGTTCAAATGAAACCTGGGGTCATCCCCTTTCGTTTGATACCCATGTTGTAGTATAATTTAAATGTTTTTGGGCAATAACATTTTGACCGATAACTCAGTTATCGATAAATTTATCGAAATATATCGAAGTTAAAATGAAACCTGGGGCCATCCCCTTTCGTTTGATACCCATGTTGTAGTATAATTTAAATGTTTTTGGGCAATAACATTTTGACCGATAACTCAGTTATCGATAAATTTATCGAAATATATCGATGTTAAAATGAAACCTGGGGCCATCCCCTTTCGTTTGATACCCATATTGTAGGGTAATATTAAGGTTTTGTGGAATCGAATTTTGACCGATAACTCAGTTATCGATAAATTTATCGAAATATATCGAAGTTCAAATGAAACCTGGGGCCATCCCCTTTCGTTTGATACCCATATTGTAAGGTAATATTAAGGTTTTTGTGCAATCGCATTTTGACCGATAACTCAGTTATCGATAAATTTATCGAAATATATCGAAGTTAAAATGAAACCTGGGGCCATCCCCTTTCGTTTGATACCCATGTTGTAGTATAATTTAAATGTTTTTGGGCAATAACATTTTGACCGATAACTCAGTTATCGATAAATTTATCGAAATATATCGATGTTAAAATGAAACCTGGGGCTATCCCCTTTCGTTTGATACCCATATTGTAGGGTAATATTAAGGTTTTGTGCAATCGAATTTTGACCGATAACTCAGTTATCGATAAATTTATCGAAATATATCGAAGTTCAAATGAAACCTGGGGCCATCCCCTTTCGTTTGATACCCATATTGTAAGGTAATATTAAGGTTTTTGTGCAATCACATTTTGACCAATAACTCAGTTATCGATAAATTTATCGAAATATATCGAAGTTCAAATGAAACCTGGGGCCATCCCCTTTCGTTTGACACCCATATTGTAAGGTAATGTTAAGGTTTTTGTGCAATCAGATTTTGACCGATAACTCAGTTATCAATAAATTTATCGAAATATAACCAAGTTAAAATGAAACCTGGGGCCATCCCCTTTCGTTTGATACCCATGTTGTAGTATAATTTTAATGTTTTTGGGCAATAACATTTTGACCGATAACTCAGTTATCGATTAATTTATCGAAACATATCGAAGTCCAAATGAAACCAGAAGCCATCTCCTTTCGTTTGATACTCATATTGTACGATCTTTCTATACATACGGAGTCTTTAAAATTTCATTTCTAACAGTTTCGAGGCCGCCCGGGTACCCGGGTAATTTTTCGATGCCCGGCTACCCAGGCCGAACGGGCCTGCCCGGGTAATAAAAAACCCGGGTACCCGGGCATTACCCGGGTACCCGGGCATTTTAATACCCGGGTAGGGCTTCATTCACTACCCGGGTACCCGGGTATCTCATTACCCGGGTCAAATCATCAGCCCTACTTATGTGGTCTGCTCAAAAGTATAAACAAAAAGAAATTTATAATGCTTTTGCGATTGCGATTCACATAGGTGAACTGCTTACTTGGTACGTCGATAGCAGTTCCCAATAAGTAGTGAACTGCTATTTTGAAAAAGTGATCGCAATTGCGATTTGCGATTTTTTATTCACAGTGAAAAAATCACCGTTTGCGATATATCGCTCATCACTAGTATCTAGTCACAATGATCGCTCATCGCTAATTTTATTTATTGCTTGGTTTTCGTTTACATTATATTTTTGGTATAATCAATCGGAAAATATAGCAAACAAATATTAATCAAGCTACCTATTTAACATAATTAGTCATGGCGTTGTAACCCACCGGGTGTGGCCAAATAATCCTCCTTACCGCGTTCAAAGGAGTAACCTAAATCCATAAAAAAAAAAAATATATTTTTGGTACCTACATTAGTTATTAGCTTTTGTAAATCTATGGAGTCTACCAAGAAAGTGGGGAATTGCAAAAGGGTGCTCGTGTCGCGTGATTTGGAAACTAAAAATCTAAACGCACACACTTGCTATAAAAAATATAAAAAGGAATGTCTAGAGAAGAATTTGGGTGATACTGATAAAGAACTATCAAACGAAACTTTCGCCTATCCAAAAAGTTCTTGCTCTAATGATGTGAAGCTGGAGTTCTTTGAGCGTAAGTAAGGCATAAGTAAAGGATACCGTCCGGTGAGCTACAAAAAAAAACAAAAAGTGGGCATGGTCCGCCTTTTTGTCCTGAGTTCAGTGATATACTTCTTTTTTGGCGCAAACGATTTTTTAGGGAGTTAGAGGGGGATGAAGTTAAAAAAAACTTTTTTTTAAAAAGCCTATATCTTCCAAAATATTCACTCAATTTTTAAAATTAAGGTATCTTTGGAAAGCTTATTTAAAGGCCTTTCATATGACGTATCAAAATTTTCGTTAATTCCTTACAAATTTTGTTAAAAAAACAAAAAACTTAAATTTTGGTATTTTTTTTAGGGAAAAACTGTGATTTTTTTTTTTTTGTGTTATTAAGTATATTAAAAATTATATTCATTTAAAAGAGCATAAAAATATCTTTCATTTCATATACTATTCTCTATAGCAAGACTTCTATATAATTAGCTATCGTGAAATGAAAAGATGTTTTAGTAGTTTTAGGTATACAGAGAACCATGAAAAAAGTTGTACAGTAGGCTTTTCTGACACACGAAGGGTGTACTACGCAGAAGGACATCACCGTGGCGGTAGCCACGGTTAGGGCACACGTCCGGACGGATGGCGTAGCCCAGGGTTATTTTTTATAAGCGCGGCCGAAGGCCGCCAACGCAGAAAAGTGTTCTGCGCAAAAGCACTGTGGACCGGGCCATAGATATTACTCCGGAAAGAGAATTCTGGCGGCTGAGGGTTATTTTTTTATAAGCGCGGTCGAAGGCCCCAACGCAAAATCTGTTCTCCGCAAAAGTTTTTTCTTTATCTATCGTATTTATATGGAGAGTTACTAAACTTTAACCATAAATTCCTCGAAAACGAGGTACGTCCGGCGCATAAATTTTACGGATTCAGAACACCCTTCCCCTCCCCTACCCCCCGGTAGAAGTCGTTTTTTTGGGGGCGTGTGACATTATTGGAAAGTTTCCCCATAGATGCTATTACGGAGTAGAATTCTGCCGGCTGAGGGTTATTTTTTTAAAGCGCGGCCGAAGGCCGCCAACGCTATTCGGGGTTCTGTATAAAATTACTGTTGTCCGCGCTATAGATGATTTCTTGATATTATACATAACTAACAAGAATTGTTTTGCACGTTTTTAACAAAATTTTCGTAACAAATTATATATCAAATGAAAGGTAATTTAACGTCCTTTTAAATGGAAATAACTTTGTATAGTGTTAATAAGGTCATTTCAACAAAACAAAAGGAAAAAACAAAAAAATTACCAAAATTAAAGTTTTTTGCTTTTTTACAAAATTTGTGTGGAATTTGGGGAAATATTTATGTATCATATGAAAGGCATTTAAGTAAGCTTTCCAACGATGCCTTAATTTTAAAAATTGAGTGAATATTTTGGAAGATATCGGCTCTTTAAAAAAACAGTTTTTTAAACTTCATCCCCCTCTAGCTCCCTCAAAAATCGTTTGCGCCAAAAAAGAAGTATATCACTGAAATCAGGCCAAAAAGGCGGACCACGCCCACTTTTGTTTTTTTTTTAGCTCACCGGACGGTATTCTTTACTTGTTCCGTAAGTAATAAACATGAACATTTTTTGGTGTAAATATAAAATAACTTTCTTTTTGAAATTTTAGTTGATTCACTGGATGCGGGATTTTCCGCGTCAAATTCGTCGTCGATGCCTTCACAATCAGCTTCGTCAACCATCTCAGAATTTGTAATGCCATCTGAACAGCTCGAAAAGCAAACTCAACCTCAGGAAGATACTGTAAAGATCAGCAAAGAAGAAATTTCACAAAGATTAATGCAATATACCAAGAACGAGGAAAAAGAAATTTCTGCAAGTGTTTATACACTCAGTTCTAAAAGAAAGGGCAAAGGTGTGATTTGGAATGTGTTTTCAGATATAGTTAGAGATGATGGTAGTATTGTACCCAACAAGGTCTGCTGCCGCAAATGCAAAGGGGTAATGGCGTTGCGTGCACATCATAAAAGTGGACATCTCTACAGACACCCTTGCTACATAAAATATAAAAAGGAACTTCTAGAGAAGGGTTTGAGTGAGAATGATAAAGAACTATCAAACGAAACTCTGGAAGAGACTGTAACAATCAGCAATGAAGAAATCGCACAAAAATTAATGAAATATGCCAAGAACGAGGAAAAACAAATTTCTGCAGGTGTTTTTACACTCGGCTCTAAAAGAGAGGGTAGAAGTGCGATTTGGAATGTATTTTCAGATATAGTTAGAGATGATGGTAGTATTGTGCCTAACAAGGTCTGTTGCCGGAACTGCAAAAGGGTGTTGGCGTTGCGTGCGAATCGCAAAAGTGCGAATCTCTACAGACACCCTTGCTATATAAAATATAAAAAGGAACTTCTAGAGAAGGGTTTGAGTGCACTTGATAAAGAACTATCAAACGAAACTTTTGTCTTTCCAAACAGTTCTAGCGCTAATGATGTGGAGTTCATTGAGCGTAAGTAATAAATACGCATACATTTTTTGCTTTAAATATAAAATAATTTTTTTTTTTTGAAATTTTAGTTGATTCACAGGAAGAGGGATTTCCTGCCTCAAATTCGATGTTGATGCCATCACCATCACCTTCGTCAACGGTCTCTGAACGTGAAATGCCATCCGCACAGCTTGAAAAGCCAACTGAACCTCAGGGAGAGACTCTAGCAATCTCTAAACAAGAAAGCACATATAAGTTAAAGGAGTTTACCAAAAGAGTGGAAGAAAAAATTGCTGCAGGTGCTTTTACACTCAGTTCTAAAAGAAGGTGCAATAGAGCGATATGGAGTGTGGTTTCGCAAAAATTAAAGGAGTTTTCAAAGGAAGTGGAAGAAAAAATTGCTGCAGGTGTTTTTACACTCAGTTCTAAAAGAAACGGCGAAGGTGCGATTTGGAATGTATATTCACAGATAGCTAAAGATGGTAATATTATCGCCGACTTGTTTTATTGCCGGAACTGCAAAAATGTGTTGGAGTCGGGTGCGAAAAATAACAGTGGAACTCTTTACAATCACACTTGCTATAAAAAATATAAAAAGGAACTTCTAGAGAAGGATTTGAGTGAACTTGATAAAGAACTATCAAATGAAACTTTTGTCTATCCAAACAGTTCTAGCGCTAATGATATGGAGTTCATTAAGCGTAAGTAATAAAAACGCATACATTTTTTGCTTTAAATAATAAATGTTTTTTTTGGAAATTTTAGTTGATTCATAGGAAGAGGGATTTCCTGCGTCAAATTCGTCGTTGATGTCATCACCATCACCTTCGTCAAAGGTCTCAGAATTTGAAATGCCATCCGCACAGCATCAAAAGCCAACTGAACCTCAGCGTGTATTATTTGGGCATTCAATATATCTATCCAATCCCAACGGATATGGTGATCCGGGTATTGCAATTTTCGGAGTTGTGCTTCTGTAAAAACATGTTTGACACCTTTTAATATTGCTTCGTCTCGTGCACTTTCGACTTTTAAATTGTTATTTTCGCTTTCTAGAAGCTTTATTTGCAACTATAGGCTATGTTCAGAAACTCAGCATGAAACGCAACAGCGGCAGTAATTATTTTTTTGATGATTGTGATGAGCGACGCTTCATGCAAAATTGACGTTTATGAACGCTCTGCTTCTACTACAAAATCAGGTTGCACTTCAAACTGAGTTTCTGAACAAAGCCTTAATCTTGCTTTTGAAGAAGCATTGGATCCTTGGAAACATATTCCTTGTTAGAGCGAAACCCGTTTCCAAAAAAGTTTTTAAATAATAATACATACGGAGAGTAATATGTAATGTTTGTGTTGCATGGTCTCGCTTTTCACAAGTACCATGGTTTTCGGAATCCCAAGATAAGGGACACCACAGGCATCGGCACTGCTTTGTCAGCAAGCGTCGTTTTGCTGGGTTATGCGGTTGCCGAAAATCGCATTCGGCAAAATGCAGCTCGCAGACTTTTGAATTTTGTGTGAGCATCACACCGCTGCTTTCCCTAACAGAATCATATATGGGTCTGTGGGAGTGCCAAACATTCTGAAACTCTCCGCCGTCCATGGTTTTCTAAAACGGGCGTAGCTTGTTTTTGGCATTTTTGAAATGATGGCGCGAAAATTTAAATTCTTCAAAAAATAGCAGTAGAATTTCTTTAAAAATGCGTACTGCAAAAGAAAATATGACAAGAGAAATTTTTCTTGAGCATTTCTTGTACGCCAAATTACATAGATTTTTTGGTTTTCTTGAGAGCTGCGTATAGGCCATAGTGTATAGCATACAGTGAAATGGCTCTGGGATGCGTAGTCGAAATTCGATAAAAAAAAAAAAGACGCAATCAAGACAGAAGCGCAATTCCGGAATTGGGAATTGAAAAAACCAATTCATAATTTTGAAAAGAAATTAAGGCTGAGTTCCTAAAACGCAATTCCCGGAGGGCGTAAACGCCAGCTATTCCACAAATATAAGCCGTGTTTCACATACGGTGAATAATAGCCGTGTTTCACATACATAAATGCAACAACAAAGATTTCAGCTCGATTAAATAAACCAGTTAATTTTAACTGGTTCAATTTCTGATCCGCTCTGTTCGATTTGTTTTTTCCGTGCTGATTTGGCAGAACTGAAAAGTGACATTTGTGTATGTATACATATATATACATATACCCTGCAGTAAATTTGTTTCACTGCTAAATGATCATTGATCATTCTTTGTTGAATATTCATCACTATCGTTTTGCGTTGGTGCAAGCTATATTGAACCAAGTAAAAGCGCGGCTGTCTTCGGCCGTACCGAAGACTTCATACCTTTCATGAGTGGGGAAATGAAAAGTTACCTATGTATGTACATAGCCGGATTAAGTTTAATTTATAATTTTAATTCTGTGGGTTCATTTATGGAAAGATTTATTAGAAAAAATGGTGTCTTGGCTATTTAAATGGAGGAGTTATACACCAAAATGTCCATATCTGAACAATCGGTTGTATGGGAGCTATATGTATTTTCGGAAATCCCGTTTGGGCCCATATGTGTACAAATACTTCAAAATTTCACACCGTTAGCTGTTAAAATGGAGGAGTTATACACCCAAAAGTGCATATCTGAACAATCGGTTGTATGGGAGCTATATGTTATAGTGGTCCGATCTTGACAATTTTCGGTAATCCCGTTTGGGCCCATATGGGTACAAATACTTCAAAATTTCACGCCGTTAGCTGTTAAAATGGAGGAGTTATACACCAAAATGTCCATATCTGAACAATCGGTTGTATGGGAGCTATATGTTATAGTGGTCCGATCTTAACAATTTGCGGTAATCCCGTTTGGGCCCATATGTGTACAAATACTTCAAAATTTCACACCGTTAGCTGTTCCAATGGAGGAGTTATACACCAAAATGTGCATATCTGAACAATCGGTTGTATGGGAGCTATATGTTATAGTGGTCCGATCTTGACAATTTTCGGTAATCCCGTTTGGGCCCATATGGGTACAAATACTTCAAAATTTCACGCCGTTAGCTGTTAAAATGGAGGAGTTATACACCAAAATGTCCATATCTGAACAATCGGTTGTAGGAGAGCTATATGTTATAGTGGTCCGATCTTGACAATTTTCAGTAACCCTGTTTGGGCCCATATGGGTACAAATACTTCAAAATTTCACGCCGTTAGCTGCTAAAGTGGAGGAGTTATACACCAAAATGTGTATATCTGAACAATCGGTTGTAGGGGAGCTATAGGTTATAGTGGTCCGATCTTAACAATTTTCGGCAATCTCGTTTGGGTCCATATGGGTACAAATACTTCAAAATTTCAGGCCGTTAGCTGTTAAAATGGAGGAGTTATACACCAAAATGTGTATATCTGAATAATCGGATGTTGTGGAACTATATGTTATAGTGGTCCGATCTTGACAATTTTCGGTAACCTTGTTTGGGCCAAAATGGGCACGTCTATTTCAAAGTTTCATGTCCTTAGCTGTATAAATGGGGAAGTTATGCACAAATTACATCAAAAAATTTCATGTATATCTGAATAATCGGTTGTTTTCTATATGTTATAGTGGTCCGATTCGGCCGGTTCCGACAAATGATCAGCTGCATATAACAACATACCTGTATTCCGAATTTCATTCAGATATCTCAAAAACTGAGGGACTAGTTTGCGTTCACACAGACGGACGGACGGACAGACGGACATGGCTTAACCGACTCAGCTCGTGATTCTGACCATATCGGTATATATTTTGGTGGGTCCCCCACGCTTCCTTCTGGTAATTTCGACAAAAATTTTTTGGCACAAAGTTATAATACCATTTCATTCTCATGAAAGGTATAAAAACCAAACGAAATACCATCTAGGCGGTTAAAAACCCATGAGCCAGCTTGTATTTCGGTAGGTTTTTTGACATTTGGCAGCTTTTCTGACAAATTTTTTTCAATTTGACAACTATAAAACAAATTATATTTAAAATACAAAATATATGGAAATACAAATTTCAAATTTGCCTCTTGTAAGCTTCTGCTTTGGCCGTAGGGGGAAAGAAGAAGTCCGGAAGAAAAATTATACTGCGCACTGGCTTCTCCTTATAACATGGAATACATAGCTATCCCGCCATTTGAGTTTCATAATTTATTTCAGTAATTTAAATTCAAATTTCCAAAAAAATAATTTTTGAAATAGTTATTTTCATTTAGTGCAGTGGTGCAGTGGGTAGAGTGCTCGCCTGCTATGCCAGAGGTCTCGGGTTCAAACCACGGTCCGAGCAAAACACCAAAAAAATTTTTCTAATTAGTAAAAAATCCAATTATTGGATTTTTTAAGAGCAGCGGTCACCTTTCGACAGTGGGCGGCATACCCTCCGAGTGTATTTCTGCCATGAAAAAGCTCACAAAAAATGCATTCGCCGTTCGGAGCCGGCGTAAAACTGTAGGTCCACCCAATTAGTAGGAAAAACAAAAAGGAGCACACCTCGAATTGGGAGAGAAGCTCGGCCATAAAACTCGTCAGAGTTATAATAGCGCCATTGTATTATATTATTATTATATTGAAGTTTAAAGTCAATCAAATTGTTTTTGAGGGAGTATTTGTCTCTTTTCAACGTACAGAAGAATTGTTTTTGCGCTATTATAACTCTGACGAGTTTTATCGCCGAGCTTCTCTCCCAATTCGAGGTGTGCTCCTTTTGTTTTTCCTACCATTGGACAGTTTTATGCCGGCTCCGAACTGAGTCATATAGGCATGAGGAAAGCAAACCACTTATTTGATAAAATTCAGGAGCCTTTATAGGAAAGCATTCACTGATGCCTCCTCATGATGAATTTCATCTGTCATTCATAAAGGATTCATTTCAGATTTTTACTGCTGGGTATATGTTGTATATGTTTCTTCTTCTTTTTAGTTCTTTTCAAGTGCAGCCATTTAAACGTACGTCGTCACACGTACGACGGATCCGTCGCCGCAACGTCCGAAGTTCCCCAAAAGTTAACTTTTGGTATACGTCAATCCGTCGCTATGTCAGCTGATTGCTTTTGATTGTTAACCTTTAGCTACTCTTGAATTTAACTTTTTTTCCAATTTGCTTTTCGAGTTTTTTCTCATTTGTATAACATTCCTCCATAAAACAAAATGGTCAAGAATTATCAGGAGATGTGAAGTTACTGAAAACTGAATTTCAATAGGGCAACTTAAAAGAGAAATTACAAAATATTCTAAAGAGTTAAATTTTTGCCACCACCTCTGTAGTTAAAGGTTAATCAAACAGCTGATTTGTGTATATCCGCCAACGTTTCCTATGTGGCGACCTCTCCGTCAAGTACGTGAGCTGTCAGTCACATACGTCGACGTAGACGGATTGACGTATGCTATGTGACGGGCCTATAAGGGGCATTTCAGTTATTACATCTGGGTCTGGGTTAAGATAAATTTTTACTAAGGTTGTTCTCTGTGTCTAATATTTTTGCCGAGATATCATGATATCTTGAGAAATTTGCCACACAGAGAGAGCGCACCTTTAAGAAAATAAAATTCTAACTGACTTCATTGTGAACTAGCATGTTAGTCATATTCTTTCCACTCTTTATACAACTGTTGTCGCTTTGCTTTGCTTGCTTCAATTTCGAATTAATTAATTTTTTATCTGAATAAAATAAAATACTTAAAAAAAAAGAACTAGAAACATAAATTGAAACTCACTTCTCATAGAAGACCATTGTGAATGTAATAACATGGTTGCATTTCCCGTGATATTTTTCTCATGATATCACATATCACGGGTTGGGGTATGAGAAATTTGCCGAAGCTCCAAATTTGACAAGACGTGTATTTTGTTGTTGTGCTCGGCAAATTTATCACACTTATGTCATCTCGGCAAATTTGCCAGGCCAAAATCACAGAGAGAGAACAACCTTACTGAAACAATCCGGCTCATAATGAAAATTGGCTGCACTTGAAAAGAACTAAAAAGAAGAAGAAACATATACAACATATACCCAGCAGTAAAAATCTGAAATGAATCCTTTATGAATCACTGATGAAATTCATCATGAGGAGGCATCAGTGAATGCTTTCATATAAAGGTTGCTGAATTTTTTCAAATAAATGGTTTGCTTTCCTAATGCCTATATGACTCCGTTCGGAGCCGGCATAAAACTGTCCAATGGTAGGAAAAACAAAAGGAGCACACCTCGAATTGGGAGAGAAGCTCGGCCATAAAACTCGTCAGAGTTATAATAGCGCAAAAACAATTCTTCTGTACGTTGAAAAGAGACAAATACTCCCTCAAAAACAATTTGATTGACATTAAACTTCAAACTAAATGAAAATAACTATTTCAAAAATTATCTTTTTGGAAATTTGAATTTAAATTACTGAAATAAATTATGAAACTCAAATGGCGGGATATCTATGTATTCCATGTTATAAGGAGAAGCCAGTGCGCAGTATAATTTTTCTTCCGGGCTTCTTCTTTCCCCTTACGTCCAAAGCAGAAGCTTACAAGAGGCAAATTTGAAATTTGTATTTCCATATATTTTTTATTTTAAATATAATTTGTTTCGTAGTTGTTAAATTGAAAAATTTGTCAGAAAAGCTGCCGAATGTCAAAAAACCTACCGAAATACAAGCTGGCTCGTGGGTTTATAACCGCCTAGATGGTATTTCGTTTGGGTTTTTCAATATAGCTTGCACGCTTGCACCAACGCAAAACGATAGTGATGAATATTCAACAAAAAATGATCAATGATCATTTAGCAGTGAAACAAATTTACTGCAGGGTATATGTATACATACACAAATGTCATTTTTCAGTTCTGCCAAATCAAAAAAGCACTGTGCTGCCAAATCAGCACGGAAAAAAAAATCGAACAGGGCGGAACAGAAATTGAACCAGCAATTTATCTGGTTTATAGCCCCGACACATAGCATACGTCAATCCGTCTACGTCGACGTATGTGACTGACAGCTCAGGTACTTGACGGAGAGGTCGGCACATAGGAAACGTTGACGGATATACATAAATCAGCTGTTCGATTAACCTTTAACTACAGAGGTAGTGGCAAAAATTTAACTCTTTAGAATATTTTGTAATTTCTCTTTTAAGTTGCCCTCTTGAAATTTAGTTTTCAGTAACTTCACATCCCTTGGTAATTATTGACCATTTTGGTTTTATGGAGGAATGTTTTACAAATGAGAAAAAACTCGAAAAGCAAATTGCAAAAAAAGTGAAATTCAAGAGTAGCTAAAGGTTAACAATCAAAAGCAATCAGCTGACATAGCGACGGATTGACGTATACCAAAAGTTGACTTTTGGGCAACTTCGGTACGTTGCGGCGACGGATCAGTCGTACGTGTGACGACGTACGTTTAAATGCCGACATTTTACTGAGCTGTCAGTCACATACGTCGACGTAGACGGATTGACGTATGCTATGTGTCGGGGCTATTAATCGAGCTGAAACCTTTGTTGTTGCATTAGCTTTGTTCAATAACTCAAAATTTTTAATTGCTTTTACAAATAGTTACGAATTTCATGTTCAATAACCCAAAAAATTTGCAAAAGAGACCCAAATTGGGAGAGTAAGACTTCGAGAGAGTTGAAAATAGTTGCAAGTAAAATTTTCACTTGCAACTACTTGCAGCTTTAAAAAAAAATAGAAGCTTCAAAAACATATGATCACAAAAATTGCAATTGGAAATATGCCAACATTTTAATCGCAAATTTCTAATTGCATATTAAATAAATTAGCGCAAAAAGGAATCTTGACGATGTTGTGGAATATCCAAAGTAGATTTTCGTCTTCTTAATTCAGTTATTTACATTCATTTTGAATTTCAAACATTTCAATTACAACCTAACCTAAAAATCAAATTGTGAAAACAGCGCATCAGCTGTTTACTTGCAAATGTTTACGATTTTGTGTTCAATAACTTTGGTTGACAATGTTCTCTTTTACTCGTTTTTACTCTTAATTTGTCACTGGTGCTCTTGTTGCAAGTAAAGTTGTTGAACAAAGCTAGTGACTGAACACACCTCTAAGGAAACTGCCAGAATAAGAAGAAGAGACCAGATAATTTCCAGTGTTGCCAGAATTTGCCAGATTGCGTTTGACAGACTATATAAGGCGGCGAGCAGGCGCTCCGCAGTCAGTTGTAACTTAACCGTAGAAGTGTTAACATCAAGTCAAGGCAGATCTAGGAAGGTAGGCCCGGTGGCGAATTCTGAAATTTCCCATGTATTTTGTTAGTGTAATTGGTAGAGTGTAATGTCAAAATGACATTTCGCCGTGCATAAAATCTGAATTCGCTTGGGGCTCGTCCATTCCTATTGGCCATGATGTGAATTCGCTTGGATTTTGGCATTACACTCTACCTTTGCATATAAAAAAAGTAGTTTGTGAATTCGCCACCGGGCCTACCTTCCTAGATCTGCCTTGCATCAAGTCAAGTAAAACAAGTGTAGGCTTTTTAGTCGTGAAATAAAGCGGTGTGGGTAAAATTTTAGACGTCGATACCCCGGCTAGAAAAAAACGGGTTTTTTAGGGGGGTTGGGGGGGCGGAGGGGATCACAAAACTGAAGACCCCACCCTCCGGAGGTCTATGGTTCCCGAGATATACGTCGTTAAAATTCCGATATTTCCCATATAAATTTCACCGAACACTCGCCAGGGTTGCCGTTGGGTGTTGTGTTGGGTGTTGCCGTTTGGGGGAAAAATGGTGTAACACCAAATTTAAATAAAAATTATCAAAAACTTTTCTGCTTTGGCGGCCTTCGGCCGCGCTTATTTAAAATAACCCTGGACTACGCCACCAAAGTCCGGATATACAACCTAACCGTGGCTACCGCCACGGTGATGTCCTCCTGCGTAATACACCGCGCGATTTTTATAAAGTTTTGGTATTTTTAAATAAAAATTGTCAAACACTTTTCTGCGTTGGCGGCCTTCGGCCACGCTTATTTAAAATAACCCTCGGCTACGCCACCAAAGTCCGGATATACAACCTAACCGTGGCTACCGCCACGGTGATGTTCTTCTGCGTAGTAAGTTTTGGTATTTTCAAATAAAAATTGTCAAACACTTTTCTGCGTTGGCGGCCTTAGGCCGCGCTTATTTAAAATAACCCTGGGCTACGCCGCCAAAGTCCGGATATACAACCTAACCGTGGCTGCCGCCACGGTGATGTCCTTCTGCGTAGTACTCCGCGCGATTTGTTATTACAAATTTTCATATTTAGGTGCCTTTTTCTTACTTACTTACCTCGATATGGCAACACAAAAAGTACTGTATAATACAACCCTACATGTAGTCAGAAACACAGAAGCACACATAACTCGTCGCGGTTAGTGAAAAAATGTAAACAAATTAATAAAAGCGAGTTTTTTATAATAAAAACGTAAAATTCTCCCGAAAATATAAATAAAATCAATGTTTAAATGTAATTAAAAGTTATAAAAGTGAAAACTTGTATAAAAAGTATCGTTCCAAAGGCAGTTGAATCAATTTTCCCACATGAAATTTTGCTTTTGGGAAGGGTGAATTTAACAATAAATTACATGAATTGTGTAATTAAAAAATCTGTGAAAACGATTTATTTAGTTAAATTAAAGCTAGGACTTGCATTTTAGTCACATTGTAACTGATTTTCGTGGTGAAATTGCCATTATTTCGCATTTTCAAAAAGTGGATATCGACGTCGAAACTCTAGCCGCGGTGTGAATTAAGAAGTAAATACAGACTTTTATTTAACAATTTAGCGATACGAATCCGATAGAAATAATCGAGCTAACGACAAATACGTAACAATATAATAAACGAAAAACATGGACGATAAAATCGTCTATTCGGGAACTGGAGGGAACATTTATTGCGTCTTTTTTTTTGGATATACTCACAAAACAGTAGGTAACCGAATTCGGACTCGGATGAAAAGGCGCAAATTCTCATCTTCGATTATTTCCTTTCGACTATTTTCGACTAGAGAGAGAAAAGGTTAATCGAAAAAATAATCAAGAGGAAAAAACCGATATATTTTATTTGTTAACCGAAAGAAATTAACCGATTATAATCGTTTTTCCGGTTATTGTTGCCATCCCTAGTTTTCGCTTACATTATATTTTTGGTACCTACATTAGTTATTACCTTTTGTAAATCTATGGAGTCTACCAAGAAAGTAGGGAATTATAAAAGGATGCTCGTGTCGCGTGATTTGGAAACTAAAAATCTCCACGGACACAATTGCTATAAAAAATATAAAAATGAATGTCTAGAGAAGAATTCGAGTGATAATGATAAAGAACTATCAAACGAAACTTCCGCCTATCCAAACAGTTCTTTCTCTAATGATGTGAAGTTGGAGTTCATTGAGCGTAAGTAATAAATATGAACATTTTTTGCTTTAAATATAAAATAACTTTCTTTTTGAAATTTTAGTTGGTCCACTGGATGCGGGATTTCACGCGTCAAATTCGTCGTCGATGCCTTCACAATCAGCTTCGTCAACGGTCTCAGAATTTGTAATGCCGTCTGAACAGCTCGAAAAGCCAATTCAACCTCAGGAAGAGACTGTAACAATCAGCAAAGAAGAAATTGCACAAAGCTTAATGAAATATGCCAAGAACGAGGAAAAACAAATTTCTTCAGGCGTTTTTACACTCGGTTCTAAAAGAGAGGGCAGAAGTGCGATTTGGAATCTATATTCAGATATAGTTAAACATGATGGTAATATTGTGCCTAACAAGGTCTGTTGCCGCAAATGCAAAGCGGTAATGGCGTTGGGTGCGAATAATAATGCTGGAAATCTCTACAAACACAAGTGCTATATAAAATATAAAAAGGAACTTCTAGAGAAGGGTTTGAGTGAACTTGATAAAGAACTAATCTCTAAACAAGAAAGCACAAATAAATTTAAGAAGTTTACCAAAAGCGTGGAAGAAAAAATTGCTGCAGGTGACTTTACAATAAGTTCTAAAAGAAAGGGCAAACGTGTGATTTGGAATGTGTATTCACAGATAGCTGAAGATGGTAATATTATTGCCGACTTGTTGTATTGCCGGAACTGCAAAAGGGTGTTGGCGTCGAGTGCGAAAAATAAGAATATAACTGTTTACAATCACACTTGCTATAAAAAATATAAAAAGGCACTTCTAGAGAAGGGTTTGAGTGAACTTGATAAAGAACCAATCTCTAAACAAGAAGGCACATATAAATTGAAAGAGTTTACCAAAAGAGTGGAAGAAAAAATTGCTGCAGGTGTTTTTACTCTCAGTTCTAAAAGAAAGGGCAAAAGTGCGATTTGGAATGTGTATTCACAGATAGCTGAAGATGGTAATATTATTGCCGACTTGTTGTATTGCCGGAACTGCAAAAGGGTGTTGGCGTCGGGTGCGATAAATAACAGTATAAATCTTTGCAATCACACTTGCTATAAAAAATATAAAAAGGAACTTCTGGAGAAGGGTCTGACTCAACCTGATAAAGAACTATCAAATGAAAATTTCGCCTATCCAAACAGTTCTAGCGCTAATGATGTGGAGTTCATTAAGCGTAAGTAATAAATACGTAAATTGTTTGCTTTAAATATAAAATAATTTTGTTTTTTCGAAATTTTAGTCGATTCAGAGGAAGAGGGATTTCCTGCGTCAAATTCGCCGTTGATGCCATCGCCATCACCTTCGTCAACGGTCTCAGAATTTTTAATGCCATCCGCACAGCTTGAAAAGCCAACTAAACCTCAGGGAGGGACTGTAACAATCTCTAAACAGGAAAGCATATATAAATTAAAGGAGTTTACCGAAAGCGTGGAAGAAAAAATTGCCGCAGGTGTTTTTACACTCAGTTCTATAAGAAAGGGCAAAAGTGCGATTTGGAATATGTATTCACAGATAGCTGAAGATGGTAATATTATTGCCGACTTGTTGTATTGCCGGAACTGCAAAAGGGTGTTGGCGTCGGGTGCGAAAAATAACCGTATAACTCTTTACAATCACACTTGCTATAAAAAAAATAAAAAGAAATTTCTGGGGAAGGGTTTGACTCAACCTGACAAAGAACTATCAAACGAAAATTTCGCCTATCCAAACAGTTCTAGCGCTAATGATGTGGAGTTCATTAAGCGTAAGTAATAAATACGTAAATTTTTTGCTTTAAATATAAAATAATTTTTTTTTTGCGAAATTTTAGTCGATTTAGAGGAAGTGCGATTTCCTGCGTCAAATTCGTCGTTGATGCCATCACCATCACCTTCGTCAACGGTCTCAGAAATTGTAATGCCATCCGCACAGCTTGAAAAGCCAACTGAACCTCAGGGAGGGACTGTAACAATCTCTAAACAAGAAAGCATATATAAATTAAAGGAGTTTACCGAAAGAGTGGAAGAAAAAATTGCTGCAGGTGTTTTTACACTCAGTTCTAAAAGAAAGGGCAAAAGTGCGATTTGGAATGTGTATTCACAGATAGCTAAAGATGGTAATATTATTGCCGACTTGTGGTATTGCCAGAACTGCAAAAGGGTGTTGTCGTCGGGTGCGAAAAATAACAATGTAACTCTTTACAATCACACTTGCTATAAAAAATATAAAAAGGAACTTCTAGAGAAGGATTTGAGTGAACTTGATAAAGAACTAACAAACGAAACTTTTGTCTATGCAAACAGTTCTAGCGCTAATGATGTGGAGTTCATTAAGCGTAAGTAATAAATACGCATACATTTTTTGCTTTAAATATAAAATATTTTTTTTTTTTTTTAATTTTAGTTGATTCACAGGAAGAGGGATTTCCTGTGTCAAATTCGCCGTTGATGCCATCACCATCACCTTCGTCAACGGTCTCAGAAATGCCATCCGCACAGCTTGAAAAGCCAACTGAACCTCTGGGAGAGACTCTGGCAATCTCTAAACAAGAAAGCACACATAAATTAAAGGAATTTACCAAGAGAGTGGAAGAAAAAGTTGCTGCAGGTGCTTTTACAGTTAGTTCTAAAAGAAGGTGCAAAAGAGCGATATGGAGTGTGTTTTCGCATAAATTAAAGGTGTTTACCAAGGAAGTGGAAAAAAAAATTTCTGAAGGTATTTTCACACTTAGCTCTATAAGAAAGAGTAAAGGTGCGGTATGGATTATGTTTTCACAGATAGTGAAAAATGATGGCAATATTTTAGCAGACTTGGTCTGTTGTCGGAATTGCAAAACGGTGCGCCTGTCGCGTGAAAATAAAAGTCTTTACAAACATACTTGCTATAAAAAATATAAAAAGGAATGTATAGAGCAGAATTTGATTGAAAACGATGAAGAACTATCAAACAAAAAAACAATCGCATATAACATCATGGAGGTCGAAGACAAAATTTCTGCAGGTGTTTTTACACTCTCTGATAATAAAAATGTAGGAGGAAGTGACATTTGGAAAATATTTTCGGATATAGTTAAAGATGATGGCAATATTTTGGAGGAATTGGTCTGTTGCCGGCATTGCAAAAAAGTATATGTATCGCGTACTTCTAATCTCAGCAGACATATTTGCTACCAAAACTATAAAAGGGAATGTTACGATAAGAAAATACATGACAATAAAAAATTATCTACACAAAGTGTTTCCAGTTCCAATACTTCCAAACCTAATGTGGTGGAGGAAGATTTTATTACAGAACTTGCAAACGAAAATGTCGCCAATCCAAGCAGTTACATCTCTAATACAGTAGTGAAAGAGTACATTGAAAGTAAGTATAGAATAGTGAAATAGGTTCGCACTCTGATTGGCATATTAAAAAAATCTTAAAAACCATTGGGTTAAAAAGTTGTTATCTGCCATTTTCTAAACGTAACCTTACATTTGTGTGTTAATTGCTGAAATATGTAAATTTTTTGCTTTAATCTAATATATAAATGTTTTTGTTTCTAAATTTTAGTTGATGCAGAGGAAGGGGAATTTCCTGCGTCGAATCCATTGTTGATGTCAGCATCACCTTCACCATTATACTATTTTCAAATAGACGGTTAATGAAGTAATTATCCACGTTTTCTTCATTAGGTTGATAATGGAGCTCGACTTTCCATACAGAAGTTCAATTATTAATTAATTGCTCTTGTAGGTTGGATCCTTTGTCAAATCAGTTTCCGCCACAATTGTGTGTGCCCGGACGGATTTTACGACGGAAAATATCAGCTGTTCACTACCCATTGGCCCCTTTTCCGTTTACCCGTCGCAATTGTGTTCCGGGCAGAACTTTGTGTTGCGCTACGTGACACTTTCTGCGTGACAGCTGGGATAAAATACATGTATCTATATGAAATTTCTCACATAACAAAAAGGAACGCAATGCCCAAATCTCAACTTTTGGGTGCGTTGAATTTTTTCTTCAGTTTTACTTTACTTCAAATCTAAATAAACAAATTTAAATTTCATACAATTGGAAAGTAATTTAATAGAATTTTATTTTCTTATTTATTTTTTTTTCGTAATTGGGCTATAACAACTTCAAAATCAGCTGAGCGCAGCTGTTCGACCCTAAGTGAAACGAAGAAGATCATCAAAAACGTAAACAAAATAAACCATTTTGTAAACATGAGAAATTGATAAGTTCTCAAAAAAACATTAACGGCCTTATTCCGGTGTGGTAACATAATTTAATTTACTGGTTAAATAAAGAATCTGGTACTTTAAACACTCTTTTCGTATTCTGGCCGCAGAAAATTAAGTTACCACCTCAATACGTGGTAACATTTTGTTACCATTTTCAGCCCGATTCCATTCCGTTCGTATGGAAATGCTTTGACAGCGTTACCATTTGTGCCAGAATACCAATTGAAAAGACGGTAACAATTTTCAGCAACATAAATTACCAGTAAAGTAATTTTCCGGTAACGCTCGGAATAGCAGTGTTAATAAAAGCTTTAAATATTTGTTTTCAATAGTTTTATTTTGTTGTTATTTTAGAAAATCATCGAAAGCGACTAAGATGACCTTATATTATGCTAAACTGTGGTATATTGATGGCCGGAATAGAAGTAGATGTAAGAAATTGATGCTTTGCATCATTAAAAAAATTGTGCACTATATTTTTTCCGATTAATTTTTCCATTTTCACCACCATTTTTATCAACATGTAACAAAAGCCAACAGACGTCAAAATTTCTTTAAGAAATAAATGCTCGATGATATATTTCTTGGCAAAACCTGTGTTGCTGTGTTCGCATTATGTTGAAAAATAGTGCTAAAAAAGTGTATTAAATTTCTTGAGAGGTCGATACTCGCTCAAGAAAGTTTCACAAGAAAAATTTCTTGAGCATTTCTTGTACGTCATTTTATATGGAACTTTTGAGTTTCTTGAGAGGTCGATACTAAGCTTAATAATAAAGCTTAGTGTCGACCATGATGCAATAATAAAATGGTGGACGCAGCAGAGGACGGCTATTTTGTTTTTGGAATAGTAAGCGGTCAAATTATCGTCTTTTGTTTTGATTTTTCCCTCTTGCACGTGTTATTCGTGGAAATAGCTTGTGTGTTCGCTTGTATGTTCGCTGGCGTTTTTTCTGTTTTTGACATTCTTATCTACGGCCGTTCAACGGTAATCGCCTATTCTCTTTTAGCCGCTACGACCATATAGAATTATTGGATCATGGTATCGACCTCTCAAGAAACGCAAAAGTTTCATATTAGCTTTGTTCAACAACTTTAATTGCAACAAGAGCACCAGTGACAAATTAAGAGTAAAAACGAGTAAAAGAGAAAATTATCAACCAAAGTTATTGAACACAAAATCGTAAACATTTGCAAGTAACAGCTGATGCGTTGTTTTCACAATTTGATTTTTAGGTTAGGTTGTAATTGAAATCTTTGAAATTGAAAATGAATGTAAATAACTGAATTAGGAAGACGAAAATCTAATTTGGATATTCCCCAACATCGTCAAGATTCCTTTTTTTTGCGCTAACTTATTTAGTATGCAATTAGAAATTTGCGATTAAAATGTTGGCATATTTCCAATTTCAATTTTTGTGATCATATGTTTTTGACGCTTCTATTTTTTTTAAAGCTGCAAGTAGTTGCAAGTGAAAATTTTACTTGCAACTATTTTCAACTCTCTCGAAGTCTTAGGGCCTTTTCACATTACTCTGTATGACATCGGATCGACATTTTTTGCTCGGTATTTTCAGCTTACCGAAACGATTCCGCGTTGCTGTGTTTTCCACACTTGTGTGAATACTTTCGGTGCGTAATCGGCAGAAAATAGGAAAACAAACATCGAAATTTGCAAAACAAAATTTTTAACTTCAACAAATCACTCAATAATAACAATAATGTTTTCTAGCGAAGACGAAGACATTATAACTTGCTACATTTATAGCCGAAATGAGTTTTTTACTGACTTTGTTCTTCTTCTTTTATTGCGCCGCAAAAATGTCTGCAGTAATTCCTCAAATTTTACTGACCGGTCTTACCGCGTTGCGGTATACCGAAATTAATCCGCTCCGATTTCATGTATGCAACACTAATGTGAAAGTGCCAATTGAAATACATGTGGTCGGTAAGGTTTCGGCATACTTTCGGTCAAAACCAAAAATGTCGATCCGATACCGCACCGAGTAATGTGAAAGCGCTCTTACTCTCCCAATTTGGGTCTCTTTTGCAAATTTTTTGGGTTATTGAACATAAAATTAGTAACTATTTGTAAAAGCAATTAAAACTTTGAGTTATTGAACAAAGCTATTGTGGCGAATATAATCGGTTCAGCTCACATCACTAAATGACTGAACACATCTCTAAAGGAAATTGCCAGAATAAGAAGAAGAGACCAGATAATTTCCAGTGTTGCCAGAATTTTCTAGATTGCGTTTGGCAGACTATATAAAGCGGCGAGCAGGCGCTCCGCAGTCAGTCGTAACTTAACAGTAGAAGTGTTAACATCAAGTCAAGTAAAACAAGTGTAGACTTTTTAGTCGTGAAATAAAGCGGTGTGAATTAAGAAGTAAATAAAGACTTTTATTTAACAATTTAGTGATACGAACCCGATAGAAATAATCGAGCTATCGACAAATACGTAACAATTGGTGTCAGAATTGGAATTGTTAAATAAATGCCAGGACCAAGGATAACGAAGCAAGGATAACAAAAGAAGGATAACGAGACAAGGATAACGAAATAAGGATAATGGCAAAGTTAAACGAACTGAAAATCCAAGAGCTTAAAAGGGAGTTAGAAAAGAGAAACCTGAGTACAGCCGGCAATAAAATTGAACTACAGGCAAGGTTAAGAGTGGCTATGGAAACATATAACATTAATGTAGATGAGTTTGATTTCAACGATGATGTGGAAGAGGTCCGCAAGGAAGAAACTCAGAAGGAAGAGGCTCCACAGTCAGTAGCAAACGTAGACATGAACTCGATATTGGCTGTACTGACACAGATGTCGGCAAAAATGGAACAACATGCACGGAGTTCATCGAAGATTGAGGAAACATTATCCGGCATTGCAGCTCAGTTCGAGGCACAAGAAGAACGCATATCCTTACAATTTAAGGCACAGGATGCGAAAATTATACAAGTTAAAGAGGTCCTTGAGGAAAGGCAAGACAAAATTGAGGACAATGTAAAAAAGTTGGAAGCCCGTCTTCAGGATATTCAACTAAGAGCGCTTTCACATTACTCGGTGCGGTATCGGATCGACATTTTTGGTTTTTACCGAAAGTATACCGAAACCTTACCGACTTCGCTAGAAGACATTATTGTTATATTTGAGTGATTTGTTGAAGTTAAAAATTTTGTTTTGCAAATTTCGATGTTTGTTTTCCTATTTTCTGCCGATTACGCACCGAAAGTATTCCCACAAGTGTGAAAAACACAGCAACGCGGATTCGTTTCGGTAAGCTGAAAATACCGAGCAAAAAATGTCGATCCGATGTCGTACCGAGTAATGTGAAAAGGCCCTAAGTCGTCCAATCGCTTCAACTGCTACGCAGAAGATAAAACCTCCGTCGTTTGATGGAAGTGGTCCATTTCTAGTATTCAAGGTACAATTTGAGAAAACGGCAGTTGTAAATAATTGGAGTGCGGAGGACAAAGTCGCTGCCCTGTTCGTAGCATTGAAAGGACCAGAAGCAGAAATATTACAGACGGTTAGCGAGGGCGAAAGGAACAGCTATGACGCAATTATGGGTGCCATTGAAAGACGTTATGGTAGCGAGCACAGGAAGCAGATATATCAAATGGAATTGCAGAATCGCTTCCAGAAACCAAATGAGACGTTACAAGAATTTTCTTCTGAAATTGAGAGGCTAGCTCATTTGGCGAACGCAGGAGCACCTCAGGAATTGATCGAAAGAATGAAAATTCAAAGCTTCATCAATGGAATACGAGATATTGAAACGAAGCGGGCTACCTATGCAAATCCAAAAGAAACTTTCGCTGAAACGGTCTCATATGCCTTGACACAGGAAACAGCATCTCTATTAAGCAAGCCCACTTACAAGGCTCATCGGGTGGAAGTGAATGCGTCAGACTTGCTAACTAAGATATTGGAGGTGTTGAATGAATTGCAGAAAAAGAGGAATGAAGCTGTGAGATGCTTCAGGTGCAGGAAAACAGGACACATAGCACGTCATTGTAGCAAGGGCTCCAGTAATTTCAGCACTATGGACGAGCGAAAGCGCAAGGCTGACGGGCATGAGCAGATGTCCAAATCAATAGATGGCCAAAAAGGAACCATACAAGGAAATACTGATGCAATATTGCGAAAACCATGTAACCTCGAACGAAAGAATTCCTCCAGAGCTGAGCGGAAGGAAGTCATCGTAAATGTTCGGCGAATGACAATAACATCCACAGACCAATGGGATGCGGAACAGCTAAGGAAGTGTCAGCTTGAAGATCCAGATCTGGCACGTGTAATGATCGGTTTGGAGCAAAATGAACGACCATCAAAAGAACAGATATCAGCAGAGAGTCCTGTTGCCAAATCATATTGGGCACAGTGGAATAGTTTGCAATTCGTAAATGGTTGTCTACATCGTGTTTGGGAGAGTGAAGATGGTCAAAGTTCTAAAACATTGATAGTTGTTCCAAGGAAAAGAATACCGGATGTGCTAAATGAACTACACAATGATCCAAGTGGAGGTCATCTTGGAGTAACAAAGACGGTAGAGAAAATCAAGAAGAGGTTTTATTGGGTCGGCTGCCGTCAGACAGTTGTTGAGTGGATTGCGAACTGCGATGTGTGCATAAAGGCTAAGAGTCCCAAATCCAGGAGTCATGGGCTGATGAAACAATACAACTCAGGAGCACCATTTGAGAGAATTGCCATGGATGTAGCTGGGCCATTTCCTACTAGCAAACTTGGAAACAAATATGTACTGGTGGTCATGGATTACTTCAGCAAATGGCCGGAGGTGTACCCGATTCCAAATCAAGAAGCAGAAGCTATAGCCGAAGTATTCACCAACAACTGGGTGGCGAGATATGGTGCACCTATAGAGCTACATTCTGACCAAGGAAGGAACTTCGAATCAGTTGTGTTCCAGGAGATGTGCAAGACACTGGGTATTAGGAAAACCCGAACAACTGCGTTGCATCCACAATCAGACGGCATGGTAGAAAGATTTAACAGAACATTAGAGGAACATTTACGAAAAGTGGTGGACAAGTTCCAGAGAGATTGGGACACTCATATTCCTCTGTTTCTGATGGCATATCGATCGGCCGTACACGATACAACAGGTCAGACTCCTGCAAAAGTAATCTTTGGTAGTGATCTTCGACTGCCAGCTGACTTGAAATTTGGGATAAATGCCGATACGGGAATAAATGCCAGACAGTCTAACAACGTTCTGGAAGAGGAAATGAGAGAAATACATGAACTTGTAAGACAGCGAACAAAGATCATGAGTGACAAGATGAAGGCCAGATACGACAAGGCGATGAACTCAGAAGGATTTGTTGAGGGAGATTTAGTTTTGCTATACAACCCGCAGCGAAAGAAAGGTTTGTCCCCGAAATTGCAGTGTACTTGGGAAGGGCCCTACAAAGTGATTAAACGGCTCAACGATGTTGTGTATCGCATACAAACGATTGGAAGACCGAGGAATAAAATGAAAGTGGTTCATCTGGAAAGGCTAGCAGCATTTGGAACAAGTAATGTGTCAGATCGGGACGATCAGACTTACTGCTTGCCCAGAATGTTGTACTACAGCTACGGACTACATTGCTTACTACATCAGTTGATGACTGATTTTGTGGCAACGCTCGAAAATGTGAACACAATGGTGTAGCTCAGTGTATCTCATATATGTCATCTTTTTTATATTTTTGTACAGGGGATTCCTTAAATTCCATAAAAACTCTTTATTTTTTACAAGTTCAATTCATTTTTCCGTTTCTTCGTCCTTCATTTCGAATTTCCGTCATTAAAAAATTGAGCTGTCACACTGTAGCGCGCTACAAAGTTAAAGTTAACTCTACTTCTACTACAGCCACAACCACGGTATATATATTGAGATATATTATATATATATATAATTTATATATATATATATTATATATATTATATATAATATATATATATATTATATATATATATATTATATGAGATATATTATTTGGATCATGGCCACAACTACACGCTACAGACACAGCCATAGTGTATAGCATACAGTGAAATGGCTCTGGGATGCGTAGTCGAAATTCGATAAAAAAAAAGACGATAAGTCATCGAAAAATATCAAAATCGGGGACAGATTGGTATGGCGGCGACTTCCGGGGGTACAGATTGGTATGGCGGCCGGATGTGGTTGTTGTAAGAAAAGGGACCATAATGACAAGGTCGTAGCAATCAAGACAGAAACGCAATTCCGGAATTGGGAATTGAAAAAACCAATTCATAATTCCGAAAATAATTTAAGGCTGAGTTCCTAAAACGCAATTCCCGGTGATAGCGTAAACGCCAGCTATTCCACGAATAACATGTGCAAGAATGTAAAATCAACCACCTTCAAAACAGAAAGAAGAAGAGCAACTTCTATTGCTTTCACCATCGTTATTGGGCCATAACAGCAACCCTGAAATCAGCTGAGCACAGCTGTTCGACCTTTTTAACACACATCCCAGAGTCAAGTCACTTGTATCCATTCACAATGGACACAGCTACACATTGTGGGCATTGCAATGCAATTGTAGGGTTGGGCGATATATATCGATATATCAATATATCGATATTAATAGTACAGCCGATAATATTGTCGATATTTTGAACTACCGTGCATCGATAATCGATAATTTTTTGCCATTTCGAGCCAAATTCGATATTTTTCATACATTTCTGATTCGCTTCGAATTTAACAGCAGAACATTTTTTAAGAAGTGGTATAACCATAATGTCCGGGTGCTTGAATTTACATTACTTTCTTCTTCAAGCAATTCTTAAGGATTTTTATGTTTATACTTCAGGATTCGTAGAATATCTGTAGATCCATCCAACTTTAACAACAAATATCTAGTAAACTATAAGTCTGCGGCAAGTTTGGATTCCAGTTTTGAGATCTGTGAGAGCACCTCTAGCCCCGCGAAGAAGTGGTTTTTCGCGGGACGTGGTTCCTTAATGTGAAGCCAGCCCTTTCGATATATTGATATATCGATGTTTTTACACGGCATAAATCGATGTTTTTTTTAAATATCGATACAATATATATCAATATATTTTTCCAATTTGCCCATCCCTATGCAATTGTACTGCTTTAACTTTTGACAGCTCTTACTACGTACTACAGCCACACCATTCTTGCAAGCAGTTAGGTGGAGGGCAGTGTGGCGAATATAATCGGTTCAGCTCACATCACTAAATGACTGAACACATTTCTAAGGCAAATGCTACACTGTCAATATGAATCGCGATATTTGAATCGCGATACATATTGATGGTTTGATGAATCGCAAACTGGTGCTACACGTTCAATATGAATATTGCGATATTTTTCTCGCTCTGAGATTCAAAATATTTTACTTCCGTCCTTTTCCCACTTTCACTTTCAATTCGTTTATTGCCAATATTGCGATCCGGATCGCGGATTTCTAAATTTCTAAATATACACGCATTTTGATGGATCGCAAAATTTTCATGCTACACAGTCAATCCATATTGTCAATATTGCGATCCGGATCGCGGATCGCAAAATTTCTAAAAATTCGCGATCCAGGATCGCGATCCATCAATACTCGATGCTACACTGTCAATATGAATCGCGATCCACGGATTTCATCAATATATATTGATAATGTAGCATCTGCCTAAAGGAAATTGCCAGAATAAGAAGAAGAGTCCAGATAATTTCCAGTGTTGCCAGAATTTTCTAGATTGCGTTTGGCAGACTATATAAAGCGGCGAGCAGGCGCTCCGCAGTCAGTCGTAACTTAACAGTAGAAGCACTGTAGAACTGTAGGCAAGCTTTGAGATGGAATTTGGGAAATTCACCAAAATTGGTTCCATTGACAGAAAAGGGTTGCCGGCGCAGGGAAAATGTGTGAAAAAAATATTTTAAGATCGTGGTTGAGTTGTATAATAAATAATTATATCAAAGTGCACTCTTTAAAACAGATTGAGAAAGTGTTTTTAAGTGATCAACGAAGGATAGCTGAAGTTAAAAGTTAGTTTTGTTTTGTTTCCAAGCTCTAAAGTTTTTTAGAGTAATTCTAATGCAACTCTGTGCTGCTACTGTGCGCTATATTCACCTAAATGGGTTCCGTCATTTTTTCTTTTTCACCTAACCTTGCCTTCAGGTCTACAGTGGTAGAAGTGTTAACATCAAGTCAAGTAAAACAAGTGTAGACTTTTTAGTCGTGAAATAAAGCGGTGTGAATTAAGAAGTAAATAAAGACTTTTATTTAACAATTTAGTGATACGAACCCGATAGAAATAATCGAGCTATCGACAAATACGTAACAATATAAAATGACGTACAAGAAATGCTCAAGAAATTTTTCTTGTGAAACTTTCTTGATCGAGTATCGACCTCTCAAGAAATTTAGTACACTTTTTTAATACTATTTTTCAACGTTATGTGAACACATCAACACAGGTTTTGCCAAGAAACAAGGCATTATATTATTATTATTATTAACATTATCAACATGCGCCCTGTGCCCTAAGAAAACGTTGCACTTTTCATGTGATGTATGAAACAAAAATAATGCAACCCCTTGGTTATATTAAGGGCAGAAAATGCTGCCCTGTGGTCGGGAAGAGGGCGACATTTTTGTCAATAGAACAATCAACCATCAATCAACCCTGAAGAAATGTGTGCAATCTATGTGGAATAGAAAAAGCAAATTTGACAGCCCGATAAAAATGCAGAATAAGAGCGCTTTCACATTACTCGGTGCGGTATCGGATCGACATTTTTGGTTTTTACCGAAAGTATACCGAAACCTTACCGACCACATGTATTTCAATTGGCGCTTTCACATTAGTGTTGCATACATGAAATCGGAGCGGATTACCGCATTGCGGTAAGACCGGTCAGTAAAGCTCAAATTAGTAATGCAGTAACAGTATCGTTATAAAACAGCTGATCAACCAACCTTATGGGAAATAATGTATTTGATTAGTGATTCGCTAGTCGGTAACGCTATCGGTAACAACCAAATGAATTTTGGTTTTCAGCCGTAACGCTAACCAGCTGATCGATTGTTTGTTTCAGTTGTTCACTGTCATGGCCCAATAATAATATGGTCGTAGCAATCAAAAGAGAACACGCAATTAGCGTTAATACAAAATATGATAATTTCGCAACCTAAAAAACTAAAAGAAGAAGAGCGACTCTATTGCATGGCCACCTTTATTGGGCTATGATCACTGCTCAGCTGTTTACTGTTACTGCACCAATAATCGACCAAATTAATACCGATACTGTTACTATTATGGAAATAAAGTTAATGCATAACTAATTTAAGCTTAAAATTTGAGGAATTACTGCATAAATTTTTGCGGCGTAAGAAAAGAAGAGGAATAAAGTCAGTGAAAATCTCGTTTCGGCTATAAATTTCAGGGACCGTAACGGTTATAAGTGATATCCAAAAAGTTGATTTTTAACGATTATTTTCTGAGTTATATTTTTTGCTCAGAAAATAAAAGTTTTTTCTTGAGTTTTATTTTTTGATCAGAAAATAAAAGTTTTTTCTTGAGTTTTATTTTTCGATCAGAAAATAAAAGTTATTTATTGAGTTTTATTTTTCCATCAGAAAATAAAAGTTATTTTTTGAGTTTTATTTTTCGATCAGAAATAAGTTATTTTTTGAGTTTTATTTTTTTGCTCAGATAATAAAAGTTTATTTATAAATTTTACGTATTTATGTGACGCGAGCACATATATACTATTAAAAATGTAATTTTATGTATGTATGTGAGTAGGTACATAAATATGCAGCATTTAGAAACTCTGTAGGACAGAAATAAAGTTGTATGTGAAGCATTTACTTAAATCTAATAACTTTAAACGACCAATTCTTGTATATATATATATATATATATATGTGTATATATATATATATATATATATATATATATATATACAAGAATTGCTCGTTTAAAGTTATTAGATTTAAGTAAATGCTTCACATACAACAACTTTATTTCTGTCCTTCTATTCATTAAAAAGGGTCTTCATCTAAAGTGATAAACTGCTGGTAAATAGGGTAAAGTGATAAAATAATAATTGTGATAAATTATCTGTCAAAATTTGTATCAAAATATATTTAAGCGAAGTTCATCACTTTACCGAACGATTTTGTTGCGTAAATTTATAAATTTCGGTAAAATTCAAGTCTGACATATTGCCAGTTTTACTTTTTCAATTCAAAAGAAGAAATTGTGATTTCTTTCGGAATTTTAGCACGAATTATTTAAATAATTTCTACAAAAATGTCATATACATTTTTTATTTTATTTTATTTGGTTTTTTATTTATTAATCAAGTTGACATTGACAGCTGAAAAGGGTTTAAACAATTATTTACCAAGATGCGTTCATGTAAAAATGGGGATAAACTGGTAAATTTTAACAATTTATTACTTTATCACTTTAGAGGAAGACCAATAAAATCTATTACTACTCAAAAGTATCGAAAATATAGGTAGATAAACAAAGTATTAGGGGCATTTCAGTTATTACATCTGGGTCTGGGTCAAGATAAATTTTTACTGAAACAATCCGGCTCATAATGAAAATTGGCTGCACTTGAAAAGAACTAAAAAGAAGAAGAAACATATACAACATATACCCAGCAGTAAAAATCTGAAATGAATCCTTACGAATCACTGATGAAATTCATCATGAGGAGACATCAGTGAATATTTTCATATAAAGGCTGCTGCATTTTTTCAAATAAATGGTGTGCTTTCCTCATGCCTATATGACACCGTTCGGAGCCGGCATAAAACTGTCCAAAGGTAGGAAAAACAAAAGGAGCACACCTCGAATTGGGAGAGAAGCTCGGCCATAAAACTCGTCAGAGTTATAATAGCGCAAAAACAATTCTTCTGTACGTTGAAAAGAGACAAATACTCCCTCAAAAACAATTTGATTGACATTAAACTTCAAACTAAATGAAAATAACTGTTTCAAAAGTTATTTTTTGGAAATTTGAATTTAAATTACTGAAATAAATTATGAAACTCAAATGGCGGGATAGCTATGTATTCCATGTTATAAGGAGAAGCCAGTGCGCAGTATAATTTTTCTTCCGGACTTCTTTCCCCTTACGACCAAAGCAGAAGCTTACAAGAGGCAAATTTAAAATTTGTATTTCCATATATTTTTCATTTTAAATATAATTTATTTTATAGTTGTCAAATTGAAAAATTTGTCAGAAAAGCTGACGGATGTCAAAAAACTTACCGAAATACAAGCTGGCTCGTTGGTTTTTAACCGCCTAGATGGTATTTCGTTTGGTTTTTTCAATATAACTTGCTCGCTTGTACCAACGCAAAACGATAGTGATGAATATTCAACAAAGAATCATCAATGATCATTGAGCAGTGAAACAAATTTACTGTAGGGTATATGTATATATATGTATACATACACAAATGTCACTTTTCAGTTCTGCCAAATCAAAAAAGCACTGTGCTGCCAAATCAGCACGGAAAAAACAAATCGAACAGGGCGAATCAGAAATTGAACCAGCAATTTATCTGGTTTAATCGAGCTGAAATCTTTGTTGTTGCATTTACATGCAAAAATTTTTATCTGGGTTAGGATCACCGTATGTGAAACACGGCTATTGTGACGAATATAATCGGTTCAACTCACATTACTAATAATAGCTTTGTTCAATAACTCAAAGTTTTTAATTGCTTTTGCAAATAGTTACGAATTTCATGTTCAATAACCCAAAAAATTTGCAAAAGAGACCCAAATTGGTAGAGTAAGACTTCATTTTCATTTTCACTTGCAACTACTTGCAGCTTTAAAAAAAATAGAAGCTTCAAAAACATATGATCACAAAAATTGCAATTGGAAATATGCCAACATTTTAATCGCAAATTTCTAATTGCATATTAAATAAATTAGCGCAAAAAGGAATCTTGACGATGTTGTGGAATATCCAAAGTAGATTTTCGTCTTCCTAATTCAGTTATTTACATTCATTTTCAATTTCAAACATTTCAATTACAACCTAACCTAAAAATCAAATTGTGAAAACAGCGCATCAGCTGTTTACTTGCAAATGTTTACGATTTTGTGTTCAATAACTTTGGTTGATAATTTTCTCTTTTACTCGTTTTTCTCTTAATTTGTCACTGGTGCTCTTGTTGCAAGTAAGAGCGCTTTCACATTACTCGGTGCGGTATCGGATCGACATTTTTGGTTTTTACCGAAAGTATACCGAAACCTTACCGACCACATGTATTTCAATTGGCACTTTCACATTAGTGTTGCATACATGAAATCGGAGCGGATTAATTTCGGTATACCGCAACGCGGTAAGACCGGTCAGTAAAATTTGAGGAATTACTGCATACATTTTTGCGGCGTGATAAAAGAAGAAGAACAAAGTCAGTAAAAAACTCGTTTCGGCTATAAATGTAGCAAGTTATAATGTCTTCGTCTTCGCTAGAAGACATTATTGTTATTATTGAGTGATTTGTTGAAGTTAAACATTTTGTTTTACAAATTTCGATGTTTGTTTTCCTATTTTCTGCCGATTACACACCGAAAGTATTCCCACAAGTGTGAAAAACACAGCAACGCGGAATCGTTTCGGTAAGCTGAAAATACCGAGCAAAAAATGTCGATCCGATGTCGTACCGAGTAATGTGAAAAGGCCCTAAAGTTGTTGAACAAAGCTAGTGACTGAACACACCTCTAAGGAAACTGCCAGAATAAGAAGAAGAGACCAGATAATTTCCAGTGCACACTGGTCTCATTTGTATGGAGAGTGGGACAAAACTCAATTTCTTGGAAACGGATGGACCTACCGAAACCAAATTTGGCACATTGGTGTCCCACTATACGACTCATCTTTCAGAAAAATTAAAAGCATATATGTTGTAATCCACGCCCACCACTAACGCTAGTTTACAGCCAAAAAAAAATAAGAAAACCAGGAATGGGGGAGGATAGGAATTGACCTGCTGAGTTTGGAACTATTTTTTTTAATTTTTTGTATAGCTAGGTTTTTGAGATAATGGTAATTTTGTGTTTTTTTGTTATCACTTCATTCAAAAATTATTTTCTCTGGAGTTACAAATGCGATAAATGCAAGCAGTTTCTCGTTCGAAAGGCAATTAAAATACGCTTCAAACGACATACAACTTGTAGTGGTCTAGTAAAAACTCGCTGAGCGAAAGCTGGTCAAAGTCAAAATTTTGTGGATTTTTTGCGATTTTTGAAAAAATTTTGATTTTCAAATTAAGTTTTTATAAAAAGTTGTAAAAATCTGGAAAGTTTTATTACTTTAAAAATTTCCGCGTTTAATTGCAAAGACTTTAAGCGTAATATCACAGAGATCCGATAAATATTTTATTTTTGGCGATTTTTTTCTTGTGAAACAAAAAGGATATTTTGGGCGAAAAACTTGGTTAGGTGACTTAATTATGTGAAAACGACTTCATAGGTCAAAAGGACATTAAAAGAAAATATAGAGCTTCCAAAGACTAAACTAATGACATTTCGATTTTAAAAATCCGATGTCAAATAACAAAGTTACAATAAAAAAAATATTATTCCGCGATATTTCGCGGGATCAAAAAAAAAATTGTATGGAGAGTGGGACCGAACTCAATTATTAAGATTTTATCGAAAATAAAGTTTTATCGAAAACAGTCGATATAAATATGTACAAAAATCGTAAAAGGGAAACAATATTTTGTATAGACTAGTTACATTTAATATGATATTTTAAGAAAAAGGGAAAAAAAGGGAAAAATGTATAAACAGACTTCTTAAGAGAAGACTTGAACGAACTCAAATCTGCTTATAAGACCTGGTCCAGAGTGGTCCTTAATTGTTAAAAGTTAAATGAAAATGCTAATGCTTGAAAATTACGCTCATAGAAAAGCCAAGATTTCTTCATCTTGTATTTTGCTAAAAATAAATTGTTTTCATTGTTTCCTTTCGCTAAATCATGAAACATACGTTTTTCTTGCGTTTCCATAGTTATCCGCATTTTTTTTAACACTCAAACTTGAAATATCGCAAAAATCATAATACACTTAGTTACATAAACTTTTACCAGAAAAAATTTTTTTCAAATGTGTTGACTTTAAATGAGCCAAAGTAACATTTAATGATGGCTATTGCGTATAGAAGGAGGTTTTCCATAAAATTCAATATACTTCCCACGGAAATGCATGACAGAAGTTTCTTTTTCAAGCACCAACGTTTTTGACTTTTGTGTATGGGGGCTGACCAGTGTGCAGTGTTGGCAGAATTTTCCAGATTGCGTTTGACAGACTATATAAGGCGGCGAGCAGGCGCTCCGCAGTCAGTTGTAACTTAACCGTAGAAGTGTTAACATCAAGTCAAGTAAAACAAGTGTTTTTAGTCGTGAAATAAAGCGGTGTGAATTAAGAAGTAAATACAGACTTTTATTTAACAATTTAGCGATACGAACCCGATAGAAATAATCGAGCTAACGACAAATAATTATATTGTTAAATAAACGAAAAACATGGACGATAAAATCGTCGGGAACTGGAGGGAACATTTATTGCGTCTTTTTTTTGGATATACTCACAAAACCGTAGGTAACCGAATTCGGACTCGGATGAAAAGGCGCAAATTCTCAACTTCGATTATTTCCTTTCGATTATTTTCGACTAGAGAGAGAAAAGGTTAATCGAAAAAATAATCAAGAGGAAAAAACCGATATATTTTATTTGTTAACCGAAAGAAATTAACCGATTATAATCGTTTTTCCGGTTATTGTTGCCATTCCTAGTTTTCGCTTACATTATATTTTTAGTACCTACATTAGTTATTACCTTTTGTAAATCTATGGAGTCTACCAAGAAAGTAGGGAATTATAAAAGGATGCTCGTGTCGCGTGATTTGGAAACTAAAAATCTCCACGGACACTCTTGCTATAAAAATGAAGGTCTAGAGAAGAATTCGAGTGATAATGATAAAGAACTATCAAACGAAACTTCCGCCTATCCAAACAGTTCTTTCTCTAATGATGTGAAGTTGGAGTTCATTGAGCGTAAGTAATAAATATGAACATTTTTTGCTTTAAATATAAAATAACTTTCTTTTTGAAATTTTAGTTGGTCCACTGGATGCGGGATTTCACGCGTCAAATTCGTCGTCGATGCCTTCACAATCAGCTTCGTCAACGGTCTCAGAATTTGTAATGCCGTCTGAACAGCTCGAAAAGCCAATTCAACCTCAGGAAGAGACTGTAACAATCAGCAAAGAAGAAATTGCACAAAGCTTAATGAAATATGCCAAGAACGAGGAAAAACAAATTTCTGCAGGCGTTTTTACACTCAGTTCTAAAAGAAAGGGCAAAAGTCCGATTTGGAATGTGTTTTCAGATATAGTTAAAGATGATGGTAATATTGTGCCCAACAAGGTCTGTTGCCGCAAATGCAAAGCGGTAAAGGCGTTGTGTGCGAATAATATTACTGGAAATCTCTACAAACACAAGTGCTATATAAAATATAAAAAGGAACTTCTAGAGAAGGGTTTGAGTGAACTTGATAAAGAACTAATCTCTAAACAAGAAAGCACAAATAAATTAAAGGAGTTTACCAAAAGAGTGGAAGAAAAAATTGCTGCAGGTGATTTTACAATAAGTTCTAAAAGAAAGGGCAAACGTGTGATTTGGAATGTTTATTCACAGATAGCTAAAGATGGTAATATTATTGCCGACTTGTTGTATTGCCGGAACTGCAAAAGGGTGTTGGCGTCGAGTGCGAAAAATAAGAATATAACTCTTTACAATCACACTTGCTATAAAAAATATAAAAAGGCACTTCTAGAGAAGGGTTTGAGTGAACTTGATAAAGAACTAATCTCTAAACAAGAAAGCTCATATAAATTAAAGGAGTTTACCAAAAGAGTGGAAGAAAATATTGCTGCAGGTGTTTTTACACTCAGTTCTAAAAGAAAGGGCAAAAGTACGATTTGGAATATGTATTCACAGATAGCTAAAGATGGTAATATTATTGCCGACTTGTTGTATTGCCGGAACTGCAAAAGGGTGTTGGCGTCGGGTGCGAGAACTTATAGTGTAACTCTCTACAAACACCCTTGCTATATAAAATATAAAACGGAACTTCTAGAGAAGGGTTTGAGTGAACTTGATAAAGAACTATCAAATGAAACTGTTGTCTATCCAAACAGTTCTAGCGCTAATGTTGTGAAGCTGGAGTTCATTGAGCGTAAGTAATAAATACGTAAATTGTTTGCTTTAAAAATAAAATAATTTTTTTTTCGAAATTTTAGTGGATTCACCGGAAGAGGGATTTCCTGCGTCAAATTCGTCGTTGATGCCATCACCATCACCTTCGTCAACGGTATCAGAATTTGTAATGCCATCTGCACAGCATGAAAAGCCAACTGAACCTCAGGGAGGGACTGTAACAATCTCTGAACGGGAAAGCATATATACATTAAAGGAGTTTACCAAAAGAGTGGAAGAAAAAATTGCTGCAGGTGCTTTTACACTCAGTTCTAAAAGAAGGTGCAAAAGAGCGTTATGGAGTGTGTATTCACAGATAGCTAAAGATGGTAATATTATTGCCGACTTGTTATATTGCCGGAACTGCAAAAGGGTGTTGGCGTCGGGTGCGAAAAATAACAGTGGAACTCTGTACAATCACACTTGCTATAAAAAATATAAAAAGGAACTTCTAGAGAAAGGTTTGACTCAACTTGATAAAGAACTATCAAACGAAGCTTTTGTCTATCCAAACAGTTCTAGCGCTAATGATGTGGAGTTCATTAAGCGTAAGTAATACGTAAATATTTTGCTTTAAATATAAAATAATTTTTTTTTTTCGAAATTTTAGTCGATTCAGAGGAAGAGGGATTTCCTGCGTCAAATTCGTCGTTGATGCCATCACCATCACCTTCGTCAATGGTCTCAGAATTTGTAATGCCATCCGCACAGCATGAAAAGCCAACTGAACCTCAGGGAGGGACTGTAACAATCTCTGAACAGGAAAGCATATATACATTAAAGGAGTTTACCGAAAGAGTGGATGAAAAAATTGCTGCAGGTGTTTTTACACTCAGTTCTAAAAGAAAGGGCAAAAGTGCGATTTGGAATATGTATTCACAGATAGCTAAAGATGGTAATATTATTGCCGACTTGCTGTATTGCCAGAAATGCAAAAGGGTGTTGGAGTCGGGTGCGAAAAATAACAATGTAAATCTTTACAATCACACTTGCTATAAAAAATATAAAAAGGAACTTATAGAGAAGGGTTTGAGTGAACTTGATAAAGAACTATCAAACTAAACTTTTGTCTATCCAAACAGTTCTAGCGCTAATGATGTGGAGTTCATTAAGCGTAAGTAATACGTAAAAATTTTGCTTTAAATATAAAATAATTTTTTTTTTCGAAATTTTAGTCGATTCAGAGGAAGAGGGATTTCCTGTGTCAAATTTGTCGTTGATGCCATCACCATCACCTTCGTCAGCGGTCTCAGAAATGCCATCCGCACAGCTTGAAAAACCAACTGAACCTCGGAGAGACTAGCAATCTCTAAACAAGAAAGCACGCATAAATTAAGGGAGTTTACTAAAAGAGTGGAAGAAAAAATTGCTGCAGGTGCTTTTACACTCAGTTCTAAAAGAAGGTGCAAAAGAGAGATATGGAGTGTGTTTTCGCATAAATTAAAGGTGTTTACCAAGGAAGTGGAAAAAAAAATTTCTGCAGGTGTTTTCACACTTAGCTCTATAAGAAAGAGTAAAGGTGCGATTTGGATTATGTTTTCACAGATAGTTAAAGATGATGGCAATATTTTAGCCGACTTGGTCTGTTGTCGGAATTGCAAAAGAGTATATGTATCGCGTGCTTCTAATCTCAGCAGACACATTTGCTACCAAAACTATAAAAGGGAATGTTACGATAAGAAAATACGTGACGATGATAAAAAATTATCTACACAAAGTGTTTCCAGTTCAAATACTTCCAAACCTAACGTGGTAGAGGAGGATTTCATTAAGGTCCCAACAGAAGCGATACGATACAGCCCACACAGTAAAATCGTGCATGACGCGATACGAAAATAGTTTGAATCACGAATCAAAGGGTATTTTTGGTTTTTTTTTGTGATTTTCCATTTTTTTACGCAAAAAAATTGCAGAAGAGAGGAAAATGAGAGAGCAAAGTGATGTTTATTTTTGTGAGAGGCTGCAAAATTCTGCTGGACAAATTTTTTCCATCACATTTGTCCAGCAGCAAAACAGCTGATGAAAAAACATATGTTTGTAATTTGCGAAAGTTGCAAAATTGAAATTCAAAATTAAAAAAGTTAAATATGGACGAATTAATTATGAAAGATGCAAATAAATAACATTTTATTATGTCTGCATCTGTACTTGAGCTAAATTTTGGATGAAAACAGCAGCATTGTATGTTTATTGACTAATGTAGGAAGTCCGCCTACTCTCTGCTAACTTATATGTATGTATGTAAGTCAATATGCAATGCCAGCAGGCAGTCGAAACTCCACATTTATATACATACATACGAATGCAACTATTATTAAAAGTATTTGGAATTAATTTGTGTTATTAAAATTACAAAATTGCATGTTCCATTAAATATATAGCAATCATGCTTACCCTTCTCTTTCCATTTTTTAAAGCAAAAATTGCAGACACAAATTTTTTGTTGCCAATTATTCAAACAAACTGCACGGTTGATGTGTCAAACGAACGTTTGACTTTTGCAGGTGTTGCCACAAACACGCAAAGAACGTGCTACTTGCAACACTGCGGTTCTGATTGCCGTCGCGAACGTACCCTTTATTTCTTTATTATAAATGTACTAGCTGACCCGGCAAACTTCGTTCTGCCCAAAAAAAATTTTTTTATTAATTTCATTTCAAAAGTTGTTATTACACCGGTATTATTTTTAATAGAAAATTAACGATTTTTCACTACTACTACAACTTCAAAAATATATAATTTTAGTATTCAGTTTAAGGGTGCACGATACACAACATTTTTAGTTTTCTGTTCCGGATATTTATTTTCACTGAGTAAGTAAGAAGATTAATATAGTATACCTCAATAATGGTTTTCAGGCCCCTCCTCCAACCCTTTTAGATATATTCAGCCTCAAAAGTTTAGTACGTATGGGAGGTGCATCATTTTTCGATAAATCTTTTTTTTTTTTGGGTGAACATGGTATTGATATCGTATATCTGCATAGTGATTTCTATGTACATGCCATTAACGCTTTTAAGGATATTTAGCCTTAAAAATTAAGAACGCATGGGAGGTGCCACGCCCCCTTTTCCCAAAACTACTGTTTTTTTCATAAGCATGATATTGATATCGTTAATCTCCTGATCAATTTTCAGGTCCCAACCTTAAACGCTTTTATAGATATTCAGCTTGAAAAATTAAGTTTGTATGGGAGGTGCCACGCCCCCTTTTCCGATAACCTACACTTTTATGCGCAAAAATTGTTTTGATATCATATAGCTCTGTACCAATTTCCAGGTCTCTGACTTAAATCCTTTTAAAGATATCCAGCTTAAAAAATTAAGTGTTGTTGGGAAGTGCCACGCCCCCTTTTCGTATAACTACTATTATTTTGCGTTAATATGGAATTGTTATCGTTTATCTCCACACCAATTTCCAAGCCCCTAGAGTAAACAATTTTAGAGATATTCAGCATGAAAAATTAAGTTTTTATGGGAGGTGCCATGCCCCTTTTTCCGATAACCCCCACTTTTATGCGTGGGAATGGTTTTGATATCATTTAGCTCTATACCAGTTTTCAGCTCCCTACCTTAAACTGGTTTAGAGATAATCAGCTTTAAAAATTAAGGTTGTATGGGAGGCGCCACGCCCCCTTTTCTGATAACCCCCACCTTTCTGAGGGAGAAGGGGTTTGATATCACCTACCTCTATACTAATTTTCAGCTCCTTACCTTAAACTGTTTTAGAGACAGTCAGCTTTGAAAAGTAAGGTTGTATGGGAGGTGCCACGCCCCCTTTTCTGAAAACCCCCAATTTTCTGAGTGAGAAGGGTTTTGCTATCACCTACCTCTATACCAATTTTCAGCTCCCTACCTTAAACTGTTTTAGAGATAATCAGCTTTAAAAATTAAGGTTGTATGGGAGGTGCCACGCCCCCTTTTCTGATAACCCCCACTTTTCTGAGTGAGAAGGGGTTTGATATCACCTACCTCTATACTAATTTTCAGCTCCTTACCTTAAACTGTTTTAGAGATAGTCAGCTTTAAAAAGTAAGGTTTTATGGGAGGTGCCACGCCCGCTTTTCTGAAAACCCCCAATTTTCTGAGTGAGAAGGGTTTTGCTATCACCTACCTCTATACCAATTTTCAGCTCCCTAACTTAAACTGTTTTAGAGATAATCAGCTTTAAAAATTAAGGTTGTATGGGAGGTGCCACGCCCCCTTTTCTGATAACCCCCACTTTTCTGACTGAGAAGGGGTTTGATATCACCTACCCCTATACCAATTTTCAGCTCCTTACCTTAAACTGTTTTAGAGATAATCAGCTTTAAAAATTAAGGTTGTATGGAGGTGCCACGCCCCCTTTTCTGAAAACCCCCAATTTTATGAGTGAGAAGGGTTTTGCTATCACCTACCTCTATACCAATTTTCAGCTCCCTACCTTAAACTGTTTTAGAGATAATCAGCTTTAAAAATTAAGGTTGTATGGGAGGTGCCACGCCCCCTTTTCTGACTGAGAAGGGGTTTGATATCACCTACCTCTATACCAATTTTCAGCTCTTTACCTTAAACTGTTTTAGAGATAATCAGCTTTAAAAATTAAGGTTGTATGGGAGGTGCCACGCCCCCTTTTCTGAAAACCCCCAATTTTCTGAGTGAGAAGGGTTTTGCTATCACCTACCTCTATACCAATTTTCAGCTCCCTACCTTAAACTGTTTTAAAGATAATCAGCTTTAAAAATTAAGGTTGTATGGGAGGTGCCACGCCCCCCTAACATTTTTTAATGTTTTCTTCGACTAAACCTTCGCGGGGTAACAACAAACAAACCCCCCTAAGGAAGTATTTTATTTGGTTCAGCCGTTTTCAAGTTTTAGCGTTTCAATTAAATACCAAATCATTTTTATATATATATAGATTTTGCATATGATTCATCAAGTTTTAGCGATGAACATAGCAATGAAGTACTCGAGTAATTAAGAAATAAAAGAAAAATAATTTTAGTTGAAATATATACATATGTATGTATGTGTGTACACAAATATTTAATAAATTAGGTTTCTCCTCAATCTCTCTTAGAGGTGGTGCCAAGGCATTCAATTTAATGGTGATTGCTTCTCAATGTTGTAAAAAATTAGTTGGAATCGTACCACATTGAAAACCTTTGGGTCGGCTTCGGTATGTGCGCTCAACGAATTTATTTTTAAACTAGTGGGAATTTTTCAATGAAACTAGCAGGAAATATTCTGCTGATGTTAGTTATGTTAATTTTAACACCCGTAATATAATTTTAAAAACAAAAATGCATACATACTAAATTTTTTTCGAGTGACCGTCGACGTCGACTTAAGCTCAAATTATAGCCCCGACACATAGCATACGTCAATCCGTCTACATCGACGTATGTGACTGACAGCTCAGTAAAATGTTGGCATTTAAACGTACGTCGTCACACGTACGACGGATCCGTCGCCGCAACGTACCGAAGTTGCCCAAAAGTCAACTTTTGGTATACGTCAGTCCGTCGCTATGTCAGCTGATTGCTTTTGATTGTTAACCTTTAGCTACTCTTGAATTTCACTTTTTTTGCAATTTGCTTTTCGAGTTTTTTCTCATTTGTATAACATTCCTCCATAAAACAAAATGGTCAAGAATTATCAGGAGATGTGAAGTTACTGAAAACTGATTTTCAATAGGGCAACTTAAAAGAGAAATTACAAAATATTCTAAAGAGTTAAATTTTTTCCACCACCTCTGTAGTCAAAGGTTAATCAAACAGCTGATTTGTGTATATCCGCCAACGTTTCCTATGTGGCGACCTCTCCGTCAAGTACGTGAGCTGTCAGTCACATACGTCGACGTAGACGGATTGACGTATGCTATGTGACGGGCCTATTAGTTATGCAGTAACAGTATCGTTATAAAACAGATGATCAACCAACCTTATGGGAAACAATGTATTTGATTAGTGATTCGCTAGTCGGTAACGCTATCGGTAACAACCAAATGAATTTTGGTTTTCAGCCGTAACGCTAACCAGCTGATCGATTGTTTGTTTCAGTTGTTCACTGTCATGGCCCAATAATAATATGGTCGTAGCAATCAAAAGAGAACACGCAATTAGCGTTAATACAAAATATGATAATTTCGCAACCTAAAAAACTAAAAGAAGAAGAGCGACTCTATTGCATGGCCACCTTTATTGGGCTATGATCACTGCTCAGTTGTTTACTGTTACTTATCAATAATCGACCAAATTAATACCGATACTGTTACTGTTATGGAAATAAAGTTAACGCATAACTAATTGAACCCTTAAGCTGGCCAGATCGGTGTTATTGAGAGCAATGCAGTAGTTAATGACGTCACTGCTGAAGAAAATTTATGCAATAGCCTTCGCGGTGAGCTTGCTGCTGTTCGCGCTCAAGTTGAGCCATGGGTAATGGCGCAATTTTTTTGGCGCTGATACAATAACTCCAGCGCCACTCGTGGCGCCAACTCACGGTACTGGCGCAATAACACCTTTAGCGCAATTTTCATGGAATAATCGATAAATAAAATTTTTTCGCTTGTTACTGTTCACCATCCCCGTTTTATTTCTTTTGGTGCAATTCTGCTTACATATACGAGGGCACAATTAATTTAAATTTTCATAATAATTTGGAAACATATTCCGTATATTTGTGAAAATATGCTGGAAATTAGAGTCACATAGATCACTATCAAGCATACATAATTGTGACGGTGTCATACGTATACATATACTATGGTGCTGTTATTGGCGTTGTGGTTGCGGAATTTTACACTAGCGCTATATTGGTGCTGGTGTTAGCGCACGAAATTGAGTCGGTTTTATATTACAAAATTGAGTTGGCGCAATATTGAGTTGGCGCTATATTGGGTTGGCGCTATATTGAGTTGGCGCATTTCCCAAATCGGAGTTAGCGCAATAACGCCAGGGTTGGTGTTAGCGCAATTGCGCCGCGCAGCGCAGTGTTACCCATGCCTACGCTCAACTCAGTGCTATCGAAAGCAGCGTAGTAGCTACAGACATCATAATCAACGGCATTCCGCAAGCTGACGATGAGAACCTGTCTGAGATTTTCACAAAAATATGCAGCGCGGTTCAGCTGAAAACACCGCCTCTGCGAGATGCGTTCAGAATATCCAGATCAAAAGGGAAAACGCAAAAAAGCAACAAAAACAATCATGCGCCCATTGTCATCAAACTTGTTTCCTCACACGATCGCACTCAACTACAGAAATCTATTGCCACTCTATGCAAACAAAGAAAAAGGTCTCTCGCGCTCTCTGACATCAATATACCAGGTTACGGGAATGTGTATGTGCATGAAAGTTTGCCAAAAGCGCTGCGTGAAGTGATGTCGTTCGCCTCTGACCTACGAAGAAAAAAGCTATTGGCATCTGCGTTCTCTATCAGAGGCAAGGTATTCATCAAGCTAAATATAAACGATAAGCCCCACGCAGTGTATACACCCGCTGATGTGAATACTCTTATAAGCACAAAAAAAAAAATAAATAACATAAGCGCCTCTTTTGTTAATTTACTCTTTTATTGTTCAAAATATTTGTATTTGTAATTAAGTTAATTATGCCCCTCTTAATTCTCAACTGTGCTCTCCCTATCTACTATTTCCACCTTCAACCAAGGCTTATCCAATACAGGTTAAGTTACTTGCGTTTGCTTTATCTTGTTTCTTCTTTAAAAATGTCAATGTGAAAGAGGAGAGAAATGAATTTCAATGTAAAATTTTTCCCAATTCGTTTTGTCTGACATTCACACTTTTTAGTATACATACACAATTCCAATCAGCTTATCTACTACGATATCCTTCTTTAGATAATTCTTGCCTTCAACTCTCACCCTACTCTCTTTCCTCATCTTATTATTTGATCACTTCTTTTGCCTTTTCTGTCTGTACATGTTTATGCCACTACAAGTTTTTTATTATATATTCGACTGTAATAAACCTAAGATTGTTATTTTTAAGCCTCTCTTTTAATCAATTTGCTTCTTATCCTCAATTACCGCTCTTCCCCTCTAATCAATCTTCTCACTTTGTTATTTTTCTCTGTTTTTGTTTACCCAGCTGTTTGCTATATTGTTATAATGCAGTGATGCCCAATGGGGCTGCTAGGGGCTGCTACTTGTTCATTATCGTATGTGGCTCCTTGTTTGGTAAAAAGTGCTTGCTGAAAAGTGCAATGTATTCGACATATATGTATTGTGATTGTTTTAAATCCTAACAGGTGCTTACGTTCCCTTGACAATGACAGCACGTTTAATATGATACGCATACTAGGTAGGCAAAAATCTGGATTAAAGATATGCCATCTCAACGCTCAAAGCTTGCCAGCTAAAATAGATGAGTTCAGATACATCTTTGAAAGCTCTGGCATTGATGTTGTGTGTGTTTCTGAGACATGGTTCTCTGCGTGGCATAGTGATGATTTATTTTGTGTTGATGGGTATAAAATCTTTCGCCAAGATAGAATAGGGCATGGTGGTGGTGTTGCTATGTTTGTCAAGTCAACATTGTCCTGCAAAGTTAAATGTTCATCTTAGCCCAATAGCTTAGTTGAACATATATTTGTTGAAATCACGTCTAGCGACTCTAAAATTCTTGTTGGTTGCGTTTATCGACCACACAAACACATAGCGTGTGACCAATTCTTTGATTCCATTCGAGATATCTGTCTTAGTTACAATGACATTATAATAGGTGGTGATTTCAATAGTGACCTGCTCACTGAAAACTCGTTTTCATTGGCAATGCAAAATTTATGTCTTCTTCCGGTAAATACTACGACACCCACGCACTACACCCAAACTAGCAGCACGCTCCTGGACATTTTCTTTGTAAGTGACACGTCTAAATCTCTCATTTTTGATCAGCTCTCAGTTCCAAGTTTCTCTAAGCACGACCTGATCTTTCTAACGTTTGATTTTAACCCAACTCGTGAGCCGGTATTTTATTCATATCGTGATTTCATGCACATCAACTATGAGAGACTTGAAGAAGCTGTTGATGATATACCTTGGGATAGAGTATACAACATGGTATCTTCTGATGAACAGATAAATTTCCTTCAGGTAAATATAAGTAATCTTTTTTATGAGCATGTACCGCTCGTAACTAGATCAAGCAGTGCCCGGAAGCGAGCATGGTTCAATAATGCCATAAAAAGCATGATCCAGAGGCGCAACAAAGCACACCGCCAGTGAAAACGGTTCAAATGTATGGCAACCTACAGCACATTTAAGCATCTTCGCAAGGAAACAAATAGAGCCATTAAACATCAAAAACTCTTATACTACGAACATAAATTTAGCGTAGCAATAGGTTCTAGAAAAACATGGAGTTGTATTCGAGAGATAGGTATTGGAAGCAAAGGAAATCATGATTATGAAAACATAAATGTAAATGAGCTGAATGAAAAATTTGTACAATTCTCTGATCGTGACAGTACTATTTGTTGCGAAAGTTATAGTAAAAATGTGAATCGAGAATTTCCTTGTTTCACATTCAGAAATATCGACGATTACAAAGTTGTTTGTGCCGTGCTCAGTGTTAAATCAAATGCTATGGGCTTAGACGGAGTGCACCCTAAATTTTTTAAATGCTTACTGCCTAAAATCTTACCGTATATAACGTACGCATTTAACACAATATTAACTACCTCTGTTTTTCCCCATTGTTGGAAATCGGCTAAAATTATCCCAGTTAAGAAAACTAATGGAGATTTTAGACCCATTGCAATATTACCCTTTCTGTCCAAAGTACTTGAGCGCATACTGCATGACCAGATTAACACATTTCTGAGTCGAAACCGGCTGATAAACGAGTTGCAATCCGGTTTCAGATCCAACAAAAGTTGTACCACGGCGCTAGTGAAAGTTTCGGACGATATCAGACTCAACATAGACAACAATCGCGTAACCCTATTGACACTCCTGGACCATTCTAAAGCATTTGATACCGTTAGTCATGAACTTCTTGCCTTGAAACTCCGCAATTTGTTTAATTTCTCAACAGCAGCAACGAATCTAATAAAAACCTACCTCTGTGATCGCTCGCAAGCTGTGAGCGTTGGAGAAATTTTGTCTTCCCAACTGCCCGTAACCAAAGGTGTCCCCCAAGGTTCGATTCTTGGCCCTCTGTTATTTGTGTTATATATAAATGACCTTCATAACGTATTAAATTATTGTGATGTACACGTTTATGCAGACGATGTCCAATTATATGTCAGTTGCCCTTTGGAATCGGTCAATACCTACATTAAAAATCTCAGTTCTGATCTAGATCGTGTTAACAAGTGGGCCTGCGACAATGGGTTACTTCTAAATCCAAGTAAATCACAATGTATCGTGATTTATAAGAAGAATTTTAAACTTGATGATTGCAGCATAGTGAAACTAAACAACAACGTCATAAATTTTGTGGACACTGCCAATAACCTGGGAATTACCTTCAACAGAACCCTGTCGTGGAACAATCACATCTTCTGTGCAATAGGGAAGGTACATGGCATGCTCCGTTCTTTATGGGCTGTACAACATTCTACCCCAGTGAAAATTCGACTTTTGTTAGCTAAGGCTTTTTTATATTACCTACCTTGTTATATGGATGTGAACTGTTTGCCAATTGTGATAGTATTTGTCGTAAAAAACTTAATGTCCTCTACAACAATATTGCCAGATACGTCTATCGTGTGAAACGCCATGAACACATATCTATATTTTCCACACAAATACTCAATATAAAACTTGATGACCTATTAAACTTAAAGTGCCTAATGCTCCTACACAAGGTAGTATACACTCGTGAGCCCATATATCTGATGGAACGTATTCAGTTTATGAAATCGTCCCGATCACTTAACCTGCTTAGTATGAAATATTGTTGTCTTATATCTGAGCGCCAGTTCTTTGTTCATGCTGTTCGTCTTTGGAACGTGTTATGGATACGCGTTGACCTCGATTACGATCTACAATCGAGTGGAACAGCAATGCATGGCGGTCGGCATGATCTCGGGTTGCACTGTGGCTAGTCATTGTCGGCTGGGCGGGGTTCTTGCCTACATTGCTGTCCTGCGCCATAAACAGAAAAAATTCATATCATGCCTTTTCAAACCAAAACGAGTAAAATCAAACGAAAACAACATCCGGTTTGGCCGGATGCCACGGACGGGCCGTTGAAAAATTCAAAAGATAACCCGGAAAAATCAAATTCAAAAGGCCAGACGTCAGTTAAATTTAAATAAATACGAACCGAGGGAAAATGTCGTTAAACTTTGAATAGGAATTTTGAATGTACGTTAAAGTCAGACGAACGTTGGCAAAGCAACTAAACCAAAATTTAAGTCGGACGGAAATACTGACATCAACGGAAAAATTTTAAAATAGATAAGCGGGCGTTAAATTTAAATAATCGCGGACGGAAGAGAAAAGATTTAAAAATTTAAATTTGAACGTACGTTGAAGTCGATGTGCATTAGAGTTGGATAAACATTATCAAAAGAACTGTCAGTTAATTTAAATTTGAATATATATATCGCGAGAGAAAAAAAATCGTTAACTTTGATTTTAAATCTGAATCAACCGGAACGACCGGTTATTAACGGGCACCTGAAAATACAAAAAAAAGCTGAAATTTAAAATATATGAGCAATCAAAAAAGAATTAAAGGCCGAACTCACAAGGGGGTGGCGTTGCTGATGTTGTTGCAGCGCCGGTGCGTTTTTGTCCCACCCTAATCCATGGTTACTGTCGCACCCGAATACCAGTAACCCCTTACCTGTGGTGCGCCGCTGGTGTTGTTGCAGCGCTGGTGCTTTTCGACCCACCCTCATCCATGGCAATCGGTGCATCTTAAATTCGATGACCCCGTACCTGAAATCCCTATGCCTTTTTAAATAAGGGTAGTCAACATTCCCATTTTAAATTTATAATATTTATTTACAATTCATTTTGGTGAAATTCATAGAAAGATAGGTTCTTAAGGTCTATATACATATGTATATCCTAACACTATAATTATTGTAATAATTTCATACAGGAGTCAAGTTTACTAACATTAGGTTAGTTTTACTAGTGCGAGGAGAAAGCAAAAGGAACTGTAAGGATTATATAAGTATATAGCACGCAAGTATAATAAAAAAAAAGGATCGAGGAGGTAAGTGATGGGAACTTTTCGGTTATCGTTTTATATCAATTCATTATTGGCCAATATGTATATATTATTTACAATATTTATTTTACTAGGTTTCGTGGTTAACGTTGGGTTATAATTCCCTAAACTACTCTTCTCCCTCCCCCTCTTTGTTAACGGTTATTATTTTTTTTTTTTTTTTTTTTTATATAACGTGTACGTTGGCTAACGTATATATATATATTTAAGTACAACGCACATATGTAGCCATCCACGCTATCTTCCTTTCATTTCCCTTCTTCCTCTTACATGTATATTCCTTAATTTATCTGATCCGTCTTAATTTTAAATATTCAAACTTTTCCCCCTTTGTTACACTACCTTTTCCAATATAATTCGTGTTTTTTTTTTTTTTGTTAATACGCAAATCCCAATATTATTTATAAAATTGACAATAATTTTGACGCAGCTTTTAAGCGATTTAATTGAGGCAAAATGTTTGATATTACAACTTCAATGTATGCAATTAGTGTATCAATTGCAATGCGCGTATGTATGTATGCACCTGCATGCGTGTCTAGACTTGATTACTTCACAATTTTTCAAAACCTCAAAAAAAACTATTATTTGCAAAAGAAAACGTGGTTCAATCAAAATTCCGATATCATAAGTACACGCTTTCATACATACATACACGTTGTGGTGTGAATTTAGTTGATACAATTAATTGGGATTTTTTTTTTTTTCTGTTACGTATTTTAATATTAGTAAGTTGAACAACTAAATTAATTAACCGGTATTTAGAAAGCCATTCACACATACACGTATATATTACTGTAAGTGGGCACCAAAGCAAAAGAAAGGAAATGCGAGCTTATTTGGAAGCATTAACGTATAATCCGATTTATATTGTCCCACACTCGTAACACATATATGTATATGCGTATGCGGATTTAAGGACACATTAGCTACTAAACTATCGCCATACATATGTACACAAAATGTTTGGAAAAAAAAATTTTACATCCCTTTTGGACTCACCACCCGTTGCGGTGCACCTTTGGTGGTGGTGTCACCGATTTGCCGCTTGTTGTTGTTGCACCAAATCCAATTTGCTGTTGTTGTTGCGGTGGCAAAATTTTACGCCGTTTGTTGTTGTTGCGCCAAATCCAATTTGCTGTTGTTGTCGCGGTGCCAAACATACGTCAACTTGCTGTTGTTGGTGTGGTGGCGCTTAATATTGATATTGTTGTTGTTGTTACAGGTACTATTGCTAGTCTTGTTATCGTGGTGGCAACATGTGTACGTTTCATTCGCCTTTTGTTGGTGTTGTGGTGGCACGTATCTTGCGCCTGGCTGTTGTATTGATTGTACACCGGCTGTGACGATTGCCGCTATTATTGCTGTGCGCCATAAGTGGCACTGGTTGTTGTCGTTGCAGTTTAGCTTGTACACCACACGAGGCACTTATTACTGTTGTTGCGGTTGTGGCACCGTTGGTGTTGATGCGGTGGCATTTAAGTTGTGCTTACCAGTTGTTGTTATGGTCGCCGGTTTGTTGGTGGTATTGTGGTGCCCAAATTTTCGCTGATTGCTGTCGTTGGCTGTTGGTTGTTGTCGTGGCAAACCTAATCCGTCTCGTCGTTAATCAATTTTGTTGTAGCAATTCTGGACATTAGGCATGGGTAACACTGCGCTACGCCGAGATATTGTGGTAGCGCTAACCCTGGCGGTGTTGCGCTAACTCCGATTTGGAAAATGCGTCAGCTCATTATTGTGCACTTTTTGTTGTCTTTATCAATTTTTCACTTTTCGTGCGCAAGTACATCACCTCGTGCGATAATATAATTGAGTATAACTATGCGCACATTTCCACATACAGTATCTACATAATTTGCGCGAACACACTCAAATCTAACGATTACAGTACCAAAAGTAAATTCGTGCTAAGCTAAATGTTTCATTAAAATTGACCGCAGCTATTTTCTTTTAAATTTATGTCAAATTCACGCAGCGCGGTCAATCCTCTGCATAACACAACCGCAACCATAAATTAACCGCCATTGACTCTCATGACCGCACTTCTCAGACGACTATCTCCAACTCTGGCCACTGCTGTACTCAAATTTTTCTTTTTATTAGAAGTTATGTATGTATGTACCTCATTTTCTACACAGTTTTGCAGAATGTGCAAACGCAATGTACCAAGTACAAAGTATGTGTTGCGATGTTTTTTTATTTTATTTTATTATTTTTTTTTTTTGCAATCTTAATCTGTGTTTGTTAATGTCTCACCTCACCAAAAACGCTTTTCAATAGTATTTTTTTTTTAATAAGAACTCAGAACAGCAAAAATACACTTTTCCACAAAATAAAAATCTTAAGCGGCGTTTTAATTTCAAATATTTTATAAAATTTTTTTTTTTTTCGAAATATTAAAATTTATTAATTTCAGAACTGCTTTGCTTTTCGCGTACCATCCGCGATCGCGGCTCAATATCCACCATCTCCTATCTTCCAACCTCTAATCAAGCGTGCCTAGCTAGACGCTCACTTCCCCTTTTTCTGTATTTGTTTGGAAGGGTCCCGTTTCCTATCGTATAACAATGTAGTGACGTATAACAATGTAGTGACGTGTGCATAATAGTGGCGTGACTTTACGGTTACCCGAATGTCTATATCATGATGTGACGCTAGCAATGATACAAGCGAGATGGAATGCGGTTGCCATGACACACAAAAAAAAATTTACCAAAACTTTCGGGATAAAATACCTCAAGCATTTTTCCCATGAACTATCTCAAAAAAAGTCGATTGTATTCGTGCCCTAGTAAATTTTGCTACGGTAAAATTCTATTAGTGTGCGTTGGGAATATTAATAGACATTGTTGTCCTACGCTCAAATTACGAAATTGGTAAGAGACAGGAAAATCTGGTTGATGAAACAATAGTACATGACTAATTAATTAATTTTCTGAGAACTATGTAAAATTTAAAATTGCACAGAGCGCATGAGAATAGTTTATAATATGTACATCTGAAAGTACCAAGTCACCGAATAACCATGTGTTACGTATTTTCACAGTACGAAGTGTTCGTGGCAACCCTGGAAGACCCAGTTTGTCCATCACCAATACATGTGCATCTTCCGCCATTGGAACGATTGTGAAGATTCGGAGGGGAAATTTGAGTTAAGCTTTCCCCATGAAAGGCCTACTTTTAGAGGTTGGCTCGAAAGCTTGCCTATTTGCAAATAAAAAAAATTTACGTGCAATCTATATAGATTGAGATCTGGAAATTACAGCAAAACCATATAACCATCTAGAAGAATAAAAAGAAATCAATGTAAATTTCGGATACAATCACTTTTTTAAAATTTGTTTAGACTCTTAGTTTAGGAAGAAAAGAATTAATTACAGGATTTAAAAAAAAGAAAAACAAAATGTTACAATTGAAATATCTGGTGACTGAATAGGAAAATAAAAATCGTTATTTTTGCTAGAACACCATAATTGGTAAATGAAATTACTCGAACAGGAAAGTTACTGACGGCTAAGAAAAAAAAATTGTAAGCTGTTCTATCGAAACCACCCCTATAATACAACCTCATTCTCCTTCACATGCGACCAAGGCTAATTTATAGAAGGTTAACCTACTAAACAGCTGATTGCAAACTCTTTCCTATTTTTTTTTCTTCTTTTTTTTTCTTCATATTGTGGTGCTTATGTCAAACTTATGTCAATTTTGATCTTGCCGCAATATGATTTCTACAACGACGGGCTATGATTTTGACAGAAGCATCACAGAATACACAACCAATTTACATGGAGTGTGTATGTATGTATGTCCGTATATAGTACTGCAAACCCCTTCTATAATTGAGCCATGCATGCGACGACCTTTCATGTTTGGCCACGCGTCAACCATTCTTCTTCACCATGTCAGCACGTCGGCCATTATTAATTGGAAGTTATTGGAAACTACTAAGAAAGAAGCTACTGAAATAGTGGTACTGCCACACAGACGGAATTGAGCAACCGAAATTAACCCGCTTATGATCGATATCAGGATTGATATCGATAGCAAACCATAACAGGCCTGCTTCGCTTCGAAGACCTGACGAGGGAGCGAACAGGAAAAATGGTTTGCCTGTAAGGTTGTCGCGAGAATACTCAACTGTTAACTACGTGGGGCACGACTCACCCCTAGATAAGAGTCTCAAATTCTACCACAGCTAACCGGGCAACAGAGGCTCCATCAGGTGATACCAAAAAAAAACGTATGCTATATGAACGTGTCCAATCTAGTAATGTATGTAAATCCGAGATTAATTGAAAGTCAGGTATAAAAAAAAATTCATTTGGAAAAAAAACCGTAATGCGTAAGTCTGGTGTTGCGGTGGTTCTCTATTGGCTTAGGCCAGAGAAGCCTACCCCCCCTAGGAGCCCTCCTCCTAGGTGCCGATCTTGGTCGGTCTTAACAACCTGTCCCCCCGGCTGATCCAACCCCGCACGCTGGACCCAGGACAGGCGGTCTTGAAAAAGACCCTTGGTCCGCTGGTTTCTCGCCCCCCGGAATGGGCTTTACGAAAAAAAATTAAATTATTTTGTTTCCTATTTTAAGGCTTCGCGGCCTTAGACATTTTTTTACAGGAGAACGCGTCTAAACTCCGAATACATCCACCCTATCAGCTGGTCTATGGTCCCTAACCTCGCGAAGCTGGACAAAAATAAACTTTAACAGGAAAATCATCAGAACTCCGTTTGAATAGACATTTTTATATTGGAGAACTCGTCAAAACTCCGTAAGGTTAGGCATTTGATATTGGAGAACTCGCCAAAACTCCATAAAACTAGACATTTTAATTTGGGAGAACTCGTCAAAACTCCGTATAAGCAGACCAATTGGAATATGGACTGCTAGATGGTCCACGGTTCCCGATGGGAGCGCTTGTGATCCACCTATTATTATAACTGCTCGGGGAGAATACTGGGCGAATTGTCCCCGACCGCCAAGACGCCCAGCGGAGCCTTATTGAGGACGAATATCAGAAGCATGGAATCGTCCTATTAATCTCCCTGTTAAGTCTTCTAAGTCATACAGTGCATTGCCCACTTTTCCACGCACTCGACACTTAATATATTTTGGCAGGAATTTCGCGTTTATGCCCTGTTTGAAGTTGCTCAAGGCAAAATTTCTTCGAAACACTTCTTGACCTTCCCTATAGTTCACAAGCCTAGAGCGCTTATTGTAAACCTGCTTGACTCTATCATTTGCCTGCGCTAAGTTTTTACGGATTTGTTCGTGGATTCCTGTTAACCTATCAGCCCTACTCACTATCGGTACGCAATCTTCTTTAAGGCTATCCAATTTTTCTAATAACTTATACGCGGATGCGTGTTGGACCATATTCTGACCATATAATGCAAAGTACGGAGAGCACTGAATTGATGTATGAAAATCGCTTCTTAGAACTGCTAAAATTTCGGGTATATGTTTGTCCCAGTCCGTATGATCCTGCTTATCTTTTAGGAAAATTCTTATCTTGGATACTATCTCTCTATTCACGCGTTCGGACGCATTAGCTTGTGGGGAATACACTCCTGTCCTAACATGCGTCACACCGTACTTCTCAAAGAACGCTTTCATTTCTTTTGAGATGAATTGTTTCCCATTATCGCTGTGGATATATTCTGGGACCCCTATGGCTGGAAAAATCTCTGTACTGAAGTAGTTCATTACATTGATAGTTGTCGCTCTCTGCATTGGCTTCAGCCACACATACTTTGAAAAATGGTCTAAAATAATAAAAAGAAACTGGTTCCTACGTTTGGATCTCGGATAAGGTCCTAAGAAGTCGCAATATAAGCGCTGAAAAGGTCTCTCTGTAACAAAAGCGCTTCCTATAGGTGGTCTTGACTGCTGATTCGTTGCTTTTACAGCCTTGCAAGTGTCACAATCCTTCACATAATCTCTAACGTCCCTAGCTTGTTGTGGCCAGAAGTATTTCGACCTAACCCGTTCCAATGTCTTTTGCCAACCTCCGTGATAACTCCTAACTGCGTCATGTGCCATTCGTATTGCTTCCTCCCTGAGTCTTTGGGGTAACCACAACCGCCATAACGAGTCTTCTTCACCCTCCACACCTTTTCGAAACTTAACCCTTTTAAAAATCAGCCCGCCTCTGACACGCAGATCCGGGAGAGCCTCACCGTTTACTGTAATTGTTCTGATAAGATCCAGATACTCATTGGCTCTAAATTCGGATGAGTCTAAGTCTATTTCGTAAGGCGCGGGAGATGAAGTCAACTCGTCAACGTCAAAACGCGACAGAGCGTCCGGTACTACGTTCAGAGCCCCCTTACGATGCTGCATTTCGAAATCATATCTCTGTAGTAACAGTGACCATCTAGCTAACCTACCACTAAGGTCCTTTTGCGTCATCAACCATTTAAGGCTTGAGTGGTCCGTGATTATACGAAATGGCAGCCCTTCAACGTAGGGTCTGAAACGCTTGACACTGACAATTGCGGCGAGGCATTCCAGCTCGGTGACTGTGTAGTTGCGTTGAGCATTATTTAACTTTTTCGAAACGAAAGCTATTGGATGCTCTGCCCCATTGTCATCGACCTGGAATAACACGCCTCCTACTCCTATTTTGGAAGCATCACATTGAATGACAAATTCTCTGGAAAAATCAGGTTGAGCTAAGACTGGAGCGGAACTCAGAGCTACTTTGAGTTTTTCGAAGGCTTCTATTGCTTCTGGAGTGAGTTTGAAAGGACCAGGTGACTTACGTAAACAATCTGTCAAAGGGCCTGCTAAATCAGCGAAATTGGTAATAAATGCCCTGTACCAATTTGCCATACCCACGAACCTGCGAACCTGTCGAGGAGATTTGGGAATGGGGAAATTCTGCATTGCCTCGATTTTCTCTGGATTCACTTTCAAACACCCACTGCCTATAACATACCCTAAGTAACGAATTTCTCTCTGGCAAAATTTACTTTTACTCACATTAATTGTAAGGCCTGCACTTTTCAAACACCTCGCAACATCTGCTAAAAGTTTGATGTGGTCGTCAAAATCCGCACTACATACCAACAGGTCGTCCAAATAAACAAACACATGTTCTCGCATATACGAGGGAATTGCTTTGTCCATGAGTCGACTCATTGTTTGCGGCGCGTTACACAGCCCAAAGGGCATAACTTTGTAATGGTACAAGGGTTTACCTGGCACCGCAAACGCTGTCTTCTCTTTTGACGACTCAGTTAGTTTAATTTGGAAGAACGCGTCTTTTAAGTCGATACCACTAATAAAGTGCGTATCCTTTAAACGACTCAATAACCCGTTGATATGCGGCAGCGGATATGAATCTTTCTTCGTGACTGCGTTTACCTTCCTAGAATCTATGCAGAGTCTAACCTTACCAGGTTTCCGTACTAAGACAACTGGGCTACACCATGGCGAATTCGACTCTTCGATGACTCCCATTTTCAATAATCTATCAATTTCGCTGTAGGCTTCAGCCTGTCTTGGTGGCGAAAGAGGAAAATGTTTGCTTTTAATTGGGACTGCGTCACCCGTGTCAATGTCGTGCTCCACCAGCTGTGTTTGCCCTAGGCCTAATTTTTCGAACGACGGAAACATATCAATAACTTTTTGCAAGTCGTATTTCTGGGATGGAGTCAAATCATGAAAATTCGGACCTTCTTCTGTATCTTCCTTTGCTTCTAGACAAGATACACTTGGAAATATTTCGGGAGCTAAAGCAAATGCTTTCCAAAAATCTACCCCGAAATAGGCTTCCTGGAGAAGCGAAGGAACAAGGTAAAAGGATATAGATTTTGTTGTATTTTTAAAAGTGACAGGCAATGAACTGCAGCCTATTATCTTCCGTTTGTCGCCGCCTGCCGTATATATGCATTCGTTCATTTCCTTATAGTTAAGATTGTTTTCTTCTAAAAATTTCAAACAGTCCTTACCCAGGATAGAGACATTGGCTCCTGAATCCAATAATCCCACTAGTGACCCATTTCCTATCCTCACCCTAATCATTGGTCTTTCATCGTCTGTAAGGACGAGTGTGGTGCTTTCCAAAAGCTTTCGCACCTGGACACGTTTGCTATACCTCTTCCTACACTGCAAAATTTTTTCGGGTGGATATGGTTGGGAATCATTTGTGAAAATATTTGATCTAACCAATTGATAGTTTTGCTCTCTTTCTTCTAAACTGGGTCGGAAAATGGTCTGACAACTAACATTTCTAACTGAGGCTTTCAAAATACGAATTGGTCGAGAATTACCTTGCGACGAAGTCGGGCTATCTGAATCTGAACTATTTGAATTATCCGTACTATCAGGGAAAGTTACTATTGGTGTTGATTGACTGCTTCCGGAACTGGCCGAAAGTGGACTAGGCTCAGTACTCGCGACGATTTGCTGGGTATTGACTGAAGTAGGGGCTATTGTCCCGAACGAGTTTCCCCCTCTCTCTTCTCGCTCGGATAACGGTTTCCCTGACCACGGTGGTCGTTGGGACACTTCGGAGTCAACACTCCTCTCTGACCGCATTTGAAACAAAACTGAGATTTGATGGGCTCCTCACAGTAAATATAAGAATGGCCCATTGCCTGGCAATTCCAACATTTAATCCCTGAGTAGTCTGGCCTACCCATGCGACGATAATTCAGTGCTTCTATCTGTGGATCTACTATATAATCCTCACTTCCGACCCTACAATCCGGAGCTATGGCACGCGCTTCGTTTACGCTCGGCCTATGGTAATTTGATACTAGGCTCCTGCTCTCCTTCAGTACCTGCTCGCCTCGTCGAGCTACATCGCGAAGGTCGTGCAAATCTCTTACACTTGCGTTAAACAGCATTAATTTCAAATTACCATTAACGTTGCGTTTGATGATATCAATTAGCAAGGCCTCAGACATGGGCTCTCTAAGTCTCGCGTTTAATGCCAGAATGTCCGTGTGGAAAACGTCGTAAGTCTCATTTGGTTTCTGTTTGCGCACTGATATTTCCATCATCAGCTCATGGTCCGTCTTCAGGGTGCCGAATTCCCGCTTTAGGGAGTAACTCAAAAATGGATAGTTTGCATTAGGGTTTTGTTTGGTAAATAACCAATACCATTCTTCGGCACGGCCTGACAAGAAAAGGTGAAAACTGGCCATAATCTGATCTTCTGTACACTGCGTGCGCTCACGCAAGGTGTCCAATTTAAACAAAAAATCTGAAACACTACCAGTACCGTCATAAGAAATCTTCCAGTCTTGTGGTTTCACAACCGTATTACTGGGCGTGGGAATAATTGGGTTGTTAACAAAAGTCTGCGCTTGGTTCGGTTGCTGTCTAACATCATCCCTAATATCATGTCTAGCATCACTCCTAACAAAATCCATCGCCGTTCGAGAGGCTGCGACTGCAGCGTTCAGGGTATTCACGTTTTCCCTAATAGCTCTCATCTCTTGGCGTAGCTCTTCTTGTGACGTTTGGAATAGCTGATGCAGAACGTGTACCCACGAATTCAAAGGAGTCACTTCGGGATGGGTCTCATGATTGGAAGCCCTATCTTTGTAAACGTTTGGTTGTAACCGAACCTGTGGTAAAGCGCTAGCCTCGTCTACTGTATTTGTCGCGCCTTGCTCAGGCGGCTCCGGCATATTCCTAATAAGACTGTCTAGATCAAGGATATTTGCACTAGCCGGTCTATCATATTTTTCGGAAGGGTCAGTATTTGGAACATTCCTGGATGGATCGACTGTTGCCTGGGTGACTATTGGAGAATGCATTACTAAAGGTCGGCTCGCTGGGGGTTTCGGAATCGCACCTCTATTTCCTCCTCCTCTATAATGTCCGCCATTACCTCTGAACTTGGAACCACTACCTCTAGTCGAACTCCTAGTTTGCATCCCTTCAGCTGACTGCTGAGTGTTTTGAGACATTTTCAAAAAAAAATCGAACGTTTGAGCGCTTCAAAAGAAAACAAGGCACGCTTGAACGGTTGTATGAAATCTAAAGCAATTAACTGTTTGAATAAGTCACGTTTGGTGTCAAAGCTCAAATGCAAGTATTTGTACAATTACCGAAATTTAAATCTTTATCTCGATTCAATATTAGATCGCATCGAAAAGAAATTAACAAAACTTTGGTTTTGTGTTTGATCAAGTTTTCAGCGAATATTAATAATGATTATTTGCTATTTAAATCTCTATACCGGTACAAAATTATGTCACATCCGAAAAAGTAATAAAACTTTAGTTGTCGCGTTTGGTGGAAAAATCAAGCAATAATTGTGCTAATTATTTGCGATTCAAAAAAAAATTATCTTAAATTTTAATTAACAATATCGATTCAAAAGGACTTCGCTTATAAAAAAAATATTTGTATAAATAAACGTGTTCATATACGTGTATATGTAAATGTAAAAAGATATACAATGCAAAATATATATATATATATGTATATTCGTTGTTCAATGGGAATGCTGACCTCCCATTATAAAAGGCACAGGTTACAGAATAAAAAAAAATATATATAAACCCCCTTGAAAAACAAAAAAAATTAAGACAGTGTGTGCCAACTGGTCTCCAGCGCACCAACCGCAATGCAGGGTTGCTCGGAAGCTAAATCCCTGAGACAGGCTGGCTAACTAGAAGATAGTTAACAATAAGAAAACAAAAAAAAAATTTGAATTTTGCGAAATACTAACCTATCTCCGCCGCAATGAAAGGAACGGTTTCAATCCGCTATCCCCAGACTTGCGGAGATAGACAATACATCCTTCGGTCTCAGCTCAGCTCATCGCCATGAAGTGGTGCTAAATGTTCCAAGGCACCCAACTCAGGCATGTGATGAACTGAGGCCTGCATCGCATAACAAAAGAAAAGACAGCACAAAAGAAATTTGCAAAATACCCTCCTAATCTCCGCCGCAATGAAAGGAACAGCTAGAGGCTGCTTTCCCCAGACTTGCGGAGATGAAAAGTACTAACTCAGGTCTCAGACCAACCCATCGCAATGAAAGTGGCGCTAGGTGCAACCAACTCAGACGCGGGATGGCTGAGGCCTAAATTGCAAAAAAAAAAAAATCACGAACACAAAAAAAATTAAAAGGACGAATTTTCCTTATGACCAACATCCTTGGCTCCGCCGCAATGAAAGGCACGGTTTGAAGCCGCTACCCCAGACTTGCGAAGAAGGATTGCTAGCTTAGGATCCAGCTCAACTCATCGCAATGAAGGCGGTGTTCGAAACACTACCCCAGACGCGAGATGAGCTAGGCCCCAAGAGAAAAAAAATCCGATACACAAAACTGCACAAAAGACATATTCGGCAAAAAGAAATAAAAATAAATACTGAATCTAGCGGACATGCCCCTCGGACGACAGTGAAAACAAATTTAATATTTAAACTACAAAAAAAATTAAGTGCGTTAAACACTGCCTCTCCGGGTGAAATGCAAAAAAAAACCGACAAAATGACGTTAAGTCTCGTGGAGTCTTGAGCCACTGACATCAATGACTCTCCAATCGTCCCGATCAATCTCATCATCCCGCCGCAACGCAGTGGCGGCTACTGAGGCTGCCAATCTGGGACTTGCGGAATAATGAAACTTCACTGAACGACCAGAAAACCACCGAAGCCAGCACCCCAAGACACCGCGTTGGGCGCCATCTGTTATGGTTCAGCTTTCGACTATCGAGTGCGTTTTGTGGCGCCCTATGCCACCACCAGCGATGATCTCTTTGGACAACCTGATCAGTCTCACCATCTCGCCGCAACACAGTGGCGGCGCAGGGCCTGCCCATCTGGGACTTGCGAGATAGTAAGGCGTCACTGGCTGACCAAAAAGCCATCGAGTCAGCACGTTGGGCGCCATCTGTTATGGTTGGCATTCGAAGATCGAGTGGAGCAGCAATGCATGGCGGTCGGCATGATCTAGGTTTGCACTGTGGCTAGTCATTGTCGGCTGGGCGGGGTTCTTGCCTACATTGCTGTCCTGCGCCATAAACAGAAAAAAAATCATATCATGCCTTTTTTGAAAATAACGAGAAAAATCACACTAAAACAACATCCGGTTTAGCCGGATGCCACGGACGGACCGTTGAAAAATTCGAAAATTCAAAATAACCCGAAAATCCAAATTCAAGAGGCCAGGCATCAGTTAAATTTAAATAAATGCAAACCGAGGGAAAATGTCGTTAAAATTTGAATATGAATTTTGAACGTACATATGTATGTACGTTAAAATCAGACGGACGTTAGCAAAACATTTAAACCGAAATTTAAATCGGACGGAAATGCTGACAATCGACGGAAAAATTTAAAAATAAATGAGCGCACGTTAAATTTAAATGATCGCGGACGGACGAGAAAATAATCGTTGCACCAAAATGTAAATTTGAATGTACGTTGAAATCGATATGCACTAAATTTGAATAACCACTGTCAAAAAAACTGTCAAAGTGAATTTAAATTTGAATATATATATATATCGCAAAAAAAAATCGTTAAATTTGAATTTAATTTGAATCAACCGGAAGGACCGGTTATTAACAGGCATCTGAAAATACATAAAAGAAGCTGAAATTTAAAATATATGGAAAATCAAAAAAAGTTAAAGGCCGAACTCACAAGGGGGTGGCGTTGCTGATGTTGTTGCAGCGCCGGTGCGTTTTTGTCCCACCCTAATCCATGGTCACTGTCGCACCCGGGTATCAGTGACCCCTTACCTGTGGTGCGCCGCTGGTGTTGTTGCAGCGCTGGTGCTTTACTAGCCCACCCTCATCCTTGGTCATCGGTGCACCTAATTTGTGATGACCCCGTACCTGAAATCCCTATGCCATTTTAATTAAGGTGGATCAGCATTCCCATTATAATTTTTAACAATTTATTTGGGATTCATTCTTCCCTTTTCTATAGCTAAATCCCTACTCTATTTTTTCCTTCATTTTAGTACACTAGGGCGCCCCTTTTTTTTTCTCTTTTTTTTTTTTCAGAGAAATTAAAAAAAAATATATATATAAAATATATGGAAAATAATATAAATAGCTTACGACCTAGGCTCCAGTTGTAGTTGTTGACGTTGTTATGGTTGTTGGTGCTGTGTTGGTGGTGCTGCTGCTGCTGTAGTTGTTGTTGTAGTTTCTGCTGGTTGCTGTTGTTGCAGCGACAGAATTTTTTTTGCTTATGGCTGTTGATGTTGTTGATTCACTACCTGAGACGCTGTTGTTGTTGTTGTTGTGCCAAGCCCAATTTGTTGTTGTTGTTCTAGTGCAAAATTTTTTCGGCTGTTTGCTGTTGTTGCTTCGGCTGTGCCGCTATCGGTGTTGTTGAGTCACTATCTGAGACGCTGTTATTGTTGTTGTGCCAAGCCCAATTTGTTGTTGTTGTTCTAGTGCAAAATTCTTCGCTGTTTGCTGTTGTTGCTTCGGCTGTGCCGCTATCGGTGTTGTTGAGTCACTATCTGAGACGCTGTTATTGTTGTTGTGCCAAGCCCAATTTGTTGTTGTTGTTGTTGAGCCAAATTTTTCGCTATTTGCTGCTGTTGTTGTTATTCGATATTTATGTTTTTTGGTGCGTAAATGTTCACTGCGGTTATCATTTAATTCATGAAATTCTATTGTTTATCAGGAAATGCAGCGACAAACCGACACGAATACGATATGACAAACGAATTTGAACGACGAAAAAAACAGATTCTTGTGTGCACAGGTGTGTGTGTGTACGTACACGTATGTATATATTTCACTTTACAATCGAGTGTCTACGTAGAACTAGCCATGTAAACTAATTTAACATAATGTACATATTTTGCAAAATATACTGAACACTGATTTTGCGTTTTCGCATCTATTTTTATTATTTAAGAAGTTATTTATATGCAATATAAAAAAAATAGTTTTACACCACGAAAAGAACCGTCTCGTTTTGACTCTACCACTCACTTGACTGACTCCCGCTGTACTAAAAAAAATTCTTATTAGCGCGTGCCTTCCACTTTTTCTTCTGTCTTCGTTTTGGAAGAGTCCCGTTTCTTTTCCATATAGCCTGCAGTGGTGTAGTGACGTGTGCATAATAGTGGCGTGACTTTACGGTTACCCGAATGTCTATATCAAGGCTGATATATAAGGTTAATTTGTTAGAAACAGCTGACTAACTTTTTTCATTATCTAAACTGTCAAAGTATGTTTAGATACATACATACATAAATGCATGTTTACAAACAATCTTATTGGAATTATGAGAACCAAGAACTGTGCGTTTGTATAATTCTAATTGTGAATAAGTTAAAAAAAAAAAGCATTTGATATGAAGTGCGTTATATGTGGTAAAAAAAGAATTAAGGGCACCGGTCCTTTTTTTAAAGTTCCTCACGAGCAACGAAGGATTGACGCTTGGAATATCGCTTGTGGTATTTCGTTCGGGGAAAACGACGTTGTGTGCGTCGATCATTTCGAGAAGACAAGTTTGATTTCTGGCGCCCAACGCATTCATTTGATGCCCAGATGTACATATGATGTAAGTAGATTGCTTATAAACTATTGGAATTCACTCCTTGGCCGGTTTTCCAATTATATCTCCATCACTCTAATGAGTGCGTTCAATGGAGTTTGAATAATATGCTCAAGGAGTTCTTACTTGATTACAATAGATTTTATGTTTCTAGTTTTGAAATTGACGATGTGATCACCGATGTGATCAACGATGTGTACATATCTTGCCAGGAGCCTTTAGATTTAAGTTTGACTTCAGAAGTGGAAAAAAGCAGTTCTTCGCGTAAGAATAATGTGCCGAAAACTTTTAAAAGTTCTTCTACAGAAACTGAGTAAGTAACCGAACATGCACCAGAGTTCATACGTATTAGCTTGTACCCGCAGGTACATGTTCTCCATAATAAAATATATTTCCAGTCCCATCGTTCTTGACTGTACTATGGCAATGGAGATAGTGTTTAAAAGCGGAAAATAAAATGTTGCGCGAAGAGAATGATCGCCTTAAAACAAAGGTCGCTGAAAATGCGTCTTTCTTCTCCTTCGCACAAAACATATTTACCGAAGGCCAAATCCGGAAAATGTGTTTAAATGGTAGGTATAGAAGGTAGAATTATTCACATTAATTTTATTGATTACCTTTGATTTATTTTCCATGAAAAAGATAAAAACGTGCACTGGACGTGGAAAGATATTTCCAATGCGATCTGCATCCATGCCGCCGGGCCCCGATGCTACAGGCATCTGTATGAAAAAGGGTTCCCACTTCCCCACGTAAGTACACTACAGAGGTGGTACCAAAAGGTCGACGTGAAGGAGGGGATCCTGAATGTCTCCCTGGATTTCATGCGCAACATGCATGATTTCACAATCGTGGATAAATTGTGCGTCCTGGCTTTCGACGAAATGAAGGTCAGTTTGTTCTGTCACAAAACAAAATTTTGAAGCTGTAATGCCAGCGCACATAATTCAACTGATTTGTCATCGGCACCATATAAACGACCTTCGAGATATTGTTTCAATTGTAGGAAAAATAAATAGCGTGTTAAATCTTCGCACAGTGTATTTGGCTCGGATGAATAGAATTTCTCTTTCATTCGGAAGGTGCATGGAGGCCCGTAAATGGATCTACGATTTAAGGTAAGCTTAATGGGTGGTTCGGTGTCCACAGAGAAGACTGGAGAAGACATAGTCATACTCCTGCGTTGTAAGAGAAGGAAAAGGTAAATATTAGAATACATATACGAAAAGAGATTTAATTCCTCTATACAAAAAAGCAATGTAAACAAAAACACCTTTCCTTCATACGTTTTTTCAGAATTGGCCAGTGCCGCCTATAGCACAAGTCACATCACCAACCAAATTCCACTGGCCCAACTGCCCCGCACTACACTCCATTTAGCCATCCTGATGATGCACATTTTTGTTTGACCACATGTGCCCTTGGGACCACATAAACTTTGATAATTTAACACAATTTTTCTTTTTTATTTACATTTCATTTCATTTCATTGCAGAACTGAAATGTCAATTTTTCTTGTATGTATGTACTCATTCACCGATTTGACAATTCTCGTTTGACAATTGAGATAGCAAAATGGGCAACAACAAAATGTATGGCAGGGTTGCTTTTCCGTACTGCATTAACCTTATCTATCAACCTTGGTCTATATCATGGTATGACGCTAGCAATGGCACAAGCGAGATGGAATGCGATTGCCATGTTACACAAATAAAAATACCAAAACTTTCGGAATAAAATGCCTCAAGCATTTTTCCCATGAAACTATCTCAAATTAATCGCTTATATTCGTGCCCTAGTAAATTTGCTACTATAAAATTCTATTAGTGTACGTTGGAAATATTAATAGACATTGTTGTCTTACGCTCAAATTATAAAAATGGTAAGAGACAGGAAAATCTGATTAATGAAATAGTATGTTTGTTTCTTATTAAACTAGCAGCTAGCTGTTAAATGAAATGAAAAGAGCAAAACGGAAAGAATTACGCTCATAAAGAGTGAAATGAACAGAAAATCAAGAAACCTTCTGCCAGCCCAAACCTGGCTAACTATCCATAACTAGCCAATAAGAAACAAACATAGTAAAATTATTTGGTAAATAATTATTTAATTTTCTGTGAACTATGTAAAATTTAAAATTGTATGGAGCGCATAAGAACATTTTATAATAGGTGCATTTGAAAGTACTAAGTATCCGAATAACCACGTGTTACGTATTTTCACAATAAGAAGTGTTCATGGCAACCCTGGAGAACCAGTTCTCCATCACCAATCCATGTGCATACCTCGCCATTGGAACGATTGTCAAGGTTGAGATGGGAAATTTGAGTTAAGCTTTCCCATGAAAGGCCTACTTATAGAGGTTGGCTCGATAGCTTGCCTATTTGCAAAAAAAATTTTCATGCAATCTATAAGGATTGAAATCTGAAGAATGAATCAAAACCACATAACCATTTAGAAGAATAAAAAAAATCGGTGTAAATCTCGGATGCAATTACTTATTTAAATTTTGTTTAGACTCTTAGTGGAGCAAGAAAAGAATTAACTACAGGATTTTAAATAGAAAAAAATGTTACATTTGAGATATCTAGTGACTGAATAAGAAAGTACAAAACGTTATTATTGCCAGAACACCACCAGTGGTGCATGAAATTTACTCAAACAGGGAAATGACTCCTGTCAAAAAAAAATTGTCAGCTGTTGCCATCGAGACAACCTCAAAAGTCACCCTCGTTTCGCAGTGCGGCCACCTGTTACACTAGCCCATAGCTCAAACATACAAGGTCGATGCGAGGGAGAATCGCTCTTCTTCTTCTTGGCATATGTCAACTTATTGTCTGTTGCCTTGATTTTACAATTTTGCAGGCCTTGTTCGTAGAAGTAGAATGCTAAGCTCAAGGTTTATCCAAAGAAGGTTATATTAGTTACGTTTTGATGTGTGTGTTTCCAAAAAAAAATGTCAACGTGAAAGAGGAGAGAAATTATTTTCAAAGTAAAAACTTTTCCCCAATCGGTTCTATCTGACGTTCGCACCTTTTTTGCACACGTACCCAATTGCAATCGGCTTATCTGCCGCGAAATCCTTCTTTAAACAATCCCTGCTAAGTTGTGTGTTCACTTCTTTTTCCCTGCTTTTGACATTTGAAATAAGCCGCCTAACGTCAATCGCATATTCTGCCTCCCATGCGACGACCTGTTTAGTTTGGCCACGCGTCAACCATTCTTCTTCACCATGTCAGCACGTCGGCCATTATGAAATGGAAGTCATTGGAAAAGTACTAAGAAAAACTACTAAAATAGTGGTGATGCCACACAGACAGAATTGAGCAACCGAAATTAACCCGTTTATGATCGATATCAGCATTGATATCGATAGCAAACCATAACAATTTTCATATTTAGGTGCCTTTTTCTTACTTACTTACCTCGATATGGCAACACAAAAAGTACTGTATAATACAACCCTACATGTAGTCAGAAACACAGAAGCACACATAACTCGTCGCGGTTAGTGAAAAAATGTAAACAAATTAATAAAAGCGAGTTTTTTATAATAAAAACGTAAAATTCTCCCGAAAATATAAATAAAATCAATGTTTAAATGTAATTAAAAGTTATAAAAGTGAAAACTTGTATAAAAAGTATCGTTCCAAAGGCAGTTGAATCAATTTTCCCACATGAAATTTTGCTTTTGGGAAGGGTGAATTTAACAATAAATTACATGAATTGTGTAATTAAAAAATCTGTGAAAACGATTTATTTAGTTAAATTAAAGCTAGGACTTGCATTTTAGTCACATTGTAACTGATTTTCGTGGTGAAATTGCCATTATTTCGCATTTTCAAAAAGTGGATATCGACGTCGAAACTCTAGCCGCGGTGTGAATTAAAGGCTGGTATCGACCTCTCAAGAAACAGCTCAAGAAATTTTTAGCTTTATTTCTTGAGTAAAAAATAGTAGTAGGCAAGAAATTTTGACGTTTAGTAATCCACGGTGAATACCAAGTGAAACGAAGAAGAGCATCAAAAACGTAAACAAAATAAACCTTTTTGTAAACATAAGCAATTAGTAAGTTCTTAAAAAATATTAAATAAAGGCTTTAAATATATGTTTTGAATAGTTTTATTTTGCTGTTATTTTAGGAAATCATCGAAAGCGACAAGGATGACCTTATATTACTGGTAAACTGTGCTATATTGATGGCCGGAATGGAATAATATATGAGAAATCGATGCCAACTATGCCCTTGCATCATTAGATAAATTGTGCATTCTATTTTTCGTTTCTTTTTTGTCATTTTCACTAACGATTTCCACGATTTTTTTTCAACACGCAACAAACGTCAAAATTTCTTTAAGAAATAAATGCTCGATGATATATTTCTTGGCAAAACCTGTGTTGCTGTGTTCGCATAACGTTGAAAAATAGTATTAAAAAAGTGTAGTAAATTTCTTGAGAGGTCGATACTCGCTCAAGAAAGTTTCACAAGAAAAATTTCTTGAGCATTTCTTGTACGTCATTTTATATGAAACTTTTGCGTTTCTTGAGAGGTCGATACTAAGCTTAAGAAGTAAATACAGACTTTTATTTAACAATTTAGCGATACGAATCCGATAGAAATAATCGAGCTAACGACAAATACGTAACAATATAAAGCTTAGTATCGACCTCTCAAGAAACGCAAAAGTTTCATATAAAATGACGTACAAGAAATGCTCAAGAAATTTTTCTTGTGAAACTTTCTTGAGCGAGTATCGACCTCTCAAGAAATTTAGTACACTTTTTTAATACTATTTTTCAACGTTATGCGAAAACAGCAACACAGGTTTTGCCAAGAAATATATCATCGAGCATTTATTTCTTAAAGAAATTTTGACGTTTGTTGCGTGTTGAAAAAAAATCGTGGAAATCGTTAGTGAAAATGGCAAAAAAGAAACGAAAAATAGAATGCACAATTTTTCTAATGATGCAAGGGCATAGTTGGCATCGATTTCTCATATTTTATTCCATTCCGGCCATCAATATAGCACAGTTTACCAGTAATATAAGGTCATCCTCGTCGCTTTCGATGATTTGCTAAAATAACAACAAAATAAAACTATTGAAAACATATATTTAAAGCTTTTATTTAATATTTTTTAAGAACTTACTAATTGCTTATGTTTACAAAAAGGTTTATTTTGTTTACGTTTTTGATGCTCTTCTTCATTTAACTTGGTATTTACGGTGGATTACTAAACGTCAAAATTTCTTGCCTACTACTATTTTTTACTCAAGAAATAAATCCAAAAATTTCTTGAGCTGTTTCTTGAGAGGTCGATACCAGCCTTAATAAACGAAAAACATGGACGATAAAATCGTCTATTCGGGAACTGGAGGGAACATTTATTGCGTCTTTTTTTTTTGGATATACTCACAAAACAGTAGGTAACCGAATTCGGACTCGGATGAAAAGGCGCAAATTCTCAACTTCGATTATTTCCTTCGACTATTTTCGACTAGAGAGAGAAAAGGTTAATCGAAAAAATAATCAAGAGGAAAAAACCGATATATTTTATTTGTTAACCGAAAGAAATTAACCGATTATAATCGTTTTTCCGGTTATTGTTGCCATCCCTAGTTTTCGCTTACATTATATTTTTGGTACCTACATTAGTTATTACCTTTTGTAAATCTATGGAGCATAGTGTATAGCATTCACAATGCTATGGAGTCTACCAAGAAAGTAGGGAATTATAAAAGGATGCTCGTGTCGCGTGATTTGGAAACTAAAAATCTCCACGGACACAATTGCTATAAAAAATATAAAAATGAATGTCTAGAGAAGAATTCGAGTGATAATGATAAAGAACTATCAAACGAAACTTCCGCCTATCCAAACAGTTCTTTCTCTAATGATGTGAAGTTGGAGTTCATTGAGCGTAAGTAATAAATATGAACATTTTTTGCTTTAAATATAAAATAACTTTCTTTTTGAAATTTTAGTTGGTCCACTGGATGCGGGATTTCACGCGTCAAATTCGTCGTCGATGCCTTCACAATCAGCTTCGTCAACGGTCTCAGAATTTGTAATGCCGTCTGAACAGCTCGAAAATCCAATTCAACCTCAGGAAGAGACTGTAACAATCAGCAAAGAAGAAATTGCACAAAGCTTAATGAAATATGCCAAGAACGAGGAAAAACAAATTTCTTCAGGCGTTTTTACACTCGGTTCTAAAAGAGAGGGCAGAAGTGCGATTTGGAATCTATATTCAGATATAGTTAAACATGATGGTAATATTGTGCCTAACAAGGTCTGTTGCCGCAAATGCAAAGCGGTAATGGCGTTGGGTGCGAATAATAATGCTGGAAATCTCTACAAACACAAGTGCTATATAAAATATAAAAAGGAACTTCTAGAGAAGGGTTTGAGTGAACTTGATAAAGAACTAATCTCTAAACAAGAAAGCACAAATAAATTTAAGAAGTTTACCAAAAGCGTGGAAGAAAAAATTGCTGCAGGTGACTTTACAATAAGTTCTAAAAGAAAGGGCAAACGTGTGATTTGGAATGTGTATTCACAGATAGCTGAAGATGGTAATATTATTGCCGACTTGTTGTATTGCCGGAACTGCAAAAGGGTGTTGGCGTCGAGTGCGAAAAATAAGAATATAACTGTTTACAATCACACTTGCTATAAAAAATATAAAAAGGCACTTCTAGAGAAGGGTTTGAGTGAACTTGATAAAGAACCAATCTCTAAACAAGAAGGCACATATAAATTGAAAGAGTTTACCAAAAGAGTGGAAGAAAAAATTGCTGCAGGTGTTTTTACTCTCAGTTCTAAAAGAAAGGGCAAAAGTGCGATTTGGAATGTGTATTCACAGATAGCTGAAGATGGTAATATTATTGCCGACTTGTTGTATTGCCGGAACTGCAAAAGGGTGTTGGCGTCGGGTGCGATAAATAACAGTATAAATCTTTGCAATCACACTTGCTATAAAAAATATAAAAAGGAACTTCTGGAGAAGGGTCTGACTCAACCTGATAAAGAACTATCAAATGAAAATTTCGCCTATCCAAACAGTTCTAGCGCTAATGATGTGGAGTTCATTAAGCGTAAGTAATAAATACGTAAATTGTTTGCTTTAAATATAAAATAATTTTGTTTTTTCGAAATTTTAGTCGATTCAGAGGAAGAGGGATTTCCTGCGTCAAATTCGCCGTTGATGCCAATGCCATCACCTTCGTCAACGGTCTCAGAATTTTTAATGCCATCCGCACAGCTTGAAAAGCCAACTAAACCTCAGGGAGGGACTGTAACAATCTCTAAACAGGAAAGCATATATAAATTAAAGGAGTTTACCGAAAGCGTGGAAGAAAAAATTGCTGCAGGTGTTTTTACACTCAGTTCTATAAGAAAGGGCAAAAGTGCGATTTGGAATATGTATTCACAGATAGCTGAAGATGGTAATATTATTGCCGACTTGTTGTATTGCCGGAACTGCAAAAGGGTGTTGGCGTCGGGTGCGAAAAATAACCGTATAACTCTTTACAATCACACTTGCTATAAAAAAAATAAAAAGAAATTTCTGGGGAAGGGTTTGACTCAACCTGACAAAGAACTATCAAACGAAAATTTCGCCTATCCAAACAGTTCTAGCGCTAATGATGTGGAGTTCATTAAGCGTAAGTAATAAATACGTAAATTTTTTGCTTTAAATATAAAATAATTTTTTTTTTGCGAAATTTTAGTCGATTTAGAGGAAGTGCGATTTCCTGCGTCAAATTCGTCGTTGATGCCATCACCATCACCTTCGTCAACGGTCTCAGAAATTGTAATGCCATCCGCACAGCTTGAAAAGCCAACTGAACCTCAGGGAGGGACTGTAACAATCTCTAAACAAGAAAGCATATATAAATTAAAGGAGTTTACCGAAAGAGTGGAAGAAAAAATTGCTGCAGGTGTTTTTACACTCAGTTCTAAAAGAAAGGGCAAAAGTGCGATTTGGAATGTGTATTCACAGATAGCTAAAGATGGTAATATTATTGCCGACTTGTGGTATTGCCAGAACTGCAAAAGGGTGTTGTCGTCGGGTGCGAAAAATAACAATGTAACTCTTTACAATCACACTTGCTATAAAAAATATAAAAAGGAACTTCTAGAGAAGGATTTGAGTGAACTTGATAAAGAACTAACAAACGAAACTTTTGTCTATGCAAACAGTTCTAGCGCTAATGATGTGGAGTTCATTAAGCGTAAGTAATAAATACGCATACATTTTTTGCTTTAAATATAAAATATTTTTTTTTTTTTTAATTTTAGTTGATTCACAGGAAGAGGGATTTCCTGTGTCAAATTCGCCGTTGATGCCATCACCATCACCTTCGTCAACGGTCTCAGAAATGCCATCCGCACAGCTTGAAAAGCCAACTGAACCTCTGGGAGAGACTCTGGCAATCTCTAAACAAGAAAGCACACATAAATTAAAGGAATTTACCAAGAGAGTGGAAGAAAAAGTTGCTGCAGGTGCTTTTACAGTTAGTTCTAAAAGAAGGTGCAAAAGAGCGATATGGAGTGTGTTTTCGCATAAATTAAAGGTGTTTACCAAGGAAGTGGAAAAAAAAATTTCTGAAGGTATTTTCACACTTAGCTCTATAAGAAAGAGTAAAGGTGCGGTATGGATTATGTTTTCACAGATAGTGAAAAATGATGGCAATATTTTAGCAGACTTGGTCTGTTGTCGGAATTGCAAAACGGTGCGCCTGTCGCGTGAAAATAAAAGTCTTTACAAACATACTTGCTATAAAAAATATAAAAAGGAATGTATAGAGCAGAATTTGATTGAAAACGATGAAGAACTATCAAACAAAAAAACAATCGCATATAACATCATGGAGGTCGAAGACAAAATTTCTGCAGGTGTTTTTACACTCTCTGATAATAAAAATGTAGGAGGAAGTGACATTTGGAAAATATTTTCGGATATAGTTAAAGATGATGGCAATATTTTGGAGGAATTGGTCTGTTGCCGGCATTGCAAAAAAGTATATGTATCGCGTACTTCTAATCTCAGCAGACATATTTGCTACCAAAACTATAAAAGGGAATGTTACGATAAGAAAATACATGACAATAAAAAATTATCTACACAAAGTGTTTCCAGTTCCAATACTTCCAAACCTAATGTGGTGGAGGAAGATTTTATTACAGAACTTGCAAACGAAAATGTCGCCAATCCAAGCAGTTACATCTCTAATACAGTAGTGAAAGAGTACATTGAAAGTAAGTATAGAATAGTGAAATAGGTTCGCACTCTGATTGGCATATTAAAAAAATCTTAAAAACCATTGGGTTAAAAAGTTGTTATCTGCCATTTTCTAAACGTAACCTTACATTTGTGTGTTAATTGCTGAAATATGTAAATTTTTTGCTTTAATCTAATATATAAATGTTTTTGTTTCTAAATTTTAGTTGATGCAGAGGAAGGGGAATTTCCTGCGTCGAATCCATTGTTGATGTCAGCATCACCTTCACCATTATACTATTTTCAAATAGACGGTTAATGAAGTAATTATCCACGTTTTCTTCATTAGGTTGATAATGGAGCTCGACTTTCCATACAGAAGTTCAATTATTAATTAATTGCTCTTGTAGGTTGGATCCTTTGTCAAATCAGTTTCCGCCACAATTGTGTGTGCCCGGACGGATTTTACGACGGAAAATATCAGCTGTTCACTACCCATTGGCCCCTTTTCCGTTGACCCGTCGCAATTGTGTTCCGGGCAGAACTTTGTGTTGCGCTACGTGACACTTTCTGCGTGACAGCTGGGATAAAATACATGTATCTATATGAAATTTCTCACATAACAAAAAGGAACGCAATGCCCAAATCTCAACTTTTGGGTGCGTTGAATTTTTTCTTCAGTTTTACTTTACTTCAAATCTAAATAAACAAATTTAAATTTCATACAATTGGAAAGTAATTTAATAGAATTTTATTTTCTTATTTATTTTTTTTTCGTAATTGGGCTATAACAACTTCAAAATCAGCTGAGCGCAGCTGTTCGACCCTAAGTGAAACGAAGAAGATCATCAAAAACGTAAACAAAATAAACCATTTTGTAAACATGAGAAATTGATAAGTTCTCAAAAAAACATTAACGGCCTTATTCCGGTGTGGTAACATAATTTAATTTACTGGTTAAATAAAGAATCTGGTACTTTAAACACTCTTTTCGTATTCTGGCCGCAGAAAATTAAGTTACCACCTCAATACGTGGTAACATTTTGTTACCATTTTCAGCCCGATTCCATTCCGTTCGTATGGAAATGCTTTGACAGCGTTACCATTTGTGCCAGAATACCAATTGAAAAGACGGTAACAATTTTCAGCAACATAAATTACCAGTAAAGTAATTTTCCGGTAACGCTCGGAATAGCAGTGTTAATAAAAGCTTTAAATATTTGTTTTCAATAGTTTTATTTTGTTGTTATTTTAGAAAATCATCGAAAGCGACTAAGATGACCTTATATTATGCTAAACTGTGGTATATTGATGGCCGGAATAGAAGTAGATGTAAGAAATTGATGCTTTGCATCATTAAAAAAATTGTGCACTATATTTTTTCCGATTAATTTTTCCATTTTCACCACCATTTTTATCAACATGTAACAAAAGTCAACATACGTCAAAATTTCTTTAAGAAATAAATGCTCGATGATATATTTCTTGGCAAAACCTGTGTTGCTGTGTTCGCATTATGTTGAAAAATAGTGCTAAAAAAGTGTATTAAATTTCTTGAGAGGTCGATACTCGCTCAAGAAAGTTTCACAAGAAAAATTTCTTGAGCATTTCTTGTACGTCATTTTATATGGAACTTTTGAGTTTCTTGAGAGGTCGATACTAAGCTTAATAATAAAGCTTAGTGTCGACCATGATGCAATAATAAAATGGTGGACGCAGCAGAGGACGGCTATTTTGTTTTTGGAATAGTAAGCGGTCAAATTATCGTCTTTTGTTTTGATTTTTCCCTCTTGCACGTGTTATTCGTGGAAATAGCTTGTGTGTTCGCTTGTATGTTCGCTGGCGTTTTTTCTGTTTTTGACATTCTTATCTACGGCCGTTCAACGGTAATCGCCTATTCTCTTTTAGCCGCTACGACCATATAGAATTATTGGATCATGGTATCGACCTCTCAAGAAACGCAAAAGTTTCATATTAGCTTTGTTCAACAACTTTAATTGCAACAAGAGCACCAGTGACAAATTAAGAGTAAAAACGAGTAAAAGAGAAAATTATCAACCAAAGTTATTGAACACAAAATCGTAAACATTTGCAAGTAACAGCTGATGCGTTGTTTTCACAATTTGATTTTTAGGTTAGGTTGTAATTGAAATCTTTGAAATTGAAAATGAATGTAAATAACTGAATTAGGAAGACGAAAATCTAATTTGGATATTCCCCAACATCGTCAAGATTCCTTTTTTTTGCGCTAACTTATTTAGTATGCAATTAGAAATTTGCGATTAAAATGTTGGCATATTTCCAATTTCAATTTTTGTGATCATATGTTTTTGACGCTTCTATTTTTTTTAAAGCTGCAAGTAGTTGCAAGTGAAAATTTTACTTGCAACTATTTTCAACTCTCTCGAAGTCTTAGGGCCTTTTCACATTACTCTGTATGACATCGGATCGACATTTTTTGCTCGGTATTTTCAGCTTACCGAAACGATTCCGCGTTGCTGTGTTTTCCACACTTGTGTGAATACTTTCGATGCGTAATCGGCAGAAAATAGGAAAACAAACATCGAAATTTGCAAAACAAAATTTTTAACTTCAACAAATCACTCAATAATAACAATAATGTTTTCTAGCGAAGACGAAGACATTATAACTTGCTACATTTATAGCCGAAATGAGTTTTTTACTGACTTTGTTCTTCTTCTTTTATTGCGCCGCAAAAATGTCTGCAGTAATTCCTCAAATTTTACTGACCGGTCTTACCGCGTTGCGGTATACCGAAATTAATCCGCTCCGATTTCATGTATGCAACACTAATGTGAAAGTGCCAATTGAAATACATGTGGTCGGTAAGGTTTCGGCATACTTTCGGTCAAAACCAAAAATGTCGATCCGATACCGCACCGAGTAATGTGAAAGCGCTCTTACTCTCCCAATTTGGGTCTCTTTTGCAAATTTTTTGGGTTATTGAACATAAAATTAGTAACTATTTGTAAAAGCAATTAAAACTTTGAGTTATTGAACAAAGCTATTGTGGCGAATATAATCGGTTCAGCTCACATCACTAAATGACTGAACACATCTCTAAAGGAAATTGCCAGAATAAGAAGAAGAGACCAGATAATTTCCAGTGTTGCCAGAATTTTCTAGATTGCGTTTGGCAGACTATATAAAGCGGCGAGCAGGCGCTCCGCAGTCAGTCGTAACTTAACAGTAGAAGTGTTAACATCAAGTCAAGTAAAACAAGTGTAGACTTTTTAGTCGTGAAATAAAGCGGTGTGAATTAAGAAGTAAATAAAGACTTTTATTTAACAATTTAGTGATACGAACCCGATAGAAATAATCGAGCTATCGACAAATACGTAACAATTGGTGTCAGAATTGGAATTGTTAAATAAATGCCAGGACCAAGGATAACGAAGCAAGGATAACAAAAGAAGGATAACGAGACAAGGATAACGAAATAAGGATAATGGCAAAGTTAAACGAACTGAAAATCCAAGAGCTTAAAAGGGAGTTAGAAAAGAGAAACCTGAGTACAGCCGGCAATAAAATTGAACTACAGGCAAGGTTAAGAGTGGCTATGGAAACATATAACATTAATGTAGATGAGTTTGATTTCAACGATGATGTGGAAGAGGTCCGCAAGGAAGAAACTCAGAAGGAAGAGGCTCCACAGTCAGTAGCAAACGTAGACATGAACTCAATATTGGCTGTACTGACACAGATGTCGGCAAAAATGGAACAACATGCACGGAGTTCATCGAAGATTGAGGAAACATTATCCGGCATTGCAGCTCAGTTCGAGGCACAAGAAGAACGCATATCCTTACAATTTAAGGCACAGGATGCGAAAATTATACAAGTTAAAGAGGTCCTTGAGGAAAGGCAAGACAAAATTGAGGACAATGTAAAAAAGTTGGAAGCCCGTCTTCAGGATATTCAACTAAGAGCGCTTTCACATTACTCGGTGCGGTATCGGATCGACATTTTTGGTTTTTACCGAAAGTATACCGAAACCTTACCGACCACATGTATTTCAATTGGCACTTTCACATTAGTGTTGAATACATGAAATCGGAGCGGATTAATTTCGGTATACCGCAACGCGGTAAGACCGGTCAGTAAAATTTGAGGAATTACTGCAGACATTTTTGCGGCGTAATAAAAGAAGAAGAACAAAGTCAGTAAAAAAATTGTTTCGGCTATAAATGTAGCAACTTATAATGTCTTCGTCTTCGCTAGAAGACATTATTGTTATATTTGAGTGATTTGTTGAAGTTAAAAATTTTGTTTTGCAAATTTCGATGTTTGTTTTCCTATTTTCTGCCGATTACGCACCGAAAGTATTCCCACAAGTGTGAAAAACACAGTAACGCGGATTCGTTTCGGTAAGCTGAAAATACCGAGCAAAAAATGTCGATCCGATGTCGTACCGAGTAATGTGAAAAGGCCCTAAGTCGTCCAATCGCTTCAACTGCTACGCAGAAGATAAAACCTCCGTCGTTTGATGGAAGTGGTCCATTTCTAGTATTCAAGGTACAATTTGAGAAAACGGCAGTTGTAAATAATTGGAGTGCGGAGGACAAAGTCGCTGCCCTGTTCGTAGCATTGAAAGGACCAGCAGCAGAAATATTACAGACGGTTAGCGAGGGCGAAAGGAACAGCTATGACGCAATTATGGGTTCCATTGAAAGACGTTATGGTAGCGAGCACAGGAAGCAGATATATCAAATGGAATTGCAGAATCGCTTCCAGAAACCAAATGAGACGTTACAAGAATTTTCTTCTGAAATTGAGAGGCTAGCTCATTTGGAGAACGCAGGAGCACCTCAGGAATTGATCGAAAGAATGAAAATTCAAAGCTTCATCAATGGAATACGAGATATTGAAACGAAGCGGGCTACCTATGCAAATCCAAAAGAAACTTTCGCTGAAACGGTCTCATATGCCTTGACACAGGAAACAGCATCTCTATTAAGCAAGCCCACTTACAAGGCTCATCGGGTGGAAGTGAATGCGTCAGACTTGCTAACTAAGATATTGGAGGTGTTGAATGAATTGCAGAAAAAGAGGAATGAAGCTGTGAGATGCTTCAGGTGCAGGAAAACAGGACACATAGCACGTCATTGTAGCAAGGGCTCCAGTAATTTCAGCACTATGGACGAGCGAAAGCGCAAGGCTGACGGGCATGAGCAGATGTCCAAATCAATAGATGGCCAAAAAGGAACCATACAAGGAAATACTGATGCAATATTGCGAAAACCATGTAACCTCGAACGAAAGAATTCCTCCAGAGCTGAGCGGAAGGAAGTCATCGTAAATGTTCGGCGAATGACAATAACATCCACAGACCAATGGGATGCGGAACAGCTAAGGAAGTGTCAGCTTGAAGATCCAGATCTGGCACGTGTAATGATCGGTTTGGAGCAAAATGAACGACCATCAAAAGAACAGATATCAGCAGAGAGTCCTGTTGCCAAATCATATTGGGCACAGTGGAATAGTTTGCAATTCGTAAATGGTTGTCTACATCGTGTTTGGGAGAGTGAAGATGGTCAAAGTTCTAAAACATTGATAGTTGTTCCAAGGAAAAGAATACCGGATGTGCTAAATGAACTACACAATGGTCCAAGTGGAGGTCATCTTGGAGTAACAAAGACGGTAGAGAAAATCAAGAAGAGGTTTTATTGGGTCGGCTGCCGTCAGACAGTTGTTGAGTAGATTGCGAACTGCGATGTGTGCATAAAACTAAGAGTCCCAAATCCAGGAGTCATGGGCTGATGAAACAATACATCTCAGGAGCACCATTTGAGAGAATTGCCATGGATGTAGCTGGGCCATTTCCTACTAGCAAACTTGGAAACAAATATGTACTGGTGGTCATGGATTACTTCAGCAAATGGCCGGAGGTGTACCCGATTCCAAATCAAGAAGCAGAAACTATAGCCGAAGTATTCACCAACAACTGGGTGGCGAGATATGGTGCACCTATAGAGCTACATTCTGACCAAGGAAGGAACTTCGAATCAGTTGTGTTCCAGGAGATGTGCAAGACACTGGGTATTAGGAAAACCCGAACAACTGCGTTGCATCCACAATCAGACGGCATGGTAGAAAGATTTAACAGAACATTAGAGGAACATTTACGAAAAGTGGTGGACAAGTTCCAGAGAGATTGGGACACTCATATTCCTCTGTTTCTGATGGCATATCGATCGGCCGTACACGATACAACAGGTCAGACTCCTGCAAAAGTAATCTTTGGTAGTGATCTTCGACTGCCAGCTGACTTGAAATTTGGGATAAATGCCGATACGGGAATAAATGCCAGACAGTCTAACAACGTTCTGGAAGAGGAAATGAGAGAAATACATGAACTTGTAAGACAGCGAACAAAGATCATGAGTGACAAGATGAAGGCCAGATACGACAAGGCGATGAACTCAGAAGGATTTGTTGAGGGAGATTTAGTTTTGCTATACAACCCGCAGCGAAAGAAAGGTTTGTCCCCGAAATTGCAGTGTACTTGGGAAGGGCCCTACAAAGTGATTAAACGGCTCAACGATGTTGTGTATCGCATACAAACGATTGGAAGACCGAGGAATAAAATGAAAGTGGTTCATCTGGAAAGGCTAGCAGCATTTGGAACAAGTAATGTGTCAGATCGGGACGATCAGACTTACTGCTTGCCCAGAATGTTGTACTACAGCTACGGACTACATTGCTTACTACATCAGTTGATGACTGATTTTGTGGCAACGCTCGAAAATGTGAACACAATGGTGTAGCTCAGTGTATCTCATATATGTCATCTTTTTTATATTTTTGTACAGGGGATTCCTTAAATTCCATAAAAACTCTTTATTTTTTACAAGTTCAATTCATTTTTCCGTTTCTTCGTCCTTCATTTCGAATTTCCGTCATTAAAAAATTGAGCTGTCACACTGTAGCGCGCTACAAAGTTAAAGTTAACTGCTTGCCCAGAATGGTGTGGCTGTAGTACGTAGTAAGAGCTGTCAAAAGTTAAAACAGTACAAACGCATTGCAATGCCCACAATGTGTAGCTGTGTCTGTAGCGTGTAGTTGTGGCTGTAGTAAAAGTAGAGTTAACTTTAACTTTGTAGCGCGCTACAGTGTGACAGCTCAATTTTTTAATGACGGAAATTCGAAATGAAGGACGAAGGAACTGAAAAATGAATTGAACTTGTAAAAAATAAAGAGTTTTTATGGAATTTAAGGAATCCCCTGTACAAAAATATAAAAAAGATGACATATATGAGATACACTGAGCTACACCATTGTGTTCACATTTTCGAGCGTTGCCACAAAATCAGTCATCAGCTGATGTAGTAAGCTATGTAGTCCGTAGCTGTAGTACAACATTCTGGGCAAGCAGTAACTCTACTTCTACTACAGCCACAACCACGGTATATATATTGAGACGGTAATGCCAGTAGGCGGAAACGTCAAATAATGCTTACGTCACAGGACCAATAAAGCCGCGAACAACCAAACAAACAGCTGTGCCAATTGCAAAAGGAAATGACGTATGAGGACCTGATACTTTTTTCTAAAACCATGGATCATGGCCACAACTACACGCTACAGACACAGCTACACATTGTGGGCATTGCCAAAGAGCGTATATGGATAAGAGGCTGCAGTCTGAAAAACTTCACACTAGATGTCACATTTCGCGCGAGATGAGACCCGCGAAGTGTGACATCTAGTGTGAAGTTTCACAAAGAGCGTATATGAATGAAGTTGTAGTCCGTTAAAATTCACACTAGAGGTCACACTTCGCGGGTCTCATCTCGCGCGAAATGTGACATCTAGTGTGAAGTTTTTCAGACTGCAGCCTCTTATCCATATACGCTCTTTGGCTGCAGTCTGAAACACTTCACACTAGATGTCACATTTCGCGCGAGATGGGACCCGCGAAGTGCGACATCTAGTGTGAAGTGTTTCAGACTGCAGCCTCTTATCCATATACCAAAGAGCGTATATGGATAAGAGGCTGCAGTCTGAAAAACTTCACACTAGATGTCACATTTCGCGCGAGATGAGACCCGCGAAGTGTGACCTCTAGTGTGAATTTTAACGGACTACAACTTCATTCATATACGCTCTTTGTGAAACTTCACACTAGATGTCACACTTCGCGGGTCTCATCTCGCGCGAAATGTGACATCTAGTGTGAAGTTTTTCAGACTGCAGCCTCTTATCCATATACGCTCTTTGCATATACGCTCTTTGTCCATATATGGTCTTTGTCAAACTTCACACTAGATGTCACACTTTGCGGGTCCCATCTCGCGCGAAATGTGACATCTAGTGTGAAGTTTTTAAGACTGCAGCCTCTTATCCATATACGCTCTTTGGCATTGCAATGCAATTGTAGGTTTGGGCGATATATATCGATATATCAATATATCGTCGATATTTTGAACTACCGTGCATCGATAATCGATAATTTTTTGCCATTTCGAGCCAAATTCGATATTTTTCATACATTTCTGATTCGCTTCGAATTTAACAGCAGAACATTTTTTAAGAAGTGGTATAACCATAATGTCCGGGTGCTTGAATTTACATTACTTTCTTCTTCAAGGAATTCTTAAGGATTTTTATGTTTATACTTCAGGATTCGTAGAATATCTGTAGATCCATCCAACTTTAACAACAAATATCTAGTAAACTATAAGTATGCGGCAAGTTTGGATTCCAGTTTTGAGATCTGTGAGAGCACCTCTAGCCCCGCGAAGAAGTGGTTTTTCGCGGGACGTGGTTCCTTAATGTGAAGCCAGCCCTTTCGATATATTGATATATCGATGTTTTTACACGGCATAAATCGATGTTTTTTTTAAATATCGATACAATATATATCAATATATTTTTCCAATTTGCCCATCCCTATGCAATTGTACTGCTTTAACTTTTGACAGCTCTTACTACGTACTACAGCCACACCATTCTTGCAAGCAGTTAGGTGGAGGGCAGTGTGGCGAATATAATCGGTTCAGCTCACATCACTAAATGACTGAACACATTTCTAAAGGAAATTGCCAGAATAAGAAGAAGAGTCCAGATAATTTCCAGTGTTGCCAGAATTTTCTAGATTGCGTTTGGCAGACTATATAAAGCGGCGAGCAGGCGCTCCGCAGTCAGTCGTAACTTAACAGTAGAAGCACTGTAGAACTGTAGGCAAGCTTTGAGATGGGATTTTGGGAAATTCACCAAAATTGGTTCCATTGACAGAAAAGGGTTGCCGGCGCAGGGAAAATGTGTGAAAAAAATATTTTAAGATCGTGGTTGAGTTGTATAATAAATAATTATATCAAAGTGCACTCTTTAAAACAGATTGAGAAAGTGTTTTTAAGTGATCAACGAAGGATAGCTGAAGTTAAAAGTTAGTTTTGTTTTGTTTCCAAGCTCTAAAGTTTTTTAGAGTAATTCTAATGCAACTCTGTGCTGCTACTGTGCGCTATATTCACCTAAATGGGTTCCGTCATTTTTTCTTTTTCACCTAACCTTGCCTTCAGGTCTACAGTGGTAGAAGTGTTAACATCAAGTCAAGTAAAACAAGTGTAGACTTTTTAGTCGTGAAATAAAGCGGTGTGAATTAAGAAGTAAATAAAGACTTTTATTTAACAATTTAGTGATACGAACCCGATAGAAATAATCGAGCTATCGACAAATACGTAGCAATATAAAATGACGTACAAGAAATGCTCAAGAAATTTTTCTTGTGAAACTTTCTTGATCGAGTATCGACCTCTCAAGAAATTTAGTACACTTTTTTAATACTATTTTTCAACGTTATGTGAACACATCAACACAGGTTTTGCCAAGAAACAAGGCATTATATTATTATTATTATTAACATTATCAACATGCGCCCTGTGCCCTAAGAAAATGTTGCACTTTTCATGTGATGTATGAAACAAAAATAATGCAACCCCTTGGTTATATTAAGGGCAGAAAATGCTGCCCTGTGGTCGGGAAGAGGGCGACATTTTTGTCAATAGAACAATCAACCATCAATCAACCCTGAAGAAATGTGTGCAATCTATGTGGAATAGAAAAAGCAAATTTGACAGCCCGATAAAAATGCAGAATAAGAGCGCTTTCACATTACTCGGTGCGGTATCGGATCGACATTTTTGGTTTTTACCGAAAGTATACCGAAACCTTTCCGACCACATGTATTTCAATTGGCGCTTTCACATTAGTGTTGCATACATGAAATCGGAGCGGATTACCGCATTGCGGTAAGACCGGTCAGTAAAGCTCAAATTAGTAATGCAGTAACAGTATCGTTATAAAACAGCTGATCAACCAACCTTATGGGAAACAATGTATTTGATTAGTGATTCGCTAGTCGGTAACGCTATCGGTAACAACCAAATGAATTTTGGTTTTCAGCCGTAACGCTAACCAGCTGATCGATTTTTTGTTTCAGTTGTTCACTGTCATGACCCAATAATAATATGGTCGTAGCAATCAAAAGAGAACACGCAATTAGCATTAATACAAAATATGATAATTTCGCAACCTGAAAAACCAAAAGAAGAAGAGCGACTCTATTGCTATGGTCACCTTTATTGGGCTATGATCACTGTTCAGCTGTTTACTGTTACTGCACCAATAATCGACCAAATTAATACCGATACTGTTACTATTATGGAAATAAAGTTAATGCATAACTAATTTAAGCTTAAAATTTGAGGAATTACTGCATACATTTTTGCGGCGTAAGAAAAGAAGAGGAATAAAGTCAGTGAAAATCTCGTTTCGGCTATAAATTTCAGGGACCGTAACGGTTATAAGTGATATCCAAAAAGTTGATTTTTAACGATTATTTTCTGAGTTATATTTTTTGCTCAGAAAATAAAAGTTTTTTCTTGAGTTTTATTTTTTGATCAGAAAATAAAAGTTTTTTCTTGAGTTTTATTTTTCGATCAGAAAATAAAAGTTATTTATTGAGTTTTATTTTTCCCTCAGAATATACAAGTTTTTTTCTGAGTTTTATTTTTCAATCAGAATATAAAAGTTATTTTTTGAGTTTTATTTTTCCCTCAGAAAATAAAAGTTATTTTTTGAGTTTTATTTTTCGATCAGGATATAAAAGTTATTTTTTGAGTTTTATTTTTCCATCAGAAAATAAAAGTTATTTTTTGAGTTTTATTTTTCGATCAGAAATAAGTTATTTTTTGAGTTTTATTTTTTTGCTCAGATAATAAAAGTTTATTTATAAATTTTACGTATTTATGTGACGCGAGCCCATATATACTATTAAAAATGTAATTTTATGTATGTATGTGAGTAGGTACATAAATATGCAGCATTTAGAAACTCTGTAGGACAGAAATAAAGTTGTAATATATATACAAGAATTGCTCGTTTAAAGTTATTAGATTTAAGTAAATGCTTCACATACAACAACTTTATTTCTGTCCTTCTATTCATTAAAAAGGGTCTTCATCTAAAGTGATAAACTGCTGGTAAATAGGGTAAAGTGATAAAATAATAATTGTGATAAATTATCTGTCAAAATTTGTATCAAAATATATTTAAGCGAAGTTCATCACTTTACCGAACGATTTTGTTGCGTAAATTTATAAATTTCGGTAAAATTCAAGTCTGACATATTGCCAGTTTTACTTTTTCAATTCAAAAGAAGAAATTGTGATTTCTTTCGGAATTTTAGCACGAATTATTTTAATAATTTCTACAAAAATGTCATATACATTTTTTATTTTATTTTATTTGGTTTTTTATTTATTAATCAAGTTGACATTGACAGCTGAAAAGGGTTTAAACAATTATTTACCAAGATGCGTTCATGTAAAAATGGGGATAAACTGGTAAATTTTAACAATTTATTACTTTATCACTTTAGATGAAGACCAATAAAATCTATTACTACTCAAAAGTATCGAAAATATAGGTAGATAAACAAAGTATTAGGGGCATTTCAGTTATTACATCTGGGTCTGGGTCAAGATAAATTTTACTGAAACAATCCGGCTCATAATGAAAATTGGATGCACTTGAAAAGAACTAAAAAGAAGAAGAAACATATACAACATATACCCAGCAGTAAAAATCTGAAATGAATCCTTTATGAATCACTGATGAAATTCATCAAGAGGAGACATCAGTGAATATTTTCATATAAAGGCTGCTGCATTTTTTCAAATAAATGGTGTGCTTTCCTCATGCCTATATGACACCGTTCGGAGCCGGCATAAAACTGTCCAAAGGTAGGAAAAACAAAAGGAGCACACCTCGAATTGGGAGAGAAGCTCGGCCATAAAACTCGTCAGAGTTATAATAGCGCAAAAAAAATTCTTCTGTACGTTGAAAAGAGACAAATACTCCCTCAAAAACAATTTGATTGACATTAAACTTCAAACTAAATGAAAATAACTGTTTCAAAAGTTATTTTTTTGGAAATTTGAATTTAAATTACTGAAATAAATTATGAAACTCAAATGGCGGGATAGCTATGTATTCCATGTTATAAGGAGAAGCCAGTGCGCAGTATAATTTTTCTTCCGGACTTCTTTCCCCTTACGACCAAAGCAGAAGCTTACAAGAGACAAATTTAAAATTTGTATTTCCATATATTTTTCATTTTAAATATAATTTATTTTATAGTTGTCAAATTGAAAAATTTGTCAGAAAAGCTGCCGGATGTCAAAAAACTTACCGAAATACAAGCTGGCTCGTTGGTTTTTAACCGCCTAGATGGTATTTCGTTTGGTTTTTTCAATATAACTTGCTCGCTTGTACCAACGCAAAACGATAGTGATGAATATTCAACAAAGAATCATCAATGATCATTGAGCAGTGAAACAAATTTACTGTAGGGTATATGTATATATATGTATACATACACAAATGTCACTTTTCAGTTCTGCCAAATCAAAAAAGCACTGTGCTGCCAAATCAGCACGGAAAAAACAAATCGAACAGGGCGGATCAGAAATTGAACCAGCAATTTATCTGGTTTAATCGAGCTGAAATCTTTGTTGTTGCATTTACATGCAAAAATTTTTATCTGGGTTAGGATCACCGTATGTGAAACACGGCTATTGTGACGAATATAATCGGTTCAACTCACATTACTAATAATAGCTTTGTTCAATAACTCAAAGTTTTTAATTGCTTTTACAAATAGTTACGAATTTCATGTTCAATAACCCAAAAAATTTGCAAAAGAGACCCAAATTGGGAGAGTAAGACTTCATTTTCACTTGCAACTACTTGCAGCTTTAAAAAAAATAGAAGCTTCAAAAACATATGATCACAAAAATTGCAATTGGAAATATGCCAACATTTTAATCGCAAATTTCTAATTGCATATTAAATAAATTAGCGCAAAAAGGAATCTTGACGATGTTGTGGAATATCCAAAGTAGATTTTCGTCTTCCTAATTCAGTTATTCACATTCATTTTCAATTTCAAACATTTCAATTACAACCTAACCTAAAAATCAAATTGTGAAAACAGCGCATCAGCTGTTTACTTGCAAATGTTTACGATTTTGTGTTCAATAACTTTGGTTGATAATTTTCTCTTTTACTCGTTTTTCTCTTAATTTGTCACTGGTGCTCTTGTTGCAAGTAAGAGCGCTTTCACATTACTCGGTGCGGTATCGGATCGACATTTTTGGTTTTTACCGAAATTATACCGAAACCTTACCGACCACATGTATTTCAATTGGCACTTTCACATTAGTGTTGCATACATGAAATCGGAGCGGATTAATTTCGGTATACCGCAACGCGGTAAGACCGGTCAGTAAAATTTGAGGAATTACTGCATACATTTTTGCGGCGTGATAAAAGAAGAAGAACAAAGTCAGTAAGGTTGTTCTCTGTGTCTAATATTTTTGCCGAGATATCATGATATCTTGAGAAATTTGCCACACAGAGAGAGCGCACCTTTAAGAAAATAAAGTTCTAACTGACTTCATTGTGAACTAGCATGTTAGTCATATTCTTTCCACTCTTTATACAACTGTTGTCGCTTTGCTTTACTTGCTTCAACTTCGAATTAATTAATTTTTTATCTGAATAAAATAAAATACTTAAAAAAAAAGAACTAGAAACATAAATTGAAACTCACTTCTCATAGAAGACCATTGTGAATGTAATAACATGGTTGCATTTCCCGTGATATTTTTCTCATGATATCACATATCACGGATTGGGGTATGAGAAATTTGCCGAAGCTCCAAATTTGACAAGACGTGTATTTTGTTGTTGTGCTCGGCAAATTTATCACACTTATGTCATCTCGGCAAATTTGCCAGGCCAAAATCACAGAGAGAGAACAACCTTAGTAAAAAACTCGTTTCGGCTATAAATGTAGCAAGTTATAATGTCTTCGTCTTCGCTAGAAGACATTATTGTTATTATTGAGTGATTTGTTGAAGTTAAACATTTTGTTTTACAAATTTCGATGTTTGTTTTCCTATTTTCTGCCGATTACACACCGAAAGTATTCCCACAAGTGTGAAAACACACAGCAACGCGGAATCGTTTCGGTAAGCTGAAAATACCGAGCAAAAAATGTCGATCCGATGTCGTACCGAGTAATGCGAAAAGGCCCTAAAGTTGTTGAACAAAGCTAGTGACTGAACACACCTCTAAGGAAACTGCCAGAATAAGAAGAAGAGGCCAGATAATTTCCAGTGTTGCCAGAATTTTCCAGATTGCGTTTGACAGACTATATAAGGCGCCGAGCAGGCGCTCCGCAGTCAGTTGTAACTTAACCGTAGAAGTGTTAACATCAAGTCAAGTAAAACAAGTGTAGGCTTTTTAGTCGTGAAATAAAGCGGTGTGAATTAAGAAGTAAATACAGACTTTTATTTAACAATTTAGCGATACGAACCCGATAGAAATAATCGAGCTAACGACAAATAATTATATTGTTAAATAAACGAAAAACATGGACGATAAAATCGTCTATTCGGGAACTGGAGGGAACATTTATTGCGTCTTTTTTTTGGATATACTCACAAAACCGTAGGTAACCGAATTCGGACTCGGATGAAAAGGCGCAAATTCTCAACTTCGATTATTTCCTTTCGATTATTTTCGACTAGAGAGAGAAAAGGTTAATCGAAAAAATAATCAAGAGGAAAAAACCGATATATTTTATTTGTTAACCGATTATAATCGTTTTTCCGGTTATTGTTGCCATTCCTAGTTTTCGCTTACATTATATTTTTAGTACCTACATTAGTTATTACCTTTTGTAAATCTATGGAGTCTACCAAGAAAGTAGGGAATTATAAAAGGATGCTCGTGTCGCGTGATTTGGAAACTAAAAATCTCCACGGACACTCTTGCTATAAAAATCAATGTCTAGAGAAGAATTCGAGTGATAATGATAAAGAACTATCAAACGAAACTTCCGCCTATCCAAACAGTTCTTTCTCTAATGATGTGAAGTTGGAGTTCATTGAGCGTAAGTAATAAATATGAACATTTTTTGCTTTAAATATAAAATAACTTTCTTTTTGAAATTTTAGTTGGTCCACTGGATGCGGGATTTCACGCGTCAAATTCGTCGTCGATGCCTTCACAATCAGCTTCGTCAACGGTCTCAGAATTTGTAATGCCGTCTGAACAGCTCGAAAAGCCAATTCAACCTCAGGAAGAGACTGTAACAATCGGCAAAGAAGAAATTGCACAAAGCTTAATGAAATATGCCAAGAACGAGGAAAAACAAATTTCTGCAGGCGTTTTTACACTCAGTTCTAAAAGAAAGGGCAAAAGTCCGATTTGGAATGTGTTTTCAGATATAGTTAAAGATGATGGTAATATTGTGCCCAACAAGGTCTGTTGCCGCAAATGCAAAGCGGTAAAGGCGTTGTGTGCGAATAATATTACTGGAAATCTCTACAAACACAAGTGCTATATAAAATATAAAAAGGAACTTCTAGAGAAGGGTTTGAGTGAACTTGATAAAGAACTAATCTCTAAACAAGAAAGCACAAATAAATTAAAGGAGTTTACCAAAAGAGTGAAAGAAAAAATTGCTGCAGGTGATTTTACAATAAGTTCTAAAAGAAAGGGCAAACGTGTGATTTGGAATGTTTATTCACAGATAGCTAAAGATGGTAATATTATTGCCGACTTGTTGTATTGCCGGAACTGCAAAAGGGTGTTGGCGTCGAGTGCGAAAAATAAGAATATAACTCTTTACAATCACACTTGCTATAAAAAATATAAAAAGGCACTTCTAGAGAAGGGTTTGAGTGAACTTGATAAAGAACTAATCTCTAAACAAGAAAGCTCATATAAATTAAAGGAGTTTACCAAAAGAGTGGAAGAAAATATTGCTGCAGGTGTTTTTACACTCAGTTCTAAAAGAAAGGGCAAAAGTACGATTTGGAATATGTATTCACAGATAGCTAAAGATGGTAATATTATTGCCGACTTGTTGTATTGCCGGAACTGCAAAAGGGTGTTGGCGTCGGGTGCGAGAACTTATAGTGTAACTCTCTACAAACACCCTTGCTATATAAAATATAAAACGGAACTTCTAGAGAAGGGTTTGAGTGAACTTGATAAAGAACTATCAAATGAAACTGTTGTCTATCCAAACAGTTCTAGCGCTAATGTTGTGAAGCTGGAGTTCATTGAGCGTAAGTAATAAATACGTAAATTGTTTGCTTTAAAAATAAAATAATTTTTTTTTCGAAATTTTAGTGGATTCACCGGAAGAGGGATTTCCTGCGTCAAATTCGTCGTTGATGCCATCACCATCACCTTCGTCAACGGTATCAGAATTTGTAATGCCATCTGCACAGCATGAAAAGCCAACTGAACCTCAGGGAGGGACTGTAACAATCTCTGAACGGGAAAGCATATATACATTAAAGGAGTTTACCAAAAGAGTGGAAGAAAAAATTGCTGCAGGTGCTTTTACACTCAGTTCTAAAAGAAGGTGCAAAAGAGCGTTATGGAGTGTGTATTCACAGATAGCTAAAGATGGTAATATTATTGCCGACTTGTTATATTGCCGGAACTGCAAAAGGGTGTTGGCGTCGGGTGCGAAAAATAACAGTGGAACTCTGTACAATCACACTTGCTATAAAAAATATAAAAAGGAACTTCTAGAGAAAGGTTTGACTCAACTTGATAAAGAACTATCAAACGAAGCTTTTGTCTATCCAAACAGTTCTAGCGCTAATGATGTGGAGTTCATTAAGCGTAAGTAATACGTAAATATTTTGCTTTAAATATAAAATAATTTTTTTTTTTCGAAATTTTAGTCGATTCAGAGGAAGAGGGATTTCCTGCGTCAAATTCGTCGTTGATGCCATCACCATCACCTTCGTCAATGGTCTCAGAATTTGTAATGCCATCCGCACAGCATGAAAAGCCAACTGAACCTCAGGGAGGGACTGTAACAATCTCTGAACAGGAAAGCATATATACATTAAAGGAGTTTACCGAAAGAGTGGATGAAAAAATTGCTGCAGGTGTTTTTACACTCAGTTCTAAAAGAAAGGGCAAAAGTGCGATTTGGAATATGTATTCACAGATAGCTAAAGATGGTAATATTATTGCCGACTTGCTGTATTGCCAGAAATGCAAAAGGGTGTTGGAGTCGGGTGCGAAAAATAACAATGTAAATCTTTACAATCACACTTGCTATAAAAAATATAAAAAGGAACTTATAGAGAAGGGTTTGAGTGAACTTGATAAAGAACTATCAAACTAAACTTTTGTCTATCCAAACAGTTCTAGCGCTAATGATGTGGAGTTCATTAAGCGTAAGTAATACGTAAAAATTTTGCTTTAAATATAAAATAATTTTTTTTTTCGAAATTTTAGTCGATTCAGAGGAAGAGGGATTTCCTGTGTCAAATTTGTCGTTGATGCCATCACCATCACCTTCGTCAGCGGTCTCAGAAATGCCATCCGCACAGCTTGAAAAACCAACTGAACCTCGGAGAGACTAGCAATCTCTAAACAAGAAAGCACGCATAAATTAAGGGAGTTTACTAAAAGAGTGGAAGAAAAAATTGCTGCAGGTGCTTTTACACTCAGTTCTAAAAGAAGGTGCAAAAGAGAGATATGGAGTGTGTTTTCGCATAAATTAAAGGTGTTTACCAAGGAAGTGGAAAAAAAAATTTCTGCAGGTGTTTTCACACTTAGCTCTATAAGAAAGAGTAAAGGTGCGATTTGGATTATGTTTTCACAGATAGTTAAAGATGATGGCAATATTTTAGCCGACTTGGTCTGTTGTCGGAATTGCAAAAGAGTATATGTATCGCGTGCTTCTAATCTCAGCAGACACATTTGCTACCAAAACTATAAAAGGGAATGTTACGATAAGAAAATACGTGACGATGATAAAAAATTATCTACACAAAGTGTTTCCAGTTCAAATACTTCCAAACCTAACGTGGTAGAGGAGGATTTCATTAAGGTCCCCACAAACAGAAGCGATACGATACAGCCCACACAGTAAAATCGTGCATGACGCGATACGAAAATAGTTTGAATCACGAATCAAAGGGTATTTTTGGTTTTTTTTTTGTGATTTTCCATTTTTTTACGCAAAAAAATTGCAGAAGAGAGGAAAATGAGAGAGCAAAGTGACGTTTATTTTTGTGAGAGGCTGCAAAATTCTGCTGGACAAATTTTTTCCATTACATTTGTCCAGCAGCAAAACAGCTGATGAAAAAACATATGTTTGTAATTTGCGAAAGTTGCAAAATTGAAATTCAAAATTAAAAAAGTTAAATATGGACGAATTAATTATGAAAGATGCAAATAAATAACATTTTATTATGTCTGCATCTGTACTTGAGCTAAATTTTGGATGAAAACAGCAGCATTGTATGTTTATTGACTAATGTAGGAAGTCCGCCGGTTACCCTCTGCTAACTTATATGTATGTATGTAAGTCAATATGCAATGCCAGCAGGCAGTCGAAACTCCACATTTATATACATACATACGAATGCAACTATTATTAAAAGTATTTGGAAATAATTTGTGTTATTAAAATTACAAAATTGCATGTTCCATTAAATATATAGCAATCATGCTTACCCTTCTCTTTCCATTTTTTAAAGCAAAAATTGCAGACACAAATTTTTTGTTGCCAATTATTCAAACAAACTGCACGGTTGATGTGTCAAACGAACGTTTGACTTTTGCAGGTGTTGCCACAAACACGCAAAGAACGTGCTACTTGCAACACTGCGGTTCTGATTGCCGTCGCGAACGTACCCTTTATTTCTTTATTATAAATGTACTAGCTGACCCGGCAAACTTCGTTCTGCCCAAAAAAATTTTTTTATTAATTTCATTTCAAAAGTTGTTATTACACCGGTATTATTTTTAATAGAAAATTAACGATTTTTCACTACTACTACAACTTCAAAAATATATAATTTTAGTATTCAGTTTAAGGCTGCACGATACACAACATTTTTAGTTTTCTGTTCCGGATATTTATTTTCACTGAGTATTGGCTATTTTCACTAAGTAAGTAAGAAGATTAATATAGTATACCTCAATAATGGTTTTCAGGCCCCTCCTCCAACCCTTTTAGATATATTCAGCCTCAAAAGTTTAGTACGTATGGGAGGTGCAATTCCCCATTTTTCGATAAATCTTTTTTTTTTTGGGTGAACATGGTATTGATATCGTATATCTGCATAGTGATTTCTATGTACATGCCATTAACACTTTTAAGGATATTTAGCCTTAAAAATTAAGAACGCATGGGAGGTGCCACGCCCCCTTTTCCCAAAACTACTGTTTTTTCATAAGCATGCTATTGATATCGTTAATCTCCTGATCAATTTTCAGGTCCCAACCTTAAACGCTTTTATAGATATTCAGCTTGAAAAATTAAGTTTGTATGGGAGGTGCCACGCCCCCTTTTCCGATAACCTACACTTTTATGCGCAAAAATTGTTTTGATATCATATAGCTCTGTACCAATTTCCAGGTCCCTGACTTAAATCCTTTTAAAGATATCCAGCTTAAAAAATTAAGTGTTGTTGGGAAGTGCCACGCCCCCTTTTCGTATAACTACTATTATTTTGCGTTAATATGGAATTGTTATCGTTTATCTCCACACCAATTTCCAAGCCCCTAGAGTAAACAATTTTAGAGATATTCAGCATGAAAAATTAAGTTTTTATGGGAGGTGCCATGCCCCTTTTTCCGATAACCCCCACTTTTATGCGTGGGAATGGTTTTGATATCATTTAGCTCTATACCAGTTTTCAGCTCCCTACCTTAAACTGGTTTAGAGATAATCAGCTTTAAAAATTAAGGTTGTATGGGAGGCGCCACGCCCCCTTTTCTGATAACCCCCACCTTTCTGAGGGAGAAGGGGTTTGATATCACCTACCTCTATACTAATTTTCAGCTCCTTACCTTAAACTGTTTTAGAGACAGTCAGCTTTGAAAAGTAAGGTTGTATGGGAGGTGCCACGCCCCCTTTTCTGAAAACCCCCAATTTTCTGAGTGAGAAGGGTTTTGCTATCACCTACCTCTATACCAATTTTCAGCTCCCTACCTTAAACTGTTTTAGAGATAATCAGCTTTAAAAATTAAGGTTGTATGGGAGGTGCCACGCCCCTCTTTCTGATAACCCCCACTTTTATGAGTGAAAAGGGGTTTGATATCACCTACCTCTATACTAATTTTCAGCTCCTTACCTTAAGCTGTTTTAGAGATAGTCAGCTTTAAAAATTAAGGTTGTATGGGAGGTGCCACGCCCCCTTTTCTGATAACCCCACTTTTCTGAGTGAGAAGGGGTTTGATATCACCTACCTCTATACTAATTTTCAGCTCCTTACCTTAAACTGTTTTAGAGATAGTCAGCTTTAAAAAGTAAGGTTGTATGGGAGGTGCCACGCCCCCTTTTCAGAAAACGCCCAATTTTCTGAGTGAGAAGGGTTTTGCTATCACCTACCTCTATACCAATTTTCAGCTCCCTAACTTAAACTGTTTTAGAGATAATCAGCTTTAAAAATTAAGGTTGTATGGGAGGTGCCACGCCCCCTTTTCTGATAACCCCCACTTTTCTGACTGAGAAGGGGTTTGATATCACCTACCTCTATACCAATTTTCAGCTCCTTACCTTAAACTGTTTTAGAGATAGTCAGCTTTAAAAATTAAGGTTGTATGGGAGGTGCCACGCCCCCTTTTCTGAAAACCCCCAATTTTATGAGTGAGAAGGGTTTTGCTATCACCTACCTCTTACCAATTTTCAGCTCCCTACCTTAAACTGTTTTAGAGATAATCAGCTTTAAAAATTAAGGTTGTATGGGAGGTGCCACGCCCCCTTTTCTGACTGAGAAGGGGTTTGATATCACCTACCTCTATACCAATTTTCAGCTCTTTACCTTAAACTGTTTTAGAGATAATCAGCTATAAAAATTAAGGTTGTATGGGAGGTGCCACGCCCCCTTTTCTGAAAACCCCCAATTTTCTGAGTGAGAAGGGTTTTGCTATCACCTACCTCTATACCAATTTTCAGCTCCCTACCTTAAACTGTTTTAAAGATAATCAGCTTTAAAAATTAAGGTTGTATGGGAGGTGCCACGCCCCCCTAACATTTTTTAATTTTTTCTTCGACTAAACCTTCGCGGGGTAACAACAAACAAACCCCCCTAAGGAAGTATTTGATTTGGTTCAGCCGTTTTCAAGTTTTAGCGTTTCAATTAAATACCAAATCATTTTTATATATATATAGATTTTGCATATGATTCATCAAGTTTTAGCGATGAACATAGCAATGAAGTACTCGAGTAATTAAGAAATAAAAGAAAAATAATTTTAGTTGAAATATATACATATGTATGTATGTGTGTACACAAATATTTAATAAATTAGGTTTCTCCTCAATCTCTCTTAGAGGTGGTGCCAAGGCATTCAATTTAATGGTGATTGCTTCTCAATGTTGTAAAAAATTAGTTGGAATCGTACCACATTGAAAACCTTTGGGTCGGCTTCGGTATGTGCGCTCACCGAATTTATTTTTAAACTAGTGGGAATTTTTCAATGAAACTAGCAGGAAATATTCTGCTGATGTTAGTTATGTTAATTTTAACACCCGTAATATAATTTTAAAAACAAAAATGCATACATACTAAATTTTTTTCGAGTGACCGTCGACGTCGACTTAAGCTCAAATTATAGCCCCGACACATAGCATACGTCAATCCGTCTACATCGACGTATGTGACTGACAGCTCAGTAAAATGTTGGCATTTAAACGTACGTCGTCACACGTACGACGGATCCGTCGCCGCAACGTACCGAAGTTGCCCAAAAGTCAACTTTTGGTATACGTCAGTCCGTCGCTATGTCAGCTGATTGCTTTTGATTGTTAACCTTTAGCTACTCTTGAATTTCACTTTTTTTGCAATTTGCTTTTCGAGTTTTTTCTCATTTGTATAACATTCCTCCATAAAACAAAATGGTCAAGAATTATCAGGAGATGTGAAGTTACTGAAAACTGATTTTCAATAGGGCAACTTAAAAGAGAAATTACAAAATATTCTAAAGAGTTAAATTTTTTCCACCACCTCTGTAGTCAAAGGTTAATCAAACAGCTGATTTGTGTATATCCGCCAACGTTTCCTATGTGGCGACCTCTCCGTCAAGTACGTGAGCTGTCAGTCACGTACGTCGACGTAGACGGATTGACGTATGCTATGTGACGGGCCTATTAGTTATGCAGTAACAGTATCGTTATAAAACAGATGATCAACCAACCTTATGGGAAACAATGTATTTGATTAGTGATTCGCTAGTCGGTAACGCTATCGGTAACAACCAAATGAATTTTGGTTTTCAGCCGTAACGCTAACCAGCTGATCGATTGTTTGTTTCAGTTGTTCACTGTCATGGCCCAATAATAATATGGTCGTAGCAATCAAAAGAGAACACGCAATTAGCGTTAATACAAAATATGATAATTTCGCAACCTAAAAAACTAAAAGAAGAAGAGCGACTCTATTGCATGGCCACCTTTATTGGGCTATGATCACTGCTCAGCTGTTTACTGTTAATTATCAATAATCGACCAAATTAATACCGATACTGTTACTGTTATGGAAATAAAGTTAACGCATAACTAATTGAACCCTTAAGCTGGCCAGATCGGTGTTATTGAGAGCAATGCAGTAGTTAATGACGTCACTGCTGAAGAAAATTTATGCAATAGCCTTCGCGGTGAGCTTGCTGCTGTTCGCGCTCAAGTTGAGCCATGGGTAATGGCGCAATTTTTTTGGCGCTGATACAATAACTCCAGCGCCACTCGTGGCGCCAACTCACGGTACTGGCGCAATAACACCTTTAGCGCAATTTTCATGGAATAATCGATAAATAAAATTTTTTCGCTTGTTACTGTTCACCATCCCCGTTTTATTTCTTTTGGTGCAATTCTGCTTACATATACGAGGGCACAATTAATTTAAATTTTCATAATAATTTGGAAACATATTCCGTATATTTGTGAAAATATGCTGGAAATTAGAGTCACATAGATCACTATCAAGCATACATAATTGTGACGGTGTCATACGTATACATATACTATGGTGCTGTTATTGGCGTTGTGGTTGCGGAATTTTACACTAGCGCTATATTGGTGCTGGTGTTAGCGCACGAAATTGAGTCGGTTTTATATTACAAAATTGAGTTGGCGCAATATTGAGTTGGCGCTATATTGGGTTGGCGCTATATTGAGTTGGCGCTATATTGAGTTGGCGCATTTCCCAAATCGGAGTTAGCGCAATAACGCCAGGGTTGGTGTTAGCGCAATTGCGCCGCGCAGCGCAGTGTTACCCATGCCTACGCTCAACTCAGTGCTATCGAAAGCAGCGTAGTAGCTACCGACATCATAATCAACGGCATTCCGCAAGCTGACGATGAGAACCTGTCTGAGATTTTCACAAAAATATGCAGCGCGGTTCAGCTGAAAACACCGCCAATGCGAGATGCGTTCAGAATATCCAGATCAAAAGGGAAAACGCAAAAAAGCAACAAAAACAATCATGCGCCCATTGTCATCAAACTTGTTTCCTCACACGATCATAGTGTATAGCATACAGTGAAATGGCTCTGGGATGCGTAGTCGAAATTCGATAAAAAAAAAAGCAACAAAGCACACCGCCAGTGGAAACGGTTCAAATGTATGGCAACCTACAGCACATTTAAGCATCTTCGCAAGGAAACAAATAGAGCCATTAAACATCAAAAACTCTTATACTACGAACATAAATTTAGCGTAGCAATAGGTTCTAGAAAAACATGGAGTTGTATTCGAGAGATAGGTATTGGAAGCAAAGGAAATCATGATTATGAAAACATAAATGTAAATGAGCTGAATGAAAAATTTGTACAATTCTCTGATCGTGACAGTACTATTTGTTGCGAAAGTTATAGTAAAAATGTGAATCGAGAATTTCCTTGTTTCACATTCAGAAATATCGACGATTACAAAGTTGTTTGTGCCGTGCTCAGTGTTAAATCAAATGCTATGGGCTTAGACGGAGTGCACCCTAAATTTTTTAAATGCTTACTGCCTAAAATCTTACCGTATATAACGTACGCATTTAACACAATATTAACTACCTCTGTTTTTCCCCATTGTTGGAAATCGGCTAAAATTATCCCAGTTATACTATGTTCATGCTGGATTTGAAACGCAACATTTTGCATTTTCGAAGATGGCTTTTCGAAAAGTGTTCATGCTGCCGCGTTTTGTAAATGCGCATTTGAGAAGTTCGAAACAAACGGAGCTAATATCCCAGATTACGCAATCAGGTGTTGAGGTTTATTTTTTTGTTTTGTCTAATTGAAAAATAGAACAAGAATTTGCAAAATATGTAATAATATAATACACTAATTTTGCAAACCAAACGTACCAACCGCTTTGGTATTAATTTTTATCTCTGTTTTGTTTACTTTCGTTCATTACATGTAGACTCTACACTTAGTGAGTTTCTGTAACAAAATCGCGAAAATTGTCGATCAAAATGACGTCACATTAATACGTTCCACACTTTGTCACCACCTAAAAAGCAAGTGAGAATCTATCGATTGACGTCATTATGACGTCACTCGGTCGAAACTATTGATAGAGTTCAGTTACAGAAACTCAGTACTGATGTAGAGTGACGTCATCATGGAGCTTGTGTGCCCATGCTCATGCTGCTCTATATGCGTAATCTTGTAGGTATTTCGTTCTTGTATTGCCAGAGTGTTGCCACTATTTTCCATTCGAATGGCAAATTTTTTCGAAGATTTCAGGGTTGCTTTCTGCGTTAGCATTCAAAACGCAAAAAAATAGTTGCGTTAAGTTGCATTTTGGTGGTGGCATTTGTATGGAGAAATGTAACATTTAATGTTGCGTTTTGGACTAAACGCAAAAATGCCTCCGAAACGCAAAACGCAGGCTCACCATGAACATGCCATTAAGTTGCATTTTGGTGGTGGCATTTGTATGGAGAAATGTAACATTTAATGTTGCGTTTTGGACTAAACGCAAAAATGCCTCCGAAACGCAAAACGCAGGCTCACCATGAACATGCTATTAAGAAAACTAATGGAGATTTTAGACCCATTGCAATATTACCCTTTCTGTCCAAAGTACTTGAGCGCATACTGCATGACCAGATTAGCACATTTCTGAGTCGAAACCGGCTGATAAACGAGTTGCAATCCGGTTTCAGATCCAACAAAAGTTGTACCACGGCGCTAGTGAAAGTTTCGGACGATATCAGACTCAACATAGACAACAATCGCGTAACCCTATTGACACTCCTGGACCATTCTAAAGCATTTGATACCGTTAGTCATGAACTTCTTGCCTTGAAACTCCGCAATTTGTTTAATTTCTCAACAGCAGCAACGAATCTAATAAAAACCTACCTCTGTGATCGCTCGCAAGCTGTGAGCGTTGGAGAAATTTTGTCTTCCCAACTGCCCGTAACCAAAGGTGTCCCCCAAGGTTCGATTCTTGGCCCTCTGTTATTTGTGTTATATATAAATGACCTTCATAACGTATTAAATTATTGTGATGTACACGTTTATGCAGACGATGTCCAATTATATGTCAGTTGCCCTTTGGAATCGGTCAATACCTACATTAAAAATCTCAGTTCTGATCTAGATCGTGTTAACAAGTGGGCCTGCGACAATGGGTTACTTCTAAATCCAAGTAAATCACAATGTATCGTGATTTATAAGAAGAATTTTAAACTTGATGATTGCAGCATAGTGAAACTAAACAACAACGTCATAAATTTTGTGGACACTGCCAAGAACCTGGGAATTACCTTCAACAGAACCCTGTCGTGGAACAATCACATCTTCTGTGCAATAGGGAAGGTATATGGCATGCTCCGTTCTTTATGGGCTGTACAACATTCTACCCCAGTGAAAATTCGACTTTTGTTAGCTAAGGCTTTTTTATTACCTACCTTGTTATATGGATGTGAACTGTTTGCCAATTGTGATAGTATTTGTCGTAAAAAACTTAATGTCCTCTACAACAATATTGCCAGATACGTCTATCGTGTGAAACGCCATGAACACATATCTATATTTTCCACACAAATACTCAATATAAAACTTGATGACCTATTAAACTTAAAGTGCCTAATGCTCCTACACAAGGTAGTATACACTCGTGAGCCCATATATCTGATGGAACGTATTCAGTTTATGAAATCGTCCCGATCACTTAACCTGCTTAGTATGAAATATTGTTGTCTTATATCTGAGCGCCAGTTCTTTGTTCATGCTGTTCGTCTTTGGAACGCTCTGCCGCCTAGGATTAAAACAATTCGAAGTACATTGCACTTTAAACGTGAGCTCTTCCTCCACCTTTCCCCTCGAAATTTCTAATATGCAAACATTTTTATGGGTACATTTCACTATTCTTCTTAATTTCTCGTTCTCTATACTTCCATCCCCACTTCTTCACTGCCTATGGTATTGCTTCTTCTTCTTCTTCTTCTCCTTTTTATAATATAGTGTATACATACATATAAGTTCATTAGATTTAAGCTCAAACACTGTCAAAATAACTTATGGTTGAGTGTTTGTTAGATAAATAAATAAATAAATATAGATACTTAACGTAGCATGGAAAAAGTTGAGAAACAAGTTTGAGTGAGTTTGTTCATGCTACGTTAAGTATCTATAAGAGCCTATACACACTTGCGTCGCAATCGATTTAGTCGAATGTTGATTTGCATGGGAATGTATGGAAGCATTCACACTACATTCAATTAGTCGAACAACTGAAACAGTTGGATTTGCAGTCCAATTTCATTCCAACTGAAACAGTTGGACAACTGCTTGATCAGCAAGGCGCCCTTCTACGTATTCACACTAGAGACAATTTAGTCGAACGACTACAACAACAACAGCGATATTCATAGTGGAAATAGTTGCCATGCTGACAGCACTACTTTTATTTCACTTTTGGTAAATTGCAGAGATTGAATATTTCAATTAATATTTTCAAAATGTTTAAAAACAAAAGGTTCGTTTCTTATTAACTAGTTATAGACAAGAATTATCTAACTAAGGATATTTACTTCCGTTTTCATGTGTTTCTTGATATTGTTGTTCTCTTCAAATGTCATTAATCGCATTTTAAAATAGAAATAATGAAAATGAAATTGCATGGAAATTATTAATGGCTAATTTTTACTATTTTTCCGTTTCTTGTACTTCTGCCCGTTTCGCCTTTATGAGCGTAATTCCTTCCGTTTTTCTCTTTTCATTTACTTGACAGCTAGTTGCTAGTTTAATAAGAAACAAAGCCAAACAATGCATACACTTTTTGTTTATTTTATTGTTTTTTATTTATTAATCAAGTTGACAGCTGACAAGAAGGTGCTTTCATGTAAGAATGCAGATAAACTGATAAACTTTAGCAATTTAATACTTAATCACTTTATATGCAGACACTAATGTAAAATTTGCTGAGGAAAATGTGAACATTGGCAACACTATGTCATTGTCAATCGCACGTCTGTAGTGTGAATAGCTGCCACCGATTCGACTAAATAGTTGGCGTAGTGTGAATACAACAGCCCAATTCGACTAAATCGATTGAGTCGCAAGCATGATTTAAATAAAGAAGCATGATTCAAATAAAGAAGATTGTGCATTCAGCGGTACCGCTATGCGTTCATCCAAAATTTGACGGAATCAGCTGATTGAGTGACGTAGTAACATAAATTCTCTTTCACCCAGTTTCGTTTCCGGTTATCTAAAAACTAAAGATTGTGTGCGATAAATGTGAAATTTTTATTAAAAAACTATTTTAAATAAAGAAAAATGAAGTGCCGCGTATTTATTTGTGTGAATAATAGTTTAATAAAGGTATTTTTTGCATGTTTGCAAATTTTCTTTCTCGTCGATAACGTAGTTGATGACGTACTAACCAAAATGAACCCAGTCTCACGGATGAATATTTTGCTGAATATCGCTGAGTGCACAATCTTCTTCATTTGAATCATGATAAAGAAGATTGTGCATTCAGCGGTACCGCTATGCGTTCATCCAAAATTTGACAGAATTATACTATGTTCATGCTGGATTTGAAACGCAACATTTTGCATTTTCGAAGATGGCTTTTCGAAAAGTGTTCATGCTGCCATGGTACAATAACTTAGAGGTAGGCGCATGGGCGAATTCAGAAACTACTTGTTTTATTTCCAAAGGTAGAGTGTAATGTCAAAATCCAAGCGAATTATAATCATGGCCAATAGGAATGAGCGAGTCCCAAGCGAATTCAGATTTTAACCACGGCGAAATATCATTTTGACATTACACTCTACCAATTACAATAAAAAAATACATGGGGATTTTCTGAATTCGCCCCTGCGCCTACCTGGTATATCTGCCTTGCATGCTGCCGCGTTTTGTAAAGCCGGAATTACAATAGCGCTGTGGCTGTGGCAGCGACTGTTTTTCGAAATCAGCTGATTTTTAGAAACTACGGTTTGTAATGAAGCGGCACATAATACAGCAGAGGCAGCTGGCAGCACCGCTCCGTTTAGCCCAAATTCTAAATTGGCAGCCGCTGCCTTGAATCGCAGCCAACTTCAAAGTGTTGATGTGAACTTATGTCTGTTTCCGTACTATCCAATGTAATATATTTTTTACTAATTTTGTGTTTCCGTACTTTGATGCCAGTAAGCGGGAGAGAATTTAATTTTTACTTAATAAAGCCCATATGACACTACATTTTTTTCTAGTATTCTACCAGGTTTTTTGTGTGAAGGAGATGGTCAAATACAGTTTTGCGTTGGTGCAAGCGAGCAAGCTATATTGAAAAAAACCAAACAAAATACCATCTAGGCGGTTAAAAACCAACGAGCCAGCTTGTATTTCGGTAGGTTTTTTGGCATTCGGTCATTTTTTCTGACAATTGTTTCAATTTGACAACTAGAAAATAAATTATATTTAAAATAAAAAATATATGGAAATGCAAATTATAAATTTGCCACTTGTAAGCTTCTGCTATAGCCGTAAGGGTAAAGAAGAAGTCCGGAAGAAAAATTATATTGCGTACTGGCTTCCCTTTATAACATGGAATACACAGCTATCCTGCCCTTAGAGTTTCATAACTTTTTTATTTCAGTAATTTAAATTAAAATTTCTAAAAAAATTAATTTTTGAAATAAATATTTTTTTCATTTAGTTTGAAGTTTAATGTCAATCAAATTGTTTTTGAGGGAGTATTTGTCTCTTTTCAACCTACAGAAGAATTGTTTTTGTATTTTGACTTTCGGTGGGTTAAATGCGCATTTGAGAAGTTCGAAACAAACGGAGCTAATATCCCAGATTACGCAATCAGGTGTTGAGGTTTATTTTTTTGTTTTGTCTAATTAAAAAAATAGAACAAGAATTTGCAAAATATGTAATAATATAATACAATAATTTTGCAAACCAAACGTACCAACCGCTTTGGTATTAATTTTGATCTCTGTTTTGTTTACTTTCGTTCATTACATGTAGAGTGACGTCATCATGGAGCTCGTGTGCCCATGCAAATGCTGCTCTATATGCGTAATCTTGTAGGTATTTCGTTCTTGTATTGCCAGAGTGTTCCCACTATTTTCCATTGAATGGCAAATTTTTTCGAAGATTGCAGGGTTGATTTCTGCGTTAGCATTCAAAACGCAAAAAAATAGTTGCGTTAAGTTGCATTTTGGTGATGGCATTTGTATATAGAAATGTAACATTTAATGTTGCGTTTTGGACTAAACGCAAAAATGCCTCCGAAACGCAAAACGCAGGCTCACCATGAACATGCTATTAGCTGATTTAGTGACGTAGTAACATATATTCTCTTTCACCCAGTTTCGTTTCCGGTTTTCTAACAACTAAAGATTGTGTGCGATAAATGTGAAATTTATATTAAAAAGCTATTTTAAATAAAGAAAAATTAAGTGCCGCGTATTTATTTGTGTGAATACTAGTTTAATAAAGGTATTTTTTTGCCTGTTTGCAAATTTTCTTTCTCGTCGATAACATAGTTGTTGACGTAGAAACCAAAATGAACCCAGTCTAACGGATGAATATTTTGCTGAATATGGCTGAGTGCACAATCTTCTTTATTTGAATCATGAGTCGCAAGTGTGTATAGACTCCAGCTTTAGCTGATACCAAATATGTTTCGATAGTTGTCACAAGTTATCGACTTTACCATACGTAATACCGATTTTGATAAGTCGTCGCCGACAGCGTCGAGTAAGGCACTCTGCACACGGAGCGTCCTGCTTTAGACGCGTATTAGATACTACAGACGAAAGCTGTACGCTTTGATGTCGCGCACGTATATTTCAATTGAGGGCTGCACACGAGTCGTCAGCTTCATGCATTCGTCAAAGTATGCTGGCTACATGTCGCTTGGCGTAAAGCAGTGCTGGTAGCTAGGCGTACTACGCTTAGAAAAGAGGAAGAAGAAGATGTTTGTTTACATTTTTCCACTTGGTGGAATTTATGAAAGTAGTAAAATTTGTGTAAAAAATCGGAATAAATGAGTGTATAATTAAAGAAAATGGAAGATTCCGTAAAATTTTTTATCTTTTCTATTTAAAGCTTCGAAATTTAAAGCAAATACCGTATTATTAATTTGTTTGTTTGTTTTGTGCAGCGAAGTTTCATGTCGCTTCGTGTGCAGATCTTGAGGCGTAGAGAAATCCACGCTACATGAAATGTCTCGTACGCGTCTATGACGATACGCCTCGTGTGCAGAGTGCCGAAATGTAACATTTAATGTTGCGTTTTGGACTAAACGCAAAAATGCCTCCGAAACGCAAAACGCAGGCTCACCATGAACATGCTATTAGCTGATTTAGTGACGTAGTAACATATATTCTCTTTCACCCAGTTTCGTTTCCGGTTTTCTAACAACTAAAGATTGTGTGCGATAAATGTGAAATTTATATTAAAAAGCTATTTTAAATAAAGAAAAATTAAGTGCCGCGTATTTATTTGTGTGAATACTAGTTTAATAAAGGTATTTTTTTGCCTGTTTGCAAATTTTCTTTCTCGTCGATAACATAGTTGTTGATGTAGAAACCAAAATGAACCCAGTCTAACGGATGAATATTTTGCTGAATATGGCTGAGTGCACAATCTTCTTTATTTGAATCATGAGTCGCAAGTGTGTATAGACTCCAGCTTTAGCTGATACCAAATATGTTTCGATAGTTGTCACAAGTTATCGACTTTACCATACGTAATACCGATTTTGATAAGTCGTCGCCGACAGCGTCGAGTAAGTGTCGACGACGACAACCGTAATAAGGGAGATTATTTCCACTCTTTATACAACTGCTTTCGCTTTGCTTTGCTGGCTGAAAGTTCATGAGTCGTACCATTGTTCATAGTTTTTAAACCACTTCATATTTTTAAATGAAATTTACAGGAGGTATAGTGGGAGTGTCTATTAACAAACATATGTACAATTTTTTATGAAAATATTTATAGTTTTTGCTGCATTTGTTAATAAAAATACCTTCCTCTATTTTTGTATTTCTTTCACTGAAAACACTGAAATTTCACTTTGTTATAATGTTTGACATTTTAGCTGGTATTTGCAAGCCCATTTATACACATTTTTCACAATTTTATTGCAAAAATACGGAATTAAATTATGGGTATGTTCAGAAACGCAGCATGAAGCGCAACAGCGGCAGTAATTATTTTTTTGATGATTGTGATGAGCGACGCTGCATGCAAAATTTACGTTTATGAACGCTCTGCTTGTACTACAAAATCATAATGCGCTTCAAATTGAGTTTCTGAACAAAGCCTATTTGTTACCGAGAACTTCTTACTAGTAGCTTTAGCTTAACATACACTCAACCACTGAATACACCCAACTGTCAGTTGATTAATGCCAAGAAAGAGTTGCCGGATGCTAAGAAATTTAATACGCTGAAGGGTGTACTACGCAGAAGGACACGACCGGACTTGGGTGGCGTAGCCCAGGGTTATTTTTTATAAGCGCGGCCGAAGGCCGCCAATGCAAAAGGGTGTTCTACTCAAAATTACTGTGGATCCATCTTAGATTCTACTCCAGAAAGAAAATTCTACCGGCTGAGGGTTATTTTTTTGAAGCACGGCCGAAGGCCGCCAACGCATTAGGGTATTATACGCATAACTTTTATAAAACATCTCTTTGCCCATTTTAGACATTTTCTGATTGCTGTTTTTGTTTGGAGTTTTTGTTGTGTGGCAGCACTAGACCAACAGATCAATCGATTTGCATACAAAAAAGGGTTGTTCAGTATGACAATTTACGCAATTTTAAACATTAATATTTCCAAAACTATTTGTTTCCTAGCCGTTTGGACTTCAGATATAGAATCGGGGGGCTGTGCCACGCCCCCTAAAAAATCAGTTTTTCTGGAATCGTGGCACGACTTATGAAGTTCCAACCGCTTTGCTTGCTTCAATTTCGAATTAATTAATTATTAATTTTTATCTGAATAAAATAAAATACTTAAAAAAAGAACTAGAAACATAAATCTAAACTCGCTTCTAATAGAAGACTATTGTGAATGTAATAACATGTTTGCATTTCCCGTGATATTTTTCTCATGATATGAAACAAGGTTGATCCATAAGGTTACCGCAGAGCAGAAGAGCAACCCTTGCAATACATTTTGTTGTTGCCCGATTTGCTATCTCAATTGTCAAACGTCCATTTTCAATTGGCCAAGCAACACACGAATGCAAGAAAAGCAACAAACACATAAAGGTTGTTCTCTGTGTCCAATCTTTTTGCCGAGATATCATGATATCTTGAGAAGTTTGCCACACAGAGAGAGCGCACCTTTAAGAAAATAAAATTCTAACTGACTTCATTGTGAACTAGCATGTTAGTCATATTCTTTCCACTCTTTATACGACTGTTGTCGCTTTGCTTTGCTTGCTTCAATTTCGAATTAATTAATTTTTTATCTGAATAAAATAAACTACTTAAAAAAAGAACTAGAAACATAAATTCAAACTCACTTCTCATAGAAGACTATTGTGAATGTAATAACATGGTTGCATTTCCCGTGATATTTTTCTCATGATATCAAATATCACGGGTTGGGGTATGAGAAATTTGCCGAACCTCCAAATTTGACAAGACGTGTATTTTGTTGTTGTGCTCGGCAAATTTATCACACTTATGTCATCTCGGAAAATTTGCCAGGCCAAAATCACACAGAGAGAACATCCTTATACAGTTTGACACTTTAAGTAATGAAAAAAAATAGTCAGCTGTTCTATTAGACACACTTCCCAACAGCGATGCCGTTCCAAATTTTATGAGAGGAGTGAAAATTGACAAATAGCGGAGTGTTTCGGAGTGCCGGACGAAAGAGAGGAGTGAAATTGCGGAGCGATGTCAAAAATAAGCAAATCAACAAAGCAAACGCAAAATTTTGTTTTCGAATTAAGCAACATATTTATTAAAAATTAATTTAATTAAATTAAAATTTGTGTGTTTATTCATAACGCATTTGTTTATAAACTTTTTCCTGATGAAAACAAAAAAACGTAAAATCCAGCTAATGAGTTTTTATAATTTTAACTCCACTATTGAAATCAGCGAAATTGGTTTGCAATTTTCCATTGAATCGCGCACAAAATGTGAAAAGTTGCCAATGCTTGTCGATAAGTATTGCCACTGTGTCAGAATTATAAGACGTAAACCATAACGATCCCAGATTTTAATTTAATGCATACAAAATTGAAAGTAGCAACTTGGGCATATACACAGTTGATTCAAAATTTCTGAATTATTTCATAAATGAAAAGGTGGAGTGATTTAAGCTCAAATTAGTTATGCAGTAACAGTATCGTTATAAAATAGCTGATCAACCAACCTTATGGGAAACAATGTATTTGATTAGTGATTCGCTAGTCGGTAACGCTATCGGTAACAACAAAATGAATTTTGGTTTTCAGCCGTAATGCTAACCAGCTGATCGATTGTTTGTTTCAGTTGTTCACTGTCATGACCCAATAATAACATGGTCGTAGCAATCAAAAGAGAACACGCAATTAGCGTTCATACAAAATATGATAATTTCGCTACTTAAAAACCAAAAGAAGAAGAGCGACTCTATTGCTATGGCCACCTTTATAGGGCTATGATCACTGTTCAGCTGTTTACTGTTACTGCACCAATAATCGACCAAATTAATACCGATACTGTTACTATTATGGAAATAAAGTTACTGCATAACTAATTGAACCCTTATAGCATGTTCATGGTGAGCCTGCGTTTTGCGTTTCGAAGGCAGTTTTGCGTTAAGTCCAAAACGCAACATTAAATGTTACATTTCTCCATACAAATGCCACCACCAAAATGCAACTTAATGCAACTATTTTTTTGCGTTTTGAATGCTAACGCAGAAAGCAACCCTGAACTCTTCGAAAAAAATTTCCATTCGAATGGAAAATAGTGGCAACACTCTGGCAATACAAGGACGAAATACCTACAAGATTACGCATATAGAGCAGCATGAGCATGGGCACACGAGCTCCACGATGACGTCACTCTACATGTAATGAACGAAAGTAAACAAAACAGAGATCAAAATTAATACCAAAGCGGTTGGTACGTTTGGTTTGCAAAATTAGTGTATTATATTATTACATATTTTGCAAATTCTTGTTCTATTTTTTTTAATTAGACAAAACAAAAAAATAAACCTCAACACCTGATTGCGTAATCTGGGATATTAGCTCCGTTTGTTTCGAACTTCTCAAATGCGCATTTACAAAACGCGGCAGCATGAACACTTTTCGAAAGGGCATCTTCGAAAATGTAAAATGTTGCGTTTCAAATCCAGCATGAACATAGTATTAGGCACTCTGCACACGGAGCGTACTGCTTTAGACGCGTATTAGATACTACAGACGAAAGCTGTACGCTTTGATGTCGCGCACGTATATTTCAATTGAGCAGCGAAGTTTCATGTCGCTTCGTGTGCAGATCTTGAGGCGTAGAGAAATCGACGCTACATGAAATGTCTCGTACGCGTCTATGACGATACGCCTCGTGTGCAGAGTGCCTAACTCAAAGAAGGAGTGACGGAGTGCTAGATCAAAATCGGAGTGAAATCTTCCATTGGAGTGACAGAGGATCTCTGCTTCCCAAAGCTGGGTCCATGGTGGAATCAAATGAAATTATGCTTCTTACTTATTAATCAGCTTATGGACAAATGTGCCAAATTTTCAGCCATTATTGTTTTGCTTTATGTCTTCTATACATATTTCGGAGAAAAGTAGTGAAATCGCGTATCGCGTAGTTTTTCTGAGGCTATTATTATATTATTATACACTTTGTGTGATTTCTGTGTTGATAATTATACAATTATTTTTCAGTATTTCAAGCGGTGAACGCTTGTCAGCCATTTTGAAGAAACTTTTCGAGCCGATTCATAAATTGCACGAATTTCAATAAGTAAGCAAAACAAAGAAAAACACGTGTTTTTGCATTTGACAGATCAGTACATAACAGTAAATTTTGGTGTTGCCCATTTACCACCACCATATACATATAATTTCACCCTGGCTGGGTCTCTTGTATCTAGTCACAATGATCGCTCATCGCTAATTTTATTTATTGCTTGGTTTTCGTTTGGTATAATCAATCCGAAAATATAGCGAACAAATATTAATCAAGCTACCTATTTAACATAATTAGTCATGGCGTTGTAACCAACCGGGTGTGGCCAAATTATCCTCCTTACCGCGTTCAAAGGAGTAACCTAAATCCATAAAAAAAAATATATATTTTTGGTACCTCCATTAGTTATTACTTTTTGCAAATCTATGGAGTCTACCAAGAAAGTGGGGAATTGCAAAAGGGTGCTCGAGTCGCGTGATTTGGAAACTAAAAATCTACACGCACACACTTGCTATAAAAAATATAAAAAGGAATGTCTAGAGAAGAATTTGGGTGATAATGATAAAGAACTATCAAACGAAACTTCCGCCTATCCAAACAGTTCTTTCTCTAATGATGTGAAGTTGGAGTTCATTGAGCGTAAGTAATAAATATGAACATTTTTTGCATTAAATATAAAATAACTCTTTTTGAAATTTTAGTTGGTCCACTGGATGCGGGATTTCACGCGTCAAATTCGTCGTCGATGCCTTCACAATCAGCTTCGTCAACGATCTCAGAATTTGTAATGCCGTCTGAACAGCTCGAAAAGCAAACTCAACCTCAGGAAGATACTATCAAAATCAGCAAAGAAGAAATTGCACAAAGATTAATGCAATATGCAAAGAACGAGGAAAAACAAATTTCTGCAAGTGTTTTTACACTCAGTTCTAAAAGAAAGGGCAAAGGTGTGATTTGGAATGTGTTTTCAGATATAGTTAGAGATGATGGTAGTATTGTACCCAACAAGGTCTGTTGCTGCAAATGCAAAGGGGTAATGGCGTTGCGTGCGCATCATAAAAGTGCACATCTCTACAGACACCCTTGCTATATAAAATATAAAAAGGAACTTCTAGAGAAGGGTTTGAGTGAAAATGATAAAAAACTATCAAACGAAACTCTGGAAGGGACTGTAACAATCAGCAATGAAGAAATCGCACTAAAATTAATGGAATATGCCAAGAACGAGGAAAAACAAGTTTCTGCAGGTGTTTTTACACTCGGTTCTAAAAGAGAGGGCAAAAGTGTGATTTGGAATGTGTTTTCAGATATAGTTAAACATGACGGTAATATTGTGCCTAATAAGGTCTGTTGCCGGAACTGCAAAAGGGTAATGGCGCTGCATGCGAATCATAAAAGTGCAAATCTCTACAGACACCCTTGCTATATAAAATATAAGAAGGAACTTCTAGAGAAGGGTTTGAGTGCACTTGATAAAGAACTATCAAACGAAACTTTTGTCTATCCAAACAGTTCTAGCGGTAATGATGTGAAGTTCATTGAGCGTAAGTAATAAATACGCATAAATTTTTTGCTTTAAATATAAAATAATTTTTTTTTTTTTTTAAATTTTAGTTGATTCACAGGAAGAGGGATTTCCTGCGTCAAATTCGCCGTTGATGCCATCAACATCACCTTCGTCAACGGTCTCTGAACGTGAAATGTCATCCGCACAGCTTGAAAAGCCAGAGACTCTAGCAATCTCTAAACAAGAAAGCACATATAAATTAAAGGAGTTTACCAAAAGGATGGAAGAAAAAATTGCTGCAGGTGCTTTTACCGTCAGTTCTAAAAGAAGGTGCAATAGAGCGATATGGAGTGTGGTTTCGCAAAAATTAAAGGAGTTTGCCAAGGAAGTGGAAGAAAAAATTTCTGCAGGTGTTTTTACACTCAGTTCTAAAAGAAAGGGCGCAGGTGCGATTTGGAATGTGTATTCACAGATAGCGAAAGATGGTAATATTATTGCCGACTTGTTTTATTGCCGGAACTGCAAAAGGGTATTGGAGTCGGGTGCGAAAAATAAGAATATAACTCTTTACAATCACACTTGCTATAAAAAATATAAAAAGGAACTTCTAGAGAAGGATTTGAGTGAACTTGATAAAGAACTATCAAATCAAACTTTTGTCTATCCAAACAGTTCTAGCGCTAATGATATGGAGTTCATTAAGCGTAAGTAATAAATACATACATATACATATCTTCTGTTTTAAATATAAACTAACATTTTTAATTTTCGAAATTTTAGTTGATTCACAGGAAGAGGGATTTCGTGCATCAAATTCGTCGTTGATGCCATCACAATCAGCTTCGTCAGCGGTCTCAGAATTTGTAATGCCATCTGCACAGCCAACTCAACCTCAGGAAGAGACTGTAACAATCACCAAAGAAGAAAATTTCACCTATCCAAACAGTTCTTGCTCTAATGATGTGAAGCTGGAGTTTATTGAGCGTAAGTAATAAATACTTATATCTTTGGTTTTAAATATAAATTAACATTTTTTTATTTCGAAATTTTAGGTGATACACCGGAAGGGGTATTTCCTGCAACAAATTCGTCATTGATGCCATCACAATCAGCTTCGTCGGCGGTCTCAGAATTTGTAATGCCATCTACACAGCCAACTCAACCTCAGGAAGAGACTGCAACAAGCACCAAAGGAGAGATCGCGCAAGAATTAATGGAAAATACCAAGAACGAGGAAAACCCAATTTCTGCAGGTGTTTTTACATACATATACATATCTTCTGTTTTAAATATAAACTAACATTTTTAATTTTCGAAATTTTAGTTGATTCACAGGAAGAGGGATTTCCTGCATCAAATTCGTCGTTGATGCCATCACAATCAGCTTCGTCAGCGGTCTCAGAATTTGTAATGCCATCTGCACAGCCAACTCAGTCTCAGGAAGAGATTGTAACAATCACCAAAGAAGAAAATTTCACCTATCCAAACAGTTCTTGCTCTAATGATGTGAAGCTGGAGTTCATTGAGCGTAAGTAATAAATACTAGGGGTATTCGCTATCCATAGCATAACCCTAGCACGTAGCACGGATTGCACGGATTGCAAAGTTTTACAACGCACAACAACAAAATACACGCGCACAAAAATATGCTAGACCTCAAAAATATGCTACACCAAAACCTATGTATATTTATTTGCTATGAAGTGTAGGAAATTAATTGCGACCCTGCGTCAGCTGACATTTGCCAATTGCTAATTTCAATTTCAATTTGATCATTCGAACTTTGCTTAAAATGTTATTTTTTATGTGTATTTATTAAGGGCCGATTTCATAATGAAATTCTTAAAGCTCCTTTTGTTAAAGGAGCCTTTTAGTAAAAGAGCCATTTAAATAACTTTTTGGTTGCTTGTTTTTCCGACAGGGTAGGAATATGATGTATTGTGGAACGATTTTCCGTCATCCCTTGTCAAGTTTGGTTTGGAGACAAACCGGTTTCGGCTAATATGCGCCATCTTCAGTGTCTTCTTTCGTTCTGAGTTATTTTCTGTAAGTTCGATAGCATTTATAGTAACTAACTTCCGTCGTTTTGTTCAGGTACTTCGTGTTCATGTGATGTGTTCGTGCATTCGTGCGTTCGGGTGACGTGTGTGAGTCTGTGTTGTGTGTTTAGGTAAGCAAATCTATTTTTTTTGTCATATTTTCATTATTGTACCCTTATTAACCAAGTAGGTAAAAGTCCGTTATTGTCCGTTTGTGTGTTGTTTTGTTTATGTCGGTTTTAGGTCTTTTGTCCTCTTTCGGGTATATTAGCTTAAGCGGTTCAAATAATGTATCCGATGCGGTGTTTATTTGTTCATTTATTATTTTACCTACGAATGTTTTTTGTTTGTATATCTCCATATTTTCTAATATGTTAAGTCGTCTTCCTTTATGCTGTATGTGGAGAATTTTAGCTGTTTTTCCTATTTTCATGGGTGTACACTTGTTTTCTGCCATGTGGTTGGCGAAATTTGATTCCACTGTCGTTGATGATTTTCTTATTTTCTTATTGTAATCCCTTATGTGTTCTCGATATCTCGTCTTGATTTGGCGTCCTGTTTGTCCTATATAACTGTTTTGGCATTCGCAAGTCAATTTGTATACGCCTTGTTTGTCAAAGAGGTCTTCCTTGTTAATGTTGTTTCGTAGAAGTTTTCCCATATTGTTCCTCGTTTTAAATGCTGCATTAATGTTATATTTTTGGAAAACTTTAGCCAACTTGTAAGATGTTGCTCCGGTATATGATAGGACTGCCCATTTCTTCTCTTCTTTTTCTTTGGTTTCTGACTTTCTAGAATTTATGTTTTTTTGTATTTTCTTCACTAAACTTTTTTGATATCCGTTGTTCTCTGCGATTGTGTATATTGTGCTTAGTTCCTTGTTGTAAGCTTCTTTTTCTAACGGGGTTCGTTCAAGTCGTGTTAATAAATGTCTGTAAGCCTTCAAACCTTTTTGTACAATATCGAAAGCTACGATAGAAAAAAAGACGTAGAGAACACTATTGCAGACACGAACCCCGTTAGAAAAAGAAGCTTACAACAAGGAACTAAGCACAATATACACAATCGCAGAGAACAACGGATATCAAAAAAGTTTAGTGAAGAAAATACAAAAAAACATAAATTCTAGAAAGTCAGAAACCAAAGAAAAAGAAGAGAAGAAATGGGCAGTCCTATCATATACCGGAGCAACATCTTACAAGTTGGCTAAAGTTTTCCAAAAATATAACATTAATGCAGCATTTAAAACGAGGAACAATATGGGAAAACTTCTACGAAACAACATTAACAAGGAAGACCTCTTTGACAAACAAGGCGTATACAAATTGACTTGCGAATGCCAAAACAGTTATATAGGACAAACAGGACGCCAAATCAAGACGAGATATCGAGAACACATAAGGGATTACAATAAGAAAATAAGAAAATCATCAACGACAGTGGAATCAAATTTCGCCAACCACATGGCAGAAAACAAGTGTACACCCATGAAAATAGGAAAAACAGCTAAAATTCTCCACATACAGCATAAAGGAAGACGACTTAACATATTAGAAAATATGGAGATATACAAACAAAAAACATTCGTAGGTAAAATAATAAATGAACAAATAAACACCGCATCGGATACATTATTTGAACCGCTTAAGCTAATATACCCGAAAGAGGACAAAAGACCTAAAACCGACATAAACAAAACAACACACAAACGGACAATAACGGACTTTTACCTACTTGGTTAATAAGGGTACAATAATGAAAATATGACAAAAAAAATAGATTTGCTTACCTAAACACACAACACAGACTCACACACGTCACCCGAACGCACGAATGCACGAACACATCACATGAACACGAAGTACCTGAACAAAACGACGGAAGTTAGTTACTATAAATGCTATCGAACTTACAGAAAATAACTCAGAACGAAAGAAGACACTGAAGATGGCGCATATTAGCCGAAACCGGTTTGTCTCCAAACCAAACTTGACAAGGGATGACGGAAAATCGTTCCACAATACAGCCATTTAAATGTTCTTTAAAGTGGGAGTGATTTCATAATCATATAAAATTAAAAGGCTCCTTTAACGTCAAATGATTTTCATAAATTTAAAAATATTGAAATTTGACATTTGGTTTTTTTCTGAAAATATGTAAATAAATTTTTTAATTGTGGCTTTATTTTATTTTTTTCAAAAAAAATAAAAAGAACAAAGAAGCATATGTAATTTGGAAACCCAGTGCAGAAAAAATAGGAAGCGGTCATCCAACCTCACAAAAGGGGAAGAGATGAATATTGCATTATAGGACTCAACGAACAAAACAACAAACAAAATCGGTTCAAAAATTTTAATAAATTTTTTATATTTGATTTTGACAGACTGCAGAAATGAAATTTTTTCTGGCAAAAGGAACCTTTAAATAACTTAAATGGTCGTTTTTGGGTATTTAACTTTAAAGGAACTTTTATCTTCAAAAATACTTTATGAAATCGATCAGCAAATTAAAGGCTTCTTTAGAATTTAAAGGAACTTTTAATTTGATTATGAAATCGGCCCTAAATTTACTAAAATAAAATGATTTATTTATTAAAAAGTGAGTGATGAACGCGTCCCTTTGGCTAAAAAGAAAAGCTGCTTCTTAAAATTTTCTACGACTGTGCAATGGGGTGCTCTCGATGTGTAGCATATTTTGGTCTAGGATATTTGCAATCCGTGCTATCTTGCTAGGGATAGCGAATACCCCTACTTATATCTTTGGTTTTAAATATAAATTAACATTTTTTTTTATTTCGAAATTTTAGGCGATACACCGGACGGGGTATTTCCTGCAACAAATTCGTCATTGATGCCATCACAATCAGCTTCGTCAGCGGTCTCAGAATTTGTAATGCCATCTACACAGCCAACTCAACCTCAGGAAGAGACTGCAACAAGCACCAAAGGAGAGATCGCGCAAGAATTAATGGAAAATACCAAGAACGAGGAAAACCCAATTTCTGCAGGTGTTTTTACACTCAGTTATAAAAGAAAGGGCAAAAGTGCGATTTGGAATGTTTTTGCACAAATAGTTAAACATGGTGGTAATATTGTAGCAGAATTGGTCTATTGCCGGATTTGCAAAAGGGTGATCTCATCTCGTGCCAGGAATCATAGTGGAAATCTCCACAACCACCCTTGCTTTATAAAATATAAAAAGGAACTTCTAGAGAAGGGTTGGAGTGAAAATGATAAAGAACTATCAAACGAAACTCAGGATGAGAGTGTAACAATCACCAACGAAGAAATCGCACAAAAATTAATGGAATATGCCAAGAACGAGGAAAAACAAATTTCTGCAGGTGTTTTTACACTCAGTTATAAAAAAAAGGGCAGAAGTGCGGTTTGGAATATGTTTTCAGATATAGTTAAAGCTGATGGTAATATTGTGCCCAACAAGGTCTGTTGCCGGAACTGCAAAAGGGTATTGGCGTTGCGTGCGAATAAAAAAAGTGGAAATCTCTACAAACACCCTTGCTATATAAAATATAAAACGGAACTTCTAGAGAAGGGTTTGAATGGACTTGATAAAGAACTATCAAACGAAACTTTTGTCTATCCAAGCAGTTCTAGCGCTAATGATGTGAAGCTGGAGTTCATTGAGCGTAATTAATAAATACGTAAATTTTTTGCTTTAAATATAAAACCATTTTTTTCGCAATTTTAGTGGATTCAAAGGAAGAGGAATTTCTTGCGTCAAATTCGTCGTTAATGCCATCACCATCACCTTCGTCAACGGTCTCAGAAATTGTCATGCCATCCGCACAGCTTGCAAAGCCAACTGAATCTCAGGGAGAGACTGTAACAATCTCTAACCAAGAAGGCATATATAAATTAAAGGAGTTTACCAAGCGAGTGGAAGAAAAAATTGCTGCAGGTGTTTTTACACTCAGTTCTAAAAGAAAGGGCAAAAGTGCGATTTGGAATGTGTATTCACAGATAGCTAAAGATGGTAATATCATTGCCGACTTGTTGTATTGCCGGAACTGCAAAAGGGTGTTGGCGTCGGGTGCGAAAAATAACAGAGTGACTCTTTACAATCACACTTGCTATAAAAAATATAAAAAGGAACTTCTAGATAAGGGTTTGAGTGAACTTGATAAAGAACTCTCAAATGAAACTTTTGTCTATCCAAGCAGTTCTAGCGCTAATGATGTGAAGCTGGAGTTCCTTGAGCGTAAGTAATAAATACGTAAAAATTTTGCTTAATTATAAAATATTTTTTTTTTCGAAATTTTAGTGGATTCAAAGGAAGAGGGATTTCCTGCGTCAAATTCGCCGTTGATGCCATCACCATACCCTTCCTCAACGGTCTCAGAAATTGTCATGCCAGCCGCACAGCCTACAAAGCCAACTGAACCTCAGGGAGAGACTGTAACAATCTCTAAACAAGAAAGCTCATATAAATTAAAAGAATTTACCAAGAGAGTGGAAGAAAAAATTGCTGCTGGTGTTTTTACACTCAGCTCTAAAAGAAAGGGCATAAGAGAGGCATGGAGTGTGTTTTCAGATATAGTTAAAGATGATGGTAATATTGTGCCCAACAAGGTCTGTTGCCGGAATTGTAAAAGGGTGTACGCGTTTCGTTCGAATAATGAAATTTCAAATCTTCTCAAACACAAGTGCTATAAAAAATATAAAAAGGAGCGTGATAAAAAACTATCAAACGCACCTTTCGCCTATCCAGACAGTTCTAGCTCGAATGTCGTGGTGATGGAGTCATCGGTCTCACAATTTTTAATGCCATCCGCACTGCCTGAAAAGTCAACTGAACCTCAGGAGGAGACTGCAATAATCTCTAAGAAAGAAACCACGCATAAATTAATGGTGTTTACCAAGGAAGTGGAAGAACAAATTTCTGCAAGTGTTTATACACTCAGTTCTAAAAGAAAGGGCAAAAGTGCGATTTGGAATGTGTTTTCAGATATAGTTAAAGATGATGGTAATATTGTGCCCAACATGGTTTGTTGCCGCAAATGCAAAGGGGTGTTCGTGTGTGCGATTAATAAAAGTGGAAATCTCTACAAACACCCTTGCTATATAAAATATAAAAGGGAACTTCTAGAGAAGGGTTGGAGTGAAAATGATAAAGAGCTATCAAACGAAACTCAGGAAGAGACTGTAACAATGACCAAAGAAGAAATCGCACAAAAATTAATGGAATATACCAAGAACGAGGAAAAACAAATTTCTGCAGGTGTTTATACACTCAGTTCTAAAAGAAAGGGCATAAGAGCGATATGGAGTGTGTTTTCAGATATAGTTAAAGATGATGGTAATATTGTGCCCAACAAGGTCTGTTGTCGGAACTGTAAAAGGGTGTTCGCGTTTCGTGCGAATAATAAAGGTTCAAATCTCCTCAAACACAAGTGCTATAAAAAATATAAAGAAGAATGTGATAAAAAACTATCAAACGCACCTTTCGCCTATCCAGAAAGTTCTAGCTCGAATGTCGTGGTGATGGAGTCATCGGTCTCACAATTTTTAATGCCATCCGCACTGCTAGAAAAGTCAACTGAACCTCCGGAGGAGACTGTAACAGTCTCTAAACCCGAAATCACACATAAATTAATGGAGTATGCCAAAGAAGTGGAAGAACAAATTGCTGCAGGTGTTTTTACACTCAGTTATAAAAGAAAGGGCACAAGGACGATTTGGAATATGTTTTCACAGATAGTTAAAGATGATGGTAATATTTTAGCCGACTTGGTCTGTTGTCGGAATTGCAAAAGGGTGCTCGTGTCGCGTGATTTGGAAACTAAAAATCTCAACACACACACTTGCTATAAAAAATATAAAAAGGAATGTCTAGAGAAGAATTTCAGTGAAAATTATAAAGAAATATCAAACGAAGTTGAAAACTTCAGTTCCAGCCTCAAAGATATGAAACAGGAGTTAATTGACCGTAAGTAATTTATATACATATATCTATGTGATTTTTATTTATATAGATCAGGGCTGCTCAACGCTCTCGTATTGAACCCAGTGGTACTTGAAGAGAGATCTCCCCAAGGGAGGAATAGAAGAGTACTCCTTTTGACATCCTTTTTGAGAAGCTTTTTCATGGCAGAAATACTCTCGGAGGATATGCCGCTGCTCTTAAAAAACCCAATAATTGGATTTCTACTAATTAGAAAATTGTTTTGGTGTTTGGCTCGGACCGTGGTTTGAACCCGAGACCTCTGGCATAGCAGGCGAGCACTCTACCCACTGCACCACAGCGGCCACAAGGGCGTACTCCGGTATTAATAAAACGATGGTCCCCAGTCCTACTGGGAAAGTACAAAACTCAATACATCTACAAATTTTGTATATGCACTGAAACATTTTTTTGCTCATTTAAATTTTTTATGAATTCCAATAAAATATTATTTTAGAATTTATTTTCAAATGTTAGTATCACATACATACAAATTTTTTTTTATTTTTTATATGAAAATTTTTTGAATAGGTACTAATTTTTTACAGTGCTTTCATTTTTTGAATTTTTTTTCATTACACATTTGTTATTGTAAATTTCGATTTCTTACGGCAGTGCTCGAGCTCCTATACAAAGTGCCTTTGCTCTGCACATTCAATATGAATCATAGGCACACACATATAAAATTTTTTTATATCTGAGGGAGTGCAAAGAAAATTTTATTTTCATATTTGAGGTGAAAATATGTACATATCTGTGCCTATGATTCGGAACAAAACAAACACAATTGTGCTTTGAGTGCCTATGAGGTGAGCAGCCCTGATATAGATATATGTACATACATATGTATTTATAAATACACCCTGCAGTAAAAATCCGCAATGAATCCTTAATGAATCACTGATGCAATTCACCTATGACGAGGAGGCTTCAGTGAATACTTTCATATAAAGACTGCTGAATTTTTCATATAAATGGTTTGCTTTCCTCAGAAAAAAAAAAAACAAAAACAAATAAAAATATACTGAGTTATGACGACAGTGATGAATATTCAACAAAGAATCATCACTGATCCTTCAGCAGTGAAACAAATTTACTGCAGGGCAGTTACGTGCACAAATATAAGCCCTAACGTGATTGGCTTATGTTCTGGCATAAGCTTAGATTTGTGAAATTTGTTAATTTTTGATATGGGTAATTGAAAAATTAGCTGAAAAATATTAGTTATTATGTTATTTTTATTGCAAAACTATTCATAGTAGTAGAAGAATTTTCCACTTACCCAAATCAAATTAAAAATGATAAAAATTAAATTTCGTGCTAGCCACTAAAATTGCATATTTTTAATTTTTTTTTTAAATAAACTGATATATAATTTTTTTATCTTAGTTAATTCACAGGAAGAAAATCCAACTGTGTTAAGTCCATCGTGTATGCCATCAACATCATTACACTCACCAACGAACATAGAGTTTGATCGGAGATCCGCACTGCCTAAGAAGCTAAATGAATCTCAGACAGACAGTGAATCTATCGATAAAACAACACTCGTCCATCATAACATCATGGAAATCGAAGACAAAATTTCTGCAGGTGTTTTTACACTTACTGATAATACAAATGTAGGAGGAAATGACATTTGGAAAATATTTTCGGATATAGTTAAAGATGATGGCAATATTGTAGAGGAATTGGTCTGTTGCCGAAATTGCAAAAGAGTATATGTACCGCGTACTTGGTATCTCTGCAGACACCTGTGCTACACAAATTATAAAAGAGAACTTATAGAGAAGAAATTGGGTGAATATGATACAGAACTAACAAACGAAAATATCGCCAATCCAAGTAATTACATCTCTAATACAGTGGTGAAAGAGTGTATTGAAAGTAAGTATAGAATCGTGAATAGGTTATTCGAATTCTGACTAGCATATTAAAAAAAAAACTTAATTATTCATTGGGTTAAAAATTTGTTTTCTGCCATGCCTTAAACATAACCTTACATTTGTTGGTTAATTTCTGAAATACCTATGTAAATTTTTTTTTGCTTTTGTTCTTTCTAAATCTCAGTTGATGCAGAGGAAGGGGATTTTCCATTGTTGATGTCAGCATCATCGCCTCCACCATCGGTATCAGAATTTGTACTGTCATCCGCAAGGCCTGAAAAGCCAGCGGGTTAGGGGGATGAGAATATACCCGTGGTAAGGAATGCCTGTCGTAAGAGGCGACTAAAATCTACCGGCCTAGAAGGTTGATAATGTCAGAAGGTACTAGTACCCGAGCGTATCGGATATATCCGGCAAAGGACTGCCACTTCCCCTACACTCCCCAAAACCTTCGGGGAGTGTCTTGGTCGCTACAACAACAACAACAACAGGAAAGTGAATCAAGCTTTAAAGCAGTAATGGCACATAATTCAGATTTTCCAACTATGCGAGGTTGAAAAGAAGAAATTGGTAGTTTTAAAAGACTTAAGAGGCGATTTTAAGAAGCTGACTGAAGGCGTTTTGGAGAACTTGAAACGATGTCCACGCTAATATAATGTTAAAACAAAATAAAAAAAAATGTTTCTATTAATAATTAAAAATGTTGAATGAAATTCATTAAATATTATACATATATGTAAGTACTTATGTAATTAAAAAGTTAAACTGAAGGGTTTGGAAAAAGTAAAGAATTTTATCATGAGCTGAACATAGAAATATTTTTTTTAATTAAAACTTGAATACATAGCATTGAAAACTGCTACGCGCAACTGTATCCATAGATACATATGAATGTATATATGTTTGATCTGGTGAAGGTAATTTTTACCACTTTAACAACAAATATCTCGTAAACTATAAGCCGGCAAGTTTTGGGTTCAGTTTTGAGTTCTGTGACTGCCCCTGTACCCCCTGAAAAAGCGATTTTTTCTGGGCGTGTTTCCTTTATGGAAAGTCGACCCATACATCTTGTGAGATGACAATGAATCTCCCCATGGCCGAAATTCGATCAACCCTATTTTCCAATTCCATTACATCATGAAAATTTCACTTTATGTAGGGGTGCCACTTCTCCGATACTGACAATTTGTAATACTTCCTATACCAGTTTGCTAAGAGAAACCCACAAACGCATCCCTGATTACCACGACAAAAAATTGGGAGTAAGAGCGGAGCTCGTATTTACAAAAAAAAAAAAACAAAAAAAAAAAAAAAAAAATTGGGATCTAGGCGCGTAGCGAGAGGAAACAAAAATTTAAGGACCGGAGCTAACGAAAAAAACATTTGCTCCGAAGCCCAGGTGGCAGAACTCCATGACTGAACCTGGCAGCACTTATTGTGAATGACGGAAACAAAATTAACGAATTTCCAGCGGTAACTTCAGAATATAAAATAAAGGTCAAACCCCACTACGCTGCAGCGGCGATGCAACTGCGATTCAACTTCAATTGCAGTTCTCTTGGTATACCGCACTACAACTGCAGCTGCGATGCAAATTTTTTGTTTAGTTGTATAAAAACATTGGCAAAAGAGGACAAAAGTGAACTTGATGGGAAACCGGAAACGAAACTGGGTGAAAGAGAATTTATGTTACTACGTCACTTAATCAGCTGATTCTGTCAAATTTTGGATGAACGCATAGTGGGACCGCTGAATACACAATCTTCTTTATTTGAATCATGAATAGGGATGGGCAAATTGGAAAAATATATCGATATATATTGTATCGATATTTAAAAAAACATCGATTTATGCCGTGTAAAAACATCGATATATCAATATATCGAAAGGGCTGGCGTCACATTAAGGAACCACGTCCCGCGAAAAACCACTTCTTCACGGGGCTAGAGGTGCTCTCACAGATCTCAAAACTGGAATCCAAACTTGCCGCAGACTTATAGTTTACTAGATATTTGTTGTTAAAGTTGGATGGATCTACATATATTCTACGAATCCTTAAGTATAAACATAAAAATCATTAAGAATTGCTTGAAGAAGAAAGTAATGTAAATTCAAGCACCCGGACATTATGGTTATACCACTTCTTAAAAAATGTTCTGCTGTTAAATTCGAAGCGAATCAGAAATGTATGAAAAATATCGAATTTGGCTCGAAATGGCAAAAAATTATCGATTATCGATGCACGGTAGTTCAAAATATCGTCGATATTATCGGCTGTACCCCTGCCAGCCAACGCTAACCAGTTCTATCGAAAAATTCGATACATTCCAATCCGATACACCGATAATGCGCATAATCGATCAATTCACGGCCATTTTTGAACAATTGGTCAGCCGCAATTGAATTGGGTGAAAATCTGTGAGATATATTAATTTAAATTTACATACTCGGTACACTTTTACAAATATTTACAAACATTATTATTTTCTTTGCAGTATGTTAATGCCAACCATTGGCGAGGTATCGCTTCCACCATTTGAAATCAATCAACTATCTAATGCAGTTAAGATTAAAGCAATCGCCAGTTGGTACGGTAATTTATTAACTTTTAATTATTTGAATTCTCATTTTAATCCTGTTTTTCCGTAGGTAGGATTAACTTGTGGAAGCAATGGATTAATTGAATTGTGTTGTGGCTTCAATGTTTCGATCTAATTACGCAGACGAAAGAGCCGAGCTCAAAGTTATTTCCGATATTTTCTTTAGTAAATATGGTCCTGAATTCGTGGAACATGCTCGTACCGCTACGGACGAACATCGAGTGTCTGAAAAGCTAATACAAAAACTACATTTTGAAGCTCCCCATCCACCATATTGTCAAGGACCAGGTGCCAGTGGAGGTGGTGGTGGAATGCCAAGCGTAGGTGGTGCTCGGCCACCTCAATCCTTATAACATACTACCGACGCAGCCAAAACATCATGAACGGAAAGATTCAAACGTTGTACGTGTCGGCTTCCCCTTTTATTAGGGGAGTAGAGAAGCTTTCACAGATCTCAAAACTAAAATCAAAACTTGTTTGGGTCCATAGATATTACTTCGGGCGAAGGCCATCAACGCAAAAAGTTGTTCTACACACATGTACGTCCATACATATATGCATATGTGCGTGTTTTTATATGTGCTTTTCCTCGGAATTGGCGCAGTTTTGGTTGGTGAATTTCACAACTTCAACAACAAATATCTCGTGACCTATAAGACTCCGACAAGTTTCCATTTCAATTCTGAAATCTGTGACAGCCCCTCTACATCCCTGAAAAAGTAATTTTCTCGTAGCGTGTTTCCTTGATGGAAAGCCGGCCCAAGAGTACAATGGATTCTATGAAAAATCTTATTAAAGTTAGCCAAATCTTTTAGACATATGTATCCATATAGATTATAAGAATTTTTATTCAAATTTAGCTTTAAATAAGTAAAATATTCAGTTGTATAAGGAAATATAAAATAAAGAACAAAAAACTTTCATTAATTGCAATGTTTTTGTTTGTTGTAGCAGTAGCTAAAATTAGCTACAAAATAACCATAAGATTAGCATATTATTGCTAACCACATCTTAGCCACTGAATTAACCAAACAAAAGGAAATTTGTATTGGTAGCACTAGCTACATAATAACCACAACATTAACGTAATAATGTTAACCACATCTTAACCTCTGGATTACTTGTCAATATCGTCACGCCGCCTGAACAAAAATAGCTAGTTTTATAGCTACATGAGTAGCTGCTAAATATCCATATAAATAGCTGCTACCTGGCTGACAGGGACTATTTTAAAAATATCGATATATTGATATATCGATATATATCGCCCAACCCTATTAAACAATATCGAATTCCATTTTGCGAATGTACATATATAGGTAGGTATGTATATTTTTTCTAAGTAATTTACATACATATTTTTATTTTTTATTACTTATTTTAATATACATATGTATGTATGTATACTATAGATTGCTATTATTAATAATAAAATCACAGCTCTTTATCACAGTCGGTTTTTGCACTAATTTCGCTCCTTTTTGCGCTTCAACCCCCTCGACACGCATTATACTTCTCCATCACCATGGGCGCCAGAGATTTGCCCTACTGCCGACGGCGAGTTTTGCTTGTGCAACAGGTGAAGAAACTCTGCTAAAAACGCCGTCAATACTCTCATTGTCGCTGTGATATCCCGATGAAGCAGGACTGAGTGGCGCACGTTCCATGCGTAGCGCTGACTGTGACAATGCGTGTGCGAGAGCATTTGACATTTGCTGCTGTTGATGTTGCTGAGCTGCGCATTCACTCATTAGTTTTTGTTGTTGCTGCTGTTGCTTTTGCAACTGATGATAGCTCCGTCCCAAATGTGTCATTACAGCTTTGCCCATTTCCACGTTCATTCCGTGTGTTGCTGCCATAACACGTGACACTTCGTTCACGGCAATCATGTAGCCAAAATGAAAACAATCAGCATTGTTTACTCCATTTACGGCTAAGTTATCGTTGCTGTCCTTGTGGTGGAGGCGGCGGTCAGTGCATTGTTGACGTACATAGACAAGTGTTTGTCCGAGTAATTCAGCTTTGTCCATGCGTAACGCTGCCTCGTCTGCTTGCAGCTCGGCCATCAGTCGCTTCAGTGATTCCAGAGATTGATTGATGCGCGCACGTCTTTGACGTTCCAATTGCGGCTTTTTGATTTTTAAATAAATTTGTGTTTTAGTTTGTGTTTGAGCCATTTTTCGTTTGTCTGCTTGTTAACTCTTCGCTGGTTAATACGAATATGTTAGCATATCCTTGCTGGCGGCGTGCTTTTATACTTGCGGAGTGCTGGGTGAGCAACCCTTGATGGCAAGGATCTGTCTCTCAGCTGTGCAAACTCAACTTTTGTTGTATGCTTGAATACGCAGATGCATCGAAAAATGAGCAAATGAATGGAATTTTGGGTATTATATAACCAAGTGTGCATTATTTGCGCAAAAACTAATCGCCCTTACCCTCGTCCAATAGATGGTAATTGAAAGGTAGCACTGTTTCCCAAGTACCAACTCGCCATAAACCAAAAATAATATTATAAATGGTATACTAAGCACAACAGGGTATAAAAACAACCCTCACGCACGTAGAATTAACACACACAAACTCAAATATTTTCTTGCCACACAATGCATGACTGCCGAGGATGTCGAGAACACTTTGCTGAAAGGGACTTATGAAAAGATCCCCATTGTACATACTATGCATGTACATATGTACCTAGTACTGTTGCGAAAGGAACAAATAGGTACGAAAAACAACAGCGAAAATGAAAAAAAAAACCCAAAAACAAAAAACCTGCCTTATGGCTCGTGGCGTGGGAACCAAGTCGAAAGTGAGTTTCTCACACTGCACTTTCCGCTCGGCATGTGTTATAGTGCAACTCTAATGAACCGTATGCAGATGCGTATGCGTGTGCGTGTCACTGACAGCCGTGTTGCATACCTGTGTTTAAATGAGGCAAACTCCAGTGGCACGGATGTAAATGCACCACACGCATAGAAAATTCGAAGATTATTTCGAACACGCATTCGAACGCAGCTAAGTTGAAAATTTTCTACTTCTATGCGTTTTCTATGCGTGTTGCAGCCAATATTAGGTTGGTTGCTACATCGGTATACATATTTTTTGGTAAAAACTTCGTTAAATTGATTTAAAGTGAAGTAGTGAAAATGTGTTTGCCAGCAGAAATGTTAATTAAAAGGGGGTTTAAATATATTTAGAGATGGTTAATATTAATTATATGTTAATTACTATCTGAATACCCATGTACATATTTAGTACATGAATTTAAATTACATATACATATGTAGTTACCCGTGTGTAAATACATAATTGAAACTTAAATAATATCATGTTCAGACATAAAAATTAATTAAGTCAATTGGGGTTTATTGAACATCTTTAGATTTGGCGTTCAGACATATTTAATTTACTTGGCCCATTTAACAGGTCGGCTCAAGATACATACACACATACACGCCGTGAGCTGAATATCAAACTCTCGTGACCTAAATGTCAAAATTGCAAGGAGGACGAAATAATTTGACATTCATCTCACAATTTTTACCAATCGTAAACACGAATGCATGTATAAAATAAGCAGAAATAAAAACAAATTTGATAGGTGATGAAGAAGAACAAGAATGCAGCTGATCTGACGAACCAACCTGTTTAGTGGACACTGACGCTAATCACATTTCTCTTTTCATGACATTTCATTTTACTTATGAAACAAGCCTTTTAACAGGGTTGCATGCAGAATTGTTCTTCATTAACATCTCATTAATTTCTAATGAAGCATTAACTTGGTCAATTTTTGTATGGTAAATTGAGAATCATTGGGCTTGAAAATTGAATGAAGGCTCTTAATGTTCAATTAAGGTTGTGTCTGAACATAACATAAGTTTAACTGTAAAAAAATAATTAAGTGAAGTGAGTATTCTTTTGAATAGGGAGTTTTCGCCTTGGTATAACAGAACACCAGATTTCAGAGGTTGTGCATATACATATTTGTATTAACCAAAATTTTCAGTCTTATATTTTAAGGGCCGGTTTCACCATCTCCGTTTAATTTAATCGCTGGTTAGTTTGACGTAAATTGTATGGCGAGCTGTCAAATAAATTTCTTAACCGGGCAAAAAACTCTGGTTAAATGCTTAACCGGAGATGGTGAAACTGGCCCTAAGGCAAAGAAACTGTAATTCTTACAATACATAAAAATCAACGGATAGCAATTTGGCAATATGGCCGCTGTGGTGCAATGGGTAGTGCTCGTCTGCTATACCAGAGGCCTCGGGTTCTAACCCCAGTCCAGACAAACTCCAAAAAAAATTTTTTCTAATTAATTAAAACCCAATTATTGGGTTTTTAGAAATAGCGGTCAAATTTCGGCAGTGGGCGGCATACCCTCCGAGTGTATTTCTGCTATGAAAAAGCTTCTCACAAAAAATGCATTCGCCGTTCGCAGCCGGCATAAAACTGTAGGTCCACCCAATTAGGAAAAACAAAAGGAGCACTTCTTGAATAGGGAGAGAAGCTCAGTCATTAAACTCGTCACGTTCCCGAATGGTACGTTTTTTTTTAATAATTTTAACGTATTCCTTATATACGGTAATAACACTTCCTATCATAATTAATATCAATTCTAAATCTTCATTCATTATACATTTCATTGAATCTTTCGCGAATTGGTAAAATATGTACATATTTTCAAAAATAACAACGGCGGAAATTGTATATATGTATGTATGTAGTGTAATTGACAGACGCAACCATACGCATACACTGGAGCAGCCAGGGCCGCACGCAAGAAAACGTTTAGATGCGCATACGCACACGCATTCGCATACGGTACATTAGAGTTGGACTATTACTCGTTGCCGGTGTTGCTGTAGTTGTAGTTGTTGCTGTTATTATTTTTACATACATACATATGCTTTAGCCAGAGCCACATGCTCCTTTTTAAGGATCTGAAATTTTGCAGCTGCTGCTATTTTCGCTTTTAGTATTTTGATCTGCTGTTTCGTTGGCACAAACATCCGCAAAGATGTGCAAGTCGCTACATACATACATATATACGTGTGCATTATGTTTGTTTTTCGATTTATTGGCTTGCTTTGTTGTTGCTTTTGCTGTGCTGACTCTTTGTACTACAAAAGCAAGAGAAACAGCACCTCCTACGCAATGTGTGCAAATGTACATATGTATGTACTAGGTACATATGTACCCAGTTGAACTTGAAGAGAGACAACCTTTTGGAGGAATAGAAGAGATTTCTACCCTTTACTGCTCCCATGTTACTCCTTGTGGAGCAATATGGGAGGCCTCCCCAAGCGGTGAATAGATCAGTACTTCATTAAACGACCTTTTGGAGCAATAGGAGAGATTTCTACACTTCACTATTCCCATGTTACTCCTTGTGGAGCCTTTAAATGTTAATTTATCAGTTAATTGAAAAAATTAAAACAATAAATTTTAGCAGAAATGCATTTTATCTCTTTGATTACTCGATTAGGAGGTTTCAAATGAGTACTCCTGCATTGCTCGCTTGGGAGGAACGGGGAATGTTTAACAATTACTCCCTCATTGCTCTTTTAGGAGGTTATCAGAATACTCTCCAAGACTCCCCTCTTGCTCGATAAAGAGGTATGTACATACCTATATGGAAGTTTTAGCAAAAACTCCCTCATTGCTATTTTGTGAGGAGAAAGGGAGTTTTATCTATTACTCCCTTTCTAGCATATACCTACAATGTTAAAAGCGAGTACAGAAATTTGTATGAAAATACACAGGTGGCATAGGGAGCAATGGGTAGTAATCCAGTACTCGCAAGGGAGTACTCCGGGATTAATAAAACGATGATCCCCAGTCCTACTGGGTACATATGTATGTAGTTTGAATGGATTGTATGGAGTGGAATGTTAATGCATTCACAGGATAATGGCATAATTGTTTGCCTTATTTCTTATTTATTAAGACTGTGAGTGTTGCTGTTGTTAGTCCTGGCTGATAAGCACTTCTGCGGCAGCTGAAATTGAGTGTGGGAAAGTTTTTATCGAAAATATTCGAACAAATGCGTTTTTTTCGTGTTTTCGTTTTTTTCTGTTTTTTTTTTTTTGTTTGTTTATTTGTGTTGCTGCACTTATTCATAAAGAAAATTAATTGTTACTTTCATGTCATGGTGCCTTTTTAGTTGATTGAGTTCGGCCTGTTGGCGTTTTGAATAATGGCGCGAGCCAATATGTGTATACATATGTACCTATGTAAGTGCGCGTTTGAGGATGTTTGTGTGTTTGAATGACGTACTGTATGGACGTGCAACTCGAGTCATTAAAGTCATTTATCTGTAGGCGATTATGAACGTATGTATGTACCCTGCAGCGAAACGAATACCAGTTATTATACTACAATTTTGGCATACTAGTTAGCTGTTTCGCTGCAGGGTATGTACTGTACATATCAAAGCATGCATCTTTGTATTTTTTATCTCTGTACATCTCTGACTTTTTCATGTAGATATGTATGCACATACCTATGTACATATGTATATTCTTGTTCTCCATTGATAAGCCGCTTAGTTATTTCATAGTTTAAAGGATTTAAATTTTAAAAAGATATCAAATATAAGCTTTGTTCGTTTACGGATATTTTTTGATGTTTTTCGAAAACTTTTAAAAACAAACACTTTGTCGCCGTTTTTTTACGCCAAATCTCCAACAGAAGAGAACCAACTGAGAGAGAAAACTGACATTTCAGTTTGTGAGAAGCTGTTGAATTCTGTTGGACAAATTTTTGCCAACAGCAATTTTCCAACAGGAAAACAGCTGATCAAACAACAGCTGACTTGAATTTTTGCAAGTAACAAGATTTGCAAAATATACAAATCAATTATAAAATTGGAAAAATACACTAAATTGGCAACAAATATGGATAAATTAAATATGCAAAATAAGTTACATACTTTTTGCGAAGTATTTATATGCATATTATGTACCTTAGTAAATTGTAATCTCCTTTGCGGGAATATATATTAACGGGGCCGCTGTGGTGAAGTGGGGAGTGTTGTGGCCACTGTGGTGTGGCGGACAGTGGCTAGTCTGCCATACCAGAGGTCATGGATTGGATCCCCAGGCTGGATAGAGGGAAAATTTGTATATAATGATCCACGATCCGATAACAATTAATTTTCCAGAGGGTAGGGGTGGTCTCACAGATCACAAAAAACAAAGTACTACCCTCCGGACGCTTATAGTTCAGGAGACATTCCTTGTTAAATTAATGTATGTATGTGTAGAACATCTTTCTGCGTTGGCGGCTTTTGGCCGCGCTTCAATAAAATTACCCTCAGCCGGCAGAATTCTCTTTCTCGATTAATATCCATGGAGCAATCCACAGTTGTTTTGTATAGAATACCTTTTGCCTTCAGCCGCGCTTTACAAAAATAACCCTCAGCCGGGAGAATTCTATTTCTGGAGAACTTTAATATTATAATTTAATAATAATTGAGTGTTAAGATAAGATGAATTATCATCTACAGAATATTTCCTGAAAGTTTCACTGAGTCTGGATAGACAACAAATTCTAACTAAAACCCAATTATCCGGATTTTAAAAATAGCAGCCACTCTAGGCAGTGGGTGGCACACCCTCCGAGAGTAGTTCTGCAGTGGGTCAGCTTCAGTATAATGCGCCCGCCGTATTTATTTTCAACCCACTGGAACTTTCGGGAAATCTTCTATGGATGTTAATTTTACTAATTATAACACTCCCGATCGCTCCGCAGATATAATTCGAGAAAGGAAATTTTGCTGGCTGGGGCTATTTTTTTTAAAGCGCGGCCAAATGCCGCCAACGCAAAAGTTTGTTCTACTCAAAATTACTGTGGATCGGTTCATAGAGGGTTATTTTTTTAAAGCATGGCCAGGGCCGGGTGCATTAAATTGCAATCTCTTCTGCGGGGCAGCAGACGCGAAGACATACTGCGGTGGAAAACAGTATGGACATGGGTACAAAGAAAAGCAATTGTTAGTGTGATAATTATTACAATGAAATCCTATTTATTAGATAGTAACAGCGAACCCCAGCGGGTTAGGGGGTCTAGAATATACCCGTTGTAAGGAATGCCTGTCGTAAGACGCGACTAAAATCCACCGGCCTAGAAGGTTGATTATGGCCAGAAAAAATCGTTCGCACGACAGTCGGGCTAGTGTCAGAAGGGACTAGTACCCGAGCGTGCCGGATTTATCCGGCAAAGGACTGTCACATCCCCTACACTCCCCAAAACCTTCGGGGAGTGTCTTGGTGGCTACAACAACAACAACATGAAGTTAATTGTATTGCAGATACATACATATGTGCATATATCTCCACTGTTTTCAGGCAGAATTGTAACTCCATTAGCATTTATATAGAACAAACAGTGCCGATTTATTGTAAAAGAGAGTTCTGGATGCATTTCCGAACTTCAAAAAACCTTTTTGCGAGCGAACGATTTTTAGATTGAGGAGGTTATCGCGAGGTGACAAAAGACTGACCAAAACGAAACCCAAAACGAATCAAAAGAAATTAAATAAGAAAAAAACTATGTTTTATTTTATTATTTTTATGTTATATGTACATATATACATAATTAACAGCAATAATTTCCACCAATTTTATTATTCCCACGACAGCCGGTTCTACGTACCGGAATGACTCGGGGTTTCCCCGACCAAGGGCTGTCATTTCAGTCTAACCCTGCTTAGACCAGCACACACAACCCATAAACTACATCCTATTGAGCAAATTCCAGCAGCCAATTTGCTCAAAATACTCCTCCTAATATCAGGTATAGAACCTAATCCTGGACCTGATGAATACTTCTGCTGCGTTTGCCTAGGGAGACTCCATCGCAACGTAACATCTGTACGTTGCAACTCATGCAATGGATGGAGTCACCTTAGAAACTGCTCAGGTCTTACATCTCACAGACAGTGGACGCCCCAATTCGTGGCACCGTGCTGCATGCACCAACCACAGCCGGCACAAACATCGCCGCAATCCCCATCAGGGAACGGGCAGCATTCAGCTGCTTCACATGGTGCAGCAGCAACAATTACATCAACCCGACCCAGGAGAGACACAAGACCTGGGCAGTTTCCGACTAACTCACGGGACATATTACAGCCAATCATTTGGCTGTGCTCCGTATGCAACGCCAGGATACCTGCGAGCATGACCTCAGTAAAATGCAACTCATGCAATAACTGGTGTCATTTTCGCAGGTGTTCTGGCTTGCGTACAACCAGAGACTGGGATGCTAACTACATTGCACCATGCTGTCTAGCTGGATCATCATCGGCACTACCGATGCCACCTCCTATGGGAAGGCAACCGCCGCCCCAAAGGCAGCACGCAACATCAAATATGCCAGCCAGAACAGCACAGTCTCTAACGCCTAGAGTTACGTCCACCCCTCCGCGTCATTTTAAAATCTTACAACTTAACTGCAATGGTCTAACCGGAAAGATCGCAGAGATAACTGACTTTATGAACCGGCATAGGATACCTATAGCCGCGGTCCAGGAAACAAAGCTGACTTCCAACTCAGCTTTGATTAACCATGCAGACTACAACATTCACCGTAGAGACCGCGCAAGAGGTAATGGTGGTGGTCTCGCGTTCATCACACACAACTCCGTGCATTACCGCCTAATCGAAGCAGACATAACCAGCGTGGACACTACCCTAGAATGTCAGGGCATAGCAGTCCGAGCAGGCGACGTCGAACTGCAGATATACAACATATATATTCCACCAGTCTCCTGTTGCCCACCGCAATATCTCCCCGAAATCAGTTCACTGCTTACGGGGGATAATCGGTTGGTGGTAGGAGACTTCAATGCTCACCATGAGCTATGGCAATCGGCTCTGTCAGAAGACAGACGAGGCCAATATCTTGCAGATCAGATAGACGGATCGACATTCTGCACGGCGAACGACGAGGCCCCCACTAGGATTACGGGAAGGTGCTGCAGCTCGCCAGACCTTACAATTGTTAGCGCAAATCTGATAAACAACGTAGACTGGCAACCTACTTTGACATTAGCATCAGATCACCTTCCCATAATCATCTCGATAGATATGCCTGCTGAATTCATAACAACTGACAATAGAACATACACTAACCACAACAAAGCAGACTGGGACAGATGGACAGAATACACAGAGAGCATATTCGGTGCTCTCCCCGCTCCGACCGATGTGCTCGGCGGCGAGAAAAAATTCCGCAAGGTCATTGCCAAAGCTAATGCACGCTTCATTCCGGCGGGTAGAATCCCAGAGATCCGACCCAACTTTCCGGGTGAAGCCGCTACATTAGCCAGGGAGCGAGACCAGATCCGCCACACCGACCCGGGAGACCCCCGCATTAAGGACCTCAACCGGGAAATTCGGGCGTTGGTGGACGAACACAAAAAATCGAAGTGGAGGGAACACCTGAAATCTTGCAATCTCTCTGCTGGGGTTGCCAAGCTCTGGGCAACCGTGAAAGCCCTGTCTAACCCGACGAAGCCGAAGGACAAAGTGTCCATAACCTTTGGAGGTGAAGCAGAGTCGGACCCGAAGCGATGTGCGAACCAATTTGGTCGGCAATTCCTACCACATCCTCCGGTAGACAGAGCCAAGCGTCGAATACTCAGAAAAATGCGCAAACAACCAAACAACGATGCGCAGCTTGACATCACCAGCACGGAGGTTCAGGAAGCCATTAGGAAGGCGAAATCGTCTAAATCAGTCGGACCAGACGGAATATCCATGCTGATGTTAAAACACCTCGGACAGATGGGAGTAAGATTCCTAACGGAGGTCCTCAACCTGTCTTTGACCACTCTTGTCATACCCAATATATGGAAGATGGCAAGAATGGTCCCACTACTGAAACCAGGGAAACCAGCCAACCAAGGGGACTCATATCGCCCGATATCTCTCCTTTCCCCAGTAGTCAAGACACTTGAGGCCGTACTACTCCCCTACTTCAACGAACATATACAACTAGCGACCCACCAGCATGGTTTCCGCAAAACGTACAGCACAACAACAGCTCTAAACGCCATTAACACCCAGATAGTTCAAGGACTCAATCAAAAGCGCCCCTGCGCGAGAACGGTCCTCGTGGCACTTGACCTGTCGAAAGCTTTCGACACGGTCAACCACGCCACCCTTATAGAGGACCTAGTACAATCATCCATCCCATCGAGACTCAAACGATGGTCCGCGAACTATCTGAGTGGTCGACATGCATCGGTGGACTTTAGGAACGAAAAATCTAAGGCAAGAAGAATTAAACAAGGGGTTCCCCAGGGTGGTGTCCTGTCCCCAATGTTGTTTAATTTCTACATATCAAAACTCCCTTCCCCACCAGAAGGAGTTAACATTATTTCCTACGCCGATGACTGTTCGATAATGGCGTCAGGCACCGACATAGACGACCTATGCTCGAAAATCAACAACTATCTCTCCGATCTTTCCGGTTTCTTTAATTCGAGAAATCTGGCTTTGTCTCCAAGTAAGTCCTCCGCGACCCTATTCACAACATGGACGAAGGAGGTAAGACTGGAATTGGATATCCACATTGGTAACACCAGGATACCAACCACGAACAATCCTAAAATTTTAGGTGTTACGTTCGACAGTCTTGTCTCATTCTCCGCGCATACGACCGCAATTGCCAATAAAGTACAAAGTCGCAACAAAATTCTCAAATCGCTTGCCGGCAGCACATGGGGCAAAGACAAGGAAACACTATTAGCGACGTACAAGGCAATTGGCCGGCCGGTCTTAAATTATGCGTCGCCAATATGGTCGCCGGGGACTTGCACCACCCAATGGACGAAGCTACAGGCATGCCAAAACACTGCATTGAGGACCGCCACAGGTTGCCTACAGATGACACAACAACACCACCTTCACCTTGAAACTCAAATGCTCCCTGTCAAGAAACACAACACCATGCTAGACAAGCAATTCTTACTGGGATGCTATAGAAGAAACCACCCTAATAGTCATCTAATTGAGCCAGAACCACCCCCCCGTCATGTCAGAAAACACCTTCTTGACTTACGCAGAGAGGTGGAAAATTACATACCACAACCGCTCAATCCGGCAACCTATAGGCAGGCCCTCAATAAAATCCATTCCGACACAGTTGACAGCTATGTGTCCGTCCGTCCGGCATACCTATTAATCAGAGACCAACCACCACCTATAGCAGAAGAAGAGCGCGATCTGCCGCGAGAAACACGAGTTGCACTCGCGCAACTCCGATCGGGATTCTGCAGCAGACTGAACTCATACAGGTCCAGAATTGATTCAAGCATACCAAATGTATGCCCAGCATGTGGAGAGACACCACACGACACTCAGCACCTCTTCACATGCCCCTCAAAACCAACCCATCTAACACCGATGTCCCTTTGGACAAACCCCATAGAGGCTGCAACATTCCTCGGTCTACCGTTGGATGAAATTGATGATAGTTTATGACAAAGGTGTGTTGCCTAGGCAGGGCTTAGTACTGCTAATACAACAACAACAACAACAACCAATTTTATTATCATTTTAATTTTAATCCTTTTTATCCTTTGAATTTGGGGCTTGTGAATGTAAATAAAAATCAGCTGTTTTCCAAAGCTGTTGAACTCTGCAAATTTTGTGTTCGTTTACCTCTTACGATATTTTTCTCTTGTGAGAGGATAGGTGACATTTTTCTCCAACACCTGGCTGTTGGAGGCTGCTGAGTAAATGCTGTTGGAGAAAGTACGCGAACAAAGCTATAATAAATCACAGCTCGCATGTTTTTTTTTTAGTTTGAAAAATTAAAACAAAAGAGCAAATAAAATCTACAAATCGTCGCTCCGGAAGAAGAAAGACGCATGTCAGTAATTTGTCGACGAAAAAAGGCGCATTAAAAATATGTCGGGGGAGAAAGACGCATTACAAAACATGTCGACGCATAAAAAATATTTCGACGAAGAAAGACGCATTAGCATTATTAACTGTGAAGAAATACGCATTGGCATTAATATTGACAAAGAAAAATAAAAAATCAAATACGTCTTTCTTTCCTAAAAAATATTTAAATGCGTCTTTCTTTATAGTAAAAAAAAAATAAAGCGTCTTTCTTCGTTATCAAAAAAATAAAGAGCCTTCCTCTCGAAAAATACTTTTAATGCGCCTTTCTTTGAAAGAAAAAAGTTTGCGTCTTTCTTCCTCAACAAAACAGTTTGCGTCTTTTTTCTTCTATAGCGACGATATCGTCGTACCTACCATACGAAAACTAGCATACGATTTTTTGTGGCTGACGAAAAATAACAAGTACCTACATACGACTTTTGACTGACGAAAACTATCAATTTCGTTTAAACAAAAACAATTTTAATGTAAAAACCAGGGACCGTAACGATTATCATTTTTATAAAAAAAATCATTTTTAATCGGTATAATTTGATTTTTATTTATATATGTATTATAATTTTTATTTTTTCGATCAAAAATAATTTTTATTATTGGATTTAAATTTTTCCGATCATAATAAACTCTAAAAACTTGTTTTTTTTTTTTTGCAAATTTTGTTCTCAAATAGTACTGCGCCAATGTTGGCATAATCGTCAACTTCAAGCCATCAAATATAGGATTCACTAACGTTTGAAAAAGTTTACTATGATCGGAGAAAAAATAAAAAAATATTGATTAAAGTTGATCGGAAAAATTTAAATCCAATTATAACAATTATTTTTGATCGAAAAAATAAAAATCATAAAATATCGATCAAGTTTCATCGGAAAAATTTAAATCCAATAATAAAAATTATTTTTGATCGAAAGAATAAAAATCGTAAATAATGGTTATTTAAAAATTTAAAAAATAAAAATCTTTAGAATAAAGATGAGCTCATATTTGGATAGAATGTGCTAAAATCATTGTATCGGCATACTTGCATTTTATTGTTAACGAAGTTTTCATAATGATTTTTTCATCCGAAGAAATGAAAATAACGATTAAAATCGGTCCCTGGTAAAAACAGTACCTACATATATAATCACTGTTACTTTTCGTCGGCCAAAATTCAAATGTGCTACTTTTCGTACCGAATTTTTTAATTGCCAGCTTTCGTCTGAAATTTTAAATGTGTTAGTTTTCGTATGGTACGAAGTTTTTTTTAGTTAGAAAAATTAAAACAAAAGAGCAAATAAAATCTACATATCGTCGTACCATACGAAAACTAGCACATTATAATTTCTGGCGAAAGCTATCAATAAAAAAAATTCTTTGCGAAAAGTAGTACATTTGATGTATTGTAGAACGATCTTCCGCGATCCCTTGTCAAGTTTGGTTTGGAGACAAACCGGTTTCGGCTAATATGCGCCATCTTCAGTGTCTTTTTTTTCGTTTGTCTCCAAACCAAACTTGACAAGGGATAACGGAAGATCGTTCCACAATACATCATATTCCTACCCTGTCGGAAAAACAAGCAACCAAAAAGTATTTAGTACATTTGACTTTTGGCCGACGCACATAGGGGTATTTTATCAATCTGGGCGGCCAAAACCTCATTTCCTAAAACTGACCCGATTTCCAAAAAATAAAATTTTTTAGTAGGCCAGAACCCTAACGCATCATTTTCAATAAAAGTTTATTCTCAAAACTCAAACACAAAGTTTTTACAGTCAATGAAAGTTTGGTCATTCGTGTATTTCTCACGGCATTTTATAACGTTCATAAAGTTTCAACATTTCCAATTAATATTTTTACGGTTTTAAGTGAAGTTTTTTAGAATACTGTTATGGATTCTTATAATACAGGTAATCGAGTACAAAATTCATGTTTATAGAGATTTAGTTAGTTGTTAGCGTCTTCTTAGCTACATTTTAAAAAAATGATGTATTAAAAAAATTTCCCAATTTTGTGTTTTCGAAAGGGTTTTTGTTTAGGTGCCCGGCATTGCCCGGCACTGACTCTTTTTTTTCTAGATAGTCTGTTCCCTGTTATTTTGAGTTGAAGAAAGATCGGTCCCGGTTTTTTCCGGTTTTAAGAAAAACAGGCGATTTTTCAAGTTGGGAAAAATGACCCCACCACACAAAAAAAATTAGTTGTTTGTGGATTCGACAACACCCATCTAGGAACATATAAATCGACGTGCTCCGAATCCAAAGTCCGCTTGTCCAATATACCCCCAAAATTTCGAGAAAATTGCGAAAATCTAAAAAAAGCCCCAAATGGCACATTTCATCGACCTAACCTACTAACATGTATTTCGACGTTCTGAATCCAAATCTGAGGTCGGTTTGGTCTCACTACATCACTTTTTAAAAATGTACAGCCATATTTTTTTTTTATCTTAAATTGAATTGAAATCACCATGGGTAACATAATTAACAATTTAAAGCCAAAAAAGAGTTTTGGCCGCCCAGATTGATTAAATACCCCAATGTGCGACGAAAAGTAACAGTATGTAATTATATATGTATGTACCCAATAAACACAACGGATTCGCCTCGAATTCGCGTCGAATTCGCTTTCTCTGATTATATCGCGGCAATAGTTCGCGGCGATAGATCGGCGAATCCGAATTCGTAGGCATGTCAGCTATCACTAGCGATTCGAGAATTTGTTCATTCTCGGATCGCTGGCGATTCGAATTTTTTATCATTAGCGATTCGAGAATTTGTTCATTAGCGATTCGAGATTTTTTTATAAATGGCGTTTCGAAAAATTAAAAGTTCAGAGTTTGGTTTACTGGCAATGGTTTAAATCCGTATAAAATAATACAAAGCACTTAAAATATTTTTATAAAGAAAGTTTAACTTTCATGAATAACAAAAGCTTTTCAAATAAATTTAAGCAGTAAATAAAGCCCCTTATTGAAACAATATTGAATTGGTTTTTCTACATACTCGTATCTATTTGATTATAAAGTTTATAATATAAGTTTATAATATAAACCAATGTGATATACTGGAACTGTGATATCCGAGTTCAGGTATAAATGTAAAATTACAGAACTATGTATAATGGTTTTTTAGTGCAAAACAAATTAAAAAATAGAAAAAAATGATATCGCGAAAATTGATTTTATCGAACTTGCTGCGAACTTGAGGCGAGTCGGAGAAATTACATTCGCGAAAATCTACTTTCGCGAACTCGCCTCGAATTCGCCGCGATATCATCCTCGAGTCTGTGTTTATTGGGTAGGTACTGTTTTAACATTAAAATTGTTGTTGTTTAAACGAAATTCATACATGCATACATATGTATGTATCTAAGTATTTTGTCATAAAAAAGTTCCTGGAATAAAAAACTGATAACATTCGCCTGGGAACGTCACTCATGTGTCTTTAAAGAAAATATGTATGCAAAAAGCGACGGATGCACCTCCCTTAAGATGGCGGAAGTAGGCGACGTATAAATATCTGAGAACGTTCTCCGAATGACGACAAATTATAGAAACTAGAGTGCTGCCTTCTGTCGAAACTAAACTTTTTGTTTATACATAATCGTTTGTTGTGATTGTGACTGTTACCATTTTGTTGTTGTTCTTGTTGATGCTGCTCCTTTTGTTGCTAATTTCGCTGCTACTATTTTGTTGTTGTTGTGGTTGTTGGTGTTCTTGACTTACTCGTTTTCACAATTCTCCTACCTACTTCTTTCTTTCTATTTCTGCTCTTTTATTTCCTCAATTTCTATCCTATTTTTTCTTTCTTATCCTTCTTATTACTTGACTTTATGTTTTTGTTGTAGTGCTTTTGCTACTTTTTTATGTTTCTACATCTTTGAAACTACATACCATTTCCAGCCAAACTTGTGCACAATTGCATGGTAAGTTTGGTGAGCACACACAAAAGCATGCAATAACAACCACAGGGAATTTTCCATCGGCGATTGTGGACGAATTTTCCAACCAAGGCTATGTTCAGAAACGCAGCATGAAGCGCAACATCGGCAGTAATTATTATTTTGATGATTGTGATGAGCGACGCTTCATGCAAAATTTACGTTTATGAACGCTCTGCTTGTACTACAAAATTAGGTTGCGCTTCAAACTGAGTTTCTGAACAAAGCCCAATTTTAATGAAAATTGGCGCAGTTCTAGCTGAGAGCAATACCTTTATAATGGTGTTCTTAGTTTTAAAATCGGTTCAGTAGTTTCGACGGAGAAGATGGAGCAAAATTTATGTTAGGGTATTAATAATAGATAGATAATTAGAATTTGCAAGGAACTTCAGTGATACGTAATGCTGCTGGCGAGAAGTCCTAGATATATTCCGTACATGCAAGGAAATAAAAATGCTGTAAAATACCAAAACCTTCGGGGAGTGGCTTGGTGGCTACAACAACATCTGCAGTAAAGTTAAGAATTAAAAGAAACATGGGATTGGATGACATTGAAATGTTGCCAGGGTCTCATTAACCCTATGGCTACAAAGGTGCGACGCGGTTTTAAAATAATCGAGGACATTCAACCAAATATTAGTATTCTTAATGTTTTGTATAATTTTCAAAGCATTTTTGGTTGGAATTTAAGAATGAATGTGTAAAAGGACGAATACGCCTATTTTTATGTGGACTTAATTTTTTCATTTATTATTTTACCAAAAGTTAGCTTTTTAAGGGGAAAGACCTCTCCGAGCCGTGCGTGACAAAACGAGGTTTCTTTAATTTGATGCTGGTAAAAATAATTATAGCTGCAGAACTTAACCGCATAAAAAGCTTTTCTATTCTGAACCAGCATCCACACCAAAAAGAAGGTCAGCACGGAAATCCAACGGACAATCACTCTTGCCAATAAGTGCTACTTTACGCAGATATCGGCATCGAGTTCAGCGTATAAAAATGCCGCGGCTGCGTTGGGCAGGTCATGTCGTGAAAATGGATGAAGTTGAACCGGCTAACAAAGTAACCCGCTAAAGGCACCAGAAGAAGAAGGGAGACCTCCACTGCGTTGTGAAGATCGCGTGAAGAGTGGCTCGTCCTCCCTTGGTATTTCCAAATGGCGCAAGGCAGCACGAAACAGAAATGAGTGGTGCGCTCTATTGGACTCAGCCAAAATCGTCTAGACTCTGGACGGTTAGGCGCCAATTGAGAAGAAGCAGAACTCATACTTACTTGTACCACATAGAAAGCCGATTGCAAACTAAATAATAATTTAGAATAATTAATTTTTCTTTTTAAAACATTTTTCTGCTTTGTATTTGTTTTGTATTATTTTTAGCATACAAAAATATTTACTTAATTAGTATAATTACGATACAAATATTACCTAATATTTATGAAACTAAAGCTCTTTTCCTATCACAGTTCACATAACTAACGCCCTAACTATGCTGCTAATATACAAATAACACTTAGCAAATAATTAATTATGACATATAAATTGAATTAAAAAGTAAAAAAAAAAAAAAAAATAAAACAAAAACTTAAAACAAATGAGACCGTTGTGAAAATTACATAACTTCAGTCTGCGCTAATGCATCTAATGGCCTGCTGCGCACTACTCCACTGCCGCGCTTCTCTTCCTTGCCTTGTCGGCTCTTCCATACATTTGCTTGCTCCTTTCTACCATGGACGCCACACTGCTGCCGGCGTGGACACTTGTAACAAACCACTGTTCGCCAAAACAGTTTGATTTGAGGTAGTCATCGATTCATTATCGCTGGCATAACCGCTCGAAACTGGGCTATACATGTTGGCATTGGCGGCGCTGGTGACAGCAGAAGACGTATACGAGGCGGATGAGCTCGAAGTTGCGTATGCTTGTGCACCACATTCCACGCTCAGTGGTTGATTGACAGCGGTGCGCACTTCCTGTTGCTGTGATTCCAATTGATTTAGACGCAAGCCAAGCTGTGTCATCAAATGTGTACCCAATTGCACATCCACATTGGGCAGCGTCGCTAGGCAACGTGATATCTCATGTGCGGCCTTGATGTAACCGGAACGGAAACTTTGACGTGCACTTTCATCGGCGCGCGCTGCTCGCTTCTGTTGTTGGCGCATTTTACGCAAATGCTCAACGGTCAGTTCGAGTATGTCGGCCTTTTCCAATTTTACCTCTTCATTTTGTTGTTGTTGCTGCTGTTGTACACATTCGGCCATCAAATCTTTGAGATCGTCCAAGCATTGATTTATGCGCGCACGGCGCTTGCGCTCCAAAAGTGGCTTCATTACTTTGCGATAACGATAGGTTTTTGATAATTCATAGGCGGTTGGTGTTTTTGTTGTAGCTGCCATTTTTGCTTATTGTTGGTGGTTTACTTTGATAACGAGATTTTAATTTTTATACCTTCTTGATAAAAGTTTATCTTCTCTTTTAACGTTAAATCGTGTTGTCACTTCAACTGCTGCAACGAGAATGCTGAATACGCCAGGAATGTGCTGGCCTTTTATAGCTGCACGTGCCTCCTGCAAGAAAAATGAAGGTCGCTCTGTCTGTTGGTTAATGTGCTCGTGCGCAGCGTGCGCTCATATAAAACCCGTATGTTTTGAGGAGATAAACGTACGCAGAGAATGTCTGCGGAGTTGTGGTGGGAATGCGAGAGCACTGCGCAACCACCACCATCTCCACCACCAGCAGCGCTGAGAAACACCTGCCTGAGTTCAGCAGACAGGATTTGCCCACTCGCTCAGCTCGGAGAATGACTGCGTGAGTGAAGAAAGGTGTTTGTTGTTGTAGCGAGTCAAGTCGAGTTCGGTTTGTTTTTGCGCGGCGCTCTTCTTCGCAGGATGTTGGCGTGTAATCGTCGCACGCTGCGCCTTATGTATGTATGTATATCCTCGGCGCAATCTCTCGATCTCAATCTACTCACGCTATGGATACGACGCAAGTAAGGATATGTTTGTTGTGCATGTTCGTTTTTGTTTGTTTGTCAGTCTGTTTGATTTTGCTGGTTGTCCATTTCTGCTTTGCCGTTTGAGGGTGCAGCTGATTTTTCTCTGAACTTCACGTTGGTGGATGATTGTTGATGGTGGATGGTGGTTGGTTTTTTTCTCGTCTCACAGGTAGCATGTATGTTGGCAAATTAACCTCCTGCGCTCATCAACGAAAGCTGTGTTGCAGCAGCAGTTCTTGTCCTTTTTTGTTGAAACCGTGGGAAACACATTACTACTCGGTTTCCCACACAATTTTTTATTTAATTTCATTTGCTTGCATTTTTTCTTTACACCCCATAATTTTGTTGTTGTTGTTGTTGCTGTTGTGGTTGTGCTCGTTATTGTCGTCGTCATCGGTGTTATTATCACAAACTCATCCCTTTGCTTGGGGTGACTCTATGTGATTGTGATAATAATAATATTAATATGTAATTGGGCACAGTGGGACACTTTGATTGGTTTTAATTGAAAAATGTTGTCTTCCTAAAGACTGCTTGGTTTTTATTCTGTCAAACGTTACACAAGAATGTATCACTGTGTAGCAACCATTTTGTTAGCTCCAATTATTTGATCAATAATCCTTTGGGAACACTTGCAGCAAATTCTTTGATTTTAAAAGCTACAAGAATTTCGAAAACTAAAAGAATTAAAAAAAAACTGCATGCATTTCATAAACTACGAGAATTTTAAAAACTATCAAAATTTAAAAAAAAAGCAGGAATATAAAAAAATGCAAAATTTTTAAAATCTGAAATTTTAAAATCTCCAAGAATTTTAGAAAGTGCACGTTTTAAAAACTATCAAAGTTTTTAAGACTAGAAGAGTTTTATAAATTACACAATTTTTAAAAATTGAAAGAATTTTAAAATCACGAATTTTTTAAACTGCAAGAATCTTTAAAACTGCAAAAGTTAAGAAAAAACTGCAAAATTTTTTAAATTTCAAGAATTTAAAAAACTGCAAGCATTTTAGAAAACAGCAAGAATGTTGAAAAAACAGCCAAAGTTGCAAAAATACCAGAATTTCAGAAACTGCCAGCATTTTAGAAAACAGCAAGAATGTTGAAAAAACAGCCAAAGTTGCAAAAATACCAGAATTTCAGAAACTGCCAGCATTTTAGAAAACAGCAAGAATGTTGAAAAAACAGCCAAAGTTGCAAAAATACCAGAATTTCAGAAACTGCCAGCATTTTAGAAAACAGCAAGAATGTTGAAAAAACAGCCAAAGTTGCAAAAATACCAGAATTTCAGAAACTGCCAGCATTTTAGAAAACAGCAAGAATGTTGAAAAAACAGCCAAAGTTGCAAAAATACCAGAATTTCAGAAACTGCAAGAATTTTGAAACTAAAAGAATTTTAAAAACTGCAAGAATTGAAAAAACTGCAGGTTTTTATACTGAAAGAATTTTAAAAGCAGCAAGAATTTTTTTAAAGTGCAAGAATTATAAAAAATGAAAGATTTTAAAAATTTTTAAGAATTTTTAAAACGTGAACTTTTAAAGCTAAGAATTATAAAAACTCCAAGAATTTGAAAACTCATTTAAACGAGAATTTAAAACGAGAATTTTAAAAACTAGGAATTTTTAAAACTACAAGAATTTTAAAACTGAAAGAATTCTAAAAACTACAAGAAAGCGCAAGATTTTTTAGAACTGCAAGAATTTTAAAAACTGCAAGAATTTAAACGAAATGGGTATTTTAGGACCTATTTCTTTCGATGCAAAGGCTCATTGTATAATTTTGTTAGGTAAGGTTAAGTTGCCGAGGTCTAAGTTATACACATATCCAGATTTGGTCCATAGCGCTGCCAACAGCAACCCCGCACTCTCTCCGGTTCACAATGCCTTCTGCAGACAGGAAATGTGCCGAGCCGAGACAACTGATTCAAAGCCATAGAGGATCCTCTTTTTGCAGTTTTCGAGGTTAAAAAACCAACAACAGTTGAATCGCTCTCAGCGAAGTGAATAAAGTTTCAACATGCCTTCTTTGTCCCACTGTGCACAGTGCAACTTTTGTATGTCAATTTAGGATATTTATCCGTTGCTCCAACACTTGGATGACTCGTCCGTCAGTGCGTCTGTACAATGCTGCTGTTGTTGGCTGATGATGATACTCAGTAGCTGTTTGTTATGTGGCAATGCGAGCAAGAAAAAGACGAAGAATTCCCGAAAAACAACCACCTGCCTTTCGTCAAATTTCGACGAGGCTGACGACTGACGGACGACGTTAAATGCAAGTAAATACACACAAGGAGCACACACAGCACAGCGCGCCTACATACTTTTGCAATTGTGGTTGCTACTACACTGCGGCACGTTACGCACACGGACGGACCAACGGATGGATGGTTGACTGGCTGGCTGGTTGGCTGGCAAGACAGACGGACGGACGGACTTGGTTAAGTAAGCAAGGCTTGTTGTCTTACGGATGTGCTGTGGCCACTGAAGCGACTTACTGACTGTTGCTAAACAAACCTCTGCGTTTTTGTTGTTGCTTTAATTTTATGGACTGCCTTTAAGTGTGTGTATGTATGTACTATGTAGGACGATCATCGCAGGTTTGCTTGCTATCGATCCGGCTGCGGCTGCGGCTGCGGCTACGGCTGGAGCTGGGGCTGTGACTGCGACTGTTACCTTATGTGTGTTGTTCTTGTTATTGTTAGCATAGTTTGGAGTGTGAGAAAATTTTCTTGGTTGCAGCTGTCGTTGTTTATTATTTAATTCGTTTTCTTGTTGTTGATTTTTTTCACTTTTTATACTCAGCTGTACTAGTACACAGAGTATTATAGTTTTGATTTCCTAACGGTGGATTGTAACAGAATGAAATAATCGAGATAGATATAGACTTATATATATAAAAATGATCAGGGTGAAAAGAGAAATCGATTGAGCCATGTCCGTCCGTCTGTCCGTCTGTCCGTCCGTCTGTCCGTCTGTCCGTCCGTCCGTCTGTGAGCACGATAACTCGCGCAAAAATTGAAATATTTTGATGAAATTTGGAATGCAAGTTGGTATCAAGACGAGAACGGATGGTATTGAAAATGGGCGAAATCGGACCATGACCACGCCCACCTCCCCTATATAGTAAAAATCCGAAATTTTGTATCTCAGTAACTAATAGAGCTGGAGTGATGAAATTTTACCCACGTATTGAGCTCAGGCCCTTATGAAGAAATATGGTGGAATTTTGGAAAATGGGCGGTGCCACGCCCACTTATTAAGGGGCAAACATTGAAAGTTTTATGAGTCATAACTCAGAAACCGTTGAAGACATATCGATGAAATTTGGTAGGCGTGATATACTTACTTAGGCAAATGTTTGGACGAAAAATTGCCAAAATCGTTTGACGACCACGCCCACTTTTATATATGGGTATTATAAAGTGGCCTAATAAAAACATTTTAAGCGATATCTCTGTCAAATATAAAGATATATCATTGAAATTTTATGGCAGGAGTCCAACTATGGACATAAAACAAAAAACACAAAATTTTTGGAAAATGGGCGTGGCACCGCCTCCTTTTAGAAGCAGGAATATACGAGATTTCTTAGCTCATAACTCGACAAATAATTGAGATATTATGACGAAACTTGGTGTGTACACTTTTACCACTTGTGGTAATAGACACGCAAAAATTTATTGAAATCGATTTATGACCACGCCTACTTTTTAACAAAGATATTTCTGAAACACCCTTTGGGAATTTTTAACGTGAAATCTTTGTAACTAGAACTCGTAAAGGAATGAAACTTTGCACAAATAATAATATTCATATACTTAGTTGGATAACTGATAAAAATTTTGGAAAATGGGCGTGGCTACGCCCACTTTATGCAGCACTCACTTTATATAAAGTACACCGTGTTTCCATCAAACGCAAACAAACAATGAAAGCATACAGCTGAGTATCTAATGTTCGATTCCACTCGAACTTAGGCTTCCTTACTTGTTTTTTTTAATTTTTATTGTTTTTGTATTTTCTACACTTTGATTCAGGTTTTTTGTTGCTTTTATAGCTTTGCTTTCTTAACATGATGTGCCAGCAAATTGGTTCATGCATACGCATGTGCATACATAGTTGCCGGGTTGATCGAGTTGACTCCTCGTCTCTGTGCGTCTGCGCGGAGTGTGGACAGCGTGTATCACATCATAATTGCCACGTCTCTGCGTCGGCGTAGATATTGTCGGCTATTGGGGTGTCTTTTGGGATTGAGTGCTTCACGCGAGAGCGAGTAAATAGCGCAGCAGCGCAGAGGGCTTCACTTCGGATTGCCATAATATTATGTGTAAAACAACAACAAAAGCAAAACAGCAACAACTTTACAACTTTGTAGCACGAAGTGCGTATGAATTGCGACTTTAAAAAGGGTATTAGGGTCAATCCTTGCCAGCTTAGCATACAAGGTGGCGCAGAAATGGTTAAATGTATTGTGGAACGAATTAACGTCATCACTTCTCATATTTGATTTGGTGATAAAAGATGGCACATCGCCTACACCGGTTTATAACCAAAAAAAATTTGACAAGGGATGACGGAAATTCGTTCGACAATACATCGCAGTCCTACCCGGTTGGAAGAAGAAACAACAAAAAAGAAATGGTGAATATTTGGCTTTTCCAGACTTAAGGACTTCAGAGGTCTACATAGATTTACAACCGTACAAATTGTTTCAGTTACAATTTCCTCTTCTAGGCCACTAAATAATTTTCAGTCCTCTAGGCATACACTCGAGCTCTGCAAAACCTTTTCACTCCTGCTGTGTCAGTTAAAGACTTTGCGCCACCCTGTAAAATCCTTTAAAATCGTTCCATTGGTAAAATGCTTAAAACCTTGACTTTTCACTCTTGCTCTTCTTCTGCTTCTTCTGCCTCTTGCGTGTTTATTAATTAAAAATGAATCATGTGGTAACATCAATGAGTTTGGGGTTGTTTTAGCTCAACATCATGCATGGGCTTTAGCGCTCTTGTCATGTGTTGTTGTTGTTGTTTTTTATTTAATTACCATGCAACACTTTATCACAAATGTATACATATTGAAATGTTTTCCAGTTAATAAGTTTAAGCAATTGAAAAGTAGATAATGTGCGAAGGATTGGTTTGAGGAAGGGGTCACAAACAAACATAAAACGATTAAATTGATTATCTTTGAAGGGGGAAAGAGAATTTAACGCTGCATGTGGTTGTTTTACCTTTCTCAAGCAAAGCAGTAATAAAAACAAAAACCTTATTTTCTTATTTGGTGGGTAAATCATTGCTTGAGAAGGGGTTAATTTTAGAAAATTAGTGCCAACGGAAAATCTTATCCTTAGCGTGGGAAAGATATTTTCCATTTAATTCCTTATTTTCAAAATTGTGTGTTATGCAATGATTGTCTTAAAGGCAGATTTATTAGTTCGTTGGCCTTTTGAGTGAGAGAGAATATTTTCTATAGTCTTAGCAATTGAAGTGTCAATCAATGTAGGATTTTAGTGTGCTCAAGCTAAGACTCAATGCCGGAATTTAAGCCTTTGTTTTTCGTGATTTGCCACGAAATAAGCGAAAATTGAGCAAACAAATTTCAATTACCCAGCAAACGCTTGGACGCATAAAAGAGGCCGAAAGGAGTCATAAATCGAAGATTTTACGCTCATGATGAGCTAATTTTTGGGTCCGAAATGTACATACATACATACGCATGTATGTATGTATGTATTTCTGTTCTTAATGTAGTCTTCCGATATGAGCCTGACTTCATACATCATATGAGCCTGAATAGGAGTCACAAAAGACTCCTATTGGACTCATATTTATGACTCTTTTTTCCTTCTTCTATGACTAGGAAAACCAAAAAATATTTTTTTTTTGCATTTTAGTTCCCCTGGCCGACCCAGTTCTCTTTATCCTCTCTCCATTCGGTTTCCAAGTACAAAAATGCAGCTGGTTGTAGAACCTTCTTTGCCTTCACTGCCTAACTACTTTATAGTGTTACCTATTTTGCATTCTGCTCCGTGTCGAACCATGAAATCAAACTGAAATTCAATCCAACGCCATCTAGGGGGACATTAAACATACATATGTATGTATATTGAACTTTGTTGATACTTTTATACTTCCCCTTTTTCGAAAAAGCATCCATGAATTACAGTTATAATTTTATAAAACAAAAAAATTTGCATTAAGCTTTTAGCCGCTAATCATGTCGTTGCATGCAAATTCGGCGGATTTATGCATGATAGAACATGCGGCATGCCTAGTGATGGGACAGGGGTAAATACCCAAATGGTAAATTGGGTATTTACCGGTAAATACCCAAGTATTTACCCAAGTACCTGGGTATTTACCCAAAATGTGGGTATAAACCAGAATTAAGAAAGAATTTAATTTTTTAGTATGAAATAGATTTTTAGTGACAAATGAAATTATACATGAATTAGTCATAACCGATTTCGCTATCAGTATCCGATAAAAACTCATATCGAGTAGATTGCGTGATTCCCGTTGAAGTTGAAGGGATGTCGTCTTGAATACCTTCTAGTGAAGAATTAATGGCATTTTCGAATTGAGTGGAGTGGGTATTTTCTGCTGAAGGTGGTGAACAGCTAACCTGCTTAATTGCGTGCTGCCACAAATTCCTTTCCACCAAGTTAATGGAGAAATCTCATCCAAACAGCTCCAGGCAAAAGTTTTTGCCCAGAAATCAATTTTGGAGTTGTAATAGGAAAAAATTGTCATTATATTTATGTTTAGCGCCTGTGACATTGTGTGAATGAATTCCAATGCATCAACCTCTTCAGACGGATCAAGATCAATTCCAAACTCCAATCAATCTTACTTTGAATTTCATTGAACGCGAAATATACCCTGTGTATATTATATTCATTGGATTCGAGCTTACAAATCCATTCTGGAATGCAACCAAATATGTTTGAGCTTAAATTTCATTGCCCCAAAAGATGTCACGAAGTAGCTGTGATTTTATATCGGCTTGTAGATTAATTTGTACATGAATTGCTAAAACCTGAAGGGATGCTTTAGTTTTTATTACACTCTGTATTGAATAGAAATAACTTCTCCACCTTGTTTTAGGTGGTAGTTTTAATTGTTTACCGATTTCTTTTTCTTGCACAATTCTAGCTAAAATTGCTGATAGAGCTTGGTTGTTTTTTATTTTTTTCATTATATGTATGTATTTACAACAGATGAGCAATTCTCCTGTAAGGTATCGCATTTTAAAATTCCTGACAAATTAAATAAAGGCTATGTGCTACACAACCCACAGGCACAACATTTACTATTTTGAACGCCTTTTGCATATTTGCAGAATTGTCACCAATTAACACGAACAATTTTTGCCATCGCTCCCACTCATTACATTAAATTGGCACAAGAACGCTGCTAAGCGGTTCTTACTAAGAATTATTGTGCTTGCAGCAGCCCAAACCGCCTTTTCTGTGCAAAAAGCAGCAAGAAACGTATAAGCAAAATACACTTAAACAACATATGTTCAAAATAAATTCGAAAATGTCCACATTTCTCTTACGCTACGTAACAACGAGTATTCGTTATTCAAATGAGTATCTACCCACAATTAGGTAAATACCCGGGTATGAAAATGGGTATAAATGGGTAAAAACCCAGCATTGGGTAAATACTCAGGTGTAAACCCATCACTAGGCATGCCTGAAGTTAAGCCTTTGTTTTTGTGATTTTCACGAAATAACCGACAATGGGGAAAAAGTTATTGACTATAGACAAATACAAGTACTATGGATGACTTAATAAAAAATTTTGCTTAGTTATTTTTACCTTGTCTTGTGACATTTGGTGTTTCCCACGCTCTTGTTGTGTTCACACTAGAGCGGCACCTGTAGGGTGTATTATCTACCCCCAAAATGATTTCTCATTTACATTCATATACACGTACTCAAGTTTATACATTTTATTTATACAACATGCAAATAAAATTATATTATTATTATTAATGCCACTTTCTCTAAGCTTTAAATGTCATCAATCAATTAATTGATGCCCCAAAAATGATTTTCTAACTGCCAAATTATCAAAAGAGTGTAACTTCCTCTTAAGTAGTCTGAATGAGCTTGTCGCCAAACTAGTTAGGCGCGTCTAAGCATGTTCGATTTTGTCTGACTACACTATGATTAATTAAATAGAGGATTAACGTTGTCATTTTACATATTCAGTAGGCAAGTAGCAAATCAGGTGCTAAAATACGAGTAGCTTGTAGTTCTTGATCGAACACAATATAGCGCCTTTGTTGCCGTTTTAGTCGTAAAATATGATGGCGTGGAGTGTTTTGAAAGACTCGCCTTAAGGTTTATTTATCTTAAATATGACTTGACTTTTTCTAAGCAGACATTCTGATTATGAAGAAATACAATACAGAGTTGCATTTTGTTTGTTTAGTCTTCTGACAGGTTAGGATTATGTGTGTGGAGTGGTTTTCCCTCATCACTAGTAAAATTTGGTCTAGACTCTAGAGTATAGAGACATCAACTATAAAGCGATTAAAAAAAAATTGTTTTGTTGTGTCAATTAATGGGCCCACTCACTTTTCGGTGCGCAGGGTAAAGTCTATAAGCTGCGTTTTAGGGTCGGTATTCAATCAAAATTTCACATAAAACTAATAAGTATTCAACTTAAGTCTCATTGAGGTTTCTTCTGTGCCTTCAACTTCCGTTTGGTTGGCGCCGAGCTCGCTTAATAAAGCGCACTAGCAATTACTGTTTCGGCTTCTTTTTTCTATTTTCCATAAATTTATGTACCTAATCCCTGAAAAGTATGGAATCATAGCGATACGAGGTCCAAGAAAGATAGTAAGACAAATCAGCAGACACTTCCTGCACATCCAATCAGAAATCAATGCTTCATAATTGTTTTTTATATTCATTTTCTTTGAATTTAAATGATTTTATTAAATTTTTTCATTTTAAAATTCATTACATAAAACATAAAGTCTAAATTAAACTAAGTAATAAAGTATAAGTCATTGGCACTAACTGCCTGCGAGTGCATCTGCAACTAGATAGGTATGTATGTATGTACATATGTATGTCCGTTATTAAGCGCATTATTCTTCAATGCACGAACACGAATTTAGGTACACACGAACTCGGCTACATCTCAGCAAAACAGCATTGAGCAAAAGTGCGCTCAGCACGTGTAATGCACCAGCAACAACAGCCAAACTTTCTTCTGCTTGGCGCAACCATTCATTCTTCATTCATTGACCTTTACATGTTGCAACATGAAAAAAAAAAAAAACAAAACTCAACAGCAACAACTAGTCACCGGCATTTGGCGCTCGTAAAGCCAAGCAACTTGTGTAGTTCGCATGAGGCGCTCGTTTGCTTTCGGTTGTTCGTTTGCTTTCGGTTGCTCGTTTCTCCGTTTGCTCCGTTTAGTTGTTAACCAGTTTGTGAGCTTTTATTTACGCTCTTCTTACCAAAGCAGCAACAAAAAAAAACGCACAAAATGCCATTGCATGCAGTCTGCCGACGACTTCGCCATTCATTTCTATTCATTCATATTCGCTTCGTTGTTTGGGGGGTTTGTTCCTTGGCTTGTGGCACGTTGACGAGCGCCAGCAAACAGGTTACGCTCCATTCATAGCGCCATTGCAATCGTTGGTTATTGCTGGTCGTTGGCTACGAGGAGGCCAAACGACGCGTCGTTGAGGCAAACGATATGCTAAACGAGCGTAGTTACGACAGCATAACGAGTTTGCGACGACAATTTGCATTCATTGCACCGACCGCCGTCTGCAACTACGGCAGCTTTGTTGATTCATTCATTGCTTTTGCTTTGCTGCTAATACGTTGTTGTAGTTGGCGTCGCGTGTTTGTTATACGTTGTTCGTATTTATGCATGTGTAGTTTATCGACAATCGTTTGCTGCGCATACCTGCTCGTTGTTGTTGCCTTTTGCTTTACATTTATTTTAACACCTCAAACAGCTTCCTTCAGCAATTGGACGCTCATTGCCAAACGAATTCGCCGCGCTCTGTTAGCATTTCCGGCTGCATGGCTGTTGTTGTTGTTGTTGTTGTTGCTGAATGCCAATAAAAGTGTCCTGCCTCGGTTTGTAGACAAATTAAATGCGTTGTTTCCGCACCATCCTCTGCTCCCGCTGCCACTTCATTGCTGATAATCGCATGTTGCAGCAACCATTCGTTGGCGGCATTTTGCGCCATTTCATTGGTCAGCAGCAGCGCCGCCAATTTGCTGATTTCGCAATTGTTATTGTTATTATTTTCAAATTCACAGGTGCCATTGTTGTTGTTGCTGCTGTTGACAGTGATTTTTGTGCTGTTAACGTTCGCCATCTTCGCCTTGCCGATTTTCATTTTGAATATGCGCCGCATACGATTTGCCAAAGTTGTTAGTTTGCTCAACACTGCCATGCGTTTTGTTGTTGCAGTGAGCATTTTTTTTTATTAAACTGTATTTAAAATATTACTTTTTCAAAAATTTAATTTTCTTTTACGAATTTGCGTAAGCACTTTTTGTATCCCTTTCGGCTGTTCCACACTCTTCGCTTGTTTTGTATTAAATGCGAATTTCCTGATGGTGCCGTGCGGCTTTTATAGTCGCGCCAAACATCATTTGCACTTGCCCAAGCAACCCTCCTTCCGCCCCGGCATATGCATATGGCAAGGCAGTGCACAGGGCGCATAAGGACAAGCAGCAGCAGCAGAAAGTGAAGAGACAAAAAGCGGTTTTTAATAAAACCACACATGATCCACATGTGGTTGCTTGAAACGAGTGCAGCGCAGCGTTGGGCGATGTTGATACATGTGCATGCACGTGCTGGGCGTGCGGCACTCAGGGCATCATCATCAACATCAGCAAAACAACAGGCAAAAAGCAATAAGCGAGAAGCAACAACAAATACAAAAAGCAAAAAAAAAACATGCAAACAATGTGGCACAACAATAAAAAAAAAGCGCTGAAGCCTGAAAGGCCAAAAACGAGCACATCAAAAGCCACCACAGCAGCGATACTCGTACTCGTACTCGCACTCGTGCACGCAAAGCACTTGTCGTTGCCACAAGCGAACAGGCGCAATGCAGCGCCTTGCCTACATTCATCCCCGCGGCACATCCTGCAACACATTGATTGCGTCTTTCGTCCTCATTAAACATGTACATATGTATCGTTTTGTTGTTGTTTGCTCGATTGACTTGCCAGGCAGAGCGCAGCATAAGGACGCAAGGGCTGAAGAGTTGAGTGCGGTCGGACGGTTGGTTTTGGTCGGTCGGTGGAATGGAATTTCGAAAAATTATCCCACGGTTTTTTGGCATTTGGTATTTAAATATGAGTGTGTATGTTTGTGCGTATGTTTGTATGCATGTAAATGAGTGCGATAATACGCATGTGTACATTTTTTCGGCTGCTGAAGTTTTTATAAGTGGCAGATGTTTGCAATTTAGCAGTGATCGTTGCGTACGATTGCGCGTCGCCGTATAGGGTGTGGTTAGAGCAGATAATATAATAAATAAAAAATTAAAAAGAAATCAGCATGATTGTGCTTTAAATATATGTAATATACCATGGTGTAAAAAGAAGCAAACGACCCGAGTTCGATCCTCGTTAAGGCCACCTAGCGAAAAGAAGTCTCCAATCCGAACAGAATATATTCGCGAACCTTAACCGAATATGTTCCCATATCCGAACCGAATATTTTTGCGAATACTTTGCCGAATCCGAAACCGAACCCGAATACTGCAACGAATATTTTTGCGAATACTTTCCCGAATCCAAGGCGAGTAGTTTCCCGAATATGAACCGAATATTTTTTCGAATCCGAAATGAATATTTCCCCAAATACTTTCTCGAATCCGAACCATATATTTGTCCAAATCCAAACCGAATGCCTGCCCGAATTCATACCGAATACCTCCGCGAATCCATACCGAATACTTTTCCAAATAATTTCCCGAATACGAAACTGTACCCGAATACTTCATAGAATATTTTTCTGAATACTTTCCGAATCAAATATTTTCTCGAATCCGAAACCGAACCCGAAAACTTCATTGAATATGAATCGAATATTTTCCCAAATCCGAACAGGACATTTTATCAAATACTTTCTCGAATCCAAACCCAATATTTTTCCGAATCCAAATCGATTACTTTCCCGAATCCGAATCTAATATGTTTCAAAATTCTTTCCTGAACCCGAACCAAATAGTTTCCTGAATCTGAACCGAAATCTTTTCCGAATCCGAACCGAATATTTTTCCGAGTAAGAAACCGAACCCGAATACTTCAACGAATATTTTTCTGAATACTTTCCAGAATCCGAACTGAATATTTTTCCGAATCTGAACCGAACAGTTTTGCCTGATCCGAACCGAATACTTATTCGAATATTTTTTCCGCAGACTTTCCCGAATCCGAACCTAATACTTTTCGACATATTTTCGCAATACTCTGCTTATTTGCTGTTTTAAAAAAGGGGAAATATATTTTCAAAGAAAAATAGCAATAAACCTGCAACTGGGTATAAGTACATACATACATAATAAACAATAAAGCAATTGTGATGCTGTAAAAAGTATCATGTTTATACATTCATACAGACATACTTATTATGTACATATGTATGCACTTAACCTTTTGTGGGACAATCAACAAAAAAAAGGGTGGTTACATTTTCTCCTTTTTTTTTTTAAACGCGCTTCGATAATTTAATGCAAATAAATATGTACATATGCAGACTCATTCATTCGCAATTGAGGGTAGTAGGGTAGGAGGGATGTTTTGTGTTGCGCAAACACACTTGCTGCTGCGTTTGCGTTTGCGCTTTAGTATTTTATCGTCGACCTCCTTCAAAGTGTGGGAAAGTGAGTAGCTTATATGAAAATAAATTTTATTTTTATCGTTTTTTTATTGCGAAGGGAGGGCGAAATGCGATCACAAAGCAATTCAACGCCTATTTGATGAGCTAACAAGTTTCCACAGCACGCAAGTTGCAAGCCACTCGCTTGAATATCTACTAATTAATTTTCTATAGTCATGCACGTATGTATGTACATATGTACATATGTGGATAAGTACTTGCACAAACATACCTAAATGTACATGTAAAGCATTTGCTACATTTACCTACCCACCACCTCACAAACCGTTGTTATTAACGCCTCTTCTTCTTCTTCTTTGCACTCGTGCTGTGCCTGTAAAAGGAAGACATGCAAATTTATATTTTCATTTCCACCCAAAAGGAAGCAACTCACGCTCCGGTTAGTCTCCAAGCAAAAGGCAAAGCACGCGCCAACACTCGCCACATGATGCCTCATATGAACGCCCAACGCCAGCCTCACCATCACCGTCCTCACCACCCTAACCATCCTCACCACCATCATTATCAACCTCCTCATCATCATCATCATCATCGATACTCTCGTGTAATCAGGTGCTGGGCTTAGTAGGAGCGCGTGTTCAATCGCTCGCTCGTTCGGCCATCGCATGCCTATCCGCCTTATTTGCCCATTTCGCCGGCACGTGTTGGCCACACTTTGTGTGCTGTGCTATGAACGTCAGCCAGTCTGTTATTTGGCAATTGGGTGGTGTGGAAGGCCCGAGGCTTTGGCCGTGGCTGTGGCTATGGCTGAGGCATTGGTAGCAGCTCCGCGCCAAATACAAATAAAGTGCTTTGTAAGCTGAAAAACTTGATTTGGCCGCGTGCTATTGGGCGCGTGTGCCAATGGCGGCAGCGTTAGCGCTTGGCACATCCGTCCACTTGCCACTTGTAGGCTTTTTGTCGGTCTAATCGGTGTTTTGGTTTGGGTGAAGGTTGTTTGTGTTTTATGGTAGTGCTGTCGATACTGAAATTTTTTTGGGGTTTTCGGTATTGAATGAGTATGAAATATTTTTGTAGTGAAGAAACTTCAAAATACCCGAATTGTTAAAATGCCCGTACAAACATACGGGTAATACACAAACAAACTTGTGTTCGAGCATTTGAACAGCATTTGTTCGGGCTACTCGAAAATGTTCAAAATATATCGAGAGCTCTACTAAAAATGTATTCACCGCTCGGAGCCGACATAAACCTGTAGGTCCATCCAATTAGTAAAAAACAAAAATTAAGGAGCAGGCCTTGAATCGTCAGAGTTATATCAGGGCGTATTATATTAACCTTAAGCTTAACCTAAACCTTAACCTTAACCTTAACCTTAACCTTAACCTAACCTCAACTTTAACCTTAACCTCAAGCGTAATCTTAACCGTAATCTTAACCTTAACCATAACCATAACCTTAACCTTAACATTAATCCTAACCATAACCATAACCTTAACCTTAACATTAACCCAAACCTTAACCTTAACCTTAAGCTTAACCTAAACCTTAACCTTAACCTTAACCTAACCTCAACTTTAACCTTAACCTCAAGCGTAATCTTAACCGTAACCTTAACCTTAACCATAACCATAACATTAATCCTAACCTTAACTTTAACTTTAAGCTTAACCTTAAGCTTAACCTTAACCTTAAACTTAAACTTAACATTAACCCTAACCTTTGCCTAAACTCCCTTGAGTCAGTAACATATCTCATAACTAAAACCGAATTTTCGGGATTTATTTTCTTACAACTCCAAAACATAATAAACCATCACCCTTTCATAAGCTTAAAAGCTTTTACCTCCAAACATTCAAAAAACCGTTCGTTGTGTGCCTGCCGCAGTGTTCATTTGTATGTTAATTGTGATTATTCTTAATTGTCGCGTCACGTGTCGGTCGTATATGAATACTGCGTTTGAACTTTTATCCCTTGCTTCACTCACGCGCGCACTTCAATTGCCTTTTTGCTATCCGGCCAAAGGATAACAACGCACTTACTCGTAAAAACATACATACGTGCATAGAAATATGAATGCCAAACGTCTAATATCGCATATCTTCCTCTGCAAAACACAACTAAAATTGCCAAATTGATTGTTTCATGGTCTTGATATTTGCTGTAGCAAAATTAATTTCCAATTTCAAACAATAGACAAAAGTTTAACAATTTGAAACCCATATAATTTTAGTTTTTGCTAGACGCATTTATAAATTAAACAATTATGCCGTAACGAATCGGAATTGAAATGAAATAGATATGAAGTTTGTTTTTGGCAAGTGTCTGCACTTAATGCGTTTGCTAGACATTGACTTGTGTTTATGATGGAGGAGTTTCAGGGCATTTACTTCATGTTTCTTTCGCAAACTAATAGAAGCAAATTGAGAGCACGTGCAAGTGAGTTGTAAAAGTTTAGTGTAATTGATGGAACGTTAGTGTAAAAATATTGAAAACTTAGGTTTTGTTTGTTAGATATTGACAAAGCCTCCGTGAAAAATTTCTAATAAATGCTCATCGTAAATGTAATGGTACTAATATCGTAGGAGGATTTATACTTTTTTTTACTACGAGTATCATGTTCATCTGTGTACCGAAGCGGGAGACGTACGTAAGTTATCCTCAGCTGGTTAAGAGGCTTAGAATATACCCGTGGTGAGGAATGCCTGTCGCAAGAGGCAACTAAAATCCTAGAAGGTTCGTTCGCTCGATAGTCGGACTAATTCCGAAAGAACTACAAAATTTCCAGATGAATTGCAGAAAGCATTAACTTAGGAATAGAGAGTCAATACCACATATTTTCTATTATATAGTAAAGAGTTAGCTCACTCCTGAGTCGTTGCTACGGCAGTTGGACTACATACATACATACATAAGTACTAGAACCATGCGGATTTAAGGACCATCACTGCTCCCAACATCTGATCTGCGGAGTGTGTTTGTGTGTTTACTAAAACACTCCTGAGTGCAGTACTGGCAGAGATTGATGGCTAATCTTATTTTAGAAATAAAATAAGTGTATTGTCTTGGTGGGTAGCGTTGTTAGAACTTCCGCAACACTCAGCCAATCATATAATCAAGTATTATAGCGGGCAGGGACTCCATGAGGGAAACTCACGGTAAACGCTGGAACTCTACATATTGCTGTAAAATTACGAAATGCTTTCTGTCGTAGAAAACCTCCTTCTCAAGCAGAGAAAGAGGGAGCTTCGAGCTCTTGTGTGTGTGTTGATTACAGGACACAATCCATGGGGACAGCACGTGTCAACCATAGGCATCATCGATAGCTCCTTATGCCGCCTATCTTGTTTGGAGGAGGACGACGACGGCACAGAGCATTTTTTCTGCAGCTATACGAATTTCGCTAGACTAAGATTGCACATTCTCGGCTCAGATGTACTGAAAATGGCAGATGTACTGAAAATGGCAGATGCTCAGTCTTTCGCCAGATTTATAAACAAATCTGGGAAGTTTCCAGAGGAACTCTGATTCCACTATTCCACCTTTTCCCTACATTCTGATCTTTTCTAAAGGCTTTAAGTGCAATGGAAAAATATAACTGAGTGCTTGGGAAAGTCATAGTTTTCCCGGCCTACTACAATTCCATTCCATTCCATGAATAATGGCCAAGATTCTTAATTGTTTCATGTGTCTTTTTCATTTGGTCCAAGAGATTCTTCCTCGTCGTCGTCGTCTTCTTCTTCTTCGTCTTCTTCTTCATCTTCGTCTTCTTCTTCTTCTTCTTCTTCTTCTTTTTCTTCTTATTCTTCTTCTTCATCATCATCATCATCATCATCTTCTTCTTCTCATCCATTGGCGCTTAACCGTCTATATGATTTTGATCGAGTCCAGTAAAGCGCACCGAAGTCGATTCTGCTTCTTGATAGCACTCGCGCCAATAGAAAACACCAAGGGTGACCAACTCAGTATCCAATTGATCTGTTCAACGCAGCAAAAGCCTCCTTCTAAATCAGCTGCCAGCTGCGGCTGTCGATAGAAATTCTTACTGTTCCAGAGCATCTTTAGTCATTCGCGTAACGTTATGTAGCCAGCACAGTCGCTGCAGTTTTATTAACTGAACTGTATCAATCAATCTGCCTTGACCGAAAGCTCGTACAGCTCATCGTTAAACCTACTTCGATATATGTCGTCGCCAACACGAAAGGTACATAGATCTTCCGAAGAACTCTTCTCTCATAGTGCCACATGCTTCTGCGCCTAATATAAGAACGGAAACGATGAACTCACTTTCTTACTGGTATCTTCCTTGTATTTCTTATTAGGATTAAAAGATTAGATATCAAATGTTCACAAAACTACACAAAACGTGTAAATTTATGCTGATTTTCGTCGCAGTAAAAGGTCAAGATCGGAGCCAAATTCTGCATATATATGTATGTATGTACATCAACTAATGGCTGGAATCTCTTCTGGAAGCTGCGTAAAGCCCTGGAATGTGTAGCAGTGAAGAAATCACATTCAAACGCAGTTTTCCATTACTATGAGTGAGTGAACAACTCAGTGCAAACCTTGGAAGATTGAAAAGTTAACCAATGCAGATCAAACCCCAAATCCCCCAACTCCAAGTGAAAAGATAACCAAATTTTTCTATTTACAAAATTTTTTATTTACAAAAATATTTGCTCTCTTATTAAACTAATAAAGCTCGGTTTTACACTACATATATACAACTCTTATGTAAATACTTACAAACTATTAAAGCTTTTACTTCTTACTTAAATTTAATGGAAGATCGAATTAGAAAAAAAAAAATGCAAATAAATGCGATCACAGTCGAACAAAAACAAACACACAAATCATTGTACCAAAAAATTACACAAATTAAAGCTCTCATTCCCGGCGGCGCCAAAAAATCCACCTCACTTGCAAGCCAAAAAAGAATCTTACAACCACGGACGCCAGGCGGCGGCACTCTCGTTGGCCGTTGCTGCTGCTGCCGCTGGCGATGGCATTGGGCTGTTGCTGTCTTGCTCGCAGTCACTGTGATAACCGGAGGAGGCGCGACTCGCTGGACGTGACACCTTCTCATTGTCCGCAATGATTGTTTGTTTTTGTTGTTGCTGCTGCTGCTGCTGCTCGGACTGTGTTGCAATTGTTGTTTCTTGCTGTTGTTGCAGTTGCTCTTCTAATTCGCGTTGCTGTTGTTGCAGCAGACGATTGAATTCGCTACCCAAATGTGTCATCACCGATTTGCCCACATCCACGCTCATGCCAGGCATGGCTGCCATTACACGCGACACCTCGTTCACCGCATTCATGTAACCGTTGCGGAAGCAGTCCATGGGGGCGAGTGGCGCTACGCTAGCGGCCAGTGATGGGCAGCGACTGTGTTGGCGCATGAAAGCGATTGTTGATTCGAGCATCTCGGCTTTGTCCATGCGTAAAATGGCATCATCGCCTTGGAATTCGGCGACGAGCGTCTTGAGCGTGTCCAAGCACTTGTTGATGCGTGCGCGGCGTTGACGCTCCAAAAGCGGTTTCTTCACCTTCAAGTACAGCTCCGTTTTGGTGGCGTAGAATTGTTGTGGTTGTTGTAGAGATTTTGTATTTGGCGACATTTTTGCGCTGCTTATTTGTTGTTGTTTTTCTTGTATAAAATTCGAAATTGCGCTACTCGATCTTCTTCTGTTGCTTCTTCTTCTTCTTTGCACAATTTAGTTGGCAGTTTACTCGCTTGACTTTGTCTTCGCACGTTTAACTTTGTCTTTGCAGTTGTCTCTCGTTCGTTGAGTACGAATGCACTTGGCAAAGGATGCGTTGTGAATGATGTGGAGTTTGTGAGTGGAGCGTCTTTTATAGCCGCAACGAGCTCGACTCGACTGAGGATGTTCAATTCGTTGCGACTCCGTTGCTTCTCCTTCTTCGTCTTCTTATGGCCTCTTGACGACCGACGGCAAAGCAACCCCTAACTGAGTGTGCAACGCAGAATGTGTTCTGTTGTTGTTGTTGCTATCGTTGCATGTGCGTGCGTGTGCATGTATAGTTTTGTCCGTGCGTGCCTTTCAGTGATTCTCTGCACTGTTCGTACGCATTTGCTGGTGTTTTCGTGTAGGTTTTGTTGTTGCTGCTGAATTGTGAGCTCAACTGTGCTGTGTGTGTGCTGAGCATGTGTGTCAGGAGTGTGACTTGCATGCCGTCCGTTTATTCCTGTAGGAATTTCAAATTGGATGCGAGGATTACTTTTTTCGTGTGGCGGCGGTGGCGGTGGCAGCAAATGCTGATGGTGGTGATTGCGTTAGAGGTGGTGTTGGTGTTGCTAGTGAGCTGAATTGCGTCGTGTGTCGTTTGCGTTTGCGTTCTTGGCGAGTGGGAGGCCTTAAGCACTTAAACATTTTATAGGCAGTGCGTGTGTGTGTAAAGTAATTAAAATAGATTTATTTTCGCGCCAATTATTAGATAACAAGCGTTTGCTGGTAAAATTCTGCATTCTATGGCCATCTTGAAATTTGAAGGAGGTTGATTTTTGTGTTTTGGTGGGAAATGTACTAAATTTTGTGCAGCATTTCTTGCTGAAGATGAAGATTTTGGTGTTGTAAAGGAAAAAAGTGTTACTTTGAAGTTCTAATTGCGTAGCTGGCATGTCAGTCCTTGGCCGGCTGAAAATCCAAGTCCTTATAGTGCTTAGTAACGACTATCCTGGCTAGCTGTGGCACTTCTTATCTCTTGAGTGTTTGATTAAAAAAAGGGCACACACTCAGCTATATGATTACCTCTTCCTTGTATCGAGTTTTGCCGGTGTTCACTGGCTTTTTTTGTGCGTTACAGAACAAGATTGTAGTTGGCGAAATGTTTCTTCGTGATAACACTGACGCCAAATTAGAAACACTAAAGGAGGCCAAGACTAATAATCTCTCTGCTTCCCAGAGATGACACGACTAAGTACATCTGATTATAGGAACGGTTTAGAATCGTGTGCGGGAACAAATAAACCTGCAAGGACCCCAGACTGGAGTAAATCTTAGGAACAACCCGATAATATGGTATACTGACGGCCCGAAACAGTAAAATATAGGGGTGCCGGCTTCTATGGTCCGAGAGCATCTTTCAGACGGAAGTATGCGCTATTACTCAGTGCGCAGAGTTGGACTTAAAGAGAAGATATTCTGGTGAAAGCATCATCACATTAAGCGATGACAAAGCAGCACTCAGGGCACTAGCATCCTATGATATTAGCTCCCCGCTAATCCTAGGGTGCTTGGATATCTACTCTTAACAAACTTGGCGACAGGAATTCATTACTTTTGGTCTTTTACTTACTTACTTACTTACTTAATTGGCACGTAACCGTCTAGACGATTTTGGCCGAATCCAACATAGCGCGCCAGCTATTTCTGTTTCGTGCCGCGTGGCGCCATTTGGGAATACCTAGGGAGCCAGCATCACTGTCCACCTGATCTTCCCAACGCAGTGGAGGTCTCCCCTTTCTTCTGCGTTCAGCGGGTTTCGACAGAAATACTTTCTTGGCCGGAGCATCTTCGTCCATTCTCACGACATGACCTGCCCAGCGGAGCCGCTGAATCTTTATTCGCTGAACAATATCGATGTCTGCGTAAAGCTCGTACAGCTCATTGTTAAATCTCCGTCGATACTCGCCCTCGGCAACGCGCAAAGGTCCATAAATCCTCCGAAGAACTTTCCTCTCGAATACTCCAAGCGCCATCTCATCTGCTTTTGATATAGTCCATGCTTCTGCGCCGTACATGAGGACTGGAACGATGAGTGTCCTGTAGAGTGTGATTTTGGTTCGTCGAGAGAGGACTTTACTTTTCAATTGCCTACTTAGTCCAAAGTAGCATTTATTGGCAAGAGTGATTCTTCGTTGGATTTCAGTGCAGACATTATTTTTGGTGTTAATGCTGGTTCCCAAATAGACGAAGTCCTTAACAGTTTCGAATTTGTAGCTATCAACATTGACGTGGCTGCCAAGGCGTGCTGTTTCTTTGTGTGATGATAGGAGGTACCTCGTCTTGTCCTCGTTTACCGCCAAACCCATTTTCTTAGCCTCTTTATCCAGCTTGGAGAAGGCAGAACATACGGCGCGCGTGTTAGTGCCAATGATTTCGATGTCATCGGCGTACGCCAGCAGTTGAACACTCTTGTGGTATAAGATGCTTCCTGCACGGTGAAGTTCTGCAGCTCGTATTATCTTTTCCAGCATCAAATTGAAGAAGTCACACGAAAGGGAGTCACCTTGGTCTTTTGGGTTCCTGTAAACATAGGAGTAGGTACTAGGCCTTGCCAGAGAGAAATGGAAACGGAGCCATTTCTAGGTATAGGATCACATACGCGAAGATAAGAGCTCAGAAATGAGGAAAATATAGAGCTAGAGAACAGAACTGAGAGCATTCTGTTGGAATGCGCTAGGCGAAGTTATTGGCGCGGGGATGAAATAACAAACGCTTCAAAGCGATGGATGGATCTATCCAAAAGCAAATCGTGAGAATCGTGACTGGACTTCTAACAGATCACTGCAGACTCAAAAACCATATGCACAAACTTGGCATTTACTCAAGCAGTTTGTGCCGATTCTGTGATATGCAAGATGAAACCGCTGAGCACATTCTCCTCGAATGCGCTGCCTTTCCTAGAAGAAGGACACTTGGGTAATATTAGCTCAAGAGCAGACACATAGCTACACTAAGGCCAAACGGAAGACTCGATCTTGTGTATGAGATTGGCCTGTGTGAAGTACTTATTATAATGAGCTGGAGGGCACAATAGACCCATAGATCGCAGTGCGTATCAACCTCCACGTACATATATCTCTATCAATCTAAGGGAGGCCAAATACTTTTCTATCTAAGCTCTGTCATGCAGTGGAGAGCTTCCTCTTCCTCTGCTGCTGCCAACGGTGGGTGTTCATGGAAATACTTTCTGGGGCGGATGATTTTCTTTCTGCATAAAGCACGTACAGTTCATAGTTCCATAACTCTCCTTTGTTACTCGCCGTCGCCAACACGCAAAGTTTCATAAATCTTTAGAAAAACTTTTCTCTCTCTCTCTCGAGTACTCAAAGTGCCAGCTCATCTGATACTGACATCGTAAATGCTTCTGCGCCCTATATCACCCAACGGGAACGTTGAGCGACTTGTGGAGCGTGATTCTGGTTCGTCTCGAGGGGAGGCTTTGTTTTTCAATAGCCCTTTTAGACAAGACTTAGTTAGTACTCATTAGAACCGCTCTTATATCTTTTGCGACTTATTGGAAGAGCGATTGATCTATCGAAATCTGGGCCATCACTCTTTCGAAGTCTATCCCATATTTCTATAGAATACGAATGTGATTTTGAATCGAATTTCGCGTTCGAATAGAACTACTGAGAGGGCCCTTGTTAAGGTAGGTAAAATTGAAGGAAGCCTAATCGCTTCAGCTGGAGAAAGAACTTAAACTGGACTCCAACTGGTACAAGTTCGTTTTAGGAATCGAGTAATCGCATTTAGAATAGTTTTGTAGAGAGAAAGTAAGTAGGTACGAACTAGTCCACTATAGCACAGATCAAGAAGATCACAAAAGACAGCTGGGTTCTGCCGGGATGCGCATTAATAATACATATTAGGTTAATACAAATTCAATTAAAATTTATTATTAATTTCCACCAGTGAAAACACAATCCATCAATCACACACTCCCGCACTCTAAAGACTACAACACCCACCAAAGGTATCCATTAAACAGGACGCCTGCGCCCCAAAAAAGCGAAAATAAAAAATTGAGCAAACAAGAAATCAAAGCTTAGAATGGCTTTTACAGCCCGTATGTACACATTTGTGAGCTTGTGTATGCCTTATGGAGCGCGTGCCGATCATCAAGCGCATGTGCCAAGCAAGCATCCATTAAAAAGAAGAAGAAGCAGAAAACTAGCAATATCAACAAAAAAACTTGCACGCGTGTGCCTCAAAACAAACTCCATACAACACACGCCACAGCCCCAAAGCACAGAGCGCCGCAGCAGCCCAACTCGTAGTCAAGCAAGTACGCGCCACCAACCGGTACGGCAGTCAACCAACAGCCAGCCAAGCAATCCGCGTACGACGATCGATGTCAGTTGCCATCAAAATCATGCGCCAAATGGGAGGCTGCCGGCAGTGGAAATCACGACACAAGGCACACGGCACACGGTGCAGCGGAAAGCAACCGCGTACCTACCTACAAAAATTGAAATGCAACATGCCCGAAACAGCGAGAGAAACGACAAACTCGACAAGGCGACAAGAGCCGCCAAGAGCCGTAAAAGTTGGCTTGGCGTAAGCCACCCCACTGGCAATGGGGCCAATGGGGGATTTGGTTTCTTTTTTTAGCTTTTTAACGCAATGAGTGTTACCTGCGCCTTATAAAATGTATGCATGTCTGTGCATGCAACCCATTGCCGCTGATTCATGCGCACCAACCACAAGTTACCTTAATCAAGGTAGAAAAGCGTTGCTTTTGTTGTTGCGCGAAAAAAGTCGGACAACTTCCATTGCTTGTTTGTGCGCAGAAATCCAATACAAACGCGGCTACGCATAAACGCAGCAAATAAAGAAAAAGGCGCAGACGATGACGATGACGACGGTGACGTGCTTAAAGTACGTACGTACGCAATAATAACAGTAACAACGACAACAATAGTAACCACTGAACTGAACTGAATTGCAGTGAAATAACAGCCGTGCTTTAAACACACAAACGCACACATACAATTGATGATAACAACAGCTCCCCCTTCTTGTTATTGGTACCAAAAGGCAACAATGAAAGACACAGTTTAAGGAAAACGGCAATAAGAGCCAAACAAGCAGGCACATTATACGTATGCGCATATGCACTTACATACATACATACATACATACATACATATCTACAATGCAGCCATCCATAGTCCGTCTCTACTTAAAAGTATGGAAAAGTAAGGAAGCAACAAAAAAAAAAACAACAACCAGCAAGAAAAAAATAGGCAGGTGTTCACCTCGCGTGGGAAACACACGACAAAATCGGTTCTCACGATTCGAAAATCCGGCACAAACACACGCACTGCATGTACGAACATGCATACCTACATGCATACATACCACTATTCAAGACAACGCAGTGCATATTGAATAGCTGGAGGGCTATGCATGGATGAAAGAAGCAAAGACAAGACGAAGGGGCGAAGGGGAGCAGACACACACAAGGCAAATGGATGATGAGTGAGATTCGTTTCAAGCACGGCTGTGTTTTGTTAAGCCACTTGGTCGGTTGTTTGGTCTGTTGATCGGTCGATCGGTTGGTTGGTTGAGGCGTCGCAGGTCGGGCTTGGCATACCTGCACACAAGCGAACAAAGGTAGCAGTGTTGTATGAATAACAACAACAACTGCATACATTTGCTGCGATCGTCACACCAACTGACGTTCGTTATTTGAGTCTTTTGTTTTTTTTCTTTTCTTTTTGCTGTTTGGCTTATTTTATGTGCATTGGCATTTTATATTGACTATGCTTGCATGTATGTACGTGTTTGTGTGTGTGTGTGTATTCGGTTGCATTTGTTATGCATCAGCTATGTATATTATAAGGTGCTTATCAATGTTATTATTACAATTTTACTCTCCTTTGTTGTTGTTGTTTTTACTGTTGTTGGTGTGTGTTTAGTTTAATTTAATTCATTTTCATGTATTTGCCCTCGATTACCTACCGTGATGCAATAAAATGAGCAATTTTTCGAGCATTAAATTGTAAAGAAAAATGTTTTGAAAAAAAAAAAAAAATTTCTTTAGAAAGATGTTTAAAAAAAATTGAAGAAACCCATTTTTTGAAAAAAATAGAGAAAAAGTTAGCAAAATTTTTTCACAGAAACAAAATTTTTTAAGACCCAAAAATTTGTAAAGCAAATTTTGGAAAAAAACATTTAAAAAAATTTGCATAGAAAGATTAAAAAAAAAAATAAAAAAATAATTTGAAAAAATGTTTAGCAAAAAATTGAAAATATGTAGTTAAATTTAAAAAGTTTAACTTTTTATTAAAAAAACTGAAAACCAAAATTTAGGAAAAAAAATTAAAACAAAAATTGTATAAAACGATGTTCAAAATATGGAAAAATAAAATTTAGAAAAAAAATTTAGAAATTTCACCTTTTATGAAAAAGCTTCACACACAAAAATTTTTAAAAACTGAGATTTAGAAAAAACATTTCGAAACAAACATTTTGAAAAAATAAAAATTTTATGGGTAGAAAGATGGTTTGAAAATAAATAAAAAAATTTTGAACAAAAAATATGGCAAAAATACCATTTTGTTTGAAAAAAAACTGTAAAACAAAAATTTTTAAAAGCTAAAATTGGTAAAAAATAATAAAATAAAATTGCAAAAAAAAAAAAAAATATTTATAGAAAGCTGTTTGAAAATAAATTAAAAAATTTTTTGAAAGAAAAAATATGGATAAAATAAAATGAGCAATTTTTTTTATGAAAAAATTTAAAAGAACTAAAACTTAAAAAGTATTAAAAAATATTTGTTTCGCAAGAAGTTTTGAAAATAAATCTAAAAAAAAAAAATTTCAAAGAAAAAATATTTTAAAAATAACATTTTGCAAAAAAATTTGGAATGGTTTAATTTTTCATGAAAAAATTTTGAAAAACTAAAATTTTTAAAAACTAAAATTTAGAAAAATATTGAAAAAAATCTGTATAGCAAGATGTTTTGAAAATAAATAAAAAAAGGGAAATTTTGAAAGAAAAACATAACATTTAGCAACAAAATTGTAATAGAGCTTTATCTTTTATTATATTTTTTTGGAAAATATTTAAAAGAACTAAAATTTCACACCAAATTGTAATAGAGCTTTATCTTTTATGAAAAAATTTTGGAAAATATTTAAAAGAACTAAAATTTCACACCAAATTGTAATAGAGCTTTATCTTTTATGAAAAAATTTTGTAAAAAAAAGTTTTGAAAAATATTTTGAAAGAAAAAATTGAAGAGGTGTAAAAAAAATAAAAACAAGTAAGGAAGCCTAAGTTCGAGTGGAATCGAACATCAGATACTCAGCTGTATGCTTCCATTGCTTGTTTGCGTTTGATGGAATCACGGTGTATTTTATATAAAGCGAGTGCTGCATAAAGTGGGCGTAGCCACGCCCATTTTCAACATTTTTATCAGTCATCCAACTAAGCATATGAATATTATTCTTTGTGCAAAATTTCATTCCTTTATGACTTCTAGTTACAAAGATGTCACGTTACAAATTCCCAAAGGGTGTTCCAAAAATATCTTTGTTAAAAAGTAGGCGTGTTCATAAACCGATTTCAATAAATTTTTGCGTGTTTATTAACACAAGTTATAAAAGTGTATAAACCAAGTTTCGTCATAATATCTCAATTATTTGTCGAGTTAAAGGCTAATAAATCTCGTATATCCCTTTGTCCAAAAGGAGGCGGTGCCACGCCCATTTTCCAAAATTTGTCTATTTTATGTTTCCGGTCTATTGTGGAACTCATGTCACAAAATTTCAATGAATTATCTTTATATTTGACAAAGATATCGCTTACAATGTTTTTATTAGGCCACTTTATAATACACATATATAAAAGTGGGCGTGGTCGTCAACCGATTTTGGTAATTTTTCGTCCACACATTTGCCTAAGTAAATATATCATGCGTACCAAATTTCATCGATATATCTTCAACGGTTTCTGAGTTATGACTCATAAAACTTTCAATGTTTGCCCCTTAATAAGTGGGCGTGGCTCCGCCCATTTTCCAAAATTTTTGTGGTTTTCGTTTTATGTTCATAGTTGGAATCATGCCACAAAATTTCAGTGATAGATCTTTATATTTGACAGAGATATCGCTTAAAATGTTTTTATTAGGTCACTTTATAATACACATATATAAAAGTGGGCGTGGCCGTCAACCGATTTTGACAATTTTTCGTCAAAACATTTGCCTAAGTAAGTATATGACGCGTACCAAATTTCATCGATATATCTTCAACAGTTTCTGAGTTATGACTCATAAAGCTTTCAATGTTTGCTCCTTAATAAGTGGGCGTGGCACCGCCCATTTTCCAAAATTCCATCAAATTTCTTCTTAGGGGCCTGAGCTCAACACGTGGGTAAAATTTCATCACTCTAGCTGTATTAGTGGCTGAGATACCAAATTTCCGATTTTTTCTATATAGGAAAAGTGGGCGTGGTCATGGTCCGATTTCGCCCATTTTCAATACCAACCGTCCCAGTGTCGATACCAACTTGCATTTCAAATTTCATCAAAATATCTCAATTTTTGCGCGAGTTAGAGTATTTACAGACGGACAGACGGACGGACAGACGGACAGACGGACGGACAGACGGACGGACGGACATGGCTCAATCGATTTCTCTTTTCACCCTGATCATTTTGATATATATAAGTCTATATCTATCTCGATTATTTCATTCTGTTACAATCCACCGTTATGTGATTAAAACTATAATACTCTGTGTACTAGTACAGCTGAGTATAAAAACAAGTAAGGAAGCCTAAGTTCGAGTGGAATCGAACATTAGATACTCAGCTGTATGCTTATTGTTTGTTTGCCTTTGATGGAAACACGGTGTACTTTATATAAAGCGAGTGCTGCATGAAGTGGGCGTATCCACGCCCATTTTCCAAAATTTTTCTATTTTTTGTTTCCAGTCTATTGTAGAACTCATGCCACAAAATTTCAATGAATTATCTTTATATTTGACAAAGATATCGCTTAAAATGTTTTTATTAGGCCACTTTATAATACCCATATATAAAAGTGGGCGTGGTCGTCAACCGATTTCGCTAAAATTTTCAACATGTATTACTACAAGTAATAAAAGTGTATACACCAAGTTTCGTCATAATATATCAATTATTTGTCGAGATATGGGCTCCAAAATCTCGTATATTCCTGCTCCTAAAAGGAGGCGGTGCCACGCCCATTTTCCAAAATTTTTGTGTTTTTTGTTTTATGTCCTTAGTTGGAATCTTGCCATAAAATTTCATTGATATACCTTTATATTTGACAGAGATATCGCTTCAAATGTTTTATTAGGTCACTTTATAATACCCATATATAAAAGTGGGCGTGGTCGTCAACCGATTTTGGCAATTTTTCGTCCAAATATTTGCCTAAGTAAGTATATCACGCCTACCAAATTTCATCGATATATCATCAACGGTTTCTGAGTTATGACTCATAAAACTTTCAATGTTTGCCCCTTAATAAGTGGGCGTGGCACCGCCCATTTTCCAAAATTTCAATATATTTCTTCATAAGGGCCTGAGCTCAATACGTGTGTGAAATTTTATCACTCTAGCTCTATTAGTGACTGAGATACAAAATTTCCGATTTTTACTATATAGGGGAAGTGGGCGTGGTCATGGTCCGATTTCGCCCATTTTCAATACCATCCGTTCCTGTCTTGATACCAACTTACATTTCAAATTTCATCAAAATATCTCAATTTTTGCGCGAATTATCGTGCGTACAGACGGACAGACGGACAGACGGACGGACATGGCTCAATCGATTTCTCTTTTCACCCTGATCATTTTTATATGTATAAGTCTATATCTATCTCGATTATTTCATTCTGTTACAATCCACCGTTAGGAAATCAAAACTATAATACTCTGTGTACTAGTACAGCTGAGTATAAAAATGTTGAAAAAGAAAAAGAAATTTGAAAAAAAGTAAAAAAAGATCTCTTTCCATTTTTTGTTAATAATTGCTCATCAACGTACCCACTGTGCTTCATAAAAGTTACTCACTAAGTCTCTTACTCGCTTAGTCAGCAGTACGTTGCTTGAAGCATTACCAAAGAGCGCTTGCCAAAGGAGCATTAAATGGCAATCGGTTTAGGTTTTTTGATTTTTTGCGCTTTTTAGTTTCAATTTTCAATTTGCAATTTTGCGAGCCTTGTTACGGGCGCGTGTTCAACACAAGCTCTACTACTACTGGCTTACAATAAGCAATTGCTGGTCAAAGGCTCATATAAAACAAACATACATGCATACATACCACGAACATATCCAAACTCAAGTCAGCGCTTCAGTGGGTGTTGCTTCGTGTGGTGGCAGGTGGGGTTTTGCGATTTACTGTCTTTTTGTTCTTCTTTGTCTTAACTTGTCTTTGCTGATCGTTGTGCTCTGATGGGTGGCTTGCTTGTTTGCTGGTTGTTGAATTTGGAATTGTTTGTGTCGTGTGTTGTTGTTAGATTTTGTGCTACGATTTTATTGAAGGACATTTACGGCATGTCATTTAAATGGCAATGATTGTAGAGTAGCGATGGCTACTGTTTGCTATGTACATATATACATGCATATAAATATTCTTGTTGTTGTAATTTTAATGAAGTTGTACTTATGTATGCATTTTGTTTGTTGTTTGTTCAGGTGTTTGTGTATTGCTTTGCTTTGCTTAGCACAAGTGGCACAAATTGGCGTACAGGGTTTTGTACAAGAAAATTTAAATGGGGTAGATACGCATGGAATCGATTTATTTTAGATAGTGTAGAGAATAATTTGGACAGTCCCACAGACTCCAATTCGCGCCGAAGCGCCATTTTGATACCACGACTTGTGACTAAAGAACCAGAACAATAAAGGAGAATATCAATTCGGAAACCAGGACAGCTCATACGCCCTATATCCATCCTGTTGAGTACGAAGGACATTCGCATAGCAAGTGCTCCATCTTCTCTTTCGCTCCAGGAATATTACAGCTTCGACACAGAAACTTATGGTTCAATACCAATCGGACCGCGTGCGTACCAATAGCCCAATGTTCATACCGCAGTTATGCGAGAAATTCTTTAGAATGGCTGAAGATCGCATCTCATTGTATGAAACCCACATACCTCTGCAGTATGCAACCGCTTCCATTTGGTTTTAGCCTCATTGGTGTCGAGAGATTGGGTCCTTGATGAATCCTAGGTCCTTGATGAATCTGCGTCCCTGCGATATCAAGAGCCGAGCCTTGTCTGGCTAACTCATTAGCCATTTCGCTTCTCTGGATGTTGCGATGCCCCGTTATCCCGATCAGAGATATGTTATGTCGAAATGACCCACTCCCTATATCAGTGGCGGATCCACGGGGGGTTTTGGGGGTTCAAACCCCCCCCCCCCCTTGTGGTTTATCAAAGATCCCAAATTAATGCCCTTATAGATTCTGCGCCCAAATTTCCCAAACTGATCAAGGAAAACTATCATTCCAAAAGCAATGGTTGGACCACATAACATCCAAAATATGTACCTACATGCGAAAAAAGTTCATGTAGGTACCTTTGGACGCACGTGCATAAAATCAAATTTGTCAAATGCTATTCGCAAATTGCCAAATCGCAAATTTATTTTATTTTTTTTCTTATCCCTATTTTTATTGGGATTGTACAGAATTAATTTGGTCAGAAATGTCTGAATCGTTGGAGAAATTGCCTTTTTCAGAGGCATTTCGCAATTCTTGTTTAAATTAATCTTTTAAAAATTTGAGTATATAAAAACAAGAACAAGAAAAATTCTATTAAAAATATAAATATAACCAAAAAATACTACAAACATATATTCTTATTTATTTTGGCTTTAAATGCAAGGGTAAGTGAAATTGATGACCAATTTGCCACCAATACCATACGATACTCATTCGCACGTACCAATGCAAAAATATACATACATACGTTATACATGTTATTTAGAACTTCAATTGAAATCTCCTGCACTTTATGTGATGACATACATATTGTTAATTTGGAGGGTTTTGATTTTGTTGTGTTTAAGGTGCGGGAAATGGCGCAACTAGTATATAGAATAATACTAGTAGGTGGTATTAGTCCATATTTTCACCAGCGCACATAGGTAGATTTTCAAGTTTTATGCGGCCAAAAATATTTTATTGTCTACATCTATTCCAAATTGCTTGTTTAATGCAAAATTTTAATAATTTGAGTTAAAAGTCGATTTTATTGAAAAATATATACAGTGACTCAAAAAAAAGATCATACGCCCAAGTTTTTAAATTTATTTCAAAGAGTTCTGTCGAAAATTTTACTTTCTTATTTTAGTTTAAAAATATAGAAAATTTTTCAATAAAAATCGTTTTAAGCAGGATTTCTGAGCTTATAGAAAAAATCTGAAAAATCGTAGAAATTTCTGAAAGTGGAATAAAAATTTCAAAGCAAGGCCATAATTTATAGAAGATTTTGAGGAGATTTCTAAGAGTACTGTTATGTAGCCAACCCATTTTATTGTAAAAAGTGAAATTCTCAATTCTGTGAAAAATTCGGTCAATTTTAGAAGTTTTTTTCTGTAGGGTGTAGGGTGAGACCGTTCCAATTAAAATTTCCGAAAAGCCAATGAAAATTTTCAAAAAGTTGAATGTTGCATATTGTTATATTAAAATTGAATGAGCTGCAAAATTGCATACTCAAAACTCTTCTAAAAAATGTAGCTTTAGGATTCTTAGCCCCTTTTATGATAAGTATTTCCTTGACTTTGAAAAATTGGAAACACTAAAAATACGAAAGCAGGTAATTTTCCAAATAGGCCAATTTTTAATCCATTGTTGATAATTTCTGGCTTTGCATTTTTCCGTAGAGAAATTGACGGGTAATCGATCGGAGGCGATAATATAACTAAATTGCTTTTGAATTAAAAAATTAACAATATTTTTTCAAGAAAGGCCGATATGCTTAAAAGCTTCAAAATGGTGGGTCTTTTATTATGCTAGGTTGACGATTTCTTCAATAAATAATGATATTTACCTGAAGCACCCGAATCCATGATGTTTACTTTGATAACTGTCTTAAAACTGAAAATATTGACGTTTAAAAATGGGTTACTTAAAATACGTAAAAAAAATCGAAAAAGTGAGAGAATAATAAGTTTCGACTAGCGGCAGGGACACCCCCGTTGTCTATAAAAGCCGAGAAGACCGGTTTATTATCGCCCGGTCTATTATAAACGTAGAGCGATTTTGGATTTTGTATTTGCACCAATTTTAAAATTTTCAATTTTGGCCGCATAAATTCGTAAAATCTACCTACATATGTGCAGCGTCTGCCCTTAAAAAAAATCTTCCAAAAAAATAAATTTTCAAAACCCCCCCCCTTGCCGAAATCCTGGATCCGCGCCTGCCCTATATTGTCTGATTGATGATACAGCTGCAGATCCCAGAGCCTTCAGAGCCTTCAGAGCAGCCTGACTATCTGAGAAAATTCCTGGCCTGTTTCCGACATCGGCACTTTCCGTAACAAGTAGACCCTCGCAAGCCTTCCGTATGGTGCTGATATTAAGATGTTTTTTTTTCTCCAATATGGGGGCAGCGAAAATCCTCCGCCTCTCTCTCCGATATCTGTTCCCGGTGCTTACGCCAGGGCAGGCTGCGGTGGATACGTCGGAGGGCTTGCAAATGCTGTTGTCCGTTCGAGTAGGTCCCCTCAAGGCTCGAGGCAGGGAGGGGGCGGGGGGGTAGTGGCGAAATGGCCGCAGACATGGTTCGAAGTGGTAGGCATAAACCGCATTTATCTTGTCGGGATGGAGGATAAACAGGATAAAGGATCACAACGTTGTACAAAATATCAAAAAGGCCCTTCACTACAGGAGTGAGATAAGTGTCTTGCTTAATATTTCGGATGCCGTTAGCAAGGTCTTTGCTCAGACGCTTGTGGAGAAGAATACCCTCGAACATTTAGTGCTACATCGAGGAGTTTTTGAGTTGTCGGACGGTGACGGGTGGGTGGAGCCTTTCGGCGATGTCAAGGGGCACCCCATAAGGGGGAGTACTTTTATCCCTGTTGTGGAATCTAGTGGTCAACAAAATACTGTTCAGAAAAAACACAAAATACTAAAACATGCGAAGTCTTGCATTCTAAGTATAACATGGTCTATGTGAGGGATCACTGTATCCTCGCCAACCTAACCTAACCTAACCCAACTTTCGCCAATATGAACGGTAGAATAGTTTAAGGACCATCAGCTGAAAATCTTGTATGCTTAATATCTGCCCAGAGCTATGCAAAGAAGAATGACTGCAATGCAGACTCAATGATACTCAATTCTGTATTGGCGATGACTGGTAGAGAAAATAGTGTTGTTCTCACGGGGATCAAGCGAAACAGACATAAACGGATTTTGCCATTAAACGTGACCAAATAGTTTAACTAAAATTAGTTACGAATTAATTTTAAAATTAAATAAAATTTGATGCCCAAAACGTCAGGCTGTTTAAAAACGCGAGGAATTTCCACTCACTTGATTTGTAATGCATGTAGAACGAAATGAAATATTTGTAAGAAAACTCAGCTCTCCTGCGATGCTGTGTGCACCAACTTCTTCAAGAACCCCGCAGAGCAACGTGTAACTTCCAACAACAAAAGCAACGCAATTGAGATTTATTTAGTTTGAGAAGATAAATTTACACGTACTTTACGTTGAGCAGCAACGAATATCTACATACATCAAATCTATGCATGTTTGTGCACATGTGCATTCATGGACATTTAAACGGTCGGTCACGGGACTTGTACCTAATACTGCCAAGGGTGTCTTACCGAAAAATAAACGTTGCACACGTGCAAATGCAGGTTCACTGAGAGTTAAGTTATGGTAAGGCAAACAAAAACCTACCTATGTACATATGTACATGCGCTGTAGGGCGATCAGGTTCCCCTACAGGTTATTGTTATTGTATGCACAGGTATATTTCAAACGCACATGTGAGCAACAGAACAGAAATCACCTTCAGCCTTGCAAAAGGATCCTTTCGCAAAGCGTGAGAAAGGTAAACTCCGGCACTGACTTCTCGTTGTGCACGTTGTTTGTCTTTTTGCGTTGTTGTTGTTTTTGCTCGATAAACATATCTACTTGTATGTTTAGCAAGGATCACATGTGTATTTTATGGTTTTGTTGGCACATATTCACATTACAGAAAAAGGACTTTCCAACGTTCAACGCTGCACACATGTGTACCTACGAGGAGATAAGTTAAAATTGAAAAAAGAAGGACATTTCGCCGCTGGCATATTTTAACACGTATTAACTGCCACAAATCCTGTGTAAAGTGGCTTGGCATGGTTTTGTTTTTTGTTTTTTTTTTCTTCTGGTATTTCTGTACATATTTGTTATCCTGTACGTTTAGTTTATAGTGCAACTGTAATTAGAGAAAATTAAATACAAAAAGGAAAAAAAAATTTATGCGCCCAAAATAAACACCAAACCCGAATTGTAAGTGGCACACGTGTTCGGAGCTGGAGCAGACCGCATACTGAGTTTTTGACTTTTTTATCGCTTCACAGGTTTTTTTGGTTTATTTTTTTATACCCAATTGGTAGATAGAGCTCTCTAATAGGCTGATAGTTGTTTTTATCTGGTCTTTAGGACTTGCTCTTTAGTTTTGAAATGTCCCAGTGGCCGACAAACTAAGTTCCGAAACCTATTTGTGTTATTTCCGTTATAAATATCCCACTGCAGTTGTATTTATTGATTGTTTGGCTTGGAAAATTCTAAAAAAATTTTTTTTTAATAAATGAAAACAAAAATTTTCATAAGAAAGATTTTTTGAGAAAATGAATTAAAAAAATTTTGAAAAAAGATGCAAAAACTGACATTTACAAAATAATTGGAATAAAATTACACCTTTTATAAACAAATTAAAAAAAAGGTATTGAGAAAAAATAAATAAAATAAAAAAACGGAAGAAAATAAAAGAAAAATAAAAATTTTGGAAAAAGTATCGTTTAGCAAAAAAAATTTACTCTATAAAAGAATTTTGAAAAAAAAATTTAACTTTTTCTGAAAAAAGGATTACATTTAATGAAACAATTTAGAAAACAAAAGATTGAACATATATTAAAAAATCAGTTAAAAAAATTGAAAAAATATCGAAAAAAGATTAGAAAAAAAAAGAATAAATTTTACTTTTTATTAAATAAATATTGTACAAAATTAAAAAAAAAAATTTTAAAGGTAATAAAATAAAAAAATATAATTGGAAAAAATACAATTTAGCAAAAAAGTTTACTCTTTATAGAAAATTAAAAATATTTTGAGAAAACAGGTGTTGATCAAAATTTTCATAAAACAAATGAAAAAATAAAAAAAAATATTGAAGGGAAAAGTAAAAAAAAAGAAAATTGGAAAAATACCATTTTTAGGGAAAAAAAAATTCTTCCAAAAATTTCACTTTATTAAAATAATATTTTGAAACAAAAAATAACAAAAAAAAAACCAAATTGGAAAAATAGCATTTAGCAAAAAAATTTACTCTTTCAAAAACTCAAAAATTAAAAAAAAAAATTGAAAAAATATATATGTACATATATGGAACATTTAGGAAAGAAATTAGAATTAAATTTTAGGTACTTATGAAGAAATATTGAAAAACAAATTTTTAAAGAAACTTTTTGAAGAAAAGATGAAAAAAAATGAAAAAGGAAATAAAAACGAAATTGGAAAAATAGCATTTAGCAAACAAAACTTACTCTGTGAAAAATTAAAAAAAAAAAAAAAAAATAAAAAAATTTTGAAAAAAATATGGAAAAAATTTTGAATAAGGTTTCACCTTTGATGAAAAATATTGAAAAAAGAAAATAAAAATAAAAATTTAGGAAAAACAATTTTGAAAAATTATAATCATAAAGTAAAAAAGAAAAATAAAAAAAATTAATTTATTCCAAACATTAGTTGGTGCGAACAATCATTAGACGTGCTTTATGCTTTTGAAACTCCCCAGTGGTATACAAACTGTGACTAAATTTATGCATAGTGTTATTTCCGCTAAGAATGACTCTCTTAACTCTCTCTATAAAGCCAAAAGTTTGAAGAAACTATTTTCTCAAGACTTCTGTGTTCGGCTTAACAAACCATAAAGACATTTTTGAACGGAATTATCCCCATGAAAGCAACTCATATTGAGTTTTGAAATTAGCGCTAAACTTTCCTATGTGCCACAAAATATGTATGTGCTGCCTGCCTAAGGTTAGAATTTGGTTTTTAGTGAATTTATCGAAATAAACGAAAGTTGGACGCTGGGTATTAATGTTCAAAATAAATTTAGGACACGATCTTTGCTCATCCCTTTTTGCTTATCCTTTTTTTGCCTATCCTTTTCTGCTCGACTTTTTTTTTGTATTTATAACTAAATGCTTTCTTCCTTTTGTTAATCAGCAAAAATTATCGTTTGGCCTGTCATCCCATTATCATGCACATGCATGCTGGCGACAGGGGTTTAGGCAGTCATTTGTCACGGCACGATTGCATATAAAACCGAACTCGTATTGTATGTCATCGTAGTGGTGTGGTCGGTTGGCGGTCGATCGATCGAGCGGCACAAGTGTATGTCACGTATTTTTACTATAAATTTACAGCGCTAAAGATATTGTTTATCAAAGCTATAAGTAAAAAACGTAATAAGAAACGTCGAGGCGGCCATTTTTTCTGCTTTTTTCCCTTTTTTTGTATATTTTGGTATAATCTTGAATCTTGTAATACGATCGCACCCACATGAACTCTTTTTTTACAGTCCAAAATTACAGCGATTTGTATATTTTAGTTGTAGTGTTGTTATTGTTTTTTGTATTCTTTAAGGTTTGCCTCTTAAATCGACCGCTCCGGTTGTGGTTATGTTTTCATTCTGCTGAATTGCACTTGAAACGCTTGGGAGGCTGACAAACCTCGACCAACTGAGCGACCGCCTCAAGTGGCCCGTGCTAGCGCGTGTTTTTTTTCTTCTTGTGCTGCTTGAGACCGGCCCATGTGACCGCCTTGTGCAATATATTAATCTCTTTTATAATATTTTTCAATACGCTTGTATCCGTATAGCATAGCCTATTCTTCTTTTACATTAGTCTTTAACACTTGAGTCTTTTTTTCGGCTCATGCGTTTGAATTACATTCTAGTGAATTTTTCGCATAATTCACTTTGAAGTTAAAAAGATGCGAGGAAGAGAATAGCAGTGCAGAGTAGTGACTGCAATTTGTGTGGTGTGTGCCACAGTTGTATTTTTTGCACCTCACAACAGCGCAGCATTCAAAACTCAAGTGTTACGTGTGCCATGCGCAGACCACAGCTTCAATTAATTTACAAATTTTCAAGTGAATAACACAAAAAATTTGTGTGCCGTCGCCGCCTAAAATTATGCATGACGTTTGCCAGCCGTTTCTACTTAAACCTTATAGAAAACGTCTCAACTGTTCATCCTTTTTTTTCGAGCAACTACTCCAATTACACGCCTGCTTTTATCCTTAAAATCTCTCCTTTTTTCCCGCTCTTCTAAAAAATCTCTTAAATAAACATTTCCTATCACACGCGGCCAGTTCACGCCCCCCACTGCGCGGTTGCCTTTAAACTAGTTCAATTAGGTACGAAAAAACACAAATTCTTTTTATCACTCATTACTCATTTTGTGTCATTTCATTTGCTGTTGGAAATATCAATCGTGGCTCGTTACTCGCTGCTTGCAGCTCAAAATGATGTCTCGATATTACATCGCGTTGCGTCTTGTCAATTATTTTAGCTCTGACGCGGCGGGACCGCATGCAACCTATCAACTTGTCGCCGCCGCCATTGCAATATTCAATATTCAATAATTCCGTACGTCTTTTGTCACGTGTCTAGACTTTTTTGCGTTTTGTGTTCGGTCGATAGGCGGCAGACGACATGTTTGTACATGCCATCATCGTCGTGACGTCAACGTGCATGCGCTTGGTCATTAGTTGTTGGGTTTTGTCCATGCTCAAATCAATTATTCGCATTAGAATTTGTTTTGAGAGATAAGCTAGTAATTTTTATCGTGTCGAATTGGCGATTTAACTGAAATGTTGGAATTTTTTGGGATCGTCTTTATTTTTTTTTTTTTGCAAGTCTCGTCTTAATTAATTTTCTTCACGTAAATTTGTTTGCTTATCTGCTCTCACACAGACTAAAACAAAGACGAAAAATAAGCAAACATACAAACATTTAAGAAGAACAAGAAAGAGAAATGTCAAACTGAATCACGATTAGCCACGTGGAGACGGGTTATTGAGCGAGATGTTTTGCTACATGTTTCTCTGGTGAATCAAGTTATGTGGAGACGGGCTTTTAGATTTGGTAATAGTGGCTGTCCCGCTGGTCCAGTGATAAAGATTAGATGCCTATCAAAGTAAACCAGCTGTTTCGTTTCATATAGCGTAAAATATCAGGTGCCCTTGCGTTTTCAAGCGTACCTGAAGTGAGGCAGCGCAGGACAAGAATATAGAAAGTGCTCTAGGCCCTCTACATCCTGCTAATGAGGCAGTGGCCCGTTATTATGCCCACTGGGCATCCAATGTAGAGATAACTGAGAAGAATCAGCGATCTTGACCTGTGCTGATCCAGTCTGGGGGACAGATTTGCCTCGAAATCAAGCAAGCGGATTCTCCAGCTCATCTGACATTTGCTTGTTTTATATAGTAAGATCGTAGCCACTTTTTTTACATGCCACCCAGCTGGTGGCCATCATTGCCCCCATATGAGTTCCTTCTCCAACTCGTCTGCAGCGCAGTTACTTGCGATGCCGCTATGTCCTGGTACCCATACGATATTCAGGCTGCGCCTTTCGGCAAGTATGTTTAGAGCTTCCCTGCATTAAAACGAGAGCCGCGATGCTGAGTTATTGTATTGCAGAGATTTAATGGCTATTGGAAAAAAATCGTGACGGCTTTGTCCAATTGCAATTTTCCTAGCAGGCGAGCTGCCTCAGAAATAGCAATTAGCTCCGCCTGCAACTCACTGCAGTGATCTGGCAGTCAGAGGCTAGCGTTAAGTTGAAAGTCTTTCGAGAAGATTTCACTGCCTACCTTACCGTTTAGTTTAGAGCCGTTTGTGAAAATTGATGGAGTATGAGGCAATCAAGTTCTCGCATTCGCACCTCTCTGGGATTCTTCTAGAGAACTTGTTTTTCCAGCATATACCGGATGTGTAGTCTAAATCAGAGAAGTGTTCTCGGACTGCTTTAAGAAAATAAGCAAGGTTGGGTAACTTAGGTTGGAGTAGATCTACATATCTTAGAATTTTTCTAAATTCCATTGTAGCTGGATCCCCTAGATATCTCTAAATTGTTAGGTTCCTAAATGCTTCCGTCGCCTCCTTTCTATTGCTGGCCACCATCGCACAGCAAGTGTTTTACTGTTTCGTTGGCCTTCTCTTCGTCCTTACAAGTCCTACAGTAATCGCAATGTGGAGCATTCATCTTTCATCTGCATGCTTCCCAAGGATTGTATGGCCTGTTACTAGCTCTGTCATTAGTGCAAACTCCGACATTCGTAGACTCCTTGTACGTCTGGAGTTTCAGTTAGGCCGCAAGAGCCTTATTATGGTTGCAAGTAGGTACTCAGATCATGCCAACTGTCATTTGCTTCTTGGAAGTACAACTGCTTCAGTGTAAGCTTGCTGGTAGTGAGCGGCATACCTACGTACTCCCTTCCACGGCATTGAAGTTGGAGCGAATGTAGGTACACTCTCGCACAAGTCCGTCTGCCATCTCACCAGTGGCAGTGTCCAGGCATCCATGCAAGGTAAATGGTAAACTGCTCAGCCAACTTGTTTAGAGATTTGCAGCGAAACTTTTTACGGTTCTGGATATATGTACATAAGACAGTCTCAAGCGCTTTCAGTGCAGCCGCGGCTGTCTGAGAAGATGTAAACGTCTTTACATTCGCTTTGCACTTGCTTTCAAGCACTCAACCGCCTCCTGTATCGCTGCTACGTCCGCCTGGAAGACAGTGCGGTGATCAGTAACGCCTGGAAGACACTGCAGCAGACCTGGGTAATATCAAGTACCAGTACGACTTGTGACAAGTACATTTTAAAAGAATTGTACTAGTACAAGTACTTTCAGAATATTCAAGTACTAGTACAAGTACAAGTACAAAGAATTGAAAAAGAATTGAATTTTTAGCAAATGAATGTATGTACAAATGAATGTACATTCAATTCTTTTCACTTACTTTGAAGTATTTGCTAAAAATTCAATTCTTTTTCAATTCTTTGTACTTGTACTTGTACTAGTACTTGAATATTCTGAAAGTACTTGTACTTGTTCTAGTACTTGAATATTCTGAAAGTACTTGGTACGGACTCATTACTTCAAGATCAAAATATAAAGTATTTAAGTACGTAATAGTCCAATTACTACCCAGGTATGCACTGCAGTATTCAGGCAAGCGAAATTAGATTTTTAGCCCCTCGTCCGCTGAATAGACTCCTGCTCCCACCCTAACATTAAGCTTAGCTCCATCGCACGTAGAAGTGGATAGCATTGTTCGGTAAATAAGCAAAAAAAAAAAAAATCTTAAAAAACTGTGATCACCTATCACTTGACAATGCCATATGGTTATGAGTGATGCACAAAGCAGAAACAGTTGCTTTTTTATCTTAAAACCAATTTAATATAAAATCTTAATTAACTCATCAAGCCAAAAAACTTTGATTTACCATATGTTAACGTTAAAATAATTCAAACAAAACAAAGCACAAACTTTTTTTCATTACGCCAATCAATCTCCAGTGGCATCTACACACATATGTAGATGCCTACATAATGCACATCTCTTCACTGTATCCATGTGCTCAACGCGTGGCCCACCTTCGCCACACACACCACAATGTACAAAACAACAAATTACTTTAGTAACAGAGGCAAATTTGTCTCAAGCAAATCACAACACGTTATGTGATAAAAAAAAAAAAAAAACAGAAAAAATATGAGCAATATACCTACTACCAATAAAAAACAATAACCAACAGCAGCAATAACAACAACAATGGCTTTACTACAAGTCAGCTACATAAATATATAGTTGTTGTGTTGCCAACAAACAAGTCAAGTCAAGAAGCTTGCGGTTGGCACACAACAAACACGCTCTCACTGGCTCTTAACAAAACTATCTTTCAATGACAAGAACAAAAAACCAAAGCAACAAAAAACAACACTAAACACATAAAGCAAAGAGCGTCGTCTAGCAATAACATGTTTGTATAAAATTGCACTTGTTTAAAGGCATTAATTAATCGGTTGACAGGAAGAGGGTGAAATTTGAATTACTAAATTTGACCCAAGAATAAATAATAAATAATAAAACAAACGGGGTGAGCTAAATAAAACCGTTTAAAAAACAGGATCGTGCGTGTATAAAAAACACTTGATCGTTGCGCGTTGCTCATCACAAATCAACAAAACATAATTTGTAGCGTTTTTTATATTTCAGCAATTTATTATTTTTTTTTTTATGTATTTAACAAAGTGCTGCGTTAATTTACAGCTACAACTAAAACTAACCTAAAACACCTACGCTTAATATGAGCGCGCTGTTTTTGTTGGCGTTGTTGGAGTGTAAAGCAAGAACAGCACAGAAGGAGGTGTCGTTAGCTCATTTGATAGAGAATTTGAGTTGAGTTTTAGATAATAAAAAATAAATGAAAAAAAGAAAGAAATAAGAAGTGAAAATAAAAGCAACAAAAAAAAAAAAACAAAAAAAAAGTAGAAAACAAAGCAGCAACCCAAATCTATATAATCTCGTTTTATAAAACTAAATGCCAACAAAACATTGTCAAATTGCTTCCCACGTTGCCACAAAAGATCAGCAGATCAGAGGATCAACACAAGGATCATCACAGGGAGCAGCAGCATTAGCAGCAGCAGCAAGCAATCAAGCAACACAACAGCGCCAACAAACCATAGCAAAAGTGTAACAAAAAAAAAGTAAAATTATCTACAAAAAAAAAAAACAAAAAAAAGTAAAATAAAAAAAAAAATACAAAAAAAAAAAATAAAATAAAAAATTGATTGGGGGCAACATGACGCAAGCAAAGCTATTAAATTTCATGCATATGCATGAATGTCCTGCTTAATAAGCAGCAACAAAAAGCAACAACAATGCCAAGCACAAAACAGTGAAACAACAACAACAACTAAAGCAAGCAATACTGCCTTGCAACAAATGTTCTTTTTCAACAGATTATTTTGGTTAAATAACATTTTTTTCTTCAACACGTATCCTTTATTAAGCAAAAAAAGAAGAAGCAGTAGAAAAAACAAAAACAATTTCTTTTGCTGCGTAAGTCTTAATTTTTTTCTTCTTCTGCTTCTTATTCTCTATCTACGCTGCTTTCCTTAATGCAGCAATAAATTTTGTATAACTAAATGCCATTCAAGCGTTGAAAATCGAAAATATTCTCCCACGATCGTTTTTCTATATAGAGTTTGTGCCTTGGCTGCAAAGGATGCTTAAGAAAATATTGAACACGTGTTCAATTTGAAAGCAAAAAAAAAAAAATTAAAAAATAAAATAAATAAAATAAATAAAAAAAAAATTAAAAAAAAAATTAAAAATTCTGTGCGTGCTCAGCCAATGTTTATGGTCGATTTGCTTGCTTTTAAGACATTGCTGCTTGTTGTTGTTGTAGTTATTGTTGCGCTTGGTGTAGACTTTCATTCCATTAAAAACCTATGCACGTAAGTATACATATATAAAAGATAGCAGGACATTTGTGCTATAAGCAAGAACAAAAACAAGCACAAAAACCAAACAAGCAAACTCACAGCAGCGCATAAAAACCAAAAGTGATCATTAAATCAACCAAGTGTTTGCTGAAAAGAAAAAAACAAAGAAAAGCAAGAAAAAAATAGAAAAAAAAATAAAAAAAAAAATTAAAAAAATGTTTAGCAGCAACAATAAGTAAATTGAGTATATTGAAAAAAAAAAAACAAAAAAAAAAACTGCTTGATCCTTAAACATACAAAAAAAGGATCCTCTTCTCTTGCTTGCTTGCAAAAACTCAACTCAAAAACACGGCTTGCATTCGAATTCCGAGTGTGGGAACCTCAACCAACGCCAGTTTCACACGATCCCAAAGACAGGATAAGCAGCAAGCATGGAAAGAAAGAAGCAGCCTCCTCCATCCATATGAAATGAAATGAATTACTTTCATGCCCATTATCCTTATGGCCATGCAATTGTCTTCATGCACACATACACATCACATTGTCTGCTGCTCCCAAAATCCAAAAAAAACCATGTCCATAAACAAGATACCGGCTACGAGATCATCAGCAGTCAAAAACAAAGCACCATTATCGTGTAGCAGGTGTGAGCGAGAGCAAGCTGCATTCGCTATCTCACTCGCACGCAGGTTGTTAAATCACACACACAGCCGCACACATGAAGGCGTAGGTGATCTCTGTGTATATGTTTGCTCGTTTTCGTTTTTCTAAAAACGCACCTGCCATTTTTTATGCACGGATTTTTTCCAACTCCTTTTGTTCGAACACGTTCAATCCTGCTGACGTTCGTTCCCACACTCACTGAACAACAGTCGCTCTTTTGCTTCGGTTTTGGCTTTGGCTTTGTCTGTTGTTTATGCGTACTAATGGAATTTTATGGCTCTTCCTTGAACGACCTGCTGCTGCTGCTGCTTCTTCTTTTCCTTCTGCTGCGCTGAGGACGACCTGCCTTGCATACAAAACACCGTGTGTTGTTGTGCGCAGAATTTTTGTATAAAAGGCGCACGAACGACAGGACTCAACATCATTCGAACGTTAGCATTCGTTTAGCAAGCAAGCAAGAGCACAACTGAATAAGTCTTATAAGCCCTAGAAGTCTTTTTTGAATATTTTTTTTATATTCGTCAATTGGAAATCAAAAGCAAAAAACCAACAACAAAAATGTACACCGAAAACGAAATCGACCTCACCGCCGCCACTGCTAGCGTGGAGCGCAAGAGCGATAAGAAGACCAGCTACAGCATTAAATATTTACTCAAACAATTATTCAAACAACAACAAAAGCAGAAGAAGCAGCAGCAACAGCAACAACAAGAACTCTTTGAAAATTTCGCCAACACAAAGAAAGCCAACTCCTTGGAGTCCCTCGAATCACTTGAAAACTCACGCAATGCCGATTTGGAGTCCGAAGCCGAGTGCATTTCACTTGAATCCTGCGATAATGATGCCAACGAGCGTTTAGCCTCCTCAACCGCCTACTCCAGTGAATTGGAAGATTACGAATTTGCCGATATCACCAGCGTGCCCGTACATTTTCTACGCACCGAACATGGCACTTTCTTTTGGACCGCCAACAGCGATGTGGCAGCCGATAATGACTTAATTGAACCGTTATACTGCAGCACTGGCAACCAAATTGCTAGCACACAAATGCAGCAGGATCGTTGGGCGCAAGCGTAAGAGGGAGGGAGTGAAAGAGAGTGAAGAAGGATCATTCATTCATTCATCCATTCATTCATTGATGTCTTCCATTAGCCATGGCATGCCATGTCGTTATCATCAACCGCTTTATTGGCTTTAGCTGAAACGTATAGCTTTAATTGTTTGTGATATTTTGTTCAGAAAGAAGAGAGAAAAAATAAGTTTAAATATTTTTATATAAAAAAGAAATTACTTTTTAATTAAAAACAAAAGAAAAAAAAAACAAAAAATGTTGTCTTCCCATTTTTGCAGTTTAGGTATTTAACTAGTTTTTGAACTACATACTTATATTAGGTATTTAACTGGATTAGGGCGCCATCTACTGTCGAAACTTGGCATTTTTTCTCGGATTTTTCTTAGGACTAAACAGCACCTTTAGTTGTTTGTATAATTTTTGTGGTTATTGGCGCCAATACTATTGTTGTTGATTTTCATTGTTATGTGATTATGGTTGTTGTTGTTTTGTTGTAAATATTGCTGTTGTTTTTTGTTGTTTTGTTGTGAATATTGCTTTTGTTTTTTGTTGCAGACATTGTTCTTGTTGTTTAGCTCATCGCATGCACAGCGACATGAGCGCCACTGGCAGGTTGAATGAAGTGATGGAAGTGAGTCCCACTTAATATCACTTTATTTTCCAATCATCTGAATAGAAGTACCGAATACTAATTGGAATACGGAATAGGAATATGAATGAATATTTATTTTTTGACTTTATCGAAACAGACCTATTAATTAATTAAAGCATGTTTTGTTTTAGTTGCATTTTAGTGATTAAATCTGTGGACATTTGAAAGAACAACCTAAGTCGACCTAAGTGCATTTTCAGATTTTTTTAATATAATTTTAAAATACGCTTCTTCCTGTCTAATCGGTGTATGATAGTGATGAGCGATATATCGCAAACGGTGATTTTTTCACTGTGAATCACTTTTTCAAAATAGCAGTTCACTACTTATTGGGAACTGCTATCGATGTACCAAGTAAGCAGTTCATCTATGTGAATCGCAATCGCAAAAGCATTATAAATTTCTTGTTGTTTATACTTTTGAGCAGACCACATACGTATATAGAAATATAAAAAAAAAATAATTATTGAATTTACAATTTATCTTTGAAAAATGTTTACAAACAGCGAAATTACTGCGGAATACGTTGTTATTGCTATCATTTTGTTAACATAAAATGAGGACAGGTTATATCGCTCAGAAAACGCAAAATTAATCTCTCCGGATGATTTTATAGCAGTCCATGCAATCGCAATAGCAGTTTAAAATCGCAGTGATTTAAAAATAGCAATCACCGAAATCACAGATATCGAAAAATCGCAGTTTCTCTCATCTCTAGTGTATGATATCATTTCGCGTTCAGGAGATATGATGAATCGAAAATCATCTTAAGTCCATATTTTTCACATGTGCATTTGCCTCATGAATCAACAAATAAGAGATTGTGCATTCAGCGGTCCCGCTATGCGTTCATCCAAAATTTGACAGAATCAGCTGATTTAGTGACGTAGTAACATAAATTCTCTTTCACCCAGTTTCGTTTCCGGTTTTCTAATAACTAAAGATTGTGTGCGATAAATGTGAAATACTATTTTAAATAAAGAAAAATGAAGTGCCGTGTATTTATTTGTCTGAATAATAGTTCAATAAAAGTATTTTTTGCCTGTTTGCAAATTTTCTTTCTCGTCGATAACGTAGTTGATGACGTACTAACCAAAATGAACCCAGTCTCACGGATGAATATTTTGCTGAATATGACTGAGTGCACAATCTTCTTTATTTGAATCATGCATTTGCCTAAGCCACTTAACTTAAGATAAGATAGAAGTGAGAAGAAAAATTGCAAGAATTCCTCTTGAAAAAAGAGCCTAATTTAATTTAGGTGGCATATTTTTTTCAATATGCTTTTGAAAAACCAACCTAATTATTTACCAACTTAAGTCTATTTTCTATCATATTTCAGTTTGTCAAATGAACTTAAGTAGTATGTATATGTATGTTCTGGCTCAAATTGTGGTGTAAATTTTAAAAATGTAAAAACTTTAGAAAAATTTTGTATGCAAAAGCATGTGTTTGTGTGAATGTTTAGTTTGTGGTTTTAGCTGAACAGCACCCATTATAGGATATTTTATAGATCTGCCCGCGCACTTCATACCCCTCGCCCGACGTGTATACCAAAAGCATATGTTTGTATGAATATTTTTTGGCGTCGTCGTCGTCGTCGTCGTCGTCATCGTCATCGTCATCCAACACCCATTATCGCTCAGATTTATATGTGAGGCAAAGCATTCAAATAAAGGAATTCGAATTAATCAACCCTGAAATTAGTGTAAACGTGTTCGGGTTGGATGAAAGGAATGATATCATTGGACCATACTATGCAACAAGTGCTGAAAAAAGTCGCCACATAAATTTATTGCTGATTGAAGATGAGGAACATCATCACTATGTGTGGATCAAAGATATTTCAAGGTAAGACAAAATTGTATATTAAGTATATATAAGCAATATTTATTTTATGTAGTGTGGGTATACATATTATAATTTTTTTTAATTTTTTTATTTTTTAATTTTTTTATCTTATAAATTATAGATTAATTAGGAGTCAACTAACAAGTCATACAGAACAAATAAACTTATGCAATAAATGCTTACAATATTTCATCACGGCTGATAAACTACAGAAACATCAAGAGGAATGTAATAAAATTGTCACTCATATGCCCACAGAAGAGCAAAAAATTGTTGAATTCAATAATTGGAGAAAGGAACTAGATGTCCCATTTGTAATTTATGCAGATTTTGAATGCATCCTGCAAGCGGTAGATATTCAAAATTCAACTAATATTAAATCAATACAAAAACATATACCCTTTGCGTACAGCTATTACATTAAATCCTCTTTTGATAATAACTTAAATGTATTAAGAATTTATAGTGGCGAGGATTGTGCAAAAAATTTTTTTCAAAGTTTAGTTAGCGATACTTTAAGATTATATAATGATTATTTAAGTAAGGTTAAAAAAATGAATAAATTAACTCCTGCTCAAGAAAAAGAGCAAACCGAAAGTAAAGTTTGTCATATTTGTAAACTGTACTTATCGAATGAAGATAGAGTAGCTGATCATTGTCATTTAACTGGTAATTATAGAGGCCCAGCACATAAAATGTGTAATTTAAATTTTCAAATTGCTAATTTTGTTCCTATATTTTTTCACAATATGTCAGCATATGACAGTCATTTATTTGTTAAAGAACTATCATCAATTGAAGGAGATATAAATATAATTCCATTAAATAAGGAACTATATATTTCAATCTCTAAAAGAATTTTTGTTAACGCCACCGATAGTATTGAACTTCGGTTTCTTGATTCATATAGATTCATGCCTTCAAGTTTACAAAATTTAGCTAGTTATTTGTCTGATGACGATCTAAAGGTTGTAAAATCATTTTATACTGATGATAATGAATTCAGTTTAATGAAAAGGAAAGGTATATTTCCCTATGATTATCTAGATTGTGAAGCACGTCTTCAAGAAACTCAATTACCCTCTCGACCTCTATTTTTCAATAGACTAAATAACGAATCTTGTAATGAGATTGACTATGAGCACGCTCAAAAAGTATGGCATACATTCCAATGTCGAAACTTACTAGACTATCTTTTGCTATATTTGAAAGTCGATGTATTGCTTTTGTGTGATATATTTGAGCATTTTAGGAAAGTATGCAAAAGTATTTATAATTTAGACCCTGCTCAATACTATACCACACCTGGATTGTCTTGGGATGCAATGCTAAAGACCACTAAAATAAAATTGGAATTATTAACAGACATTGACAAATATAATTTTATTTTAAAGGGTATTAGAGGAGGTATTGTGCAATGTTGTAAGCGTTATACAATCGTCAACAATAAATATATGACTGACTTCGATTGTACGAAAGAATCAAATTTTCTAATTTATTTAGATGTTAATAACTTATATGGTTACGCTATGTCTCAATATCTCCCCTATAGAAACTTTAAATGGATGGAAAATTTTGAAGATTTTAATGTTAATAATATAGAAGAAGATTCATTGATTGGTTATATATTGGAAGTAGATATAGAATATCCATCTTCATTACATGATTGGCATAATGACTTACCGTTTTGTGCGGAAACCAAAAAAAATAATAGTATGAAACAAAAAAAAACTAATTACAGATTTAAATAACAAGGAAAAGTATATAATACATTATAGAGTGTTACAGCAATGCATCAAAAATGGTCTAGTTTTGAAGAAAATATATAGAATTCTGCAGTTTGATCAATCAGATTGGTTAAAAAAATATATTGATTTAAACAATTATCATCGAACTTTAGCTAAAAATGCATTTGAACAGAATTTTTTTAAACTATTAAATAATGCAGTTTATGGAAAGACTATGGAAAATGTAGATAAAAGAACGAATGTTAAAATAGTATGTCAATGGGAAAATAGTGGGAGAAGATTAGGAGCCAGAGCTCTTATAGCAAAACATAACTGTCATAGTATACTTAGATTCTCCAACGATATGGTTGCAATACAAATGAAAAAACTTTCTACTGTTTATAACAAACCTATTTATATTGGTTTCACAGTTTTAGATTTATCTAAATTGAAAATGTATGATTTTCACTATGATTATATGAAACCAAAATATAAGGATAATGTTGTGTTAAATTATATGGACACAGATTCATTTATTTATGATATAAAAACAAATGATTTTTATAACGACATTCGTAATGATATTCAATTACATTTCGATACCTCTTCATATCCCATAGAAAACATTTATAATTTACCCCTAGTAAATAAAAAAGTTCTAGGTATGATGAAGGATGAGTGTAATGGTAAACTCATGAAGGAGTTTATCGGGCTAAGAGCAAAGATGTATTCATATAATACAGTTGAAGATGAAATAGAAGTAAAAAAAGTTAAAGGTATAAAGAAATCTATTATATCAAAACTTTCATGTAATGACTTTAAAAAATGTTTATTAGAAAAGAAATTGTACTATGACTCAATGTATATTTTTAAATCAAAAATACATGAATTATATACTCAACATGTTACTAAATTAGTGTTAAGTTATTTAGATGATAAGAGATTTATTAAAGAAAATGGAATAGATACATTTGCATGGGGTCATTATAAAATATCACAAAATTGAAATAAAAACAAAAACTATATAAATTTAAATTTCAAAAAATTTCTTTTATTTATTAGAAACTATACTTTTCAAACAAGAATTCTAAACATAGATGTCCACAATTGTAAGTATTAAATTTCTGTTTTTGATTATAATTATATTCAATAGGTGGTTTTAAATATTTAACTAGTTCCAATGGTGGTTGTAAATTACCGAAACTATCAAAATACTCCTTATAATTATGATTTTTATAGTATGCTACCCAATGTGTTCCATAGCCGACAGAATCATCTAAATTAACAATACCGCATTCTTGAATTCGTGGATTCTTTGGTAAACTATCGCGCATAAAAACACCTCTAAAATATTTTAGTTGTTTACCATATTTGTTCAAGTCAATATCAGTGAGTGGTCGGTTGGGTAGATTCCTTAATAGTTTTTTGATTGTGGTTTATAAAAAAGACCATAACCCTTTTTATATGGTTTAAGGAATAGACCTTTACCCATAGCAATTGATTCCATATATCTGTTATGTCGAGTAGCCTCCGCTAGTTGCTCTTTCCCATTTTTTATGTCATTTACAGCTTTAACAATAGCACTTCCACCTGTAGCCAACCCTCCGAGCGCTGATAGTGCAGTTAGAATTGGAATTAGTGGAAGAAATCCTCCTACTTTTGGCACTGGAATAACTCTTGGTATAATAACATTACGTTTTTTTCTTCTGAAATTTGAATTTATAGCTTTTTTGGCAATTGCAATAGCGTCATTAATGTTGTCAGTTTTTTCCTTTTTTAAAATACTTAAAGCATTCTTAACGCTTGACGAAAACAGTTTTCTACTTGATAATTTCCTTTTACTTTTTGTCTTCTTCTTCTTCCCTATTCCTAATCCAAATTTAACTTTTGTTTTCATTGCGTTTGTTACGAGCCAAGCACTTGCACGTTCCTTTAAATCACTATCTTTAGATTTTACTCGTTGCCAAGCTTTTTCACTTAATATTCGATCAGCTTGATGTCTTTTATTTATATCTTTTGATTGTGAGTAGGCAATATCGTGTTCTCTACAAGCTGAATCCAATAAATTTATTCCGCTATCTCCTTGCGCTAATCGTTCTTTTAGTTTTGTTCCAGGTCCACAAAACTGATAGCCTGGTAAATGTAGTTCAATGGGTAATGTATTTATTAAGGTGTTCACCAATCCTCTTCCTGTTTTAAACTGATTAGATGAAAAATTTCTTTTAAACTTTATAGCCATTTTTTAGTTTTTTTATTTTCATAAATATTATAAATCCGTTCAGATCAATGTTATATACACTAATATAATCTTTTTGTATATAATGCTATATTTATATTGAAAACAAATTAGTTATAAAAAAATGCGATTGATAAAACAACCTAAACAAATAAAAGTAAGGAATGTTGATGACATCTGTATAAAAAACAAGTTAGAAAATAGACATGGAACATTGCTACCAAATTCAATACGCGCATTAATAGTGGGACCATCAAATTGTGGAAAAACTAATGTTATGTTTAGTTTAATTGAAAGTCCAAATGGTTTACATTTCAAAAATATTTACATATATTCAAAATCTTTATATCAACCGAAATATCAATATTTGAAAAAATTAATTGACTCAGTAAGGGGGATAAACCTATTTACATTCACGGAAAATGAAAAAGTTCTAGGTTCCGACAAAGCAAAACCCTATTCCATAATGATATTTGATGATGTTATTTGTGATAAGCAAAATGCCATAAGAGATTATTTTTGTATGGGTAGACACAAGAATATTGATTCTTTTTACCTATGTCAAACATATACGAAAATTCCAAAACATCTTATACGTGATAATGCTAATATGATTATAATATTTAAACAAGATGAAATGAATATTAGGCATATATATAATGATCATGTTATCGGTGATATGTCGTTTAAGGAGTTTATAGACATTTGTAAGGAATGTTGGAAAGATAGATATGGATTTGTTGTTGTGAGTAAGGATGATTTAATGGATAAAGGTCGATATCGAAAGGGATTCGATAATTTCATACAATTATGATATATAAAAACAGGCTGATATCAGATACATAGCAGATCGATAGTAGATATATAACTGAGCAGTAACAGATATCGAAGAATGTATGTAAAAGCAAAAATGGATAATAAACTATTGAAAGACATTGTGAAAACTAGAGCGATTTTAAAACAAAAGCTACGAAATATTAAACTAAATACAGAAGATAGATCGAATATGTTAGAAGATACATTTAAACCAATTACAAAACCCTTGAATGAGATTATTGGAAGTTTAAAAAATAAACGATATACATTAACATCAACTCAACATGATGATGATGATGATGATGATGATGATGACGATGGTGATGATAAATCCAATAATAAACCAAATATTAATAATAATTCTAAACGAATAAAATTGGTTCACAACAATGTTAAATCAAATCATTCGTTTCTTCCAACTCCAAATAATGAAGATCATGATAATTTTTTGTTTAATCATACAATACAACCGCAAAACTTGGAAAATAATCAAATAAATAATGAAAATCATGATTTATCACAAGCACTGAAAGTAAATCGTAAACGAAAGGATGATATACTGCAACCTTATAAAAAAGCTAAAGAAATGAAATATGATTTATCAGAGTTTGAGAGAAAGCAGCGTCTACTTAACATGCGAAACTTAAAACGAAGAACCAATAAAAAAATGAACAATAATTATGATAAAAATTTTGAAATCATAAGAGTAAAACGAAAAAGTGAAGATCAATTAAATAGTGACCGGAAACGTATTAAATTTGAAAAGAAAAACTTAAAGCGGAAAAACAAAACTTCAATGGATAATATTTATAATACAAAACATGTTAAACTCAACCACATTATAACTGGAAAACGTCAGAATGAAGATCAATTAAATAGTGATAGGAAACGTATTAAATTTGGTAAAGAAAGCTTAAAACGAAAAAGCAATACTGAGGTCGATAACATTTATGACAAAAAAAATATTAAACTTGATCACATTATAGCTGGAAAACGTAAGAGTGAAAATCGATTGAATAAGGACAGAAAAAGGATAAAGTTCAGTCCTATTAGTCCAAATAAGTCCAGACTTAATACAAATTTACAAATTCTTCAGGATACTAAGAGTTTAGATACTTTATATGGTTTAAATAAAGATGTAAGAGGAAGGTTAAGATATGGAAATAAGATGTTAAAGTTTAACAGTGATAATTCTATTTATATTGGTAAAACAAAGTGGAAAATGTCTCCAGGGCTATTTGAACTCCTCTTTCATTCAAATCCACTACATTACAACACAAAAGATCTGAAAAATTATAAACAAATTTTAACCTACACAAATGCTCATAAACGATCTTTTCAACAATCTGAACAAATTAAGGGTACAAAATCGTTTAAATATTCGCAAATAATAAGAAGATTGTTTAATTCAAAGTCAAATTTGTTGACGAAAGGACGTGGATTATTATTGAAAACATTTAAAACAAATAAATCTGATTATATATATTGGGATAATCCTAATGAATTAGTGGAAAGACTACGTTTACTTTTATCATCAGAGAGTGCCGGACATAATAATCACAAAAACGAAATATTTTCTATTGTAGAGGAACTCAAAGAAGCTGGTATTATTAAATAATTATTAAAAAATGAGTGTAATAAATAAATTTGGTGAGAGCATATCTCGCAGTCAACAATTCAGTAATTCAAAGTTCAATACACTCCTCACTACAGAGCTTGATATTAGTGTGGATAACGTCAATCATATATTCAACATACATAAAAAGAGAATATCTAATTTAACTAAACCTATTGATGATACAGATGCAGTAACAAAAGCATACCTAGATGAGAAGCATAGTGAACAAATAAAAAAAATTGAAAAATATAAAGCCAATTGTAATGCACAATTCAATACTATTAAAAGCGACATAAAAAAGTTTAAAGAAGAGTATAATAAATTAATGAATATTGCTATAAGTGATATAGAAAAATTAAATGTAATTATAAAAGAGAGTGGAAAGGAAGATGTGAATTTAATTGAAAAGGCGATTGATGATCGTTTAGCATATGCTAATAAAAATTTAATAAAAAGTATTGAAGAAAGATTCAATCGTCTTGAAGACTTTATTTATAAATATATTGCTACAGATAATGAAGAAGTGAAGCGAATTAAACTTGAACAACCTATAATTAAATTCTAAATAAAAGAAATATAAATAAAGATCGAAAAATGAATTCGGATAAAAGGGGTATTATTGATGAGTTACATAGGCAAGCGCGGAAAAATTTCAAGAGACGACATGTTATTATAAAAGGAATTGATGATTTGTGGCAAGCAGATTTGGTTGAAATGATAAAGTATGAAGTTGATAATAAGGGATATCGCTATCTTCTAACAGTAATAGATACTTTTTCCAAAAAAGCATGGGGTATAGCAATAAAAAATAAAACCGCTGAAAGCGTTACAAATGCTATGAGGATTATATTTGATAATAGTAGTCGATTACCCAAAAATTTGCAAACAGATGATGGCAAGGAGTTTTTCAACAATAAATTTAAACATTTAATGGAAATCAAACATATTAATCACTATTCCACATATAGCATCTTAAAGGCATCAATTATCGAAAGATTTAACAGAACATTAAAAGGAATGATGTGGAGAGAATTTAATTATCAAGGCACTTATCAATGGATTAATATATATCAAAATCTTATTGAAAAATATAATAATAGATTTCATAGAACAATAAAGATGAGTCCTAATGATGTAAACTTCTCTAACGAAAAATTTATATTGGATACAGTCTATAACAATTTAAAAGTATTTCATAAGTCTAAATTTAAAGTTGGCGATAATGTTAGAATAAGTAAATATAAACATAAGTTTGAAAAGGGGTATACACCTAATTGGACTACAGAAATATTCAAAATTAAAGCTATCCAAAATACAAATCCTTCCACATATATTTTGGAGGACTATCAAGGAGATGAAATCAAGGGTGGATTTTATGAATATGAATTAATGAAAACTAACTTTCCACAAACATATTTAATTGAAAAAGTTCTAAAAACGAAGCGTAATATGATTTATGTTAAGTGGTTAGGATTTTCATCTGAACACAATTCTTGGATTAATAAACCATCCTTATAAATTTCAAATTCCTATCACATAACAACTCATTTACTCATTAAGCATAGAGATGTCAATAACATTAACGTTGCAAGGGAACTCCTCATTGCTTGTTGCAAACTATTTCCCCCCAATTGAACTTAATAAAAGATATGTATGTGGATTAATCAGTTTTGACACATATCACTCTATACCCAATGTTGATGTGGAAAATAACTTATTTCACATTGGTGATAATATAATAGAGATACCAATTGGATCATATGAAATATCTGATATCAATAAAGTAATCAAAGAGAAATATGAAACATTAAAAAAAGATAAAAAACTCATTATAGAACCTAATTACAATACACTACAAACGGAAATTAAAAGTTCAAGTGACATAGTCTATTTTGATAAAGATCGTTCAATTGGCTCATTATTAGGATTTAGTAAAAGAGTATTACAACCTGGTGTTCGTCATACATCTGACATAACAATTGATATAACAAAAATCAATACATTAATTGTTGATTGCAATATTGTGAGCGGATCCTATATAAACAACATAACAGCGCACACGTTACATCAGTTTTCATTGACGGTTAGTCCCGGATATAAAATAACCGAAACTCCAGCTAACGTAATTTATTTACCAGTTAATACAAATCAAATTAATACTATTATTATAAAAATTATTGATCAAGAGGGTAATTTGATAAATTTTCGCGGTGAAAAAATATCAATAAGGTTACATTTGAAGCCTTTGAAAGAATGATTATATACAATAAAAATAATTTACACAACGATTTATCGTTCACTTCAACATCGCCATCACAACCAGTACAACATAATCAAAATTTCTCTAATTGGGAACATAAAAAGCAGAAACAATCTCAGCTAAAACACAAACAAAAAAATAAGCAACAAAAACAAAACAAATCTATAACAAAAGAAAATAAAGATTTTTTACAAAGTTTAGGATTTATATTAAAATAAAAAAGAACAATAATGAGTCATATAGTTAACGTTTTACAACAACCATTATATGATAATATAGTTATCAAAAAGGAGTTTCACAGTTATTCACCATACCTACAATCATATCAGAATAATGATGAAATTCGCATAGCAATTCAAAATCAAGATTTGTACATTTTACCGAGTGAAAGCATGTTATATATTGAGGGTTTTGCAACAAAAGATGATAACACCATCTCCCTCGGTATAAATCTAAAGAACAACTGTATGAGTTATTTATTTGATGAAATTCGTTACGAACTTAACGGTATAGAGATAGATCGCACACGACAATTGGGTATTGCATCAGAAATAAAAAACTTTGTATCATTGAATCAGTCTGAAAGTAACAGTCTAAAAAATGCAGGATGGGATCCAATCAACCCCAATCTCACACTGTCTAGCGGTCATTTCAATTTTTGCGTACCATTGAAAATGTTACTCGGATTTGCTGAAGACTTTAATAAGATTTTAATCAATTCTAAACATGAATTAATTCTATTACGTTCCAAAAACGATAACAATGTTGTAAAATCTATAGTTCCAAATGAAAAATGTAAATTAAAAATATTAAACATTACATGGAAGGTACCACATATACAAGTTGCTGACGCATATAAATTAGAATTATTTAAAACAATTAACAATCGTCAACCATTGAATATATCGTTTAGAAGTTGGGATATGTATTATAACCCTTCATTACCAGAAAGTACAACTATCCTCTGGAATGTTAAATTAGCAACCGAAAACGAAAGGCCACGTTTTCTCCTTCTAGCCTTTCGGAGAGATAATCAATTCACACATTGTGATTTATCAGATGTAAAATTACACTTGAACTCAGATGTATATCCTTATGACAATCTCAATCTAAAATTTGAAGTAAATCGCTTTGCGTTACTATACGATATGTATCTTAAATTTCAACAAAGCTATTATTCACGAGATCCACAACCACTATTAACAAGAGATCAATTTCAAGCTAATGCTCCCATAATTGTTTTAGATGTAACTCATCAGAATGAAAGTGTAAAAACTGGACCGATTGATGTAAGAATTGAATTTAAAACTTTGAAAAATATACCACCTAATACATCTGCATATTGTTTAATTATACATGATAAAATGTTTGAATATATTCCTCTTACAAATGAAATAAGAAAATTATTATAAATAAACTAGTAAAATTAAAATAAGATTATAGTGTTGTTTTTTCTATTTAATTAAAGTGATTGTTATTGTTTGACGGTGTTGGTAAGTTAAGGCTTAGGAACTTTTTTCCTATCGGAATGAAAAAAAGAAATAAAGTTATAAGTTCAGTATTTATGTTGATGAAAATCAAATACCTTTTTATTATAGATTGAGACATAGCCAAGGCTAGATCTTACGAAAAAAAGAAAAAAATGTTGAAAAAATACATTGTTTTATTACTACTATTCATTACGAAAGTAATGATAATTAATTCATTACCAATAATTAATTCAAACTCAAATTCAAATTCAAAAAGTATAGAATTTAATTTTACACTTCCAAATAATGATATTGTAAAAATTAATATATCATTTGTTATGATGAAGGTTAGTAAATCGTTAAAAAATATTGATGATGATGATGATGGAGTTAATTATCTCTCTGATGAGCTAAATGAAATGTCAACATCTACACCATCGCCAACAACAACAGAAACAACAACCACTACTACAACTACAACAGATACTACTACTACACCTATTAATTTATTAGTTACAACCGAAGGAATGATAAGCAAATATTTTACGGTTGATGATGCTATAGAATCGTTTCGTAACGAACTTATTAAAAAAGAGACTAATATAGGTGGTATATTAGAATCGAAACAAGAATTCTATCGACACTTCAAACTTAAATATGATAATGTTGATATACCAATTCGTTGTACATACACAAGTTCATATGAATTACTTAAACTGAAAATAACTTGTTTTGAATATCGCGAAATTGAACTTGAAAGAATTCTCAGTAATGGTGAAATAGAAATATTCAAAGAACCTGACTTCACACACAAATTAGAACATATAAAAATAATTAATGTTAAAAACTATATTCAAACATATAAAATGACTATTACATAATAGGGAACTCCTCAGTCTATATGAGAAATGGAAGAGAATCAGAACATGATTTTTGTTATTTTATTAATAACATCTTTTTTAATTAATAGTAATACGTGTTATTCTCAACATGATCTCTATTCAAATCCCTACACTTCTCATCTTGTTAATACCACAACTACAGATGAGAATAGTAAACATATAAATTTTAATTTTAAACTACCAAATAGTACGACATATGTCAGTATACATTTATCAATTCAATTGACTAATCAAAAATCATTCAATACTACAACAATATCAACAACAACAACAACACCAAGATACACGACTAGAGCTATCTTCAGACGAGAGCAAAGAGATAATAGATTATCCGATAGAAAGTTTACAATAAATGAAGCAATTGAAGCATTTAGAAAAAATCTAATTGAAAAGGAAACAAATATTGGAGGTATAATTGAGAGTTCAAAAGTATTTTTTCGACATTTCAATTTAAAGTATGAAGATTGTGAAATAAGAATTAGATGTGTTTACTACAGTAATTATTTTTATCGTACACTTAATATTTATTGTTTTGAGTATAACGAAACAAATAGAGATAATTTCAATTCATTTGAAGGAAAATATGAAAGGAGTCCGCTATTTCAACGTAATGAAAATAATATAAATACAAAGATAATTGACGTGAAAGATTATTCACAAACGTTATATATGAAAATTCAGTAATATATATATATATATAGATAAAGAAAATATAATGATAATAAAGGAAATTTATAATTTTTTAAAAAAATTCTCTGATATTCTTTCGGATGAACACAAAAATAAACTAATATCAATACAATCAAATATTCAGTACTCTTTAAATCAAAACAATATGAGTAACTCAAACAACAATATATGCGATAATCAAAGAGATAATAAAGAAGAAGAATTAGGAAGAATAGATGAAACAGGCGAAATTGAAGAAGAAGCTAGAAAACTTATAGATTTCTACTATAATATAGTATACAATGTAAATAAATGTAAAAATTGTACATTCACACAATAACTACTTAAAATAAAAAAAATCAATAAAAATGTATAAAAGCAAAAGAAAGTTGTATTCGTTTTATTTTTCACTTATTTATGTTACAAACACTTTGCACTGCAAACGCACACACATTCTTTCAAGTAAGTATACATATGGACACAGATAAAAATAAATAGAGACGCACGGCTGCTACAAAACGGGGCGCTCCACAGCAGGCTCTCCCCCTTCCTCAATATTACCTCACCTAACACCCGACCCCCCAGCGCCCGGCCCCAGCGCCCGGCCCCAGCGCCCGGCCCCAGCGCCCGGCCCGGCCCCAACCCCCGACCCGGCCTCAGCGACAGCACCAGCGCCAGCGCCCGGCCGGCCCATCTGACTCCCTCCCCTACCCTTTGCTAGCGGGGGGAGGAGAACCTCCTGCATAATTGATAACAACTGGTGGTGTGGTGCACTGGCACACTGGCATTGACACTGCCACTCAAAACCGCAAACAAAACATTTCATTCATACATACTCGTACATATGTATGTATGTATGTACATATGTATGTATATAGTATGCTTTGCCTCACATATAAATCTGAGCGATAATGGGTGTTGGATGACGATGACGATGACGACGACGACGACGACGACGACGCCAAAAAATATTCATACAAACATATGCTTTTGGTATACACGTCGGGCGAGGGGTATGAAGTGCGCGGGCAGATCTATAAAATATCCTATAATGGGTGCTGTTCAGCTAAAACCACAAACTAAACATTCACACAAACACATGCTTTTGCATACAAAATTTTTCTAAAGTTTTTACATTTTTAAAATTTACACCACAATTTGAGCCAGAACATACATATACATACTACTAACTTAATTCCAATTAGGAGGCTAAAATTCTATAAAATTTTGATGAAAATCAATTTGGAAAAAGAAACTAAATTGAGATAAGTTGGTGTTTTTATACCTTTCATGAGAATGAAATGGTATTATAACTTAGCGCCAAAAATTTTTTGTCGAAAGTACCAGAAGGAAGCGTGGGGGACCCACCAAAATATATACCGATATGGTCAGAATCACGAGCTGAGTCGATTAAGCCATGTCCGTCCGTCCGTCTGTGTGAACGCAAACTAGTCCCTCAGTTTTTGAGATATCTGAATGAAATTCGGAATACAGGTATATTGTTATATGCAGCTGATCATTTGTCGGAACCGGCCGAATCGGACCACTATAACATATAGAAAACAACCGATTATTCAGATATACATGAATTTTTTGGATGTAATTTGTGCATAACTTCCCAATTTATACAGCCAAGGACGTGAAACTTTAAGTAGACGTACCCAAACAAGGTTACCGAAAATTGTCAAGATCGGACCACTATAACATATGGTTCCACAACATCCGATTATTCAGATATACACATTTTGGTGTATAACTCCTCCATTTTAACAGCTAACGGCCTGAAATTTTGAAGTATTTGTACCCATATGGGCCCAAACGGGATTACAGAAAATTGTCAAGATCGGACCACTATAACATATAGCTCCCCTGCAACCGATTCTTCAGATATGGACATTTTGGTGTGTAGCTCCTCCGCCAAGACACCATTTTTTCTAATAAATCTTTCCATAAATAACCCACAGAATTAAAATTATAAATTGAACTTAATTAGGCTATGTACATACATAGGTAACTTTTCATTTCCCCACTCATGAAAGGTATGAAGTCTTCGGTACGGCCGAAGACAGCCGCGCTTTTACTTGTTTTTTTTTTTTCAAAAAACAATTTGGAAAAAGCACTTATTTTATTTGAAATCCATTTAAATAAAAACCGTTGCGCCAAGAAATAAAAATTCACTTTGAAATGAACAACAGAAGATTGTTTTATCATTCCACGCACTTACTTCTATGAAAATATATGATAGAAAGACTCTGTGCACTTGCAAAAGTGTTTTTGCTCTCCTGTAAAATTGCGAATTTAGACTTAGGTTGCTTTTCCAAATGTCCACACAAATGTTAATTAAATGAAAAAAGTACATTCAATAATCAATTACATAATTAATTTTAATTGCATGATTATTAAATCTGATCTTATTTTTATTGTGTGATTAATTAAAAATGAACCTGATTTTCGGAATAAGCGACCGATTTTACATATATAGATAGGGTAGTGCTATAGAGCAGTGTTATTAATTGCTAAACAATCAAAATAATCATTAAAATTAAAAAAAAAATCAAGAAATTAATCATCGTTAATTTTAATGGGAATTTAACACGTCTGGATGGAAGTGAGTTCTACTTTATATGTGGGTATCACTCTACATAAAAGCAGAGAAATCATCATAACTATATTTTCTTAACCACACTAAGTCAATTTCTATTAGCTCTGCAAGCCTGACAAACAAACCTACCAAACAGAAAATCTAGGCACCATAGTGGATAAATGAATTTGTAAAGGAAAACACACTCATAGAGCCATCTTGCGGCCATCGTGTGCAAAAACTAACAAGTTACCAATTAGACTAATTGGAATTTGGAAACACAACAATAAGTTAAGCGGCAAATAATCAAAATTACAAAGAACCAAAATAAGTAATAGGTAAGTGTGAAAGAAAGAAGGAGCAAGAAGCGAAGAAAGTAGAAATAACACAACCAAAAATATATAATTTTAAATCAGCCAATTTGATTGAGCACTCATCTACTTACGATCACACGAGCAGAGCGCCTTTAACCGTGTGAACAATCGAATCATGAATACGTACATAATTATAAATATTAAAAAAGCGGCGGCGGAAGTGAAAAAAGCGGAGAAAATATTGAAGATGTATGTATTAAATAAAAAAGAGATCAATGTAAAATAATCACAGGTTGTTAGCTGGCAGCTAATGGTTTGTGTGTTGAGTTAAATGAATTATTTATTTGTGAGAAATGAGTCAGTTTTGGAGCTTGGAATACCACTTGAGGGCGCAATTTTTTCAATTTGACAAATTAATTTACCAATTTTAAAATGTAGAAAATTATTACTTTAGCAAAAGTTAAAAGGGAAATGAAAGCAAAGATGGAGAAAAATTGATTTGTGAATTTTAGCCCATCATATGTTCGAAAAATTGATCTGTTGTAATTTCGCTGCTTTTACGAGTATGTAGAGTGAAATTAAGTAGAGTAGGACTAACTTCCATTTGGACATGTTCAATTCCCATTAGAATTAATAATGATTACACTGTACACGGTAGGCAGGAAGCGACGATAGGTTGCATGAAAATGTCGAGAAAAAAGGAAAGTGGGGTTGTGTTATGTGATGTTTATAGATGGAACATCCGTTGAAATTAAAATCCGAGCTGCTCCTTTTTCAAGGATATCCACATTTTTTGTTTTTTTTTGAAAGGATCAAATATTGAGAAAATCGAAAATTCGCCACCGTCCAAATTTTTCCGATTTCAATACATTATTTGGTCGCTAAGGGATACAAAAAAAGGTATTAAAAAGAAAAATGGACACCTGTAGTGGAAAAATCCAATGTGAACAGGACCTAAAGGATAACCACTGAAATATAAAATAACACAAAAAGTACCCACTTTTATTTGCGTATAACTCCTAACATGTTAACTCTACGTGAAAATTCCTTATAATATGTTTCATTCAGAATAAATAAAGGAATATTTCTTTGATATACAATTTTGATGTACCTGCAGTGGTTAATGCACGTTGGTCCATCTAAAGTGAAAATTTCAAAAAAAGTACCTTTTTTTAATGGTGCTATTTTAAGTTCAAATATTTTTCTAGTTTATGTAAATATTTTAATCTAATGATCCAATTCTCATTCTCACATATCTATACGTTAATATTAAAAAGAATTAGAGCTGAAATACGCGCTAGCTGTGCACGGTGGGCGGTAAGCAACAATAGGTTGCATGAAAATATCGAAAAAACGATCGCCGGCTAAACACTTACGTAAAATGATATTCTAATATACTTCATAAACACACAGCAAGCGTGAATAAAATCTCCAAAATTTTTTTTAAACGAAAATTAGTACCAGCACACAGCTAGGCACATATTCGTTGGGCCATTGTTTTTACGATATTCCCATGCAACCTATTGTTGCTTCCCGCCCACCGTGCACAGCTAGCGCGTATCTCAGCTCTAACTCTTTTTATACTCAGCTGTACTAGTACACAGAGTATTATAATTTTGATTTCATAACGGTGGATTGTAACATAATGAAATAATCGAGATAGATATGGACTTATATATATCAAAATGATCAGGGTGAAAAGAGAAATCGATTGAGCCATGTCCGTCCGTCCGTCCGTCCGTCCGTCCGTCCGTCCGTCCGTCCGTCCGTCCGTCCGTCCGTACGCACGATAACTCGCGTAAAAATTGAGATATTTTGATGAAATTTGAAATGCAAGTTGGTATCGAGACTGGGACGGTTGGTATTGAAAATGGGCGAAATCGGACCATGACCACGCCCACTTTTCCTATATAGAAAAAATCGGATATTTGGTATCTCAGCCACTAATATAGCTAGAGTGATAAAATTTTACCCACGTATTGAGCTCAGGCCCTTATGAAGAAATTTGATGAAGTTCTGGAAAATGGGCGGTGCCACGCCCACTTATTAAGGGTCAAACATTGAAAGTTTTATATGTCATAACTCAGAAACCGTTGAAGATATATCGATGAAATTTGGTATGCGTAATATGCTTACTTAGGCAAATGTTTTGACGAAAAATTATCAAAATCGGTTGACGGCCACGCCCACTTTTATATATGGGAACTATAAAGGGGCCTAATAAAAACATTTTAAGCGATATCTCTGTCAAATATAAAGATCTATCACTGAAATTTTGTGGCAGGAGTCCAACTACGGACATAAAACAAAAAATACAAAAATTTTTGAAAATGGGCGGTGCCACGCCCACTTATTAAGGGTCAAACATTGAAAGTTTTATATGTCATAACTCAGAAACCGTTAAAGATATATCGATGAAATTTGGTACGCGTAATATATTTACTTAGCCAAATGTGTGGACGAAAAATTACCAAAATCTCTTGACGACCACGCCCACTTTTATATATGGGTATTATAAAGTGACCTAATGAAATCATTTTTAGCGATATCTCTGTGAAATATAAAGATAATTCATTGAAATTTTGTGATATGAGTTCTACAATAGACCGGAAACAAAAAATAAAAAAAGTTTATAAAATGGGCGTGGCACCGCCTCTTTTTATGCAAAGAAATCTACGAGCCTATTACTCGACAAATAACTGAGATATTATGACGAAACTTGGTTTATTCACTTTTATAACTTGTGTTAATAGACACGCAAAAATGTATTGAAATCGGTTTATGACCACGCCTACTTTTTAACAAAGATATTTCTGGAACACCCTTTTGGAATTTGTAACGTGAAGTCTTTGTAACTAAAAGTCATAGAGGGATGCAATTTTGCACTAACAATAATATTTATATGCTTATTTGGATGATTGATACAAATTTTGAAAATGGGCGTGGCTGCGCCCTGTATATGCAGCACTCGTTTCATATAAAATACACCCTATATCGAACAAACGCAAACAAACAATGAAAGCATACAGCTGAGTATCTAATGTTCGATTCCACTCGAACTTAGGCTTCCTTACTTGTTTAGTATTAACGGAGAGATATGTAGGAATGAGAGTTGGATCATTAGATTAAAATATTTACATAAACTAGAAAAATATTTGAACTTAAAATAGCACCATAAAAAAAACGTACTTTTTTTGAAATTTTCAATTTAGATGCACAAAAGTACATTAAGCACTGCAGGTACATCAAAATTGTATATTAAAGAAATATTTCTTTATTTATTCTGAATGAAACATATAATAAGAAATTTTCACGTAGAGTTAACATTTTAGGAGTTATACGCAAATTAAAGTGGGTACTTTTTGTGTTATTTTATATTTCAGTGGTTATCTTTAGGTCCTGTTCACATTGGATTTTTCCACTACAGGTGTCCTGTTTTCTTTTTAATACCTTTTTTTGTATCCCTTAGCGACCAAATAATGTATTGAAATCGGAAAAATTTGGACGGTGGCGAATATTCGATTTCCTCAATATTTGATCCTTTCAAAAAAAACAAAAAATGTGGATATCCTTGAAAAAGGAGCAGCTCGGATTTTAATTTCAACGGATGTTTCATCTATAAACATCACATAACACAACCCCACTTTCCTTTTTTCTCGACATTTTCATGCAACCTATCGTCGCTTCCTGCCTACCGTGTGTAGGGAGGTCAAAATATCACAGCGAAACGCCGAGACACCCCAACTAAATTTTTGGCTGTAGAATACGATGGCATTTACATAAAGTCAAAGTTAGCTCTTGTTTTCCAGATATTTAGGAAAGAAGTTTCAGAGCTCTGAAGTTAATTTTTTTTTCCGTCTATAAACTTTACTCAGGCTTGGAAACCTTTACTCGCATAAAAATTTTGACAGCTGCTCTTACTTAATTGGGGCATTCTAAATTCAATACCGCCTTTAGTTTTCCCGAATTGGCTCCGGTTTTCGAGATAACGGTATTTAAAAATTACCATCAATTTGGACTTTTTTGTTAATAACTCGGTCAGTTTATGAGATAGATTGCCAAAACTTTGCACGTGACAATATTTTAGTATTACCTTAACTATTTCTGCAAATAATTGAAATCGGATCACTATAACATATAGCTGCCATACAACCGATTTTTCAGATATGGAAATTTTTGGGTATAGCTTCGCTATTTAAACAGCTAAGGACATGCAACTTTGGAGAATTTGTACTCGTATTGGCCTTAATCTATTCCCTGAAAATCGTCGAGATCGGGTCACTATAACATATAGCTGTCATACAGCTGATTGTTCAGATATATGGTTTTGCACTTTTATTTTTTTATAACTGCGAAAATATTCATTCTGCGTGAAAACGCAACATAAACAATTTCATTCAAAATGAATAGGTGAACAATTTTCTCATATACGATTTCTACGTATCTGCATCAGTTATTGCAGTTTTGTGCAACCAAGTTTGAAATTTCACCATAGGCATTTATTTCAAGCCCGATAGCACATACTATATCGTATTAAATTAATTAGATGAACTTTATATCGTCTTACAGAGAATTAAAAGACCTATTACGCAGTTTTTAAATGAGGAAAATATATGCAGGTTTAAGGATTTTATATGCATTTATAGTAAAATATTCCTACAAAACTATTGAAGCATACTTTTAGGCATTATTTGGCGAAAAATTGTATGAAAAATTAACAAAAAAAAATTATTCAAATGCGTGTAAAATCCTCAAACATGCATATATTTTCTTCATTTAAAAACTGCGTAATAGGTCTTTTAATTCTCTGTAAGACGATATAAAGATCATCCAATTAATTTAATACGATATATGTGTTATTGGGCTTGAAAAAAATGCCTATGGTGAGATTTTAACCTTGGTTGCACAAAACTGCAATAACTGATGCAGATACGTAGAAATCATATATGAGAAAATTGTTCACCTATTCATTTTGAATGAAAGTGTTTATGTTGCTTTTTCACGCAGAATGACTATTTTCGCAGTTATAAAAAAATAAAAGTGCAAACTCATATATCTGAACAATCAGCTGTATGGCAGCTATATGTTCTAGTGACCCGATCTCGACGATTTTCAGGGAATAGATTAAGGCCAATACGAGTACAAATTCTCCAAAGTTGCATGTCCTTAGCTGTTTAAATAGCGAAGTTATACCCAAAAATATCCATATCTGAAAAATCGGTTGTACGGCAGCTATATGTTATAGTGATCCGATTTCAATTATTTTCAGAAATGGTTAAGGTAATACTAAAATATTGACACGTGCAAAGTTTTGGCAATCTATCTCATAAACTGACTTAGTTATTAACAAAAAAGTCCAAATTGATGGTAATTTTTAAATACCGTTATCTCGAAAACCGGAGCCAATTCGGGAAAACTAAAGGCGGTATTGAATTTAGAATGCCCCAATTAAGTAAGAGCAGCTGTCAAAATTTTTATGCGAGTAAAGGTTTCCAAGCCTGAGTAAAGTTTATAGACGGAAAAAAAATTACCTTCAGAGCTCTGAAACTTCTTTCTTAAATATCTCGAAAACAAGAGCTAACTTTGACTTTCTGTAAATGCCATCGTATTCTACAGCCAAAAATTAAGTTGACGTGTTTCGGCGTTTCTCTGTGATATTTCAAAAGTTAAAAATTTACCTACAGTGTTATTTGTTTTTTTGAGTTTTTTAATCATTAAATAATTTAATTGTCTTACTTTAACCTGGCAATTAATAATTAAATTAAATAAAAATAATAATAAAGAATCATGATTAATAGCCATTAAAAAATAATCAGAAATATCTAATCATACAATCAAATACGTTTTTTTTTTAATTTTTTGATTATTTTTAATTACTTAATTACTTTTATCAGTTTGATTGCTTTTATTTGCTTGATAAGTTTTAAACGTTTGTTTTTAATTGTATGATTATTTCTAATAATGTTATTCTTTTTAATCGTTTGTGTTTAATTTTTTGATGGTTTTTATTTAATTGCTTGATTATTTGATCATTTAAGCTATTTTTTCTGTATATAAGATTATTTTCAAAATTATTTAATTCTATTATTTCCGTACGAGACAACTGTACCACATGGCGTATGAGTAAAATATGTACATATTTTCGGGCGTAAGAATACAAATATTTAATCGATTAATTAATTAATCATGCCGCTAAAATTAATTAATCAACAAAAAATTAAAAATAATTGAAAATAATGCAACTAATCATGCAATTAAAATTAATCAATAGATAAAAAATCAAAAAATTTAAAAATCAAAAAATTTAATATAATATATTAATCTTCCAACTAAAAAATCGAAAATTAATTGAACGTAATCCAAATAATTATGGAATGAAAATTTATTGATCGATTAATTAATTTACTTTTTTAATTTAATTAATATTTAATCAATCAATTTAATTAATATTTAATCAATTAATCCAAATAATTATGGAGTTAAAATTTATTAATCGATTAATTAATTTAATTTTTTAATTTGATTAATATTTAATAATTAAAATGGTTAAATTAATCGTATTAAATAGTTACAAAAACAAAATATGCTTTAATTAATTATAATCAACAATTTTTGTTTTCCTATTTCAGAAAATTATATTATTAAAGTGCACAAGATTATAAAATATCACCATTCTCCGCAAACAAAACTTCAACATACAAAAACGTGAGTATGATCGCAATCTTGAATACATAAAATTGGAAATTTCGGAGACTTAAAATACCAAAGTTGCCAAATTTAGAAAATTTCGATTCGAGTCGAAATGCAGAATAGGGCTGAATATATTTGGATATCTTAGTAGTGCCATTGACTTTTACCGAGTTAACAATAAAAGCGGTCGAGAAGAGGCCGACACGTTCTATCCAAGAGCCGTGTTAAGTTCGTCGCTGATTTCTGTAGAAGCAAGTTCTCCAATTAGAATTATTTCTCACAAATTTCCTTGCCTTTTTAAAAGCGAGAAAAAAGTAAAGATGTATACAATGGTAGTGGGAAGCTCTATAATTGACTTTAATATTTTTTTGAGCACTGAAGTAGAGCTGGGCGTTAGGAGCTCAAATCTCAGGTCGATTAGGCTATTATGAAAGTTTCACTTAGGTGGTTATGTAGTTAAACGATGATATATAGAGTTGTAGGCCAATGTACGAGTATACCATTCCCAATTTAGTACTTGAACGTGGAGTTTATTTCCAATGACTTTGATGGTTACCAACTTATCCTGGATGAAAGACTGCTATACTAAAAAAGGCTATTTTCCATTATTACATATTAAAAGAAAGATTTCAAATATTTTTATTTTTTTATTTTAATAATTTTAAACTTTTATTTCCGCCCGTATTGCGAGTGTCGATTGTGATAGATAATCGATTGTCGATCGACCAAAGAGCATGTAAATATAATGCTCCTGGATCGATCAACAGTCGATTATCTATCACAGTCGACACTAGCAATAGGGGTGTTCTTTACTTTTAAATTACAAACATAATTCTTTTGGCGGCGATTGCCATTAAAGCTAGATACCAAATAGGAATACTAGTTCACTTCCTTTGATTGCTAAAAACTATAAATTGAAACTTAATTAAGGTTATTAAATAAAATAAATGCATTTTGAATGAAATAAAAAATAAATTAGAAGCTTAAAAAAATTTAATCTTAACCGCGCTTAAACAAATTAACAAATGAAAAACGCGCAGAAAGAAAGTTACAAAAGACAATTCTTACAATTCAATTTATACAAAACACTACTTAGTTTGTATTTATTCATTTCTTATATCACAGACAACAATTAAAGAAAATAGTGCACTGATTTATGTGTAGGGGAGGACACGTTGCGTTTTCGAGGACGAAGACTGAGATGCTGTGCATAAAACAAGCGACGACCTTCACGCCTCGCCGCAATGAACGTGGACACCCATGGGAAGACAGACGATTCTGTTGTTTCATTATAATTAATGTGATATAACTATGTGCATGTGTGTGTGTATATATTACGCTTAATCCTTAATAAATAACCGCTCCTTGCTAACAGTCACCAGGGACGCCACATTGCGTCGGAGGAGCACGAAGAATCAACCGACACTACAGACGCTGTGTCGCGTGTCGAGCAGCTGCTGCTATCCACTGTGGTAACATCAATAAGATCGTGATCTTGCCGTGAGGTTGCGAAACCACTAGAACTAACGCCGTACAATGTCCTTTGCGCTGCGGCTGTGATGGCGCTGTTGTTGTAATAATCCATTGACGGCGATCTAAGCGAACTTCTGGGCGATTCCAGCTCAGAGCTCAACGATTCACCACCACACGATTCACTGTAATTGCAATTGGCCGACGGCAAAGGCGGCATCTGCAATGTCAGCGGCAGCGGCAAAAGATTACCGGCGACTGTTGGTGGGCTGGCTGGTGGTATCCCGTTGCTGCTGCTGCTGCCGCCAATTGATGCCGCTGCGGCCACGCAGGACGAACGCAACAGTTGATGTTGCATTTCGATGAGACGGGTCGATAGGAATTTCATTATTTTACCGCCCAACTCATCGGCTTGGCATTGTTGCAGCAACACTTGTGAGATTTGATCGGCGGCGTGTACATAACCAGAACGAAAGGATTCAATGTGTGCGCTCGCTTGCGATTGCAGCGAAAGGCTGCCGCGTTGCTTGAGCTTACGCATGTGCTCCACAGTCAGTTCGAGTATGTCGGCCTTCTCCAGGCGCGTCACATGTTCGCCCTCCTGCTGCAGACACTCCACCATCAGATCCTTGAGGTCATCGAGGCATTTGTTGATGCGCGCGCGGCGTTTGCGCTCGAGCAGCGGTTTCATTACCTTACGGTATTGATAGGTTTTGGACATTTCCATGACCATTTTTTGGAAGCTACTGTTGTGGTTCTTGTTAGAGATGCAAAATACTTTGGTTTGTTTGTTGAATGAGGTGTCTTTTTTGCCTTTTCAAATTGGCTTTCCGTTCTCTTGTCTTATTCCCGTTCGCGCTTATCCGTTTTTGGGGCGGCGCGCACAAACTTCAAAATCGTCGTGTATGCCAAAAGTGTAACTTCTTATTCGCGTGTCGGTTTTGAAATGAGCCATCAATATACCCCGTCCATAACTTTTATACAATGTTGTGGTTTTTGTCGCCTTCTAATCGCAGCTCCCACGGCCGAGCTGAGCTGAGCTGAGGAGGTTAATGGTGGTTGGTTGGTTTGCTGGCTGGCTGGCTGGTTGCACGATCACTGCTTGATCGTTGTATCGCTCTGTGGGTTGTCAATGTGTTTGTGTGTGTGTGTTTCTCTGTGCTGTGCAGGCATTTAGCAGTAGCAAAGCGTGAACAGAAGAGAGACTACTGTGTAGCGTCGGCGGCGCTGACTGATAAAGCGTTTCAAAAGATTATCAAAGCCCAGGCGATGAGCGAAAAAGAGTACGAAGCCCAACTCAGCGATCATCGGTGGAGGTAGAAACAATGTTTGGAGGTGGCAAAAATGAGTGTTGTTTCTTTTCTTTTATGTTTATATAGGGAATTCTATCAGTTTGTTCGAGACAGTAGCGCTTTGAAAGATTGGGGGGTTAAGATCGGGTTTTCAAAATAAGGAAGGTTCTACAACGATCTTGGCTTTGTATAACTATAGATTGGCGATAATTTTAAGCGCCAAGCTTGTCCTTCTTTTTGCGGTTTGTTCCATAATTTCCGTTCTTATAAATTAGATTGAGCCATAGTGTTCGTTGAACTGTTTATCGGTGGGCGAATCCAAGATGTTTTATTCCATTGTCTTTATTGTTGGAATATCTCAATGATCTTCGTGATTTCCATTCGCATTCGAGTTTATTTGCGAATAGCCGTCAATCAATCATACTGTAATCGCCTATGACTAATCCAAATAACCTCACATTTGGAACAATCGCAAAACCATCTCGAATTTGTAGTCGAGGAGCGAGTCAACTCTTTGAACGTCTACTACAGCTATGACGGCCTTCAGGTCTGCTAAGGTTACCCATAAAAGGGGCACTCGGGCGCCGAAATCTAGCGCCACTTAATGGCCACCTTGGTTGGTTAAATATTTAAGCTCCTTGAGTTCGGAGAGGCTGTCGAAGAAAGGTCTGCAAGGAACTTCATTCTGCCTTTGCAGTGCGAAGAAACCTCGCATATCAGGTGCTGTACCCTCCCAGGAAAATTGCAGCTGCGACACTAGATCGCGTGGGTACAAATAGTTCAATGTCCTGTGAATATCGCAGTTAAGCGGGAAATATTCCTCCTGCCCATCTTTAGAATGGCTGTGGATCGCATCTCATTGTATGAAGGCCACAGACTTCTGCAGGCCCGCAACCGTCTCCATCTGGTTACAGCCTCCTCGAGCCAGTGCCGACAAATTCGGACCTTGATGAAACCCAGTTGCGCAAGAACTTCCTCTGCCTCTGCGATATCAAGAGACGAGCCCTGCCTGGCCAACTCATCAGCCATATAGTTTTCTTGAATATCGCGGTGCGTCAGCAACACGATCAGGTATACGCTATGTCGACTTGCTAAGGCAATGACCCACTCTCTGCATTACCTGACTGGGCTTGATGATAGCGTAGCAGATCCCAGAACCCTCAGAACCGCCTGACTATCCGAGCAAATTCCTATCCCGTTGCCGGAATTTCCTCATTCTATTCTCTTTCTTCTTTATTATCCGAAATTCCTTCAGCATCTTCGGAAAGTTACTCCCAGCCTCGTTTCTGACGTGGCTTCCTTTACTTACTTGCTACGATCCTTTTTCAGCCCATCAAGCCTTGATATGCAATAACTGGGTTCTATCTCTATCTACTATGAGTGCTTCCGTTACCACGTAAGGTTTCTTGTGCGTCTTCCATCAGCTTCCCTACAAATAGTATCGCTCTTAGCTCACACTCGTTTATTATTTTTTGGGGGAAATTTTTACAGCAAAATGCAACACTTTTTCCCTTTTACTCACTTGTGGCGCAGCACAAGCTCAACTTCGTAATGTCGACGTCCAAACACGGAGACACGAAGTTGAGCAACCCGCTGCTTTTGATCGTTTGTGGGTGAGAAGGCGACGAGGAAAGGAGGGGGGCACCAAGTCGTCGGTGCTCGGACAACACGCTTTGTGCAGCAATTCTTATTGCCAGCGACCAATCAGAGCGTTCGAAGAATGCCAGAACAAAACATAATGAACAAAAGTTGGCCAGCGACGAGTTGATGTGTTTGGACAAATGGAAGACAGAACAGCGGCACAAAAGAGAATCGTTGGATAATTTCGCAGCAGAGTTGCTGTGTTTGGACACGGACAATCTATGTACTTTGTACGGTAGGAACTCCAGAGAGCACAGTGATCGCGCAAGGCACTTGCACCAAACAACACACACACACCCAGAGAAGAGCATAACTTTTCGAGTGCCAGTGCCGCTCATTTTTATGTACATTGTATAAAATGCTTGATTATTGTATGGCTTGCGTTGGCTTTGCATGACGGAAGAATTACGACGATACCGGCGCACAGTGATCTGATGCCATACAAATGATGCGCAAAAATAGAAAGCGTGGTCAGAAATTTTTGAAATTTCACTCGTTAAAGTATTACATCATACTGAACTCAAAACTGAAATTGGTTTCTCAGTATCGGGTACCAATTCTAAAAAAAATGGATTCGCTTTTTTGTACAAAATACTTATATTTTATTTAGAATTTTGAGAAATTTTCTGAGTATACCGTTTTGTAGTCTATTTAATTTTAGTTAGCGAAGTGTACCTTTTATGCTTGCGGAAAATGCCGTTAAATTTTGAAAAATTTGTTTCCGAAGTCTATTTCTTATGCTTGATTTGGTAACATAAGACGTCACTGTGTTTTATTTAGAATTTTTACAAATTTTCTGTCTATGCAGTTTTGTAGCTTATTGAATTCTAGTCTAACAAAGTGCAACTTTCATGCTGCCAGAAAATTCCGTTAAATTTGTAAATTTTTTTTTCGAAAGCTGTTTTTTGCTTGATTTGGTAAAATTAGACGTCACTGTATTTTATTTTCTAAAATTTTCTGAGCATTCAGTTTTGTAGCTTATTAAGTTCTAGTCTAACATAGTGTAACTCTGATGCTTTCATAATATCGTATTAAATTTTGAAAATTCTTTTCGAAAGCAATTTTTTATGCTTGCTTTGGTAAAATAACACGTCACTGTATTTTATTTAGAATTTTTAAAAATTTTCGGCGTATGCGGTTTTGTAGCTTACTTAATTCTAGTCTAATAAAGTGCAACTTTCATGCTCCCGGAAAATTCCGTTAAATTTTGAAAAAAAAAAAAATGTTTCCTATGGATATTTAACTATTTTCCGTACAAAATGAGCGCACTGTGCGATGTTGCACACACACACGGACACACACATGCAAACCAATGTAGTATGTGCAATCATGTTACGGTTCGCTTTGCTTTGCGCTTTGTTAGCTGGCTTCGTCGCGTTGGGTTGTTGTTGCTTTTTGTTGTTGTTTTTTGGCCCCACCACGCGAGCATGTCTTACTTATTGTCAATGATGACAGTTCTCTGCCGTTGCCGCTGCCACTGACTTGTGTCATGCTGTGTTTATTGTTATTCATTGCTGTTGTTGTGGTTGTTGTTGTTGATATTGCTGTTGCTGTTGTCCCGGTTGTTTGTGTTGTTATGGTCGGTGCTTTCGTAAATCGCATTGGGTACATATTTTTATTCGTACGCTACACACTTTTCCAGACCGTGGGAAACAGATTTGTCGTGTGTTTCCCACACGATGGACGGATGGATGGATTGCGCGATTGCGATGCGATGAGCGTCGTCGTCGTCGTTGTTGTTCTTGTTGTCGGCGATCCAATGGACGGATTGTTGTTGAAATGCTGGCTTTGTTATTGCTATGCTATACTTTTGTTGTTGTTATTGCTGTTGTTTTTGGCGTTGCTTGGGGTTTTTTAAACACACTACTTTTGTTTCGCTTTTCCCCCCTCTTCAGTCTCTTCTGCTTCTTCTTCTTCGCCTGCCTTCTTTTTATGCCTGCATGTGTAGGTATTTGGTGTTATTGGGCTGCCGGTTTGGGGTTTGGGCTTTGGTATCTATCCCGCATTTTGCGCGCCTTCGCCTTCGCGTTGTGTGTGTTTGTGTTTGTTTTTAAAAAGTCGCGCAATTACGCTGAGGCATGCTCGAGTGGTGCTGATGATGATGGCATGATGGCATGAATTTCGTTGGAGCGTATCAATTGAGTTGCTTTGCTTGATGTGACAGTCGTTGCGTTGGTCTGTTGATCTGTCGTCCGTTTTTATCGCTCATTCGCTCGCCAGCCATTCTCGTTTTATGTCGACTTTTGTATGAACTTGGTCACTTGCTCATATTAACGCTTTGCTTTTGCTTTTTTGTGCCGATTGGCTGCGTTTTGGCTTGAGCTTGGGGTTTGTTGCAAATAAGGGGGGAGGGGCGAGGAATTCGGATGTTTGCGTTTTTTTTTGTAGGTATACCTTTCATGAGCATCAAGTGTATTTAGCTATCCGATCATCTCCGCTAGTTTTGAGATTCCTTAAAAAACGCAGAAATTGTGCTTTCTCTCAGGTGTCATGACTTGCAGTGACACTCCTTATTTGCTTTAGCGATGGGCGAGTCCCAGAGAGAATCATCATCGCCAAAAGTTGACTCGCTTTTCGACTAGAGAATCGAAATGTTTTCGCGATTGTTCCAAGTCCGTAGTTGTGGCCATTAGTCATGGGCGAAGCCATACCATGTTTTAGAGTTGCTTTGAAAGCGGCAGAAATCGTTGGCAGGTCCGATATGTTCCAGCGATTGCTTCGGTTAATTGCGACTCCACCCGAATACGAATAAAAATCATCGAGAGAATCCGAGATGTTTGAGTAAACGACACATCTTCGACTCACCCAAGTTTTTGTTATTGTAGCGATACTGAGCCCTGCTTAGCGGACGAGTTATCTTTACAAGTTCTCAGCAAACTCACTTAACGGGACAATGGTATGTGAAGATGTGCCGTATGTTATGCGGCAATCCTCCACATGCCGAACATACGTTAGGTATGTTGGGAACGATTCTGGCCCATTAGGAGTTGAGCTTACTAGAGAAACCCGACGACCTTAATATCCATAACGGGCGTCTCTAGGCAGCTCCAGTTCTTCTACAGCTATTGGTGGTGCTTGATCCCTAAGTATTACGTAAAAGAGATGGAATGAAACGAAGGTGGAGAATGTTTCATTGTGCAGCTCCATTAAAGTGCCGCGGTATCGAGGCGTTGTTTATGTGTTTTTCTAACTCAGTGGTGAGGTTGAAAAGATGATTCGTGATGGGAGAGGGGGGAGGTTCGGGCTTCAGTAGGTGGTTGTTCGGATGCACTCTGCGGTGGCATTCCAAGAGAGAGAGCTTGCTGTGTATGGTGTTATGTTTCCCGGCGGCGACATCAGAAGACTTCCCGTGGCGGTTCGCAACGCACAGTTTTGGCAGGCTTGGAGTTTTTTCCACTGGCTCTCCGTCGACGATGTTGGCGATGCATAGTTTAAGACCGACCGGACGATTGCTTTGCAAGTTGCCATGAAGACTTCTTTTTGTCTTTTCCCCAAGTGCTGCCAGCTAGCGATTTGAGGATTTTGTTGCGACTCTGAACCACTGATGGGCGTTTTGACTCATATGAGCAGTTACTCTCAGCACACGTATTCTTACGCTCTTATTTCAGTTGCTGTTGAGAGCGAAAAATCAATTGAGTCACAGTGGTGTTAGAACAGAATTTTCATGTCAGTTGTGTTTCAGCAAGCAAAGGGATGACACGTATCGTCGCTTTGCTTTTATTTTTTATGCAATAGTAAATTATGCGCTATTTAATGAATAAAAGCATGTAGGGCAATTCTAAATAATTTTTCACTGCGAACAGTGCGAGTGAGAAACACATATATGTACGCGCATAAATAGTTCATAAAACAATCAAGCGGCGCACGATGTTGCTTCGCTGTTGTTTGTTAATCAACTGACTGCAAATGTTCTTTGTCCCATGGTAGCCACTTTACGCTCGCGGTTACCAATACATGCTTACATTTCATTTGCCCACCAATGCTCTGAACCCTATTAGAATTCGCCCAGAGCCCAAGCGTTCGCATTCCGGAACCCCCAGATTGCGCGCTCTCTATCCAGTCAACGTTTCCTCTCAGCATCTACTCAATTTCTCTCGGACATCTGACAAATATCATCGTCAATTGTCTTGTTAAAGATTTTAAGCATTAAAGGGTATACCAACATATAATGTTCGGTTTGGCGCGAACTGTAGACCTTTGCTTACTGTTTTCCTATCGGATTGGGTTCACACATGGATCATATACACTGATTAGGTAAGTATTTTCGAGAATCAGCGGCATTTGGCTGCAAGCTTATTGACTCCTCTTCACGTCAATTATACTTGTACGACGCGTCGCGACACTGCTGGGTAGAGCTGCAAAACCATCGATAGTCGGACCACTCGATAGTTTCGATAGTCGAAAAAAAAACTATCGATACTATCGATAGTTTTTTATGAATATTTCACTAAAATAAAAAAAGGGATGGTTTTGTTTACAGTTTTCTTTCCAAAAAGTCTTTAATTTTTTACGCAAAACAATAATTAAATAAAAGATCAAATAAGAATTAGATACTTCACTTACACTGAGAGAAAAATCAAACAAAAGTTGGTTAATAGTACTAATTGCACACATGTTTAATATTACCATTACCATTGTTGATATATTAGACAGTGTTTTTGGTTATATTAACCATGATATTTTCGTTAATATAACAAATATACACGTTGGGGAAACCAACTTTCTGTTTGATATTGATTGTTACCAAAATATTGGTTAATGGTACAATGAAAATGTACATATTACATTTTTTCCTTTTGACATGAATAAATCAACCAATAAAACATTAACCAAGAAGTTGGTTGAAAAAACTTTTTTCTTTTGTATGTATATAGCATTTTCTGGTTAAATTAAACCTTAAAAAGAGGGATGATTTTGTTCACATTTTCCTTTTCAAAGTCTTTAATTTTTTTTAACGCATAACATTAATTAATTAACAAAATAACAACAAATAGGAATTAAATACTTCACCTATATGTATAGCATTTTTTGGTTAAATGAAACCTTTTTCAATTTAAAATTTGCACTTGATTTGAAAAAGGTTTCATTTGACTTGAAAACGCTATAGTAATAAAACTAAAAGTAGTACATTTGTTTTTTAGCATCTTTGGCGCTGACTAGTACATAAGGCACATTGTTTATACATTTCATTAATGTAAAATACCGATAATCAAAAGGCACACTGTTTAAACATTTCATTAATGTAGAATACACTATGCTTTAAATAAATCAAAAAAATACGAAGAATTTCAGTTATGGGGGAGGATAGGTATGGGCCTTCTGAGCACAGAACAATTTTTTTTTTAATTTTTTGTATGGTTACGTTTTTGAGATAACGGTAATTTTGTGTTTTTTGTTATCACTTTATTCAAAAATTATGTTCGCTGGAGTCACGCTTATAACAATATACAACTTGTAGTAATGGAACCACACCTCGCTAAATGACATCTGATCAATGTCAAAATTTTTAATTTTTTGCGATTTTTGAAAAAGTTTTGATTTTCAAATTAAGTTTTTTATAAAAACTTGTAAAAATCAGAAAAGTTTTATTTTTTTAAAATTAGCCCGTTTATTTGTTTACGTAATATCAAAGATATCTGATAAAAACATTATTTTTAGCGATTTCTTTCATGTGAAACAAAAAGGATATTTTATGGACGAAAAACTCGGTTAGATGACTCATCCGTGTATAGACAAAAGATAAAATTTGTTTGTGACTTCACCCTCTCATAGGGTTGGCGTTAATCAGAGGTTGAGTAAACGGCCCTTAAGCTAAAGATATAGATACTTATGTATTATGGAACGACCTTTCGTCATCCCTTGTGAAAAAATCGTTCCACAATACATCATATTCCTACCCCGTCGGAAAACCAAGCAAAAAAAAGGAATAATGAAAATTACTTAACTATTGCTTGTCATTTTATATCAGAAGATTTCAAATTGCGAGTAGCTGTACTGTAGACACAAAAGCTGCTGTCAGATACAAATCATTCCGCAGCTAATATATTGGAAACAGGGACTGTAACGGTTATAAGTTATATCCAAAAAGTTGATTTTTAATCATTATTTGCTGAGTTTTATTTTCTGCTCACAAAATAAAAGTTATTTCTTGAGTTTTATTTTTCCATCAGAAAATAAAAGTTATTTCTTGAGTTTTATTTTTCCCTCAGAAAATAAAAGTTATTTCTTGAGTTTTATTTTTCCATCCTAAAACAAAAGTTTTTTTTTTGAGTATTATTTTTCGATCAGAAAATAAAAGTTATTTTTTGAGTTTTATTTTTCCCTCAGAAAATAAAAGTTATTTTTTGAGTTTTATTTTTCGATCAGAAAATAAAAGTTACTTTTTGAGTTTTATTTTTCGATCAGAAAATAAAAGTTATTTTTTGTTTTATTTTTCCCTCAGAAAATAAAAGTTATTTTTTGAGTTTTATTTTTCCCTCAGAAAATAAAAGTTATTTTTTGAGTTTTATTTTTCGATCAGAAAATAAAAGTTATTTTTTGAGTTTTATTTTTCGATCAGAAAATAAAAGTAATTTTTTGAGTTTTAAGTTTCCCTCAGAAAATAAAAGTTATTTTTTGAGTTTTATTTTTCGATCAGAAAATAAAAGTTATTTTTTGAGTTTTATTTTTCCCTCAGAAAATTAAAGTTTTTTTCTGAGTTTTATTTTTCGATCAGAATATAAAAGTAATTTTTTTAGTTTTATTTTTCGATCAGAAAATAAAAGTTATTTTTTGAGTTTTATTTTTCGATCAGAAAATAAAAGTTATTTTTTGAGTTTTATTTTTCGATCAGAAAATAAAAGTTATTTTTTGAGTTTTATTTTTCGATCAGAATATAAGTTATTTTTTGAGTTTTATTTTTCCCTCAGAAAATAAAAGTTATTTTTTGAGTTTTATTTTTCCCTCAGAAAATAAAAGTTATTTTTTGAGTTTTATTTTTCCCTCAGAAAATAAAAGTTATTTTTTGAGTTTTATTTTTCGATCAGAAAATAAAAGTTATTTTTTGAGTATTATTTTTCGATCAGAAAATAAAAGTTATTTTTTGAGTTTTATTTTTCCCTCAGAAAATAAAAGTTATTTTTTGAGTTTTATTTTTCGATCAGAAAATAAAAGTTATTTTTTGAGTTTTATTTTTCCCTCAGAAAATAAAAGTTATTTTTTGAGTTTTATTTTTCGATCAGAAAATAAAAGTTATTTTTTGAGTTTTATTTTTCCCTCAGAAAATAAAAGTTATTTTTTGAGTTTTATTTTTCCCTCAGAAAATAAAAGTTATTTTTTGAGTTTTATTTTTCGATCAGAAAATAAAAGTTATTTTTTGAGTTTTATTTTTCGATCAGAAAATAAAAGTAATTTTTTGAGTTTTATTTTTCCCTCAGAAAATAAAAGTTATTTTTTGAGTTTTATTTTTCCCTCAGAAAATAAAAGTTATTTTTTGAGTTTTATTTTTCGATCAGAAAATAAAAGTTATTTTTTGAGTTTTATTTTTCGATCAGAAAATAAAAGTAATTTTTTGAGTTTTAAGTTTCCCTCAGAAAATAAAAGTTATTTTTTGAGTTTTATTTTTCGATCAGAAAATAAAAGTTATTTTTTGAGTTTTATTTTTCCCTCAGAAAATAAAAGTTATTTCTTGAGTTTTATTTTTCCCTCAGAAAATAAGTTTTTCGATCAGAAAATAAAAGTTTTTTTTTGAGTTTTATTTTTCGATCAGAAAATAAAAGTTATTTTTAAGTTTTATTTTTCGATCAGAAAATAAAAGTTATTTTCTGTTTTATTTTTTTGCTCAGAGAATAAAAGTTTTTCAGTTTAATTTTGGCTGCAATTGTAGATTTTTCCATATAAATAGGTAAAGTAATTAAATAAATTTTAAATTTTTTTTATTTATAAACTTTCTCTACGTTTTAATGTGGCAAAATCGACAGCTGCAGCTAAAATTAAACTGAAGAAACTTTTATTCTCTGAGCAAAAAGATAAAACTCAAAAAATAACCTTTATTTTCTGATCGAAAAATAAAACTCAAAAAATAACTTTTATTTTCTGAGGGAAAAATAAAACTCAGAAAATAACTTTTATTTTCTGATCGATAAATAAAACTCATAAAATAACTTTTATTTTCTGATGGAAAAATAAAACTCAAGAAATAACTTTTATTTTCTGATCGAAAAATAAAACTCAAAAAATAACTTTTATTTTCTGAGGGAAAAATAAAACTCAAAAAATAACTTTTATTTTCTGATGGAAAAATAAAACTCAAGAAATAACTTTTATTCTCTGATGGAAAAATAAAACTCAAGAAATAACTTTTATTTTCTGAGCAGAAAATAAAACTCAGAAAATAATGATTAAAAATCAATTTTTTTATAAAAATCGAAAAAATAAAAGTTAATGCACCTAGATATAGTCTGCGTTATGGCGATTACATCTGTGTACTTCTTTTGCGTTTAGCATTTCTCATTCAGTATGATTTTTTAAGTCAAAATTTAAAAAATAACGATTATTTGCAATCCCTGATTGGAAACCTTGCACCATGTTCCATGCGAGTTACCGTGTTTGCACCTTCATTGAATTTAGCTGTGCGAGCAAATTGTTTCTTATTTTAAAGGCATTACTATTGAATATGAGAAGTTTAATTTCGCGCAAGAAGTCTATAGTGTTTTGCAAAAAAAAGTTGTAAAATGACGCCCTATACACGGATGAGTCATCTAACCGAGTTTTTAGTCCATAAAATATCCTTTTTGCTTCACATGAAAGAAATCGCTAAAAATAATGTTTTTATCAGATATCTTTGATATTACGTTAACAATTAAACTGGCTAATTTAAAAAAAAAATAATTTTTTTCTGATTTTTACAAGTTTTTATAAAAAACTTAATTTGAAAATCAAAACTTTCAAAAATCGGAAAAAATTAAAAATTTTGACATTGACCAGATGTCATTTAGCGAGGTGTGGTTCAATTACTACAAGTTATATATCGTTAGAAGCGTGGATTTTAGTCGCCTCTTGCGACAGACATTCCTTACCACGGGTATATTCTAAGCCCCCTAACCCGCTGGGGTATTAATTTGACCAATTTATATCGAAATCCAACTCCTCCCTAACATTCAGTATTCTTCTCTTGGGACAAAACTACAAGAATGAATAGAGAAAACCATCGATAGTGGCAAAAAAATATCGATAGTGACACGAAAAAAAAACTATCGATACTATCGATAGTGCCATCGATAGTTTTGCAGCTCTACTGCTGGGGTGGGGTTCAATGCACACACACTCGCAAGTACATACATACATACATGTCACTGCATGTAAATATGTAGCTGCGACATATCGTCGTCGTTTCGTGAACCCCAAGCTGTCAGTCATTGTCACCGCGACAAGTGGTGTGGGATTTGCGCATGTGTTTTTTTTTTGTTGGGTTGCTTTTTTTTACTAGCTGCTTCGCGAGGGGCGATAACAATCCAAGTATGTACATATGTACATACATAAATGCACATGTGCACACAAATTTTTATTAGTCACCCGAAAAAATTTACGATTTATAATAATTTTGTGTTTACATTTTATTTACTTATTTAATCACAGAGAAGGGGGGCGCAAATAAAAAAGAAACCAAAAACGTCGAGGAACCGCCATCACTCAGCGCTACAGTAATTTATTGACGTTGCCCCTGCAGCTCATGCTCGCTTGTCAGCCTGACAGGGGGGATCTTCAGCGCGTTTTCGTGCATAAAAAAGAGTTTCTTTTAGTTATGTGAAAACGTACAACTGTTTGTGTTTATATGCTATCTACCACAGTGGCGGCAAACAATTATCAAAACTCAAGTATTGCGGTCGTTAAACGAAAATTGTCCCCGCTGTGGCTTTTTCCTATGAAGCGATAAAGTCATATCAGCAGCGTCTCCACTTGGGTTCCTGCGGTCTTAGTATATCGCTAATTGTCGTTGGTTGTGAAATAAATTGTGTAGAACGTTTAGTTGGAAAGGAAAGGGTGCGTAGGTCAGCGATTGCCTAAAAGGATTCATATGAGTTAGAAAGAATGGGTTACGGGTTGGCCTTAGTATAATGTACCAGGCCTAGTATAATAAAATAAATGTCAGAAATTAGAGAATGTCCCACATATTACAAAAATGAAACCTAGAGCTAGAGGATGCAATCTGGTCTCTTAATTTTTGAATTATTTACTCCACAACTTGGTAACAATGGCAGCATTTTTATAAGAAATCGATCGTTTGTCGTATTCTATCAAATTTTTTTTTCTTTATAAGAAAACAATTTCAAAATATATTTTGAGAAATTTTTTACAAAACGCACAATTTAGAAAAAATCCTTTTGAGAAGAAGTCTGATGAGGGGATGTGGTGGTCTCCGAAATGGATCCATAACTTCTACCAAAAAAATTTTTTAAATTTTTCTTAATTATAAACTGGCCAATAGCTCATAAAAAATTCACATAAAATAATTATTAGAATTAAAACGGCCATGTAAAAACAAAACGGAAATTTTTTAAGTTAAATAAAATGAATGCTAAGAACAGTGTAAAGACGTTTGTGCAACTTTTTACTTGAAAATGATGCGTATTACAAAAAATTCCAAAAAGGGAAATTTTTGAAATTATTATCCCGAAAGGAAAGTTTTAAATTAAATAAACCGGAAGTTATAACCAATTTAAATAAGCGTCTTCGCCTTTTTGGTTAAAAGAGAGTGTTACAAGAAATCCCAGAAAGGCAAATTTTCAAAAATGTCCAGCTATATACATCTTGGGACCTAACTTCTCCATTTTAATTCAAGATATTTAAAACGAAAACCATTTAAAATTAATTTTTGAAAAATTTCCTCAAAACCCGCAATTTAGAAAAAAATCCCCAAATGGGAATTTTTTTAAATTAGATATAATGGACGCAGTGACCAACTTGAAGATTATTTTTGCCCAATTTACTTCATAATGATGTGTATTACAAAAACTCCTAATAAGGGAAATTTTAAAACTAATAGCATTGATACTATAGCCATTCAAACATTTATTTTTGTTAAATTTACTTGAAAATAGTGCGTATTGAGACAAATCCCTAAAAGGGAAATTTTTTTAATCAATAGCATTTAAGCGGTAACAGCTCAAAAATTTATTTTTTTCTAAAATTTACTTGAAAATAGTACGTATTAAAAAAAATCCCAAAAATTTTGAACTAATGGCATTTAAAAAAAATTTTAAACTAATAGCATTGAAGCTCCAACTACTCAAAAATTTATTTCTTGTTAAGTTTACTTAAAAATGCGCTTATTGCAAAAAATTCCAAACGTGGACAGTTTTAAAACTAGTAGCACTGGACCATTCAACTTGTAGCATTGGACCATTAAACAAGATTTTTTTTTTTAATTTACTTGAAAAAAGTGCGTATTACACAAAATCCCAAAAAGGGATATTTTAAAAAATTTTCAAAAATCTATTTTTTTTAAATATTGCGTATTTTAAAAACGCCTAAAAAAGAAAATTAAAAAAAAATCAGGTAAACATGTGTATAAATTTTGGCATCTAACTTCTCCAGCACTTTCTGCCAAGCGCTTAAAAAACTCCCTTTCACTGCTCCTTAGTACATAATTTAGTACTACATCAAAACGGTTAAAAAAAATTCCAAAATTTAATTTATTATTCTAGGTCACAGTTCTTATACTTCAACAATTCATCTTCTCCAGGAAGCCTGACCCCAAAAGCTGGACCGCTTTGACCGCCAAGAATAAAACTCGTTATAAAATCACATAAAATCGATACCACCGCGGGACTTTTAAGGCGAAAACACATTTAAAACACATAAGCATAAATTCCAGTTAAACAACTTGCATACAAATGCTTATTGAGTTGGGAATTCTATGTAAGTTTCTAAGTTCAACATTTCCCACGGTTGTTGGGTCGGTCATCGTCTGATTGTTGATCATTGTAACTGGAGCTTGCAAGACCGACCTTCAATTAACTAATGTTCGATTACAAAGAAGCCAACAAAAAGAAGAAAAAAGTAGAAAGCGAAAATAGAGTTACGCAAATTACGGGTTTATTACAAAGTAAAACAAGAAGAAGAGAAAATCGGTGAGAAAAAAAGTATTAAGCAACAAATGATTTCCTTTTGACAAAACATTTAGCGTGAGACACAACGAAACAGAAAAGATGGAAAAGTTACAGAAAAAAGGGGGGAAAAGAGGTAATAAGTATCGTAATAAATTTAATAAACATAATGTGCAAACAAACATGCATACAAATATCTGCACATTAATAAGCACTTATGTAAAACTAAACCAGTGTTGCCACATTCGGCTGCTTGACGGCGACTAGAGGTCAGTGTCATAAGCCGCATATTACTGCATAATAAATGCTTGCCTTTGTTGCACCAAATTAAATGGTCATTAGCGTGTGTTGTTGTTGAGTGTTGAATGGACGGACAGACCAGCTTTTTGCATGAAAAAGTGTCACATATCTAGCGTTGGCTTGCTTGCTTAATACCCCGGCTGACTGGTTGGCTTCATTGCCGGCAGCGAACACCGAAAGGTCATCAACTGGTTGCTTAATTATGAGACACTTCTGTGAAAGAAACGCGATATATGTACTATGTAAATAAGTGGGAAACTATAAGCTCATAAATTGCAGATTGTTTACTTAATGGGCATTGTATAACCAGTGGTGGGTTCAAAAAGCAGAAAAATTACTTGAAACACCAACAAATTGTTCGTTTTTTAAGCTTGTTAGAGAAGTTTAAGTTTTCAACCAAAACATCCCTCCGGCACATCATAAGCCACCTCCTGGACGTCTCCAAGGAGAACAAGAAATATATTAAAGAATTGTTGGATCCAGTGCCATACAGACGGACCTTAAAAACATACATACATACATACATTAAGAAAGAAGCAGTTTCCAACTATATCCCCGTGCGTGCGTCCGTCCTACATTGTTCTAAGAGATCAATCACCCCCAGTTGCCGAAGAAGAGTTGGAGTTGTCTAGGGAAACCCGTGTAACCCTATCACAATTAAGTTTACTGCAGTGGACTCAACTCCTACAGGACCCGGATTAATTCCGAACATATTAAATGAATATCCAGCTTGTGGAGAAATGCCGCATGACACTTGGAACCACTGTCCCTATGGATTAGCCCAAAGGAAGCTGTAAATTTCCTGGTCCTCGCACTAATTGAGCCTAGTGACAATTTGTGAGCAAAACAGGTCGTCCAGGCAGGGCTTAGTAGGTACTGCTACAAGAACAACACCAACAACAACACCAACAACAACAACCACATCTTTTTTGAGTGTCTAGGAATCTAGAGTTGAATTCCGTAGAATATGTGTAAATCACTATTCACCTGAGTCGTTCATAAAACACATGCTAGAAAGTCCATCCTCCCACATCCGTCATCGTACGTGGTGCGGTGCTTTGGCCTCCGCAGACCACTTCGAGCGCACCGGATAGCTACAGAATTACAACTGCCTGTATCCGGCACCACATGTCTGATTATTTCCAATGAATGTCGTGACAGGTTAGTTAAGCGCCATGAGCGCATCCTATACATTAGTAGTGGGACTTTTTTCGAATAATATTCGAATAAACGAATAATAATATTCGAGGGAAAAAATTCGAATAGTACTACTCGAATTATACTATTTGAATAACACTATTCGAATAATACTATTCGAATAGTAGTATGTACGTACATTCATAATTTGGGAATTCCACTTGCCTCCGCGCAAGCCAGAGTGCGTATATATATATGTACATACATATGTATGTATTTACAATAGCAAAAGCATACATACATACATTCAATAGCTATTCGCGAATAGTGGTATTCGAATAGTGGTATTCGAATAGTGATATTCGAATAGTATTTATTCGAATATACGAATAAATTATTCGAATAAATCTATTCGACTTACGAATACCTTTCGAATAAAAGGATTTTTTATTCGAATAATTTTTATTCGAATAGTCCCATCCCTACTATACATACACCTTGTCCCCCGTTACTGTCTGTTTCAGTAGGAGTTCACAAGCCCTTTCAATGCCAAAAACTGCCGCTTGGAAGATGCTGGCTGAACTGGGAAGACGGCATTAAAGAGACACATTAAGTATTGCAGAGAAACCCCGAGATCCCAACACCACAGTCCGTTTTGGTTCCATCGTTGTAGATTGACTTTGCTGTCCTCTTGCGTATGCTGTCTCTCTTCCACTCTTTTCTTGACGGGAATGTCACAATGAAGTCCGTGTCAAAACTTAGTGTTGGAACGCGTTAGTCTGATGCCTGAACTCCGCTAGGGACCCTGCTGAGAATGCTGTTATGACCGTGCCGTCCTTCCCTCCAGCAACAATCCGTCTCCCCACCCGACTGGTTCATATACTATATAACAACAAAAAATTGGAGTGAAAAAAGCTGAGGGGGTTTAAGAAGAAGAAGAACAACAATCCCAAAACTGCAGTAGCAACAATCACAACAGACTTAAACAACGTCTTAGTCCTAAGAAAAAAAAAGCACAACAAAAAATAGGAAAATCTGTCGAGTTTCGCTCGCTAGTCGATAATAAATTCGATTGATGAGTCAGCTACCGGTTATATGTACATAAATTATAAAGTAATATAGCAATACTAATAATATCAAAAAAATATGTTGCTGAAGTGGCCAATATTTTATTTTAAATTTTTTTTTATTTTGTTTCTTTAGCTTACAAAGCAACACTCAATGGCTGATTCATAGTTTTCTGCTTTTTCTCTGCTTTTTTTTTAATTTTTGTGTTGCTTTGGCTCGCCTGACTTTTTAATGCTATTACACGCTAATGATAACGATAATGATGACAAAGATATTACAGTTGCTGCTGCTAAATCTGCTATTTGCTGTTGTTGTTGTTGTTGTGGTTGCACTTGTTGTTACTGTACAGTGTACACTGAAGCTGTGACTCTTATTACCGTTGCGGTTGCTAAATATGTAATGTAACATGGCTTGGCATGGCATTGGGGCTTGACGACGTGGATTGGTTCGGCTTGGCTTTTGGCATGGATTGGTGTGTCGCGGTACAGGCCGGCACCGGCACCAAATCAAACCGTGAGAAAGTGCTAAAGCGAATGATTGGAATATTTAAATTTAAATACATACAAATGTGCAAATTTATTACATACATATAGACACATATGTATGTATGTATGAACTTATGCATGTTGTCATGTATAAATTGCTTTGCTAAGCTTTCATTTCTACATAGAATTAAGCACCAGATTGGCCCGAAAATGAATTATGCATGATTGCGCCAGTGGCGGATTAAAGGTCCAGAGCGCCCTAGGCAGCCACTTTCTCGGCGCCCCTGTACCGACCATAAATGGCCATCATAATACTATAAATTTTAACTACCTAGTTGTTTTACACCCTAACCATCAAAATCTTTTCTCTTTATAATATTAGTGTAGATGTAGATATAGATGATGTAAAAGCTTAGATAATTTGTTAATCTCTACATATAATAAAATTGTAACAGGTCGATGTCTGTACATTGCAGATATCGAGAAAAAAATGATTGGGGGAAGCATTATTAAGCCAGTAGAATCCAAATCAACCATTTTTAGAATTTTTGTCTGTCTGTCTGTCTGTCTGTCTGTCTGTCCGTATGTTTGTGGCCGTATCACTCAAAAAGTGCTGAATGGAATTGAACGAAACTTTTTATATTGGATTGCTAGACGCTCAACTTAAAGTTTAAGGTATTATCGGCCAATATGTGCACCAAAATGTGTTAGTACAATATGGGTATCAAACGAAAGGTGTTTATGAATGCTGCCATAAACCATTTGATTAATTTCAATACCTAAACTGGCTTCGGAGATATCTCATAAAATGTGAACCTTCTTAATTTCAAAATGCTTAACATGGCTATTTTGTTATAAGAAATAAAATAATGGCTACCTGGTAACCGACGTACAGAGTGTACTTATGTTATGGAGCGATAAATTCTCCTCATTGATAAATTGCGAGGGAGTCGTCGAACCCGATTCCACAATCCCTTGTTTCAACTAACGAAACACGATTTTTACGCGCTCTAGCGTATGTTGTATGATAAGTACACCTTTGAAAAACGGAGGAAAATTGCCCGATCTGGTTTTTTTTTATATAATTAAAATATAATGTAAAATGTGAACTGTAAAAATATATAAGAGAAAAATAATAATCGGTGTTCTAGAGAGAAACCTTAAGTATTTAAATTGGAGTTGCCAGAAAGCTTACTTTGATTGTGACGCGTACATATGTGTATGTTTTTGTTTTTCATAATTTCTGGCATGTTGTTGAAAGTTTTCCGTCGCAAAAAGATTAGGAAAGTCAAGTAATTGTTAACAAAGATATTTAATAATAAAAATTTCTGAATAAATGATGGCTCACTTTCACTGTGACTCACTGTATTCCCATCAAAACAAATTTCCACCATGGGAATTGTTGTTGCAAAAAGTGACAGACATATTATGTGTCAATGGGAGAATGGAAAACTAAATAAACCAAATATGAAGAAGAATCGACCACAGTGTTGTATTCAAACGTAGCAAAATCTTCACAAGAAAATTGCCAAAATTCCTAATAAAATCAATTAAAACTCAAAAATATGTTAATTTTTTGTTATTATTGCTACAAATATAGCATCACAAATTCAATTCACCCAATAATTTTAAAGATTTAACGATTTCAAAATTCATTTCAATTTTTTTTTTTGTAACTTTTGCACAGCACTACATGGTGACAGGCACAGCATGCCAAACGATCAGCTGAGAGTGTCGCAACTTATAGATATAAGCTTTGTTCAATAGCTTTGTTCAATAACTAAAAATTTTTAATTTCTTTTACGAATAGTTACGAATTTTATGTTCAATAACCCAAAAAATTTGCAAAAGAGAGCCAAATTGGGAGATTAAGACTTCGAAAATAGTTGCAAGTAAAATTTTCACTTGCAACTACTTGCAGCTTTAAAAAAATAGAAGCGTCAAAAACATATGATCACAAAAATTTCAATTGGAAATATGCAAACATTTTAATCGCAAATTTCTAATTGCATACTAAATACATTAGCGCAAAAAGGAATCTTGACGATGTTGTGGAATATCTAAAGTAGATTTTCGTCTTCCTAACTCAGTTATTTACATTCATTTTCAATTTCAAAGATTTCAATTACAACCTAACCTAAAAATCAAATTGTGAAAACAGCGCATCAGCTGTTTACTTGCAAATGTTTACGATTTTGTGTTCAATAACTTTGGTTGATAATTTTCTCTTTTACTCGTTTTTACTCTTAATTTGTCACTGGTGCTCTTGTTGCAAGTAAATTTGTTGAACAAAGCTATAAACTATGCTGCTAACTAGAGTGCTATTGTTTTTGATCACTTGTGATTGGAGTAAAAGGGACAAATCTATTTTGAATAGATAGCCAAAGTACATAAGAGAGAAAGTGATGCAAGATCACACGTACGCAAAGCCAGGCATCACTTTTCTCACAAGGCCCTTAAGAAAGTGCTGTCGACGATGCACAAAACATATGTCAGCGATGAACAGCACGTGCGGTGTCAGCAGAAGCTCACTGTCCCGTAGGGTCAGCAGGGTGTGCAGACCAAAATTTTGGTTTGCACTCAAGTGTGCAGAAAATGGTTGCCAGAGTATGTAGTATATATTTATTTTCTCAATAGATCTCTACATATCGTAAGATTTATTGGCAAAGTGGAGATAATGGCTCGTATTAATAAACAAAAAGCAATTGCTATTTCTCAAATTTTTTGTAATTTGACAAAAATTTGTATGAAGAAACTTCCCAAATTTGAGAAAAAGGCTTGAAAAAGTAATTGCTTTTTTATTAATATAATCTAATATTTTGATAATCGCCAAAAAAGTCGCCATCGCCAATTTTCATAAATTGGTCGCCAAAGTTTGTAAAAAATCGCCAATTTGGCGACAAATCGCCAGTACTGGCAAGCCTGACGACGCAACAAACGCGCAATATTGCACAAATATCGATGCTTGTGCAATATAATCGATTTATCTATTATCGAGCTATTATAGATCAGCTTTAATTCTTAATCGTCGATATGTTATTTTCTTTATTGGTTTAAAAATTCTGAGCTCGCGCGCCCCTTGTAACTACGCGCCCCTAGGCAAGTGCCTAGTTTGCCTTAGGGATAATCCGCCTCTGGATTGCGCTCTGTCAACTCTTGCTAAATAAATATTGCACACATACATACATATGTATGTATTGCAATAACGCGATATTAGCTGCAGCTGGAAATGGCGGTAGCAGAGCGTCAACTTTTTGTGAGACATATGCCATTTGTGGCGCGAGTGCAGTTAAGCAAGCAAGTGGCTAAGCTATGTGAGAAAAATTTGAACACAATTTCACTCAATTATTTTGGATTTGGATTTGCCCTAATCCACAGGCGAGTGTAAAAATTGCGACTAAAAGCCACCCCGCCACCCTTTTAAAAATAAACCCCTTCTTCCTAAATCACTGTCCAATAATGTGCAGCATTTTTTTCCGATCAAAAATAAGCAGCGATCAAGTTCCAAACGGTTGAGCGTTGCGATTTATTGCAATAGCAACAATATTGCTGTACTCATTGCCATCGATGACGACAAACGTGCGAATGACTAGGTAAATACTCGCAGGTATGCACATACATGCATATACATACTCGTTTGAACGTGTGCAAACAGGCAATCAAGCAAAGTTGCTGCTGCCAAGTTGAGCTGAGCCGGCCTTGCAGCGGTGTTAACTGAATTTGTGCTGTCGTCGTGCCGTGAGCGTAAGAAGTGTGAGCCAGAGTGTGGAGTGCAGTAGTGTGAGCGATGAGCGTTGCGAGCGCACTTTGCACACGCGATTGGCACGCGGCTATTTTTGCAATCGACGACGCATTTTTCGTTGTTGCTAACCTTGCAATTTTGAAGCGCTTATATGCATCTAGCTGCTGCTGTTGTTGTTGTAGCGTGTGTCATGTGGTGCATTGTTGTTGTTGTATCGGGTGTCATGTGGTGCATTGCTGTTGTTGTAGCGGGTGTCATGTGGCGCATTGTTGTTGCTGGGTTTGTTGGCATTTTGTCGCCTTTGCTTTTGCTGCTGCTGCTGCTGAGACTGCATTTTGTGACTCGCGCATTTCGTGTGCTTTAACTTGACGCGTTTGTGTGCCAATAAATTTCGAGCGTTTTGTTTTTTTTTTTTTGCTCAGCATTTGGGTACTGTTTTTGCTGTTTATGGGAGCCTCATTTTGGGTTTTGTATTTGCATTTGATTGAATTTTATGTACATTGCATGCAAATTGTCTGTGGACGGAGGCAAGTGGTGATTATCACTTTGGTTTTATGGTTGAGACTCTTTTACTAGCCATGGGTAATGGCGCAATTTTTTTGGCGCTGATACAATAACGCCAGCGCCAACCGTGGCGCCAACTCACGGTACTGGCGCAATAACACCTTTAGCGCAATTGTCATCGAATAATCGATAAATAACATTTTTTCGCTTGTTACTGTTTACCATCCCCGTTTTATTTCTTTTGGCGCAATTCTGCTTACATATACGAGGGCACAATTAATTTTAATTTTCATAATCATTTGGAAAAATATTCCGTATATATGTGAAAATATGCTGGAAATTAGAGTCACATAGATCACTATCAAGCATACATAATTGTGACGGTGTCATACGTATACATATACTATGGTGCTGTTATTGGCGTTGTGGTTGCGGAATTTTACACTAGCGCTATATTGGTGCTGGTGTTAGCGCACGAAATTGAGTCGGTTTTATATTACAAAATTGAGTTGGCGCAATATTGAGTTGGCGCTATATTGGGTTGGCGCTATATTGAGTTGGCGCTATATGGGCCCGTCAGAATGAATACTTTTCCGGCAATCCAGCAACGTTTAACTGACACATACTTCAATTTCATATATTTGTTACGGCAAAGTTGAAGTACTGAATGTGTCGATCGTCATTCAATTACATATAATTCCACTCTGCTGTCAGTTAAACGGATTGCTGGATTGACGGAAAAGTATTCATTCTGACGCCCCTAATACTGAGTTGGCGCTACATTGAGTTGGCGCTATATTGAGTTGGCGCATTTCCCAAATCGGAGTTAGCGCAATAACCCCAGGGTTGGTGTCAGCGCAATTGCGCCGCGCAGCGCAGTGTTACCCATGCCTATCTTTTACACACATGTGTTTTGCTGATTGCAATTGATTTATAATGATAATGGTAGGTACAAATTTTCAAATGTATACATCTATAATTTACAGACATATGTATGTATATGTATGTATTATCAATTCTATGCTAACATTAATTTAGTCCACTCTTCGGCGTTTCTACTGGACCGATTTTAAAACATGAAAATGCATTTTGGTGAATTCGCATTATACCTACCATACAGTGCGGTGTAATGCGGCGTAAGTGCTGTAATTGTGAAATTGTTTGACTACAAGTTAAGTGAAAGCAGCTGCACTGCAAAAAAAAACGCGACTAGTGCGGAATGTATCGGGGATCACTCGCAAGGCAACCTGCGACTAATACAACTTGTGGTCCGCTTATACGTAATGAAGGTGTTTTGTTTGAGCATGTCCTATGGGAAGACTAATTGTACCCAGAGGCGGATTATCCCTAAGGCAAACTAGGCACTTGCCTAGGGGCGCGTAGTTACAAGGGGCGCGCGAGCTCAGAATTTTTAAACAAATAAAGAAAATAACATATCGACGATTAAGAATTAAAGCTGATCTATAATAGATCGATAATAGATAAATCTATTATATTGCACAAGCATCGATATATTGTGCAATATTGCGCCTTTGTTGCGTCGTCAGGCTTGCCAGTACTGGCGATTTGTCGCCAAATTGGCGATTTTTTTACAAACTTTGGCGACCAATTTATGAAAATTGGCGATGGCGACTTTTTTGGCGATTATCAAAATATTAGATTATATTAATAAAAAAGCAATTACTTTTTCAAGCCTTTTTCTCAAATTTTGAAAGTTTCTTCTTACAAATTTTTGTCAAATTACAAAAAATTTGAGAAATAGCAATTGCTTTTTGTTTATTAATACGACCCATTATCTCCACTTTGCCAATAAATCTTACGATATGTAGAGATCTATTGAGAAAATAAATATATACCTATCCACGATACGACGGTCTGTACAACTTTGACACCCTACGGGACAGTGAGCTTCAGCTGACACCGCACGTGCTGTTCATCGCTGACATATGTTTTGTGCATCGTCGACAGCACTTTCTTAAGGGCCTTGTGAGGAAAGTGATGCCTGGCTTTGCGTACGTGTGATCTTGCATCACCTTCTCTCTTATGTACTTTGGCTATCTATTCAAAATAGGTTTGTCTCTTTTACTCCAATCACAAGTGATCAAAAACAATAGCACCATCGTCAGGGATTGTGGTATCGGGTTCGACGACTCCCTCGCAATTTATCAATGAGGAGAATTTATCGCTCCATAACATAAGTACACTCTGTACGTCGGTTACCAGGTAGCCATTATTTTATTTCTTATAACAAAATAGCCATATTAAGCATTTTGAGATTAAGAAGGTTCACATTTTATGAGATACATATCTCCGAAGCCAGTTTAGGTATTGAAATTAATCAAATGGTTTATGGCAGCATTCATAAACACCTTTCGTTTGATACCCATATTGTACTAACACATTTTGGTGCACATATTGGCCGATAACTCCGAAACCGGTCCAGATATCGAAACAAATAATACACTGAAAAAACAACTTACTCAGATTATGGAAAAGTGGGAATGATTCGGCGCTAAAGACATATTTCCATATTTTGATGTACGATTTTCTTCAAATCAAGGAATAAAAACCACGTTTTAAAGAAAATTGTACATCAAAATATGGAAATATGTCTTTAGCGCCGAATCATTCCCATTTTTCCATAATCTGAGTAATTTTTTTTTTGAGTGTACCTTAAACTTTAAGTTGAGCGTCTAGCAATCCAATAAAAAAAGTTTCGTTCAATTCCATTCAGCACTTTTTGAGTGATACGGCCACAAACATACGAACATACAGACAGACAGACAAAAATTCTAAAAATGGTTGATTTGGATTCTACTGGCTTAATAATGCTTCCCCCAATCATTTTCGATACCTGCAATGTACAGACATCGACCTGTTACAATTTTATTATATGTAGAGATTAACAAATTATCTAAGCTTTTACATCATCTACATATATCTACATCTACACTAATATTATAAAGAGGAAATATTTTGATTGTTAGGGTGTAAAACAACTAGGTAGTTAAAATTTATAGTATTATGATGGCCATTTATGGTCGGTACAGGGGCGCCGAGAAAGTGGCTGCCTAGGGCGCTCTGGAGCTTTAATCCGCCACTGATTGTACCCTTTTATACCTGAACAAGCACGAAGGTAGACTACTCATTTGATGACAAACGGTTATCGAATGGAAGTTATACCCTTTTATACCCGAACAAAAGCATATTTCGAAGTTCGTTTGTAACCCTTTGAGTAAAATAGTCAACAATTAGTCTACATTTTTACCATTCCGGTTACAATTGAGGAGTAATTGTAGCCAATTGTACCCGAAAGAGAGTAGTCCGGCACGTATCTCTTTCGAGACTAGCGCACAATTATTTACAGGGTGAAGAGACTTAGGAACAACAACAAGAACACAGCAACAAAATTTACATACTACAACAAATACAATTTTTATTAGCATTACCAGCATAAAAGATAGCGGAAGAGGCGTAAGAGGAGGAGCAGAAAGAAGTTTGATTTATAAAGACGTGATTGAAAAGGGGAAAGGAGGAAGAGAAGATGAGCCTGAAATTGCCTGGTACACACACTATACATAGATACAACAAAAGAAAACCAGAGTGCCACCTAAGGGTGCGAACAGAGTGGGCGCTGATGCCGAGCGGAGCCGAGCCGAGCTTATTGACGCTTATTTTCATGCGAGAAGAAAATTTGTCTATAACACAGTGAATGCGAGAATCAGCGCTGAAATTCTGTTTATTCCATGTGTTTTGCCTTTATGTGATTTAGTCTTATTTTTAACACGCTTTTATTAGCTTCACCTGTATGTATGTATGTATGTAACTTCATCCCATCCTAAAAGTTGCAACATTTAACTAAATTATTATATCTTTCAAACATTCACTTTTTTGTGTTCTCTCTATTATTTCTATTCTCCTCCTGATTCGAAACATGACATCAACAGCCCAACGGCATCATATAGTAGGACATTCAACATTATATTTTATGCTTCATTGCGGCTTTTATGTTACCTTTCTTAAAAATAGCCTCTATGAATTTCAATTCACTCCCGTATACAAGCCAATAAGTAACAAGCTTTCAGGGTACGGAAAAACTCACTCACGAACGCTCAAAAATACATTCTTCTCAAATCACAAACAAATGTTCAAAGAAAAACGTATAACCACTCAAATAGCTAGCGAACTAATGCACAACAGCCAGCGACCGCTCATAGCGTTGGCGATAAACTCAATGCATAAATTCACTTAAAAATAAAGCTTGAAGCTTCTGTTTTGGGTTTGTTGTATTTGCAATGAAATCAACCGCATGTACAATGTATGTACATACATACGTATGCAAAGCAAGAACTGGTTTTGTGTTTTGTGTAAGAAGCTTTGTTTTGTCGTTGTTGTGTTTGCAATAAAAACAATCGCATGTACATACATATGTATGCAAAGCAAATACTGGTTTTGTTTGTAATTCATTTAATAGTAAGTGCTGAATCAACGAAAAGGAACCCTAATTACATTTTTATACAATGTTTTGTAAACGTGAGGTGAAAAAAATTTCTCTGAAAAAAAAAATAAAAACTAAAAATAAAAAAAAAAAAATGCGCCACTCGGGACTCGAATCTGAGCTCCTTGGTCCGTAGGCAGCATACCTCACCATTACGCTACAAACGTATTCGGAGCTTTATTGTCTAAATTCGAATTTATTCAATCAGGTTTCTTTTTTTTTTCTTCTTTTCAAATGCTTCACCTCAACTTCTCTTCACTTTCTGATTGTAAAATATAACAAAACGTTTGGGAAATTTTGTATTTCCAAACTAGTTTGGAAAACCTTGAATAAAAGGGTTTGGAAAATATTGCATAATAAGCTAGTTTACTTCACTGCATATTGGGATTTTTGGTAGAAGTTATAAATACATATGTATGTAGATCTATTTCGGAGAACACCACATCCCATCAGACTTCTTTTTACTTTTATTCTTGTGTCCGCATAAAACATCCTTTAATGAAAAATTTCACTAAAAATCAAAAATAAATAATAGCTTAAAAAACTAAAAAACACGCTTTAATCTTAAAAATCGTACTAAAAATTGAGAAATAATTTAATTAGAAACAAAATGATGAACGAAAATATAAGTATTTAAGGAAAAGCGTGGGGGTGCTCAATAATATTTGAACATGAAAATATTCGATTCGTACAACTAGTACAAAAATATACCTAGTTGCGAAATTAAAGAGTACGATATATGAAATCTCAAAAAAGTCAAAATAAAATTATTAGTAAAAAAACACCGATTTTAAATATTTTTTGACATACTGAGCACCCCACGCTTTTCCTTAAATACTTATATTTTCGTTCATCATTTTGTTTCTAATTAAATTATTTCTCAATTTTTAGTACGATTTTTAAGATTAAAGCGTGTTTTTTAGTTTTTTAAGCTATTATTTATTCATTTGTGTTTATAAAATTGCTGTACACGGTAATGGATTTATCTGATGAAGAGTATTTTGCTTCTCCTAGTGTGGTTAATGCAATTATTATCACAAAAGAATTTGGAAAACATCCAATTACACTAAAAATATATCAATTTGGTGAATTTCATCATTTATATAATGATTTAAGAAAATATCCAGCTAAATTTCTTTAAAAAAACCATTAAAAAACACGATTTCACGCTAAAAAGTAAACATCAACAATGCAAACAAGCGCGCAAAACGCTTTGAAACTGTTTTTCTCGCACTCATCGGCTTTGCTCTCTGCTCTTGTCGGCGTTCACTGTGTAATGCACAAGCTTATTTGTATTGACTTGTATGTAACCAGTTTTATCGCACTGACAATCTTTATCGCATTGACAATCTCGGCTCGGCTTTCAGCGCCCACTCTGTTCGCAGCCTAAGGTTGAATTTCGACAGTTTTTCTAGGTGGTTACTTAGGACAAAATTGTTGTTGTTGTTGCTGTTGTTCTATTTCTTGTTGTTGCTGTTGCTGTTATGTTAGTTGTTGTTGTTTTTATGCATTTTAATGAAAGTTTACACAGTTCTATTTGAGGGGAATAAGTATTTTTCTAATGGGGTTCTTAGTTTTAAAATCGCTCGGGTGGCATCGACGAAGAAGGATTGCGAATAAAATTTATGTTAACGTATTAATAATATAGACTCAAGGTTAAAGAAGCTGAAGAGGCTAAAAGCCAACAGCCCCAGTAATCCATTTTTCAGCAGAAAAGTTATTAGCAAGCTAAATGCTAGCCACTTTATGCCACGGTTCTTGGAAACCCATTTTACGATGTGAGCTTTCTAGATTCACTAACCAATTTATCGTATTTATTGTCATCACAGCAATATTTTCGCCCTTACTTTATCTTATGTATGTAGATATGTACTACCTACATACCCAGCAAACAATATCTCTAACGTGTAATTCTCTAACTATTCTCTAATCAAAAACCAAGCTAGAAAACTACACTAGAATTAAATTGTAAACTAAGGGCCTTTTCACATTACTCGGTACGACTTCGGATCGACATTTTTTCCTCGGTATTTTTAGCTTACCGAAACGATTCCGCATTGCTGTATTTTTCACACTTGTGGGAATACTTCCGGTGCGTAATCTTCAGAAAATGAGAAAACAAACATCGAAGTTTACAATATAAAATTTTAAAATTCAACAAATCCCTCAATAATAACAATAATGTATTCTAGCGAAGAAGAAGGCATTATAACTTGCTACATTTATTTACCAAAACGAGTTTTTTACTGGCTTTGTTCTTCTTCTTTTATTACGGCGCAAAAATGTATGTAGTAATTCCTCAAATTTTACTGACCGGTCTTACCGCTTTGCGGTATACCGAAATCAATCCGCTCCGATTTCATGTATGCAACACTAATGTGAAAGTGCCAATTGAAATACATGTGGTCGGCAAGGTTTCGATATACTTCCGGTAAAAACCAAAAATGTCGATCCGATTCCGCACCGAGTAATGTGAAAGCGCTCTAAGTATAAACCGAAGTATCCCCATTGTAATTTCATTAGAGAACTAAATTAGATTACAATTCTAGAATTATAATTTTGTTTGAGATCCCTATGATTCTCGCCAGATTATCGAATAGTACTCTAGCGTTAGAGATTTAAGAAATGGGCTGGTTCATGGACATCTAACCTCAATGTTTGCTGGGTGGACATGTTTGAAGCTAGAAGTAGCGATCAACAAAGTGTTATGCAAATAAGTATGCAGGTATACAAATAAACAAACATACATATCTTATCTCTCTCTCTCAATTGCTGATAAGTGCCAACCCAACAAAAAAAACCACCACATTATCTATTTGTTTTCGCAATTAAGTATAAATATAAATAATTCCACGCAACACAAAGTTAGTGCAAAACAAAACAAGCGGCCAATCAGTCAACACGAGAAAATAGATATTCTAAGTGAAAGTAACAGCAAAAGCAATCTTTTGCTAATCTAAATCAACAGCGCTAAAGGTACCGCGAAAAGATGTTAAAAAACTTCATTCTTTTGCTAACACTTTTGTTGGCCTCTGCCTGCTCAGCCAATACACTAACGCGACCCGATAATGTCGAAATAGAAGACTTAGCTGCCGATCTGCCATGCCGACGCGCCTGTCCCGACATGTATGAGCTCACTTGTGGCTTTAATGGCTCGCATTTCCAACCATTTCCCAATCCTTGTGAGATGAGAATGGAAAATTGCCACTTGAAAAAGGAGCAAGCGGCACAGAATGGTGAGTGGAAAGGAAATGGTTTGCAACTCGACTATTTTGTATGTACATATATTACACTCTCTTCTTTCTAAAATACTCCATTTGCTTTAGTTTTCGTACGTACCGACGATGATTGGTGCACCACAAAGAAAGTGGATAATCTCAATGATTTCATGAAGGCACGTAATATTGATTTGAATAAGGAGGAATGCTTGCAAATGTGCACGCTGATTTATCTGCCGGTGTGCATTTCGAATGGTGAATATCGTACCATGCTCGCCAATCGCTGCCTATTGGATAGTGTCAATTGTGCGCTGCAGGATACCGAGTGTAAGTTTGGCAATTAATTTTGATTTTGGTTAAATTTTTCATTAAAATATTCATTGGTTTTGTTATGCTTTTCAGTTGCTTCAAAGCCCTTCAGAGTGTTGAGGGAAAATTTATGCGTGGAATCTCAAGGCTCTCATTGAACATATTGAATTATATTTAAAAAATTACTGTAAACTTCTTAGATCTGGAACCGAATAAAATTATCTGATTTTTAATACAAAAGCCGTATTCGTTTGGGCAAGAGTTAGAGACTTGCGAAAAAACAGCCACTGGTATAAAAACAAGTGAAAATTATACGACCGTTCGTTAAAGTAAAGGAATTGGAAAAAAGTAGTGTTTATTTCATGAAATTTCTTCAAATTTTTATCGATAGATGTCTCCCCTATCTTCGAATCTAGCCAAGACTCAACCTAACACCGTTCGTTAAAGTACAATATACGTTCTTTGGTACAGAATTGGAAAAAAATTTCTAACGAACTAGGTATTGCGTTGAATCTTGGCTAAATTCGAAGAGAGGGGAGACATCTATTGACAAAAATTTGAAACCATTTCACTTATTCACAATAGCAAAAATTGGCATAATCAGTAAATATCAGTTTAATGAGTAGCTGGCATACTCTCTAAAGGTCTCTTATAGCATTGACAGACGGCAGCCATAATCCCGATTACCGCTACACTTAATCCGATCCAAATTTTACCCTGACAGACGGCAAATATTGCGGATTAACAAACCAGCTGATGGAAGGTAGGCGCAGCGGCAAATTCAAAAACTTTTTTTTTATTTCCAAAGGTGGAGTGTAATGTCAAAATTAAAGCGAATTCACAACATGGTCAATAGGAATGGGCGAGTCCAAAGAGAATTCAGTTTCAATCAAGGCGAAATATCATTTTGACATTACACTCTACCAATTACAATAACAAATACATTGAAAATTTCTGAATTCGCCTATGCGCCCACCTTCCTAAATCTTCTTTGGATTCTTCTTTTTCTTCACTTTAGTTCACAATAGAGACTTTTCGCCAGAGATGTCATTAGAAAATGCGCTAATCCGCTAAAATTTTGAGGACTAACTCAAGAGATATTCCGGATTACCTCCACTTAATTCTCAAGTTAATACCGAATTAGCTGGATATTCCAGATTATCGCTGCCGTCTGTCAATGCTATTAAAGTCTCTAACATTTTGTGTGGAAACTGTCAGCCAAGAGAGCAGAATCCAGTATAAGCGGTCAGCGAAGTGCCCAAAAAAACACTACTATACATACATAAGTGCACATGTTCTTAAACTCATTTAGTAGATTAGGGATACTCAGATTTATAATTTTGTTTTGTTTTTATTTTTGCTTAATTAGATTTCTAAATCTTTGTTGGAATTAAGAATAAGTGGTAATACCCTGCATATACGCTGTTAAATATCCTTAGGCCTAGACGTTGTGTTGTTGAACTTTATCAGTGATTCTTAACCATTTAAATAACACTGTGACACAATTTGGGCGTTGCAGGCAGCTCGTAGCCTGAAAGATCTGTCAAACATTAATTCTGTCAAGATTCTTATAGAGTAGCAACACTACGAAAGGGGTTAGGTTGCCCTCTGTCTTGAACTTATGCAAGTAATGGTTGAGATCTCGATTCATTGCACATTCTAACGCTAGATGGGCTAGGGAGTGTGTGATTTTCAGGTGTAGACTATATGAGTGGAGATCTGTAGCGGTGCTAAATCTGAATCGGCCCTTCATAGGTCCGCTGGTGGAACTTCTAACAGACCACTCTGTCATGGGCATTCGCACCTTTCGTAAAGGTCTCTACATAAACGATTTTTGTCGCAGCTGCAGAGAAGTGGACGAGATTGAAAGTGTTGAGCACTTTCTAGGCCACTGTCATTGACCAGGTAACGCTTATTTCACAGACACTTCTTCGGGTGTTTGGCGGAATGGGAAAATGCAAGGTAGTTTCACGGACATCTATGTAATTTCATTTAATTTATTTATTTAACATCTTAACCTATTTTTATATCCGTTTTCGGAAAGGTTTTTAAAGGGATCTAAGAAACTAGGGTTCCCATTTGGTTTTACAATGGGCCTATACGGCTTAAGTGTGCCCCCTATTTCTTGAAATATAGAGACTGCCACCTCAAACTAAACTAACCTATCAGGTCTTGAAACATAAAACAATTCCGAGGAATATTTTTTTTTCTCGTTGAACAACTCTGCACACACAGTGGGAGCGTGCGGCTCTGAATTTCCTGCATTGGTTGGCGTGGTTGAAAGTGACGACGCTCTCATAGAGACGACGAATTTTCATGAGTCAAGTTTCCATGGAAATCAGGAATCTAACAGACTTTATATGCGACTAAAGACTGCCACTCCGAATGTAGGTGCTCAACAGAACTTCTGACGAAGTTATGGATCGTAGAACGATCAGCCCGCCTGAAGTTAGAACTTTAGTTTGCGTGAAACAGGTGCAATGAGTTTGCATAAAAATCACAAACCGTATATTTTTTGTCTTATATTTTTTTGTGTGTTTTATTTATGTATTTCGATTTTACTTTTATTTTCTTCATAATCACTCTCCCTCTGTATTAAGGCACACACAAAAATTAGTTTCCAAAAAAAAGAAAATTGCAAAATCCATTAAATCTTCTTTGGCTGTACAGTTAATTACATGTATTCGTTTTTAATCACACTTTTGCCTCAGCCCCTCCTTTTCCCGCTGTGCCTATTTACACTGCATTGAATGATGTCGCCTAGGACACCTGCAGCAAAATGGACGTGTGCATGTCCCTGCAATTAAAAATCATAATTCATTTGCGTCGTACAGTAGTCATGCTGCAGGATGGCAATAACAACAATGTAAAAAAAAATTAAATAAAAAAAAGACAAATAGGAAGGACAGTTAAACTAAAACAAAACAGATTTTTTTTTATAAAAACATACATACATAAATATAAAAATCAAATACACATGTGCACAGCATCCACCTAAAAGGTCAAGTCTAGGAACCACCACCGCCATCAGCAACAGCAAGACTATCGCCAACAACAACACAAACAGCAGGAGCAGCGCAAAAGCAAGAACTGGTGTCAAGTGTGCACTACGCAAGCAATAAGAAATCGGAGCGTGGGAAAGACGACGAACAAATCTCAGACCAGAACTAAAACTGAAAACGAAAATTGTTTATTGCTTTTCATGTTGTGCTTTTGTTGTTGTTGTTGATGATGTTGTTGTTGTTGTTATCTATATTATTAACAACGCAAGTGAGTGTTGCTCCCTTCTGCTAAATGGCGCAACTGCTGCTGCTGCTGCTGCTTTTTCACTTAAAAAGGGGGGAGCAAATGTAGTCGCGTTATAGTTACGTGAGAATTTCTTATGCGCAAACTCCATAGAGGGAAACTGAAGACTTGCTGAGCCACCAAAGGGCCAAAGTGCCAAAGTTCCAAAGCAACGGTAATCAAGTGGCCCGTTTGCTTAACGGCGTGCTGCACACCAACTGCGGCCACGGTGTGTGTGTGTGTGTGTGCCTATTTTGTTGTTGGTAATCGAAAACCTGCTTTGACAACAAGAAAATCAATTTCATAATCTTCTTCAACTGGCAAAGATCGCGTCGCGCACACTTGCTGCGGAATGAAGTGCGCAATACATTTTGTTTTTGTTTGAGTTGTTGTTGTTGTCTTGCTTAGGATTGCAGCCGGTCGGTCGACCAGCCAGCATCCTCATGATCAGCTCAGCTGTGTGTAAATCCTTGCGTGGGAACCTACCGAAAATCCTTCTTCCCACGGCCGGCCAACTCAAACAGCAAAGCAAAATAACCTGCGCTTGCTCGCCCTACTTAAACAACAACAGCAATACGCGGAGTTTCTTTCCCTTTTGGCTTACATATGTGTGTGAGTGTGTGTGATTTCTTTGTTTCCGCATGCAGCAACGTGCACTTGAGCCACAGCAAGCGCTTGTTTGCAAGATCATTCCCGTACACACTTGTTTGTGTTGGAGTGTGTTTAAGTGCGTTAGCACCCCAAGCAAAGCAAGCAGTCAGCTGGCACTAGGGCAGTACAGGTAAAGGTAAGTGCCTACTAAGCCGTGTGATCCTTCTTCGCACTGCCTGCTTAGCTGAGACGTGCTGGGATAAGTAAGGGCAATAATCTCATGTCTGTGCGTGTGTGTGTTTGTTTAAAATGAAAGTAATGTTAGTAAGAAATCAGTATGCACAGCTGCATTCCCACTTAAGTGTAGCCATAGCCACCAACCAACCATCATTATCGCGCACTCGAAGTAGAAGAAGAAACGGCGTGTCGTGATTCGAAATCAGAATGCGCAGGCAAATTACAAAAAACAAGTAAGGAAGCCTAAGTTCGAGTGGAATCGAACATTAGATACTCAGCTGTATGCTTTCATTGTTTGTTTGCGTCTGATAGAATCACGGTGTATTTTATATAAAGCGAGTGCTGCATAAAGTGGGCGTAACCACGCCTATTTTCAACATTTTTATCAGTCATCCAACTAAGCATATGAATATTATTCTTTGCTCAAAATTTCATTCCTTTTTGACTTCTAGTTACAAAGATGTCACGTTACAAATTCCCAAAGGGTATTCCAGAAATATCTTTGTTAAAAAGTAGGCGTGGTCATAAACCGATTTCAATAAATTTTTGCGTGTCTATTAATACAAGTTATAAAAGTGTATAAACCAAGTTTCGTCATAATATCTCAATTATTTGTCGAGTTAGAGGCTAAGAAATCTCGTATATTCCTTTGTCTAAAATGAGGCGGTGCCACGCCCATTTTCCAAAATTTTTATGTTTTTCGTTTTATGTCCGCAGTTGGACTTCTACTATAAAATTTCAATGACATATCTTTATATTTGAATGAGATATGGCTTAAAATGTTTTTATTGGGCCACTTTATAATACCCATATATAAAAGTGGGCGTGGTCGTCAACCGATTTTGGCAATTTTTAGTCCAAACATTTGCCTAAGTAAGTATATTACGCACACCAAATTTTATCGATATATCTTCTACGGTTTCTGAGTTATGACTCATAAAACTTTCAATGTTTGCCCCTTAATAAGTGGGCGTGGCACCGCCCATTTTTCAAAATTTCATCAAATTTCTTCATAGGGGCCTGAGCTCAACACGTGGGTAAAATTTCATCGCTCCAGCTATACTAGTGACTGAGATACCAAATTTCCGATTTTTTCTATATAGGAAAAGTGGGCGTGGTCATGGCCCGATTTCGCCCACTTTCAATACCAACCGTCCCAGTCTCGATACCAACTTGCATTTCAAATTTCATCAAAATATCTCAATTTTTGCGCGAGTTAGAGTGTTTACAGACGGACGGACAGACGGACGGACGGACGGACGGACAGACGGACGGAAGGACGGACGGACGGACGGACGGAAGGACGGACGGACGGACGGACATGGCTTAATCGATTTCTCTTTTCACCCTGATCATTTTGATATATATAAGTCTATATCTATCTCGATTATTTCATTCTGTTACAATCCACCGTTATGGGATTAAAACTATAATACTCTGTGTACTAGTACAGCTGAGTATAAAAATAGTTATGAAAAAAAAAAAAAATAAGTAAATGTTACTTGACACATCCGTTTGACGGAATTTGCTTTCAAAAAAATAAGTTTAGTTAGGAATTCGCATGTGAAAAGGAGACTCACTTCCTTTTTGTATTGACAAATTTTTGGCGTTCTCACACACAAAAAAAAAAAACACAAGACGGTTCTTGCTTTTCAAGTGCATGCATACTTAAACATGCTTAAACATGTTGAAAAAAAAACAATTTTTTTAGTGGTTCGCTTTCGAGCTCACTTGGCTCTTCCGCTCTTGGCGTCATCTCCGTTAACGCAGCGTTTTGCATCCCAACAAACAGAAAAAAACACGGTAACCTGAAAAATAGATATGAAAAAGTAGAAGAAGAAAAAAAAAGAAGAAAAAAGAAGTCGAAGAAAAATAAAAAGTTAGCAAGTAATTAGCAGTGAAGTGTTGCGCTGAGTTTCAATCAAGGCAAATTCATTATGATAATGGCACGGCGAATTCGGTAAAATTTTTCTTTGTTTGACATTCTCCTGTATTCTTCTATACACGGTGAACTAAAAACGAGAAGAAGAAGAAGTCAGCTGTTCACGTACCATTACCATAAGAATGAATTTGCCTTGGTTTCAATGAAGTGAGTGTGTTTTGTATAAACCAGCAAAAAATGCTTTGGTGAAGTACTAGTCGCAAAACTACTCTCAGCGGAGACGGTAGCAGACATCCTAACAATTATAACAAAAATAAAAATTATTCGAAAATGGATGCGTATTTTTTCGATACTCAATAACAGTTAAGTACATGCCTACTTGAAGAAGGGTATTTCTTGATCATCCCACAATTGGGGAAAAGTGGTTAAAAACGTATACCGAATACAGAAAACGAGTACCGAAATCGAAAGCCGCAGACTAAAACAAAAAAAACGGGGACTTGCAGGACCCAGTGGAAAAAACTCCAAGCCTGTCAAAACTCTGCCTTGTGTAACGCCACGGGAAGTCTCCTGATGACGCCGGAACATCACCTACATATACCACGAGGCACAGGTGCTCCCAGTTCAGAAACACAACATCATGCTCAGCAAGCACTTTCTCCTGGGATGTCACCGCAGAGGGCATTTGAACAATCACCTACTGGAGCCCAAATCTCCCCCCGGCACATCAGGAGACTTTTCAATCATATCCTTGAAGTTGAAAAGTTCATAAAACAAACACTCCGTCCCGCGGATAGGTAGGCTTAAAAGGGGATCCAGAATGAAACAGTCTCCAATTTCGTTTCTAACCGCCCCTCTTACGTAATCCTTAGAGAACAACCACCACCAACGACAGTAGAAGAACTGGAGCTGCCGAGGAAAACCCGCGTCACTTTATCGCGATTAAAGTCGGGCTTCTGCAGTAGGCTCAACTTCTACAGGGCTGGAATCGATCCCGACATACACGTACATATGTCCAAAATGTCATCTCAGCGCACTTAATGCCCCTGAACCTCTGGATAAGCCCAAATAAGCCCCTTAAATGAGATTGATGACAACTTGTGAGCAGAACTCGTCGGCTAAGCAGGGCTCGGTACCACTATACCAACAATAACACAACAATAACAAAAAAAATAAAAATAAAAATTCGGCATTCGTATTCGATATACGCTTTCGGTTTTCGGCATCTTTTCTTATGAAATATGTATATTTAGAAATGTTGTAGAATGTAGATCCCTAGGCCGAGCTTCTCTCCTCAGTTCGGGGTATGTTCCTTAATTTTAATCGAATGGACCTAAAGATTTTTATGTCGCCTCAGTATGGCGTATGCATTTTTTGGGAGAAGCGTACTTTTTATGTTTGAAATACACTCGGAGGAGATTATGCCGACCACTGTCGTGGAGTGACCGCTATTATAATTTGAAAATATTCTATTCGAACACAAAATATTATATTCGGCACAACTGGCAGGACAGGCGTTCGTTCGCTCTAACGACTATAGGCATCCATATTCCATTTGAAATCCCGCAGAACTGCTCAATGCTGACTAATCCATTCTTACTCCCTTTGGATACCACTTGTGCGCTATTTACTTGTTTATTTGCTGCAATGCTCATAAGCTGAAGTAGATTCTCTCTACAAGTTTCTCTGCGCTTCTTTTTCTGCATGAGTTTATTTGTGTGCACTTCTTCCATCGGAGCAGCACCCACCTGTTGCTTGTTGAGGTACATTCATACATATGTAGCTAGAATTCTCTTCGCAAACAGGGTACTTATTAGCATCGGAATTTTATATGTGAAATTATGCTGCATTATTTACTTGACTGTTTGCCTTTCTCGTTAAATTGTAGTGACTCACCCTGTAAAGAATGTTTGGCTGAGTTGTGTGTTGCGCTACAGTTGGTCAATTGATAGGGCTAGAGTGTTTAGTATCTAGATATTACTTTAATCATATATATAGTACTCCTATATTCGTAATACCTACGAGTTCCATCAGCCAAGATTACAGTACAGACATATAAAAAAAGAAAGAGAAAACCGAGCAATCAAATTTGAAAAATGACATATGAATTCAAAATAAACCGCAGTGATTCTAGAATTAAAAAATAAAAAAATGTCGAAGCGGTGCTATATTTGTGATAATAAAAGGGATAAAATAAATAAAATAGCTTTACATACGTATTTCGTTTTGAGTGCATTATTGGTTATATAAATATATATATACATATGTAAATAGATTTCCAAAAGACGAAACCATTTGCAAACAATGGATGCATGCGTGCGGTCTGATGCCTGACGACGTTGTTAAAAATATTCGAATCTGCAGCAAGCATTTCCAAAAAAGCGATTACACTGGGAATCGCCTGTACCTATCACTGCCTGAAAGATACTGCAGTAGACCGGGACTAAAAGGATTTTTTAATCCCAAGCTCTGCAGCTCCCACCCGTCCACCTTTTATCCGCCTGTAAATATGTGGAACATATAGCGATTGGTTCGTAGTCCCTTCTTCCATCCGTCTTGTTATATTATTACCTGTGGTCCCCTGTTTATGTCGGTTTGGAGAGTAACGTAGTCTGAACTTTGGTCCTCATATTTTGCTGTGTCCAAAAGTTCGTTGTCTAAATTGTCCTGTTATTCAGTTTAGAAATTCGCAGTACTTTTGCTTAGATCACCGTGTTGGCGGCATTCGAACGTACATACTTTACAAACATAACCCTCAAACGGCAGAATTCGACTTTTTGATATAATGCCCATGGATCGGACCACAGGATTTTAACATGAAACGCTTTCCGCCGCGATTCATGAAAATATGAGTGCATAGAAAATAGATTTTTCTAGAACATTTCCACTAATTTTCATAAAAAAAATTCACAAAAGTTTGCATCTTAAAACAAATGTGGCAAATTTCTTATATTAATTATAAAGAAATTCAAAAACTAAAATCAAAGGGGTATAAGTCCCCTAGAACACAATGATGCCTTTCAATTTTTTTTTTCAAACGCCTCTGAACTCAATTGAATGTATTTGTCACACATATTCACAGATGACATTAAATGTAACTGTGTAACCTAAATCAAACGCACGCCGTCAATTTACTGTCAAAAATTTCTCATGCACATACAACTTGTATGGGAGTAACCGAAATTGAACGGCGTGCGTAAAAAGCAAGTTTTGCGTGACAGTTGAAATTAAGCATTGTGGGTGATTGTTTGCAAAAAAATTTACACTTGCTTTTGATATCGTGTCTGTTAGGTACATATTCCACAAAATAACAAGATTTTCTCTGATTTTCTGTATTTTTCTATTTCTTTATCTGAACACGCACGCAAGTCAATTTCGGTTCAACGCATATGAAAAATTTGCGTGCGTGCGTTAAATTGACGACTTGCGTTTGATTTAGGTTACACAGTAATTGAGGCGCATGCGCAGAACTGCCAGTGGCACAAAATTTTTGGATAAATTCATACACATTGCACAGATAGAATACTATCAATATAGAAGTGCTATATATATGACTTTAATAAACAAAAATTGACGTCTCATCAACATGATTAAGTGAAATTTATTATATGAAAGCCACATTCGAAAAATTGTATAGGTACCCTCGTGAAATAAATGATTTTGATTCGTATTCGAGTCCAGTCGCGTGAATATCCGTCGTCCTAACGAGTTCCCTCGCTTTCAAAGTAAAATGGCTCCTGGTGTAGAAGTCCACGTAAATGGGGAAAGTTTTTGACTGCCATTCTCCTGAGTATGGCCAGAGCGATTCTTTTGCACGCAGAGCAACCATCTCACGACTTCCGCGCAGTGTCCTTTGAATAGCTGCCGAACATTGCTTTGGTGGTGTACCTACTAAAGTGAGAAGGCGACAACTCGGCAAGACCACTCCTATGTATGCGGTTTAAGGGCTTGCGCTAGGTGGAATAACTGCAGTGTCTCAGAAAGTGTGGCTGCGAGCGGGCGTCTGGACGAACACCCCCTTTTGTTTATTGACGAGCACCACAAAGTTTTTAAGCATAATGATTTGAAGGTATGCACCTGGAATGTCCAAACCCTTAATATCACACCCATCACTAATCGCGAAACAATCTTCGATACAAAAAAATTGCAAAAGAATCTCTTTGACTCGATTGTGATTTTGCGATGATGGCGATTCTCTCGGTGGTCTAAATATCTCGAACTCGCGCACAACCAATGTTTTATCTCTGAATAAAAATCCTTAATTACCATTCTGTAAGCCTTACAGTGTAAGGGACCTACATACATACATATATAAGTGTAGGTCACATTCAAAGTCACCATTGCCTACCACTCCGGAGCCACTCCGTTGCTTAAGCCTCAAAAACACAGCAACGCTACGCTACATCCTGTGTCGCAAGGAGAGAGAGAAATTCATTACAAAAAAAAACAGAAATACGAGAAAAACAAAAACAATTATGTATTTAATAAAAATGTTTGCTTGAAAAAATTGTTTCCCACACTTTTTCCCGACCATTTTAGGGGCGATCACGTTGCACACAGAAACGCACACCGACTGCTCTCCTCTACCTCTTCCTCTCTCTTCAACACTTGAGCGCGCTCAGATTTTTTGGTAAAATTTTTGAGCAGCCAAACTTGTTAACATGTTATTGCCACAAAACATTTTGATAGTTAAGGCTGTTGTTGTTGTTGCTGCTGATTCATGTTGTTGCATGAAGCTACCTGCGCTGCATACCAACTAACTTTGTTGCCTAACTAATTGTTGTTAGTGTTGTTGTTGTTGTTGTTGTTGTTGTTGTTGGTGGCGTTTCGATATTCTTCTTCTGCATACGTTCATGCCTCCGTTCGTTGACTTGTGTCTTGCCCTTTTGGGTCAGCCAGTCCACAAAGAGGATGTCTGCAGAGGCATGCGGAGAGGGAAAGAGAGGAAGAGTTGGTGTTGGAGTATGAGGTGAAGAGTGTGTAAAGAGCAGGAGCGGAGTTTGAGTTTGAAAAACATGGGAAATAAAATACATACAATGTATGATGATGATTCCTGTTGGAATTTCACAACGCGTCAGCCAGTTAGTTAGTCACTCAGCCAGTCACTCGGCCATTGGGGGAAGTGCAGTTGAGCGGCGTTCGGCTCGACTCAGCTGAGCACAAAAAAAAAAAAACATGGATAAACACGAAAAGATCAGGCAGTCAAACATACTTAGGACAGCGTGTGGATAAAGAGGAAGCAAAAGAGTGTGTGGTGTAGTGTACAGTGACGGTGCTCGTCTCGTATTTCTGCTGCTTTGCTTTCCTGCATTTTGGTTCACACGATCGATCGATGAATGGATGGCTGGCTGGCTGGTTGGATGGCTGGATAGTTGGCCTCTTGCTTGTTGTGGTGTGTAGTGATAGTTGATGTATAAAAACGTATGAATGCAAGCGCAACAGCATCAGTTCATCAACAACTTTCACAGCGCGAACACGCCAAGCGGATATAAACAGAGAGAAATATATATTAGAAAATCCACGATTGTTTAGTATTTCATACGCGTGATTATTATTGAAATTTTAATAAATAAAATAATACCATTGAAAAAGAAAAATAAAGAGTTTGTGCGTGATTATTAAAGTTAAAAAAAAATGTACACCGACACAAAAAACTTGGCGCATCAGCTGATGGATAATGTGACGCCAATCAACGCCAACAATTCAACACCCAACGGCAACACACCCAACTCAGCCGAGGCGCAGCAATCAAGACAAGAAAAGGCACGCAAATTGTGTAAAGTGTGGCGTCCTTTGCTGCGTCTCATGGCGCGGAAGAGCAGCAAGTCCACCAACTGCAGCAATATCAATGCCATCAAACTGCATCCAAATAATGTACACCTCAACAATAATAATGCCAGCAGCAGCAGCAGCGCAACAGCAAAGCACCAAACCAGCAGTGATAGCCAAAGTGACAGCCATAGTGACAGTGACAGCCACAGTGACAACGACAGTGTAAGCGATGATGTCAGCAGCACCACCAACACCGAAGCGTGGCCGCCATCAACATTGATTGAAGATTATGCCAGCTTGATGCGCAAAATGAGCTGCAAGGAGGAGTGCAATCATGGCGCATGGGAAGTGCCATCTGCGGCTCCATCTGAGCAACGCGAGCAACCCTGCCAGGCGAGCGCCAAATTTGCCACGACAATCATTAGCAGCGCCAGCATTGAAAAAACGCCACCAAGCACGTGTGCCCATTGTGTGTATGGCCGTAATTGTCAGCACGAGCAGTTGCATCAACATATTTGCGGTGATGCGGTGACAACACAAACGCAAACGCCAGCCATTACCAGCAACAACAACAGCAGCACAAACACAACAACAACAAGTGCTCCACATTTGCGCACAGTAGCGGCTACATTAGCAGATAGTCTGGCAGCGACAACACTGGACACCTCGCACTACGCCCCAGCCGATTTGCCCATACAATTTGTACACACCGATGATGGCACTTTCTTTTGGACAAATGCGCAGGAGAAGATCGACGATGATTTGTGGGCAGCGTGGTTGAGTCATAGTTGGCGTCAGCTGGCGGCGATGGAGGCGGCAGCAGTATGAGGCGGGCGCTTTCGCACAGCTTGTGAAAGCTTTTTGTCGCGTGCGCTTTTTGTGCTTTCGTGCAATGGAAGCTCGCTGCTCTTTTACTTAGTAAGGCTGGGACTTTCATTATTGATTTGCATGTACTTTCATCAGGGATCTCATTGTTATTTTTTAGTTTATAATTTATAAAAAATACATACTTGTATACAAATATAGTTACTATTGTCGTTTTCGATTCGCCATCACACAAGCGAGGTCGGATCGAACAAAAATGTTTGAACCCATAATGAGTAGTAGCCATACTCGCTAACTGGTCGATATAAATTTCCCTCTGCTCGCTATCATTCACATATGAATTTGACAGAAGGAAATTTATAGCCAGCAGAGAAATTGTGAATCGAAAGCGGCTTATATATTTTATGTAGAAGTATTTTAATAATGTAAAGGCAATATACTACATATTTGTACATTAATACATACATAATTTTTTGTGATATGATTTTTAATTTAATATCTTTTTTTTGTTTTTGCATTAAAATGTTATCACATAACTTCAGCAAATAAAAGTAAGTATTTCATATTTATTGTAAATGTATGGCGACAATAAAACCAGTGAGAGAAAAAGTATAACAAGTAAAAACAAATGCGTTTTTTCTTGCATTCCTTAAAGTGGTTCTTGGTAAAGGTATATCACGAGTTCTGTTAGCGTTGCCAATTGTTCAGTTTATTTTAGTTTAGAAAAAGTAAGAGCGCGACTGTCCTCGGGTTTCGGCTTAAGTCTGCATGCCTTTCATGAATTCAACTTTTCAAGGTCTGTTGAAAATAGCTGTTTGTCTCAACTGCTTAACTGAGAAGTTTGTTTTTATTTTTATTATAATTTTTAAAAATTTCCCTTTTTGATATTTTTTTGTAATACGTTGTATTTTCAAGAAAATGGTCAAAAGTTAACTTTAAAATGGTTGGAGCTTCAATTTAAATAAGTTTTAAAAATTTCCCTTTTTGCGATTTTTTGTAATATGTAGTATTTTCAACTAAATTGATCAACGATCAAACTAAATTGTTCGCAACTGCGATTTTAGTTAATTTGAAAAATTTCCTTCAAACAGATTTTAGTTTTAAAAATTGACCTTTTTGGGATTTTTTTGTAATGCGTACTATTTTCTAGTAAAAATTTCGTAAATCATCGCTATATTGCTCTAAGCTTCTCTTTTAGTTAATGTTAAAATTTTCCTTCAAACAGATATGTATATATTAGTTTTAAAAATTTCCCTTGTTGGGATCTTTTGTAAAACGCGTTATTTTCAAGTTAAAAGTTCAGAAATCATCGAAAATTTATCAAAGCTGCCATTTTATTTAATTTCAAAAAATTTCTTCAAACAGATTTTAGTTTAAAAAATTTCCCTTTCTGGGATATTTTGTAATGCGCATTGTTTTCACGTAAAAATTCAGAAATTATCTGTAAATAAATCAAAGCTGCCATTTTATTTAATTTAAAAAAATTCCTTCATTAGTTTTGAAAATTTCCCTTTTTATGATCTTTTGTAATGCGCATTCTTTCTAAGTAAAAAGTTCAGAAATCATCTCTAAATTGCTCAAAGCTACCATTTTATTTAAATTTAAAAATATACATCAAACAGATATTGGTTTTCAAAAATTTCCCTTTTTGGATTAATAACACTTGTATTTTCGTGTAAGAAGTTCAGAAACCATCGGAAAAGTGTTTAAAGCTTCTATTTCATTTAATTTTAAAAATTTCCATCAAACAGTTATTATTTTGAAAAATTTCCCTTTTTGGGATTTTTTGTAATACGTTGCATTTTCAACTAATTTTATGAAAAATCAATTTAGAGTCCATCACTTTTAGTTTAAAAATTTCCTTTATAAAAATGCATGTTCATGAAAGAATAACTTTCGATAATCCGAGCGAATTACTTGTAAAATAGTTGTCGTAACCTTAAAAACTGTAATTAGTGTTAGGTGGGATTTTATTTACATACTTATGTATGTACCTATTAGCATATTTAATCCACTAATGGCAACAGATAAGGAAAAAGAGTGTGAAAGTAATATAAAAACATCTTAACACGCACTAAAAAAATTCTTGTTACTATTAACTTAATTTTTTTTTCACTCGCTCTTTTTAAAGGCTTTGTAAACAAGTTAAACTATGTATTTTAAGATCAGTCAAAAGATTCCGTGTCGCAGGTGACAAATGTTTTTTTAGACAAGAGTATACGACATCTGCAATGCAAATGCTGACTTTTACTGTTAGTAAATAAGTTTGTTTGTAAATAATTTTTTTTTTTTTTGAGTCAGCGTTGATTAAAATAGTCATAAAATTAACTATTATTTTATGCACTATACCATATTTGCCTATTAAATAAACTGTGCCACAATTTGAGTGTTTTTCGTCAGGGGGTGAGGCATGAAAGCAAATCTGGATGAAAGGCCCACATAATACCGTGTCTCCACATAACGTGTTTCGCTCTTTTTTTCTGCATTTTTTCTCTCAATCTTGTTTCGACCTCAAAACGAGTGCCGAAACTCGCCAATTTCCATACAAATTTCTGAGAGCGAGTGAAGATTGAAACACTGTTTCATTCTGAATCATCTTGCCAACCTCGCTGATATCGATGTCTTCTCTAATTTTGTATCGAAAATCTATCGAAATCTCACACAGACCAAAACAAAGACGTAAAAATAAGCAAACATACAAACAAATTAAATAGAACAAGAAAGAGAAATGTCAAACTGAATCACGATTAGCCACGTGGAGACGGGTTATTGAGCGAGATGTTTTGCTACATGTTTCTCTGGTGAATCAAGTTATGTGGAGACGGGCTTTAAAACTCTAAACTACTTTTCACCATTTGAAATTTGCAATTTTTTGAGTATTTTTAGTATACATGCAAGTAAGGGTTAAAATACATGTCGCAGAGAAATATTTTCTTTGGGTGCATATGTATAGTAAAATGAAACAGGATTAAGTTTGTGGAATATTTTAACCCTCTAGCGCCCTCACAAAGCGGTCAATTTGATCCCCTTTTCAAGCAGTCCCAAAAATATTGAATTTGGCAATTTGGCAGGTCGATAGAGGGTTAAAATGTTTTAGAAAATAGTGCGCCATAAAATTTCACTAGTGGTGTCCTCGGACAAAATCTTAATATTATGTATATGGTTGTAGTAAGTGGGTCTAGGTCGTTCATCTAAATTTGCTTTCATCCGTCCCCCCAGAAAAATGCCGTGACACAGTGAGACCTAACTAAGCAATATATCGTTAAATTCTTAATTTGCCATCATAATAATAAACACTAGCTCGTGGCTATTTCTTTTATTCAAATATAAAAGCGTGACTATAACCAACAACCAAAAACCATTCAACCACCACCTCCCACCGACCACAACCGAGTCCCGTCTTCATGCACCGCCATACGCTTAAAAAAACACCGCCTACTCTAAAACGCGCTCTCACAGTTCAATCACACACTGACACTATTTCAAGAAGCAAACAAAAATATATAAAAAAGTTTATTACGTTAACGAGATCCGTTAAAAAAATTGTTGATGATGATCGGCATGTTGCCCGTTTCGTTTTGTGGCATCTTGACCAGCATAACCAATTAGTCTCGTTTTGCCATTTTAGGGAGTGTCAGCTTGAGTGGTGCTTAACTTGGCTTGATTGTCGTACATACGAGCATGAATAAGCAGCAACAACAAACGCAAAAACAACAATGAAAGCTGCGACAAAAAATTTGTTTACTTTTTGTTGTTGTTGTTATTGCTGTTGTTCATCATTGTCAAGTCAACAATGTTCTCACCAACCAACCAACCAAACAACAAATTTTTATATTCACAACTTAAAAGCCAGTTTGCCAGTTTGCTAGTTCGTGCTGCCACGCCGTAATTCGATAATGCCATCCATCAAGGATCGCAACGGTTATGAATTTCATCGGAAAGGTCGACAAATAAAAGTTATTGTTCGAAAACAACCATTCCATATCGTATTATTAAGCCCAAATTACATCAGCGATGTGGCAGCGGGCAGCGACGGTTTTCGAAATCAGCTGATGCGTCTAATATGAGCAGTGACTGCCAGACCAAACACAATAGAGCGTTCGCAGTATATGGCAGTGACTTCTTTATATATTAGGTCTGTTTCCTTTTACCTTGGACACGTGGTGACATAAATTTACTTACCATTTTCATGTCCACTTTTTTCAATTAAAATAATCAATCTTTTATCATTTTTTTCCTCTGCTCTTTCTTCCTCTTTACTTTTTCATCCCGCCAGCAATATTTGCTAGTGGAAATTAATTAAGTAAAAATTAAATTCTCTCCCGCTTGCTGGCATCAAAGTACGGAAACACAAAATTAGTAAAAAATATATTACATTGGATAGTACGGAAACAGACGTAAGTTCACATCAACACTTTGAAGTTGGCTGCGATTCAAGGCAGCGGCAGCGAATTTAGAATTTGGGCTAAACGGAGCGTTGCTGCCAGCTGCCTCTGCTGTATTATGTGCCGCTTCATTACAAACCGTAGTTTCTAAAAATCAGCTGATTTCGAAAAACAGTCGCTGCAACAGCCACAGCGCTATTGTAATTCCGGCTTTAGTCTATTGCGTACGGTGTCAACGACGGCAACCCAGTTTGCGCGGCATTGCTAAATTCATCGTCTCACCACTTTAGGGCACGTCCACCAGCTCCACTAATTCAGCTCCAAATTCATCTAATTTGTCGAACTGCGGCTCCACCAATATACAGAACATTCAACAGCCGCACTATTACATCGCATTCAACGGTTGTGTCGTGCTCACCTACGCCACCGCTTTTATAATATATCCACCAGCTGCTATAGTTCACCGGTTTCATCGTTTTTGTTGCATTCAATGGTTCCACCAATTATGAGTACTTCCACCAATTCCAATTTTTCATCGATTTCATCGCTTTTGTTGTATTCAATGGTTCCACCAGTCAGGAGCAACTCCACCAATTGGGTTTATTCACCGGTTTCGTCGTTTTTTTGCATTCACCGGTTCCACCAGTTGTGAGCACTTCCACCGATTGCGATGATTCACCAGTTTCATCAGTTATGAGCACTTCTAGAAATTGCGATAATTCACCGGTTTCACCATTTTTGTTGCATTCACCGGTTCCACCAGTTAAAAGCACTTCCATTGATTGCAAAAATTCACCGACTTCATCGGTTTTTTTAGATTCACCGGTTGAAACAGTTATGAGCACTTCTACCGATTGCAACAATTCACCGGTTTCATCGTTTTAGTTGCATTTTTCGGTTCCACCAGTTAAAAGCACTTCTACCGATTGCGATAATTCACCAGTTTCATCGTTGTTTTTTCTTCATTTAACGGTTCCATCAGATATGAGCATTTCCACCGATTGCGATAATTTACCGGTTTCATCGTTTTTGTTTCATTCACCGGTTCCAATAGTTATGAGCACTTCCACCAATTGCAATAATTCACTGGTTTCTTCGATTTTGTTGCAATCACCGGTTCCACCAATTCGATTTTGTTGTAGTTTTTTGTTCAATATTCGCTATTAAAATTCGGTATTCGGCATTATCTAAAATATGATATTCGCATTTGGTATTCGGTATTAAGTTATTTGTTATTCGGTGTTCGGTATTATTATTTGGTATTAATATTCAGTTTTTGGTACATACTTATTGATATTCGGTATTCGAAATATTCGCTGTTCGTTATTCATATACGGTATTCGTATTCATAAGTACATATACATATGTTAAAAATATTAATCTTTCCCATTGACTTTTTAAGTTGCAAATTCAAAAATAACTCTTATTTTCCATCCCTGACATCCAACCATTCATGTGCGCTCCCACACTTGGTTCACTCTCCTGCGCCCCAAGAAAACACAAATGACAGCTCAGCTCAGTGCGGCTCAGCTTTTGCCTCAGCTTTGGGCTCTGTGGCTCAGTCGAACTACGTACGAAAAAGTGTGGGAAAATGAGAACGTGCCTTAAGCAATGCCAAAGTTGTTGTCACTATTTGATTATTGTTATTGTTATTATTATTACAAGCGTTGCTTAATTTGTTGTCGTTATTTGTTCATTTTATGTTTATTTTTTTGTTTTGTTCTCCTTTTTCTTTTTCGTATTTACTTTTGTTCTTTTTGTATTGCGGCTTTTGATCGCTATCTTTTCATTTTGTTTTTTGTATTTTTTTTCGACTTACATTTTGTATTACTAAACGGTAGATCGTAAATTGTTCATGTTTTTTTTTACAAAATTCTGATGCATAACAGCAAGCTGAACGTGTTAGGAAAGTACAAGATAAGAAAATATATGTATAAGTGGACCCCGAACTTACTTCACTTTATATGCGTTTTCGTATATCAAACATTTTTTTTTAGGAAACTTGTAAACTTCTGAGATCTAAACTTTTCAAACAATCAACCAGAAAAGCTTTCATTCAATTTTTCAGGAGTAAAACATCAGTTGCATTTTCGGTTAGATTGGCAATATCAACACATTGATTTGGCTCTTTCCAATCATCCCTAGTTGGTATGGTGACCATCCATTCTGTTTTTTGAGGAATCGTTCTGTTTTTCGAGGAACCGTTCTGTTTTTCAGACGTCTGCCCCCCATTTATTTGTCTTATGTTTAAAAACTGTTTCATGTTAAAAAAAGTTGAGATGCCATCCCCTTTTCTTATCAGAATTTAAGCAGTTATCGATAATAACTACCAGCCTTCAGGGCATCGGAGCAAAAGTCTTTTTCGTGAGCTCCGCTCCTGCTCCGGCTTCAAAATTTTTTCTTTTCCAAAAAGTTATTTTTCGAATACTTTCCCGTTTCCGAACAGAATATTTTTACGAATACTTTCCCGAATATATTTCCGAATACTTTCCCGTTTCCGAACCCGATTATTTCTCCGAATACTTTTCCGAATCCAAACCGAATATTTTTCCGAATACTTTCCCCAATATTTTTATGAATCCGAAACCGAATACTTACCCGAATATTTTTCCGAATACTTCGGAAAGTGTATTTTAAACAGGCTAAAGACCTCTTTAAAAACATACTCACACATATATGTTTTTAGTTATACAATGCTACGACCCACTGTGCGCCAAGATGTTTAAATCACAGTTTATGATGTTTGTCCTTCTAGAATCTATGTAGATTCACTAAAAATTTGTCGTTGTCATTGTTATCACATTTACTTTATCTAAATTCTTTTAGATAATCCACCAAAGACATTAAAATTACAAGTTTTTTCTACCAAAAGTATAAATATAAATAATTTCAAAACACAACACAAAGTTAGTGCTAAGTGAAAGTTAGAGAAGAAAAGACATCAATTTCAATTACAAAACAAAAATTGCGCTATCAAAAATGTTTAACAACAAAAACTACATTCTATTTCTAACGCTTTTGTTGGCCTCCGCTTGCACAGCCAATACACCAACCCAGTGCGACAATATCCAAGCGGAGAATGTGTATGCCGATCAGCCATGCCCTCTCATCTGTTCTACCGTTTATGAGCTCACTTGTGGATTTAATTGCTCGAATTTCCAACAATTCCCCAATACATGCATGATGCAAGCGAAAAATTGCCGCTTGCCCAAGGAGCAAACGGCGCAAAAGCGTGAGTATTTACCTACGAAGGGGGTAAATGGTTTGAGACTTGACTAAGTATTTTCTATTATCTATCTACTTAATTTGCTTTTTAGCTTTCATACGCACCGACGATGATTGGTGCACCACAAAGAAAGTGGATAATCTCAATGATTTCATGCGCGCACGTAATATTGATCTGAATAAGCGGGAATGTTCGAAACAATGCTCGCGTGAATTTAATTCGTTGTGCATTTCGAATGGTGAATATCGCGCTAATCTCAACAATATCTGCCTATTGGATAGTGTAAACTGTGCGCTGAAGGATACAGAGTGTAAGTACTTAATTTGGTTTTATTTAAATCTTCATTAAATAAAAGAGTTTTCTTACTTTTTTGCAGTTGATTCAAAGCGCTTCAGAGTGTTGAGTGAAACAGCATGCGAGGAAGGCCCTCAATTTCAAAAAGATCTAAATTGAAAAGTATACGAAATTACCGTTTGGTTGTTACATGTAAACTTTTCAAATCTACAACCGAATATAATTAATTTTTTTTTATACGTAAATAAATCCGTTTATAAGCGTATTGATGTCGACAAATTAGATACATAAGTTCTAAGCAAAAAATAACTCAAATTTGCTTTAAAGCTACAATGAGGAAACAGCATCGACCAAAGCTACATTGGGAAGTAGATTTGCTACCGCATAAATCTCATAAAAATCAGTTTTCTTTGTTCATTCTAATATGGAAAACTTATACTGGAGCAAAACTAGGTCTAATAGGTCTTCAACCCAGTTTTATTCGATGGATATCTTCATACCTACATGGTAGAACTCAAAAAGTTATTTTCAAAAATTGTTCTTCCGATGTCATTTTCGTTCCTTCGGGCGTTCCCCAAGGAAGCCACCTTGGGCCAATTCTGTTCCTGCTATTCATTGATGATATTTCGTCTGTAATAAAACATTCTAAGATCTTATTATATGCTGATGATGTAAAACTATTTAAATCATTTTCCTCTATAGAAGATAGATCTTTCTTACAAGCAGATCTTAACAACCTTGTTCATTGGTGTAAAGCAAACTACATGCCGCTAAACTTAAAAAAATGTAAAGTTATGTGCTTTTCTCGTAGAACAGTACAACCAGCTTCTTATAAAATATCACAGCATAATCTAGATCAGGTAACTAATTTTATCGATCTTGGCGTCACAATGGACTCCAAACTCACCTTTAACCTCCATATAAACTCCACTGTCAACAAAGCTAAAGCTGTCTTTGCATTTATAAAGCGATGGTCTAAGGAGTTCAATGATCCTTACGTCACAAAAGCTCTATTTACAAGCTTAGTTAGACCTATCTTGGAATACGCATCTATTATTTGGAATCCCCACTACCAGTGTTTTTCAGATAAAATAGAATCTGTCCAAAAGCAGTTCCTGCTTTTTGCTTTGCGGAACTTTCGTTGGGACTCAGATTACATTCTTCCACCTTACACTTCTCGTTTAAAACTCATTAATTTGCCTTCACTTTCTAGTCGTAGAGAGATGCTTGGTATAGTTTTTATGGTTAAATTAATCACTGGACTTATAAATAGCCCATGCCTTCTAAGTGAGTTATATTTTAACGTTCCATGTAGAGTATCGAGGCATTTCAAGCCACTATTTGTGAAACCTTGCAAAACAAATTTCGAATTAAATGAACCATTCCGCCGCTTATGCCATGACTTTAATAATCACTCCAGCACGTTTGACACTTCAGACTCGCTTTTTATTATAAAAAAAATAGTTCTAGCCTCACTTAATAAATGATATACAATCAGCTGATGAATTTTGTTCTGTAGCTGAATAGTTTTAGATCTCGACACCTAACAAACCCCTTCCTGTACGACTCGGCACAAAAAAAAAAAAAAACAAAAAAAAAACATATCCGTGCGTCGTCATGCGGATTGGCGCCCCTCGCGTCGGTCGGGCGGGATATGGAGGGTAAACCGTTGGGTATTATTATTATTATTAAAAGTTTGGGTCTATTTGCAGTTTATTAAGCCGACTCTTTGATTACACTGTACACAAATTTGATAATTCCAACACAGATTGAAAGACCACACCAGCCATAACCTCAAAAACTGTTTTGCCTCATTTTTTAGAATAAATGGAAATAAGGGTTAAATACATGTCGTTTTATGTTCTTAGGAAACAGATAGTAAAATTGCACAAGCATTAATTACGTAGAATACTTTAACCCTCTAACACCGTCGCGAAGAGGTCGTTTTGATCCCATTTTCGGAAATTGTGAAAAAATTGTATTTTGAAAGTCGCTAGAGGGTTAAAATTATCTAGAAAATTCTTCGCCATAAGACCAAGTATAAGTTTTTCGCTTCCTGTGGTCTTTTAGGTTAATTCTACAAAGATTTTTTCTGAAGAGGCTCCTACTGAAATTTTATGCCGAATAATTTCCTAGAACATTTTAACCATTTAGCACCCCTAAGAAAGGGTTATTTTGACCCCTTTTTATACAGTCAGAAAATATAGTATAGTCAGGCAATAGTATTGTTAAGATTACTAGAGGGCTAAAATGTTCTAGAAAATTATTCGCCATAAAATTTGAGTAGGACTCTCTTCTCAAAAAATCTTTGTAAAATGAACCTAAAAGACCACAGAAAGCGAGAAACTTATATTCCTCTGAATGTTAAATTTGTTTTATTTCCGGTTCTAATGGATCGATCGAAAAACTGCTTTTGAAAAATATTAATGTTTTTTGACGACGTTTAACAGTTTACGATGTGTTGTGAGCTTTCTAAATTCAGTAGAAATTTATCGTTGTCACTGCTATCTGCTAAAATACATTCATACTTGCTTTTTTTTTTAATTACGCGCAAGTATTCCTACATTTGTAGATAAAAATGTGGTACCTACTAGAAGTGACGATTAAAAAAGTTTTATACATACATACATGCATACATACATATATACATAAGTACGTATAAAAATACATATATATCTTATCAGTAGCAATTTCTGATAAGCAACAACCCACAAAAAATATAATAACAAAAAATTTCTCTTTTGTTTTAAAAACCAAAAAAAGTATAAATATAAATATTTCCACGCATCACAACTTTAGTGCGAAACAAAACGAGCGGCCAAACAGTCAACACGAAAAATTACGCGAAGTAACAGCAAAAGTAAAATTAATCTTTTGCTACTCTGTGATTAACAGCGCTACCAACCGGCTTAAAAAATGTTGAAGAATTACATTCTATTTCTAACGCTTCTGCTGGTCTCTGCCTGCTCAGCCAATACAGTAACGCAACCCGACAATGTTCAAGTAGAAGATTTGGCTGCGGATCAGCCATGCCGACGCATGTGTCCCGCCTTGTATGCGCCCACCTGTGGCTTTGATGGCGCGAATTACGAGCAATTTGTCAATCCTTGCATGTTGGAAGTGAAAAATTGTCATTTGCAGGCGGCGCGAAAGGGTGAGTATTTACATATAGACGGGAATAGTTTGAAACCCGACACATTACCCTCCTCTGTGCTTTTTAGCCTTTCTGCGCACCCATATTGATTGGTGCACCACACAAAAAGTGGACAATCTCCATGTCTTTCTAAGGGAACGTGGTGTAAATTTGAATAAGCCGGAATGCATCCAATTCTGCACGCATATATTTGACCCGGTGACAGTTTCGAATGGTGAATATCGTGCTCAACTCAGCAGCTCCTGTCAATTGAATAGTGTAAATTGTGCGCTGAAGGGTACAGAGTGTAAGTTTGGCAACTAATTTTTATTTTAGTAAACATTTCTTTTATCGAATTTTTTTGGTTTTTTTCAGTTGAGTCAAAGCCTTTCAGAATGTTGAAGAATCATGTGTGGAGGGATTCTCGCAGCTCTCAGTAAACATTTTGAATTATGAAAAATTACAGTTTGGGTAATAAATAAAAGCTCTCTCTCTCTTAGTCGAATAAAATTATCTCTTTTGTTTAATGGGTATTTCCAGAAAATATGTCAACCAAAGCGAAAAGAATGGTTAGAGCTTTCAATGGGATTTTTTTGATAAACAATATTTTCAAATGGTTAGAGCTTTCATTTCTATTCGTTACAAAAATTTCCATTTTGGGATTTTTTGCCATGCGCATTATTTTCAAGTAAAATTTCCTAAAATCAACTCTAGAATGCTTTGAGCTATTAGTTCTAAAAATTTCCCTTAACGGTATTTTTTTCACACACATTATTTTCAACTAAAATTGTCAAAAATCGACTTTAGAATGATCAAAGCTTTCATCGCTATTAGTTCTAAAAATTCCCTTTGTGGGATTTTTTTTTCATGCGCATTATTTTCAAGTAAAATTGTCAAAAATTAGCATAATAATAGTCATAGATCCATTTTATTTAATTTAAAAAAATTTCCTTAAATGAATTTACAAAAATACTGTTTTGGCACAAAATCATAATACCATTTCATGTTCATTAAAGGTATAAAAATGCATATCTTATCACTCGCAAGTGCTGATAAGCAACAACCTCTCCAAACAAACAAAAACACAATTTTCTGTTTATTCTCTAAATTAAGTATACATACATACAGTTAAGATAAAAATATAAATAATTTAAAGCTTTTGCTTTTAGTGCAAAAACACGTAAAGTGAAAAAAGCGAGAGCAAAAGTAATATTTTGCTATTCTAAATTAACGGCGCTAAAAGCACCGCCACGAAAAATGTTCATATGATGGTGTGAATTACGAACAATTCGTTAACATTTGCATGTTGGAAGTGAAAAATTGTTACATGCGAAAGGAGCAGAGGCGCTGAATGGTGAGTGCTTATGAATGTTTTGAAACTTGAATATTTGTGGCACATTAACCCCTTCATTCTATTACTAAATTTTCTTTAGCTTTTCTACGCACCCATATCGATTATTGCACCACTAAACCATTGGATCATATCTATGATTTCCTAAGCAAACGTGGTGTGGATTTGCATAAGCCGGAATGCCAAAGATGCTGTCCGCATAATCCCCTTTGACTTGATGACAATTTGGAATGGTGAATATCGTGCCTTCCTCTCCAGAAGTTGCCAATTGGATCGTATAAATTGTTCGTTGAAGGATACAGAGTGTAAGTTTTGCATTTCACTTTGGTTTAAGTTAAATTTTTTAACGATTTTTTTTCGTGCTTTTCAGTTGAGTTAAAGCCTTTCCGAGTGTTGAAAGTGTGGGCCGATTCTCAACGACCATTTCGAATTATGAAAAATTAGCTAATGGATATTAAATAAAAGCTCTCTATTTTTAGTCCAATAAAATTTTCTCTCTTTTGATATTTGGGGCCCAACCTAATTTACGTACATACATACATATGCCCTCAAAATACGTAAGATTAGTTAGTTTGCCGCACGCGATTTTTATGTATTCATTGTATTTATAAATATAATTTTTATTTTCAGTCAAGTAGCTCTTTCAATCAATTAATATTGCTTAGTTATTTTCTTTTTTGTTTCAAGCTCTAAATGAATTAATCAGCGTTGCTAAAGTTAGTAAAGTAATCAGTAGACAATTAGTCACAGATACGTACATATGTACGTTCAAATCAAAATAACCACTCATTATAATCCAGCATTGAGCATTGTGCCAAGTTATTGATTTGTTCTAAATATAACTAATCAAAATATTAGATAAGTGTAGGGCATTTTAAAGGTTCGATGGAAAAGAACTAATTATGCGTCATATTGTTATGTACTTTTGTGCCTACTTCAACGGAAGCAAAACAACTTACCATAAACAGATTGATAATGATATCAATCAGTGTACGAGTATATTAGTCACAAGGTAATATATCTAGACCGGAAGTATTAAACCTTCTTTTACAATTATTTGAAGATCGATTTTTTGCCAATCATCTGAATACGAATAGCGAATACTAATAGGAATACCGAATATGGATACCGATTGTGAATACCGAATAATAATAGGAATACGTAATACCGAAGACGGAATATGAATAAGGAATACGAATACGAATACGAATACCAATACCTAATATAGAATATAGAATACCAATACCGAGCACAAATACAAATACCGAATACTATTAAGAATACCGTATACCGAATACGAATACTGAATATAAACGCATAATATGAATACCGAATACTAATAGGAATACCGAAAACCGAATGCCAATAGGTATACCAAATACGAATATTGAGTACGAATATGAATACCGAATTCGAATTCGAATTCGAATACGATTACGATTACTTTTTACTTTCTCGAAACATACCTTTTAATTAATGATTAAAAATGTTAATGATTATTAATTAAAGCATGTTTTGTTTTTGTAACTCTTTAATGATTTAATACGATTACTTTCAACTTTTTAATTAATTAAATTAAAAATATAAATTTAAAAAATATTTTTACGATTAATTAATTTTAATTGCATGCAGTTGCTTCGTGTGGAAAAAATAATTAAAAATAATCATATAAAAAATATAATCGTATAATTGAAAATATTCAAGTACTTAAAAATAATCAAGCAACTAAAAATGATTATATAAATTAAAAAAAAAATTTGATTACAATATTATTTTTTATAATTTTTTAATTTAATTGATAATTACTAGTCAGTTTAATAATCAAACAATTAAAAATAATCATAGTATTAAGAAAATGCTCGATTCTTTTTGATTATTTTTTTAATTGCTATTGATCATGATTATTTTTTAAAATTTTTTAAATTTAATTGAATAGTGATTGGTAGAATAAAAAATCATTTGGAAATAATCAAATTATTAGAAATAATAAAAAAAAAACGAACAACTAAAAATAATCAAATAATTAAAAATAATCATAGAATTAAAAAAAAACTCGGTTATTTTTCAAAATTTGTTCGAATTTATAATTATATAATTTAAATGATTATTAATTGCCAGATTAAGAAAATCAATTAGAAATAATCAAACAATTAAAAATATCGAAAAATTAAAAACAATCAAGAATTAAAAGCAATCAAACATTTAAAAATAATCGTACAATAAAAAAATTATTTGTTTATATGATTACACTGCTCTACAGCCAAAAAATACTCTGAACGCAACCATCCTTTCTATATGTAAAATCGGTCGCTGATTCCGAAAATCGGGTTCATTTTTAATTCTATAGGAAGGTTTTTGAGATATCGGCAATTTACCGTTATTTGGCCAATGTGTCCACTTAATCCTGTATATCTCTTTAACACAGTGAGTTATATTCCTTAGGGTGACACCAAACGAAATAAAATTAAATTTCCTTTTCACGGCTCCTATAACATTTTTCTCTAACTCTTATAGTTTCTGAAATATTGACGATTAAATTTTAATTTTTTCGATTTTTTACGATATTTTGAAGAAAAAATTGACTTTGTCAGGCAATATCTTTAAAACCAATATTTTTACCTTCGGTTTTACTCCTTTTCATGAAGCTCCATTCTATTACCAAAAAAATAAGCTATCAACGATGAAAATCCATTGTAAAATGGAAAAGTTATAGGCGATCAAGTAAATACAGCCAGGTCGCGCAATGCCTCTGCACGCGTACATTCTATGCATAGTTATCTAGTATTCTATGCAAGAGTTAGAGAAAAATGTTATAGGAGCCGTGAAAAGGAAATTAAATTTTCTTTCGTATGGTGTCACCCCAAAGAAGATAACTCACTGTGTTAAAGAGCTATACTGGATTAAGTGTACCCATTGGCCAAATAACGGTAAATTGCCGATATCTCAAAAACCTTCCATAGAATTAAAAATGAACCCGATTTTCGGAATCAGCGACCGATTTTACATATAGATAGGATAGTCACGTCCAAAGTACAGACAAAAAATTTCATTTTGTGATCCAGTGTTATTTTTAAACGCTACTATCATGATTATTTTATGATGTTTTTAAATTTAATTGGTTATTAATGTAAGACAATTAAAATCATAAAAATTCAAAAATCCAAGAGAATTAATCATTGTGCAACCAAAAAGAATTAATCATTATTAATTTTAATCGGAATGTAACACTTATATATCGTCGGTCTCCTGCCAGAAACACGAATGTGAAATTTTTTCTAAGTGCGATGTCTGCTCTTTATCGGGTATATATTGATATAATAACAATTAATATTTGTATATATGCTTATGTACATACAAGTATATATTATGTATGTATGTTTACACAAGAATTTATACCAATATTAATTGTTATTACATCAATATACATATACCCGATAAAGAGCAGACATCATACTTACAAAAAATTTCACATTCGTGTTTCTGGCAGTAGACCGACGATATGTATGTATGTCTTGCTCTAAAAAGGACATAACAAATTTCACAACATGAAAATCGTTTTCGCAGATCGAAGAAAGCATCATTCTCTAAATAACCATTTTCAAATCACGTAATTTTGTTTTAATCCCCGATATTGTGAAAATAGTTGTTTTGTTCTCTGTCCTTGACCAACGTATGGCGTTCTACTACGGTCAAAATAGATTTAGATAAGTGATTGCAATTGTCAAGATTTCGACGCACCTACCCAACAAACACTGAGGTTAGTTATCGATTTGAGAATGACTCGAGAACTAGCCTCATTCTCAAACTTCTAACGTTAGAGGACGACTCGAAAATCTATCGAAAATCATAGCGTTCTCAAACAAAAGGGTACCTAATTCTCAAATCGAGAAAATTGTAATTCTCGAATCGAATTCTAATGTAGTTCTCTAATGAGATTCTAATCAGAATTTGCAAATACTTCCAATTTAAATGAAAAACAATGCTTTGTCTCCTTTTACATGATTTTTTCATTGTTTAGATTTTATTAACGCAATATGTGGCTAAATTGTATATTATTATATATATTGACATGTATATGTTTACCACATTTATAAGAACTGAAATTTAAACAAAATACAGTCTTATTATTTAAATTAAAGGTACTTCTTGTACTCTTTAATGGAAAACATTGTACTACGGTAATATTAACTTTACCATTTTTTAGTATCTAATTTCAATATATGTATGTACATATATTCAATATATCACAGAAATATATTGAGAATTGATAAAAGGCGTGAGATCTGGCTCCTTCTCTAATCTCTCGCTAATCGAATTCTAGTCTAGTTTTCAACCCTAGTTATCGATTTGAGAATATATAGAGAATTACACTAGTTATCTAAGGTAATCTCGACAAAATTTCTAACGTTAGAGACTGTGTTTGTTGGGTATATACATATGTACATACATACATAAGTATAACTTGCTTGTTTGAAGTTGAACTCCTGTACATAGTAAGAGCAAGGAGAGATTACTCCTAGAACTTGCATATTGTCTTCTTTTGTCACCACCTGTCTTCGTCATATACATATGTATGTGTGTAAATCTTTCACCTTACATACATACATACTAATGTAGGTACATATGTATGTACATATTTAATTTTCTTCTACATCTCAACCCATCTGGAGGCCACCAAAAGGTTAACGGCCATCAATTATTTAATAACGCATTCAACAACAAAAAAAATTTTTTTAAATTATATATTTACTCCCCACCGTAGTCCGTCCGTCAGCGTAGATACGTGTAGGCGTTAAATGCAATAACCTTTTACGTTGACTTCGTTCAATCGCCAACAAAGCAAAGTCATTAACATTGCATCACGAAAGGTTATTTAGCATGCGATTGATTGGATGTATGTGTGTATGTTGATACGTTTGTATATTTGTTTTTGTAATTGAATGCTTGCATTGTATTGTTTGCTTGTTTGTTTATTGGGCTGGCGGCAATTGCTCACTGTTGTTGTTGTTGGCTTTTATAGCCGTATCCAAGTTGTTAAATTGGGTTTTTTGCTGGTGCGGCTTTCAACAACCTCTCAACTTCATTGCGCATGCGCAGCACACTTGCGAAGGCCACCACTGCACGTACTTACGCGCATGAAGTTCCAATGCGTCAACCAATATTTGTTCTTACTTACCTACATAACTTGGTTTGGGCTTGGTGGTTGGATTGTTGTTAAATTGGTGGTTTGTATGTGGGGTGAGTGAAGAGTTTTGTTGGCAGCATAGCGACAAAAATGCATACATATAACACGTTATTTACAACAACATTTAAAATTTATTGTAATTCTTTTTATTTGTTATTTTTGTTTTTGTTATGCAAGTGCATATGCTTCGTGTTCGTGTAATGGGTTGTTGTTTGCATAGCATTATTCTATAATCAAGAATTTCAGTGTTTTCGGGAACGCTTTTTGGGTGTAGAGTTAATGAAACGACTTAATGGGTCCACAAAGTCGCCCGTCAAGTGGCTTTTGCTGGTATTCACATGCAATCTTTTGGCATTGTTATAGTATTGACAATTTTTAAATTATGTTCAAATATGCCAAAAAGCAATTGATCAATTCAGCTTTAAATAACTTCAACAATTCCTTTTCATGACTATTCATTTGCTCACTAAACAATTTCGGCGATGTGCCATCTTTAGTATCCCTTTTCGTTCTATAGCTGAAAAGGCAATGGTAGCAATCTAGGTACCTATCTACATACTCAAATTCGAAAATTTTACAGAATCCTATAAAGCATATTCTCCGGTTGTCCACTTTTAAAAATCTCTTACCCATTTAGAAAAGTTTTGTAAAACTAAACATGACTTCTAAATATTGATACTCTCGCAAACCGGACTCTACCCTGCAAAAAATGCGATCACTCCGGGATACATCCGGGACAACTCGCAAGGGAGCATGCGATTACTACCCATTTGTATCTCTTTATATGGGTTGAAGTGTTCTCTTTTGTTTGAGCATGTCCTATGAAGAGACTAATTGTACCCAGTTTGTACCCGAACGGGTAGCAAAGCGCACAATTGTACCCGTTTTGTACCCGAACAGGTAGCAAATGCGACACATCCATTTCTGCGACTAATTGTACCCGTTTGATACCCTTTCGGGTACAATTCGTCTACAATTAGTATACATATGTACCCGTTCGGGTACAATTGGGAACAATTGTAGACTAATTGAACCCGAAAGAGAGCGCTCCCGGACAAATCTTTTTAGAGACTCGTCGCACACTTTTTTACAGGGTAGTGCCATTAAATACCAATAATACACACATAAGTACAAACATATGTATGTATGTATGTATGTATGTATGTATGTATTTACTGCCATCACACTAAACATAATGAACAAAACCAAAAAAAAGTTATCACGTTCCATTCAAAAACCTCATCCTTGTCCTCAAACAATCCACTCCCATCAAATCCAATCGTTCAATCGTTAAATGCGCATGTTTTCTCAGAATGCGATGACCCAACGTGTGGCAGTGCCGCTCCGCGGGCATTTCAAAATTATACGATGCTTATCAGAACGTACAAACAAACGTGCGCGTACATGCGTTGGCATGCGGATGAACGCGCGATAACGAGACACAACACTTTAGATTCTAAAAAAAATATCAAAAGTATAAAAAAAATAGATAAAAAAAAATAATAAAAAATAATAAAAAAAAAAAAACAATAAATAAATAAAGAGACAAAGTTCCAAAGTGGTCAATGGTTATTTAAAAGCAAACACGCGCATGTACATACATAAGTTCTTGTGTACTTGCAATAACTTTTTTGTTTGTATGTACATTATTTTTATCTGTTTACAGGCGCGTTTTTATTTATTTTTTTTGTGGTTTTTTATTTTTTATTTTATGATTTTTCTTTTTTTCTTCATTTTTTGGTTGTCTTTTTTGTCGTATTATTTTTTTTTTTGAAAGTACGACCCTTTCTGCCTTTTTTAATTAATGTGCGCGCGCCCAGCGTTGCATACAAAAAAATATTATTTCTGACTCTCATGCTTAACCAACCAACTAAACCATCAAATTTTGTGCGCGTTTATGTGCCAGTGATGGGCACTGCCTAAGAAAGAGGCAAGCGTTCAAAGTGAATTGTTCCGATTACATTCACCTTTCGAAGGTTAAATATTAAGTAATACCATGTCTCCACATAACGCGTTTCGCTCTTTTTATCTGCATTTTCTCTCTCAATCTTGTTTCAACACGGAAACCAGTGCCGAAGCTCGCCAATTTCCATACAAATTTCGGAGAGCGAGTGAAGATTGAAACACTGTTTCATTCTGAATCATCTTGCCAACCTCGATGATATCGATGTCTTCTCTAATTTTGTATCGAAAATCTATCGAAATCTCACACAGACCAAAACAAAAACGCAAAAATAAGCAAACATACAAACATTTAAGAAGAACAACAAAGAGAAATGTTAAACTGAATCACGATCAGCCACGTGGAGGCGGGCTTTTAAATTGCAAAATTACATTAATTAATCGATTAATTAATTTTAATTGCGTGAATTATTTGATTGTTTTCAATTATTCTTTTCTTTTGATTGCATGATGAAAGCCCTAATTAGATTATTTTCAATTATTTCTCGATTTTCTTAATTGCATGATTAATTAATCAATCAATTAAATATTTTTATTCTTATTAAAACATCATTTTATAATACGACTACTTCCACCTTTTTAATATTTAACAGTTAATTAAATTGCACAATTACATTAACTAATTAATTTTAATAACATGATTATTTGATTATTTTAAATTATTTTCCGACTTTTTTAATTGAATATTGATTATTTTAAATTTTTCCAATTTTTTAATCACATGATTATTTACTCTTAATACCTGAAAATTTTTAATCATACGCAATAATCAGAAAAAAATAATCGTACAATTGAAAATAATCAAGGAATTAAAAAAATAAATAAAAATATTATTATATGATTATTTTTAATTGCATGATTACTTCTATTATTTTCAATTCTTTTTCTATTTTTCTAATCGCAATTATTTGATTATTTTCAGTTATTTTTTACTTTTTTTTTAATAAATGATTAATTAATTAATCCATTAAATGTTTTTATTCTTGCCTGAAAATGTTACTCATACGCCATAGGGTACAGTTGTTTCGTATGGAAAAAGTAATAATCACAAAAAGAAATAATCGTATAATTGATACTAATCAAGGAATTAAAAATAATTAAGCATTAAAAAAATTATTTGATTATATGATTACTTTTCATAATATTTTATTTTAATTGATTTCTAATTGCCAGGTTAATGTAAGACAATTAAAATAGCTAATCAATAAGATTTAAAAATCAAAAAAAGAAAAAATAATCCTTATTAATTTTAATTGGAAATTCAAAATTAGGGTTTCCCCTTACATTTTAGTGTACTGTTTATCGAGTCCCGCGGCCACCTTTCAGGAACTCCTATATAATTGTCACATACATATGGACATATATAATTCTGTTAACTGCTCTGCACTCTCCGACCAATGCTGCCCATCTCTGTGTCCATATACTAACTTCACTAACGCAGCGCGCAATTCAACTCCGTCTCCCTTTCTCCGCTTTTATCACGACCCTCAACATCATCATCATCATCGATTTTTTCGGTATGGTCTTGGCGCTTTGCACACATTCCGGCACTGCGTTAATTGGTCAATTGGTGCAACGGCAATGACAGCAACGGCCGCGACAGTAAGCCTTACCACAAGTGCAATGTGCACCGTTCAACGCTCAGCGGTCAGCGGTCGGTCAGCGCGCCACGCATCCGCCCGCCATGCGACGAGTTGGAATGTCCGCTTTTGGAGTGTTGACACACGCGGCTTGGCTTGCAGCACACAACTTGCATTTTTAATTTATTAACTCAATAAATAACAATATTTTATGTTAAGAAAAAGAGCTACACGCTGTTTGCAGCTCCTACTTGAGTTGCACTGCTCAAGTGTACGATTCATATCGCCACCGTTTGGTCTGTTTTGTTTGGTTTTTAACACGCTTTTATTAGCTTCACCTGTATGTATGTATGTATGTATGTATGTACGTATGTATGTACGTATGTATATATGTATGTATATATGTATGTATGTATGTATGTATGTATGTAACTTCATCCCATCCTAAAAGCTGCAACATTTAACTAAATTATTATATCTTTCAAACATTCACTTTTTTGTGTTCTCTCTATTATTTCTATTCTCCTCCGGATTCGCAACATGACATCAACAGCCCAACGGCATCATATAGTAGGACATTCAACATTATATTTTATGCTACATTGCGGCTTTTATGTTAGCTTTCTTCAAAATAGCCTCTATGAATTTCAATTCACTCCCGTATACAGGCCAATAAGTAACAAGCTTGCAGGGTACGGAAAAACTCACGAACGCTCAAAAATACATTCTTCTCAAATCACAAACAAATGTTCAAAGAAAAACGTATAACCACTCAAATAGCGAGCGAACTAACGCGCAACAGCCAGCGATCGCTCATAGCATTGGAGATAAACTTAATGCATAAATTCACTAAAAAAAAATGAAGCTTGTAGCTTTCTGTTTTGGGTTTGTTGTATTTGCAATGAAATCAGCCGCATGTACAATGTACATACATACATACGTATGCAGAGCAAGAACTGGTTTTGTGTAACAAGCTTTCTGTTTGTCGTTGTTGTGTTTGCAATAAAAACAATCGCATGTACATACATATGTATGCAAAGCAAGAACTGGTTTTGTTTGTAATTCATTTAAGAGTAAGTTCTGAATAAACGAAAAGGAACCCTAATTACATTTTTATACAATGTTTTGTAAACGTGATGTGAAAAAAATTTCTCCAAAAAAAAAAAAAAAAAAAAAATAAAAAAAAAAAATAAAAACTCGGGACTCGAACCTGAGCTCCTTGGTCCGTAGGCAGCATACCTCACCATTACGCTACAAACGTATTCGGAGCTTTATTGTCTAAATTCGAATTTATTCAATCAGGTTTCTTTTTTTTTTGTTCTTTTCAAATGCTTCACCTCAACTTCTCTTCACTTTCTGATTGTAAAATATAACAAAACGTTTGGGAAGCTAGTTTGGAAAACCTTGAATAAAAGGGTTTGGAAAATATTGCATAATAAGCTAGTTTACTTCACTGCATATTGGGATTTTTGGTAGAAGTTATAAATACATATGTATGTAGATCTATTTCGGAGAACACCACATCCCATCAGACTTCTTTTCTTGCGTCCGCATAAAACATCCTTTAATGAAAAATTTCACTAAAAAGTTAAAAATAAATAATAGCTTAAAAAAACTAAAAAACACGCTTTAATCTTAAAAATCGTACTAAAAATTGAGAAATAATTTAATTAGAAACAAAATGATGAACGAAAATATAAGTATTTAAGGAAAAGCGTGGGGGTGCTCAATAATATTTGAACATGAAAATATTCGATTCGTACAACTAGTACAAAAATATATCCAGTTGCGAAATTAAAGAGTACGATATATGAAATCTCAAAAAAGTCAAAATAAAATTATTAGTAAAAAAACACCGATTTTAAATATTTTTTGACATACTGAGCACCCCACGCTTTTCCTTAAATACTTATATTTTCGTTCATCATTTTGTTTCTAATTAAATTATTTCTCAATTTTTAGTACGATTTTTAAGATTAAAGCGTGTTTTTTAGTTTTTTAAGCTATTATTTTTTCTCTGTCAAATTGACAAGCTTCTTTCGTTTTGGCTTTCGCGTTGCGTGGCAATAAAATGTGCAACGCTACTTAAATGTTCCACGCTACACCTGAAGCAATGCACAGCCGCCCACCACACGTCAATAGCCCTCCTCCACGCCTTCACTTGTTGCTTAATATAGTTGGTTGGTTGGCGGGGCTTTTCTTTCTTTACATTCGGTGCCTCGCATATTTGCATGCCTTCCCGCAGCTGTGGGCTGTTGGCCGCCGGTTCTTGGAATTCTCTTGGTTTGTTGTGGTTTTTGTCAAATGAGGTTATCTAAGTTCTTGGTATTCCAGTGTTAAAGAAAATGTAAATAAATATTTTCACAAAAAAACGTACAGCAAGTAAGCGGCAAGGCTGCCTGAAGGTGAACGTTGTGCGTAATGTCCGTGTCCAAACACAGCAACTCTGCTGCGAAATTATCCAACGATTCTCTTTTGTGCCGCTGTTCTGTCTTCCATTTGTCCAAACACATCAACTCGTCGCTGGCCAACTTTGTTCATTATGTTTTGTTCTGGCATTCTTCGAACGCTCTGATTGGTCACTGGCGATAAGAATTGCTGCACAAAGCGTGTTGTCCGAGCACCGACGACTTGGTGCCCCCCTCCTTTCCTCGTCGCCTTCTCACCCACAAACGATCAAAAGCAGCGGGTTGCTCAACTTCGTGTCTCCGTGTTTGGACGTCGACAATAATAAAAAAGGGAATGATTACAAAACATTCAACAGTCCAACAACTTAAATAAATTATGGGTCAGCAAGTGGTTGAAAATATTAAATAGCTTTAAATTGCTCATAAAAAAGTTTAATGCGTCGTAACTTTTCACTTATCACAATTTTCTGCTTACAACTTATTCATAGGTTTTTTTCTACATTACTATGGTTTGGAAATTTGCTTAAGTAATACTCGTAGTACTGAAAGATGGCAGCGATAGTTCGGAGTTAACTTGAGAATTAACTGGAAGTAATCTGGAATATCTATTGAGTCAGTCCTCAACATTTTAGCGGATTATGGCATTTTGTAATGACATCTCTGGCGAACAATCTCTATTGTGAATGGAAAATTAAGAAAAAGAAGAATCCAAGGCAGATCTAGGAAGGTAGACGCTTAGAGCCTATACACACTTGCGACTCAATCGATTTGGTCGAATCGGACTGTTGTATTCACACTACTCCAACTATTTAGTCGAATTGGTGGCAGCTATTCACACTTGAGACTAAATAGTCGTGCGATTGACAATGACATAGTGTTGCCAATGTTCACATTTTACTCAGCAAATTTTACATTAGTGGTCTTCATATAAAGTGATGAAGTATTAAATTGTTAAAGTTTATCTGCATTCTTACATGAAAGCACCTTCTTGTCAGCTGTCAACTTGATTAATAAATAAAAAACAATAAAATAAACAAAAAGTGCATACATTGTTTGGCTCTGTTTCTTATTAAACTAGCAACTAGCTGTCAAGTAAATGAAAAGAGAAAAACGGAAGGAATTACGCTCATAAAGGCGAAACGAACAGAAGTACAAGAAACGGAAAAATAGTAAAAATCAGCCATTAATAATTTTCATGAAATTTCATTTTCATTATTTCTATTTTAAAATGCGATTAATGACATTTGAAGAGAACAACAATATCAAGAAACATATGAAAACGGAAGTAAATATCCTTAGTTAGATAATTCTTGTCTATAACTTCACCATTTCCAGATGGATTTTAGAAAGCGTCAGCTGGATTTTAGAAATGTCGATTTGATTTTAGAAAAGGGAAATTGGACTTTAGAAACTGTAAATTGGATTTTCGAAAATTTATATAATTATTAATTTATACTTTCATACGCAATAAAGAATTTCTATTCGAAAAATTCTGTGTAAAATTTATTATAAACGCACATTCTGAAATCCAATTCACGCTTTCAAAAATCCAATTTTGTTTTCTAAAATCCTTTTAACGCTTTCTAACATCCAATTGACATTTCTAAAATCCAATTTCCCCTTTCTAAAATCCAATTGACATTTCTAAAATCCAATTTCCCCTTTCTAAAATCCAGTTACCGCTTTCTAAAATCCATCTGGAAATGGTGTAGTTAATAAGAAACGAACCTTTTGTTTTGAAAATATTAATTGAAATATTCAATCTCTACAATTTACCAAAAGTGAAATAAAAGTAGTTCTGTCAGCATGGCAACTCTTTCCACTACGAATATCACTGTTGTTGTTGTAGTCGTTCGACTAAATTGTCTCAAGTGTGAATACGTAGAAGGGCGCCTTGCTGATCAAGCAGTTGTACAACTGTTTCAGTTGGAATGAAATTGGGCTGCAAATCCAACTGTTTCAGTTGTACAACTAATTGAATGTAGTGTGAATGCTTCCATACATTCCCATGCAAATCAACATTCGACTAAATCGATTGAGTCGCAAGTGTGTATAGGCTCTTAGGCAAATTCAGAAATTTCCAATGTATTTTCTTATTGTAATTGACAGAGTGTAATGTGAAAATGATATTTCGCCTTGATTGAAATCTGAATTCGCTTGGCACTCGCCCATTCCTATTGACCATGATGTGAATTCGTTTTGATTTTGACATTTGACTCTACCTTTGGCAATAAAAAAATAAGTATCGAATTCGCCTACCTGCGCATAGCTTTCTTCAGCTGTTTTGTTAATCCGCAATAATTGCCGTCTGTCAGTGTAAGTAAAATTTTAGTCGAATTAAGTAAGGTAATCCGTTTTATCGCTGCCGTCTGTCAAGGCTAAAGATGAATCAATTTCTGCCCCTTCAATGCCCGATAAATGTTAGCTAGTTACTTAGATGAGCTATAAACAGAGCGTCGTCTATTAGGTTCATTGTACAAAGATTTCGTCTGAGGTGACCATTGGGGAAATTTTTTGTGGAATAATTTTCTAGAAAATTTTAACTCTCTCGCGACGTACAAAATACTATTTTTTCGGACTTTCTAAAAACGGGGTCAAAATTATTTCTTCATGCGGGTGTTAGAGGGTTAAATATGATATTGGCGGAGCTATGGTTGATAGAACGCCTTAAGGTTGGTTTTTCGTGATTTTCACGAAATAAGCGAATTGTGTTGTTTTTTTCTAACATTTGTTTGTAAAGTATCTTAGCAGGAAATCCACTTTGTGTGATTCTATTTTAAATAAGAACATATCCGCCACAACTCCAAATTTTTCGAAATCGGGCTTCTTTCATAAATCGTTACACAGAATATATCTCTAGCGACTGCCAAAGAATCTTTTCCATCACAGTCTTTTATAACTGAAATTTAACTATTATACGTGGCCTTTCCCCATATCATTGCCTATAAAAAAGCAAAATTTTTTTGGCTTCCTGAAAATTTTTGAATTTTGAGTTGTGTCACTTTATGATTTAGGTTGCGATATGTACAATTTTCGTCAATGACACTTTTATAGTTACTTGGACCACTTCATAACACATAATATTTCTAGGGGCTTTAGTGTAAAGCTTTGCATATCAAAGAAGGTGTTTAAGTGCTCTAGACTTATTATACTTAGTACATAGTAAATAGTCTTCATAATCCCATTGATGAAAAAAAAAATTAAAAAAAATCAAAAAAAAAAAAAAACAAACAATGCACTTGACAGTAGAATACACTTGAAGACTAGTTAATCTCACTTGGATAAGTTTGGTAGATAAATATGTACATACATATATGATAAGGCTATTCCACAAGCAGTTAGCAACTAACTTTATATATAACAGCTGCTTGAATTGTAAGCATATTGATATAAAAATAGGACAAACGATTAAAAAGAACTTGAGGACTAGTAAGTAGTACTCAATTAGAGACAGTCTAGGGGATTTAGCAATGACTGATAAAATGATACTGGAGAGATGGCAAACACGCCGAAGAGGCAGAAATATCGCGAAATATTGGATCGTTTTTTTAGCGTCCGGAACGAAGTTGAAGTGGCTAAAACAGAGGCATTAAACAAAATTTCTGTCGCTAACGTACTTTAATCATTAGATGTGGCCTAAATCCTTCCCTTTATCATAAAACAATACAATATTTCGCGATATTTCTGTCTCAAAAGTTCAAAAAAATCGTGCGAACATACCGTCCGCAACGCCCAGAAAATGCCCATATGTGACAGCGCATAGAGAAAGGGACCTAAGGGTAAACAAATTTAATTTTTTTTTTGTTCGATGTGGACAACATTCTGAGCATCGAATGAGACCGATCCCATGCCCCAAAAAAAAAATTTGTTTTTTACCCTTAGGTCCCTTTCTCTATGCGCTGTCGCATATGTACATACATACATATATCATATATCTAAAGGTTGGACGTATCAAGGCTAATACTAATTTTGACTTTTATTTCTGACTTAAGTCAAAAATTAAAGTTTTTGGTTGAAAACAACCATTCCATATTGCCGTATTAGTCTATTGCAGACGAAGTTAACGAAGGCCACCTAGTTTACCAGTAATGCCAAACTCATAGTCTCACCAATTTAGTACAGGTTCACCATTAATTCACAACCAACTCATCTACTTAGTCGAACTGCGACTGCACCAATATACAGAACATCCAACAGCCGCACTATTTCACCGCATTCAACGATTGTGCATGCTCATCGGCTCCACCATTTTAGAATACATCCACCGATTGCGATAATTCACCGGATTCATCATTTCGGTTGCGTTCACCGGTTCCACCAATTATGAGCACTTCACCCAATTGCCATTCGTCATTTTTTTGCAGTCACCGGTTCCACCAATTGAAATATTTCATCGATTTCATCGATTTTGTTGCATTCACCATTTCCACCAGTGATGAAGACTTCCACCAATTGTGATAATTCACCGGTTTCGTCGACTTTGTTGCATTCACAGGTTCCACCAATTGCGATAGTTCACCGGTTTTACTGATTTTGTTATTGTTGTTTTTTGTTGTAGTGAATCAATATTAGCGTCCTTATTCGGTATTCGTTTTAATATTCGATATTCGCCATTCAAATTCGGTATTCGCTATTAGATAAAATTTGATATTCGTATTCGTGTTGCTATTGGTATCTTTATATATATTACGCTAAGCGATTTTTTGTAAACACCATAACTTGTACACCGTTATACCGATTTTAGAAAGTGTGGTGTCAAATGAAAGGGCTTGACGTGTAGATGTGCAGGAAGGTTTAATTTTTTTGAAAAGGGTTGCCACATGTTTGAAAATTTAATTTTACTGTATAGTTTGATTTTAAAATTTTTGGTACCATATGAAAAGGCTTGACCTGATATTGAGTAATTTAATAAAAATTTTACAAAAAGGGTTGCCACCTGTTCGAAAATTCAGTTTTACGCTATAGTTTGTTTGATTTTTAAATTTGAGGTGTCATATGAAAGGGCTTGGCATGGAAATGAGTAATTTATAAAATTTTTTACAAAAATGGTGCCACCTGTTCAAAAATCCATTTTTACGCTACAGTTTATCTCATTTTTAAATTTGAAGTGTCATGCAAGGCCTAGCACTAAAGATGGGTAATAAAAGGAAAGGGAAGAGGGAAATGAAAGGGACGGATATATCGAAGGACAGGAAGCGAAAGAGGATATATGAAAAATAAAATGGATAAAGGGAAAAGAAAGCGCAAATAAAGGGGAAAGGGGAAGAGAAAGAGAACTAGAAAGAAAAGGAGGAGCGCGCCAAATGGCCTTTTGGAGGTCGCTTTAAGGTTACCATAGTCTAGAAAAATATTCGGCACAAAACTTCACTATGGGGCTCCTTGGTCAAAATCTTTGTATAAAAAATAGAGCTCCAGATTTTTTTTGAACATTTTCGAACAAATGTTGTTCAAATGCTCGAACAGTCGTTCGTTTGTTTATTACCCGTATGTTTGTACGATCATTTGAACAATTCGGGCATTTTGAAGTTTGTTTTTTTTTCTTTTGTTTATAATTTTTTTTCTTCTTCATATGTAGTTGTTTTTATTTTTGTTTTTTCGATACACATTTTTTTGTTTGTAAGCTCGAATGTTTGTACGGGCATTTGAACAACAAACGGGCTTCAAACAAAAACGATCAATTCGATTTGTTCGATACCCGGGTATCTAGAGCTCTAATAAAAAATCTAGGTCCACAGAAAATAAAAATAACCAGTAGCTATGAAGGTATGTCAAAAAATTTTCAAATGTGGCAATAAGTGGTCTTCCACCCTTAAATTGTCGCACAGTGTAATTGAAAGCCACAGCATCGTGTGGCCGGGTTTACTAGTATCTATATAAATGTTAAAAATATTTACTCCTGCCTATTGACTTTTTGAATTGAAATTTCAAAAATAACTCTTATTTTCCATCCCTGGACGGTGTTTAAATTTTTTCCAAGTGTTTGTGCGGTGTGTTGTACCGACTATCTGCGCTGGGTCAACAACTAAAGGCTTTATTAGATTCATTCGCTCGTTGGTAAAACAGTGAAACGAGTGAAAGAAAATAAGTGAAGGCAAATAGAGGACGCAAGAAAATTGTGGAGACGAGATTGCACATGATGAATGGAAAAAGAGAGAAGAAGGATTAGGAAAAGGGCCAATCATATAAATAAATCAAAACACTAAAGTTTTTTTTTTCATTTTATATTATAAAAAATTTCTGTTTTTACAAGAAGTTGTTTATTTCTAAGTAGGTAAAAATTATAAAAATAATATTCATAATTTAAATAAAGCCTTTCATTATCACAAACAAAGTCGCTTAGTAACTAAATGGAAAACTTAAAGCATTTAAAATTGCGGCACATTTGTTAAAAATATAAAAAAATTAGACAAAAAAAGACAAAAAAAAAAAGACAAAAAAAATATTAAAAAAAAAATTATAAATCCCACAACTAAAATGGCGATGAGATGTGCTTAAGTACTTGGTTTGTTTACAATAATTTTGCACACCTTTTTTAAAATGGAAGCACGTGTCTTACAACTACAACTACAACTAAATTAACATAACTAATCATAATAACGAGTACTTTTTCAGCCGCTACAAACGAGTATCACAAACAATTACTAAAGCTCCACGATGCCAACGTGCACAAATCCAGCTCATGCGCACTCAAAATGCCAGGCAAATTGTTGTTTTGCGCGTTTGTTGTTGTTGTTGTTATTAAGCTTGAGCCCAACGATCTTGTCCATACATGTACTCGTTGTAGTTGTCATTGCACGGCGGCCATTGCATGCGTGGATATTGCGCATTGCTGTAGCAATAGCTCGGCTGCAGCAGATCCTCATCGGCGGCAATGGGTGTGCTGAAACTGCTCAACACCGGTTGCAAGTTTGTGGTCCAAAAGAAAGTGCCCGCCTCGGTGCGTGCAAAGCGAACGGGCACATAAATGTCTTCTTCTTCTTCTGCTGCTACTGCTGCTGCTGCATCTCCTCCCTGTTCGTATGCCACCAAATAGGCCAATTTCTCGTTGGCGGAATTGTCTTCGATTTCTTCATAGAAATGTTGCTCCTCCATTTGGGCGTTGCGTAAATTTTCAAATGATTCGAGTGATTCCAATGAGTTCCATAGACGTAGGTGTGGTTGCTGTTGCTGGTGTTGTGACTGTTGGTACAATTGTTGTTGTAGTTGGTAGTGTTGTAATTGCATTTGCTGTTGTTTATGCGCTTTATTGCGGAAGAGCGTTTGCAAGACACGCTTGATGCTGTAGCTCGGCTTAAGCTTTGCGGCGCCGCCTTTCATTTGCGCGTTGGCGATTTTGGCGTTGCGCGCGGCCAGTTGTTGTTCTTGTTGTTGTACCATTTTCCTTGACGAGAAATTCTAATCCGGTTGTTTATGCGTATAAGAAAACTGAATTTGTATTTCAATTTCTATTTCCTTTGAGTGCGTGTTGTGACACGTTAAACGTACAAATTTCGAATGACTTCCACTCTGAACTGCAGCCAACTTTTATAGCTCCGCGTCGCGCACTGCCAACAACAACAACAAACTATACACGAGTACATTTCCTGCAGGAAAGGGAGTAGTAGATACAATCGAAAAACACTGAAATACCAAAACAGCAGAGCGCAGAGAAATACGAGAACACGTGCGTCGAATTGTGCGCCGTGTCGTGCTGCGCCGGCTCAGCTCCGGCTGAGCTCAAACATTGAACTCCATTCATTAAGTAGAGGCGGCGGCAGCGACGTTGTTCATGCGTGTCTGTACATGTTAGCATGGCGTGGCAGCGCACAAGCGATCAATTTACGCAGCAACAACAACAACCAACAGCAACAACTCATATCTACCCTCCATAAAATGTGGTAAGTTGTTGTTGCTATTGACTCAGCGCTCTGCGCTTCATACCTTGACCAGTTCGAACAGAAAAAAGGCAAAAGAGTCACGAGCACGTGAAAAGGAAATATCGTTGGTTTCGTGAGCAAATGTGCTAAGTCCAATTTTTTTCAAAATTGAGATTTTAATGCAGTAAGATAGTACAACTAAAAATACATCGTCTGCCAAAAAGAAGTTACCATAATGTCTGTTTTTCATGGTGTAATGCAGTGTTAAGCAAATGTGCTAAGTCCATAAAAAAATTTTTTTTTCAAAAATCTACGTGCTAAGTCCAGTTGAAAATAAGAAATTATAAATTTTTTTTAAATTTGTTTTGTAGAATGATGTAGAATTATTACTACATTGCTTTAATAAGCACGGATTGGGACTGCAAACGTTAATAATTTGCGGGAGTGGCTAGCTTTCCCACCAATTTGATATAATAATAATATAATACAATGGCGCTATTATAATTCTGACGAGTTTTATGGCCGAGCTTCCCTCCTAATTCGAGGTGTGCTCCTTTTTGTTTTTCCTACTAATTGGGTGGACCTACAGTTTTATGCCGGCTCCGAACGGCGAATGCATTTTTTGTGAGAAGCTTTTTCATGGCAGAAATACTCTCGGAGGGTATGCCGCCCACTGCCGAGAGGTGGCCGCTGCTCTTAAAAAACCCAATAATTGGATTTTTACTAATTAGAAAATTTTTTTTATTGGTGTTTGCTCGGACTGGGGTTTGAACCCGAGACCTCTGGTATAGCAGGCGAGCACTCTACCCACTGCACCACAGCGGCCACTAATTTGATTTGCAAACTAGTTTGCGGTACTTTTTAAATTTTTATTATACATTTTTACATTTAATTATATTTTCTATAGAGAGGGTACAACATAATATGGGCGTGGCCCCACCCATTATCAACAGTGTTATCTCTCATCAGACCCAGCCTAAAATATTATTGTTGTGTTACACGTCACAAGTTTCCAAAGGGAGTTTTACAATTTTTTTTTTTAAGTAGGCGTGGTTACAAACCGATTTTGCTAAAATTTTACTACAAGTAATAAAATTACATATGTACCTACACCAAGTTCCGCCGTAATATCTGAATTATTTGTCGATTTATGGGCTCCGAAATCTCTTAGATTCACGATGCCACGCCCATTTTCAAAAATATGTATGGTTTCTGTTTTTGTCCATAGTTGGACTCATGCCGCAAACTTTGAATGAATTATCTTCATATTTGGCAAAGACGTCGCTTAAAATGTTTTTCGTCCAATCGTGTGCCTTAGCAAGTAAATCACGCTTTCCAAATTTCAGCTATATTTCTACTACCGTTTCTGAGTTATTGATGACTTATAAAACTTTTAGAATTTATCCTTTCATAAGTGGGTGTGGCACCGCCCATTTTCGTGAATTTCAATTTATTTCTTTATAACGGCGTAAGCTCATTGCATGGATGGAATTTCATCCATTATCACTTTTTGCGTGTTTTTCGATATATACTATATGGGAAAAGTGGGCGTGGTTATCATCCAATTTCGCCTATTTTGAATACCAACCTTCCCTGTCTAGTTAGGAGCCTCTGTACCAAATTTCATCAAAATATTTCAATTTTACTACGTACAGTTGAGTATAATAATTTGTGAGAAAATGTGCTAAGTCCACCGAAAAAAAAAACAAAATCATAGAAAGCAAATGTGCTAAGTCCTAAAGAAGCTCATAACTTTGTACAAGCTTTATATTAAAATGTGCCGATAACTGGTATTTTCGCACGACCATCTGAGGAAGAAAACTGCATTTTCAGATTTTTAAAATAGTAACAACAAAAAAAGTTAGCAGGTTTTTTATCCCTCCTGAAAAGTTACCAGAAATGGACTTAGCACATTTGCTCACGAAGCCAACGATATACCAAAGTAAAAGAGGGTCACCACTGCTTTGCTGCACTCGGATTCCGATAAGAATTGTCGAGGTGGTTGCCAACACAAAAAACAAGTGGCAGGTAGGTATAGGTATTCGGTAGAGAAGATACAGTGGAACAAGATAAGCTAACATATGTATATAACAGTATATTGGCTTGAGCTTGGAATACCACCCGAGGTAAGGTATGCCTTTCGTAAGAGGCGACTAAAATCCACCAGCCTAAAAGATTGAAAATGTCCAAAGAACAAAGTTCGCCCGACAGTCGACTAGTGTTAGAAGGTACTAGTACCCAAGCGTACCGAGCTGACGTCGAGTTGAAGGAAAGTTTAGGTTAGAATGCAGTTGCTGCTAGTTTCCACTTAGGCCCCGAAGGTCCCATTGTGCTACCACGTTGATCGGAAGACCTCCTACTCGAACTATCATTTCGTTTCCACAAATCTTAGAATTTTCCTAAATTTCACTGCAGCTAAATCCCCTGGCTCCTTAAATTGGTAGGCTCATAAATTCATCAGTCGCCTTCTTACTTGTGCCCGACAATCACACAGCAGGTGTTTTACTGTTTCAGGCTCCTCTTCGTCCTCTCAAGCCCTACAGTAAAGCGTAATATGAAGCATTCATCCTGTCTGCATGCTTCCCAAGGATTATATGGCCTGTTTTTAGCCCTGTAATTGGTGAAAGCCTTCCGGAACTTCCGCATGCGATTATACTCCTTGTACCTCTGGCATTCCAGCGAGGCCACAATAGCCTGGTACGAGTATGTTTGCAAGTACTCAGACCTTGACGCCTGACATTTGCTTCTTCGAAGTACAACTCATTCAAAGCTTGCTGGTAGTGAATGGCATGACATTGAAAGTGGAAGGTAAACGAGGCACTGAAAATTTTCGGACAGCGTAGGAGAACCTTCAACAAGACCTGGGGTCTGAGACCAGCAATAGTGATGTGGATTTACGCAGCTATGGTCAGACCTATTACCACGTACTCCACTTTAGTGGCCTAGTACTATGGTTAAGTCCGCGCTTAACACGCTGAACCTGCTGCAGAGGAGTGTTTTTATCAAGATTACAAGTGCAATGAGTAAAACATCAGGCGCCGCCCTTAATTCTCCATCGAACCTGCTCCCTCTGGATTTTTGGAACCAAATATGAGGCTATGAAAACGATGTGCTGACTACACTCCTTCGAGCGCTCGGGGCACGGAGAGTAGTTTAGCAGGCTGTCAGAGCAATACTCTTTGTTTCTGGCCCGAAATGACAAAAACCTAATAGGGAGGTAGCAAACTTCCTGCTTAAGCAGAGCAGCAGAGAGCTTCGAGCCCTTGTTTGTGTTGATTACAGAACACAATCCATGGGGACAGCAGGTGGCAACCATAGGCATCATCGAGAGCTCATTGTGACTATTCTGTCTCTGGAGGAGGAGGACGACGACGACAGCACAGATCATTTTCTCTGCGCATTATCGGGTCAGATTTACTGAGAATGGCGGAAGTAAATCATTCTTTATCACTTCACAAACTTCTCAGATTTAAAAGATAATCTGGGAAATTTGCATAGCAACTCTGATTCTACTATCTCAACTTTTCCCCTACATCTTGTTACTTTCTAAAGGTCTTAAGTACAATGGTTAAAGTTTTCTTGGCCTACCACAAATCCATTCCGGTACATTCCACCCGAGCGTAGCAGTCTTTCGTTGTGATTTCCTCTACATAACCTGGCACCAAAATGGCACACTGTGCTTGTTCAGCAATCGAGTCACAGAATGCCGTCAGTAGTGAGCTCTTTGGCTCCCAAACGAAGTGTTTAGTGCCGGTATTAATGTTTTTGGTGGTGGTTTTTGTTGGTGTTTTTTGTTGGTTTGGTGTCGATGACGGTGTATTGGTATTTTTTATAGCAATTGTTGTTATTGTGGTGTTGGTGTTTCTTTAGTTTTTTTTTTTACAAATAAGGATCAGGGGTGAGCACACAGGAATGATCCCTGCAAAAAAATGTGCGATTAATACCGAACGATATTTGTCCCGGATTGATCTCTTTCGAGAACAATCGGTCCACAATTAGTCCCCGATTGTTCCCGTATGGGTATAAATGTAGACTAATTGTAGACCAATTGTTCCCGAACGGGTATAAATGTAGAATAATTGTAGACCAATTGTTCTCTAACGGGTATAAATGTAGATCAATCGCTTTCATCCCGAACGGGTATAAATGTATATTAATCGCTTTCATTCCGAACGGGTACAAATCTAGATTCCTTAAATGTAGAAATTTTACAAAAATATGCAATGTATTTAAAAAACTGTAGAGCAACCGGTATAACGAATTGAACACCCTTTCTTTTAATAACAATGATGAATAGTAATTTTAACAAAATGCTGCCTAAAATATTCTATGAAAAAATCCTTTACATTACGCTCATATAATGAATACTCAAAACTTACATTTTTTTAAATTTATTTATTGAGATTTTTTTCAAAAGTAAAACATTATATAATCTTTATTTATATATGCATTAACATTTATAATTTTTTAAAGATTATTGTTAAAAATTGCCTTGGCGAACAACTTGGAAAAATCTACATTTGTACCCGTTCATGCTGGAAGCGATTGATCTACATTTGTACCCGTTCGGGTATACAAGTTGAACAATTAGTCTCTTCGTAGGACATGCTCGAACAAATGCGATCAATTCACTCCATATAAAGGGATGTAAAATTGTATTAGTCGCATGCTCCCTTGCGATTGATCCCGGACACGTACCGGATAAATCGCATTTTTTGCAGGGATACTCAAGACAACACTTAAATTTCGCTCAAAGCAATGCATCAACACTCTCTCTATCCCCAACAACAAATGTATGTATGTATGTGTGTAAATGTGCAATTGATATATTGAAAGGAAGTAACCCCTTTTTACGTGATGGTGGCTGTATCGAGAGTGTGGGAAAATGTTTCAAAATTTTTAACGAAAAGTTAAAAAAATAATAAGAAAAATACTAAAAATAACAACAAACCATAAACAAGAGCAAATTTGATAGTTGGCTTGTAAGCAAAGGGAAGTAAGACAGCGTGGACATGAAGCAAAGTCAGTGAGGGATATCTTTACTGGTACATTTTACTCCTCGATGGAGGTGGAAGTAGTGAAATTTAAGGGCACTTAAGTATGCCCTTTTTTCTGTGATTCTTGTTTAGTGGTACAAGGATTTTTTTTCTACAGCTTGAGTATGTGTGCACTAAATGCAAGTGTGTGTGTGTGTTCATGCGTGTCAGTGTTGGTTGTTCGTGTTTGGCTGTTGCTGTGTTGCTGTGTTTTTGGTGCACAGGAGTCGAAAGTGCATAAGAAAAAAATGGCAGGTGTTCAATGCGAAATTTTCCCATGGTATTACTGCGTATCTACATACACTTAAGCGATAAGGAATAATAATTTAAGTAGGTTGATGGACAGTATAAGCATGTGCATACACGTTTGTATGTACATACATATGTTTGTTGCTTGCATGATGTATACAGTAACATGCTAAGTGCTGCTTCTTATGCTGCTTGGTTGTTTGCTTTTTTGGTTATTTGATTACTTTAAGGTTGATTTTTGTTTTTGTTTTTTTTTTTTTTTATTATTTTAAGTTGCCTTTTGTTTTTTTTTTTGTTTTTAATGTATAATTTTGGCGAATGTTTTTATTATGTCAAAAAAAAAAAAAAAAAAAAAAACAAAAAAAAGAGCCTGTTGTTGCTGTGTGCATTGGTTTTTTGCTGTGTCGGCGTGCAGGATTATTTACGAGTGTATGTTTCCCCCAAAATTTTTATTTCCGTGGGAAAACGCATTCACTTGGCATTCCCACGCCGTTAAGGAAGGTGTTTTTTTTTGTGTTGTTATCCTGTCAGGTTGTTGTTCCTTAGCTGCTGCTTCTACACATTTCGTCTTCTTCCTCTTCTTCTTCTTCTTATGTTTATATTTGCTTGTTGGCTGCTTTTTGAGGTACCTACTTTGATTCTTATTGCTTTTTTATTATTATTTATTTTTACTGTTGCTGCAGTTGGAGTTGGGGTTGGAGTTGATGTTGATGTTTTGCTTTGGTTGTTGTTGTTTGGATTTTGATTTTTTCTTCTTCTTTATTTTTTTTTTTATTTTTTTTTTTAGTTTGCTTTCATTAATTGTTTGCTTGTTTTTTCTCTTCATTCGTAATAAGGATGCGTGACGCTAACGAATTGATAGAAGTGTAAGCAAATTATTTTAATAAGGGTATACCTATCTTTTAAGGGTTAAACAGAGGTAGGTACATAGTTAATTGCGGTACGGTAAGGTAAGGTTAGAGCTGTCTTCGCTTGTGATGAGCATCTGAATCAATTTGGATTTAAACTTTAGTTGTGGAAATTATCCAATAGTCGCACGGCCAAAAAAAAAATAACTTTTACTATGCGGTAGGGGAGGGAAAGGGGTTCTGAATCCGTAAACTTTAGCGTTTTTCAATATTAGGAATTGGCGTCCTTGTAAAAGTTTTTGGCTGAGAAGACCCCTAGTAAAATTTTATGCCGAATAAATGTATATAATATTTTAACCCTCTAACGACCTTCAAAATGTGGACTTTCTAAAAAACGACCTCTTCGTTTTAGAGGGTTAAAGTATTCTACAAAATTAATGCTCGTGAAATTTTACTATATCGTCGCTCCGGAAGAAGAAAAACGCATGTCAGTAATTTGTCAACGAAAAAAGACGCATTAGCATTATTAACTGCGAAGAAAGACGCATTAGCATTAATATTGACAAAGAAAAATAAAAAATCGAATACGTCTTTCTTTCCTAAAAAATATTTAAAAGCGTCTTTCTTTATAGTAAAAAAAAATAAAGCGTCTTTCTTCGTTATCAAAAAAAAAATAAAGAGTCTTTCTTTCGAAAAATATTTTTAATGCGTCTTTCTTTGAAAGAAGAAAAGTTTGCGTCTTCCTTCCTCAACAAAACAGTTTGCGTCTTTTTTCTTCTAAAGCGACGATATGTTTCCTAACAACATATTTCTATAGGATATGTATTTTAAGTTAACACATTTTCCCATTTATTTAAAAATCATTCAGACGAAATAAAAAAATAATTTGACCAAATGTTGCGTCATGGTTTTGATGATTTAGTTTATCGGCGGTGAATGGTCTTTACTTCTGTTAAGGAACTATTCCGCCACCAGACAACAAATTTTAAATTGTTCCACAAATCGTGCAGGGTATATGTTTGCCGAACAAGAATCATAAACGATCTTCGCGTGGTTCAACATTGCATGCATCGCTTCCTCCCTCTGCTCGCTGGCACAATCGGCATGCCACAACCACAAAATGCCTGAAAGAGTCCTTACAATTATTTCGCTTAATTTGTTTGTGATGAGGGTTTATTATTGAATTTGTTGGGGTAAGTGTTGCTTCTCTCTTTGTTTTGTTTATTTGTGCTGCTTGTTGCTTTTGTGCAACAAAAAATTTTCCCAGGCTTTGCAGGATCGTAGTACACTGAGAGAAAAAAAATATATGGAGGGGTCAAAGAAATTGTTTACCTATTTTGAACACTACTTTCTTTGTTTTGAGTAAATTTTCCTTAAAACATGTTAAAAGGTTTATAAAATATTGTTGTTACATGCGTTACCATAGTTTCATATACTTGTTTTGAAAAAATTCATACATTAAAATAATGAAAAATTCTTTAAGCGCCATTCCATTCCTAACTTTCCTTGTTTTGAAGACTTGATTTTGAGAAATTAAATTCCCATACAAATCCCCATGGCAACGAATTTGTTTGAAAGTTTTTTATGGTTTTTCCACATTTTTGAGAAAATTTACACAAAACAAAGAAAATTTTGTATTGGGACGCGTGTTCAAAATAAGGAAAATTATGTCTGATCGAGAGAAATTTTTTTTTTGAGTGTAAGAGCTGAAGTGCGCTGAGGTGTCTCCTGCACAGGTTGCATGATTTGGTTTGCTGCTTTGTTATTTTATTAAAACGCATTATATTGTTATTGTTTTTATGAGTGTGCGTATCTTGTTTTTAGTGTTTCTTTTTGTACATACATATATATTTTTTTTGTTTTTATTTTCCTCTTTTGTTTTATTTTATCTTATTTTTCTGTCGTTCGTCGCTCGCCTGCCAGACCTAGGGTTTGGTTCACTTAAGATGCGGCTTTCTTCTTTTTCACTTCAACGCTCAATTGGTTTGCTTTAACTGCTACTGTTTTTATGAGACTTGGAGCTGAAAGGCGAAGAATTAAAAAGAAAGAAAAACACGATTAAAAAATGTTTTTAGTAGGTACTCGTATTCATTTACTTTTGCTTTGCTCTGCTTTTTGCTTGATCAGCTTTTTTTTATGGTTTTTTATGTTTTCTCTTGTTGTCGTCATATCTTTTTTATCAATGAACACATTTTTTTGTGGGTTAATTAATATCTTTAAGTGTTATTGAGGTGTAATGTCTTTCATTAATGAGTATTAATTATTTTTTCTTAGATATGTATGTATGTACATATATTTGTTTTTTGTGCTTCGTATTGAAGACTACTTAAAGATCTTGAGGAAGAGTTGCCACGCTGCCTAATAGACAATGACCATATTTATACTAGCACAGCAGAGAGTATTACTAGACCAATTCTGGGTCCGTTTTGTGCCAGAAAATCAACACTTCTGCCCTCTGTTCCCCTGGACATGGAGGCCTAATAGGAAATAGGGGATAGCCGAGATGGCCTAGCTATAAGCAGTAGCTGAAAAATCAATTATACCTGAAAGATTTCGAAATATAGGTTAGTTTAGGTTGAATGAGTCCATAGTGTTATCAGAAGAGTTTTTGAACATGACCACCTCTACATTAAAAGCCTGGACTCAGACTGAACAATTATCTCGTCCCTTTAGCAATTACCAAGAGTTTATTTTCCCCTATTTTGGTTACCGATTCGAGATCACTAAATACGACTTTCCCTAATAGCCGAAGCCTTAACCTGGAAAAAGCAGCACAGGAGCAGAGCACAGCTGTCTAACGTGTCTTCATGCAATCCGCATCCTCTCCATTCACTTTCATCAACTAGTACCATTTTGAACGCATGTAATGCCAGTGATAGTGTAGCTTCGGATCGTACGATTTACACATAATTTTGTGACATTCTACAGCACTGCGACTGCTTCCACACCTTATCGGCGTGGTCCATCGTATATGTACATATTTATAGTATCTATGCTTAATTTCACTGCGGTGGCATAGTAACTTCCATGAAGTGTTTTGCTCCTAGACCTGCACCCTTCTTTGCCAGCCCATCAGATCTCTCACTACCGTCTATCCCCCTGAAGGCCTCGACACATGCACCCCTATTACGGTTGTCGTCGTCGACACTCACTCGACGCTGTCGGCGACGACCTATCAAAATCGGTATTACGTATGGTAAAGTCGATAACTTGTGACAACTATCGAAACATATTTGGTATCAGCTAAGTCGACGTCGACGGTCACTCGTTGCCATTTTCGTCGACGCGGTGTTTAATGGTGACAAGAAGAAAATTTAGTATGTATGCATTTTTGTTTTTAAAATTTCATTACGGGAGTGTTAAAATTAGTAGAACTAACATCCGCAGAATATTTCCTGCTAGTTTTATTGAAAAATTCCCACTAGTTTAAAAATAAATTCGGTGAGCGCACATACCGAAGCCGACCCAAAGGTTTTCAATGGGGTACGATACCAACTAATTTTTTACAACATTGAGAACCAATCACCATTAAATTGAATGCCTTGGCACCTCCTTTAAGAAAGATTGCGGAGAAAACTAATTTATTAAATATTTATGTACATACATACATACATATGTATATATGTATTTCAACTAAAATATTTTTTCTTTTATTTATTAATTACTCGAGCACTTCATTGCTATGTTCATCGCTAAAACTTGATGAATCATATGCAAAATACATTTATTATAAAGAAATAAATTATCTAAATAGCACAGATTAAAAATACGGAAAAAAATGCGCACAGATTCTAAATAAAATCAAACAGCTAGTGCAGAAATTATATGCCACTATCACCAACACCGGCGGCGGTACCGAAATGACGTTTTCGGCAAATCGGCATTATGACAACCGACGGCGCGCCGAATCTTTCGAAATTCGGTAAATCGGCATTATAAACACCGAATGAACGAACATTTTGACAGTTTTTCGTGCCGCAATTTACCGCAAGTATTTGTGTTTTCGAAGCGTTAAGTATTTTCTTAATGCTTTTGGCAAAAAAAAGAAATAAGTATTCAACGATCGCACGACAAGTGTTTTATTTTCAAAAGCCAAAGTACAAGTGAAGCAAGTTGTTTTTCATCATCCAGTTATAGGCAAAATTATGATTTAGAGAATTGCAGTGACAGTTAGTTTAGATAAATTAAATAACAATTGCATAGTGCAGAAGGCAAATTAAAAGAGAATACAAAAAAAAAATGTGAACAACAGCAAGTATTATGTACAAAGTCGTATGATTCTACTGTTATATGGTTTTGATGTCCCTGTAGGAACATACATAGATATATGCGTATAAAATTTCAAAGATTTATTTGGATTGCTGCTCCGAACATACTCCCCCCGTTGGAAGGCGTAGTCTTTCAACCAAGTCAGTTTCAATAGGCAATACAGCAATCCTTGTAATAGCTCTTTTTACTGGGCCACTTGCTGTACGAATTATTGCCGCTCTAACATGTCCATCATCTCCAGTGAATGTTTGTTCAACTCGGCCCAAATTCCATTTTAAAGGCGGTAGGTTGTCGTCCTTTAATATTACCATAGCGCCTTCATGCAAATCTGGAGTTTTTGACCGCCACTTGGACCTTTCTTGTAAAAGCGATAAGTAAGAGGTGCTCCATTTTTGCCAAAATATTTGCTGCATTTGACAAATTCGCTGCCATCGGCTCAATCGGTTTACGTTGAGGTGCGTGATATTGGGTTCGTCAACGGTTGTGAATGGACCACCAATTAGAAAGTGCGCCGGCGTAAGCACTTCCAGATCGTCTGGGCTTTCTGTAATTGGAAAAAGAGGGCGAGAATTTAAAATAGCTGATATCTCACAAACAAAGGTGCGAAGCTCATCGAAGGATAAAATAGAGCTTCCAACGGTACGATAAAAATGAAGCTTTGCGGATTTAACCGCAGCCTCCCACAAACCGCCAAAATGTGGCGAACGAGGTGGTATGAATTTCCAGTCTATGCTATTTTCGGTACAAGCCTCTGAGACGGTCTGAATGTGACTCTGCTTCAGAAACAACTGGCGCAGCTCTTCCAGCTGGTTTTTTGCACCAACAAAATTTGTGGCATTGTCGGACCAGATTGCCTTCGGCTTTCCCCTAATGCTAATAAAGCGTTTAAGTGCTGCGATGAATGACGGAGTTGATAGATCTTGCACCACTTCAAGATGTGTGGCCTTGGTAGCAAAACAAACGAAGATGCATACGTAGCATTTGACTGGCTGACGATTTCGCACATAATTTTTGTAAAGGAAGGGCCCGCAATAGTCAACTCCGGTTGTATGAAATGTTCTCGTTGGCCTTACACGATCTTTTGGAAGATTACCCATAATTTGCTGTAGTATGATAGGTTTCAATCGATAACATTTTAAACATCTATTGACGACCTTTGATACTGTTTTGCGCCCACCAATAGGCCAGAATTGTTGACGAATTGTTGCTAATAAGCTTTGAGGTCCAGCGTGCAGCGTCCTTTTGTGAAAATATTCTATGATTGCGTTAGTGATTGGATGTTGCTTAGGTAGAATAAGCGGATGCTTAGCCTCGAAGTCCAAGTTCGAATTAAGAAGACGTCCTCCAACGCGTAATGAACCAAAGTCATCAATGAATGGGTTAAGCGACAACAGATTGCTCGACGAAGGCAGCTGCTTGTTTTCTCGGAGACCTTTGTATTCTGATGCGAAGTGCACTTGCTGAATATGCCTGATCATCAACAGAGTCCCGGCCTTTATGTCATCGACAGTTAGTAATCCAGCTGGCATTGAAGAATTTCTGGTTCTGAAATGGCAAAATTTATGAATGTATGCGAATACACGTCTTAATTTATTGAATGAATTTTGAAACTTGCAGCCGACGGTTACATCGACTCGTGTGGATGAAACTAAGGTACACCGTCTTCTTTCTGGAAGATCAGATAGGACTTCCTTATTTCTGGGCCATAGTGAGGAGTCAAGTTGAAGAAATGGAGGACCGTTTTCCCAAAGACGGTTGAGTGATAGTTCTTTAGGAGAACAACCACGGGAAAGAATATCCGCTGGATTCAACTCAGTGGGAACATGATGCCATGTCATTCCCGATGTTAGCGATTGTATTTGCGCTACTCGATTTGCGACAAATACGTTGAAATTACCGGGAGTAGATTGAAGCCAAGATAATACAATCATTGAGTCTGACCAGCAATGGCAATCGCATGAAAGCTGACAGTTTTGCAAGATGCTTGAAACCAATTCCGCTAGCAGAAACGCTGCCGACAATTCAAGCTTCGGTATGGTTAGTGACTTAAGAGGCGCTACTCTGGATTTAGAACATAAGAGGTGCGATTTAATGCCGCCTTGGTATTCAGCACGGATGTAGATGCAAGCACCATAAGCTGATAAACTGGCATCACAGAATGCGTGGATCTGTAGACTGGCCTTTGGAATGACAACGATGCGCGGGAATTCCATGCTACTAACGATTGACAGTTGGGTACATAATGTAGTCCACATTGTGTGCAACGACTGCGGCAAGCTCTCGTCCCATGCCAGCTTTTCCTTCCATAATGTCTGCATAAAAATCTTTAACCTGGTGACGACTGGTGAAATTAACCCAAGGGGATCGTAAAATCGCGCTATGGCAGAAAGAATCGAACGCTTTGTAGCTTTGCCGGAGTTGAAAATTGGAGTGAAGCTAAACAGGAAATTGTCTGATTTGGGGTTCCACATAAGGCCGAGTGCTTTTGTTATGTCGGTGCCATCATGAAATTTTAAGAGTTGTTCACAGTCAGCCATGTCTTCCTCCTGTAAGACACAAGCTTCATTCGAACACCATTTTCGAATTGGAAAATTACCACGCAGGAGCAGTTGCTTTACTTCTCGCTTCATTTGTATAACTTCTTCGATTGTGTCACCACCAGATATCAAATCGTCCACGTAAAAATCCCGCCGAACAATTTTAGCGCCGATAGGATACGATTCCTCTTCGTCATATGTAAGTTGGTGCATGGCTCGAATAGCCAAAAACGCAGCTGGCCTTGTTCCGTAGGTGACAGTGTCTAACTTATAAATTTCGATTTCCTTTGAAGTGTCATCTCGCCAAAGTATACATTGCAATTGGTTGTCAGGACTGGCCATTTTAACACACCGGTACATCTTGCATATATCGCCACATAATGCAACTTTAAAAAATCTGAAACGAAGAAGTGTGCTAAAGAGCTTTGGTTGAATGGTCGGCCCTGGCAACAACAAATCGTTCAATGAGATCCCCGATGTAGTTTTGGCTGAACCATCAAAAACTACACGAAGTTTTGTTGTAGTACTGTCTTGTTTACGAACACAGTGATGCGGCAAAAAGTATGTTGGCTGTTCAGCATTTAATGTTGCCATTGACATGTGCCCAAGGTCCTTATATTCCTTCATAAAAGAGGAATATAGAAACTTTGTGTCTTTATCTTTTTCAAGCTTTCTCTCCAGTGCCTTGAATCTACGTAAAGCGAGTTCGTATGAATTTCCAAGCGTATCAAAATTCGATTTGGGTGGCAATCTTACAGCGTATTCTCCTGACGGTAACCGAACACAATGTTTGACAAAATGCTGCTCACAAATATTGTCGTTGTCGTTTGAAAACAACGTCTCAGTGGAGCAATTTTCAACTTCCCAAAACCGTTTTACAATGTTTTCGAGTTCTTCGTTGCTCTCTTGTTGCTGTGTGGGAATTTTGAAGGCTGAAAGTGCTGTTAAACCGTTATTTGTGTAAGATATGCCCCCAGAAACCACCCAGCCCAATTTAGTTTTTTGTAGCGTGGGCAAGTGTTCAGCTATCTTAATTTGGCCGACACAAATCAGGTCATAGAACAATTCAGCACCAATCAGGAGATCAATACGACTTGATTTGAAGAACGATGGATCAGCTAAAGTAATGTTGTTGGGTATGTTCCAACCCTCAATACTAATATCAACATTCGGTTGATAGTCAGTTATACTTGGTGTAATTAACGCTGCAAAGGAGGCTGAAAACCTGCCATCTTGAGCTTGTGCAAAGATATCGACGCACTTGTCTGAAATGAGGTTCGTTTCGCCTATGCCTGATACCGAGACTGGTGAATGGCGAGAACGAAGTTGAAGTTGGTTTGCTAGACGTGTTGTAACGAAATTGAGTTGCGAAGCAGAGTCTAAAATTGCTTTACAAGGAGTTAGTGTACCTGCACGATTTTTTACGAAAATAATGGCAGTTGCTAGTAGCACACAATTGCTAGACGGAATCTTCAGGGAGCAAGGTGAAGAACTTGCAGCTAATGAAGTGACTAATGTGGATTGTGGTGGTGGAAGCTGGCTGCTTGTGTTAGGGGCGGACGTATTTGTTTTTGATCCAGCTTCTTGAACGATATTCATATGTAGTAACGAATTGTGCTTTTCTCGGCATTGCCTGCAGTTGCCAGATCTACATTGTTTGACAGAGTGCCCTTTGCGAAGACAGTTTAAGCACAAATTAAATTTTTTGGCTTCCTTATAGCGCAATTTCGGGGAAAGATTTAAAAATCGAGTGCAGCCAGTAATAAAATGATCTTTAGAGTCGCAAAATTTGCAAAGGGATGTGGATTTATCACTAGCTGCCGCGACAAGTACGCTTGCCTTTGATTTGGAAGGAGCTACATTTTTTCCTACCTGTTTGCTAGGTGCTTGAAATACCATAGCATTTTCCAAGTTTTCAGCCATGCGACATCTTTTTTCCAAGAAGGTAGACACCTCAGTCCAAGTCGGCAGCCTTTGTGCGGATAAATTCTCCTCCCATTTTTCATGCGTGTGCGGTGGTAGCTTGCTGGTGACGATATGAATGAGTAGGCCATTATAGATTTCCTCGTTAGTTGCCAATGTTTGCAATGCGCGAAGATGCGAATTTACTTGGTCACTCAATTTCCGCAGTGAACCTGGTTTGCCCATCTCTGCCCCTTGCAACCCGAAGATAGCCTTTACATGTGCCTGAAAGAGAAGCAATTTATTATCGAAACGTGATTTCAACAAATCTAACGCCTTGTTATAATTTTCCTCGCATGGTTCAAGAGAGCGAATGGTATCTAAAGCTGCTCCTTGGAGGCTTGTGATTAAGTACTGCATTTTCTCCAACTTAGACATTTCCATGTCTTTATCGATTGCTGAAGAAAAGGTGCTGAAGAACGATGGCCAATCGAGATATGCGCCGCTGAAAACTGGAATTTTAAGCTCGGGAAGTCTGGATCTGCGTTGTGCATGGGGTGTTGTAACCTCATCCCAGATGGGTTGTCGCATTGTCGATGAGTGGGCGCCACTTGTTTTGCGTGCCGAGTTCAAACTACGACTCAATTTTGCTTCAACTTCAAGATAAGTTCTTAAAAAGTTTTCGTCGGCATCGGAGTCAAATTCCTTCGTATCCATTCGCTTAAGCGCTGAACGCGCTTTCTCGAAGCTTGCTTGAACTCGCTCTGCATGCTTAAGACGCGCAGAAAGATCAGCTTCATCTAACAGCTTCAATTGATCGTTTGTCAGAAAGTTGTTGAGTGCATCCAACTGGCGCTGGAACGATGCACTCTCCTTTTTGTAAAAGGAGATGTCACTTTCCAAGCTGACGCTGTCGTCAGAAACTTTGGTCCTTTTCCCCATTTTTACAAATCACCTTTTGTACTTGTATTTTTATTTGTACCGAATGTACGTAGATATTTGTGATGTACGCGACCGCAAAGAAATTGTATGTGTGTACCTAGTGAACAACACACAAAATGCGCGAACCGAGTAGCGAAATTACTTTTGGAAAATAAAAAACGTGAAAAAGATCACGTCGGGGTCACCAATGTTTTCGAAGCGTTAAGTATTTTCTTAATGCTTTTGGCAAAAAAAAGAAATAAGTATTCAACGATCGCACGACAAGTGTTTTATTTTCAAAAGCCAAAGTACAAGTGAAGCAAGTTGTTTTTCATCATCCAGTTATAGGCAAAATTATGATTTAGAGAATTGCAGTGACAGTTAGTTTAGATAAATTAAATAACAATTGCATAGTGCAGAAGGCAAATTAAAAGAGAATACAAAAAAAAAAATGTGAACAACAGCAAGTATTATGTACAAAGTCGTATGATTCTACTGTTATATGGTTTTGATGTCCCTGTAGGAACATACATAGATATATGCGTATAAAATTTCAAAGATTTATTTGGATTGCTGCTCCGAACAATTTGGTTGCGGCGATATTAACAAAATATCAAAAAATTACAATAAAAGTTTAAGTAAATTGTGTAAATGCATGTATGAAGTTGGAATAAGTGTGAATATATGTAAATATATTAATCAACCGGTCGCGAGAAGCCACAAACATGGCGTGGGTCCATTGCATTTTCCACCGAGATTGAATTGCTGTTATATGCAAAGAAAAACTTCAGAGAAAAAATTGTGAAATAATGATAATAACAGTGATTTAAATACGTGTGTATGTAGGTTTTGGAAATTAAAATATATTTTCACCAAAGAATAATAATGCATTTTCTGAAGTTGATAACTATTGTTTGACTACTATAAAAAAGCAACTAACGAATTATGAATGTATATTACCAACAATTTACCATTTCAGTAAAAACTTTCGTCTCAATAAAGACGCATTCAAATAAATATTGCAGGTGGTGGAAGGTCGGCTTCAGTATAATGCACCCGCCATATTTATTTTCAAACCACTAAGAATGTTTCAATAAATCCTTCAGGAAAAGTTCTGCGAATGATAATTTTACTAGTTATAACACTCCCGACTTCGCAAAATTACTGTAAATCTCTCCAGATCTAACTCCAGAAAGTGAGTTCTGTCGGCTGAGGGTTAATTTTCAAAGCGCGGCGCAGTGCATAAGCTGCTCTACGCAAAAATACTGTGTTATTAATGAATTATAAGCTTCCCCAAGATTTCCTTTGCATTTTAATGATCTATCGCCAAAAAAAAGAAACGCAAATTCCGGTGCCGGGTACATTGTTATTGAAATTTTCCCCTGTTTTTGCATACAATTTGCTTTTATGTAGTTCAAAATAATTCTATGAAAAACAGAAAAAAGGACAAGGTAAAGGTTTTTTTTTCACGCAAAATTAAGACTATTATTTTTATATTCAGCCTCTAATTAAATTTACGCTTGTTTACTTAAAGTAAAAGGATTGCTATGATCCTTTAAAAACTTTCGTTTATCAGATTCCTTTGCTCTTCTTCCTCCTGCTATCGCAATAGAATCCATTATTTTATTATTTAAATAAATAGTTTTTAGTAAAATAAACTAACGATGTATCAAAAAGGTAAGAAACGTCAGAAAATCCCGCTCAATTCCGCCAGCCAGATTTATAAAGGTAGGCGCATACGTGAATTCAGAACTTTAATATTGTAATTGGTATAGTTTAATGTCAAAATAATGATTCGCCTTGGTTAAAATCTGTATTCGCTTGGGACTCGCCCATTCCTGTTGGCCATAGTGTGAATTTGCTTTGATTTTGACATTACACTGTACCTTTCTAAATAAAAAAAGTAGTTTCTGAATTCGCCGCTGCGCCTACCTGTCTTGAATTTCGCATCAGTACTTGGCAACACTGATTCGAACACAGTTCACATATTTGGCTGCACTGAACTTCGAACCGTCGGGGTTGCTGATGCCATTTTCGACGAGTTCGGCGCCGTGGCTTTCGGCATTTCGGTGCAGCCGACGGCGTTGGTGATACACACAATAGTGATGGTACTTTCGTCATTCGGTTTACCGATAAACAGTCGACGTCGTCTCAATACGCTTAGCTAATACCGATTTTGCGTCGATGTGACGACGACGTCGAGACGACGTGATGTCGACTGAAAAGTGACAACGACGTCGACGACGACAACCGTAATAAGGGTGATGATTTTCTTCAAACACGGCTCTATATAATGCGTTGATTAGCACGCTGGATGTATCAATAGGCAATATGGAATGGTCACGTCAGCCACCTTTGTTGCGTCGAAGTCTACCTAAATCCTCCGCATACCTACCTTACCGCATCCAGGCAACCCAAGTGCGGTTCCCAAGAAACAGGTTGAGCTGACAAGCAAGCTCAAGGGCTTCCAATTTCCCCCCGGTACTAAATTTTAGCTCTTGTCGAATCTCGTACCAGAGTATGTACTACCAGCTGAGTTATCATGCGACTCATCACGGACCCTCCAACAGAGTTACTGGTTTCCGCGGGATTGTAATACCCGTAATATTGGCCTGCCGGTGTCCGTGACCCTTGTTCTTCGTTTGGCAAAGCCCTCGATCTAAATACAGATCCCCTAAGCGGGAAGGACTACATAAAATAAGAGAAGAGCTCCAGCTCAAGATACAGGGATTTAGGCAACGTCCGCGCTCTGAACAAAAATCGCCGATTTTGTGATATGGACGATGAGATTTCTGAGCACCTATCTACTGCTCGAATATTTAGACATATATAATTAAAAGAAGACATAGAAAACACGACTCTAATCAGTTCGAGAGCAATCAGAAACCAAACCGAAGACTAGGCCCAATCCTGGAACTAGTGTATAAAACTGGCTTTGGGGATGTGATGTTATGAGTTGGAGGGCCCAATTTAATAGATCTATATGTCGCATTGCACCTCATCCGCCTTTCAATCTATCTTAAGGTAATCAGCTTCTTTCTCCAATTAATAACCTCTGCTCGGACATTCTTCAGAGCAAATGAGAAGTACTTTTGATGGCAGAAAACAAATCAAAGACCACATTTTTCGCTGAATTCTTTATTAAACCATTTTGAAGACACTTTAACTGATTCCCAAACAGAAATTCAAATCTCATTTTTTGCACTTGGTTTTTATTCTGCTTAACCCTTTTGCTATCTTAACCACGCCCATTCTCCGCCTTCTTCATTATTCTTATTAGTGTATAAATTAACTTTCAATACACGCATGTCCTTGAGCGCCTTGCAACACGAACACACGGTCAGACACACGTGTTGCAGCTGATACTGAGGCTGTTTCCCACAACCTGAAAATCGCATGCGCACCCGTATCTAGTGACTCTAGTCAATCTAGTCAATGGAAGTAGCATTTTGTGGTTAATAATAATATTTAATTGGCAGTTATAAAAATATTCATTGCCATTTAATGACACGGTCATTTGCTCTTAGATTGCATGACAAGCCAGACAAAGTAAAAAGGATATGAGCACAAAAAGGAGCTACAGAACAAAGCAGGGCCCTCACTCTGTAGTTCGATTCGAAAGAAAATTCGTTCGTTTTCGAATTCTATTCCATATATTCTATACAGTACGAATGTACTTTCGAATCGAATTTCGCTTTCGAATCGAACTACAGAGTGAGGGCCCTGAGCTCCACAACAATAAAAAAAAATACTCCACAAAAAAAAACTACCTTGAACGTAGCAAATGGCAATTAGTGTGCAAATGTACATACAATTTAAAATATTGAAAATGCGTTAAAGGGCGTTCTGATGGGTTTGCCACTGGAAGCATTGAGCCACTGAGCCACTGATGAGCTATTTAGATAAGTATATTTATGCAGGTAGGCAAATTGGAATTGGCTTGCGGGCACGACGACAGCCTAAAAGATGTTAAACCCGAAAGCGAATGATTGAAAGCTCTTCGATTTAATAATCTCTGGCTCCATCAGTCAAAGCGCCGAATCGCCGTTTTGATACCATGACTTGCGACTAAAGAACCAGTGCAAAATAAGGGTAAAAAAGAATAAGCAGTTCGGAAACCAGGGTATGTTCTACGCCCCATATCCATCCTGTTGAGTTTAAATAGTTAAGCAGTCCCACAGGCCTGACGTCCTTGAGTTCCGAGAGGTTGTCGAAGAAAGTTTTGCCAATGAACCTCATTCTGCCTTGGCAGTGCGAAGGACGCTCGCATAACAGCTTAACATCCACCGTCTTCTCTGCCCCCCGCAAGTTTACAGCTGCGACACAAAGTGTTATGGACCAATCCCAATGGGACCGCGTGGGTGCCGATATGCCAATGTCCTGTGAATACCATAGTTAAGCGGCAACTATCTCTCCTGTTCATCTTTAGCATTAATAAAGGCGACAGACTTCCGTTTCCATCTGGTTTTAGCCTCATCGAGCCAGTGTCGAGAGAATCGGCCCTTGATGAAACCCAGGGGCGCAAGAACCTCATCCGCCTCTGCGATATCAAGAGCCCCGAGTCTTCCTGACTAGCTTATCAGCCTTTTCATCTCCCTGAATATCGCGGTGCCCCGGTGGCCAGATCAGAGATACGATATATGGATTTGCTTAGCCCATGACAAGATTTGATGATACTTTTGCAGATCCCAGAACTCTCAGAGCCGCCTGACTATCCAAACAAAATGCCGATCCTATTTCCGACAGCGACATTTTCCGTTGCAAGTATAGACTGGCAGGCTTTCTGTATGGGGAAAGCTTGGCTGAAAAGCGAGTTTACCTTCTCCACAATCCTTCCTAGATGGAAAGACAATCTCATAGTTTGTATCGAAGACTGTTATGGGACTGATATATGTATGTAGTTTATTTTTGTATTGATGCAGGAGTCGGTAACGTGGAGCAGAATAGGACCGTGCTCGTATGTTCGTTCCTATCAAAGTCCCGTAACCCAAGGGCACCAAGAGATGCCTTTTCCTTGACAAAAACATCAATGGGCGGAATATCGGAAATCATATGAGTTGGTACCGGGATAGAAAATTTCGGGATCAGTATGATATTATCACTAATTTTCAAAACATGTCTATGCATGCCAAAATGAATTAACTACCCATAAACTTTAACTTGTAAATGCGTAGCACGGGAAGCTGCATAGTAATTCATACTCATATAATCTTTGCAAAAAAAAAAAAAAAAAAATGGCTAACCACCTGACAGGTGGTTTTCGCAATGGAATAAATAAATTTGCGTGATTGGATGTGGATGAGGATTACGTGTATGTATTATATATTATTAAATATATACGCACACATTCATTCACTCATTCGCTCCCGATATTCATGCGAGTTATGTTAATGTTAAAGCACACGCAATACACTAAATTAATGGTTTTGGATTGGTGATGTGAGTGAATAAATGTTATCTACATACTAGTATAATATGAATAATTGGCGTGTCTTTCACTGTAAAAAATAAGCAATGAAGTTCAAGTTACTGCTTAATTTTGCTGTCATTTATGTGTATTTAGATTTCGAATTCAATAACTGCATAGTATGAGTATAAGACTGCTAACTGACCGACTCACTGAATAAAGTGCTAATTGTGAAAATGATTTTTTTTAATTTATTCATTTTTTGCTGATGGGCATTTAGTATCTGCCATTGGATAGGATTTTTTTGAGAAATTTTGCATGCTTGTCCTTTCGATTTGGATCGTAAGTGGGGTGTTATCTTTTCATATGCTACTTAGTTTTTAATTTATTTTTCTTTTTTTGCGGACTATTTCATAAGACTATGTAAACTTGTCTAGATTGCAGTTTTGAAGTTGTTGTATGCATGCAAAAGCGTCATACATTCCTGAGAATTTAGACAAATAGGTAGTTGTATTGTATTCAGACATGTTAAATTCCCATTAATGTTAATAATGTTTAATTTTTTCGGATCTTTTGATTTTTATGATTATCGTAAATCGATAACAATTTGCAATGCAACTCTGCTAGCGAGCTGTGTTTAGTGAGCGCAAACGAAATGTTATAAAAAGGAATAGCAAGATTAGTGAAATTAGTCATTAAAATACATATCGCACCCTAAATCATTTTGCGAAATCGGGTTTTTATCATAAACCGGTTCACGAAGCATATCTCTATCGACTGCCAAAAAAAAAAACTTTTTAATTGGTGTATTTTTTGACTGAAAAGTAACCATTATACGTGGCTTTTCCCCATATGATTGCCTGTAAAGAAAAAAAGTTTTTTCGCTCTCCTGAAAATTTTGGAATTTTGAGTTGTGCCACTTTATGATTTAGGGTGCGATATTTACAATCCAGCCACGCAGAGCAGTTTTTCGTAGAACATTTTAAACCTCTAAGTGAGAAAGCGTTAATAATACCTATTTAAGTGGGCGTTAATTAATTCTACCGAAGAAGTCCAAGGTGAAAAATTCCTTTCAAATGTTTTGAGAAAGGGTTAATAATACCTACTTAAGCGGGCACTAAAGGGTTAAAGCCACAACGAAAATACTGCTCAATTAATTGTGCCGCAGAAGTCCAAGGTAAAAAATACCTTTTGTAGTTGTTTTAAACAACAGATGATGATTTAGAACAGGGCTGCTCAACGCTCTTGTATTGAAAGTACAAAGCTCAATACATCTACAAATTTTGTATATGCACTGAAAAATTTTTTTGCTCATTTAAATTTTTTTATCAATTCCAATAAAATATTATTTTAGAATTTAGTTTCAAATGGTAGCATTACATACATACAAATTTTTTTAATTTTTTATATGAAAATTTTTTGAACACAAATTTTTTACAGTTTTTTTGAATTTTTTTTTCATTACACATTTGTTATTGTAAATTTCGATTTCTTACGGCAGTGCTCGAGCTCCTATACAAAGTGCTTTTGCTCTGCACATTCAATATGAATCATAGGCACATACATATAAATTTTTTTTGATATCTGGGTGCTTATGGGAGTGCACAGAAAATTTTATTTTCATATTTCAAGTGCAAATATGTATCTCTGCCTATGATTCGGAACAAAACAAAAACAATTGTGCTTTGAGTGCCTATGAGGTGAGCAGCCCTGATTTAGAAAGAGCAAATAATCGAGAGCAGATCTGGAAAGCTAGGAAAGTTGAAACTTGAAAGTTGTAATTCTATGGATTTGGAAACATATAAAGGCTGATTCTGATTAAACCCTCGATGAGGTAGTGTACAGAGACAAGATAGAGGAAATCTGTTCGCAGAGACGAGTGACCATCCATTCAGTTCCTGGAAGACAGCAATGAATCGATAACAATGAGAGAACTGAAATGCTAACCAAAATCGAGCTGGGGCAGAGCTTGGGAAATGGTACACCAAGGCGAGTCGCAGTGCGTGGCCCTATACTGATCGATCCAGCAGCAAGATCTCCAAACTCATACCCTCGATTCCTCTATGTCAAAACCGCAACTGTGTACCTTCTGACATTGTCCATATCAGACAGTGGACATACTAACAGAGAATTGCCTCCTATGCGTTGAAATTGGGACTAACGCAAGCGTGTGTGCGAGCAATAGGAAATACGACGACTTTTGGAGCCGAATATACAGTTTCTTAGCTCAAATAATTTCCGTTCCGTCTACGATGCAAGTCGGTATTCTCATTGCTTTAAAAAGAACCGGCTTCTTTTTATTATTAACACCTCTGGAGTGAATACAAAACAAAACAAAAAAAATTAGCAAAAAAACATCTAAAGCAGCGTAATAAAAAATAAAAACTCATCATTGCAGACGACAATTGATAAAGATAAAAAAGCCAGATATTTATGCATGTGTGAGCATTGTACTTTGTACCACAAAAACATGTTATTCGATGACACTTCAATTTGCTTGATGAATAATCATGAGCAAAAATCGAAACAAAAAAATAATAACAAAAAACATCAAAGTTATTTCGTGGAAAAATTTTTTAGTTATCTTATTTAAGCCGATTATTAACGTAAAAAACATGCATATCTACCGTAAAAGTTTTAATGAAGTTTTAGTTACAGCTGAGTAATGTCGTGAATGTGCGATGTGATATGAGGAAGCGTATAAATTTTAATGGGTTGTTGAAAGTGCACAAAAGCAGTTTCTAAAAAAAATATAATGACATTTCTCCAATCAGTTTGTAAAGTATTACACTTAAAAAAAATAGGATTAATACAACAGCCGGTTTGCAGAGAAAACTAGACCATAATATGAAACATGATTAATTATCTGTACTGGACTCCCATTAAAGCCAAGCATCTGCTAATTTATCGGTACCTACATCGAGATGTATTTAACTTTCCATAGAGCGCAGAGATAGCTAATGTTGTGCACAACTTAACAAGTATGAAGGCAAAGCATTGATATGGAATTGAGCCATGTCTCGGAACCACATTTGAAAATCTTGCATCTCATGTGGGGAGATAATGTAATAGACCTTTAATTAGGGTGAGGTGGGGCCCTTTTGACTTTGGGGCACCGTTGACTTTCCCATTTTAAGTGTAAAAACATTACAAAAACTTCACAGAAATAGAATTGAATGCAGCCTTATACAATAACACATGTGTATACCTAATTTGGCAGCTCTGCTTTAATGCTTAACGAAGTAGCACATGATTCGATGATTTTCCGTTGGCTGATGTAAATTTTGTGTAGTGCCACGTAAGCGTTTTCACAAGTAAAACTAACATTCTTTTTTAAATGAGTGTTCTTAACTGGGTCTTCGAAGCTTAAAGATTGAAAATAAATCTTAATTATTCAATGTTTTGAAAGAAAAAAAAATTTTTGTTATGATTATTTTGGATATAGTCATTTGGGGTACATTTGACTTTCCACTTTGGGGTGCCTTTGACGAATGTCAAATAAAGTAATGTGACCAATTAAACGTTTATGTGCCTCTAATAAAGCTAAACCAGCCAAAACAAACCCATTTAGAACATCTCGATGTCGTATAAAATATTAATTCGATATAAACTATCAAATATCCATTGGGTAATTCACAAGCTCTTTTAAAGTAGTATAACGTTATAAAGTGGTATAGGTTTACAACAATTGTATCAGCAGGGTTAGTTTTTCCCATAAAAATTAGAATAACATAAATACAACAACACAGCCTAGGTTTATTGAGTTTTCTATTCGATTTTGTTTCTTTTTTTTTTGATTTTTTTCAAGTTTTTTATCATTTATATTTTTATAATATTACTTTTTTGACTTTTGCTTGGTATTTTTCATATTAAAATTTTAGTAAGCATCTGATAACAAAATACAATAGAACATACCTACCATAGGTGTTGTGTACTAATACACATTTAATTTACAATGTACAACGTTAAAAGAGCTAGTGAATTTACCATATTTTTTTGCTTACTATAATAATATTATTATGCTGTTTAAATAAAAACTTTAATTTTGTTTTATGATATAATGCCTCGTTTTTTAAAGTTAAATCTATATATATAAAAATGGTGTAAAAAATGTTACTAACCTCATCAGATGAGAACGGCTGGGCAGATTTCTGTAAAATTTTTTGTCAGTTGTTCGTATTCTCGAGGAGATGGTTCGTACGGAAGAAAATTTTGGAAAATCCCTCCGGAAAAGTCCGAAAATTGGAAAAATCGGTGTGTATGTGTGTATGTGTGCATTTGTGGATGTGTGTCCTTTATAAACTCCCAAAGTAACTAACCGTTCCTTTTGAAATTTTCACAGTATATTCATGTGGTGTTAGTGCACATAGTAGGGTATATAGAAAAAGTGGAAGCTTCCCGGAATATAGGCCTAAATGAGGACCCAGATCGATCCAGCAAGTCTTCGAGCAATATTGGTATCAAATGAAAGGTGTTAAACAGGCCTTCAACATGAAGTTATTTTCATTGCGATATCTAGGCCGGGTTCCCAAATATGGGTTAAAACGTGGGACCGAGTGACCCTGGAAAGTTTCTGAGCGAAATTGGTATCAAATGTAAGCTGTTGAGGAGGACTTCAACAAAGAGCTTTTAAAATAATGATGCCAAGGCCGGGTTCCAAGATTTGGGCCAAAGCGTGGACTCGGATAACCCCTGAATGTTTTCGAGCGATATTGGTAGCAAATGAAAAGCGTTGAGCACACTTCCACATACAGCTATTTTCATTGTGATTTATAAGGCTGTTTCCCAGAGATGGCTAAAGTAGTGGGTCCGGATGGTGATGGACGGTCCCGGTAAAGGTAGGTAGCTATAGGGATAAGGATAAGGATAAGGATAAGGATAAGGATAAGGATAAGGATAAGGATAAGGATAAGGATAAGGATAAGGATAAGGATAAGGATAAGGATAAGAATAAGGATAAGGATAAGGATAAGGATAATGATAAGGATAAGGATAAGGATAAGGATAAGGATAAGGATAAGGATAAGGATAAGGATAAGGATAAGGATAAGGATAAGGATAAGGATAAGGATAAGGATAAGGATAAGGATAAGGATAAGGATAAGGATAAGGATAAGGATAAGGATAAGGATAAGGATAAGGATAAGGATAAGGATAAGGACAAGGATAAGGATACGGATAAGGATACGGATAAGGATAAGGATTAGGATAAGGATAAGGATAAGGATAAGGATAAGGATAAGGATAAGGAGAAGGATAAGGATAAGGATAAGGATAAGGATAATGATAAGGATAAGGATAAGGATAAGGATAAGGATAAGGATAAGGATAAGGATAAGGATAAGGATAAGGATAAGGATAAGGATAAGGATAAGGATAAGGATAAGGATAAGGATAAGGATAAGGATAAGGATAAGGATAAGGATAAGGATAAGGATAAGGATAAGGATAAGGATAAGGATTAGGATAAGGATAAGGATAAGGATAAGGATAAGGATAAGGATAAGGATAGGAATAGGGATAGGGATAGGGATAGGGATAGGGATAGGGATAGGGATAGAGACAGAGATAGAGATAGAGATAGAGATAGAGATAGAGATAGAGATATAGATAGAGATAGAGATAGAAATAGAGATAGAGATAGAGATAGAGATAGAGATAGAGGTAGAGGTAGAGGTAGAGATAGAGATAGAGATAGAGATAGAGATAGAGATAGAGATAGAGATAGAGATAGAGATAGAGATAGAGATAGACATAGACATAGAGATAGAGATAGAGGTAGAGGTAGAGATAGGGATAGAGATAGAGATAGAGATAGAGATAGAGATAGAGATAGAGGTAGAGATAGAGATAGAGATAGAGATAGAGATAGAGATAGAGATAGAGATAGAGATAGAGATAAAGATAGAGATAGAGATAGAGATAGAGATAGATATAGAGATAGAGATAGAGATAGGGATAGAGATAGAGATAGAGATAGAGATAGAGATAGAGATAGAGATAGAGATAGAGATAGAGATAGAGATAGAGATAGAGATAGAGATAGAGATAGAGATAGAGATAGAGATAAAGATAGAGATTGAGGTTGACATTGAGATTGAGATTGAGATTAAAATAGAGATAGGAATTGAGATAGAGATAGGTTTCGGGGGAGGTATGTTTGTCGCGGCGAATATAACTATAACTGTTCAGAGAATAGACAATTTTTTATTATTCGCAGTCATTAAGATGGACTCTAAGATAATGGTTAGCAATACGGTAATCAAAGACTTCTTTAGGCTTCATAGGAATAAATTTAAGCAGAACAACGTCTGCCGGGTCAGCTAGTTATTAATAAAATTTAGTTTACATTGTGATGGCCAAATGTGCCCCTATTCAAGTCACAGGTACCCCTACCACGGGGCAAAATGGCTTTTTTTAAAAAGGTATCTGAAAAAGGTATTTACGTGTTTTTTTATAACTCATTAGCTACTCAAATATTGAGATAAATAATGAATAGTTATTGTCAATTGTTAAAACCTTAGTATTCTCCAAAAATTTCTGAGATATGAGACTCCAAAAAAAAGGTGTCAAAGGCACCCCACCTTACCCTATGCTTGGACCTCCACCTCTCGGCAGTGGGCGGGTGCATTTCTGCCATGAAAATCTCATAAAAAATGCATTCGCCGTTCGGAGCCGGCGTAAAACTGTAGGTCTACCCAATTGGTAGGAAAAACTAATTAACACACCAACAAATCGAGCACACCTTTTGGGAAAGAAGCTCGGTCATAAAACTCGTCAGGGTTATAATAGCGCCAGTGTATTATATTATTACTAGAGTGCTGCCTACTGTCGAAACTCGACAGGTTTTCTAGATGTTTTCTTATGACTAAGGTGAAACTATAGTTTTTGTATAATTGTTTGTTGTTATTGCCACTGTTACTATTTTGTTGTTGTTTTTGTTGTTGTTGTTGTTGTTGTTGTTGTTGTTGTTGTTGTTGTTGTTTTTGTTGTTGTTGTTGTTGTTGTTGTTATTGTTGTTGTTGTTGTTGTTGTTGTCGTTACTCGTCTTCACAATTCTCCTAGCTACTTCTTTCTTTCTATTTCTGCTCTTTTCTTTCCTCAATTTCTTTCTTTCTTATCCTTCTTATTACATGACTGTGTTTTCGTTGTAGTGCTTTTCCTACTTTTAATGTTTCTACTCTTTGAAACTACACACCACTTTCAGTCAAACATGTTCACAATTACATGGTAAGTTTGGTGAACACGCACAAACTCACTTATGCATGTGCATTGTCACAGCTCTGTTTTTTTTTTTCAAAAGCATGCAACAACAACAACCACACGGCAATTTTCCAACGACAATTGTGGACGCATTTTCCAACCAATTTTAATGAAAATTGGCGCAGTTTTATTTGAGAGCAATACCTTTCTAAGGAGAAAGATGGAAAAAATGTATGTTAGCGTATTAATAATATAGATCATAGTTGCCCAAGCCCTATGCTCGCATACACATTTTGTTTTTGTAATGCTCGTAAGTATAGGATTCTACTCGCCTATACACTTTCATAAGAAATTTGTGTATATATGCGAGCATAGGCGAGCATAGGAAAATAAAATTTGTATACTCCCGAAACGTTTCTATGGAAATAGAAAAACAATTTTTTTTTTGATTCGAGCAGGTCCAACCCAGCAATGAAAAGAATGAAATGTGGAACATATATGTATGTATATACATACATATGGAAACTAATATGATTCGTTCATATTTTCGATAATGTTATCTATGTCTATTTCAACATTTGTGGTTGATAGTTGCAAAACTGACTCGAGGTGTTTGTCTGAGATCCGATTTCTGTGTTTTGATTTTATAATTTTTAATTTTTAAAATACACTTTCACATTTATACGTACTAAAAACATTGACGAGAGTTTTAAAATAAACGCTCGGAGGCAAAGATATTTAATTTTGTCACACTAATAATTAATTAATTATTTATTTATATATTTTGAAAAATTTAGAGGAGAGCATTGAAAATTAATTAATAATTTCAGTAATAGTAGCCAAAGTCCATAAGTCTCGTATTAGAGATGTTTTTTAAGCTTTCTAAAATCAATCCACTTTTCAATATTAATTAATTATTTATTTATAAATATTAATATTAATTTTATTAATTAAAAATATATACATATATTCCAATGCATATTCGATAGCTTTGTTTGCATAACATAAATATAAATACAATACAAAGGAGGAATTTTAGTTAATTTCGATCATCAGTCTGGTTTGTGTCCTAATTTTTTTACTGGGTTCTCCAGATGTCAATGAAGTTGTAGAAAACTACAAAAACAAATATATGGAAACATATTTTTTTTTCTTTAAATTATGGCATTGCTCGCCCGTAAGAAATGTTTGGGCATCATTGATATAGATGCTTAGAAGGCCTGCTCTGAAGTATAAAGTAATAATTTTAGGTACATATCGAGCCCTAAACGCCACTTTGGTATAACCAACAAAATGTTCGATTTTAGCTTTTTTATGGAAATCAATAATTTATTATCTCACGCATCAACTCCCAACATTTTATTGCTGTGAAAAGTGCCAATTAGAGATTAAATAAATCAAAGTTTCATACAAACTGTCTGCAAAGAAAGGTAAAAAAACTTCTTTCCTTTAAAAATTAACTTTTTGTTGGTTACACTAAAATGGCGGTTAGGGCTCGATATGTAAATACGAAAACAAGGAAATACTTTTATTTCAACCTTTTATTATAAAGCATATCTTTATACATATGTACTTCTTGTAAAGCAGTACATTAATTGAACGATTAATGAAGTTAGTTGCATTATTATTGGGATTATTTTCAATTATTTTTCGATTTTTTTAATTGCATGATTATCTAATTAATTAATGGATTAATTAGATACTTGTATTCTTGTCTGAAAATGTTACTCATACGTCATGGCGTACAGTTGTTTCGTGCGGAAAAAAATAATTAAAATAATCATATAAAAAGAAATAATCGCATTATTAAGAACAATCAAACAATTAAAAATAATCAAACAATTAAAAATAATCATGCATTATCATCTTGACTAAAACTAAACTAAAATGCAGTCGATATTTTAACCGGCACTTGGACCTCCGGTTAGCGTTAACCGGTGATGGTGAAACCGGCCCTAAGAATTTGAGTCGCTTTAGCAAATTCAACAACCAAAAGAGCGAATATGACAAAAAAAATGAGCAAATACAGCAACCAAAACAACCAAAAAACCAGTATTGGCAAAAAAGTTGGCAGGGTTGCTGGTTGCAAAACTATTTTCTTAGACTAGGTATTTGGTGAAACCCAAAAGTAAGTTAGCCCCGAATCTGGGCTAACTTAAGTCAAAACTTAGTTTTAGCTTTAGTCACGTTGGTGAAGCCGGGCCTATTAATTTCATTGGGACTTTAATATGTCTGGTCTAAACATAGCATAAAATCGAGCTGAACGAGCGTGATGATAGTTAATAAATTGACAAACGCAAAAAAAAAACCAATTTCAATAATGAGATACCAAAAAAATAAAAAACAAACTAGGACAAATTAGCATAGAAATAGGTGCATATGTATTTGGCAAATATTTACATACATATGGTTGTATGTATGTATCTAAAATAAGACTTCAGCGAATGGATGTGCAGATATATTCTGGCATGATTTAGCGCTCTAAGCGCTTTTTTAATTTTTTTTTTTCGACGCAAGATTAAATTGTTTTTACTTAGTTTTAGGACAAATTTCAATATCACCTCATCAATAAAATAAATACAATACAATACAATACATGGCAAACATGTTTATTCAACGCAGATGTGTTCTCATTTAGCAACAATTAGATACCTATTTTCTTAAAAGATCAAACAAAATAACTCTAAGGTGGCTGGCTTTGGCTTGCCAACTGACTTTGCAAAATAAATACGCAAATATGTATGTAACTTTTAAGTAGATGTGTAGGTACAATGTTGCTAGTTCTACGCGCAGCTGTTAAAATAAACGCTAATTTGTTACGCAGTTAGCACGAGTTAACAAAGAAACTACAAATGAACAACATTTTTATGCTGCCAAGTAGTAGAAACTACAAAAGACTAGCGCCAAAGTTGGGTTCAATAAATTTCAATTGTTGCTTTGTTATTATGCATACAAAAAAGAGCACTTAATTTACGTTTTAATTATAAGAAAAAACGAACGGCAAGCAAAGCTTTACACAAAAAAAAAATTATATGTTAAGTGATTGCATATCAAGTAAGCAATAAATTTTACAAGAAAAAAAGGCCACACATTTTAATTAATGTTTTATTTGAAATGTTTTTTTTTTTGTTAAAGCGCTTTTGTTGCATTTGAATTGATTTTATTTATGCGCTGGGAAAGCATGTTTGTATGGACACATGCATGCATAAATGCTTGTATTTATCATACTGACGTTTCTTATGCATATCTGCATTAAAATATTCAATACATTTCAAGTGGCGCGTCCCTTCAAGCGCTGCACGCGTTCGCAACGCGTTTCAAATGAACAGATTGCAGGCATGAGCACGCGCGCTCATGTCACTTAGGCAAGCGCTGGCGGCGCGCGTTAGCTAACTATATAACTGACTTTTTAGCTAATAAACAAACCGCAACAACATTATGTGTGTATGAATGTATGTATAATGAAGCAGAAGAAGAAGAAGAAGGAGAAGAAGAAGCATGTAACTAAATGCAAACGCAGTAAACGCTTTAAATTTATAAACCAACGCTGCGCGGCGAGCTTAACACAATCGAGCGACGCGCGATTTAAGTGACATGTGAGCCGATTTTTTGGTGCGCTCATAACGCTTTTAGGCATTTGAAATCATGGTGGCAATGGCGCGTTGGCAGTGCTGCAGTATATGTATATGATTTGTTGTTGTTTTAAATGCTGGCATTAATTTATTGCAAGCAATGCGTCTCCTATTACGCATTGCCATAAGCGCTTCAACATAGATTTACCAGATTTTGAGCGTGTCGCGTTGCATTAAAAGGCGCAGCAGCGACGTAAGCAGCGCGCCTTACATTTAACTAAAGGCGCACTTATTATGAGCACACGCCATCAACAGCATGAGAGGCAATGATGCATTAATAATACAAAACAACGCTAATGAAAGCCAATAAAAATATACATAAGCAATGAAAAATAAAACTAAAAATAAAGCACCGAACGCAAAAGCTAAGCGCAAGAAAAACGTAATCAAAAAAGCAAAAAGCGACACACAAACGCAGCAATTCCAAGTAAGAAACAACAAAAAATATAACAACACAAGCAACAACAACAGCAATAAACGTAATAAGAGTAATAACAACAACAACAACAACCATGTCAATAAAAATTATAAACCCAATAACACAAAAAGCAGCGCATTTGGCTTGACGACGACGACGCGCCAAACGAGATCGTGCGCTCACTCAATTGCAACGCTGCGCCGCGCCGCGCTAACAAACTGACAGACAGACTGACAAACCCAAGAGACAAACACACACAAAATAAGCGACGAACATGCCCTGCAGGGAACTCAATAACTAGTGAGCAAAATTTCTAGTTCCGAACTAGCGAAAAGGTGTCAAAAGGGAAGTAGATCAATGGTAGTTAGACCCTCACCAGTTAAGAAGGAGTGAAATGAGTGACCATTATAAGACAGACTTTGATTTATACGCAATTTCGAAGTGACAAATTCTATGAAAATTTTTCGTTCGTTCAATTTCCTACGGCTTTGTATAGTTCTGCAATTCTCAGATGTTTAGTGAAGCATTTTATATAAAGAGTTTTCTATTTGCATCTTGTATGAAATGAAATGTTCCCTCAATTATGCTTTTCCGATCTCTCAGGCTTATCTTTAATTTTTTTTTTATTTTATTACTTTTTAAATATTATCGTAAATTTTTATTAAACAAATAAATAAAAAAATATTAGTAAAAAAAAATTATCATCCACCTTGACACCGACAGGATTCGAACCCGCGCGCCTCAGATTGAAAGGCACACGCGTTAGCCATCGCGCCACTCGCAAGAAGTGTGTCAAAGGCTGCACTTAAGCGGCAGATGTAAAACTATAAAATTTGTAGCTACTTGTAGCTAGTTCAGAACTATCGAAATTGTGCCAATAAACGAACTAGTGTAAACTGTAGAATTTAGTACTAGTTCGGAACTATCGAAAATGTAGTGCAGAGCGTGACAATTGACACCGCCTAGGACATCGCCGTGTTAAATTCGCCAGTTGATAACATGCAAAAGAGATTTAGCTCGCACTAGTAGTGTCGAAAAATGACTAGAAGCGACCTAGTTCGGAACTAGAGATTTTCCCTACAGGGTGTATACGAAACTAAAACAATGTGAGAAAAGCAACAACAATCACAAAATGAAATAAAATAAATTGTAAAACAACAACAACAAACAAAGCATGAATCAAGAAAAAAAAACAAAAAAAACAAGAAATAACCATCCATTCAGACCGTGGGAACCGAGCTCGTGCCAGTCGCTTCATTGCTGTCAAATTTTATCTTGATGGCGAACGAGTGACGGCTGCGGCATAAATAAGTAAGTAAAAATGCGATGGACAAGCCCGAGCTCACGCCACATGCCATGGATAGATGTGTACATATCGACGCTTCCAAACAAAACTGTACTAAGTCTGAAAACTGTGTTTTGCAGGAGAAGCTCTCAAAGTTTAAACTCGATACGAAACTTCGGTTGTATGCTAAGTATATTTTCACTTATAACTTCTGTTTGGATTGAACGATCAACACCAAAACTCGACAATATCAAAGTCAGGGTATGCTTTATATAAAACCGTAAGAAAAAATAAAAATTTGCTACGTGGTTTTTCATGGCAAGCTCTCAAAATTTTTATTCTGTAAAAATCTCGAGTTGTATTATATGTACACTTTTGCTTATAACTTTTGCTTGGATTGTCCGATTGATACCAAAATTAAGAACCGCTCTACTTGAAAACGCCAAAAACGGGAAAATGTACTAAGTCGACTTAGTACAGTATTGTTTGGAAGCGTCGATATAAAACATGAAAAATGTCTGTGAAATGAGCAGGCAGCCAGTCAACCAGTCAACGCTTCGCCCTGTAACCATATTGGCCCTCTCTACACTCCCCTTTGCTTGCGCTTGCTTTGTGATGATCTTTTAACTTCTTGTCGAATGACTTGTGCGCACACGTTTCGATCTGCTGCTGTTGCTGAATTGCCTGTGCGGATGGCATTCGTGCGAGGGCAAGGCGCGGATATAACCGAGGGGGCGCTGATGTAGCCGCGAGGGCGCGGAGCTGTCGCTAACCGCGATCGAACCATAACTGAAACTGAATTTGATTATTATTCATCCAGCCTCCAGCCGTTTATTTGGAAGTCGCGTTCCCCGCGCTTCAGCGGCCACTTAAAGCAACCCAAACGCTTCGCTTCGGTGGATCGTCGCACTTTTAAGTAGTAAATGGACAATATTAAACATTAATAAACATGTGTGTTTGTATGTACAAGCATGAATTTTTTTGTTAAAAAAAGACATAAAAAACAAAAAGTTATTAAAAGCAAAGCAACAAAGACAACAACAACAAAAAAAATAAATAAAAACAACAATAAAATCGCCCACAACAAAGCGCGGTTCTGCGGGTGTAATGAAGTGAATTTTGTACGCCAGCAAACCAGTTCACAAATTAAAATGATTGCATTGGAAGCGTGCGCGATGTAATGATGATGGTTGTTGTTTTTGTAATTTTAGCTTACTTAATCCACTGCATTTGGTTGTTGAGATTTGACAAGATTTTTAGGGTGGTTGAGTTGGAGGAAGTTAGAAGACCAAAAAGAAGGAGATACCCAAGGCATTTTTCTTCTCAAGTCAAAAATATTTATGCCACAAAGTTTAAGATCCGTCCATAAACGCCGAAGTTATAAAGAACAAGTAAGGAAGCCTAAGTTCGAGTGGAATCGAACATTAGATACTCAGCTGTATGCTTTCATTGTTTGTTTGCGTTTGTTCGATATAGGGTGTATTTTATATGAAACGAGTGCTGCATATACAGGGCGCAGCCACGCCCATTTTCAAAATTTGTATCAATCATCCAAATAAGCATATAAATATTATTGTTAGTGCAAAATTGCATCCCTCTATGACTTTTAGTTACAAAGACTTCACGTTACAAATTCCAAAAGGGTGTTCCAGAAATATCTTTGTTAAAAAGTAGGCGTGGTCATAAACCGATTTCAATACATTTTTGCGTGTCTATTAACACAAGTTATAAAAGTGAATAAACCAAGTTTCGTCATAATATCTCAGTTATTTGTCGAGTAATAGGCTCGTAGATTTCTTTGCATAAAAAGAGGCGGTGCCACGCCCATTTTATAAACTTTTTTTATTTTTTGTTTCCGGTCTATTGTAGAACTCATATCACAAAATTTCAATGAATTATCTTTATATTTCACAGAGATATCGCTAAAAATGATTTCATTAGGTCACTTTATAATACCCATATATAAAAGTGGGCGTGGTCGTCAACAGATTTTGGTAATTTTTCGTCCACACATTTGGCTAAGTAAATATATTACGCGTACCAAATTTCATCGATATATCTTTAACGGTTTCTGAGTTATGACATATAAAACTTTCAATGTTTGACCCTTAATAAGTGGGCGTGGCACCGCCCATTTTCAAAAATTTTTGTATTTTTTGTTTTATGTCCGTAGTTGGACTCCTGCCACAAAATTTCAGTGATAGATCTTTATATTTGACAGAGATATCGCTTAAAATGTTTTTATTAGGCCCCTTTATAGTTCCCATATATAAAAGTGGGCGTGGCCGTCAACCGATTTTGATAATTTTTCGTCAAAACATTTGCCTAAGTAAGCATATTACGCATACCAAATTTCATCGATATATCTTCAACGGTTTCTGAGTTATGACATATAAAACTTTCAATGTTTGACCCTTAATAAGTGGGCGTGGCACCGCCCATTTTCCAGAACTTCATCAAATTTCTTCATAAGGGCCTGAGCTCAATACGTGGGTAAAATTTTATCACTCTAGCTATATTAGTGGCTGAGATACCAAATATCCGATTTTTTCTATATAGGAAAAGTGGGCGTGGTCATGGTCCGATTTCGCCCATTTTCAATACCAACCGTCCCAGTCTCGATACCAACTTGCATTTCAAATTTCATCAAAATATCTCAATTTTTACGCGAGTTATCGTGCGTACGGACGGACGGACGGACGGACGGACGGACGGACGGACGGACGGACGGACGGACGGACGGACGGACGGACGGACATGGCTCAATCGATTTCTCTTTTCACCCTGATCATTTTGATATATATAAGTCCATATCTATCTCGATTATTTCATTATGTTACAATCCACCGTTATGAAATCAAAATTATAATACTCTGTGTACTAGTACAGCTGAGTATAAAAACGTTCCTAATTGCGCGACATCTACTATAATAATGTAATACAATGGCGCTGATATAACTCTGACGAGTTTAGAGGCCATACCCTTGGAGGTTACGACGCCCACTGCCGAGGAGTGACCGCTATTTCTAAAACTCTAATATTTGGGTTAGAACTCGAGACCTTTGGTATGTCAGGCGAACACTCTACCTACTAAACAACGGCGGTCACTCTAGGGAGATGGTCTACTTGCCACCTTAAGCTCTTTTGATAGCACCCGTTGTCACTTCGGGGGTTCCTAAACGGAGCGAGAGTGTCATAATCGGTCCCCTACTGCCTGTAGAGTTGTTTGTAAGTGATTGTTGCACCGTAGATACTAGCCTTTTTTCCTTTTGTAGAAGAGGCTTAAGTTAATGTTATTAAATTCTTTTCTAGTTTCATGATTTTGACAGTTTTTTATTGTTTTTCGGCATTATCTGTTCTTTTTCTTCTTCGAAGAAGATCATTATCATCATCATTATCATAATCATCATCTTTATCATTATCCACATGATCATCATTATCAACAGCATTATCACCATCATCATCATCATCATCATCACCATCATCATCATCGTCATCAGCATCACCACCATCATCATCGTCATCAGCATCACCACCATCATCATAATCATCATCATAACCACCATCATCATCATCATCATCATCATTATCATCACCATCATCATCACCGTCATCAGCATCACCACCATCATGATCATCATCTTCATCATCACCATCATCATCATCATCATCATCATCATCATCATAATCATCATCATCATCATCATCATCATCATTATCATCACCATCATCACCGTCATCAGCATCACCACCATCATGATCATCATCTTCATCATCACCATCATCATCATCATCATCATCATCATCATCATCATCATCATCATCATCATCATCATCATCATCATCATCATCATCATCATCACCATCATCATCACCGTCATCAGCATCACCACCATCATGATCATCATCTTCATCATCATCATCATCATCATCATCATCATCATCATCATCATCACCATCATCATCATCATCATCATCATCATCATCATCATCATCATCATCATCATCATCATCATCATCATCATCATCATCATCATCATCATCATCATCATCATCATCATCATCATCATCACCATCATCATCATCATCATCATCACCATCATCATCATCGTCATCAGCATCATCTTCATCATCATCATCATCACCATCATCATCGTGATCAGCTTGACCACCATCATCATCATCATCATCATAATCAGCATCATCTTCATCATCATCATCATCATCATCACCATCATCATCATCATCATCATCATCGTCCTCTTCATCACCTTTTTCTTCTTCTGCATCATCTTCTTCTTCATACCCTTCTTCTTCTTCCCCATTTTCCTCTTAAAATTCTAAGGGTGTCCAATTCACAAGCCATCTGATCTCTTCAAAGCAGTGGGGGCTTGCTCTCCCTTTTCTGCCTCTGGTCTCGATATAAAGACTTTCTGGGCCGGCGCTCATCTTAGATTTTTCACATAACATAACGTAACCGCGTAAATAGATCAAATACTTCAGAGGGTTTAAATGAAAATCGATCACCCTCGCAAAATCTTTCCCCAAACCAGACCCGTTTCTACTCAAAGCTGAAGCGCGACTCTGCGGCTGAGAGATCAGCAAACCTTGACAGAGAAATTCAGACAAAAACAGGAACTCAACTCCTCCGGTTATCATCTTTCAGTATAATTGCTTTGCATGGTGCAAGAATCTTTAACGCTTCCCTTACTCTCTTGCTTAACAAAAGTTCGCAACTTCATCATCTATTTACTACAATAGCAACAAAAAACAACCAACAACAACCGCTGTTAAAGACTTTAACTACCCAAAGCAATTAAAATTTTCTACAAATATTCCAACGTTGTCACATCCTGCACACGCACATACACACATTCATGTGTACATACTCGTAGTTGCACATATTTTCATTTGAACAGCGAACACGTGTCGCCTCAAACGCCCACAGATAGACAGACAATTCGCGGCGGTTAAAAAGGCACATGCGATTATTGGCAGTAAAGTAAAGTGTGTTTGCTGTTGTTGTTGTTTTATTAGACTAACTAGTTGGCTATGTTGCATATTTGATTCTATTACTTTTATTGCTTTGTTTAGTGTTGTTGTTGTTGTTGTTGATTTGGCAGTAGCGCATGTCATTTGCATTCCATAAGTGCAAATACAACAATCAAACGGCAAATGGCAAACGCGACACGGCGGCAAAGTGACTGAGCGGCAAGCGGCAGCGGTGCGCACGCGTGCGAAATTCACAAATGTCAGTCAACGCTTTGGCCAAATGGCAAATGTGGCTTGTTACAGCAATTGCAACAACAAACACCCATACAACATATATGTACATATACCCGTTTGCAATGCCACTGGAGACGCGTGTGTGTCTGTCTAAGAAAGGCCGACAAGCCAACGACAAGCCACTTCCACTTCAACTCCAGCTCAGCAACACCAACTATGGGGCATGAATAAGCGCGCGATGCTGCCTGATGCAGCTGCAGGCAGAAAATAGCAAATGGCAAACGATAATCTAAGCGCACCAGCGTGTTTGTTGATGCAGTTTTAGCGTGTGCTAAAGAAGGCAACCGAAAGTCAAAAGCAAGCCAATGTGTCATGAGTCAGGCAAGCTCTATTACATACAAACTCCTACATGGGATGGCCTTAGAGACTCCCAGCACCGAAGAGCTGCAAAACAAAGCAGACAAACCACCAACTAACAGGCCATGGAATGAGAAGGAAAAAGTGAAAGGAGGGAAAAGAAGAGAAAAATAGGAAAATGTTATGAAAGGATGAGACTACAGAGCTCCCAAGTAGTTGAGCCGCTGGGAAAGTGAAGGCGCATACCAATCAAAATCCAAAAAAAGGCACAAACTCACGTACAAACGCTCAGCGCACGGCATGCCGCGGCATGTAGTAATCAAGACCAATAATAATAAAGGTCTACAAACAAACTGACGCAACGCGCCTCGATGTGGCGAACTCGCTGTGGGACTAAAATAAGCCAAAGAGGCAAAAGACAAGTGAGCCAACCAACACGAGCAGCGGCAACACGAACTTGCAATGATCTATAAAGCGTTAAAAAATGCGATGACTACGCCACAATTATCGGTGTGCCACATCGAGTCGCCGTCCGCTAACCAACAACCATCGTCCAGCAACCGCCAACCTCCATTAACCGTCAAACCAGGCGGCCATCCGCCATCCAACAACCGTCCTCCATCAACCAGCCAAGCCAGGCAAACAGACAAAAGGAAGCTCTTGCCAGTTCGAAGCTTGTGAAAGCGCGCGGTTTGGCGGCACGAAAATGCGGCGCACGAGGCACACAATACCGGCAGCAGTAAGCAGCACAAGCCAAGAAAACAAAATACAAAAAATACGTAAAATGAAAAATGAGTAGAAGCAACAAAAAAAAGCGATGAAAAATAATAAAAAAAAACACTGAAACGATACTTAACAACCATAAAGCCACGAACAAGCAAGCAAACGACTGACTGGAGGCCAAAGCAACAAAGCAACGGAGCAACAAAGACGACAGACAGCAAAGGCAATAAAGCAACAAATCTTTGCAATGAACTAAAATTAAATGAAGTGAGGGTAAAGCGCGGTGGCGCGCGCATTCACAAGCTCACAACAGCAAATAAAATGAAACACACACACACACACACAAACAGCTCGTTATGGATGGCAGGCATGTGCGCCGCCGCCACTGCCGCACCAAACGCTGCGCCACGCTCAACTTGCGCCAAAACCAAAGACGATACAACGCCGATCCAACGAGACAACAGCCAACTATCAAGATCGCAGCTAAATGTAGCTAGAGCTGGAGCTAGCGCGCGGCGTGTGTGTGGTGCGACAAGACAACGCCGCAATGCGTCTCGCCACGCCGCGCGTTGCCATCCAGCTTTGCCCACTTAAGAGACCCCAATCAGGCAGTCATGCTGGCATCAGTCATTGAAAAAAAGCAGCAGGCAAACAACAACAACCATGAACAGTCCAACAGACAGACAAACAGACACACCCGGACAAAGTCATACATGTATTGTGGTCGTCGCATAAGGGGCCGCGTCGCGTTGGAATGCGAAGGGGCAGCTGGCGCGCAAGGAACGAGGAAAGTAAGCACAGCGTCGTGAGAAATCGACTATAGTCGACTTTCCCACGGTATAACAATCACAACACATATATATGCATGAGCTTAAGGCAGACGGCGAAGAGGGAAGCGAAGACAAAGAAAACGTAGAAGGCGACTTGTGCGCCGACTCGTTCCACATTAATGCCACTGCCGGGGCTAAGCCAGCACCACACCAACACTACGACTATTAAACCAACAGCACTGACAGCATTAAGGACGGACATACTGAGAGACAGTCAGCCGATCGTGCTGAGGCACAATGAACTGGCGAAGGGTAACGGGGTGGTGGTGGTGGTTGTTTGTATAGCAGCAATGCAGGGGCATTTTCGAGTGTGCGGGCAAAGGAATGTCGCAAGTTGTTGTTGCCGTTGTGTGCTTTGCTGCCGGCGCAGCGAATGTGTATAGACAAATGAACGGACGAGCACACACAACGGAGGGTGGAAGGCGAGCAAGAAATCTTGGAAGACATTAAACGACAAAGTCAGCACAGCTGAGCTGAGTTGAGAGTTGAGGCGAGAGTTAAGTTGGTGGTGGCTTGATATTTGAACTGAACATGCACACATACGTTGAAACATGAAAATAAATGGAAGAGCGAAGTCGGAGGGGGGCAGGGGCACGATCAGAAGGTGGTGGTGTGTGTTTTGTAAGCAAATGAGTCTCAGACTGAAGGTATTTTCGGACCTTCTCATTGATTTAACTGAGCAAGCCAACACACACAGCACATGCGACGACGTCATTGCATAGCGCTCGGCATGTGTAAATAATGATCGTTTTTACGCTCTCCGCGCTAAGCTCGAACGAACAATAAGCGCCGCGCTGAACGTTGTGCTCAACGCCGCTAAGGCTATAAAAATGCGCGCCGTACGCCTTGGCAGGGCATTCATTGCAAAGTAATTGGGGCAAGCAGACGCACAAGCGCGAACTAAGCACTAAAGCCAGTAAATACTTTTGGGTTAAAGGCGCGTGACAACAACAAATTAAAAAGTGAAAAGTTTAATTAATAAGCAATAAAAGTTCTATTAACCAACTACAACTAAAAGAAAAAAAAATGGTACTCGAAATGGAAATGTCCAAAACCTATCAATATCGCAAAGTGATGAAACCCATGTTGGAGCGCAAGCGACGCGCACGCATCAACAAGTGTCTGGACGAGCTGAAAGACATTATGGTCGAGTGCCTGACGCAAGAGGGTGAGCATATAACGCGCCTGGAGAAGGCCGACATACTCGAGTTGACGGTGGAGCATATGAAGAAATTGCGCGCACAAAAGCAACTGCGTTTGGGTGGCGGCGCTGGCGGTGTTGTACAAGATGCCAAACTAACAATTGCGGAAAGTTTTCGAGCCGGTTATGTGCATGCCGCCAATGAGGTATCCAAAACGCTGGCCGCCCTGCCAGGCGTCAATGTGGATTTGGGCACGCAGCTGATGAGCCAATTGGGACATCGTTTGAATTATTTGCAAGTGGTGGTGCCAAGTATGCCATCATTGGGGGGTGCCGGTTTAGCAGCCCAAGCTCCACAGCACACATTTGTGCCCACAACGGTGATCTCGCAAGCGTCAGCAACATCCTCCTCCTTAGCACATTTCTATAGTGGCAGCGAATGCAGCGGTAACAGCACGCCTATTTTGGTCACGCCACCACCCTCGGAATGTGGCAGTTGCAGTCCAGCGCCAAGCGAATCTGATGGCACGGTATGGCGTCCTTGGTGAGAGGGTGTGCGCATGAAATTGGCAAGTAGAATATAAGGATCTTCAATGGTTGAGGATCTCGTATGGGTTATAGGAAAATCAGCGAAACGCTTCCCCGTTGAGCCACGTTAAGCGGCTGGAGGAAGCGTGGCGCGAACAAGCGGCGGCGGCGGCGGCGATAAACTCAGACTATGAGCTCGTTGGCTATTTTGCAATTGGAATGGCGTTAACGTTGCAGGAAAAAAGGGAATATTGGAGCGTATTGCCTGTCATTTTGGCGTTGGGGTTTAGTTCAGCGCAAGGAGCGCGGTTGCTAAGGTCTTCTGAGGCCACATTTCGCTTGTCTTGCGGCAGATTTATATATAGTAGCATGATTGTTAAGAAAATTGTTAATTTAAAAATCTCGTATGTTAATTTTTTAGAAAAAAGTTTACAAGCAGGGAAAACAGAATTAGCTTAGTAGTAATTGAAATTAAAAAAAAATTGAAATTGAAAACAAAAATATTTAAAAAATATTGTATTAAAAAAAACTGCTTAGTAATAAGAAAAACGTTGAAAAAAAATTCTGAAAAAAGTTAAAAAAAACTTATTTAAAAAAAAAAAATTTAAAAAAATGATTAAAAAAAGTTTTTAATAAAAAATTACCTGGAAACCAAAAAAAATTGTTTTTTTTTTATTTATTCTGGAATTTTTTCAGCTTTTATCTGCCGTCCAAAAAGGTCCTCAAAGAATAATAACAAGAAAAATGTAAAAAAAAAAAAAAAATTATAAAAAAAATTATCAAAAAACAATTTTATTTAAAAAAATTAAAAAAAAAATTAAAAAAAAAAAATTAAAAAAAAATATTTAAAAATATCAATAAATCTTTGAACAAAAAAATAATAATTGGAAACCAAAACAACTTTTTTTATTTATTCTGGAAATATTTTTTTGTTGTTTGACTTATTTTTTTACTGTCAACAGCTTATCTTCCATACAAGAAAGTTTTAAAAAAGCAAAAAAAAAAAAAATAATTACAAAAAATTAAAAAAAAAAAAAATAATTACAAAAAATTAAAAAAGAAAAAAATTAAAAAAGAAAAACAATAAAAAAATTAATTGAAAAAAGCAATATTTTTAATATTTATTCTGGGACTTTCATTCAGTTTTTCATTTATTAATAATTTCTTCAATGTCAACATCTCATCTTCCACCCTAAAGGCCTTGAAAAAAATGATAAGAAAAATCCAAAAAAAAAAAATTGCCAAAAAAAAATAAAAATTTAAAAAAAAAAATTAATAAATTCTTCCTTTGGAGAAGGTCTTGAAATAATAATAATAATAACGAGTTTAAAAAAAGTAAAGAAATTAAAAAAATAAAAAAAATGAAAAAAATATCAAAAAAAAATTTCCTCAATAAAATATCACTAAATCTTTTGAACAGAAAAACACCACTTGGAAACCAAAAATGCAGTCCTATTATACTCACTCTGCTATTTTTTGTAGCATCTCACTTTATAAATCATTTCTTCACTGTCAACAAAGCTTATCTTCCGTCAAAGAAGGTCTTGATCTCTCTTAGCCGCTATCAATGCTGTTAAGCCTGCTGACGTGAGCAAGCATACAAACACATGTCTGTACATGCTGGCAAATAAGAAAAAACATGCATGCAATGTGCGTCATGCGAATGCGATGACGTCCAACGTTGTTGAGCTTAGTAGATCATTCGATGCCAAAATAAAAAACAACAATAAAGAAATTAAAAAAAAAAATGAAAAACGAGAAAAACAAGAAAAAAAAATAATAATTAAGAAAAAACCAAAAAGGGAAAAACAACAAAAAAATAAGAACATTAAAAAATTGCAAAAAAAAACCAACAAAAAACAACAAAAACAACAAAAACAAAAGAAAAAACAAGAAAAAAACAAACGAAAAAATAAAAATCAACAACAAAAAAATACAAAAATATTCCCACACTAGGTACAAAAACCAGCTCAAATTGAGCTTTGGAATTTTACAACTAGCGCAATGTCCGGCGGAACAGACAAAACAAGCACGAGAATAAAAACTAAATAAATAGAAAGAAGAACAACAAAAAAACAAAAAAAAAATTAAATAAATTAGGCCGAAAAAATCACACGCTCAGCAACAATAAAAGCAAAAAAGGAACAAAAAAACCAAAATCAGCAACAACCACAACAACAATTTAACACAGCGCTTTTGTGTAGATTAATCAAGATTTGAGTCATAGACAACATTAACCCGTGCCAATAGAAATAATAGACAATAGCAACAAGAACAACAACAACAATAAAAGCAAGCTTATAAAGCTTGTAAACTGCTAACACGCGCGGTAAACAGGCAGACAAACAGGGCAAACGGGCGCGCCACGTTGATGGCGATAATTGGCGCTAAGCTTTTGTGCTGGCTGAAGCGGGAAGCGCGGCGGAAGCGGACGCGCACGACCGTAAAATTAACAACACGCAAATACGAATACAAACAAACACACACATAAATATGTATACACTTCCCAACAAACACCGAACGCAAAAATCTCAAACGTTTGAGAAAAACATTGCTTCTCAGTTTGATTTTCAACACTATTTATCGTTTGAAAGTAAACATTTTCTCAACTTTTTCTCAAACGTTATTTTTCAAATTGAGAATGCATTGAGATGCATTTGAAAATTTTCGTTTCATTCCCGAAATATCCACATGGATCGATATTGAAATCTAGTGAAAGTGTCACCGACACTTTTTTGCAAACCATCAATATCGTGGAAAGTTTCTTTTAATAATAATCTTTATATTATTGATAAGTATAGTAAAAACTTATAAATACTCAACAAATTATAAAAGATATAGAAATAAAAATATTTAACCTCAATTAAACACATTAACAATTGCACGAAAAAAGTGTAGAATAGCTCCAATTCTCTCATAAAAAAAATTGGAATCGATAGGTTTTTCTGTAGTGTACATAACAGTATATTTCTTTTTTAGGGGAAACAACAACAACAAAAGTTATTGAAGGTCAAACTTCAATTTAAGCATTTCTTAAAATCAAAATTTCTTAAGAAGAAATTAATCGATTTTAAAAAGTTTTTTTTAATTGAATTGCCTTTCATTCGATATACATATTTTATATTTGCGTACAAATTGTTCTGTAAAAAAGCCACTTATGTTCATTAGTTTTTGAGACATTTTAATTTTAAAATTGTTTTAAATTTTTTCGTATACGCGGTTTTGCACACAAAGCAGGGATACATCAAATAAAAGGTAATCAATTACATACCAATCCAATGCAAAAAAAAATTTTGAAAATCGGTTCATTACTTTTGCTTCATATGAATTTTGACCTTCAATAACACTTTTTCTTGTTGTTTGCCCCAAAAAAAGTATATATATTTGTGCTCACCCTAGTAATATTTATAGATCCCCATAATTTTGTTTTAATTTGAGAGTTGGAGCTATTCTAAGCCAACTATTTTTGCTGACTTGTGGGCAAACATTAATCAATGTGATATCGCTAACGTCATCGACAATTCGCAGATCTCTAATATGCATAGAAAGTTAAACAATACAATTTTAAGAAGTGAACGTGGAAAAAAAGTTGTAAATCAAGGAAGTATATATCGATTTTGTTGTTATTTTGTGATTGTTTGTGATATTTAAGATAAAATGCATCGATCAAAGCGCGTAAGAAATGAAGTAACGCAGATAATGAATCTGCTTACTGAAAGTGGTGCAACCGGGGCTCCAGCGACCACAGACAGTTTAGGAGAATATGATTTCTTTTACTACTTTACTATTTTTTATATAACAGAATTATTTGTTGAGCTATGTATGTCTACATATGGATTAAAAAAATATTAAATAAAACTAAACTGCATAATAGAAAACTCGCCTTTTATTAAAATGGGTATTTATTTGTTTTGCACCAAATGAGAGCAACTGGATTCCATTTCGTTCCGATCCGCTCAGTTTGAGAAAAGTTTGAGAATTCTGCCGTTCTCAATTTGAAAATAAGGGAAAATCCCATATCAAAAATGAGCCGTTTAGGTTGAGAACGCTATCAACGGTTATTTCATCTCAAATTGAGAACTAACGTTTGAGAGTATAATTGGTTCTCAAATGCATCTCAAATTGAGATTAGCTAAAAATGTTTGTTGGGTTTGTACACACATTATCATTTATGCATACAACCCACCAAAATGTCTAAGGCTTATTTAAGAATTAAAACAGCAGATTTAAAGGCCTAAGAAATAAGGCCTGAAAATTATAAGCGCAGCAAATTTGTATGGCTTAAGCCTTAAAATAGGGCTGATTTTCCGGTGTTGATGTAATCAGGCCATAAGGAGAATCTACTCTCTCTCTGAGAGCACACCTTATTCCAAAGGCTTATACGACATGCGAAATAAGGCCTAGATAAGTACGAGTATTAGAAAGTTAGGAGCAGAGAGAGTGAGTGCATAACAGGAGCAGCGCTGCCAGCGTACCCCTTTTATAGACCTGATTTGTCAACAATAAGCAAAACTTTTTTGCAGGGAAGTTAACTAACCTATCAGCGGCAGACAAATAAAAAGCTGCAACAACTACAACAACAACCGCAATAATAATGAAAACGTTAATAATAAAAATAAGCGCAAACGCGTTGCAGAAAAAAAAAACAAAAAAAGAGTTGAAAAAAGGCAGACGAGGAAGATGAAAGAGATTAAAAATACTAAAACAAAAACAAAGTAAAAATGTAAAAATAAGATAATTGTAACTTAAATAGCAGCATTGTATCTTTGCTTATGTGTGTTTGTATGTGCATATGTATGCCCACCGCATGCCGCAAGCGTGAGCCATTCATTCAAAAAAATTTTCCCACACTTTTGTGCGGTCGTCGTTCGCTACTGCCGCCGTTTAAGCTGCCGCTGCTGCTGCGCCATCGTCGCCGCTTTGACTTAATGGCTTTCCAAGAACATACAACAACAACAACAGGAATGAGATGAAAACGGGGGCAAAAACAAAAATGCGTCGCTACTTGGCTTAACGTTGTGCACAGTGTTGCCAGATTTTTTTTGTCAATTTAAAAATAAAAATCGTCATCCATTTTTTGCCCCATCTGCGACAAATGCAATCATGTTGTTTTCATAAGGAACATTGTTTTCGATGAAATACTGTTTTATCGTATTATGTAAACTGATAGCGTCGCAGGTTTCAACACGGACCAAACCAAAAAAAGTCTTTCACTGAAAAGTTTATACATACTCTCACTACAAGACGGAGTAATTTCGTATTACTTAAGTATATCAGTGGATTCATCAACGCACAATGAAAATTTAGTTGTTCGGATTATGGCACATAGCGATTCTAGCTGGTAGGTACTGCCCAAGAGCGTTCTGAATAATAATTGTTGCTTATGTTTTTCCACACGATAAAGCTGCCGCCGTTTTAGAATCGTCGAAACTGCTTTTTATACACTTTACAAGATCATCTACCGCGGAGAATGGTAGATTATGTTGAGCAATGAATGTACTTATTCTATTCGTGTGGCAGTGCGCTCAGAACCAAGGCAATGCTACATTTTAATGTAGTAAAAGGATTTATGAAAAACATAATACCAGTGTTGGAAAAGGATTGAAGAAAACCAATCAGATTGCCTTAATTTTTTTTGTCTAATTATGGAAATTTTTATAAAGTAATTAATTTTTATTACGAATAAATCTATATTTCTCTGTACTTCCTAAAATCGTCATTTTGTGACATGAAATCTCCCATCGTCATGGAGTCCAAAAATCGTCAAAATGACGATGCCATCGTCATTCTGGCAACGCTGGTTGTGTATTTAAATTTACTTACTTATGTAAATATCTATGTACATTAGGGTCGATTTTAAAGCCGCTCTCGATAGCACGCCTATATGCCGCAATGTCTGAATTTGCTTATACGGCTATGTCAAACGACGTTGAACAACACCACCAGCTGCGCCAGAATTGGTATGGACCCCTCCGAACCGTTCAAGACCAAACGGGGTTTCAAGACGAAGTACCTCCTGTCATCATCCGAATAGCAGCCGAGTAACTGTTGCCAGTTACAAATTCGAAACGGAAAACCGTTAAGGACTTCGTCTATTTGGGAACCATCATCAAAGCCAAAAATAATGTCAGCACGAAAATCTAAGGAAGAATCACTCTCACCAATTAGTGCTACTTTGGACTAAGTAGGCAATTGAAAAGTAAATTCCTCTCTCGACGAACAAAAGCCACGCTCTAGAAGATGCTCAGCGTTGCAGTCCTCATGTACGGCGCAGAAGCTTGGACGATGTCAAACACAGAAGAGCTGTCACTTGGAGAAAAGAAGCTGTCGAGAGAAAAGTCGGCGAGTATCAAAGGAGATTTAATGATGAACTATTCAAGCTTTAAGCAGATATCGGCATCGAGTTCAGCGAATAAAAATTCAGCGGCTGCGTTGGGTCATGTCGAGAGAATGGATGAAGGTGCTCCAGCTAAGAAAGTATTTCTTTCGAAATCCACTAAACGCAGCAGAAAAGGCAGACCTCCATTGCGTTGAAAAGATCAGCTGAAGAGTGACTAGTCTTCCCTTGGCATTTCCAATTGGCGCCAGGAAGCACGAAAAAGAAACAAGTGGCGCTCTTTATTGGACCCGGCCAAAATCGCCTAGACGATTACGCGCCAATTAAGAAGAAGAATAAGGGTGTTGCAAAATACATATTTATATGGAAACAAATTTTATGTCACATTTCTCCAAACTCACTCCCTAGGTCCATTATAATATAGTCCATTCTATAGATAGCACATACATATGTATAAATTTTGGTCCCCTTATCTGAACTTTGACCCCTGTGTGATACCCCCATTCAACCGTCTCCGAGCGAGGCCAAAATTTATACATGATATCTTTGGGTGTTATGTTACCGGCGGAGGGGGTGAGACCGAAGAAAATCGCTAATTATTTTTGGGCGACTACCCTAATGTAAATACATACATACATTCAGACATAATTATTAATATACCCAATAAACACAATGGATTCGCCGCGAATTCGAGACGATTTCGCATCGCTGATTTTAATATACGAATTTCCAGGCGAATTACTTATCTTTAGCGATTCTCGCATTTGTATGTGCTCGGATCGTTGGCGATCCGATATTAAGGCTCATTGGCGAGCACAGAAAATCTTTTTTTGCGAATCTGCCTCCATTTCCTTACGATATCATCCGCACTTTTGCGTTTATTGGGCACATATCTACGTTTTAATCTGCGCGTGTGTGTGCTTGTTTGTGAAGCTGATCCGCTTGCTGGCGCTGACGAGTACCAAAAGGAGGCAGTGCATTCGCTCGTGCTTAAACTGGTTAACGCGTTGCCGTGATATACATACGTATGTGGCGCTCCAGTGATGCTTCAGTACAACACAAACTATCAATTATATACCTACATTCAACTCTGTTGTTATTGCTGTTGCAATACAGTAGTGGTTATCGCAATGTGATTGCTCAAGAAATTTTATTTTCATGTTTCCTTACACTTTAACTGACTCTTTAGGATTTGCATACATACTCGTACAAGAACATAGATGGAGTAAAATAAAATTTAAGCAAAAAGAGATTTGGAAAACGTTCTGCTTAATCCAAAGAAGATATACACTCAAAAAAAAAATTTCTCTCGATCAAAGACATAATTTTCCTTATTTTGAACACGCGTCCCAATACAAAATTTTCTTTGTTTTGTGTAAATTTTCTCAAAAATGTGGAAAAAACATAAAAAAACATTCAAACAAATTCGTTGCCATGGGGATTTGTATGGGAATTTAATTTCTCAAAATTAAAGAAATCAAGTCTTCAAAACAAGGAAAGTTGGGAATGAAATGGCGCTTAAAGAATTTTTCATTATTTTAATGTATGAATTTTTTCAAAACAAGCATATATTTTTTTTCTCTCAGTGTAACCACTAGCTTCTGCTTATTAAGTTTGGCATGACTAAAAAACTGTTCACCTTGTTCTGGTCTTGAGATCTTGTCAAGGAATTGAAATCATTAAATTCTCGTTAAATATATTTCGCTCTAAATACCGAGTATGGCGACTTTCGGGAACCAAATAATGTAAATTCTAGATCAGTTTAGGTTTGATTAAGTTGGAAACATCTAAAATCCACATAGGTAGATCCAAATAGGTCAATAGTATTGCCAACAGCACTTTAGGGGCAATTACAATTAGCTAGGAATGCAGATCTTTACGAGTTTCAATAACTGACGTATATAAGCCTCGATCCGCAATGCCTTCTAGAGAGACCGGAAATGTGTGCAGGGTCGCGGGAACTGAGCCGTTGTCTGCTGCAAATGCTCGGCATTTACAACGCGAATGTGTTCAAGAATGCTGATGATGTCTTTTGTATATCATTTCCCAATCCATTCCATTTGTAGTTTTAGGCCATTCGTGGAGGGTTAAATTTCTGCATCATTAACTTTTGCTAGCTCTTTCCGCTCATTTCATTCCTTGATGTCCATAGGTATCCAATAGATGGTGAATCCTCTGCTCAAGCAGATACTTGGCCTTGCAAGAGGACCATGTACCTTAGTGGTGAAAAGATCGAGGGCAATTCTAAAGAAGATGTGTAAAGAAGAAGTCCTTTTCTTGAAGAACCTCTGGTGTTAACATCACTGAAAAGTTTGCTGCCTTTCAAGAGAATATTCTTTAGAACTTATTTCACAAATCTTTTACATAAAAAGAAAAGAATTTTAATCCTATCAAGTGCATAAGGAAATCCAAGTTGTTTCCGCAGTAAAGCCGGGAATAATAAATAAAAAACACAAGCAGAATTAGGTTTTTCCAAATATAAATTCAATTAATTTATTTAAAATATAAGCTTGTGAATAGCGGTAGGTATATAATTTTATCTTCACGTTGTGAATAAAAGAAAAACTTACGGCGCTGATGATGACTTCGGTTGTTCGGGATCGCAATCGAATAGAAAAGTAAGATGGCAAACCGGAAAAACTCAATTGTCATAGCGGTTATAACAAAAAAAGTTATTTCGAAAACCATTGACGTTTAACAGGGTTGCTCTTGCAGGGTTGCCACAAGGGGGGCATTAATAACACACATTGGGGTGGTTATGAATTTGGTTTGGGCTGCTCGCCCAAACACAAGTTCAGCATACAAAAACAACAATGTAAAATAGCTTCTATATAAAACAATATTAACAACAATAAAGTGACATTTAATCTAAAAGGTAAGGTAAAGGAAAGCTATACAACAAAAAACAACAACCAAAGCACGAAGAAACCAACCACCAAACAGAACTAACCAAACCAATCAACAACAACAAACACACACCAATATAAAAAACTCAACACAACAAAAGTAAAGCCAAGTGAAGGCATGCCGAGTCGCGCCGCACCACGCCAAATCGCTCGCAGCGACCCAAACCAAGGTGAGGTAAAGTGAATTAAGCAAAAGTAAAAGATAGGGTAAGGCAAGTCAATCCAAGCCAAGACAATTGCATCGAGTCTGAGGGCACTATTTTTCGAAAAAGGGTGATTTCTTATGCATGTTCCAGCAAATTGGCAAAGATCAAGCTGGGCAGACCCGCTGCCGCTGCCACTGCCGCTTTTGCTGCTACCGTTGCGCTGTTGCAGCGAAGCCAATGCAAGGCGATGGGCGCATGTACTGTACGCGCTGAGCGGGGTGTGCGCAGCAACTCTAAAGGAAGTTCACTTTATATGTGCACGGCATGCGATGACGACGACCGTTCGACTGAACGCCACAATCACCTCGGAACACCCCAGAAAACGCCTCGATCACCTCAAATGCCTCGATCGCCTGCTGTCGCCGTAATAATAATTGTTGTTGTTGTTGTTGTGTGCTGATGCATTTGTTGTTGCGTTGCGACGATTATATTCACCTTTTTTCTGTATTTCATTATTACTTGTATTATTGTTGTTGTTGTTGCGGCTGCTGCGGGTTACGCTGCATGCATACATACATACATTCATTGTGTGTTTGTTGTTCTGTTTTGTATCTGAGACGACGATCGTGAGAAAATGGTTTGGAACGTGGTTCTCACACGATCGACACACCTGCCCCTTTTATTTCTGTTTCGAAAATTGTTGTTGCTTTATTGTGTGTTGCAGTTGCTTTTCCTTTTCGATTTTTTGCTTTTATTGTTTCGAGTTTATTTATTTTTTTTTTGTTTTTTCTGGGATTATTATATTTTTTCTACTTCTCATTTGACTTCGCTTGTTGGGTTTCTTTTTGCTTTATTTTTCATTATTATAATTTTTTCGATACGTAAGAGATTCGAGACTTAAGTATTTTAAAAGTGACGATCACGATTTTGTTTTTTGGCCAGCCAGACGACCGTTGGACGGCGTGAAAGTGGTTGCAGCAGCAGCCAGACAGACATACAGACATTTGTTTTAGTTGTAGTTATTATATTGTGGCCGCTGTGGTGCAGTGGGTAGAGTGCTCGCCTGCTATGCCAGAGGTCTCGGGTTCAAACCACGGTCCGAGCCAAACACCAAAACAATTTTTCTAATTAGTAAAAATCCAATTATTGGGTTTTTTAAGAGCAGCGGTCACCTCTCGGCAGTGGGCGGCATACCCTCCGAGTGTATTTCTGCCATGAAAAAGCTTCTCACAAAAAATGCATTCGCCGTTCGGAGCCGGCGTAAAACTGTAGGTCCACCCAATTAGTAGGAAAAACAAAAGGAGCACACCTCGAATTGGGAGAGAAGCTCGGCCATAAAACTCGTCAGAGTTATAATAGCGCCATTGTATTATTATATATTATTATTATATAGGGGTTAGCAAATTAGTAGTAGTGAACAGTGGCACAAGCTGTACTAAAATGCATGATGAGAAGTGATGAGTTCGCGCTTTGTGACACTTGTTTGAGAGTACCTACCTTACATGTAATGTCATAGCATAACGCTCAAGCAGGTACCTATAAAGTTTCTTCTAGTTAGGCATACAAAATTTTTTTTTTTGAAAAGAAGCCTAGTGAAATTTTATGGCGAATAATTTTCTAGAACATTTTAAACCTCCAGCGACCTTCAAAATACTATTTTTTCGTACTATATATAAAAAGTGGTAAAAATTACGTCTTCTTAGGGGTGTTAGAGGTTTAAAGTATTCCACGAAACTAAAGCTCGTGCAAATTTTACTATATCTTTCTTAACAACATATTTCTATACGATATGTCTATTTTAACCCTTTTTTTCATTTATTTAAAAGCCAAACACTAACCCACCCACTGTGCTGCGTCGCGCCGTGGCCCATACAACAACGCCGACAAACGATAACGACAACGAAGCACCTCAACTAAAAAAAAACACAAAAAAAAAAAAATAACTCACAGTCACACCGACAAACGGAAGAGGTGATGGCGATCATCACCACAATAATGATTGTGGACACAATCGTTAAGTCCAGCAGCAGGAGTCTCGAGCTGCTGCGGCGCGGCGGCTGTAAATGAGCAAAGCATGAGGCCAAAACCAAAGGCAAAGACGCAAAGCAAACACATAAGAGAAGCGAAGACGCGCAGCCACAGCTCCAAGCGACTAAATGACGACGAAAAAGGTGAACAACAAACAAATTAAAAATGCATATAAATAACAACAACAACAACAACAAAAGAAAGTAAAGAAGTCAGTAAGTCACTTCATTCAGCCACCAACATCAAATGAATGCCTTTGAGCTGAATTGTTTGGCATGAACGCGATGATGTTGACGTTGGTGGAGAGTTGCTGGGAGAGGAGGGGGAGCATTGGTGAGACGGATTGCGATGTGGATGTGGATGATGATGATGATGATGATGCTGGTAAATACGGTCACACGGTCATACAACGTACAGACATATGTACATAAGCCCACAAACGTTGCTCGATTGCTTGTATGTGCCGAGTTATAGAGTTGTTTTGTAATTGTTGTTGTTTATTGCTGTTGGTTGTTGTTGTTGTTGCTGTTGCAAGTATTGCATATGTAATATATTTTCTGTAATATGGTAGCTTGTTCTACCACTTTGGCACACGCGCACTGTGCCACTGGGACTGTCTCGGCTGGCGGTTAATGCTTGGCGGCTGTCGTTTGGCCGTTTATCTTTCAGCGCGGCTACGGATGTGAGGCCATGAGGCTTGAGACTTTTAACTACGTTTATGTGACTGTCGATAGCAGTTAAATTTTTTTCCATAGTAGTATAGGTATGTATATTGAAAATGATTGCTGTTTGCTGAGACGCTTATTTTTAGTTGGATGCGCGATAGTTGCATGATCGGCACAGGTAACTTGCAGAGACTGGGACTCATTTTAAGCGGTTCGCCATAGAGTGGATGAATATAGCCTTTACTCTTAAATATGTGATCACGGCGCTGAGGTTGATTTTATTGCTGATACTTTTATTTGCTTTTTTGGTTTGATGCTTTTTGTAATTGAGATTTTGGAATACCCAGCAGTGCTAGCCGAGAGGTTATTAAGACCTTATTCGTATTACGGTCTCCTGCTGAATCGTTTTACTTCCGTCTTCTCTTCTTTCTGCCATCAATTACATCTCAAATTCGTCTGTCTGGTAATCCATTTTAAACCACTTGGCCATCTCTTCGCTTGTTTCTATATTAACTTGAGTAAAAATTTCATGCTATTGGTTATATAAATATTGTTTCGCCTAGTATCCAGCATTTATGTACTTACATATCTGTGGGTATTGATCTTTATACCTTTCATGAGCATGAAAGGGTAGATATTACAATTTTGTGCCAAAACAGGATTAAGTGGGAACAAAAAAAAAAAGAAATTTTCAACAAAAAGCACACCTTAGAAAAAAATTCCTTGCGGGGAAAATTTTTTGAACTAAATAAAATGAAAGCTTTTATCCATTTAGATATAGTTATTGATGGTTTTGGTGAAAAATAATACTTATTACAAAAAATCCCAAAAAGGGAAATTTTTCGAGATAATATCACTTTAAGGGAAATTTTAAAATTCAATAATACGGCAGCCGAGAACAATTTAAAGATTATTCTTAACTATTCTACTCGAAAATAATATGTTTTGCAAAAAATTGCAAACATGGAAATTTTTAAAACTAATATCCCTCTAAGGGAAATTTTTCTAATTCATTGATATGGCAACCAAAATCAATTTAGAGTTGTTTCTGAACTGTTCCACTTGAAAATAACGCTTATTACAAAAAATCCCAAAAAGCAAAATTTTTTAAACGAATATCCCTTTAAGGGAAATTTTTAAAATTCATTAATATGGCAGCGACGACCAATTTAAAGATGAATCTAAACTGTTTTGCTTGAATATAATGTGTTTTATAAGAAATCCATGAAAGGAAATTTTTTAAGACTAATATCCAATTAAGAGAAATTTTTAAAACACAATAAAATGGTAGCCAATGACTTTAAAATTAAAGACGACTTTTTACTGTTTTACTTGAAAATTGTGTGTTTTACGAAAAAAAAACTCAAAAAGGGAAATTTTGTAAACTATTACGCCCTTTGAGGGAATTTCTTTAAATTCAATTATGTGGCAGGAAATTTTTTAAATTAAAATACCTCTGAGAGAAATCTTTTAAATTCAATAATATGGCAGCAAAGACCAATTTAAAAATTATTATTAACCGTTTTACTTCAAAATAATGTGTTTTACAAAAAATCCCAAAAATTCGAAACTGAAATTTTTAAAACTAATATCCCTTTTAGGGAAATTTTTTAAATTAAATAAGTAATATGGCAGCCAAGATCAATTTAAAAACGACTTTTGACTGTTTTACTTGAAAATAATGTGTTTTACAAAAAATCCCAAAAAGGAAATTTTTATAATTCAACAGCGATGGAAGCTGTGATTATTCCAAAGTTAATGCCTAACTTTTTTAACTGAAAATAGTGAATATTACAAAAAAATCTCTATAGGGAATTTCTAAAAAAGCATGTACATATACATTTTGGTGTTTTAACTTAACCAATGAAACAGCTAAGGTCTGCATATGAAAGGCATTAAGTATTGAGTAAGGCCTAAAGCAGTCGCGGCCTTACTTGTTTTATTTAACTTCACTGCACCTTCCACGTAAAACTAATGGCGTTTTCTTTTCTCGAAATAATGTTGCCCTGTTTGATTTTCTTAGCCATTTTGTAAGTTTGTCTGGTCATTTCGCCAAATATTGACCTGTAACTAAATAAGAAGGCACCCTTATCTACAAATTCAACCATTTTATAGAAAGACGGGATACGTAATTTGATAATTGGGATATAGGAGGGCAACATTTTTTCGTAGAAAAGAAAACGCCATAAATATGCAGGTACCTTGACTCAATTTGAAAATCGTGAGCTCCAACTCCAACTTCGACTCCAACTGCGGCTACGTGCACTGTTAGCTGGTGAGCTGCTGGTGCGCCAATCATGTACTAGATCGATCACCAGCGCAAACAATCAACTTAAGTTGTGTTTTAGCACACGCTGTAGCAATTAGGGAATTTAACGTTATTGGTAGTGCTGATGTTGCTCGTCGTGAAGGTGGCGGAGTGAGGCTGCTTTGCGATTTGCTATTGCCACACCAGCCAACGATTGACTGCAGCAGCGCTGCCCAACGCTGGCTGGCTGGTCACACATTATTCGTTTCGTTCATTCTTGCGGCGCGCCATTTCATGCTGAATTTGTTGTTACACAAAAAAAAGCCAATAAGAGCAATAAAATATTGGTAATCGAAGCGGTGAATGTTCCGTTTTGGTATGGCACCATCACATTTACAAGGGATTGATGTTGTGGCTCATGGAATATCAACACTACAAAGACGAAATGGTATTGAATCCGATCGAAAATGTCTGCCTACAAAGTGGCAAAGCAAAGTGTAGTTTCCTTTAAGACTAGTTGCTTTGTTCGTTCTTAGTACATGTGTACTTTGGCAGGCGATAACTTGTGTGTGTTTTTTATTTGCTTTTTGTTGTTGAACTAATCGACTAATTGAAAATGAAATTGTTTCCAAGAAATCGTTTATGAGTAAAAAAGCGCGTCATGACTTTGGAGCCTAAATGCGCTGGAGCAGAAGTGCAGAAATGTTGATTGTTTTTTGTCGGGATTTATGACTTCAAAATGGTCAAGTAATGTGTCACACGGATGGAAAATGCTGTGGAATTTCCGAATTAATTGGATTGTGCTATCGTATGCAGTAACGAATTGAAAAAAGGGCAAATATTTAGAGGTTATATATAATAGCAGATGATGTCATGGGAGAAACATTTTTTTTAAATGCGCGAAGGTCGAAGAAAATTAGAGTCGTTTGAATTGTAATTGTGCTAGGCCATCAAAACTATGTCTTTCCCCAGCGCTCAGGCATATTTGCCCATTGAACCTACTTAACGCCTTTAGAAAGGTACAGGATACCCCTGGAATTCCTCTGCAGTCTTCCCAGATTCTTTTATCAAACTGAGAAGTTTGTCGAGTGTGCTTCCGCCAGTTTCAGTACATCTGACGCGAGAATGCGCAATCTTAGACCAGCCGGAAAGCCGGACAGGTGCAGAGAAAATACTCTGAGCCGTCGTCGTCCTCCACCTCCAAGCAAGATAGTCATAATGTGCTATTTATAGTATGCCTATGTAGGCCATATGCTGTTCCCATGGATTTTGTCCTGTAATCAATTCCACAACGGCCCGAAACTCCCTCCTTCTCTGCTTGAGCAGGATGTTTGCTACCTCTTTGTTAGGTTTTTTTTCGGAAAGCAGTTTTTAATTTTACAGAAATCTGTAGTTCCAGCGTCCCCGGTGAGTTTCCCTCATGGAGTCCCTGTTGCACTACTTCACAGTGCCCACTGTACTTGGTCTTCAGATTGGCTGCGGTGCAGTTGTGTGTTCCGTCGATACGCAATTTGCCAGTTCACCGGCCAGTTCCGTAACTTCAACATCATAGTGTCCGGGTTGAAGTTTATGCCATTTTGCTACGGAGCCAAGCTTCAACTTAAATTCGTGAAGAGGTTCGTGCAGTTTTCAAGTGCCGCCTAGGTGTCACTGCAGTTACAAATTTGGTGTCCACGCCATTATCCATTCTGCTGCTTTCAGTATGGCATAAATCTCTGATTGCAGAACTGTCGCCATTGTACCTAAAGCGTAATGGCACCTGGTCCTCTTCCGTATAAGAAAAACCAGGGTTGCCTTTTTAGGATTAACAGCAAGTCCATGCAAATTGGACCATGTATCAATCTTGACCTCCCTGAGACATGTTCCTAACGCACAGTGGGGGCACCTCCATACAAACACGGCCAAAAATAGTAACAATCAAGCTAGAATCTTGAAACTCGGAACTTAAGCTTTTTTGGTTGAAATTAGTAAACCGTGAAAATTTGAACAAAATCCACCCACAAATACGCCGACCTCCCATATAACGGTATTTTTGAAATTTCAGCATTTTCCTAACTATTATAGCTAAAATGCTCCATTTTGATTAGTGTATAGATTTTTGAAATATAAATCAAATGCACTTTTAAGTATGTTATAAGCATTTATCATAAAACTTTCATACAAAAAAATCGCATTTCAAAAAAATTTTATACCAGAAATGAAATTACACTTTTCTAAAGGATTTCAGTGTGCTAAACCTAAATCTGGAGTCAGATTTTCCAAATTGTTTCTAGTTTCTGAGATATTCATGCCCAAATAGGCAAAAAACACGTTTTTTTGCTTTATTCCCTGCTTAATATCTTTTATGTAATTACTTTCCACTCAAAATCGATTAAACCAGTTGAAAGCACAATCATTACCCTTGAAAACAGCGTTTAGTTTCTTCGAATAGCTTAATTAGAATTGGATATATCGATATTTAAGTTTCGCCATTTTGACAAATATTCCCCATACAAAAAAAATTTAAACTTTTTGAAGCATACTTCTGGGCATTTTGTATGGGAAAATTGTACCAAAACTCAAAAAACACCTTCCATAAAAATGTTCATAAAACAAAATGGAGCAAACGAATTTTTACGATTTTTTCTCCAGTTTATAAAAGACATTTAGGACTATGAAATATTAAAAAATTGAGGAGGTCATATTTTTTGTTTTTTTTTTTTTTTAATTTCATTTTAAAGTTTTACAATTTTTACACATTTTTTTTATATTCCAAAAGAAAAAAAGCTGTGAAAGATATGAATTAACGCTGATAAAAAAGATTGCCTCATAATTTGAAAGTATGCACCATTTACTGCAAGACGATAAAGAAATATTCGATCATTCGCGTAAATATAAACGTTTTTCATAATGTCAAAACTAACATAATTAATGCGTTTACAAAAACGCAGTTTTAGGCCAATGGGAAAAAAATTATAAAAGCAAATGGAGCAAGTGGATTTTTAAAATGAAAATGTAGTTTGATTAAGAATATATCATTTCAAAGCATACAAAAAAATTGAGGAGGTCATATTTTTTGTTTTTTTAATTTTTTTTATAAATTCATATAAATTCAATAGTGAACGGTATTTACAACTACGTTATAATTTCTGAAAGAGAAAATCATTATCTATGTAATGATGTGTTACTCGAGTTCGTATGTTGACAATTAAATGAGATAGAGCATTTTGTATGAGGTGTTTTCATTGAGAAAAAAAGAACCTATTTTTTGCTCAACTTTGGGCACCCTGTACGGCTAAACGAAAAGAGACCCAAAAATTTTTATATAAGCTTTTTTATTACAATTTGATGTATCTGTCGATCTCTATTTAAAAAAATTGTTTTACTCATACTTTAATTTTGAATTTATTTTTGGCCGCAATCACCCATTGTGTAACGCCAGGGCATACGCATCATCCGCGTAAGTCTGAATGTGATTGAAACCTTGCATTAGAAGATAGTCCAAACCCAAGTACCACAGCAGAGGAGACCATACACCACCCTGAGGGCATTCTCTCTCTACCTCTGTTGTGGCAAAGAGGCCGTCTTTTTTCTCTACGGTCAGCAATCTTTCGGATAACATGACATGTCAACGGCTCGCTCAGCATGAAAAACTCGCATTGTAAATTTCCATACTTGCAGCCCTGGCGGCTACACCCAGAAAAAAAATAGTGTGAAATCAACCAAAAATCAACAAATTTTGTGGTTAATTTTTTTCAACACGATGCTTAATGTATGCCATCATGTAATCGTGTAAATTTAACACTACTGTCAAGTGTTAGTTTAACAGGATGACAACTGTAGAATTAACACTAAAAAGTATTGAGTCTTCCTGTTGATTTTACAATTTTAACTAGTTAATGTTACAATAAAAGCTGGTTAAATTAACACGAAATGGTCCTGTTGAATTAACAATAACATCTTTTTGATTTTACATTAAATTTATTGTTAAATTAACTAGAAAGTCTTGTTGGTTGACCAATTTATTTTTTTTTTTAATAAAAAAAACATATAAAACTTAAAATATATAATCATCACTTCAATTAAGCACATTCGTACATCACCCGCACAACTGACCAAATTGAAGGCGTCCTTCTCATACGAACACAAATGTACCGGCGATAGTTTATACATGGGCGATAGTACTATCACTTGCACCGAGTAATGTTTGGCCGCTAATGCAACGACCGCATGCTGCACGCAAACCCGCATTCGCTAAAAAACCTCCTCGTGATATTGCAACCTATGAAGAGGAAAAATAAAATATTGAACATTAAATACTTTTAGAAACAAAAATGTAATCCTCTTTTAACTCACCTGCAAACTGAAAATATAAATCGAAAACCCACTATCGCGAACTGACAATGATGCTAAACTCGCATCACTGCCACGGCACAAAATTTTCCTTTTTTTTTTAAATTATAATTTGTGTTTTGCACGAAAATCAGACTTCAAATGATCAAAAAAATTATGTATGTTTCAAAATAGTTTTGACGTTCTTTTTTAACACTTTTTTTTAGATTACATTGACACTATGATCGTGTTGAATAAACCAAAATTACAAATGACGTTTATGTTTAAACATTGTTTCGTGTTATATCAACCAAATTTTATTGTTAATTGTGGTTCTTGTTGTTTTCACATTTGTTTTCATGTTGTATTAACACTAAAATTGGGACGTCATTTTTCTAACATTTTTTTTAGTTTATATTGACACTATCATCATGTTAAATAAACCAAATTCCAAATGACATTTAGGAATAAAATTTTATATTTGAATCATCTTGTCTATTTTAAAATTTCTTCATGTTGTATCAACAATAAAATTTGTTTGAATTTACCAAATTTTCAGATGACAGTTACAAAGCCAAAATCATGTTTGAAACATCGTGTAATTTGAAAAAAATTGTTGCCGTTCTATGTGTAAAGATCGATCGTGTTAATTTTACATGAATCGTGTTGATGATTTTTTTTCTGAGTGTAACTGTACCTCAAACTTCAATACTGTATTCAAGGTAAGACACGTTTTGTAATGTGTTTTCTTAGAGATTTTATGGCTATGACGTCATTTGACGTTTCCTTGGAAACAAAAATTAGCAATACGCCAAGTTTGTGTGTATTTTTTTTACGGCCGGTCAAGAAAAACCGCAACTAATGAAGAGAAAAAAAAAAAAATTTTAAATTAGAAATTAACGGCAGCAAGTGTCGGCCTTACGCGGTAAAGAAGTCGACGTGTCGCTAAAATTGGCGCATAGAAAGTTAAGCTGGCAAAGGAAACAACTTGCCAAAAAAATAAGGTTTATCGCTTGTGAAATGCGCTAAGCTGTCTAATAAAAGCATAAAAAACATGATTATAAAAAATTATATTAGACACAGCGTCGACACCGTCGTCGCCATACTAAAAACCGCCAACGAACTTACGTCCATGCATTGACGTGCGAATTTTTTACGCGCAACGCTTTTTTTAAGTCAAACCGGCGACAACAAGGCGATGAACGCAGCATTTTTTCTTCTCTTAAATAAATTAAAGTTTTGACACAGGTGAGCGGCACGGCACGGCACGCCACAATTTCAAAAAAGTACGCTTTGACGCATGCACTTGTTGGTTTAATGTTCGTATGTATTTAAATACCCAGTTGGAAAAGGTAGTGTATGGTCATCTATAAATGGATATAAAGGCCATAGGATCTATACATTCCAGAATGCATGATTTTTTTCATTGTGATGTCCTAGGAAAGTCATGCATCCACTTTTCCCTGCCAAGGTAAGGCAAAAGGGAATGTTTGGATGAGAGTCGCTCTTGCCGTGATCTCAGTGTCGGTTTATTTTCTCACTTAAAAGCAGGGCTGCACATTAACGTTATTTTTTATCAATAACCGAAAAAATATTTTGTTTTCAATTCAACTTTGAAAAATTTTAACGTTAAGTGCTGAACAAAAAAATACTGTTTTGATAATTATCAAAAAAAATTATGAAAAAAAAAAATTCGTTTTGTTGATTATCAAAAAACAAATATTGAAAAAATTTTGTTTCGGTAGCCAACACAAAAAATTATCAAAAACAGTAACGTTAATAAAAATTCAAAGTAAAATGAAGTAGAGCTTACGATTTCTCGAGTTCGAGCGAGACGAGATTTCTCGCGAGACTCGACGTCTCGCAAGATTCTCGAATCTCGAAAATCTCGAAAGGCTCGCGAGCTTCTCGACATTCAACTACATCGCAGAAATAGCGGTATAAGCGTACTATGCTGTTTTATAGCATGCTCTGATTTTATGTATTTACTTACATGTGTATTCTGCATAATAATTCAACCATTTTCAGGTGTATTTCAAGAAAAATTCAAATTTGTTTCCGGAATTTTGAAGCGAAATACAATTAAAATTTCGTAATATTAATTGTTTTCTTTCCAATGACATACAAGAAATTTTTGATATTCATATTTTCTTGACACAATACACATAATGTGTTATCGAGAAATCCGAGAAACGAGATTTAATCGAGAACCCGAGTCTCGGTTGTCTCGATTCTCGTATTTCTCGACACTGCTCGAGATCGAATCGTAAGCCCTAAAATGAAGCCGTAAGCCCGAAACAATTTTTTATTATTATTTTGTTTTTGATGATCAACGAAACAAAATAATTTTGATAATTTTTTTTTTGATAATCAACGAAACGAAATAATTTCAATAATTTTTATTTGATATTCAACAAAACAAAAATTTTTCTTGAAAGAGTTTTTAGTGCTTAGCACGAAATTTTATTTTAATTCAATTTTTAATTGTTGGGGTAAGTGGAAAAAAATTCCACAACTATTTACAGCGAAGGTTGAGTGTATAGCTATTTCACGAAAAACCATTTTCGATCATCAGCACTCTTTTCGGAAGTGGATGCACCGGGGATTGAACCCGAGTCCATTCCATCTTCAGCCGCAATGACCCAACGCATAAACACACTCGGCCATTGAGACTCTGTGCAAGCTGCTGAATTTTCACCACTTTTGCCTTTTTCATTTTCAACATTAACGTTAGTGTGTATATGCTTTTGCATATATTCTCCACAAACGTGCTGAATTTTTGTTGTAGGCAGTTCGCAATGAACATTTGTTGTTGATATTTATTTTATGTATATACCAAACAACGTTAACAATTTTACTTGAAAGAGTTTTTAGTGCTTAGCACGAAATTTTATTTTAATTCAATTTTTAATTGTTGGGGTAACAACAAAAAATTTTTTTGTTAATTTTTATTTGATATTCAACAAAACAAAATATTTTTGTTGATATCGTTGTGCAGCCTTGCTTAAAAGTAAAAAATTCTTTTTTTTTTGCATTTTTCTCTTCATTCTATCTCCATCCGATTTCCAACTAGAAATATGGAACTTCACTCCAGCTTGTTCTCCTCTGCTTCTCTAATTGTCGCACCATCTTCCCCTTCACTGCTTCACCCAACGCATTCATATAGTGTGACATTCAACATTATATTGATCTTTAGTGCCGCTTTTATACGTCCGTTTGTTCGAAATAGACTCTGTGAATTGTTGTCGTCATTGTAATAGGCAAAACTAGAGAAAACCTGATTCTCCTAATTTTTTTTTTTTGCTAGATTCAATGTTATAGCTGAGAGCCGATGACTGACCTCTTACCTGGGTTGCATTCTGGAATGTATCCGATTTCCTATAAATTGGCAGCCACACAACATAGAGTTTAGATGAAATCATAGTTTTTTTGGAATACATACTATAATGCAAATTTTTCGTACATCTTTTCATGCGTCCGCAAGGTCATGCATGACCACCTTTCCAACTGGGTACATACATATGCATGATACAAACAAACAAGGTAGTTCCATTGTCACTTTGACTTTGTCAATAATATGGATTATTGACGTCTTACTTTTAGTCAAAATTTACGATAGCGTTGCCCAATCAAAAGTTTTAGGCAGAGGGTATATTTGAACAAATTATTGGGTATTTTAAATGAAATGGTGTTTTTCATATATGCTAATCAACAAAACAAATGAAGACAAGAATCAGCGGATGTAATGAGTATATTTTAACATTTTAAATATATTGAAAAAAGCTTTTCAAAGAAGATAAAATGTGTTATTCATAAAAAATAAAAGAGATTTATGCAATTATTAAAGTCGAAGACTCTTGTCAAAATGTCCTTTATACAATATTTCAAAACTATTTGATTTTTTTATGAATAAAGAGTAAGAGTTCTTGATTTTCTTTATTTGTATTGTTTATTGCGTACTTATATATACATATATACGAGTACATATTTGGTTTCAATGTTTTATACAAGAATATTTCAACATTAAAAAACATATTTATTAACAAATTCATTAACAGTTATATAAGAATATAAATTTAATTTCAATTTTTATGTTGCAGTTTTCTTTAGTTTTTCGTTGCTTTACTAATTTTATATTCCTTTATTTTATTATTTAAATACCTAATTCTGAAATAGGTTCTTCGCAAAAAAAAAAATCGTTTTAGTATCTTTTCATCTAAATTTAAATTTGTATTTACTAATAAATTTAGCATATAACCGCACACGTTTTTTCGGTTGCAATTTCATAATTCGTGCCAATATTCATAATTTCTAAACCACTGAAAATTTTTCAATGAAATTCCCAGGTGTAGTGGGAGTGTCTACTAACAATTATATTTACTATTTTTCTATGAAAATATTAATGGCTTTTCATATACTTGTTAATAAAAATTCCTCTATTTCTGTATTTCTCCCACGCCTTTTAATTAAAAACACTGAAATTTCACTTTTTTTATAATATTTGATATTTTATTTAGTATGAGCAAATCAATTTATACATATATAAAAGAAAATCGGAATTCTACCGGTATTAAAACTCACCGATAATACCAGCTATTTTGCGGCACGGCGAGCCAAATCGAAACTACAAAAATATGTTACTATATATATTAAACTGCCGCTTATAGTATGTACTATATACCGCAAACTTGCCGCAACTTATTTTAAGAATAAAACATATTTTTTATATAAGAATATAACACGTAAATGTACGTATTTTTAGTTACATATATCAATATTCAAATTGAAAAAATTCAACAACAAATGGAGTATTTTTAGCATTGAGTATGGTAGCACGAAATGTCATAATCCATATATACATACATAATTGTTGGGTGGCTAATATGGCGACAAAAATTTGACGTTTGCAATACCTTCTTTTTGTATCATGTACATATGTACCAACTGTTTAACCATTACTTAACTAAATAAATTAATGAAACGAAAAAAAAACAAATAAAGTTTTTGGTACTTTCCTGTTTTTAATTTGCTAATTAAAGTTTTTTGTTTGTTTTTATGACTTGCAAGTTTTTATTTTTTTTTTTTGTTGTCAGGTGACTATTCATTTTAGTCTAATGTCCTCAGCATTGCTATTGTCTCATTAAAAGCAAGCACGTACTTGACCTTGACAATCGCGCTGTAAGTTCTGCCTTCGTCAAGCTGGACAAAGAGCCTAAGAAAATGGGTTTGGTGGTCAATGCGAACAAGACGAAGTACTTCTTGTCATCACACAAAAAACAGCGCGTCTTGGTAGCCACGTCAGTGTTGAGAGCTACAAATGCGAAAGCGTTAAGGACTTCGTCTAATTGGGAACCAGCATTAACACCAAAAATATAGGGCCCAATGCATAAAAAGCGAGCTGTAGCTCATCCCCGTTTTCTAGGTAAAAGATGGCACAAAACTTATTGAAATTACTTGATTTTGCTCAACAACTTTTTTATGTTCTTATCGAAAAACTTAAATTAACCAAATTCTATCAAATCAATTAACATTATTTGTTTATTTCCTCAGGTTGACTTTGAATTGAGTCCACTGAGCAAGAGCTCAGTTTATATGCATAAGGGCCATAATGTCAGCACGTAAATCCAACGAAGAATCACCCTTGCCAATAAGTGCTACTCTGTACTAAGCACATAGGCAATTGAAGAGTGGAGTTCGCTCTCTCGACGAACGAAAATCACGCTCAACTAGACGTTAAGCGCTCCACTGTTGAGTTGAGTTGGCCCTTCAAGTATATGAGAGAAAAGTTCTTTGGAAGATTTATGGGCCTGTGGAAAGATCAGTAGGCCGTTTCGCCGTATATGGACAAAAAAAACAAAAAAGTCCACAATACGCCCCCATATGATGTCTTTTTGGAAAACAGTTGCAGAAAATTTTTTTATTTTTTTTTTTTGGAGTCGCTAAAATTCACTTTTCATATCTTCGGTATTTATGGTACGATCCCTAAGTTTAATACACCAATGTCTTTGGCTTGAGAGCAGGGTTTCTACTTTATAATTGTGTTACCCCTATATGCGCCATTGGGGTCACTTCCTCTCAGTACTTAGTTTATACCACGGCGAACTTTTTTTTTGCTATACGCTCTAAAGTTCAGTTGAGGAGTGATTTAACCCCCCTTGGTATTTCCAATTGGCGCCAGGCAGCACGAAACAGAAACGACTGGTGAGCTTTATTGGACTCGGCCAACATCGTCTAGAATTAGGAATATGAAATGGAAATACCCATCGCGCTCTTTAGCTACGAAAAATAGTTTTCCCTCTAACTTCTCATTTTTCTCTCTCTTTTTCTTTCTCTTTCTCTCTTTTCCTCTTTCTCTTGCTCTTTTTCTTTTTCTTTCCCTTTCTCTTTCTCTCTCTCTTTCTTTTTCTCTTCTCCTTCTCTTTCTTTTTGTAAAATTTGGGTTTGCAAGTTTCGACGGGCGGTTTCGTAAAAGCATCGAAGATATGTATTCTTCCATTTTAATAGTTAGCGCTCTTTTTGTTAACAAACAATACTACTGCAAAGTAATGTAATCGTTACTATTGTTGTTGTTTTTGTGCCCACTACTCATTGTTGCCGCTGAATTGGTGTTATAAGACACATTTGCGCTTTAAGATCACCGCCTCGTCCGTCGTATGCCAAAAAAAGCTTTAAGCTCGAAATAAACGACATTTTATTGCCGTCGCTCCATTCACACACAAAAATAACCCAGCCAAATTGGACTTTGGGCAGGCACGACGTCGGCAGCTATCATACGCAACCAAGCAGAGATTGGCTTTGTTGGTCACACGTTTATTATGTTGGTATGTTGGGATTTTGGCCTTCTTCTTCCTCTTTTTCTTCTCCGCTTCTTCTTCTTCTTCTCCTTCCTCTTCTTCTTGGTATAACCTTCAAGCATCCGTAAAAGTTCGTAGTTACACTTAAAACCTCTTTTAGTTTTTTTTTTTTCATTTTTTTATTTTATTTTATTTTTATTTCGTTTGTATTTCCTGTCGCCTTTGCCTTTTACCTTTGCATTTAGCTTTGCCCTTTCCCTTGTATTCCCCATTATTATCGTCTTACGGCTCTTTGTTCTCTAACTTCGCAGCCAGTAATGATAGCCCACACTTTGGCATCAGCCATCAGACACTGGACATCTCTTCCAAGCCGCTTTAATGGCATTCTCATGCCAGTTTATTGTAGTTGTGGCTTGTCTGCGTCTTTTGAATAACGTTGATGTTAATTTCCAGCTTCCGGTGATAATCAAATTGACGACTAAGACAGGGCTCTAGTGCGGTGCGGTGCAGTGCAGTCCGGCTTGGCTTGCGGGCATTATTGCTACTGTCAGAATGTGTGTATTTGTATACCTTTTTGTAAATTTCACATCTCTTTTTTGTGTTTTGTAGAAAGGGAAATCTTTCGTGTCAATTCAACGGCTTAATATGCCTTTTATTTATTTCTAAAAGAGTTGATGTTGGCTTAGGTAGTGTGATTTCATAGGAAGATCCTTTTTATTACATTTTTTCTCTCTCAATTGAGATGAAATAAGATAAAAGAAACAAAATGAAAATACAAGTGATTTAGTTAACTGAATGACGTATTACTTAGTTTGTATTACAAACTTTTATACTGAGAAGTTAGTATGATTCATATTTAGTCCTATGTATGTCTGTACATATGTATCTATCATGAAAGCCTGCAGAATTTTTAGCGCGTTTATTTGACTTCAGTATAACCGAAAATTTTAAGTATGGCTAATTCTATGTTGACTCAGTTGATTGCAATTATTTGTAGCTTTTTTTTTTTTTAGCAATTTTGGGCAATGCCCTTCTGTTGCTAGGTGAGAAGGTTGTTGGCTCAATAAAATTTCTACATAAAAGTTTGAGCTGAGGCTTCAAATCGTAGATGGTACCAATACCAACACTTTTCAATTAATTTCTATGGTCAACGCTCTTTAAGTGTTTGTCAAGCTTAGGTTAGACAAGGCCCGTTGTTATATCACATAGGAGGTCAAGTTTTCTAACTTCAATGTCCATAACGTTTAACCAGCACTTTGTTTAATGAATGACAGAATGTCCAGTATCTTTATGGAGTCAAGCTTCGTCAGAAATTCGAGGAAATACCTTTGAAAGAATGTTGGACACTCCCTATTTCTTACGCGTCCGGGCAAATGTGAGAGCTAGTTAGAATAATCAACAACGGGCTAATTAAGAATCGCTTCAGACTTATTACCGACTGCGATTTCCTTTCATACCCACAATTTAACTCCCTGAGCCATCTAGTGTTTGTCTGCGCTTTGATGTGAGATTGTAGGTAAAGAGGCAGCGAAAACTCGACTACCTCTAAGTGCGTAAATCTGTACGAACCTGATGCTGTTGGTACTCTGAAACATCTGCTCTGTCAATCTCGACCATCTGGCAGATTCCGATTTATCTGCCTTGGTTCTGTTCACTTTTCGTCCCTAGAAGGCATTGCCGATTCAACTCCTCAGCCTCTAGGGTGTTATCGTTCCCGTTCTTCGGGTGACGCTTCTTGAGGGGCAGGTAGACACTACCCGTTTTCCAGGCTATCTTCCCGAATCGCGGTTATAGGAGGTCATCCGACCGCCCGTTAATCTCAAGGATCAGATTTAGGCCTCTTCCTTGACCATTTTCATATGAAGAACGCTCCTTTCGCTGTAGGCATGCCGAGATTATGCCGCTGGAGCAGTAGCAATACGGCCTCCGGCTTTACCACCGGTGCTACACTTAGCATCGCACCATCCCACAGCCCCGTCGACTTCGTGACAGTGTCCGTCACCCATTTCAAAGTAAAGTAGTTGTTGCATTTCAGGCTTTTTACTACCCTGAACCACCTTACACCATCAAACAAAGGTGCGGGTTTACCAGTTTCGTCTATCGTCCGAACAACGATCGCCTCTACAATTTTGTTGTCAACCAGCATCCACTGATCCAACGTCATCTGCCCAGTTGGTGGCTTTGGTCGAACAGCGCCACGATCAAATGTCGTTTGGCTACCTCACTGGGTATCGCCGCTTTCTCGGAGCAGGTTGGCTGCTCATTGGCATTGCTTTGATTAACAGTAGCGCCTAGACTACCGGTCCTCCTCACATGTTGGCATTTTCAGTTGGGTTTCCACCCTCTGCAGACCGCTGCCTCTTCATAGCGTAGTGTTCGCGTTTCCCACCGACGTTTGGCTCGATATCCCGATCCGTCCTTTGTGCCATTGTCCTCCAGTACGACAAAAAGAACGTGTTTTATGCCTCGCCAGGCACCTCAAACCATGACATCTAGCACCTCCTCTCCTCTGTCTCGCCCCTTTAAGAGACCTACTCGACCGGAGAACAGCCTTTGCTAGCCCTCCGCGGTCACCCCTCCCCTCCCCCTCCCCCTCCCCTCAGGTCTGCCTTGACGCAAGCACCAGAAACAGGCATCGGGGAGGAGAGACGGAGGTCTATTGTCCAGGCCATTTCAGCCGAGGATTTTTGCCGCCTATTTAACATAGTAGACGCGAACTTACTTTGACTTTAAAAGTTTACAGAAAACACATATCCAACGCTCTTGTTCAGTTTGTACTGTTTGTAAAGGCTTATCCGTCCTTTTCTTTTAAGATTTCTCTTATTCAGACTTTAAATCCTCCATCGTACTGACAATGCAACAATGAACCCTTCGCCTTCAAGTACATTTGTGACAAGTGCAAGGTTATCTGAGTTCGCCATTGAAAAAAAGGCACATAAAATATTTTATAAACACCAGCGATAAAATGTTAACTAAAAAAGAGCAATAAAAATGAAAAAGAAGGCAAAAAATAATACAACAATTCATTCTATATGTGTCTACTATGTATAATACAGACAATCTGATGTTCATTCAAATTGTTAGTGAAATGTGACACCACAGCAATTTGAGTTCGCTGGTTGTGTGCTATGCGCATGCGTAGATGTTAAGTAGAAGATACATGATTTTTTTTTTAAATATTTATTTTTAACTTTTTTGAGGACTGCTTGCTTATAGAGCTAAAATCTGCATTATGCACGTGATCAAACAAAGCAACAGTGGCAGCAGCAACACCAACACCAGCGCCAATTGTGTGTTTGGGCTATGGGTTACAAACAAAATTAAGGGCGGCAACAGTTGAGCACACGTTTCGATGATCGACTCGTTGCAGCGCTGCCTCCCTGACTGAACTGCCTCCCTGGCCGCGCCTGTACTATTATAAGCCTTTATATAAGAAAATATATCTATTCGAATGTGTGATAGTGCCGGAGTCGCTGTGATGATGAGCCTATTAGTGCTCGGTCATCCTCAGCCGCGCCGCCCTTAAGACACTTACATAGGTACGCAGTCACACTGCCACCGTCCTTCTACAATTTATTCCAGCAGCGCTTTGGTGTCCTTTTGGTGTGTGTGTTTGGCTGTTGCTCACTTGGGGGCATACATTCTTCAACGACACGACTTTGTTTTCATTAGTACTTTTGTGTTTTTATTATACCAATATGTTTTGCTTATATCGTATTTTTTTTGTTTGGCTTGTTGCCTCTGCTGCTTCTGCCTCCCTCTGCTTCCATTCTCTCTTATAGCTATTATGTTTTAGAGTTTTTTTCTGGCTTGTATTTCATAATTGTATTATTTGTTATTTGGTAATGTTCCACTGCGTGTGGATACGTATGTATGTATGTATGTTGTCCTTACCCGACTCATTCTTAGCAGTCCATGCGCGTCCATTGCTTTGAGGCCACCAACCATAATAAACTGATTAGGCACGCTGATCTTATCTCTGCTTCTCATCACAAACGTGTGACGTGCTGATCACTGATGTATAGCTAATACATATTTATATAAGCATGGATGTGCATTAGGCCGTCTCGAAAAAATGTCTACGTATTCATCGATTTTAGCTGAAAAAGCAGAATGGAAAAGAATTAAAATGTGTTTTATTTTGGGTTCTACTGAAATAATCGAAATATTTTCTTTGGCCTCTAATATGCTGACCATTAAAAGGCTGCATTAGGGTGGTGGCAACTGAGTAAGCTGCTCTCAGGGATAATGCGATTCTGCGTAGGAAAAATCCTCTTCTTAAAACAACAACAATGACATATCAAGCTTTAAGATCCGATAATAAATACCGATGATATGAAGAAAACAGCATTTAAGCGACTACTAGGGTGGTTAAAATTTTTTCTCTTCTTTTCGAAAGTTTCTTAGTATAATACATTTTATGAGAAAGCATTCGGCGAAATTTTTTAAAATTTTTTTTAAGATTTGGGCGTAAAAATCCCAAACATTTTTCTCTGTATCGAAAATTTCATTACAAAAATCAGGAGCAGGTATTCGGCGTATTTGTTATTAATTTTTGGAATATTGGGTTGTAAGCACCCCAATGGTATAATAAGGGTTAAGGTGTTTCCATACACTGAAAAAACAACTTACTCAGATTATGGAAAAGTGGGAATGATTCGGCGCTAAAGACATATTTCCATATTTTGATGTACGATTTTCTTCAAAGCAAGGAATAAAAACCACGTTTTAAAGAAAATTGTACATCAAAATATGGAAATATGTCTTTAGCGCCGAATCATTCCCATTTTTCCATAATCTGAGTAATTTTTTTTTTTTGAGTGTAGAAATAATTTTTTTCTCAATACAAAAACACTGATGTATCAAACATTAAGATGTGACTGGAAATTCCAAAGGTTTGAAGCAAAATGTAATTGGGTGACTATTAGGGTGGTTCAAATTTTTTTTTTCAAAATTTCTTACAAAACTACATTTTAGGAGCAGGTATTAGAAGAACTGCTTTTTTTTAATTTGGAAAATTTTGTCCAAATGGTGCGACTGCTAGGGTGGTTGAAAAAATGTATTTTCTTACAACTTTCCGGACCTGTTTTTCGTTTTTGCCTGCAAAGCAAGACGTGGTCTAATGTGTATACATATTTGTACATATACATATATGTATGTCCCTCCGATCGTCTTGTGATTTAATCTACAAAGCCTCACTGGCTGGGCATCATCTCCCTTGGCCCATGTTTGCTTTATTGTCTTGTGCCCTCTAAGGCTTTGTTATGCCTTGCACATCCATCCTCTGTGTGTTCACTCTTATGTATATTCTCCGTTGTCCGTTCAATGAGCTCGTCCCAAAGTGACGATGACGTCCCAACCAACCAACGTCCTGCTTGATTATTCTCATTACACACATTTTTAGTGCGCCGTTGAATTGTTCTTTTTGTGTTGTTGTCGTTGTGCTACAATTTTGTAATCTTAGCAGTGAAAGAAAATCTAAAAAAAGATCAGAAAAAAGTTAAAAAAAAGATCATTTTAATTGTGTGCACACGTGTTCAAATTATCAAAAGGATTTTGGCTACTTTTTTCCATTTTTTTTCTAACTCTTGCTGGCCACTATTGAAGATTACATACTTACTGCTTTTTTATTTGGCTTTATTTTTTCACTTTTTCTTTCGTTTTTTTTTTTTATTAATTTTTTCATTGTTTCTTTTTTAACAATTACTTGTGTGTTTCTTCTCTAAATCAAAGTAGCATCGCGTCCGCGCCATTAAATTCCAAATTCTACATGCACCACCTCCATTAATCACACAGCAATGAATTGTGATTAAGGTTCGTCCTTCCTTTTGTCAGCCGATCCGATCGATGGACGTAACGTAAAAATATCTGACTTCATACATATGTTCATAAGAATGTAGGTATGTATGTATTTTAACATTGATCCTATCAGACCACGATATCAAAAATTTATTTTGTTTTAAAATATGCTAGCCATACAGCCCGCTCCGCTGAAATAGGGGCACTCCTATGTTCTTCTCCATTGAAGTCACTTATCGGGGCCATTGTGAAGGTAAAGTTGATTTTTCAGGTTAGCTTAGCCTAACATAGATTAAGTAAGTCGGTTATTTTAAAATATTTTGAAAAAAAAAAAATGCTATAACTTTAGAAATTTCGCACTTAATCTTAAAAAAGCTTGGTAAGCATTTCTATGAAAAAATATAAACTTCGGTAAAGGGAAATTTTTGGGGAAGTTTTCCAAAATAAAAATTTTGTACTCATTTTTAAGAGAAATTTTGAAAAAGAATATTTGTGTAAAAATTTGATATTTCCCTCAAGGAATTTTTTTGGAAAATTTTCCATATTTCCAATTTTGTACTAGTTTTGAAAAAAATCTGGAAAAGCATTTTTCTGCAAAAATTTAACATTTCCCTCTAGGAATTTTTTTGGGAAATTTTCCAAATTTCAAATTTTGTACCTACTCAAAGGGAAAGCTGGAAAGCAATTTTTCTGCAGAAACTATAAATTTCTTTCAAGGGAATTTTTTGGGAAATTCTACACATTTCAAATTTTATATTCGTACTGAACGAAAAGCTGGAAGAGCGTTTTTCTGCAGAAATTTGAAGTTTCGCTTGAGAGAATTTTTTGGGAAATTTTTTGAAAGGAAAAGGTGGAAAGGCATTTTTCTGCAGTCAGCCTAAGCGGGATATAGCCATAAAGCGCATTGTTTTTTTTTTATCATTTCTCAACAAAATATGTACTCATTTATGTGGAAAGCGCTGTATATTAAAGACAACGTCATCTTGCTGAGACATTGATCTTGACCAAAGCGCAAAACTAAATGCCTAACATTCAAAAAAAAAAAAAAAACATAACGATTTTTAATTAGAAACTAACAAAGGACAAAAGAGAACAAAATAAACAAAAAATCATAAAAAAAGAAGCAAAACAAAAAAGGAATGCAACAAATCAAATAAGAAACGAACAAACAAAAAATATTTAAAAGGAAGACCGTGAAAAAAATGCGCAACGATGAAAATGAAAATCGTTACAACAAAACAAAAAGAAAGTGAAAATGCGTAGTGCGGTAACTAGAAAAATTAGAGGGTTTCTGTGCTATTCACAAGTACTTAAATAATAAAAAAATTTATTGAAATGAAAAGAAAAGAAAATCATATACCTAAAAGAAAAAATGAAAAGAAAAGGATTTGATTTTGATTGACGTACAGGAAATGACAGGTATCTATGGCCTTTTTTGGTCTGTGATTTCTTTATTCGAAAATGAAAAATCGAAATTTGATCAAGACAAGTATGAGACGTGGCTTGGCTGGGCGGGCAATGCGTGACGTAACAAATTTTTATGGTAATTGGATTGGATAGAGGAAAAGGGTGTTACTAGAATGTAGAATAACAAATACCTATGTACATAAATAAATTCTTGTTTTTTTTTACTTCTTGTTTTTGGTTCTTGTTTTTCCTTCCAGCTGTTATTCATTTAATAGCTTACCTTCACTTTTCAAAGCGGATTACGCATTTATAAATGTAGTTACGATAGTACGTACGTATGTACTATATACAAGACCGTAACGAATATGATTTTTACACAAAAAAAAACTTAGTATTTTCTATGATTTTGATTAAGACGAAACAAAAATCAAAAACATAATTTATAACTCTAATGATTGGAAATATTCCACCTCCGGGCAATGAACTTAAAATTCTCTATAAGAAAGGGTGGTCCGAATATTGAAGCATGTGTTGACTTTGAAAAGAATATGTTCCGTAGTAGTCGATGAGTGACTTATTCCTTTTAGCTGTAGATACCCCTTCTTATTTCGACAAGCTAACCAATCATCTGGCCATCCTGAGCGATTCTTGCGGAGAAAACATCTCACGACTTCCTCGTAGGGATGGCAACAATAACCGGAAAAACGATTATAATCGGTTAATTTCTTTCGGTTAACGATTAAAATGTATCGGTTTTTTCCTTTTGATTATTTTTGCGATTAACCTTTTTCCTCTCAAGTCGAAAATAATCGAAAGGAAATAATCGAAGTTGGGAATTTCCGCCTTTTAATCCGAGTCCGAATTCGGTTACCCACGGTTTTGTGAGTATATCCAAAAAACGCAATAAATGTTCCCACCAGTTCCCGAATAGACGATTTTATCGTCATTTTGACGATTTTTCTTAATAAATGATGGTTTTTTTTCGTTTATTATATATATTTTTTTAAGGAATAATTGTAATCGAAAAACGGTTATAATCGGTTAGTTCCCCACAATTATTCACGATTAATAATCGAACGCTTTCGATTAACCTAAAAAACGGTTAATCGGTTATTTCATTTTTTTTGACATCCCTACTTCCTCGCAGTGTCCTCTGGATAGCTACCGAACATCCGTCTCGAGGTACTATTCGACTGCGTCGCCGTTAGGTTGGCGGTGCAGGTGCAGTTGAGAGTACCCACTCCTGCTTTGCGTGGATTAACTCTATGAATTCTCCACATGACGGTAGGATGCTCAAATCCCGCCGCGTCTCCATGAATTTTCATACGCAACCTGGGATCCTTAAGTGACTGTGCGAAACGGTTAAGAGTAAGGGCTTCGAGTTGGGACCCTCTAGGCCTGCCTCTCACCCAACAACAACATCAATATCGACTGGCGACTTGGTGGTCCCAGGATCCAAAGGCGGTGACAGTTCACGATCTGGCCACACTGACCCAAAGAAGATCGGCACCTGGTGCATTCCAGCACCAGGACTGCTGCAACGACAGCATTGAAAACGGCGAGCCGAGCAGTTTATTTTGATATTGGTGGTGCATAAGGCGTTGGCACGGCGACCTTTCTCCCAGAGGTGGTGGCAGTGGTTTCACGACCTAGCCATATTACACCTAAGGTGAAGGTAGCCTTCAACCGAAAGATCAGAAAATTAATTTTGGACGAAGGCAATTTTTTCGACGTGTGGTTTATCAAAAAGTAAGAACCAGCAAAGTTTGGGGGAGTAGCGGAATTCTGTAAGCTTATGAACTTTTCGAAGAAAATTAAGTAAAAAAGTTTCCATATTTTTTCTTTAATAAAATTTTATTTTAATTAATTAATTTTTCTCTGCTTTAAATTCTCGCTAATTAAACTAATAAAACTAAAAAAACTTAATAATAATGTTTAACAATTGTTTAAAGCTTTTGTTGTGTATATATGTGTGTGTGTGTTTTGACGGCAGTTCCCCTCACCAAACGATCGCTGACTGCACATCTGGAAGACTTGATCACTGGAGCATTGCTTGTTCTTGTACTGGAATTATTTGCTGTGGCTATTTCAACCAAACATTTGCGATTACCATGGACGCCAAACATCCTCCTCCTCAGCCTCACACGCCGCTTGAGCTGAATTACTAGCCATGGTGGCATCAATGGGCGAGGAATGACCAGTGAATGTGGTGAGTAAACTTTGACTGCTGCAACGACTGCCGGCGGCAATTTTCTCGCTGCTATTGCTACTCGTTGTCGAATTGGGACTGCCATTGTAGCTGGAGACGGGCGAAATTGGCACTGAGTAGTGGGCGCGCATGGCAGTGGCAGTGTTGGTGGTGACGCCCGCGCTACCAACGTGCACGGATAGTGGTGAAGTGAGCGGCGTGGGTGGCTGTACGGCAGGTTGCAATTGATTCAAGCGCTGTCCCAAATGTGTCATCAACTGGGTGCCCAAATTCACATTGACGCCGGGCAGTTGTGAGAGGGAACGTGAAACTTCATTGACGGCGTGTATGTAACCGGAACGGAAACCCTCCGCTTGTGACATGGCGCCACCCTTCGCGGCGGCCAACTTGCGTTGCTGTTTGAGCTTTTGCAAATGCGACACGGTCAACTCGAGTATGTCGGCCTTCTCCAAACGTGTGACATGTTCACCTTCGGATTCTAGCGTGACCACCATTAGGTCTTTGAGCTCATCTAGGCATTTGTTGATGCGTGCGCGTCGTTTGCGCTCCAACATTGGTTTCATTACTTTGCGATATTGATAGGTTTTAGACATTTCCGATACTTGTATGGACATTTTGGTGTTGATACGTTTTGTTCGGTTCGTCTTTTGCTTTCTTCTAAGCGTTCGTGTTTAGTTTCTTCCAAGAGTCTGTGTGTGCTGTTGCACTCTTGCCTGTTTGCTTCGGAATGCTTAGCTCCTGCATCAGCACGTACCCTTTTATACTCGGCCTCGGTTGCTGTTGTTGACGGTGGTTGTGGTGGCGATTGTGTTAAGGAATTTTCTCATTCCCTCTAGTTGGTGCATACACACTGAGAGGGAGAGCGCGCTAGCGTGAGCGTCAGCAACCCTCCGCAAGGCGTTCTGCATCGCAACGCAATTGGCAGTAGGACTTGTGCTCTGCACGCAAGTTGTGTGACTCTTTGCCCTTTACATACAAAGATATCCAACCATTCTACAATGTCGACGTCCAAACACGGAGACAAATAGTTGAGCAACCCGCTGCTTTTGATCGTTTGTTGGGGAGAAGGCGACGAGGAAAGGAGGGGGCACCAAGTCGTCGGTGCTCGGCCAACACGCTTTGTGCAGCAATTCTTATCGCCAGTGACCAATCAGAGCGTTCGAAGAATGCCAGAACAAAACATAATGAACAAAAGTTGGCGAGCGACGAGTTGATGTGTTTGGACAAATGGAAGACAGAACAGTGGCACAAAAGAGAATCGTTGGATAATTTCGCGGCAGAGTTGCTGTGTTTGGACACGGACAATACACACGATCAACCCTCATGCCTTGCTCGCATGCCTTAACGCATTCCTGCAGTCTTTTACCCTACGCTCCCTTTCTCCTTTTTTGGCTGCCTTCTGTACTACCTTTTGTGTGTGTGTGTATGCCATTCCTTCTTGCGGCTGTCCATTCCTTTGCTTGCTTACTCACCATTCCTCTACAGTCTACACACACTCAACCCTTGTTGTTTACTTGCCGTGTGCACATCTGTATTTCTATCTATTTATACGCTCCTTTTTATTAAGGGAGGAAATCAAATTTCATTTGCAAAGGATCTTTTTGATCGCTCCAAACCGTGGGAACTACGTTCCTTGCAAGTTTCTCACACTCCTGACTATGCGCTCATGATGTTGTTGATATTTTGCTCACCTGCGCCTGCAGTCAGGCAACAGCCGGACAATATGTCAGTCACATTTTTGTTGTTTTTTTTTTTTTTAACAGCCAAAAGGTGAATTATAAGGATAATGCATACTCCTGTACAGCCTTCTTAGATAAGGATACACGTAGAAGACGGTTTGCGTGTGTGTTTTGTTGTTCTTGCGCTTGCAAGTCGTATCAAGCAAAGACAAAAGTCTAAGCAAAAATTGGACGGGTGGTATGTTTTTGAGGTGTCGAGTGGTGAGTGCGTGTTGGTGAGCAAGGCATGGGAATTTTGCAATCTGGTCGTCCGTTATGAAGTCGCAAATGTAAGCGCGCCTGACTTATGTGCAAAGGAATGACTGACTGAGTGACTAAATGACAGAATGACTATAAGAATTATGTGTAGGTATACAAAAACAGTTTTACCAGGGCCTCGAAGCAAAAGATGTTTTTCGTTCCCTCCGCTCCTGTTCCGATCCAAAAATTTTAGTTTGCTCTGGCTCTGCTCTTAGCTGCAAATTTTTTTTGCAGACGGCAGCGATAACCTGGGCTATCTAGTGAATTCGGACCTCAACTAGAGAATTAACTGGAGGTAATCCGGACTATCTCTTGAGCTAGTCATCAAAATTTTGTGGAGTTTAGGGCACTTTGTAATAACATCTCTGTAGAGAAATCTCTATTGTGAATGGAAAGTGAAGAAAAAGAATAACAATAATAAGTAAACACAACAATCGGCATTTAAGTTCGAACAAGTAATAAGGGAATAATTTATCAATGTAAGTAAATATTTGGAAATTATTAAATATAATTAAATATATTTTTGCATATAAAAAAAAATATTACAAAATTGCCTTTCGTATATTTTAGATGTCAGTTCGTAAAAGGCGGGCTGTGTGAACGGAACAGGACGAGCGAATGCTGATGGAAAAATGTGCAGAGCCTTGGTAATGCGGTTTATGTGCCCGTCTGTCAGGGTAAAATTTGAATCGAATTAAGTGCTGCGGTAAGCCGATTTATCGCTGCCGTCTGCCAAGCCTACATATTAGCGAAAAGTGGCTTAATGTACTTATATACATATATAGGTGCTCAACCCACCTCCCGACGGTAGCTTGATGGTAGTACCGGAGCGTTCGGTACGACGACAGTAGGAGGTTTAGTGCGGTTAGAGTCCCACACTGACGGGATAAAGGCTTTCGATGCTTCCTCGTAAAAAAAACATATATATATATATTTATATGTAAGGAGCTAGTGATTTTTAGCTGCAGTTCCAGCTCCGCTCCTGCCAATGATTTTAACACCAGCTCCGCTCCGTGAAAAAGTCTTAGCTCCTTAGCTCTTCGCTTCTTTGCTACGCTCCGCTCTGGGATCCTGGTTTTTACATTTGGTGTTGTTGTTGCAATGCGTTGTTGCTGCACAGCTGTGCGTTAGTTACATTGCAATGTGTGGCTGCTACTGTCGTTACTGTTTCTTTGATTTCTTTGTTGATTACGTTTACGTTTACGATTTCGAATTCGTTATGCTGCGCTGCGCTGCCATTACTTTGCTTATTTGTGCATGCGTGTGTTTGTAACACAATCATAATAATAATCCTTAATCGCTGTATCCTGTTGATGGTCTGCAAAAAAGGATGGCACACAAAAAAAAAAAAGAAAAATTGAAATACCATAATTGTAATGATATCGAGCGAGGGAAAGGTAAAGGGAATTCCTATAAAGTGCACAACGGTCGGGCAGCTGTTGTTGTTGCGCATAAGTACTACATGATTTTGCTTGGAAATGTTTTTTGTTAAGAGCGCACAAGGCAAGCAAACGCGCTTTCCCACGGTCCTGCTCGGAACGGTTCGATTGACTGGCGTGGCGGGGTTCGTTAGCATTAGCATTAAATTTTATGCACGGCGGTGTGCGTATTAAGAAGAAGAAGAAGAAAGAGAAAAAAATTTGAAAATAAGTTATTATTGTTGTTGCTGTGTGAAATGGGGAAATACGAGTAACTAGTACCTACATACATATATACCAACAAATGGATATCAACATAACGACTTCCTGTCAATATCGGTCGCCTTTTGTTTCACATTTCGAGTACGAGAATTCGTGTGCGAGTTCTTCTTCAACGCGCATTTCGGCGCTGTGCTGCTTGTGCATCAATTTTTTTCTGGGCCATTGCATTGGTAGGTAAACGCGTGTGACCGCGTCGCGCACTTGTTTTATCGAGTTCGGCGTCTCAGCTTGAGCTCGTTTGTGTGTACCTACAAAATAATGGACGTGTGTATTGCGCATGCGCGCCTCACGGCTTCGCTGCTGCCTCTAACTCTGCCTCTTCTTCTTCTACCTTTGCCTTGTTTTATTTGGTTTTTGTGTGACGTTCACGTTTTTTTTTTTTTGGTTTTTCTTGTAGGTCTTGTAATGATTTTCAATTAGTGAAACTGCAATTGTTTTATGTGTTTTTATGCAGTTCTCCTTGTTGTGCTTGTGTGTATGTTGCGCGCTTGCTTGGCTTTTATATTGCGGTAGGCATGCTTCGGAGCTTCTTGAAGTTTTTCGGCTTTTATGTACTTGTATGTACCTACGCTTGCATGTTTGGAGCATGTACTAGGCACTATTTCTAAGAGCGCGTGTGTGGCATGAAGTTTAACGATTTCATTATCGTGGGAACAAATAAGTTCAGTTGATATTGCCGCCAAAATTTTGTTTCTCATACTATAACTTAGTTTGTATGTTTGTCACAGAGACATTTCCACTGTACGTGCTAATATGCAAAAGGTTCTTTGTTCAATATCTAAGCGCGGAAGCACTAAAGGCAATCCATTCGTATCTACAGTAGACGGCCAAACAGAATCGCTGGCGCCTCATATGTTTCCCAAGGCATAGGGAAATCGGAAGAAATTGTAGAGCTGTTTCTCCGCATACCGAACGTAAGTTGATTATATCAGGATCGAACCCAGAACTGCACAAATAGGTCTTCTTCTGTTACAGATGAACTCTGGTAATGGAGTAAGTAACGAGAGTCTTGGTAAAGTTGCTGGCTGCCATCAATATTTATGTGGCATAACATTTATGACAGCTTGATCTCCCTTTTATTTACTTTGATCTCGCAGAACCTGACTGAAGGAAGATGATATTTGCCCTTCGTAGTCATCCAGGTTGGTGTTGTATCGATTCTCAGTTCAACACAGTTCCATTTATATATATGTATAGCGGAGCCAAATTATCTTGACGAGATGGCTAAGCAAGTTTCTCTCACACTGATATTGATGCCTGGATATTGTAAGATATTGAGTACGCAATGAGATGGCAGGCGAACTTGAAAGGTTTTCAGTATGCTGCTCGCCACATGCATTTTATTCTGACGGATTTCTTCTTCGAAAAAGCTCTAAGAGGAGGCAGACATTGGCATAGTTCAGCGATTAAAAATTCAGCGGTTGCGTTGGGCAGTTCATGTCGTGAGAATGGATGAAGGCGCTTCAACTATTAAAGTGTTTTTTTCGAAACCAGCTAAAGGCAGCAGAAAAGGCGGACTTCCACTGTGGTGGAAAGATCAAGTGAATACTGACTAGGCCTCCCTTAGTGCTTCCAATTGGCGTACGCCTTAATGGACTCAGCCAAAATCGTCTAGACAGTTACGCGCCAATTAAGAAGACGAAGGAGGAGGAATCTTACATGAAGCGTACTGAGGGGATACTACTTTTAGGCGGGAAGGACTTGTTCACTTACATTTGACCTCACTACTGGCCATCTAACGAATTGTAGATATGCGGAAGACTTGGTATTCCTTATAATGACTTCGAGATTGCCTTGTACTTTTCAGGGTAATCCCTTTTCGGTGATCTCAATGAATTTACCCTAATTTAACGTAGAAAATTACCAATATTCGCCAATTCGACCGGTTGGTTTAGGTAGGGGTTGATATCCTTGTTGTATCACAATGTCATGTGTGTTGGTGCGTGTAGCCAGTGCAAAGCGAACATTTTCGTAGCCCTCATAATTTTGGAACCCGATAGAGTCCGAAATATACATATGTAGAATATGAGCTTAAAAAATGTTCGTTTGTTTTTTAAAATGATAATTGTAATTCATAGATGCTGTTTCGAAAAAAGGGAAGTATAAAAGTATCACTAAAGCTCACTGTATTATTTAATGTCCCATGGCAGAGATTCGAATCCAGAGGAGAATACAAAATAGACAACACTATAAAGCAATCAGTGAAGACGAAGAAGGTTCCACAATGAGAAATGGAGAAAACAAGCGTGGGTGAAGCTACATATTGGTACTTGGAAACCGAATGGTGAGAGAATGAAGAGAACTGAGTCAGGGGAAGGAAAGTGAAAAAAATAAAATTTTTTGATTTTGCTAGCCATGCACAGAGCCAAAAGACCACCTAAAATGCCCTATAAATTAGAACAAAATTTAGCGGATTTCTCTACGCTTTCTCTCCAATAAGATGCCCGTCTTATTATGACTGGTTTTAATAAAACTAAATAGATATACTGTAAAACTAATATGAAAACCTTTTCAATATTATTAAGAAGATAACCCGTGGATTTTAGATGAAATCATTTTCAGTAAAATTTAATGGATAACCTATAAAACTAAGATGAAAACCTCTTATATAAAATTAAGAAGATGACTCCTAGAATAAATATGGAAACCTTTTCACATAAATTTAGCAGATAACCTGTAAAATTAAGAAGAAACCCTGTTTAATATTATTAAGAAGAGAATCTTGATTTTCATCGGAAAACATAATTAGTCAACTAGTATTTTCCTAGGACTTATTCAGACAAAGGGCAACATTTCATTTCATATAAGTGCAGATGGACATAATAAACTCTTTATACCAAGTGTTTCACTAATCGTTTGAGAATTGTAGAAATGTGCAAAGCCGTAGTGAAATTGACGAACGGAGGAAACACATAAGAGCTCTTTTAAAAATAAAAAGTTCTCCCTTTTAATTTCTTGAACATGTTATTGCACACATACAAAAAAGTGGCTGATGCAATAACTGTTATGCATATTTCTAGTAGATATGTACGAGTATATCCATACATGTACGTACGTTAAGACGTTTATAGCAAAATTTTAATTAATAAGGGCTCTTTTAAAAATAAAAAGTTTTCCTTTTTAATAAATTCAAAAAGGTTCTAGTAAAAATTAGAGGATGTCCTTATTGATTTGCTTTATAAAAATTTTCTAATAAAAACAAGCAGATTTCTTCTAACAATTTAATTTTTTTTGACAAAATGACATAAAAAATTAATAAATAAGAAGTTATCTCCTCGTTTTCAGACGGTATCCTTTTCAATAAATTTAAGAAGAATTTCAAGCTAAAATCTAGAAGATTTTCTAGCAAAAATTTCTTCAATTTTGTCTCCTCTCGCTCTCCTTGGCCAAATAGCTTTTTTAGATGGCAGTCTCTTTGATTATAGGTGAACTTTTTGGCTCTGTGTGGAAGAAGGAAAAAAGGGTCATAAATATGAGTTCAATAGGAGTCTTTTGTGGCTCTTATTCAGGCTCATATGAAGTATGAAATCAGGTTCATAGCGGGCGATCACCTTAAGAACAGAAATAGATACATTTCAGATTCCAAAATGAGCGCATAATTAGTGTGAACGCTTTGGTTTAGGATTCCTTTCTGACTCCGAATGTTTGCTGGGCTATAAAAGAACTAAAATCGGTGAATGTATTTTAGGTTTGTGTTAACCGTATGCGAAATAAATGAAAATAAATATCCTTCATTTTTAGTTTTCTACACAAGGAGCAGACGAAAGTGAAGATGATGCCGATGGTAACATTTTTTCCACCCGTCTAAACCCCCACAAAAAAACTTGATATACAACATTTTGTATTATTTTTGACTATAAAAATTTATTCAATATGATTTACAATAAGTTAAAATACAAATGGAAATAATTAAGTAATAAAGCTAAGACGATAAACATATGTACATACATATGTAAATACATAATTTTGTAAGGCATTTTCTTCAGCAAAAATATTTAAAGCACTAAAACCGTTAGTTTTTCCAAAATATACAAATACGAAAATATTAAAGTTTGGAAGCGCAACTTAAATATAAAACTCATTTTTAAGTAACTGGATTAAATTAATTTTTTAATGAAAAATTAAGAGATTAAATGGAAGATTTCACACACTTAAAACTAGATTCTTAATTAACTAAACTTATTTAACTAAGAGATCACTTAATTCGAATTAATGTAAAAAACATGGAAGTACTTGGGTTGGGTGCTGGAAAGCTACAAATGGAGATCGATAACTGACCGAAAGCTGAGTGTTGTTGTTGGTATTTATTGTTGGCTATCACAGGCAAATCACAAACTTAAACTAGGCAAACAAAAAAATTAAACTTGATTCTACGCAAAGCTAAACTTGTTTTGTACACAAAACTGAACTTGTTTGTACATGCTTACATACAAACTTTCATATATACTAGCAACTAAATTGAAACAATTTGTACTTACAAACAATAAAGCTGATTAACTTTAATGAGTATGATGATTTGATTGGTTACATAAAAAAAGTTATATAAAAACTTTTTTATTTAAAAACACTAACCATTAAAAACTTAAATCTACTAATTTGAAACACTTAAAACTATTAAAGCGACTGGCTGTTTGTTGATTAAAACACACAATTTTTTCTTGGCGCACCAGCTTCTACCACGGACGCCAAAGGCACTCGCCGCCTTGCTCCGCCGCTTCAGCTTCAGCCTCATCCATTTCCTCCATCGCCAACGCCATTTGCTTTGCGCGCTGCATTTTTGCAAACATTTTTTGCTGCAATTGATGTTTTTGTTGTTGTTGCAGGTGTTGCTGTAGTTGTTGCTGTTCGCGTAGCTGGTAAGCGCGTCGCATTTGTTCAGCGCTGAAAGCTTCTGCAGCTGCCGGCGGCGTTGATGACGCGGCGCCGCAACGTTTAACCACCTCCAAATTGAGCGCCTTCTCACTTGCGCTTGACTCACTCGCTGCGCGCAAAGAAAGCTGCTGTGTTGGCGGCGGCGATTGTGATGGCTGTGACTGCGCGCGCGCAACTGATGCCGCCGGAAAAGTGTATTGCAAATCTTTTAATTGATAACCCAAATGCTTCATCAGTTTCGTGCCGAATTTCACATCCAAACCGGGTACGGTGGCAAACATGCGCGACACTTCATAGGCGGCTTGCGTATAACCGGCGCGAAACTTTTCCACATTCACAATGGGCGGCGCTGCTGCACCAGCTCCAGCTCCACCGTCGCCCCCATTGCAGTGTAACATTTGTTGCTGATGTGTGGTTTGTGGGTGCTGCTGCTGCTGGTGGATGGCTAAATGATGCTGTGCCGCAACGCTTGCCGCAATTTCGTGTTTATGCGTGCGCAAATAATTCACTGTCAACTCCAAAATGTCCGCCTTCTCCAGCTTGGCAATGTGTTCGCCTTGCGCCTCCATTGTATCCACAATAAGATCTTTTAGCTCATCCAAGTAGAGATTCATGCGCGCGCGGCGTTTACGCTCGAGCAGCGGTTTGGTGACTTTGCGATAGTGTTGCGTTTTGGTCATGAAGCGTTGGCCATCGACAGCCATGTTTATTTATTTAGAAGCGCGAGTGTTCAAAGCGTAATAGAAAAGCTCACGGCGCGCACTTGCTGAGGTAAAATGTTTGTTGTGTAGATTGTTTTTTTTTTTTTTTAACTAAAATAAAACTTGTTGCGCACAGCACCTAAATCGATTTATTATTTTATTTTTTGCTTAACACGTTTTAACAAGTACGATCGCGCGCCGTTTGTACCAAGTAAAGCGCACGCGTGTGTCAAGTGTTTATCGTACGGTAGCCGTTTGAGAAATGATGCGAACGCAAGGTAGCACGATCCTTTTGTAGCCTTGCCTTGCCGTCGGCCATAAACATGCCTATACGTACATGCTCCAGCCAGTCAAATTGTATTCCGTCTTCGTCGTCGTTTGTGCACCTCAAAGTGTGTGTGTGTGCTGCGTTTTCGTCGTCGTGCGCCTTGACTGGCTGGCTGCTGGTGGCTGCTTGCCACCCCTAAACAGCAACAACTTGGCAATTTTTAGTAATTTATGCTCCCATACATACAACCTGTTGTTCAGTTGTTGTTGTTGCTGCTGTTTTGTTGTTGTGCGCCGTGCAACTCGCCCTTGCCTTGTTGTTGTTTCATTTAATGGCCTCTTGCGCTCTATCGTGTCTCACTTGCGTGCTCGCCGCCGCCTTTGACTTGGGTTCGTTTGTTGTGCGAGCGCCAAACGTGCGTCCTCAGCGCCTTCAAGTGTAGCTCGTACCAGCAGTGATCTTGGTGGTGGGTGATGATCGTTCGCTGCTTGATCGTTCACACCCAATAAACATTTTTCTTCATTTTCAATTTGAGGTTCATTTGAGAAGTAACCCTATTGTCAAATATCAAACGTTTGTTATCAAATGCACCTCAAATTTCCCTTGATAGCGTTCTCAAACAAAACGGCTCATTTTTAGTATGGGATTTTGGGCTGATTCTAAATTTGATTCATTTCATTTTCTCAAACCTATTTCAAAGGTGGTACGAAATGGAATGCAATCAATAGATGTATGTATGTATTACATATTTGTACTCTAGAGTACAGAAAAATTGAGGGATAGTGAGAGAGTTTGTGTTTTGAGCGCAGAAGTGGAATGGAATAAATAAATGTATGTACATATATATTACTCGTACATATTTGTACTCTGATGTGATGTTTTTCATTTACCCGTGCGGGTGAATTTTGCCGGTACCTTTTGTACAGTTACATGAGTATGTTAATATCTTTTTTAATATGCATACACACATGTGAGAAACAAACTGTTTTTATTAAATTTTGTGTAACTTCACAAAAAGCCACAAACAAATAAAATAAGAGTAAGATATACAGAATCATTATTACACACAGTCATTTTCAACCATCATCATTTCAACCGTTAAAAGACTGCTCGAGTAGAACAACGAACGCTGACTGAAATTAGCAAACACACACAATTTCTTCGTTCCTTCAAGCCTTGACATGTTGAAATTCGTGAAATGGTACAAAATGCGAAACAAGTTTTTGTTTTTTCAAATGTGTTGTAAGTTATTTTAAAATTGATAAACAATGTTTGATGAACACTTGAAAATATGTTTATTTTCAAATGATATATATGCTGATTCTCAACTTTAGAAACAATATTTTTTCAAACGTTTGATAATTTCTTTTTCAGTGTTTAATGGGCACTCTCGTGCGTGCGTTACTTACTTTGAATTTATTGTTGTTTGTTTGTGGCATTGTGCGTGTGTGCCAGGGCGAGCCCTCCACGTGTTTTGTGGTGTGCGTGGTGGTTGGTTGCTTGGAAGAAAGTACATGGGAAAAAACATAGACGTTTGAAGTTCAATGGTGGAGTGTTGTTCTAGTAAGAGATTAGTCTTTCCATCTAGTTTGGGCTGGGGGATGATAAACTTCCTCAGAGCTTCGATGTTTCAGTATTGACGGATTAGGCGGCTCCCGAACTCGGCAAGCGTTTTTATATACGAAGCTTTCGCCATACGGTAGGCCTGCAGGACTCCTGAAACGGAAAGTGACGGTGCCGGAAACAAGTTAGGTATTTTCGCGGATATTAAGGCGGCTCTGCGGGCTCTGGGATATGCAACGGTGTCAACAAGCTTAGTCAGGCAGTGCAAAGAGTGGTTTATTGGCTAGGCAAATCGACGTAGCGTATTTCTGATCTGGGCGCCGGGGCACCGCGACATGCAAGAAAACGAATTTGCTGATAAGCTCGCTAGGCAGGGTTGATATCGCAGAGCCAAAGGAAGTTATTCCGCCCTTTCTGGCACGGAGCAGACCGTAGAGCACCTGCTATGCGAGTGTGCTTCGCACTGCCAAGGCGAAATGGCAAACCTTTCTTCGCTAGCCTCTCGGAACTCAAGCACGTCAGGCCTGCGGGGCTGATTCAATATTTAAATTCAACAGAATGGATATAGGGTTCGGAAATTTCCCTGGTTGCCGAACTTTTCATTCTCTTTTACTTTTTATTTTCACTGGTTTAGTCAAAGCAACCAACACCAACTCTCTAACAACAAATTTTTGAATTCTTTTCATTAATTATTTTTCTTAGCTTACAAAGTGCAAACCTTTCGAGAATTTCTCACAGTGTAAGGTCTGTTGACAAAAACGCCGGCTTTCACTGCGATTTCATTAAATTTAGAGCACAAAAATCACCCCAAAAACGGCACGGCTAAGAACAAAGCTCGTGCGAGATCATCATGACCTCTGCCAGTCAAGCGAAGTGAGCTCGCTCGCTCGCTCGTATCTTTGCGCACTCCATTGGTAATGTCGGCTCTTGCTGCATGCGAGACAGCCAGCCAAACAACCAACGGATCGTGTAGAGGTCACACGCTCTCTGGAACTCATGAACTCCGTCTACTCGTGATCGATGCTTGTTTGTCGTTTGCGTGCATGCTTGCGTCGGAAGGGATAGAATCAAGAAATTTAATTTGCTTCTCTTGTGTGTCTGAGAGCGTGCATAATGGACGACATGAATGGTGGTTACCGTTTGTTGTTGCTTACCACCGATACTGCTGCTGGTGGTGGTGGTTGATGGCGTTTTTGTCGTTATATTTTCATTTCCTGCCAACAGCAGCAGCAAAAATTGCTATGCATGCTATACTTAATGAGCACGACATCAACCACAATATTAATATGCTATACATACAGGGGGCCGCTGTGGTGCAGTGGGTAGAGTGCTCGCCTGCTATGCCAGAGGTCTCGGGTTGAAACCCCAGTCCGAGCAAACACCAAAAAAATTTTTTCTAATTAGTAAAAATCCAATTATTGGGTTTTTTAAGAGCAGCGGTCACCTCTCGGCAGTGGGCGGCATACCCTCCGAGAGTATTTCTGCCATGAAAAAGCTTCTCACAAAAAATGCATTCGCCGTTCGGAGCCGGCAAAAAACTGTAGGTCCACCCAATTAGTAGGAAAAACAAAAAGGAGCACACCTCGAATTGGGAGAGAAGCTCGGCCATAAAACTCGTTAGAGTTATAATAGCGGCATTGTATTATTATTATATACAGGGGTCGTAGAAAAGTCAGCGGCATTTTGATGTAGAAATTTTTGGGTCAGAACTTTGAAAGGAGAAAAGAAAGGGATCTTAAGATAGATTAGTGTTACCAACATCCCATTGGAGACGTAAACTTCGAATGCAAGAGTTCAAAAGTTTTAGTATTTTGTGTACTTTTTGAAGAGAATTTTTTGTATTTCCAAAGAGCATTTTGTTGGCCACTGGATTCCACAACAGGGGTGAGAGTACTCCTCTTTGTAGGGTGCCCCTATATGTCCTCCTTGACATCGTCGAAAGGCCCCACCCACCCGTAGGCAACCGACAACTCAAAAGGTACTCGATCCAGCGCTGAATGATTGGCGGTGTTCCGATCCATTCGAGCCATTCCAACAGCGCCTCAGCAAAGACGTCGCTAAAGGCACCCGAAATATCAAGAAAGACACCCACCGCAGTCTCGGTAGCGAAGTGCCTTTTCGATATGTTGTACAACGTTGTGATTCTTTATCCTGCTTATCCTCCATCACGACAAGATAAATGCGTTTTATACTTTCCCCCAGACACCTCCAACTATGACTGAGGCCGTCTTGCACCTCCCCCCGCGCTCACGCCTTGAGGGTACCTACTCGACCAGACCACGGCCTTTGCCAGCCCTCCGAAGTCTCCCCCTCGCGGTCTACCCTGGCGCAAGCACCAGCAACAGGCATCGGGGAGGAGAGACGGAGGTCCATTGCCCAGCAGCAACCTCTTGGATGTTTCAGCCGAGAATTTTGCCGTAGCCACCCGACCTCTAGTGAAACTTTATGATGAATAATTTTCTAGAACATTTTAATCCTCTAGCGACCTTAAAAATATAATTTTTTCCGGACTTTCTAAAAATGGTGTCAAAATAAGTTCATCGTGGCGGTGTGTGAGGGTTTCAGTGTTCCACAAAATTATTCGCCATAAAATTTCACTAGGTGTTCGCCTCCGAAAAAATCTTTGTAAGACGAACTTAGATCAACTAAACCCCTCTGGGTCACCCTGTTCATGCTATATTTTGTATAAGCCACAATCAGCAAACAAGCAATATGCTTCGCACTGTAAATTACAACAATAATAGTAATGATGATGATGGTGATGAACATGTTCGACCTGATCAGAGAGCCAGTGATCTTTTTCGGGCTAAAGAATTGTAACAAAAATACGTTGAATGTATGTATGTATGTAAATACATACATATGTTTGTCAGCCTTTAACTATGCGCTTGCATGCCAATAGACATACATACATACTTACAAACCCATATGCCTATGCATAAATATTTTTATATCCACACAAGTGTTCATATGCATGTTTGTGCGTGAACTGTTGCGGCTGCTGTCATTCAGTTTAGGGGAGACCACCTCCATCCATTCACTGGCACTGCTGCACTGCGCATGTGTGTGATGTGCCAGGATCGTGAGAAACTTTTCTCCCTGCTTTCCCACACCGTACAAACTACATACGATCATTGATGGTTTGGCTTGGCTTGGATTGCCCCCTACACAGGAGTCACCTGCCACTCGGCAAACGCGCGCTTGCTTGCTTGCTTGCCTGCATACACACAAGTATACAAGCACTTATGTATTTAGTTCACAATTTTTCTGGTTGTTGTTGCTTTGGCATATTTTTGTTTTTGGGGGTCAGCTTGCACATGCAGATTCTCAGTTACTTACTCTGATTTCTTTTTTATATAAAAAATTTTTTGGATTTATGCATTTTGTTGTTGTGTTTGTTGTTTTGTTTTCCTTTTGTTGTTGGCTTTTTATCTATTGACAGGTTCTTGCAAGGCGAGTTGTACAGGTTCCCAGCCTTTCTTTTTCGTTTTATTTTACATTTCTTTGCTGAACAGCTGTCGCTTGTTTTTGTGTTGTTGTTGTTGTCTTTATTCCTCGTTGTTGCTTATTCTTGTTTTTGTTGCTTATTGTTTGTTGACTACCTTTCTGTTGTAGTGTTGCTGTTGCTCTTGTTGGTTGATTGATTTTCGTTTTGATGCGCGTATTCATTCACTCTGCTTGACCATTGAGCCAGTGATGCCAAGTATAGGGAAAAGAGGCTACATGTAGGGAAATTCGACCTCAAATTTGCAGTGTAGGGAAAAAGGGACAGATTTTAAAAAATTAGCTAAATGTAGGGAATTTTTGAATTCAGAAATTTTCGTTTTCTTTGCACAGAATAAATTTTTTTATATATATAGGTACTTTATTCGGTCTATGATAACAATATCTTACAGACTAGAAATGTACAAGAAAATTACTAACTAAATAAGTTTGAATTCCGTACTAGGGATAAAATGAAGTAATCTTATCGGCAAATTGGGATCTCGGCATTGCAAAGTCAAGATCTAATTTTTTGTAAATATTATTCATTTCACTGACTGCCCTGGTAATGGGGGCGAGATAATGGTAATTGGATTTAACTGATGTAAGATGAAAAGGGTAGTGGGAACGTAGGACACGATTTGGAACATTGAAGCTTAGTTGCTGAAGCAGGCTCACGCAATCAATTAATCCATTAACAATGTCAAAAATGAACATTATCGAATGAATTGTGCGCCGACTAGAGAGAGATTTTAAGTTTATGAGCATACACCGAGCATTATACGATGGATGGGTCCACGAAATGAAGGGGGTAGAGAGCAAAGCATGTAAAACCTAAAATTTTTTAATAAGTGACTACAAATAAAATCTTTCTGCATGTTTGAGTACAATATTTCAAAATTGTACTTTGTTCTGATCTGGCAATATATTCTTCGACCTGCTTACAGGACCTCTGAGCAAAGGCTTCTCTTTTCGTTAGCTTCGCTCCTGCTCCGCTCCCAAAATTTTTTGCTTTAGTCCTGGATCCGATCTTATCACCAAATTTCGCTTCCATCTTTTGTTGTGGTGGGATGGTGCCCATCCCTGCTTTACCAAGACCTAGTGTTCTTACCTGTTTAATACATAATTATCCCACATGCCCTCACACCAGTTTTCAGTACCCTACTAAAAATATTTCCAAAGATATTCGCTGTCAAAGTTTCAGTTTGTATGGGAGGTGCCCATTCCTGCTTTACCAAGACCTAGTGTTTTACTCGTTTAATACATAGTTATCTCACATGCCCCCACACCAATTTTCAATACCCTACTGCAAATATTTCAAGAAATATTCGCTGTGTATGGGAGGTGCCCATCCCTGCCTTTTAATCAGATTAAAAATATGCCTATTGTAACTAATAATAATATAATATAATACAATGGCGCTATTATAACTCTGACGAGTTTTATGGCCGAGCTTCTCTCCCAATTCGAGGTGTGCTCCTTTTTACTTTTCCTACTAATTGGGTGGACCTACAGTTTTATGCCGGCTCCGAACGGCGAATGCATTTTTTGTGAGAAGCTTTTTCATGGCAGAAATACTCTCGGAGGGTATGCCGCCCACTGCCAAGAGGTGACCGCTGCTCTATTGTAATTACCGGGTGAAAATACCTAGGTATGCAAAGTTTCGTGAGGATCCGTTCAGCGGTTTTCTCGCCAATTGAGTTTAAACACAATTTCCATTTCACATTTATAAGATACAGAAAATACGGCGTAGGGAAATTTGTAGGGAAAAATTTTGTTAGCGTAGGGAAAAGTAGGGAATTTTTTGGCATGGCGTAGGGATTTTTGGTCCAAGAATATTGGCATCACTGCATTGAGCTAACTTGCCGGCTTTTGCCTTTTACACATGTCTGTACATGTACTTGCTTGCTTACGCCGAAACTCCACAAAACATAAATTCTGTTACTTTTGTCGAACATTATTATGTCTAAAATCCATGTTTTCATATGCGTGGGCACTTCATTATGTTAGACATAATTTGCAAAATGGCGCCGAATTGGCATGCCGTGTACGCAGAAGCACTTAGAAAGTTAAAAAAAATTGTTTAAAATTGGCGATGATGCTCGCAAACTGTATATATGCACTTAATGTTCTTTTTATTTATTTTTTAAGCCCAAACACTCAAGCCAAATGGACGCCGTGCGAAATTTCACGTTCAATGTGGAGATGTTGCCACTGTGAATTTTTCGTTGAAATGAAAAATTAGCTGTCAAATCATCAAACTGACAGCTCATGTTAAGGCAATCTTGTTAAAGCAATTGCCTTGGCATCTCTGTTATACCAGAAGACAGAGGCGGTCTCCATTTGAAATCTATGTTATAATGGTGCTTGTGATGACAGAATTCTGTTTTGAGGAGACGCCGGGTTAATAAGTATGCAGTGTTTAAAAGTGTGTTTAGTACAAGTTAATGGCAAAGCGTCAAGTCAATTGAATTCTTGAGCTTACTCTCATTCATAAAGCTTTTGCTACTGAATGGGGTTCTTGTTGTTCTTGTTTTTATTTAAATTTCTGTTGTTGAAAAGTAACATACACAAAGTATTAATTACAATGTATTAAATTTGGGCGGAACTCAATGCAATGTACTGTGATTTTAGTGACTGAGAGCAGCTGGTTGATTTCATTTAATATTTTTTTATTTTACATTAAGTAGTCCGTTTATTATTAGCTAGTTATGAATAGTTAGCCAAGTTTCGGCTGGCAAATCGTTTCTTGAGTCAAAAAAATTGCAGAAGAGAGCCATTGACAGCTCCAAATTTCAGCTAGTAAAATTAGTTGTATTCGCGTACAGCAATTTGTTGCAATTAATTACAATTTTGCAACAAATATCCGCTTTTTCCATTTTTTTGCGCAGAAGTGATGGAAATGAGAGAGCAAAGTGACGTTTATTTTTGTGAGAGGCTGCAAAATTCTGCAGGACAAATTTTTTCCATCACATTTGTCCAGCAGCAAAACAGCTGATGAAAAAACATATGTTTGTAATTTGCGAAAATTGCAAAATTGAAATTCGAAATTAAAAAAGTTAAATATGGACGAATTAATTATGAAAGATGTAAATAAATAACATTTGATTATGTCTGCATCTGTACTTGAGCTAAATGACGGATGATAACAGCAGCATTGTATGTTTGTTGCTTAATGTAGGAAGTCCGCCGGTTACCCTCTGCTAACTTATATGTATGTATGTATGTATGTATGTCAATATGCAATGCTAGCAGGCAGCCGCAGCTCCGCATTTATATACATACATACATGTTTCTTTATTAGTAAAATACAATGCAGGCATAATCTGCAGCTGAAACTAAGCTAAAGTAATACAAATTTCGTATAAATTTTTGTAAATATAGGATTTGTATATATTTTGTTAATTCCCATAATTTTAATTTGATCAGCTGTTCATCTTTCCTGCAAGATTTGAATAGATTTGCATTTTTTTACTTTTTTGGATATTTTTCTCTTGTGAGAGGAAGAATGATATTTGGCGAGATAGAGAGTGATAAAGGCAAACAGAGAAAAGCTGCTGGAAAAAGTACGCGAGTACACCTATTTTTCCTAGCTGAAATTATTTGCTGCCAAAGTAAGAAACAGCTGTTAAAAAAATAAACAAACGAATACTTTTGATTTTATTACTTTTGAAATTTTCTGAATTTTTGAAATAGAAATAAAGAAAATTAAATGTTTTTTTACAAAAAATAACCATTAACAGTCAAAAATAGCATTCAAATTACTAATCGCTAATTTTTACTATTATTCCGTTTCTTGATTTTCTGTTCGTTTCGCTCGTTATGAGCGCAATTCTTTCCGTTTTGCTCACTTGACAGCTAGCTGCTAGTTTAATAAGAAACAAACCTTTTAGCTGTAATGCCTTTTTCTCACACGGAAATTTCGTTGCATGAATGAAGAGGAGTTTCACTTAAGGCGGATTCATCGTTCGAGTTCAGAACTTTTTTGCCATGTGGTTGTTGTTGTGTTTTCGGAGTGTGAGAGGAATTCCGAAAAGTTCTGAACTATTTTTATTAGTTAACTCAAATTCAACTTTAGTTCAGAACTCGAACGATGAATCCGCCTTTAGGGCCTGGTTATGGTTACAATCTTGCTGGTCGAGCACCGTGAAATTGTTGTTGTGCACTCCGACGGTGAGAGAATTTTCGGACTCTCACATCCAGCAAATCTGCTGTGTGAAACAGGCAGCCAGCAGTCGAGGTTTCGGGGTTAATAATATGTTATGTTGTGTATGTGTTCAGTAAAAATCATGTGTTATGTTGTGTATGTGCGCTCCAATCATCAATGCAAGCATAACCACCTCACACCAATCACGAAAAGTTTCCGATTGGCAATGTTGATTGGTACCATAGCCACAGCATTAGGAATTGCGGCTTCTCATGCAAGGTTATTGATGCAAAACATTTCTAAGTGGCCGCTGTGGTGCAGTGGGTAGAGTGCTCGCCTGCTATGCCAGAGGTCTCGGGTTCAAACCACGGTCCGAGCAAAACACCAAAACAATTTTTACAATTAGTAAAAATCCAATTATTGGGATTTTTAAGAGCAGCGGTCACCTCTCGGCAGTGGGCGGCATACCCTCCGAGTGTGTTTCTGCCATGAAAAAGCTTCTCACAAAAAATGCATTCGCCGTTCGGAGCCGGCATAAAACTGTAGGTCCACCCAATTAGTAGGAAAAACAAAAAAAGGAGCACACCTCGAATTGGGAGAGAAGCTCGGCCATAAAACTCGTCAGAGTTATAATAGCGCCATTGTATTATTATTATTACATATATATGTACATACATACTTACGCAGTTTGTAGCCTAGAAGTTCGCTTGATTTTTGAGAAGATTGAGTAGAGGTCCCACTAATCCCGACTGAATAAAACACGATATTTAAGTGCTAAGGTCGAACACACACACGCACACGCGATATGAGGTGTTGAAAGGGGTGAAGATTTCCGTAACGAAATAGTGAGATGGTGAGACAAGAGAAGCAGAGTCTTATAGACTTAGAAGAGGTGGCTGGCAGCGGCTGGTATCGGCGATTCTCGGAAGAGGTGGAGCGGCAATGGATACAGGGATATCAGAGCGGCTGAGGCGGTCAGCGGTTGTAGTAGCAGAGGGCATAACAACTTCGGTACGTTGCGGCGACGGATCCGTCGTACGTGTGTCGACGTACATTTAAATGCCGACATTTTACTGAGCTGTCAGTCACATACGTCGACGTAGACGGATTGACGTATGCTATGTGACGGGCCTATAACTTCTACAGACTGCGGGTATAACCTACGGAGAAACTACTGAGACTCCAGTTAGTAACTGGCTCTCGTGCCGTCCCCTTGGATGTGCACTACTGAAAGGCGCTGAATGGAGGACGGAGCTGTACCAGCCTTAGCCTGTAGGCCAGTTATATAGAGGACTGAGCGGAGGTGTGCCCTACCGGCAGAACGATTTGGCTTGAAGGAAGATCGGATGTCACGAAGGCTGCTAATACTTATCCAAGGCAACGTTGGGACAGTAGGCAAGGAAATGCTATTGTTTGTTGGTGCTGTATATGCACTATTTACCCAGAGGGATTTTAGACGCAAGTTGTCAGATGTTACAGGGGTGGCGTTGTTATTGTAACGCTACGTTACAAGGGTTTACAGTCTAATAGCTGTGCTGCCCTCCTAACTAGTTCTGTATTATGTTGACTGCAACTCCTACTCCTGTCTCAGACCCATCCGTAAAAACATGAATGATCAACGTTTATTAAAAAAAATTAAATTGTTTTTCTGCACACAATTAAATTTTATTTGATTTTGTTTTTGTTGTTTTTTTTTTTGTGTTTTGTTTTTGTACAATGAATAAAATGCTATTTTACATTTGCTGAAATTCTTTTTCAAATTCCTCCTGCTTTTCTTTTGCTCGCTCCTCGGGGCTCTTTGTAAATCGTTCAATTTTGTAGTATTTCCATTTTTATTTTAAATTTATTTTAGCTATTCAATGAGTTTGTACATAAATACATATGTACATATATGTATATATTGGCATTTATTTATTTTTTAGTCATTTAATTTTAATAATAATACATTTATACATAAATAAACAATTTTTTTTTAATACTCCTTTTTTTATTTTAACAATTATAACTACAGTAAGTAAATTTAAATTTAAACAATTTTGTTTTTCTTTTTTTTTCATTCCTAAATTTAGCTATTTATTAATTTATGTAAAATTGGACAAAATGTTTTACTTTACTTTCACTACAATTACTAGTGTTTTGGTGTTTTTGTTGTTGCGCTAAAATATTTCCATTTTGCGTTTTATTATTTTTGTTTTTTGTTTTTTTTTTTTGTTTTTTATTTTTGTTTCTTTGTTTTTTTTGCTGTTTTTTGTTTCTTTGTTTTTAGTTTGTTTATATTCTTATTTTCATTTTTTCTTTTGTACATTCTTCTCTAACTTTGTCGTTTGGCGTTATAAAAAAAAGCAAAACAAAATGAAGCAAGTAGGTATGTATTTCTGCCATGAAAAAGCTTCTCACAAAAAAATGCATTCGCCGTTCGGAGCCGGCATAAAACTGTAGGTCCATCCAATTAGTAGGAAAAACAAAAAGGCGCACACCTCGAATTGGGAGAGAAGCTCGGCCATAAAACTCATCCGAAATACATATAATAGCGCTATTGTATTATATTATTATATTATATGTATGTATATAAATATTTATCAGTTTTTATTTTTCTTTTACATAAAACAATATAAACAAGTTTTTTTTTTGTTTTTTCTCTAATACATAATTACTTAAAAAAAATAATAATAAAAAAAAATTATTTTTTTATTTTTTTGAAACTATGAAACTAGAAAAAATAAGTTTATAATTAATTCTTTCGCACATAATCAATATTAAAAAATTTTTTGTTTTTGTTTTTTCCTTATAAATAATTTTTAAAAATAAATACAGAAAAAAAATAATTTAAATTTTTTTAAAACTAGAAAAAAAAGTTTAAAATTGTATTTATAAAAATTTTCTCTCGTTTTTCCCTAATACGTAAGTATTAAAAATATATATGTAGTAAAAAAAATTTAATTTAATTTTTTTTGAAACTAGAAAAAATAAGTCTAAAATTTTGTATTTATTATATAAATCAAAGGCCGAAAATAAAAACAAAAAAAAATACATACATATACATATGTATATGTACATACATAAAAAAAAATAAAATAAATGCAAAATAATACAAAGCGTTAGAAAATATTTTTAAACTCACATTTCTCTAGTATCTGCTTTTAAAAAACCTACAATTAACTTAAAGTTTTTAAAAATTAAGATTAAAGCAAGAGCACTTAAAAAATATAAAATAAATTTTATAGAAAAAATATTTGTCTTGCATAAAATAAGTCACAATAAGAATACAAAAAAAATATATGTACATTTTTTTTTAGGTTAGAGAAGCGCTCATTAGTAGTAATACACATATTTATACATGTACCCAACAGACCAGGATGTAAGCGAAATGTAATAGGACTTGAGAACAAGCTTATAACAATTGTCCATTATAAGCTTATTGCAATACAGTTTTTATAAGCTTAATTGTAAGCTTATTCACAAGCATGATTGTAATAATTGAGGAACACAAGCTTGAAAACAATATTACAACAAGCTTGCTTTACACTTGCAATGAATGCTTGAAAAAATATTAATAATAATATTGTATAAGCTTGCTGTAAAATTTTTTTAAATTTTGGTTTTACAATAATTCATATAATTCATTGATTCCTTCTTCGAAAAGGGAAATATAAAAGCCTCAATAATGTTCGATATAATGTTGAATGTACCACTGTATGATACCGTTGGATTGAATTTCAGTCAGGTTGGTGTTATGGTCCGAAACAGGAGGAGAATATAAAATAAAGAACATTGCAGTAAAGGTGAAGAAGGAAAGAAAAAGAAAAAAAATGCAAATAAAAATTTATTTTTTTCTTTTTTCTACTATTTATACATACAATTATATTTATAAGCTTACAACAAGCTTTCACAAGTAATATTTTTCTACAATTACATTTGTAAGCTTATAAAAAGGGTGCCGTTTTGATTTTTCTACAATTGTTCTTAAGACTTTTTCAATACTTTACACAAGCTTTCCTCAAGCTTAACGCTTATATTTGTAAGCTTGTTATAATATTATTCTCAAGCCCTTTGGTCTATTGGGTATATTTTTATTTTAGTTCTAATACATTTAGACACACACAGATTTGTTAGATTTGTTGTTGCAGGAACTTAACAATTAGTAAAAAACACTTTTTTTTGGTGCGAGTAAAAATTTCTCATGCAAATTGTGCTAATAAGTTTTTTGTATTTTTTTTTTGTATTAAAGATTAAATAACATTTAGTAGTTAACAAAGATGTGTATGTACGTACGAGCACTTAATTACATAAATACACAAAGAGACATGAATTAGCATGTGAAATTTATAAAAGAAAATCTTCCAACTGGTTGTTTTTTTTTCGCATAAGGGGAATATTAAACTGAAAACGGGGCAGGTAGCTACAAAGAAAGCTAAACCCCCGGATAGTTCGTGGTCTCAACTAAAAACGTCCGTGGGAGAGAACGGTCCCCGTGGCGCTTGGCCTGTCGAAAGCCTTCGACACAGTCAACCACGCCACCCTATTGGAGAGAGGACCTTGACAACTCTAGCCTCTCGCTGAGACTAAAAAATGGACCGCGAACTATCTGAGTGGTCGGTAAACATCGGTGGACTTTAGGAACCAAGTCTTAAAGCCTAAGAGCATAAAGCAGGCAGTCCCACAGGGTGGTGTCCTGTCTACCCCGCTTTTCAACTATTATCTCTCCCCCTGCCAACCACAATCTTCGAGATCCTCTGCGACCATATTGTCGACATGAATGGAGAAGGTAGGACAGGAGCTAGGCATACGGTTAGAGAATTTACCCATCCCTACCGTAAAAAACCCAAATATATTGGGTGTTTTCTTCGACATTCTTGACTAATTCTCCCGCGTACGACCGCGATTGCTAACAAGGCTGAAAGCCGTAACAAAAAACTCAAATCGCTGGGTGGAAGCACTTGGGGAAAAGACAAAGAAACTATCATCGTAACATACAAAGCATTCAGCCGGCCGGTCCATAACTATGCATCGCCAGTATGTTCGCCGGGGACTTCCAGAACACGGTAGCAGAAACTCCAGGTCTGCAAAAATTCAGCCTCAGAACAGTCCCTGGTAGTCTTCTGATGCCGCCGGTACACCACCTACACCATGCGAGATAGGAACCCCCAGCCAGGGCACATAATATCATGTTAAACAGGCAGTTCCTGCTGGCGTGCCACCGCAGGGGCCATACTATTTACACCAACTCACTTAACCCGCCTGTCCCTCTGGACTTAAGTTAGCCTGACGACGATCTGTGAGCCAAACGTGGCCGTGGCTGGGTTTGTTGTTTTAGATATAACACCCAGTTGGAAATTACAAAAAATGTGTATGAAATGTGGTGTTCTTTAAGTGTTAATACATTTATATATGCATGTATGTAAGTATATATCTTTGCTTGCTTTAAGTTTGTACATTAGTAAATTTGCAAGTTAAAAGTTGGTTAGTTTAAAAAAAAGTCTTATTTAATTAAATACATATAATTAAAACTATAAAAAAGCGTTTTAATGCTAACAATAACATTTTTTTTGTTTCTTACAAAGCCATACACGAACACACAAACGCATATACATATCAATTCTGTAGCCACAAAAAAAATATAATAGCAAAATGCAAGCACAAGTCTTTGCCTCAATTCAAAGGAGTAACTCGTCTAACATCACTGTGTTATATTTTATTTTTATTATATTTTGTCTGAGGCGAACTGCTAGTAATCATAATTTTCTAGAAAATTTTAACACTCCAGCAACTTTAGAAATGATATTTTTTGTGGACTTTCAAAAAAATGTGCCAAAACGAGCTATCCGTGAGTGTGTGCTTTTTTTTTTAAACAAAAGTAGGGGGTCCAGGTGAACGTAGGTGTGTGATACTATAAAACGCTTCTTACCTTCGGTTAGATCTTGAATCTTTTCAATGGGTTTTCACTGCTCACTATAGCTCTAGTATTTTTTTATTTTTTCAATTTCATTTGAAGCTTTTGTAAAATTTCAGTTTACTTCGTGCTCAATACTTGTGCACTGATAAATTGTAAATATGCTGTGGAGTATTTCAGCAGCCTCTTCCTTCGATCTGTACAACACCCATTGATGGTGAAAAAATCGCATATTTATGCAAAAAAATGCACCACATCTATTCTAACATGACAGTCCTCGATGGGAGTCCCCGTAAAACATGCGTTGCAGTATTCGGTCATTGTATTGTGCTTCATGCTCTTTATATATGTAACTGAATTCCGGCTATTAGTAATACTTTACCGTCATCACAAATTGGCTCCTTTGGCGACGCACAGTGGGGGCACCTCCATACAAACGCGGCCAAAAATAGTAATAATTAAGCTAGAATCTTGAAACTCGGAACTTAAGCTTTTTTGGTTGAAATTAGTAAACTGTGAAAATTTGAACAAAATCCACCCACAAATACGCCCACCTCCCATATAACGGTATTTTTGAAATTTCAGCATTTTCCTAACTATTATAGCTAAAATGCTCCATTTTGATTAGTGTATACATTTTTGAAATATAAATCAAATGCGGTAATCATTTTGGAAAAAGGGTAAAGCACTTCACCGTTTTTAAATTAAAAATATATGCACTCTTAAGTATGTTATAAGTAGACTGCGGATCTTTATGCAAAAAATTTAAAATGATTTATTAAGAGTTATATGGATTCAAAACTATATATTCACATTCCAAAGCGAATTTTCTTGCTCTGTTTTGGATATGCAAAATATATGCAACTTATATGCAGGTTATATGCAAGTTATATGCAAATTAAAATTACACCTTTTTTACATCAGATATGGAACTTTAAGTGATATACACAGTAAGTAAAGTATAGTTTAATGCAAAAATCATATGTTCTATGCTGAATCTTTTGTTCTATGCAAATATAAAACCCATTAACACCCAAAAACAAACTGCAAATGGGAACTAATTTTTATTATAATAGTAATTTTAAGACCACAATATACTACAAGTGTTTTCTCCACATTTTCAATGGAAACATTGTGACGCTTATCGGTTAAGATCCGTTTATATGCTGAAAATGAACGCTCAACATCACAAGATGTAATCGGAGTATACTTAAATTCGCTCCAAAATTGACTGGAAATCTGTGTTCCAGTTTCTAATATTTTGTTATCACCTGAATATTATTTTGTTATAGCTTCAATTTTGACCAAAACTATTTGCCCACATGATCCTGACGTAGCGTCAAGTCCTTCAAAAGCTTCTGTTTAGTAGGGCCATTGAAGCCATTAGGGGAACTCCGCGAGACTCTAACTTGCAGATTAAAACTGCTAAACCTCAATTATTATGCAAATATGCAAGTTATATGCAAATATGCAAGTTATATGCAATATGCAAGTTATATGCAATATGCAAAATATGCAGAAATAAATATGAAAATTTAGAATATTTTGTTAATAACTTTCATTTTTCTCTTTGGAACCATATCGCTATCTCTTTTCCTTAAAAATATGCAATTGCATAAAGATCCGCAGTCTAGTTATAAGCATTTATCATAAAACATACAAAAAAATCGCATTTCAAAAAAATTTTATACCGGAAATGAAATTACACTTTTCTAAAGGATTTCAGTGTGCTAAACCTGAATCTGGAGTCAGATTTTCCAAATTGTTTCTAGTTTCTGAGATATTCATGCCCAAATAGGCAAAAAACACGTTTTTTGGCTCTATTCTCTGCTTAATATCTTTTATGTAATTACTTTCCACTCAAATTCGATTTAACCAGTTGAAAGCACAATCATTACCCTTGAAAACAGCGTTTAGTTTCTTCGAATATCTTAATTAGAATTGGAAATATCGATATTTAAGTTTCACCATTTTGATAAATATTCCCCATACAAAAAAATTTAAACTTTTTGAAGCATACTTCTGGGCATTTTGTATGGGAAAAATGTACCAAAACTCAAAAAACACCTTCCATAAAAATGTTCATAAAACAAAATGGAGCAAACGAATTTTTACAATTTTTTCGCCAGTTTTTAAAAGACATTCAGGAGCATCAAATATTAAAAAATTGAGGAGGTAATATTTTTCGTTTTTTTTTTTAATTTCATTTTAAAATTTTACAATTTTTACAATTTTTTTTTTTTATATTCTAAAATAAAAAAGCTGCCAAAGATAATAATTAACGCTGATAAAAAAAATTACCTCATAATTTTAAAGTATGGACCATTTGCTGAAAGACGATAGAGAAATATTCGATTAGTCGCCTAAATATACACGTTTTTCATAATGTCAAAAGTAACATAATTAATGCATTTACAAAAACGCAGTTTTGGGCCAATGGGAAAAAAATTATAAAAGCAAATGGAGCAAGTGGATTTTTAAAATGAAAATGCAGTTTGATTAAGAATATATTATTTCAAAGCATAAAAAAAATTGAGGAGTTAATATTTTTTGTTTTTTTTATTTTTTTATTCAAAGTCGAGGAAAATTTTTTATCATCGACATTTTTTGTGAATATTTGAAAATTCATATAAATTCAACAGTGAACGCTATTTACAACTAAGTTATTTTTTCTGAGAGAGAAAATCATTATCTATGTAACGATGTATCATTCGTGTATGTAGGTTAACAGTTAAATGAGAAAGAGCGTTTTGTATGAGGTGTGTTCATTGAGAAATAAAAGGACCTATTTTTTGCTCAACTTTGGGCACCCTGTACGGTTAAACGAAAAGATACTCAAAAATTTTTATATAAGCTTTTTTATTACAATTTGATGTATCTGTCGATCTCTATTTAAAAAAATGGTTTTACTCATACTTTAATTTTGAATTTATTTTTGGCCGCATTCACCCATTGTGCGACGGTGCCCCGATTCTCTACCAAAATCGAAGCCAGCTTGCGATGTTTAATGCATCATGTTTTTCTATGAGTATTTGGTGAACTCCAATTTGTTCATCTTTCGAGTGAATTGTACACTGGTGAACGGTTTTTTTGAAATTAATTGGAGTGGGAGGGCAGGGGGTGCAGCTGTACGTAGCTTGAATTTTAATTGATTAGAAAAATTAATTTTAATTTAATTCTAGATCAGCACCTTACATAACAGGCGAGTCTGTACGTAAGCTACCATAGCGGCACCTTGCAATTGAAGCTTCAGACTTGTATTCACATTTCGATACTATTTTTTTTTTTTTTTTTTGCTGCCACTGTATGTACATGTCAGACCTGTAAAATACTCAGTATATACTGGTACTAAGTACCGAATAAGTATAAGTACCACAGTACTTGTACTTAGAAATTCGGAGTACAAGTACTACAGTACTTGTACTTGGAAATTCCAAGTACAAGTAAAAGTACTTATCAATGTACATGCAAGTACTTTTTTGACAAACTATTTCAAATTGTTTCAAACAAAAAAATATCACCTCAGTTGATTTTGATTTAAAATTTTTATTTCAATCAAAACATTTAAAAAAGCAGAACAAAATCACAGATATGTGTACGTACTTAAAAAGTACTTATCAGTAGAGTACTTGTACTTGTAAAATTCAAGTACAAGTACTGAAGTACTTGTACTTATACTGGAATTTTGAAGTACAGGGCTACTTGTACTTGTACTTGTACTGGTACTTGCACTTTACAGGTCTGGTACATGTGCATATATATATCGTCGCTCCGGAAGAAGAAAGACGCATGTCAGTAATTTGTCGACGAAAAAAGGCGCATTAAAAATATGTCGGGGAAGAAAGACGCTTTACAAAACATGTCGACGAAGAAAGACGCATTAGCATTAATATTGACCAGGGACCGAAAATAAAAATTATTTTTTGTTTTGATGCTATAAAACTCCGGGGCTATATAGTGTCTTTGGACCAAATTATTTACTTTACTTTCATCCCAGGACCTCCAGGATCAATAACCTGGACCCTATTAATTTTTCTGATTTTTTTTAAAAAACGCCAGCTATAAAATAAAAATCTGCAGTTTTATTTTTTAAGGACAGCGATAAAATAAAAATTTGGTGTTTTATTTTTTAGCACCAGCGATAAAATAAATACTTGGAGTTTTATTTTTTAGCTCCAGCGATAAAATACTTGGAGTTTTATTTTTTAACTCCAAAATAAAACTCCAGGGTCAATAACTAGCGAACCCCTTAACCGAATTGCATAATTTGGTATCAGACGAAAGGTAATTCAGTAAGCTTTTTAATGGTGGTACCCATGCCACGGTTACCGCTCAAACCAAGGTTGCCACCTATTTTTTAATTTTTCCCAATTTAGCTGGTTTTTTACGGTCCATATAAAACACCAAGGCCAATAACTTGCGAACCCCATAACCGATTTAAAAAAATTTGGTACCAAATGAAAGGTAATTGAGTTAACATTTTAATGGTATCCATGCCAAGGTTGCCACCTATTTTTTAATTTTTCCCAATTTAGCAAGTTTTCTACGGTCCATATAAAACACCAAGGCCAATAACTTGCGAACCCCTTAACCGAATGAAACAAATTTGGTACCAAATGAAAGGTAATTGAGTAAACATTTTAATGGTATCCATGCCAAGGTTGCCACCTATTTTTTAATTTTTCACAATTTAGCAAGTTTTCTACGGTCCATATAAAACACCAAGGCCAATAACTTGCGAACCCCTTAACCGAATGAAACAAATTTGGTACCAAATGAAAGGTAATTGAGTAAACATTTTAATGGTATCCATGCCAAGGTTGCCACCTATTTTTTAATTTTTCACAATTTAGCAAGTTTTCTACGGTCCATATAAAACACCAAGGCCAATAACTTGCGAACCCCATAACCGATTTAAAAAAATTTGGTACCAAATGAAAGGTAATTGAGTAAACATTTTAATGGTATCCATGCCAAGGTTGCCACCTATTTTTTAATTTTTCACAATTTAGCAAGTTTTCTACGGTCCATATAAAACACCAAGGCCAATAACTTGCGAACCCCTTAACCGAATGAAACAAATTTGGTACCAAATGAAAGGTAATTGAGTAAACATTTTAATGGTATCCATGCCAAGGTTGCCACCTATTTTTTAATTTTTCACAATTTAGCAAGTTTTCTACGGTCCATATAAAACACCAAGGCCAATAACTTGCGAACCCCATAACCGATTTAAAAAAATTTGGTACCAAATGAAAGGTAATTGAGTAAACATTTTAATGGTCTCCATGCCAAGGTTGCCACCTATTTTTTAATTTTTCACAATTTAGCAAGTTTTCTACGGTCCATATAAAACACCAAGGCCAATAACTTGCGAACCCCTTAACCGAATTAAACAAATTTGGTACCAAATGAAAGGTAATTGAGTAAACATTTCAATGGTATCCATGCCAAGGTTGCCACCTATTTTTTAATTTTTCACAATTTAGCAAGTTTTCTACGGTTCATATAAAACACCAAGGCCAATAACTTGCGAACCCCTTAACCGAATTAAATAAGTGTGGTGTCAAACGAAAGATAATTAGATAAGATTTTTAACGCAGTCCCTAGTTGCCACCTAGCTTTAATCTTTTGCTAAGTTTGTTTTTTTTTTGCCGAAGTTAATCATTTCATAATAGTAGTTTTTATTAAATACAATTGCTAAATACACTACTATCAAAAAACGATGTATTATAAAACAAATCAATAACAGTTGGACTATTTATCTAACATACATAGAACTGTAATTTACATACATACATATGTATGTATATAAAAAAGAGAATCCTTACCTTTCACTTCCACTTTAAATTTTAGATCAGATTTTTACTACTTTATGAAAGCTTAAATATTTTTTTCTATGAATTGCTCAGGTTACAAAAGGCAAAACGAAGTCTTGAATCTTTTGCATATCAAAAAGTACATAAGCTTCGCCCTCGAAAAACAACAATTGAAAAAATTTTCCGCTACACAGTATGCGAATCGCTTTCGCTAGCGGTGGAAAACTCAAATTTTAAAGATGAATAAACCGATTTTTTTTTTATTTCCTATCGATTGCAGATAATTCAATTAGCTTATAATGGAATTTTAATAGCCATTCTTAATTATATATCAGCAGCTGTTAGTGGCCTTGGTGTTTTATATGGACCGTAGAAAACTTGCTAAATTGTGAAAATTAAAAAATAGGTGGCAACCTTGGCATGGATACCATTAAAATGTTTACTCAATTACCTTTCATTTGGTAACAAATTTGTTTAATTCGGTTAAGGGGTTCGCAAGTTATTGGCCTTGGTGTTTTATATGGACCGTAGAAAACTTGCTAAATTGTGAAAAATTAAAAAATAGGTGGCAACCTTGGCATGGATACCATTAAAATGTTTACTCAATTACCTTTCATTTGGTACCAAATTTTTTTCATTCGGTTATGGGGTACGCAAGTTATTGGCCTTGGTGTTTTATATGGACCGTAGAAAACTTGCTAAATTGTGAAAAATTAAAAAATAGGTGGCAACCTTGGCATGGATACCATTGAAATGTTTACTCAATTACCTTTCATTTGGTACCAAATTTGTTTAATTCAGTTAAGGGGTACGCAAGTTATTGGCCTTGGTGTTTTATATGGACCGTAGAAAACTTGCTAAATTGTGAAAAATTAAAAAATAGGTGGCAAACCTTGGCATGGATACCATTAAAATGTTTACTCAATTACCTTTCATTTGGTACCAAATTTTTTTAAATCGGTTATGGGGTTCGCAAGTTATTGGCCTTGGTGTTTTATATGGACCGTAGAAAACTTGCTAAATTGTGAAAAATTAAAAAATAGGTGGCAACCTTGGCATGGATACCATTAAAATGTTTACTCAATTACCTTTCATTTGGTAACAAATTTGTTTAATTCGGTTAAGGGGTTCGCAAGTTATTGGCCTTGGTGTTTTATATGGACCGTAGAAAACTTGCTAAATTGTGAAAAATTAAAAAATAGGTGGCAACCTTGGCATGGATACCATTAAAATGTTTACTCAATTACCTTTCATTTGGTACCAAATTTTTTTCATTCGGTTATGGGGTACGCAAGTTATTGGCCTTGGTGTTTTATATGAACCGTAGAAAACTTGCTAAATTGTGAAAAATTAAAAAATAGGTGGCAACCTTGGCATGGATACCATTAAAATGTTTACTCAATTACCTTTCATTTGGTACCAAATTTTTTTCATTCGGTTATGGGGTACGCAAGTTATTGGCCTTGGTGTTTTATATGGACCGTAGAAAACTTGCTAAATTGTGAAAAATTAAAAAATAGGTGGCAACCTTGGCATGGATACCATTAAAATGTTTACTCAATTACCTTTCATTTGGTACCAAATTTTTTTCATTCGGTTATGGGGTACGCAAGTTATTGGCCTTGGTGTTTTATATGAACCGTAGAAAACTTGCTAAATTGTGAAAAATTAAAAAATAGGTGGCAACCTTGGCATGGATACCATTAAAATGTTTACTCAATTACCTTTCATTTGGTACCAAATTTTTTTCATTCGGTTATGGGGTACGCAAGTTATTGGCCTTGGTGTTTTATATGGACCGTAGAAAACTTGCTAAATTGTGAAAAATTAAAAAATAGGTGGCAACCTTGGCATGGATACCATTAAAATGTTTACTCAATTACCTTTCATTTGGTACCAAATTTTTTTCATTCGGTTATGGGGTACGCAAGTTATTGGCCTTGGTGTTTTATATGGACCGTAGAAAACTTGCTAAATTGTGAAAAATTAAAAAATAGGTGGCAACCTTGGCATGGATACCATTGAAATGTTTACTCAATTACCTTTCATTTGGTACCAAATTTGTTTAATTCAGTTAAGGGGTACGCAAGTTATTGGCCTTGGTGTTTTATATGGACCGTAGAAAACTTGCTAAATTGTGAAAAATTAAAAAATAGGTGGCAAACCTTGGCATGGATACCATTAAAATGTTTACTCAATTACCTTTCATTTGGTACCAAATTTTTTTAAATCGGTTATGGGGTTCGCAAGTTATTGGCCTTGGTGTTTTATATGGACCGTAGAAAACTTGCTAAATTGTGAAAAATTAAAAAATAGGTGGCAACCTTGGCATGGATACCATTAAAATGTTTACTCAATTACCTTTCATTTGGTACCAAATTTGTTTAATTCAGTTAAGGGGTACGCAAGTTATTGGCCTTGGTGTTTTATATGGACCGTAGAAAACTTGCTAAATTGTGAAAAATTAAAAAATAGGTGGCAACCTTGGCATGGATACCATTAAAATGTTTACTCAATTACCTTTCATTTGGTACCAAATTTTTTTAAATCGGTTATGGGGTTCGCAAGTTATTGGCCTTGGTGTTTTATATGGACCGTAGAAAACTTGCTAAATTGTGAAAAATTAAAAAATAGGTGGCAAACCTTGGCATGGATACCATTAAAATGTTTACTCAATTACCTTTCATTTGGTACCAAATTTTTTTAAATCGGTTATGGGGTTCGCAAGTTATTGGCCTTGGTGTTTTATATGGACCGTAGAAAACTTGCTAAATTGTGAAAAATTAAAAAATAGGTGGCAACCTTGGCATGGATACCATTAAAATGTTTACGCAATTACCTTTCATTTGGTACCAAATTTGTTTAATTCAGTTAAGGGGTACGCAAGTTATTGGCCTTGGTGTTTTATATGGACCGTAGAAAACTTGCTAAATTGTGAAAAATTAAAAAATAGGTGGCAAACCTTGGCATGGATACCATTAAAATGTTTACTCAATTACCTTTCATTTGGTACCAAATTTTTTTAAATCGGTTATGGGGTTCGCAAGTTATTGGCCTTGGTGTTTTATATGGACCGTAGAAAACTTGCTAAATTGTGAAAAATTAAAAAATAGGTGGCAACCTTGGCATGGATACCATTGAAATGTTTACTCAATTACCTTTCATTTGGTACCAAATTTGTTTAATTCAGTTAAGGGGTACGCAAGTTATTGGCCTTGGTGTTTTATATGGACCGTAGAAAACTTGCTAAATTGTGAAAAATTAAAAAATAGGTGGCAAACCTTGGCATGGATACCATTAAAATGTTTACTCAATTACCTTTCATTTGGTACCAAATTTTTTTAAATCGGTTATGGGGTTCGCAAGTTATTGGCCTTGGTGTTTTATATGGACCGTAGAAAACTTGCTAAATTGTGAAAAATTAAAAAATAGGTGGCAACCTTGGCATGGATACCATTGAAATGTTTACTCAATTACCTTTCATTTGGTACCAAATTTGTTTAATTCAGTTAAGGGGTACGCAAGTTATTGGCCTTGGTGTTTTATATGGACCGTAGAAAACTTGCTAAATTGTGAAAAATTAAAAAATAGGTGGCAAACCTTGGCATGGATACCATTAAAATGTTTACTCAATTACCTTTCATTTGGTACCAAATTTTTTTAAATCGGTTATGGGGTTCGCAAGTTATTGGCCTTGGTGTTTTATATGGACCGTAGAAAACTTGCTAAATTGTGAAAAATTAAAAAATAGGTGGCAACCTTGGCATGGATACCATTAAAATGTTTACTCAATTACCTTTCATTTGGTACCAAATTTTTTTCATTCGGTTATGGGGTACGCAAGTTATTGGCCTTGGTGTTTTATATGAACCGTAGAAAACTTGCTAAATTGTGAAAAATTAAAAAATAGGTGGCAACCTTGGCATGGATACCATTGAAATGTTTACTCAATTACCTTTCATTTGGTACCAAATTTGTTTAATTCAGTTAAGGGGTTCGCAAGTTATTGGCCTTGGTGTTTTATATGGACCGTAAAAAACCAGCTAAATTGGGAAAAATGAAAAAATAGGTGGCAACCTTGGTTTGAGTGGTAACCGTGGCATGGGTACTACCCATTAAAAAGCTTACTGAATTACCTTTCGTCCGATACCAAATTTATGCAATTCGGTTAACCTTTAACATACGACGTGGTGGTAATTTTTACACCGACTTACAGTTTCTTTAAATATCTCTTTTAACTTACCATCCAGCAAGTTTATTCTCTTAGTATCTTCCCATCTCGTTATAATTATTGACCCGTTTTGTTTTTATGGAGGAAGGTGTAACATTTGACGAGAAATGATGATGGTGGGGTAAAAAATACCCCACGTCTAGGGTAACGTTAGTTTTTCTTCGAATGCAATTTTTGGAAATTTACCACTTCTCGCTTCTCTGCAGCATTTTGATGCGTTTAGAATCTACTCATGTCATCATAATTATCGATCAGTATAGTTTTTATGGTGGAAGATCTCCAATAACGGATAAATTATGATATCGGTGTAAAAATTACCACACCTCGACGTTAACGTAACTTTTTCTTCAAAAATAATTTATTTCCATTTAAAACTTCTCTCACTGGCAATTTGAATAACATGGATTATTAATTTTACCACTTCTTCAAATGGTTATTGGAAGAAAAACTAAAAAATTCGTCTCGTGATTCATTTTATACGCTCACGTTATTATGAAAAAAACTTCAAAAAGACTGGCCAGCATTTTCTACAAAAAAAATTTTTTAAATAAAATTCCTATTATATATTTAAAAATATATATTTTTTTATGAAAAACCGTCTCTAAAGTTTAAAGAAAGTTTTTGTTTTACCTTTTATCCATAAGTTTCTCATGTGATGTTTTCGCTATTTTGAAAGAACAAGGCCTTGTGAATTATAGTAAAACCTTTGTTGATTTAAAAAATTTAATTAACTTTTTTTATTAATTTCATTTGAAAAAGGACTGGCCTCTTTCCAATGCAAAAATTATTATAAAAAAATTTAATTTTTATTGAGTTTTAAGTAAAATGCGTAGAAAAAAATTTACCACCATGTCGTAAACTATGTCACAAAATTTCACCTCGTCACTTAAAGGTTAAGGGGTTCGCTAGTTATTGGCCCTGGAGTTTTATTTTGGAGCTAAAAAATAAAACTCCAGGTTTTTATTTTATCGCTGGAGCTAAAAAATAAAACTCCAAGTATTTATTTTATCGCTGGAGCTAAAAAATAAAACTCCAAGTATTTATTTTATCGCTGGTGCTAAAAAATAAAACACCAAATTTTTATTTTATCGCTGTCCTTAAAAAATAAAACTCCGAGTTGATTGATTATTTTTGTCCAAATAAAATATTCCTCCATATATATTTTTTTTCTTTGGCGTTTTATTATAAAAGGAATAAAACTCCCGGTCCCTGATATTGACAAAGAAAAATAAAAAATCGAATACGTCTTTCTTTCCTAAAAAATATTTAAATGCGTCTTTCTTTATAGTAAAAAAAATAAAGCGTCTTTCTTCGTTATCAAAAAAATAAAGTCTTTCTTTCGAAAAATATTTTAATGCGTCTTTCTTCCTCAACAAAACAGTTTGCGTCTTTTTTCTTCTATAGCGACGATATATATATATATATATATATAGCCAGATTTGTGCATTTAACTAACAACATCACTTATAACACGTTAATACATGTTTAGTTACATATACATACATCCTTTTTGTTGTTGTTACATTCATTTTGTACACACAGACACAAGTACAGTGAATATTTGATGTAAAGTTTTCTGCTTTTTCTTAAGCATATTCGTTTGTTTCCTTTTTTGTTTTTGTTCAACATTTTCATTTTGTTACTCAGTTTCATTTGGTTCCTCGTTTTCTGTTTTTGTTCCTCATTTTACTTTTTCCCTTATTGTTTTTTTTTTTGTTTTTACTTTTTACCTTTTAATTCCATTCTATTTTTTAACACGCTTTTATTAGTTTCACCTGTATGTATGTATGTATGTATGTATGTATGTATGTATGTATGTAAACAAGTTACGTATACGCAGTGTAGTTCACTGTATGTTTGCTTGTACGCATTATGTAGCATAAGTTAACGCAAAAGCGTGTGTATTCATACACTGAATGGGGGTTTTTCAGTGTAAGATGTGCTTATTATTATTTTTTTTTTTTGACATTTAAATACTAAGTTGTTTTTTTTTTTGATATTACAGCTAAATTCGATGCTGGTGGTTGGTTTGTTTTTTTTTTTAGTTCCTTTGTTTGCTGGTGTCAAGTTCTTACAGTTAAAAAAAGTCAAGAAGGCAAAAAACACGTTTGAACTTGTCAATTAAATCTTTAAATCGTAACAGTCATACTTTTCGTCATTTTACATGGCAACTTCTCCTTTACAATTCTCTTCCGCTTTCTATAAATAAGTATTTTACTTATCTCTTTACATACTCTGAGTGTGAGCCACTGTATATTCTATTCTCCGCACATATGTATGTACATCCATAACTTACTTTTAAACACTTTTTAACTCTCCATAATTCCAATTTGTATATACAAAAAAAAAATAGCTGCCTTGTCCTGGAATTAAAAACATTTTTTGAAAATATTTAAGAAACGAAACACACGTTCAAATAAAGTTGTTCGTCTGCCGCTGCGCTGACGTTGGCTGTTTGTTGTTATTCATGCAGCTGTAAGAGAGAGAAAAGAAGAAAGTTTAAATAAAAATTTTTTCAATTTCTTAAATATTTATCGGGATAGTGGGCATGACATACAACATAAAGATTTACACGCTTAAAACACACGCATACATACATATACATGTATATACATAAATAAAAAGGTATCTACTAACTTAGCAAATCAGAACAACCAGATTTTCTAAATACACGAAACCAAAATGAGTTAAAAATAAAAACATTGGAAATACAAAATACATGTCAAAGAAGAAATAGCAAGAAGGTTATATGATAGGACAGCAAAATGCTCATTTTGTCAACGGGGACCTGAACAGGTTCCTGAAGTATGTCGATAGAAAGGGAACTTAGTAGCATGGATCGTATTTTATTTTTGTAACAGTGGTACATAGAGAAGCAAAAAGAATGTGGAGAACACAAGTTTTTCATTACATGCAAAATATTTATTATTCTTCTTAATTGGCACTAAAAAAATCTAAAAAATTTCTGACCAAAGCCAATAAATAATATGCGTCGGTCATTTCTGTTTCGTGTAAATTCCAAACACTCAGAGTGGCCAAGTCATTCTGCAACTGATTTTTCCGACGGAGAGGTGGCCTCCCTCTTCCTTTACTATCACCGGTGGATGTCGATAGAACTAGCTTTTGGGCTGGCGCATTTTCAATACAATAAAAAAAATCCCTTTCAAAAGCACAGAAACAAAATGCATGCAGTAGGTTAGGCTTATGAGATGCTGGAGAAGGGATCATGGAGGAAATAATTGATTCATGCATAAAAAATATCTACTCGTATTTAATTGCAAACGATTTAGCGCATGTAATATGTAAGTTTTCAGTTAGAGTGTAGCGAAGTTTTATTAGCAGAATAATGAGGAAGAGGGAGGAAGAGAGAGAGAGGAGAGAGAGGCGCATAAGCAACATAAAAACGACATTGAATTAATGAAATTTTTATTTCATTTTCTTTTTTCAATTTTCAACTCACAAGCGCTTAGCAATTTGAGCATTTGGGGCACTCCTGTGCGCCAGCGCTGGTTTCCCTTTTCGTTGTTTAGCTTTACGTTGAACAAAATCAAATTTTGGGATTCCAATCAACATTTGCTTTTCTTTTTCACCAGTCAAACAAAGAACTAAATAGTGCGTAGAGCGATTATTTTTTTTGTGATTGAAATGGTTTGGGTAAGGGTATTTTTGTAGATATATCTGTGTCTATGTGTATTTGTTGTGTGTACTTTGGTGCATGAGGATACGTTTATTTTGTTAAGAAACATTTTTTTTCCTTGATTTAAATTTTAATTTGTTTTTCTTAATTTTAATGTTAATTTTAGTTTTTTATTTTTATTTTGATTTTTGCGTTTTAAAGATTTTTATAAGCACTGCGCATACATAAATTTATTTTTAACGACAATCAACAATAAGCAATTTTAAATGATTGTAATGTGTTCAATGCGTTTTAATTTTTTTTTTTTACAATAAATTTTTTTAAGCTTGCCAATTAACTTCTTGCTATTTTATATAATCTTGTTTTTTAATTTTTTTTGTCAATTAAAAATCTTCTGTATACGCAAGCGATAATTAATAAAATTTTTTTTGTTTTATTTTTTTTTTTATTTTTTTTGTAATATTTTTCACAATTTTTAAGCTTGCACTTTATAATTTTTTTTTTTTTGTATTTTATAATTTTATAAAAGCTTTTGTAATTTTTTTTTTTCATTTTATTTTAATAATTTCCATAATAAATTTCTTTAAGCTTGCCAATTATTTTTTTATATATGTTATCTTGTTTTTTTTTTAATTTATATTTTTTTTAAAATTTTTTAAATTAATATTTTTAAAGTAATTTTCACAATAATTTTTTTAGCTTGCCAAATATTTGTTTATTTTCCATGATCCAGTTTCTTAATTTTTTATTTTTTTTTTTACTTATTTTTTATTTATTTTTTTATTCAGTTATATATGTACTTGGTATGGGATTATTAATGGTTCTTTGACAAATGTATTAAGTTTTATGTGCTTAGTAAGCAATTATTTGTGTGCTCTATTACAACAATAACAAACACTTTTTATGTAAATTAATGTGATGGACTATCGTTAATTCGATGTTTGGCTTGGCGTGCTTTGTTGCTGCATGAGGCGCGGCGCAATGAACTGACGCTGCCGCCAAAATTATCATGATCTAATGATTCCGCTGAGAACGCTAAACATGATGTTGTTGTTGATGTTGAAGTTGTTGTTTGTTAATCAAAAGTTTGGAAAAAATATACAAAAAAGTAGAAAAAAAGGGATTGATAAGCAATTTTGCAACAAGACGGATTTATTAAATGAGTTTAATGTTTTTCAAGGATTTTTTTTGGTTTTGTAGGTAACTTTTATTGGGGGGTAGGCGAGGTTTTTGTGGGGTTATGGTGCGCATGAATTTTTCATTCTCTCACACATTTGTATATATGTTTGTAAAGTGAAGTAGGTACTTAAATAAATAGTGTAATGAAAACTGAAAATAGGACAAACGGAGATGGTTTAATCGACACAGCTCGTGGTTCTGTTCGTAACGATATATCCTGTGTTCGAAACGATATTCCTCTGGCACTTACAAAATATTCGTGTTTGGGATCACAGTTATAATACCTAATATTTCATGTTCATGCATGAAAGGCGCATAAAAAAGCAAATTAAATGAGGATCAGCTCATATTTTGTCATGTTTCATAGAAGGGAAAAACTTTTGGTAGGGCAGCGCTGTTGGGCTTTAATATATAAGTGATTTATATATACAGAGCATTGGGTTCAAACGGGCTTACGAACAAAGATCTAAGTATTAACATTCCTGAAAAACCAAATGTATGTACGAATGTTTAGTGTTTCCATTGCACTGGTATATCCTGCTGTTTTGAGTGTTGCAAGCGTTGCAAAAATGTTGATTCTTGTAAGATTTACTTCCTAACTCGCTTTTATTAGCTTCACCTGTATGTTTGGACTTTGTGTGTGTGTGTGTGTGTGTGTGTGTGTGTGTGTGTGTGTGTGTGCTTATGTATTTAATTGCTTAATGCTTCCAAAAACTGTCTCGTCTTCTTTCCACATGTGTGACTTTCTTTTAGCTTATATCTATTTTTAACTACTACTAAATCGGGTACTTAAAAAGGCGTTAATATTATTTATGTATATTTTTCGCACAAGCTAAACGAATGTTAAGTACACAACACACCATCACTACGGCGTTAATTTCCACCAACGAAACTCAACTAAGATAATGCAACGCAGTGAAAGAGAGCAAAAACAAAAAGATAATAAAATTTGTGTTATGTAGCTTAACTAAGTTATATACAATGTATGTTTATAACAATAGCGCTTATATTTGTATGTACACAATTCCGTCACCTACAACAACAACTCACCTTTATCGGTGGGTGAACCCAGAGTCAAACTGCTAAGACTCGAGCTTAAATTATATGGACGTGGTGAAGGTGGCACCGGCACGGTCTCATCACCCGGCAAACAAGTCTCAACCATAGCCTCTAAACAGTTGACGAATAGCTCAGACGATTCGCCCATCATGTTGTACTAAAAGAGGAAGCAGGAAAATAATGAAAGATCGATTATTATTTATTAAAAAATATCGATTATTTTTAATAGAAGAATGTCGACTTGTTGATTATTGTTTGTCGGAAACTATCTTATATTATTGGAAACTATCGACTTTTTTCCACAATAACGATTATTTTTATCGATAATATGTATTTATATCTATTATTTATCAAAAATATCGATCGTTATTGCAAACTATTGAATAGAAAAAAACTTATGTCAATTATTTGACGAAAAATATCGATAATTCTTCCAAATTGCCGAAAATTATCGATTATTATTTTAAACTATCGATTATTTATAGATAAATATCGAAAATTATTCCAAATTATCGATTATTTTTATTTAAAATATGTAAGTATATCGATTATTATCTAATAAATAATATCTATCGAAAAATCGATTATTTTCCCAAATTATCGATAATTTTGTCGAATGAATTAAGAAGTAAATAAAGACTTTTATTTAACAATTTAGTGATACGAACCCTATAGAAATAATCGAGCTATCGACAAATACGTAACAATATGTCGATTACATATAGAAAAATATCGATTATTTTTCCAAATTGACGTAAAATATCGATTATATTAAACCAGATTTTTTATCGATAAATATGCAAAATTTTTAAAATAATGGATTTTTATTTATGTAGGTATATTGATTATAATTCATCGAAAAAATCGATTATTTCTCCAAATTATCGATTGTTTTATCGAAAATTTTGTATATCGATTTTTATGCCAAACAATCGATTATTTTTATCGGAAATATGTGCATAAATCAGTCCGAGGTCCATCTCTTCGGCCAAACGCTTCAAAATACCCACCTTTGTAAAAGGTCCGGCAAAACGCCACAAACCACCAAAACCGCAACTTTGCAGAAAATGCAATTGCTGTTGTGATGGATCCTCGCTTGCCAACATATTTTGTATAATACTTTGTACCGAAGTTAAAACGACTTGATCGTGCGACACCGATAGTATATTATTGATCTTTTGATCCAACAGTGAGTGACTGCAAAAAAAAGGAAGGAAGAAGAAGACATTTAATACAAGATTTATTCTTTTTCATCTATTACTTTACTTACATGACAGGAAAGACTTTTGGAAACACCACCGAACCCTCTGCCAGGTACTGATAAAGTACGCGCGTTTCATTTTCATCTGTTGAATATTTCACCAAAGTGGCCAAAACGGTTAGCACCAAAGCTTGCGTGGACAAATCGGAGAGCACTTCGGGATCGAGCAGCACATTTGACTCATTCGAAACGGATGAACGTGAGCCCTGCTCCTGTGAAGTAGAGAGAGTGGAAAGAAAAATTGTTTGTGATGAAGAAAACTGCGTTAGTGTGACATTTTTGTTACAAGTAGAGTTCAGCTATTTGGTGAAAAAAGTTGGATAAAAAAAAAAGAAAAACAAAGAGTTCTGCAGGCAGTCAAAGACATGCAGGGTGAGGTAGAGCTGGCGAAAAAAGTTTTCACAAACGAATTTGTTGATAGATTCTATTTTTATAAAAAAACAACAAAACAAAAGAAAGGTACATATAAGGCATTATCCTCAATGCATTCCCAGACAAAACATATCGTCGTTTAAACCTCATAACTGCCTAAGTGAAACTCTAATGATGAGATTTGCCAACTTTGAATTTCTGACTCCCAGCTCCACCGGTTCATACCATAAATTTGGTCTTTGGAAAGCTCTATATTTTCTTCCAATGTCCTTTTCAGCTCTGAAGTCGTAGACGGTTATCATGTTTAAACGGCGATATACAAAGTAAAATCTTAAACTAATAAAAAAGAAGAAAAATAAAGGTAAAATATAAAATTAATAACGATTTGTAAACAGTTAGAGAATAAAGATTTTTGTGGAAAAACTAGTAGTAAGTAAAAAGAGCTAGTAGTGTGAAGTAGTTGAGAGAGAGAGAGAGAAATTTAGAGAGCAATAAATACTACCTTTTGTTCTTCGATAGCGCTCGTTGCATTGTGCGGCTCTTTGGTGGTCGGCACCGAAAACGAGCGTTGAGTTTTAAACAAAGCCTTGGCATTCTTTTTAGTTGCAATATGTATTTTTCAAAATCGTAGCACAATAATCCATAGGCATATGAGAGTGATAATTTTCCAATAAATCGACAAACAAACAAATTCAAACGAAATGCAGGCAAAACGGTTTTTTTTTTTTTTGAGTAAATAAACGCATGCAGATGTTGGTAGGTAAGGTGTTGATGAATGTTTTTGTTGTTGTTGTTTTTTTTTTTTTTGATAATAACGGCCAAATGCATAATTAAATAAAATATAAAAAACAATTTGTAAATAAAAGTTTAATTAGTTTTGAATTTAAAACAAAAAATTACAAACCAGTTAGTTGTGTGCAAATTTTTGTTGTTGTTGTTGTTGTTGGAGTATGAGTAATGCGTAAATTTTTAAAATTATTATCAGCAATCAATACACAAAATTAGTACCAAAAACACACCAATCAAACAGCAGGCAATGAATGATTTTACATGGTTTTTGTTGTTGTTGTTTTTGCGTTTTTTCGCAAGTTTTACAATTAAAAAAAATATGTAGAGAAAATAGAAATTTTCAAATCAATTACTATTACATGGTTTTTAGTTTTTACTTAGTTAAAATTACAATTACAATAACGCTACAGAAATGTTGAGTAATGAGAAAGTGAGAGTGAGAGAGATTTATGCAGCATGAAGGCATTTACATAAGTGAGAAAAGAAAACATTACCTAAAACAGCTAAGGTGAACCCATTCTATAATCAAGTAAATTTAGTTTAAAATTTTCAAAAATGTGGCAACCTTCACAAAAATATTTTTAGTGATTAGCTCTTTCAAGCAGCTTCAACTTGATACCCATATTGTAATACTTAATTTGTTTTGAAAAATATTAATTAAAAAATTCAAACAGGTGGCAACTATGAAAAATGTTTCCTTTAAAATGCAAGCTGCTACATTTCTTCGAAAAATGCACGATTTGCTTTAATATTTTTAATTTAAAAATTTTCCCAGTAGAAACTTTTTAAGAAGGTGACAACCCTAACACCAAAACTTACAACGATCAACAATTTTAAACACCTACAATTTTACAATTCTACAATTATCAAATTTAATTGATTTTTACTAATTTTTTTGAGCTAAAAAAATTTCAAACTCGTGATAACCCTCAAAAAAGTCCTGTTTTGCAATGACATATCGAACATTTCTTCGGAAAAATTATCGTGTATTTTTTCGAAGAAACCGCTATAATATTTTTATTTTATTAACTTATCTAATCGAAATTTTTCAAAAAAAGTGGCAGCCCTAACAAAAATATTTTCAGCAATCAGCTGTCTTAAATACCTTCGGTTTGATAACCATATTCTTAAATTTAATATATTTTAAACATTTTTTCAGCAAAAAAATTTCAAACAGGTGGCAACCCGCAAAAAATTTTTATCTTGTAATGGACTTCTTACATTTCTGCGAAAACATACACCATATGCTGTAATATATTTATTTGATTAATTTAACTAATCGATTTTTTTTAAAAGATGGCAATCCTATTTTTTTTTTTGCTAGAAATAAACCCGAAACTAAACAAAAATGTGTACAGTATACAAGTCTAGAATAAATGCCTTCATACTGCCCTTAAAAAATTTTAAATGAGAAATTAGAGATAAATGTATGTATGTAGATGAGTTGATTAAACAAGTTAATTTCGTTAGTAACAAAAGCTCAAAACCCAATTTTTACAATATTTTCAATTAGAAGCCAATAAATATAAGAATGTTAATAAATAGTAAAACAAGTTTATTAAACATAATAAGTCAACTTGTAGGCGCACCTGATTTGTGGGACCCTTGTGATGACGTGCCAACTGCAATGCCGATTGATCAAGAATATCCCAAGACTTTTGACGACGCGATAAAGGCATGCCAAATGTCTGCAAAAATAAAAAGGGGGATTATTGTAATAAAAGCTACCAACAAATATGTTTGTTTGTCAAACAAGAAGAAGAAAAAACAAAATAGCTGCCTACATTCTGACTGCCATTCATGGCCGCCTCGCCATTCTCAAGCACACCCAAATCGGCTGGCCAACGCGGTATGGCGTGCTTAACATGACAACGCGAACGCACTTCCTCCGAAACGGCCACCAAAGCGGTCAAATAAGCGACGCTATCGGGTGTCACTTCGAATTTATCGCGACGCAATGGCTTAGCAACAATGCCCAGTAACATGGAAAGAACTCGCGCAGTGCGTGAAACTGTGGTGGGTGTGGGATGACGAAAGCCCTAGAAGAAAAGACAATTAACAAAGTTAGTTTCAAATAGAGAAGGAAATATTCGAAAGAGAGAAGGCAAGATATAGAGGGAAGGAGAGCAAGAAAATACCTTCAATAGATGCCCAACAAGCGCAAAATGAAAGTTACTGCGAAACGACAAGCCCACAGCATGGTCCAACTGCTTAAAATGCCACTCCAACTTCTCACGCGTATTCATCATTACATCGCCAATACTTTCATGCTCAAAGCAACCCTGCGATTTCAGTGTATGCAAATTTTGTTCAAGCAAAGCCAAACCAGCGCCATATAAAGTGACCTCATCCAGCTGCAGTACCGAAATGGCGACCCAGAATAAAGCGCGATGTATGGGCGATTCCTAAATGACACAGAAAAAGAGAGTCGTTTAAAAGTGGACCTAAAATGTGTAACAGAGTTCACTCGGTAAACTTACCGGTCTCAACAGCGGTTGTATGCGCGTCAAGCACATCACCAACGCCTCAATCAGCACAATATCACTAAACGACTCCAACGCCTTCACCAACAAACGCAACAGCTGCTTAACCTCCTGATCCGTTACGCTCTTACTAATACAACCATAAACAATCAAAGCACGCGGCTGCAATGCTGGATTGTAACAAAAAGCAAAGCTACGCGCCAAAGAAGTCCACGTCTGCAGCCATTGGCTATCGGGCACATCGCGCATGCAAGCCTCCATAATTTCCAGCAAAGCATCGGCAATCACCTCGAGCGAGGGCAACGACAAACGTTCACGATCGGCGGGCAATGGCTGCGCAACACGTTCATTACCCAACCATTTATCGGAGGGATGACGGCAGCTGGAACGAAAGGCAGTGACTGCAGCTGATTTCACTTTGCTAATGCCGAAGAGTAGATAGAATTTGGAAAGTGAAAATTCATCGAGCGAGAGGCGGAGCACACGTTGTGCCTCCTCGGAGAATGTTGGCTTAGTGCAGGTACACAACGAATGGATGGTATTGATGACGAGGCCGTGACTGGAGGCGCGCATTGAGAGTGAACCGGTGCAGACCTGGCAAAGAGAATAAAGAAGAAATGATTAGTAATTTAAGAGGGTCCAGCGGGATTTGTCGCAAATTAAAAATTTAGAAATAAAAATTTCGAAAATAAAAATATCGGAAAAAATAGTAAAAAAAATTTCAAAAAATAAAAATTTCGAAAAAAATTTCCAAGATATAAAAAAAATTTTTCGAAAAAAGACGAAATTGGAATTTCGAAAAAAATATCAAGCCCTTCTAAGTATTTTTCGAAATTTCCGAAATTTTTCGATATTTTCCGAAATTTGTTTCCACATTTTTATTTCTAATTTTTTTTCGAAAATCTTAAATTCTGAGTTTGTTTTCGACATTTTTATTTTTGACATTTCCATAGAACACCTTATATACATAAATCTTGGAGATCGAATTTCTGGGAATTTTGAGGCCCACAAAAATCATACCACGTATTTTTCGAAATTTTCGACATTTTTCAATATATTTTCAAAATATTGAGAAAAATTGTGAAAAAAAATTTGGAAAGGCGAAAAAATATTCGAAACAAATATCCAAGCCCTTTCAAACATTTTTCGAAATTTCCGAAATTTTTCGATATTTTTTCGACATTTTGAAAATTTTAAAATTTTGAATTTGTTTTTCGACATTTTCTTTGATATTCTCGTGGGTATCCCATAAACACAACCCCCTATATACATACATAAATCTTGGAGATTGAATTTCTGGGGATTTTGAGACCCGCAAAAAGCCAAGTACTTTTCGAAATTTTTGAAAATTTTTTTTTCAGATTTTGTTTTGTTGCATTTTTTCGACATTTTGAAATTTTTTAAATTTCGAAATTGGTTTTTCGACAATTCATGGGTATCACAATTTAAGCTTAAGCCGCTTATGATGTGCTTTGTGTTGCATCAACATCTACACTCACCAAAAATGTTATAATATGAAATAGATACGGCAAATGTGTAGCAACATCCAAACAATTATTAAACGACAACATCAACAAATAACGCGCCAATATTGCAATATCATCCCACATCATATGCTGTTCCAGGTACTGTGTCGGATTTGTACATGTTTTATCCATAACGCGACACATGCGCGTTATTATCTTCTTCGAAACGAGCTGCACATTTGCCGAGGCCAACGCCACCGCGGTATCGGCCATAATCTCTACTTGTGGTGAACCCAAACCGTAAGAAATGGATTTATGCAAGAAATTGTCAAGCACCATATCAATCAACTCGGGTATTTGTCCAACGGAACCCCATATCTTCGCTTGCACTGAGGGATACATTTCCTTTTGTTCGATGGTCACGCAAATCAACTTATCCAAAATTTGCGACACCTTCAGCTTTTTGGCATCATCATTGGATTTGCAAAATTTCACCAAATTCTTCAACCATGGCGTCATGTACTCCAAACACAAATGCTTAAGCTCAATGGTGCTGCGTTGAAAACCTTGTATGCATTCCTCTAGAAATTCCAGTGTCAAATGTGGTTCATTGGTGGCCAATTTCTCGCTGACAGACTTGATGAAGATGGTATTATTCGAGGGTATACACAAACCCTGCGTCTCCAGCAATTGACCCTCAATTTTCAAATCAAATGAGGCAGTCAAAGCACAAAGTAAATTGTAAGCCGCCAAACGTAGCGTGGGATCAGAGGAACCCAAATTAAGTAAAGCCATATTCAACAATGTGCCCGGCACATCTTTTGGGCGTATTTTCTGATGCACCGTTACCGAATCCGGCTGACTCAACTCCCAGCGATTGCGTATGTGTATAATAGCCTGCACGATGGTGTCACAATCGTTGTGTATGAAACTCAATTGACCACTTTCGTTGGCTATAGAGAGCGTAAATTGATTATCATCGACAAGGCAAACTTCCTCAATCTCCGAGGCGTAATAAACATCATTGAGCAAAACGGTGTGCGAGAGTACTTTGGTTTTTTCCGATGAAGTAATTTGCAGCGCTGTAGGACCTACTTTGATAGCCACTTTAGTGTCTTTATGACTCAATTTTAAAGCATTACTGAACACTTTCAAGTCCTCGTCGAGCGAGAGCGTAGCGCCGGGCAGCTTTTGTTGATCGGGTTCAATGAATTCGTTGAGCTTGTTTGGTGTGTCGAGGAAGATAAGCTTGCGATTGCCCTAAGGAAAGGAATAAAAGAGGAAACAATATTATTTGTTGTATTTGCAATCGAAATGGTCTCCTACCTTTATTGGCACCAGCACGCGATCATGAAATTTCGTATATTCGCGCACCCACGAATTACAATTGTAAATATAAACAGCATTGATGTTTTCGTAAGCTACCGTAGGCAGTACATAGAACCATTTTTGTAGAAATTCAGTGCGAAAGCGATTATCCGAACAGGTGTGTGTAAAATCAATAACCACTTCAAAGGGCGAATGACAAAAGGGCTTGAGCGTGAGTATGACGTGGTAAATGAGTAAATCGCCATTTGTTTCGCCGATTCTAAAAGTGAATAGAATAGCGGAGCGATAATTAGATTTAAAGTAGCAATATAGAATAGGTTATTTGTCAAAAAACCTACTCCGAAACTTTAGGAGTAAAAAAGATATCAAAACTGGTCTTTCATAATATATTATATGGGATAAGAAGTGGAATAAAGCTGCGTAAAAGATAATCATGCCTATTACGGTACGGTATCGACGGATGCCACTCCCGCGAATGCCATCCGATTCGCACTCCCCTCGCTGGTCAAATTTCACGCTATTACCATAACCGTCGGATTACTGCTTTATCGATTCACCCTGCGTATCGTGTCAAAAGCTTTTCTACATTTTACTACATTGTCAGTTGTGATTTATTTGCATTTTGAAAAAATACAATTGAATAAATTGAAGAAAAATTTAACTTTTTTTGCAAATCTATTTGCGTTTTCAATAATTTAATTTGGTTACTTCTTGAAAGCACTCTTTGTTGTGTTTGTGGACTTGAAGCTGTTCCAATTTCGTGCGAAGTACTCGCTAAATTTTGTACGGCCTCGAATTATCAACGGATGGTTCGCAATCAATGCTTATGTTTTGATCATCGCGGTACAGAGCCTACGAAAATGTCTTCCAGTGAACTTCTGCGTTTTGCCCTCTACCTATAACTTGCATTTGGAAGCGGTTATTTGTCATCTTATTCTTAATACAGGATTTGGATTCAGACCAAGTGATTTTGATGGTGGTGCCAAAGCATTCAAATCCGTGCTTAATGTTGTCCAAAACTCAGATACAACTTCTGGAGACTGCTTGCTTTTGCGATATTTTCGTTAAGATTCTTCCGCTCAACCAACAAAGAAAACTGCCCACGTTTTTGGTACGAATTCTGTTTAAAAATAAAATTAACTCATATATTTTTACTTAAAATATACGAATTATTTTGTTATTCGTTAAATTTCATTGTAATCTACTACGCAATGAAAATGCAATTTTTTAAATTTCTTTTGAATCCGCATCATTTTTATGACGAATCGAAATCAAAACGAATTACAGCTACTGCGTTTCGATTACGGTTATAGGAATGCGGTGAATCATCGAACTGCGTTATCGACATGTTTTCTATTCCCTGACTGCATTGCCGATCGGTTATAAGAATACCAAATTTTATAAAAACGATTCGCATTCCCTGCGAAAGGCATCCGCCGGATACCGTAATAGGCATGAATTTCATCCAAAACCCGACTCCAAAAATTTCGGAGTAAAAATATCAAAACCAGCATAACATACATACATACATGCATATAATAGCTTAGAATCCCTGTAGGAAATTTAATTAATTTTAAATCACTTTATAAACTACTTTATTTTCAATAACAACTAATTGAAAATGTGACTTTTTCCTTTGCAATGAACTGACTTTTTTAACACGGCGATGTCATAGCAAGCAGTCAATTGCCCTATCCTGCATTTGTTTTCAACTACTTTACTAGTAGTTTAAAATAAATAACTTTATCTTGAGTTTCTTTTCAACTACTTTACTTGTAGTTTAATATAAATAACTTAATCCTGCATTTGATGTCGAAATTCAAGAAATGGTAAAAATGTGAAGCAAATTTTCCTCAAATTTCGCAAATTGTTCTCAAGTTGATAAACAATATTTGAGAAACAATTGAATTTATCTTAATTTTCAAATGATAAATATGAAACAATATTTTCTCCCTTTGAGAATTTCGTTTTCGGTGTTTAATGGGAAGTGAAGCTGAAAAACGGTAACCAAAAAAAGGAAAAAACAATCTTGGCATACTTAGATCTGAAAACATGTGTTTACATATAAATATGTACATATACAAGAAACTGTCCCGCGCTGCATTTGTTTAAAGCTACTTTAAAATTAGTTGAATATAAATCACTTTTTAATATATTTATTTTTGCAACTAACTTTTTTTTTTCCGTGAGGGATAGTCTTTGGAAAACAAATCATATAAAACATCGCAAAGATCAGCTTCTTCGAAAAAAAATAATTTCGAAAAAACGCGGAACAAATGTCAGCTATGCTGCAATTCATTATTAGCTCGAAGTACTTTAGGGACTAATGTGGGGTTTAAAATTTGTTTTCTTAATAAAAAAAAAAAAAATACATAGCCGAAATTCTCAGAGTAGAAAATATGAATAGAATACCATTGTGTAATGTAATTAGTTTTTGAACTAACCGTGCATATACAACAATTTTTCAAGGAACAAAAACTAACTCCGAAATTTTCGGAGTAAAATATTAACTGCCTTACAACAACTTTCGTTATAAGTCGCTAGAAGCTGCTTAAAAATCAACTTATTCGAAAAATTCAATATTTTCGGTGTAAGATTTTAGGAGTTACGTAATAAATATGTAACTTGGTGTGCAAGTCATACTATAAAACTGCGAAAAATTCATTGATTCGAAAACATCTGAAATTTTCGGAGTAAGAAGCAGATTAACACATAATAGCTTATAAATGTTTTTGTGGAACAAATTTTTATATTAAATCTTAAAAAATCAACTATTTTTTTTAGCATCCAATATATTTTGCCAACTGTATTATCAACTTATTCCTAAAAAAACGACTCCGAGAAACTATGTCAATAGCGCTACTATGTGTATAACTAGCTTGGTGTATTTTTAAAAACTAAAAACACATAAATGTCTCTTTCTTGTAAAAAAAAAGCGCCTCGGAAAATTTTCGAAGTAAAAATATGAACACCGCAGTATAATTAGTTTTTCAACTTAACAGTCAAAAAGCCCATCTAAAAAATAAAATCTTTGAAAAAAAGTCGTTTCCGAAAAACTTCGGAGTAAAAAATATCAACACCGCTGCACAACATAATTAGTTTTCGAATCAAAGTCATAAAAAAACTACCTAGAAACAAAATCTTGGAAGAAACCTACTCCGAAATTTTTCGTTAGTAAAAAATATCAACACTGTTCCACGACATATGTAATTAGTTTTCGAACTAAGCAGTAAAAAACACTGCCAAAAAATCTTCGAAAAAAAATCTACTCAGAAAATTTCGGAGTGAAGAAAATAAATATTCATTAAAGCTGCAAAAAAATACAACATGTATTGGAATTTCTTTTTTCCACTCACTTGTAACGCCTTGCAATGTAGTAAAACACGGGAAAGCCAGATTTACTCGTGCCCGCCTGATAGAAGATATTCATAGTTTTCAAAGTTTTAAATTCCTCCTTCTCGTGCATTTGATGTTTAACCATAATTTCCTCAAAATTCGTCGATGACATATCAATTGAGCTCCAGCGTGCATAAGTCGAGAACATCATGCTGCAAAGAAAAAAAAAAACAATTTAGTACAAACAAGTAAGGAAGCCTAAGTTCGAGTGCAATCGAACATTAGATACTCAGCTGTATGCTTTCATTGTTTGTTTGCGTTTGTTCGATATAGGGTGTATTTTATATGAAACGAGTGCTGCATAAACAGGGCGCAGCCACGCCCATTTTCAAAATTTATATCAATCATCCAAATAAGCATACAAATATTATTGTTAGTGCAAAATTTCATCCCTCTATGACTTTTAGTTACAAAGACTTCACGTTACAAATTCCAAAAGGGTGTTCCAGAAATATCTTTGTTAAAAAGTAGGCGTGGTCATAAACCGATTTCAATACATTTTTGCGTGTCTATTAACACATGTTATAAAAGTGTATAAACCAAGTTTCGTCATAATATCTCAATTATTTGTCGAGTTAAAGGCTAAGAAATCTCATATATCCCTTTGTCTAAAAAGAGGCGGTGCCACGCCCATTTTCCAAACTTTTTTATTTTTTGTTTCCGGTCTATTGTAAAACTCATGTCACAAAATTTCAATGAATTATCTTTATATTTCACATAGATATCGCTTAAAATGGTTTTATTAGGTCACTTTATAATACACATATATAAAAGTGGGCGCGGTCGTCAACCGATTTTGGTAATTTTTCGTCCACACATTTGGCTAAGTAAATATATCACGCGTACCAGATTTCATCGATATATCTTTAACGGTTTCTGAGTTATGGCTTATTAAACTTTCAATATTCGCTCCTTAATAAGTGGGCGTGGCACCGCCCATTTTCCAAAATTTTTGTAGTTTTTGTTTTATGTCCATAGTTGGACTCCTGCCACAAAATCTCAGTGATTGATCTTTATATTTGACAGAGATATCGCTTAAAATGTTTTTATTAGGCCCCCTTATATTTCCTATATATAAAAGTGGGCGTGGCCGTCAACCGATTTTGATAATTTTTCGCCAAAACATTTGACTAAGTAATTATATTACGCGTACCGAATTTCATCGATATATCTTCAACGGTTTCTGAGTTATGACTCATAAAACTTTCAATGTCTGCCCCTTAATAAGTGGGCGTGGCACCGCCCATATTCCAAAATTTTTGTGTTTTTTGTTTTATGTCCATAGTTGGACTCATGCGACAAAATTTCAATGATAGATCTTTATATTTGACAGAGATATCGCTTAAAATGGTTTTATTAGGTCACTTTATAATACACATATATAAAAGTGGGCGTGGCCGTAAACCGATTTTGATAATTTTTCGTCAAAACATTTGTCTATGTAAGCAAATTACGCGTACCAAATTTCATCGATATATCTTCAACGGTTTCTGAGTTATGACATATAAAACTTTCAATGTTTGACCCTTAATAAGTGGGCGTGGCACCGCCCATTTTCCAAAACTTCATCAAATTTCTTCATAAGGGCCCGAGCTCAATACGTGGGTAAAATTTTAAAACTCTAGCTATATTAGTGGCTGAGATACCAAATTTCCGATTTTTTCTATATAGGAAAAGTGGGCGTGGTCATGGTCCGATTTCGCCCATTTTCAATACCAACCGTCCCAGTCTCGATACCAACTTGCGTTCCAAATTTCATCAAAATATCTCAATTTTTGCGCGAGTTAGAGTGTTTACAGACGGACGGACGGACGGACGGACGGACAGACGGACGGACGGACGGACGGACGGACGGACGGACGGACGGACGGACATGGCTCAATCGATTTCTCTTTTCACCCTGATCATTTTGATATATATAAGTCTATATCTATCTCGATTATTTCATTCTGTTACAATCCACCGTTATGTGATTAAAACTATAATACTCTGTGTACTAGTACAGCTGAGTATAAAAAGCAAAAGCAAGAGAAAACAGCAAAAAAAGACAAAAAGCAAAAAAAAAAACACAAAAAGCAAAAAAAGCAAAAAAAAAAAACAAAAACAAATGTCTACTCACTGCGAATCCACGGGCTTATGCTCTGGTGGGCCCAAATACGCCAACAGCGTGGCCATCTTATCGAAAGGACGCCTGCCCACCGCCTTGTGATCACGGCTACTCGACAAATAATCACCAATGCGCTCTTGGTGAGTCCACAACAAGCGATGAAGCGCCAGCACATTGGCATCCGAAATGAAACTCATGCTGTGTGACGTTTGATCTACCGTCTCACAATCCGAAGCGATTTGTACGAAGAAGTGGCGTCCCTGCTCGAAGCGTGTGCGTAGGAAATCATTGAATGAAACCATATGCTGCTCCTTGGAGAATTCAACGTGATTGGCAATGTTCTGTAGGATTTTTGACATTAACATGAGGCCACGTTTGACGGAGGCGGGTACTTGTCGGCCAACAATGCCGAGTTCTTGCGGCGAGACTAAAGAAAGTGGAGACTAAAGTTAGTGCGAAGTCTTCAGTTGTGCTTGAAACTATTTACCGATTGCTGGATTGATGAAGCGCAAGAATATCACTGTGCCTACAGCGCCAATATTGGTTTGCAGCACCGTCGGAAAGCGTTTGCTCAACACTTGATACAGACAATGACACATAGAGCGCAGCTGCGAGGGAAAACGATCGACAGAATTCAAAATGGCATCGAAGAAACGTTTTGTTAGCTCCATGAGATTCTGCTTATTACGCTCCAAATCCTCGCCGGGCTCAAGTCTGTAAAAGATGAAGATATTTATGTATATTTATACGATTTCTATGAACTTCTGCTCGCTCACCTCGCCGGATCCACTTCATAACTCGTATTCGGATCATCCAACAGCGGACGTATCAACGGCTCCAACAAATTCTGCAAATAACTGGCGCCATAAATTTTAAAACAAAATGCCATAATTTTGCTGCCCAATGAATTTCCGCGAAACAACGTTGACATACACTCAGAGATCTCCACCTCACGATAAAACATATTCCACAGCAGCGGTGACAACAAATGCTTCGCATCGAACAATGTGACCAACACACGCGCCAACTCATCCATTTGCGAGGTGGTCACCACATTTGCCAAAGCCATGGCAATGGGCAGCTCTCCCTTATCGCTAATCATGGTCACCAATTGCACCAGCTGCTCAAACCGATCAGCCAACACTGTCTCCGCCAATGTATCGAATTCAGTGCCCTGCTGGAGGATTTGTGTAAGCACTTCCATGAAGGCGGCGCGTGTTTGCAAATCCGGATTATAACCCAAATCGATGGAATGCATGAGACCCGAATCGATGTTGGCGCCCAGCAAATTGGACATGGCTTGTATGGTGTAATTGCGTAGCGCTGTAAGCTTGCCAGCGGCCGGATGACGCGGTGGTAGTAAGGGTGGATTATTTATAGACTCCTTTTCCGCCTCCGAACTGTCAATGCAATCGTTTAGGAGATTCATGAAGAGCGTGAAATATCTGTAAATGAAAGAGAGATTTGAGTAAAGAATAGTAAGAGAGATGCTGCTGGTGTTACATACTTGAGAAAGAGCGCGCTTTTCGCATCCATCAAATCGCCACGATCCGACTCCTCTGGCTGCAAAGGCAAGCCACGCAACAAAGCGGCCACCGCCTCCATGCAAGCCTGATCGAGATCACGAAAAACTTGCGTTGTGCTAAAATAAGAACTTTGTTTGATACAATTAAAATAAAACTAGAAAACGCTAAAGAAAAACACTCCTCCTTCCACTCACTTAGCTGGCGGCGTATCTGCTGTGGTCGATGGTGCAATTTGATGTGTTGTGCCCATTACCCAATCTGTGAGGTATTCAACCAGCTTATTGCGAAATTTCATTTCTTGCCGAAAAGCCAAATCATCGCGACGCTTCATCATCACCTCAACCAGCTGACAGAGACGTGTTTTGGTGCGTGCCGACGAAGTGGTCATATCCAAGTGGCGCACATAACGCACAATGCTCAACATCATGCCTTCAATGGATGTGACGCTCAGGTACTCAGAGGTGTTGGCTTGTTCGTTGTTTGGATCTTTGGCAGATTTTGGATCCAATATGGATTTCATGATGTAGATGACATGCTCAATGAATTGTGTATTCACCTCAGAGACATTTACTTGCCCCTGCTGATCGAAGAATTTTTCGATAATAGAACGTATCTGATCGAAGAGTATCGGATAGAGTTGTGGCGTCATTTCTTCGGCTATCAACTCTTTGACGTTCTTTTGTATATTCAAGCCAATTTTGTCGTTGACACACACAAGCAAGCGCAGCAGTTGACTGATGAATCTGTAAGGGAAGAGAGAGAGAAATTCGATTACCAAACAATCCCTCTCACGCTTTCATTTAATTCGATACGCACTGCGTCACCGGACAATATTGCAAATCCTGCGGCGGCACTGGCACTATAGTTATCGAAACAGAGCTGGGATGCAGCAACGAACCCCGCCCAGAGCTGGTAGAGCAAGAGTAAAGTGAGTAGAGCGAAACAGCGGGTATAGAGGAAATCGAAGTCATGCTTCCGCTCGCTGCCAAAGTATTCTGCGATTGCGCCAAACTATTTGGTCCAGGCAAAAGACTACCGGGCCCCGTAACAACGCTACTCGAAGCACCAGCACCACCTGCACCAGCACTGGTCGCATTATTTTGCTGCTGCATTTGACGCCAACGCGCAGCCAAACGTTTTTGCAAACAAACGCCACCCAAAGTCAGCAAGAACCAAGTCATATTTGCCCATTCGGTAATGTGTTCCTCCAAATCATGTTCGGAGCTCTGATGGCTGGCGCGCCGTTTGCCCACACCACGATGAAAGAGTTCGGCTTGTGCATCGTCGGTTTTGCATTTTGGATAGGATTGCAAGACCTTACAGGATAGTTCCCAATTTCTAAGGAGAGAGAAATTATTTTAGTAAAAAAGTAGAGAGGGTACAAAAGGGGTAAAAACCAGAGATCGTAACGGTTTTGACTTTTATCGAAAAAGTCAAAAAATTGCTATTAAAGTCTGGCTGTTATGAGCATTTCCACCAATTGCGAGAATTCACCGGTTTTATCGACTTTATTTCATTCACAGGTTCCACCAGTTATGAGCACTTCCGCCGATTATGATAATTTATAGGTTATATCGATTTTATTTCATTCACCGGTTACCCCAATTGCAATAATTCACCGGTTTTATTTTGCTGTTGTTTTTTGTTATAGTGAATCAATTATCGTTCGTATTCGTTACTCGTATTAGCATTCGATATGTGGTATTAAAATTTGATATTCGCTTTCGATATTATTATTCGTTTGATTTTCGGCATTAACTTTCGGTATAAATATTCGTTATTCGGTTTTCATATACGTTATTCGGTTTTCATATTCGGTATTCGGTTTTCATATTCGGTATTGGTAATAGGTATTCATATACGATATTGGGATTGGTATTCACCTCCTCCCACTTGTAATATCCATGTTCATATTCATATTCGGTGTTCCAATAGCCATTCTTCGCGGCCATTTCGACTTTTATTTTTGACTTAATAAATATTAACTCTTTCCCATTGACTTTTTGAGTGTAAAAATCCAAAAACAACACTTATTTTCCATCGCTGGTAAAAACTCACCTAAAAGTCTCTTCCCACGCCGTCTGTACACCAGCAACGCAATGCTCTATTTTACGCAGCAAATTCATCATGCGTCGTTGTAGCGTTAAACGGCCTTTAAGATAAAATAAATTCACTAAATCGAACAAATATTTTGCTTAATTCAAAATGTCTACTTTCAACTTACTAAATGCATTGCCGTGTGTGGTCTCATAGAAGCATATGCGCGTATCACTTGCAGCTGCAAATAACAAAAAATGCATTTTTTATACTTTCGCCACAACAAACTACTCCACTGAAGTACTCACAATTCGCCAATTGCGTTAAATCCTGATAAATCTGATAATTCGCCACCGGCAACACCGTCGCCGCATCATCTGCTGTCAATAAAATATCCGACTCTTGACACAACAGCCCAAAGCAGGAGAGCGAAGTTAGCACAGCATCCAAATCCACCGACCACAGGTACATAAAGAAAACCACTTCCAATTTAATGCGCGCCTGCCGACAAATCTGCAACTCATGCCCCACCAGCGCATACTTTTTGTGCCGTTGCAAATAGGAATTGCGACAAATCAAAATCTCACGCATCCATTTCAATACATCCGTGTAATTTGCGATTTGATGTTGTATGAGTTTTTGTGAAATGGAAAAGAGCACTTGCGAGCTCACATCCCAAAAGCAATTCATTGGCGCCTGCGGATTCCATAGCTCGATTTTGTCGAAGGAATGCAAAGCTAGCAAAGCCTCCATAGCTTCCTGTGCCACATCAGGCATGGTGGGTTGATGCACGAGGCTGACCAGGCCATTGATCAGTTCGAGTGAGGAACTTTGCATTTCATGCGCTACTTTGCCTTGTGTCTGTGAGTGTGAGAAAGGCAAAGATTTAGTACAAAATGAATCTAAAAAAAGGAGATCACATGCTCACTCACATTCAGCAACAATGTAGGATCAGCATGTATCAGTCGCACCATCAACAGCAACAGCATTTTATGCGCCGGTCCCTCTTCCGAACGCGCCAAACCTTTCTGTGTATCTTTTGATTTTAAAGTCAATGAAGTGATCATGCGCAATGGCGTGTGTGCTATATAACCCTGCGTGGCTTTATTTAAAGTATCCGTGAAGAGCGCACGCAGTTCGGCTGAACGATAATGCACCACATTCGTTTCAGGCCACCAGGGGAGTGAAGGTTGATTGATGGTGCGAAAGGGATTTTTATTTTGCAAACGAAAATCCACATGAATTTGTGTCAATCTATAAAGGAAGCGCAGCGGATTGCTAATAAATACAAACACTTGTTGGAAAAACTCTCATGCTTGTTTACCTCAACAACGAGCATACAATGACAAAATGATATGGCTGCGGCGATGATAAATTCAAGCAAACCTTCAATGTATCAATGTTATGCGGATTTATGCGAAATAGCGATACCCAACAATCAATCATCAGCTCGATATCGGCATAATTGTATGCCTGGCCACGTGAGAATGGTTTGGCCGGATTGAATAGTAGCGCTTTTAAGTCATTAATCATATATTGTACCAGCTTGAAGATGACATTATTCGAATCATTGATATTCACATAAGTAGAGGCTTTACACAGCTTAACACACGCTATGGCAGCATACTCGGTGACCTGCTTGGAGGGTGAATGTGGCCCTAAACCACGTTTAACGCCCTCGATAAACTGTTTGGCTGATTGTTCTTTGTCGCGCGTGGCTTGCGCAGAGGATTGGGCAGAAGAAGATTTGGATTTTTCCTTATCTTTATCCTTTTCGGATTGTTGTAGCTCGTTGACGGTGGCCTCCAAGCAGCTCTGTAAGTGAATAGAGGATTAGAAGAGCTTCAAGTTAGGGAAAAAAAAAAAATAATTGTCAAGCGAGCTTACAGGATTTAATATGAGCAGCAACATTTGTAGCGGCCAAACGGTGGTTTTATTCTTTTTATTTTCAGATTTATATGCTTCCACAAATTCCAGCAAAGCTTCCCAGCAACTGCAAAAAAACAGCGATTTTTTTTTTTTATAAAAAAAGATATAACAAAACATTTTCACACTTTTAACACTAACCCAGAAATATCTTTGGTTGTTATGCCGCGCTGCAAATCCTGAAACTCATGCGGATGATATTCAATCCAATTCCAAATAGCCTTCTCCAACGAATGCAGTAATATGAGTGGTGGTGCCTTCTTTGAGCGTGATTTGAAAACTATTAAATGTAAAAGAATTTTTATGTGAATTTTATATGAGCTATTGACAACTTTTTAATTAAGAAAAATTTTTTTTAGTAGAAGTTATGGATCCATTTCGGAGACCACCACATCCCCTCATCAGACTTCTTCAGGCGGCCTCAACCGAGGATCGAACTTAAGTCGTTTCGATTGGTAATCCAATAGCTCATATAAAATTCACATAAAAATAATTATTAGAATTAAACGGCCATGTAAAAGCAAAAACGCAAAAGAATTTCCTTTTTGTAAATTTTCCAAGTTTTTCAATAGACAAACTCAAATCTCTCACCTTGCAACAATTTCGTCAATTTATTTATATCCATATCGATATGCTGTATTAGCTCAATATCGCAATAATCGGGATTCTCATCCGAGCATGTAGTCAACTCTTGTATGCGCGCCGAAATGCGATTGAATACCGCTGAGAAATGATTTTGTGACAAAGCAAAGAGAACTTTCGAGGCGATGGCTTTTAGCTGCGCGGCATTTGCATTGTTATCACTTTGCACATCAATGAATTGTGAGATTTCACGTAGCAGCAGCTTCACATTCATTGCCTCCTCGAAACGTGCCGTATCCTTGGTTTGATTGGTTAGGCAACGCTCGAGTGTGGTAAGTATGATGACGAGCGATTCGAAGTAGCAGCGTTCGGAATCATGACGATTTTGTATGGACTGAAAGGGTAAAGGATAAGAATTTTAGTACGAGTTCTTTTTTTTTTTTTAAGAAGAAAACTTACCGCTTCATTGACGCGTTGCAGCATTTTTGTGAGTCCAGATATAACCAAGGAGAAACGATAGCGGGAAATATGTATGAGACAAGCGCTCAGCTGGTCTTGACTGATGCGTGCTTGCGTGCCATGTGGTCCGAATTTGTTGGGCAGCTGGAAAATAAAATTATGTAATAAAAAAAATTAAGGGTTGACTTTAGTATATCTAATGCACCAGTCCTCAAGCAATATAATTTTAATAAACATGCTGATACCTGCCACCATGAACATTTTATCTTTAAAGCATTTCCTTTGGTAATTATCTAGTTTACGGTGCAATGGCTAAAACTCGTCAATTTTTAACAAGCGGGATATTAATGGACACGTTTCGATATCAGGAGCACGAATCAGAAGGCGGAGCTTAACTTTTTTATTTCAATAAAAAGTTATTAACAAAAAACATTTTCATTATTCGATTGCTTATTACACCCACACGAACACGCAAATTCAATCTATTTTTTTTACCATTTGGTAATACATTCTTTATGTTTACCATTTCACGCCCAAAATGTGCTAATATGTTGCAAATAAATATAATATTTTAGTTAAACCCAAAGTACAAGTAAAGAAACTACGCCAATTTCATCAATATAGTGCGTAGCGTTGCCAACTAACTTTGTGACAGTTCAATTATCAAATAATTTTGGGTGTGATGTAGTAAATATGAAGAATGTATTATCCCATGGTAAAGAAATAAGCTGAATTTGTGTGCTCATGTGTGTGTAATGAGCAAGCAAAAAATTATAATGTTTTTTGTTAATAACTTCTTATTGAAATAAAAAAGTTATTTTTTTTTTTTTTTTTGGGTTTTGATTCGATGGCGGGATTGAAAAATCCGCATAAGCCAGGTTAATTCCAAATATCCAATGGTGATTTGCAATGTTCAGCACATGCGGGCTAACGATATCATGAATTGATTATCATGAGTGTGTCGTTTTATCGAAGTGCAAAATAATTTTAATTTGCTGTAGTTAATCTATCCAATGTGGGAATGGATGTAATAGTATTTGTATCTAATTTGTCCAATGATAAATATTAAGTTGCGATGTTCAGCACATGTGGGCTATCGATATCATGATTGGTTTATCATGAAGATTTCAATTTATCCAGATAAAAGATGTGTAATTAAATTTTGTGTTGCAATGTACAGCACATGCGGGCTATCGATATCATGATTGGTTGATCATGAAGATGTCAATTTAATCGTATACAAGATATGTAATTAAATTTTTGTGTTGCGATGTCCAGCACATGTAGATTAGCGAATTCGTGTATTGTAAAACATGAAGGAAAATTTTTGGTGTAAAATGAGTTAGACGTAGAGCACCAGATTGGCTTGTCGTTATATGAATATTGCATATACACATATAATGTGTATGTATATTATTATTTATTGTCCCGTCAATGCGTACGTGGAGTTACGTCCAAATGTCATGAAAGAGTATGATAATAACATAAAATAGAAAGTATAGTACATGAAAAACAAAATAAAATCAAAGATAGTGAGAATTTGAGTGAGATATGTGATTAAGTACGTTAAGTTAGAATAAGAAAAGAAAATTTAAATAAAATTTATAATAATAAATTAAAATTTAACTTTAGCTAATTTCAAGTAGGATGCAAGTTGAGTGATTTTTGTATTATTGTTGCCTCTGAAAATTTCGTCGAAGTTAAAATTATTTTTAAAAATATCAAATTTTGCTCTTAGATGGTTGTGATTTCTACATATAAAGGTTTGGTGGTAGTAATTGTCGGTTTGACCACAAGAACAACGAGTGGAATTGATGGCTTTAATTAATAATGTTACGGTGGGTTGAATTTCGTGAATGAAAGATTTCGCTTAGACACGCGAAATCAAAGTTGTATTTATTTAAGTAATATTCTATTGTATCAATGTTTGCTTTTAAAGATTGCACATTATATTGAAGAATTTTCATTTTGTGAGGAATTAAGGGAATATTGGAGTATATCCAGGCTGTCTTTATTTGAGATTATGCTATTAAAGTTACCTCTAAGGGAGGAGATCTGTTCTTTAAATTCATTGCCATTTTTTGTGACAATTTGAAGAGTTGATTTATTATTTTTTCGAATTCGGATACCATGTTTTTTTGATATTCCGGGGTATTGAAAATAGGAACGTGTTCGGAGGGGGGATTTTTTCTTATAAAAATGGGTGCTTCCCTCGGCGGCGGGGTGTGGAATCTGTTAGAATTTTTCTGTTTGAGTACCGAGCTAAATCTCTTCCTAAGGGGGTTTTTGTTTATATTTTCATCTTTATCAACGGTTTCAGTTTCAGTGTTTGGAAGGGGAGGGAAATCCGCTTCTTCGTTTTGAAGGATTTCAAATCTATTTCTGGGATAGTATGCCTCCAGAACTTCTTTTCTGGACATTTTCTTAATTGTTTTGATTTTATTTATTCTAGTTTCTTTTTCCCAATGGGGACACATATCTTTGTTTGTAGAGTTGTGGCCGGAGTTGCCACAAAGAATACATGATTCAGAATTACATGAGGTGTTTTTACATTCTGTTTTTCCGCACATACGGCATCTAGGTTTTCCTTTACATGAAAATTTGGAGTGGCCAAGTCTGCCACATCGTTCACATTGACGTAAGGAAGGAATAAAAAAATCGACATCAAGTCTTGTGTGATTAAAGAATATTTTTTTGGGTATGTCTTTACCCGCAAAACCTATCTTTACTGTAGTAGTTGGCGTATATTTAAAAGTTGTTTCTCCGTTTAATACTATTTGTTCTCTTTTATTGAATCTTTTAACAGATCTAATTGGAATTGTTGTTTTCGTGTCAAAAAATACTTCGTCCTCGGTGTAGGCAAGGGGAACACCTCGTACTACCCCAAAGGTTTGTAGAGCTGTTTTCAGTACGTAGGGTGCTAGACCTCTATTGGAAATTTTTGGGTTAAGTATAAAATTGTTGGCGGCGTTGACGTTTTTAAAGGTAACTTTGTAAAGCGTTCTACCGATTGTATAAATCTCGTCTAAATCTTTTATTCTCAAATCTTTAATTTCGTTATACAGGGATAAGCCGTTTGTAATTTTTTCCTTAGGGATAGATTTATTATTAGAAACATCCACGAGTACAAAAATGTCACCGTGGAATTCGTCAGGATATAAAGTTATTTGGTTTTCAGAAGCATTTTTTTTCTCAGTGTAGTTCGTTTTCACTTGATCATTCTTATTGTTGCTCGCATCGGCAAGCGTTTCGTTTTCTAAAATGTCTTGTGTTTCATTATTTTGTTTTGTATGCACAGTTGGTTTTTCCGTTAGTATAACACTATTGGATTTGGCGCAATTGTTACCGCCAATTTTGTCCGAAGAATCAATATCCATTCTCACTGTGTTGTTGTTTGTATGAACAGCACGTGTATTATCATGTTCTACCGACCTTTTTTCTTTGCTATTACTAGCACAATAATCCACCAAACCATTTCTAGATATTTCATAGAAGCCAGTGACATTAGCGACACTGTCGATTTTGACCTTTTTTGTTTCATTTATATTTTCTTCTTCATTGGCCGCTGCCGACCAAATTAATTACAATTAGTCACTCACCTGGGTAAATCTCACTCAGCACAAAATCAAATTAATAAGACAAAAAGATAAAAAAGGAAAAACAAAAGAAAAAAGCACTAGTAGTTGAAAAAGACTGTACTATTAAGACACTTCACACTCAAGAAGGAAGAAACGCTTAACACATGCACTTAGTCCGATAGTCAACGTCCGAATGGCTTATCTGCGTCGCAAAAATGAATAAAAAAGTTAAGCTCCGCCTTCTGATTCGTGTTCCTGAGATCGAAATGCGTCGATTGATACCCCTCTTTTCAAAGAAGGAACTATTTTAGTCGTTGCACCGTAAGCTAGACAATTACCTTTCCTTTACTAAAAGTGAAAAAACAAATTTAATTAAATTCTACGCCTAGTACATTAAACTACAACTACCATTTCATCACCACAAGAACATTCCAATGTCGTCGAAAGTGAAATTCCACACATTGCCGCCAGAGCAAAAGCAACAAATGTCAGATAACGAAAAAAAAGCATCAATGAAAATTTCCCAATACCGCACACCATTCATTCATTCTTCATTCACGCTTTTACGCTAAAATTTCCAACTTTACTTTTGCTTGCTTGCCAGCTCGCTCGCACTTGTGGCTACTACGCCAGATTCATTCATACGATCCAATTTCATTCATAATACACGCTCTCGGGTCGGTGTAAACAAAACGTAAACAATCAAATTTCCCAAAACAATAACAAACGTCTGCCATCGCATTCACACACTTCGCGCCATTGCATTCCCACAATGGGATCATTTTCAATCGATAGGGAAATTTGTTTTTCTTTTTTGCATTGCTTCACAGCAGCCCCTGGGCGCAGCTAGCGAAAATTCATATTTTCCACGCACCTGATCCTCGAAACGCGCCAAAAGCGAGTTCGCCCACTCGCCGGGCTTTTGTATCGCCATTTGTTGATAGTTTTATTTATTAACTTGCACTTTTTATTGCATTTTTCATTTGTTTTAGCGGAGCAACACAATTTTCACAACTTTTAACTACACAATTTTTTTCACTTAATGAAGTTGGCTGCGATTTCTGTAGGCAAATTCATGTGACAGCTATATGCCGTTTTGGTGCGTTTATTTTGAGGAATTCATGAGTCTTGGTTAAAAATGTGAATTTTGCATATTTTTTTGAAGATAGATTTTTAAAGTGATTTGATTTAGATAATTTTTAGTTGCTTGTTCTTCCGACGTGGTAGGAATATGATGTATTGTGGAACTTTCCGATTAGTGATATCTACACAACAGTTGTGCTCAACCGTTGCGACTTCTGAACGTAAAAAAACGAACTTACCCATATAATTCCACTCTGCTGTTAGTTAAACGGATTGCTGGATTGACGGAAAAGTATTCATTCTGACGCCGCTATAACTGCTTGGATTGGCGACATTTTCGTTTGCCAGTTCTGTAATGAAATCCTTCACCACATTACGTTTGGAAGTATTTGAACTGGAAACACTTTGTGTAGATAATTTTTTATCATCGTCACGTATTTTCTTATCGTAATAGGGCCGACTAACCATCCAATTTATCGTACGACTTGGGCTCGTTGTACAACAAATCGTCACATTAGTGGGCCTGTTGTACAAGTTGGACAGCCGGTTGGATGAAGATCAAACGATTTTGATATTTTTTTGCGTTTTACAACAACCCTGCTAGCATTTGGAAGAGCGTTTTTTCGTCTATCTAAAATAAGTAACGTCTGAGGCACTTCCAGGCGTTATTCGGAAGAAACAAATTTCATTGCTATCGCGTGTCTCACTTCTTGGTGTGTATGCAGAAGATACATACATACTTGAATAGTTTCTGCGAATTTATTGTGAAAAAAAAATCGAAATATTTTTTTTTAAATAAATAACTAATGATTTAAAGCAAAAGATTTGCTGATGAAAAGTGTGTTAATAAATAAAAAATTGGGCAAGAATAAAATCCCGAGTTTAGAGCAAAGTTTAGTAGAGCTGCAGTTATGCATTACGGATCATTAGCTATTGATTGGGTAAGTTATGGATTAATCGAAGGTCGTATGCATGTTTAAAGCATCACACACCCTCTTTTTTACAGACTCTACTGCATCATTGCACCAATGACATCAATAACGATTTTCGTTCAATTAGCTGTTACCGTCATTTGCATTGGCACCGCTCTTGATGATAACTTAAATACGTACTATTGTTTGCTTGTGTTAAATAGAATTAAAACAAAGTTACACATCTATTTATAATTTTATTTGGGTTCTTAATAAAGTGAGACATCTGTAGGAGAAATTATTAATTGACGCTTTTGTGTCTTCCAGATGACACTAAGAAGTTACTTCTGGAAGCGTCGCATTCGTTTTTTTGTACGTAACGTTTTTGTCTCTTCCAAACGATACTTGGAAGATACTTCCTGAAGTGTCGTTTATGACTCTTTATGGACGTAACGTTGACGGGGAACACTTTTTCCCGAAGGAAGATAGGAAAAAGTTGAGAAAGCGATATCTTCCGCGATTGAATTAAACTTCGTGACGTTACTTTTTCGTCACTTCCACGATAATAAATGTTGGCTGGGAAACTGGAAGGTTATGCCGCCCATTAACCATACAATTTATCATACTACACCGTCGTACGATAAATCGCATGCTTCGCCATTAGTATTCCAACTTCAACGTACGATTTATCGTCAAACATCATTTTTACCGACGCTTTGTTGAGTAAATAACAAGCCAATGTAGATTACATGTAGAGCCAAGCACAATCCGTATGTGTTGTTAAATAAACTAACACCAATATTACCAATTTCTAAATTAAACACACACCTAATCCTTACTATATTTTCACACGTAGCTTTATTAAGATGGTCGCACCTCTTTCACCGTGGCGGTAGAATTTTCCCAAATTCTTCTCTAGAGTCTATAAATTCCCTTTTATAGTTTTGGTAGCAAATATGTCAACTAAGATATAAATAAAAATTATATATCAGTTTATTTAAAACAAAAATTAACAAATATTTGTTTTCACATGGCCGTTTATTTCAAATACATAATTACTTAATGTGTATTTTTATAGAGCTATTGGCCAGTTTTATTTAAGAAAAATTTAAAACAATTTTTGTATGAAAGTATGGAACCATTTCGGAGATCACCGCATCTCTTCATCAGACTTCTTTGCCAAGCGGCCTCTCCGAGGATCGAACCGGCACACAGTGGGGGCACCTCCATACAAACGCGGCCAAAAATAGTGATTGAGCTAGAAACTTGAAACTTACGCTTTCTTGATTGAATATAGTAAACTGAAAATTTGAACAGAAACGGCCCACAAACACACCCCCTCCCATATAACGGTATTTTTAAGATTTCAATATTTTGCTAACTATTATAGCTAAAATACTCAATTTTAGTTAGCGCATAAATTTTTGAAATATAAATCAAATACATTTATCATTTCGGAAAAGGCACAAAGCGTTGCACGGTTTTTAAATTAAAAATGTATGCACTTTTAAGGATTTTATAATTAAAATTTTCCTACAAAAAAATTGCATTTCAAAATATACCACAAATGAAACTATAATTTCTTATTGCGGCATTTACACGGGTCGATTTTTGAGGGCTGGGAAATCGACTAGGCAAAAGTAGATTTTTGTTGACTGGGCTATTTACAGGGGTCGATTTTGGTTGAACGAAAGAAATCGACTAGGAATTCGACCCGTAAAGACTGTTCGATAATGGCAACAGGCACCGACATAGACGACCTATGCTCCAAAATAAACAACTAACCCCGATTTTTCCAGCTTTTTCAACTGGCGAAAAAATCGCTTTGTCATGATAAAGACGAAGGAGGTAAGACTAGAGTTGGGTATCCATATTGGTAACATCAGGATACCAACAACAAACCACCCCAAAATTTTAGGTGTCATGTTTGACAGCCTTGCCTCTGTCTCCGTGCATACGACCGCGATTGCTAATAAATTATAAAGTCGCAACAAGATTCTCAAATCGCTAGCCGGCAGCACATGGGGCAAAGATAAAGAAACTTTAATAGCGACAATAGCAATCGGCCGGCCGGCCGGTCCTCAATTGTGCGTCTCCAATATGGTCGCCAGGGACTTGCACCACCCAATGGACAAAGCTACATGCGTGCCAAAACCCCGCACTCAGGACTGCCACAGGATGTCTCCAGATGACTCAACCACACCACCTTCACCTCGAGACCCAGATGCTCCCAGTCAAAAATCACAACAAGCTTGACAAGCAATTTCTACTGGGATGCAACTGACAACTCGAAAAAAGTCATGTTATATTTAAAACAAAAAATTTACGTATTTATTACTTACGCTCAATGAACTCCACATCATTAGCGCTAGACAAAAGTTTCGTTTGATAGTTCTTTATCAAGTTCACTCAAAACCTTCCCTTAAGTTGCTTTCTATATTTTTTATAGCAAGTATGTTTGTAAAGATTTATAATTTCGGAATCACGCCACCTGAGCACTCTTTTGCAAATCCGACAACAGACGCAGTCGGCTAAAATACTGCCATCATCTTTAACTATCTGTGAAAATATACTCCACACCGCTTTTTTCCCCTTTCTTATAGAGCTAAGTGTAAAAACACCTGCAGCAATTTTTTCTTCCACTTCCTTGGTAAACACCTTTAATTTATGCGAAAACACACTACATATCGCCCTTTTGCACCTTATTTTAGAACTGAGTGTAAAAGCACCTGCAGCTATTTTTCCTTCCACTCTTTTGGTAAACTCCTTTAAATTATATGTGCTTTCTTGTTTAGAGATTGTTACAGTCTCTCCCTGAGGTTCAGTGGGCTTTTCAAGCTGTGCAGATGGCATTACAAATTCTGAGACCATTGACGAAGGTGATGGCATCAACGACGAATTTGACGCAAGAAATCCCTGTTCCTGTGAATCAACTAAAATTTCGAAAAAAAAAAAATTATATTTAAAGCAAACAATTTATGTATTTATTACTCACGCTCAATGAACTCTATATCATTAGCGCTAGAACTGTTTGGATAGACAAAAGTTTCGTTTGATAGTTCTTTATCAATTTCACTCAGGCCCTCCTCTAGAAGTTTTTTTTTATATTTTTTATAGCAAGTATGAATGTATAGACTTCCACTGAAACTATTCGCACGCGTAGACAACACCCTTTTGCAGTTCCGGCAACAGAGCTTGTTGGGCACAATATTACCATCATCTTTAACTATATCTGAAAACACATTCCAAAGCGCACTTCTGCCCTCTCTTTTAGAACAGAGTGTAAAAACACCTGCAGAAATTTGTTTTTCCACGTACTTGGCATATTGTATGACTCCTAGTGTGGTTTCTTCTTTGCTGATTGTTACAGCACTGTTTGGATAGGCGAAAGTTTCGTTTGATAGTTCTTCATCATTTTTACTCAAATTCTTCTCTAGACATTCCTTTTTATATTTTTTATAGCAAGTGTGTGCGTGAAGATTTGTGGTTGCCAAATCACGCCACCCGAGCACCCTTTTGCAAATCTGACAACAGACGAAGTCGGCTAAAATATTGCCATCATCTTTAACTAGCTGTGAAAAAATACTCCATGCCGAATTTTTACTCTCTTTTATAGGGCTAAGTGTTAAGACACCTGCAGAAATTTTGTCTTCGACTTCCGTGATGTTATATGAGATAGTTTTTTCGTTTGATAGTTCTTCATCATTTTCACTCAAATTCTTCTCTAGACATTCCTTTTTATATTTTTTATAGCAAGTGTGTGCGTTGAGATTTGTGGTTGTCAAATCACGACACCCGAGCATCCTTTTGCAAATCTGACAACAGACGAAGTCAGCTAAAATATTGCCATCATCTTTAACTACCTGTGAAAAAATACTCCATGCCGCATTTTTACTCTGTCTTATAGGGCTAAGTGTAAAAACACATGCAGCAATTTTTTCTTCCACTTCCTTTGTAAACTCCTTTAATTTATATGTGCTTTCTTGTTTAGAGATTGTTAAAGTCTCTCCCTGAGTTTCAGTTGGCTTTTCAAGCTGTGCGGATCGCATTACAAATGCCGAGACCGTTGACGAAGGTGATGGTGATAGCATCAACGACGAATTTGACGCAGGAAATCCTTCTTCCTGGGAATCAACTAGAAATTCGAAACAAAAGTTATTTTATATTTAAAGCAAACAATTTACATATTTATTACTTACGCTTAATAAACTCCACATCATTAGCGCTAGAACTGTATGGATAGGCGAAAGTTTCGTTTGATAGTTCTTTATAATTTTCACTCAAATTATTCTCTAGACATTCCTTTTTATATTTTTTATAGCAAGTGTGTGCGTGGAGGTTTTTAGTTTCCAAATCACGCGACACGAGCATCCTTTTGCAATTCCCTACTTTCTTGGTAGACTCCATAAATTTACAAAAGGTAATACCTAATGTAAGCGAAAAACAACAAATAAATAAAATTAGCGATGAGCCATCATTGTGAATAGTAGAGTTGGGAAACTATCAATGGCACTATCGATAGTACCGATATTTCTTTTTTTTTTTTCAAAACTATCGAAGGTAATGTGTACTATCGATAGTTTTACAACTTTTACACACTTTTCGGTTGCTTGTTTCTCCGGTTAACGATGCTACAATAATGAAAAGATGGCAGGAAAATAGATTTGCATACCTAAACGCACAGCACATTATCACAAACACACACGTCGCCCGAACGTACGAATGCACGAACACATCACATGAACACGAAGTAAAATATCGGTACTATCGATAGTGCCATTGATAGGTTCCCAACTCTACTATTCACAATGATAGCTCATCGCTAATTTTATTTATTGCTTGTTTTTCGCTTACATTAGTTATTACCAAGTTATTACCTTTTGTAAATTTATGGAGTCTACCAAGAAAGTAGGGAATTGCAAAAGGATGCTCGTGTCGCGTGATTTGGAAACTAAAAACCTCCACGCACACACTTGCTATAAAAAATATAAAAAGGAATGTCTAGAGAATAATTTGAGTGAAAATTATAAAGAACTATCAAACGAAACTTTCGCCTATCCATACAGTTCTAGCGCTAATGATGTGGAGTTCATTAAGCGTAAGTAATAAATATGTAAATTGTTTGCTTTAAATATAAAATAACTTTTGTTTCGAATTTTTAGTTGATTCCCAGGAAGAAGGATTTCCTGCGTCAAATTCGTCGTTGATGCCATCACCTTCGTCAACGGTCTCGGCATTTGTAATGCGATCCGCACAGCTTGAAAAGCCAACTGAAACTCTGGGAGAGACTGTAACAATCTCTAAACAAGAAAGCACATATAAATTAAAGGAGTTTACAAAGGAAGTTGAAGAAAAAATTGCTGCATGTGCTTTTACACTTAGCCCTATAAGACAGAGTAAAAATTCGGCATGGAGTATTTTTTCACAGATAGTTAAAGATGATGGCAATATTTTAGCCGACTTCGTCTGTTGTCAGATTTGCAAAAGGGTGCTCGGGTTGCGTGATTTGACAACCACAAATCTCCACGCACTCACTTGCTATAACAAATATAAAAAGGAATGTCTAGAGAAGAATTTGAGTGAAAATGATAAAGAACTATCAAACGAAACTTTCGCCTATCCAAACAGTGCTGTAACAATCAACAAAGAAGAAACCGCACTAGGATTCATGGAATATGCCAAGTACGTGGAAAAACAAATTTCTGCAGGTGTTTTTACACTCTGTTTTAAAAGTAAGGGCAGAAGTGCGCTTTGGAATGTGTTTTCAGATATAGTTAAAGATGATGGTAATATTGTGCCCAACAAGCTCTGTTGCCGGGACTGCAAAAGGGTGTTGCCGTCGCGTGCGAATAGTTTCAGTGGAAATCTCTACAGTCATACTTGTTATATAAAATATAAAAAGAAACTTCTAGAGGAGGGCTTGAGTGAACTTGATAAAGTACTATCAAACGAAACTTTTGTCTATCCAAACAGTTCTAGCGCTAATGATGTGGAGTTCATTGAGCGTAAGTAATAAATACGTAAATTGTTTGCTTTAAATATAATTTTTTTTTTCCAAATTTTAGTTGATTCACAGGAACAGGGATTTCTTGCGTCAAATTCGTCGTTGATGCCATCACCTTCGTCAATGGTCTCAGAATTTGTAATGCCATCTGCACAGCTTGAAAAGCCCACTGAACCTCAGGAAGAGACTGTAACAATCTCTAAACAAGAAAGCACATATAATTTAAAGGAGTTTACCAAAAGAGTGGAAGGAAAAATTGCTGCAGGTGCTTTTACACTCAGTTCTAAAATAAGGTGCAAAAGGGCGATATGTAGTGTGTTTTCGCATAAATTAAAGGTGTTTACCAAGGAAGTGGAAGAAAAAATTGCTGCAGGTGTTTTTACACTTAGCTCTATAAGAAAGGGGAAAAAAGCGGTGTGGAGTATATTTTCACAGATAGTTAAAGATGATGGCAATATTTTAGCCGACTGCGTCTGTTGTCGGATTTGCAAAAGAGTGCTCGGGTGGCGTGATTCCGAAACTAAACATCTTTACAAACATACATGCTATACAAAATATAGAAAACAACTTCTAGAGGGGGGCTTGAGTGAACTTGATAAAGTACTATCAAACGAAACTTTCGCCTATCCAAACAGTGCTGTAACAATCAACAAAGAAGAAACCGCACTAGGATTCATGGAATATGCCAAGTACGTGGAAAAACAAATTTCTGCAGGTGTTTTTACACTCTGTTCTAAAAGAGAGGGCAGAAGTGCGCTTTGGAATGTGTTTTCAGATATAGTTAAAGATGATGGTAATATTGTGCCCAACAAGCTCTGTTGCCGGGACTGCAAAAGGGTGTTGCCGTCGCGTGCGAATAGTTTCAGTGGAAATCTCTACAGTCATACTTGTTATATAAAATATAAAAAGAAACTTCTAGAGGAGGGCTTGAGTGAACTTGATAAAGTACTATCAAACGAAACGTTTGTCTATCCAAACAGTTCTAGCGCTAATGAGTGGAGTTCATTGAGCGTAAGTAATAAATACGTAAATTTTTTGTTTTAAATATAAAACAACTTTTTTCGAATTGTGAGTTGCATCCCAGTAGAAATTGCTTGTCAAGCTTGTTGTTGTGATTTTTGACTGGGAGCATCTGGGTCTCGAGGTGAGGGTGGTGTGGTTGAGTCATCTGGAGACATCCTGTGGCAGTCCTGAGTGCGGGGTTTTGGCACGCCTGTAGCTTTGTCCATTGGGTGGTGCAAGTTCCCTGCGACCATATTGGAGACGCATAATTGAGGACCGGCCGGCCGATTGCTATTATCGCTATTAAAGTTTCTTTATCTTTGCCCCATGTGCTGCCGGCTAGCGATTTGAGAATCTGGTGGCGGAAGACTTATTAGGTGACAAAGCGATTTTTTCGCCAGTTGAAAAAGCTGGAAAGATCGGGGAGAGATAGTTGTTTATTTTGAAGCATAGGTCGTCTATGTCGGTGCCTGTTGCCATTATAAAAACCAAAAAACCGTTTTGGGTCTGAATAACCGTTATTCAGATTTTTATTTTTTTTTGGTCAGCTATAAAAATCAAGCCTCTTTATTTGTCAATATTTCTAGACGATATTGGTATCAAATGAAAGGTGTTGAGCAGGGATTGTAGCTCTGAAAATTTTTTTTATGTAATTTTTTATTAATTTTTGTTCTTTGAAAATTAAGGGCCCTTTTTTTGCAAAACGCAACGCGACGCAACGAGTCACCCAGAGTCACTTTTTGTCGTGTTCGTATTTTGTATCTCTTTAGGTGACTGAAAGTGACTGTAAGTGACTCGAAGTGAATGTGTTACGTTTTCTGGTGAGTATGTTACGTTTTTGGTATTTTATAAAACGCAAAGTGACGAAAACTTTAACTGTCAAAAGAGTCACTTCCTTTTGTTGGAGTGAGCATTCGATATGGTTTAATTTGCAACGGCTAAAATTAGCCAATTAAAAAAAATACGGGGTATCAATCGACACGTTTCAATCTCGCGAACCCGAATATGATGCTGAACTAATTTTTTATTTGATTTAAATAATAAGTTATCAATAAAAACGTTTTAACTTTTGTCTTGCTTCTTGAACACACGCGAACACACAAATGCATTTTTTAACATTGGATAACACGTACATATATTTATTTATTTATTTATTTCAATTTCAATTCAATTATTTATATTTTATTCAAAAAAACAAACTAAACAAAACACGTATGTATGTATTTACACACAATGTCAACAAATACTTTTTTTATTTTTGTTGACTTCCCATTAAACACTGAAAAAGAAATTCTAAAACGTGAGAAAATATTGTTTCTAAACAAGAATTATCTAAAGAAGGATATCGTAGTAGATAAGCTGATTGGAATTGTGTATGTATACTAAAAAGTGTGAATGTCAGACAAAACGAATTGGGAAAAATTTTACATTGAAATTCATTTCTCTCCTCTTTCACATTGACATTTTTAAAGAAGAAACAAGATAAAGCAAACGCAAGTAACTTAACCTGTATTGGATAAGCCTTGTTTCTAAATTTGAGAATCAGCATATATGTATATAATTTGAAAATAAACATATTTTCAAAAAAAAATTGTTTCGCATTTTGTACCATTTCACGAATTTCATCATGTCAAGGTTTCAAGGAACGAAGAAATTTTGTACCTATGTTTGCAAACTTCAATCAGCGTTCGTTGTTTTACGTGAGCAGTCTCTTAACGGTTGAAATTATGATAGTTGAAAATGATTGTGTGTAATAATGATTCCGTATTTCTTACTCTTATTTTATTTGTTTGTTGCTTTTTGTGAAGTTACACAAACTTTATTAAAAACATAGTTTGTTTCTCATATGTATGTACATATGTATGCATATTATGACTGTACAAAAGGCACAGGCGAAATTCACCCGCACGGGTAAATGAAAAACATCATATCAGAGTACAAATATGTAATACATATCGTCGTACCATACGAAAACTAACATACGTTTTTTTGTGACTGACGAAAAGTAACAAGTTCGACTTTTGGCCGACGAAAAATAACAAAATCGACTTTTGGCTGACGAAAACTGGTCAATTCCACCTAAAACGGCCCTATCCAGCAAAATTAGAAATCACTTATTTTTAATTAAATTAAATTTGTTAATATGCACAAGAGGATGATTCTTATGGCTGAATAAAAAAAATTGGATTCACGTAAATTTTTATAAGTTCGGCAACACTTTGAACTTTGTCTATACTGAATATTCAGTTCACATTCTCTGCAAGGTGTCTCTTTATTTAACATTTTTATACTCTTCCATTCTCAATATTAATAAAAACCGTTATCTGAAGAGACTAGGTCATTGTTTTACATTTCTGTGAAGTTTCGATATTATACGTTTTATAGTAACAATTTTATGGCGTGTTTAATATACTTAAATTTTCGGTCACACCCGTCACAGAAAAAATTGAAAAAGCTTAATTATATTGGTACTTTACATTTTAACCACCTGACACTCTCCAATAATAACAAAGTAGTCGCGATAAATACTTAGTGAAATTTTCTTAAAATTTATCGCAGTAATTTAGTATTCAGTTCTAAAAAATATTTGGTCACACCCGTCACACCAACGCGAAGTATACATATATTTTTTAATAGATTCGAAAAACAGAAAGCGCGAACAGAGGAAGAAGCTTAAAGAAAACAAAGAAAAATATGAATTGCATCTAGCTAAGGAGAGAATAAGAGACAAAAGAAGGAGGGATGCTAAAAAAAATGATAACAGATAAAACTGCGCATCTCAGTTTAAAAATCGATACAATATTTTTAACATTTGCCAGGCCCCTAAGGATTTTGGATTAGAAATGACTTGGAATTTTTTCGCTACAGGCCATGGTAAAGGCGCTGTAGATGGAATAGCTGCAGCTGCAAAAAGAACCTTAAGTACGGGCATTAAGGCTAGAGAATATTTTATGAAAACACCCGTTGACTGTTTCCAATATCTAGTTGAAACAAAGAAACTTAATAAGATCGACGTTTTTTACGCATCAAAAGACGATGTTGAGCGCGACAGTAATTTCTTGAACGCAAGGTGGGAAAACGTAAAATTAATAAAGAATATTCAAAAAATGCACAACTTTAAAAGAGCAGATGCGGCCTCTGTGTATGCTTGCGATTCATATTTATCTGAATTTAAACAAATTTTCCTAAAACATACACCTTTGGAATAATGTGAGTTTTATGATAGCGAGCAAACAATGTTATGTTACTTTTTTTCATATTACGAGTTATAAATGAAGTCAATAAAAACTTTTAGTTCATCAAAAATTTTGAATTTTGGTACTGGGTCACACCCGTCACATAGAGAGGTCACACCCGTCCAATTTTTTAAACAGGGTTTTCGCAAGAAAAACGTGAATTTCAAAATAGTAAGTATGCTATACAATCAAAAAGACTTTGAACAACGTGCTGGACTAAATTTTTTATATGCGTTCTGTGAAAAGTTCTACAAAATTTATATGCAAAGTGGGATTTTTTGAAAGCTCAAATATATAAGGTCACACCCGTCCCAGCTTTCTAATGGCCACTCTGGTCGGAAATGGTGTCCTTCAAGTATATATCTGCTATCCACCGTTTTTAACTTTCCCATTGCTGGGAATAACGGCCTTTTTTTGAAATGCAAGCTTTCCATTTCAAAATTATAGCGAAAATTATGAGTATCATGGTCACACCCGTCACAATGGAATTGACCAACTATTAATTTTGTTTAAACAACAACAATTTCAGTGTAAAAACAGTATATAATTACTGATACTTTTCGTCAGCCAAAAGTCGATTTTAATATTTTTCGTCAGCCAAAAGTCGATTTTAATATTTTTCGTCAGCCAAAAGTCGAACTTGTTACTTTTCGTACAGAATTTTTTTATTGATAGCTTTCGCCAGAAATTTTAAATATGCTAGTTTTCGTATGGTACGACAATATGTACATATTAGAGCTCTCGATTTTTTTTAACATTTTCGTGTAGCCCGAACAATTGTTGTTCAAATGCTCGAACAGTTTTTTGTTTGTTTGTTTATTACCCGTATGTTTGTACGGGCATTTGAACAATTCGGGTATTTTGAATTTTTTTTCTTTTGTTTATTTTTTTTTTATATGTAGTTTTTTTATTTTTGCTTTTCCCATACACATTTTTTTGTTTGTAAGCTCGAATGCTCGAATGTTTTTACGGGCATTTGAACAAAAACGATCAGATCGAATTTCTCGATACCCGGGTATCTAGGGCTCTAATACATACATCTATTTATTCCATTCCATGGGTTGGGTACGAAATGTCGAAAAAAAATGTCGAAAAAAAATGTCGAAAAAAAATGTCGAAAAAAAAAAATGTCGAAAAGTTAAAATGTCGAAATAATGTAATTAATGATGTGTAAAATTCGCGCCAGGACTGGAATTTTTTGTGTTATTTTCGAGGGGAAGGGGGGGGTCGTATAGATCACTAAGATGTAAACCATAGGGCGCGAAAATGTATAGTTTATTAATAATAAATCGGTAAAGGTGAAAAGGTCACCTACCTAAAAAGTCAATTTAAAGCGCTAAAAATACCCGTATACCACAAAGTTCACTCTAATACTCTCTTACTGGAGTAAAATCTATAGATCCATCCACAGTGCTTTTGTATAGAACACCTTCTTGCGTTGGCGGCCTTTGGCCGCGCTTATAAAAAATAACCCTGGGCTACGCCACCAAAGTCCGGATATACAACCTAACCGTGGCTACCGCCACGGTGATGTCCTTCTGCGTACACCCCACTCGATAGCTTTGGTTACAAAAACATTTTCAATGAATTTGGAAGCGGAAAAATAAATTGAAAAATATTGTAAGTATGCTTAAATTAATTATATTTGTAATAATATAATATATAATACAATGGCGCTATTATAACTCTGACGAGTTTTATGGCCGAGCTTCTCTCCCAATTCTAGGTGTGCTCCTTTTTGTTTTTCCTACTAATTGGGTGGACCTACAGTTTTATGCCGACTCCGAACGGCGAATGCATTTTTTGAGAGAAGCTTTTTTCATGGCAGAAATACTCTCGGAGGGTATGCCGCCCACTGCCGAGAGGTGACCGCTGCTCTTAAAAAACCCAATAATTGGATTTTTACTAATTAGAAAAATTTTGTTGGTGTTTGCTCGGACTGGGGTTTGAACCCGAGACCTCTGGCATAGTAGGCGAGCACTCTACCCACTGCACCACAGCGGCCACAACATATTTGTAATAAAAACTCTAAATAATAATTTATTCTATTTTTAGAACATGGATGACGAGCGGTTGGTTCAGTCATTTCAAGCGGATGCCTAATCAGCCATATGTTTACAAAAGTTGCGTTGTGCTAAGTATGGAAAGTTCTGCGAAGTATCGCTAATTAGATCTTGATTTCAAAGTTTTTGTTATGATGTTTTGTGGAACGATTTTCCGACATCTCTTGTCAAGTTTGGTTTGGCGACAAATCGGTTTCGGCTCATATGCGTCATCTTCAGTGTCTTTTTTCGTGTGTGTGTCTCCAAAAAAACTTGACAAGGGATGACGGAAAATCGTTCCACAATACGTCATATTCCTACCCTGTCGGAAAAACAAACAACCAAAAATTATTTAATAATACCAGTCAGGCACATCAAATCCGGACAAATATTCTACTGACAGCATACAAAAGGCGACTACAGAAAATACAAAACACTAAAGCCAACCGATGATTTAATAAACAATGTTTAATGGCCAAACTCATTCCAAAATACGCGCAAATAGGACACCAAGTGAACAGCGAGCATAAACGCAAAATTATAAGCAAAGCAGAGAACAGCTTCCTTAGATGCGAGATCAGGAACCAACACGCAAAGAAGGAGCGCATGAATGAGGAACTACTACGCATCCATCTGGAGCTGATGGAAACCATTCCAGTCAGTTCCCTTCTGGAAACATTAGACGAGATAAAGGAGGAGATCAAAAGAGCCATGGAACAGAAATACAAAAAACTCAACAAAAAACTGGACGACCTTGACACAAAACAAAACAACAACAAACAAGTAAGGGAGCCTAAGTTCGAGTGGAGTCGAACATTAAATACTCAGCTGTATGCTTTCATTGTTTGTTTGCGTTTGATGGCAACACGGATTATTTTATATAAAGCGAGTGCCGCATAAAACATTTTTATCAGTCATCCAACTAAGCATATGAATATTATTCTTTGTGCAAAATTTCATTCCTTTTTGACTTCTAGTTACAAAGATGTCACGTTACAAATTCCCAAAGGGTGTTCCAGAAATATCTTTGTTAAAAAGTAGGCGTGGTCATAAACCGATTTCAATAAATTTTTGTGTGTCTTTTAGCACAAGTTATAAAAGTGTATAAACCAAGTTTCGTCATAATATCTCAGTTATTTGTCGAGTTATAGGCTCAGAAATGTTGCATATTCCTGCTTCTAAAAAGAGGCGGTGCCACGCCCATTTTCCAAAATTTTTGTGTTTTTCGTTTTACGTCCGCGGTTGGACTCCTGCTATAAAATTTCAATGATATATCTTTATATTTGACAGAGATATCGCTTAAAATGTTTTTATTAGGCCACTTTATAATACACATACATAAAAGTGGGCGTGGCCGTCAACCGATTTTGGAAATTTTTCGTCCAAACATTTGCCTAAGTAAGTATATCACGCGTACCGAATTTCATCCATATATCTTTAACGGTTTCTGGGTTATGACTCATAAAACTTTCAATGTTTGCCTCTTAATAAGTGGGCGTGGCACCGCCCATTTTCCAAAATTTTTGTGTTTGTTGTTTTATGTCCATAGTTGGACTCATGCGACAAAATTTCAATGATATATCTTTATATTTGACAGAGATATCGCTTAAAATGTTTTTATTAGGTCACTTTATAATACAAATATATAAAAGTGGGCGTGGCCGTCAACCGATTTTAACTATTTTCCGTCCAAACGTTTGCCTAAGTAAATCACGCGTACCAAATTTTGTCGATATATCTTCAATGGTTTCTGAGTTATGACATATAAAACTTTCAAGGTTTGACCCTTAATAAGTGGGCGTGGCACCGCCCATTTTCCAAAATTTCATCAAATTTCTTCCTAGGGGCCTGAGCTCAACACGTGGGTAAAATTTCATCGCTCCAGCTATATTAGTGACTGAGATATCAAATTTCCGATTTTTTCTATATAGGAAAAGTGGGCGTGGTCATGGTCCGATTTCGCCCATTTTCAATACCAACCGTCCCAGTCTCGATACCAACTTGCATTTCAAATTTCATCGAAATATCTCAATTTTTGCACGAGTTAGAGTGTTTACAGACGGACGGACGGACGGACGGACAGACGGACAGACGGACGGACGGACGGACATGGCTCAATCGATTTCTCTTTTCACCCTGATCATTTTGATATATATAGGTCTATATCTATCTCGATTATTTCATTCTGTTACAATCCACCGTTATGTGATTAAAACTATAATACTCTGTGTACTAGTACAGCTGAGTATAAAAAGGCTCACAACAGAACAAAACACCATTCTATAATTTTATAAAATTCACTATGGACACAGAGAAAAATGGAAAAATCAACTCTTAGACCTAACAATTAAAATAAACAAAGAAAATATTTGGTACATGGAGAGAATATAGTCTGAAAAGTGGTATAGGCTAGGTTTTTTTTTTTTTTGTTTGAAAAGTGGGCGATGAAACGACCACTGGACACTAGAGTTTTTCAATTTCCCATAACTCCAAACTTATTTGATTCAGACAGAAGTGGGCGGTACTGGAAAAAGGAAGCGGCACCTGCCATTTATTATGCGGCACCCAAATGTGGACCCGTATGGCTCCAGAATAGTACATCTATCTTTTTTTCTGTTGACATTTAAAAATTCACAATCGTTTTTTTAGCTCACAACTAACTCACACCATCCCCGCTAGCCCCAAAGTAGCGACAAAGTAAGCTGCAAAGTAAGCTCCACCGTAAGCTTTCTGATTTCACACTTTCCACTCATTAGCTCTCGTTGTCGGGAAAAATTGGCAAAAAAAAAAAAACCCAAAAGCCAACCCAAACTGAAATAAGAGCATAGCTTTAAAATATGTGAGTTTTTTTCTTTTCTACAAATTCCATTGCAGCGAGGTATGAACAAAACCAACGCCTGTATAACGATTCAGTTAAAGCTAAGCGTTTGTTAATTTAAGACGTGTTTTACTTAAGCAATAAAACAGAGAGAAAGTGGAAACAGAAGAACAAAGAAAAAACTAATAAAAAAGTTGTTAAGCTGAGCTGTATAAATACATAGGTGATTACAACCAAAGTATAATAAAAAAAAAAAATTAATTATTTAATCGCCCAACTAAGCGACTGAGTTGGTTTTTTGTTATATTTGTATGTAATAGCTGTTTTTCTGTGTCACAAATACATGCATATGTATTTATATACAAGCAATATCAGTAAATTTTTATTGGTAAAGTGAGCGGATGAACTACCAGGGCCGCGGAGAGGGGGGGGCAGCCAGGGCAATCGCCCTGGGGCCCGGAAGGTTTTTGGGGGCCCGGAAAGGCAAAGCAGTATTGACAGTACTCGAACTAGGATTTCATAGATACATACATAGGTATTTTGTTGCTACAAAAAATTGTTTTAAAATTGAAGTGTTTAACTTAACCAAATCACCAAACTAAAATTATAAGCATCCAATCAAATATTTACCTTGTTTATACATGGGCAAATCCTAGAAAAGTGAGTTGAAATTGAGGAAAATAGACTTTGATTTAGAGTTTCCAAAGTACCGCAATTGGTAAGGTGGTGAACCAAGCTTCTCAGAAATATTTACTTTTTAAATGAAAAATGTTGGTAACCCTGTTTAATTTTATTTCAAAGAGTTAAGGTATACAAAATTTAAAAAATTATTAAAAACAATACCATTATCTATCTACTATTATTTCCATGATTTTATAGTTAGATACTAGAGTTATTACCAGGAACAAATGCAAGAAGGATTAAATAAATAAACTGACTTTGCGATTAAATTTAGTTTTTTGTGGAAGTATCAGGATCTGTCGGAAGAAGAGCTCAGAGAAAAGGCAACGGCATTCTGCACGATTTATGGCATAGATATTTCTACGGATCTAATAGACGAAATCATTTATCTCAAAGCCATCCACTTAACAAATTTGGGATGTGATTCGCTGCCACCATTACAACTTCTGAACAAACTTCATAACTTGAAGATGGAAGTATTATTTCCTAACATCTGCATAGCATTAAGAATATTTTGCACACTTCCAGTCAGTGTGGCTGAAGGGGAGCGTTCTTTCAGTCTATTTTCTCGCGTGAAAAATTTTTTGCGTTCTACTATGAGCCAAAATAGCTTGACAAGCCATGGTACATTAGCATTGGCGTCCAGCCTTGCTCGCAGCATTAGTTTTGACTCAGTAATTTCCATATTCGCAGACCAAAAAGCACGGAAGGGTTTCCTTGGATGATTCAAGCTCTAAAAATGTATTTAAAAAAGTTAATGTAAGCAAATCAAACAATGAGATCTAACATTTCATTTACATATGTATGTACTATGTCTATACACAGTGCGTCTGACTCGCGAGTCATCTGTGTACGTGTTGACTAGCTGTCATTCTGGGCTCACTTGCGTCATTCATTTGTGAATAGTTTTCATTGCAGAAGGTTCGAAATGAATATCTCAGACGACCTGTATACTTCGATGAATTCAAGTAAAAAATATTTTATCTTCCTCAATATCGAACTTACTGGCAAACATTTTTGAAAATAAAATATATTTTTTCTTTTCGTTATTTATTTTTTAAACGGTTTGGAAATTAACTGACAAAATTTGACAGGCGAGTCACAGCAAAATATCAAACTAATTTTGATTTTCTTGAGTCATGTCGGTGTAACTACTACATGCGCATTTTCACTAATACACCTAAACTGACTCTTGAATCAGACGCATCGTGCATAGACCCTATATGTAAGTGCTCTAGTAAATCTTGTTTTATATGAAATAAAACTGACAATGTGAATTGAAAAATTTTTGTATGTTATTTTTTTACTAGATTGAATTTATTTTTTAGGGGGCCCGTAAAAGCGAACTGTCCCAGGGGCCCGGCTCGGCTCTCTGCGGGCCTGTGAACTACCACAGACCGGTTTAACGGGCCACTTATATCACCACTACAGAAAAACCAAAATAAACGACAAATTAAAAAAATAAAAAGCAATAAAGCCACAAAAAACCAAGCGGTGCGAAAAAATTAATGGCAAACAATTACAATTAAAAGTTTTCTTTATTTGAAGCTAAGCTTAGAGTCATGCATATATGCAAATACATACATATGTATGTACATCGGTATATACATTTTGCACTTAAAACGCCCACACATAACCTCACACTTTCTCACCCTCATATATGCGCGTGCCGATTACTCTGGTTTTTGTGCACTTTGCGGTGATTTCGGAATACATACATATTTTTTTGAGGGAAAACCTCGAAAAAAAAACTACTTAATATTGGACATACATTCTTCATATATATATGTGTGTATACGTTTCTATACCCAGCTGTGGCTATTATAACATTGACCACAAACATGTCTACAGAACTGATCATGATATGAGGGCCAAAAGGTGGCCAAATTTTCCAATAAAGAAAGGCCATTTCATATCTAGCCCTTTTCCTCTTTGAATTAGGAATCGTAATTTATAACGCTATAAAAAATGTCAATACACAATTGAGTAAATATGTACATATGTAATTCTCATTTCCATGCAAAAATCAACACTTTAGCTTATATACATTTTGTTTTTTTTTTTTTTTAACTTTTTGCTTAATATTTTTTTATTTTATAATTTTTTATTTTTTTTTTCGTGTTTAATTAATTTTTTTTTCGCCTTCTCCATTGTTCGTTGTCCATTGTTCATGTTTGGTTTTCGCTGCTGGAAATTCCCCGTAATGCGTGTAATCGAGCAAAATTGCATACATAAATGCTCTTAAGTAACCTCGAAGCGTTCAAATGTACATACATAAATAGTATTACATACATATCTGTGCCCGCAAATTAAAGTAGCCTAACTCGAGATAATGCGAAATTGAGTTATTGTTATAGTGTTAATCTTTGGAGGAAAACCCATCGATCTGTCTTATCCCCATTTAAATTGGAGCAATATTTAAAAAGTTTTTAAGATATAAAAAATATCCTAACTCAGATAGAAACATTTTGCACCAGTTAAAACAACTTATCTTCTAGCAAATCTCTTAAGTCTAGTATTGTATGAAAAATCGTTTTATTAAAACATCCTAACTAGAGTTATGTGGGTACTTCATGGACGCATTTATTTGTGTTTTCAGTTTATTAACAAAACCTAACTTCAGTTAGGAATTATAATTTCTTTTTATCAATTTTGTTTTCATAGCCTAAGTGGAAATAGGTTATTTTAAGTGATTTTATTTTTACACAATTTATCTCGAGTTAGGTTTTTTTGTTAGAATACTTTTCTCATTTCATGCGTTATTATCTTCAGTTAGGTTTTTTTGTTGGAAGCAAGTGGATATGATAAACTGAGATAAGAGATTTTTCAAGGATATATATTATAGAAATTCAATTAATTATTGTATACTGTATACATAAAACACCTTTTTTCATCAATTAAACTTTAAAGTGGCCGCTGAGGTGCAGTGCGTAGAGTGCTCGCCTGCTATACCAGAGGTCTCGGGTTCTAATCCAGTCCCGATAAACCACAAAAAATTTTTCTAATTGATTAAAACCCAATTATTGGGTTTTTATAAATAGCGGTCACCTCTCGGTAGTGGGCGGCATACCCTCCGAGTGTATTTCTGCTTCTCACAAAAAAGCATTCGCCGTTCGGAGCTCGCATAAAACTGTAGGTCCACACAAATTGTGGGAAAAACAATAGTTAAGGAGCACACCTCGAATTGGGAGAGAAGCTTGGCAATAAAACTCGTCAGTGTTTTAATATCGCCAGTGTATTATTATTGTTATTTTTTTTATTTATTAATATTGATAGTTAAGCTTAAAAGCTAGAAACTAACAGATATATTTTGATATAGCACTGGCAACTCAGGCCTTCGGCTAGTTATTATTGTTATTAAACTTTAATCGTGTAGCCTTTTACAAGGTTTGGATCCTGGTAACATGGAGGAAGAAGACTTTCTAAATATGGATTATAGTAGCGACGACTCAATTAAGGACTCATTTTTTAACGATAGTCAGTCGGACACGGGGTCAGATAGTGCTGATTAGCCTATGCCTTCCTACACCTTTTTGCGATCTTCTGAATATTTTTATAAACGCTTTATACACTTTTTATTTAACTGTACATGACTGTGTTTCCGGACAACCTACGTGTTATATGTGTCATGGGACCCTTGCAAATCGTGGTGGCAATGGAATGGCATCGTGCTTATTCAAACACTTAAATAGTTTACCATTCAATATTAAACATGTCGTTTTTTATAGCGATTGCTGTCCTGGCCAAAACCAAAACTCTTTTATTAGTACTATGTTTTAAATCTTCATGCAAGGTGATACTAACATTGAGAAAATTTATCACAAGTTTTTTGTTCCTGGTCATACGCATACGGAGTGTGCCTTAATTGAACAAAAAAAAACGAATATAAAGATTCATCACTGGGTTTATAAACATATGTATTTTGCACATGACTCTATATGTCGATTCCATCACAATTACGAGCTGTTTTCTATCAAATAGTAGTGCTACCACGCCCCTTTTTTCGGCGGTTCCAGCTGTTATAGCTTTGAACCTCTCACTTGGGAGTCTTCATTAATCATTTCCGGATAAACCAAGCTTCTTGTGGTGATTTCCCTAGTGCCATGCCTTTTTCAGTATTCGATAAAATAAAACGCAAATTCAGTTCGGGTTGAAAACGATACGCGGCGTAGGATTATGGATTATTTTTTTCAGGCCCAAACAACAATGATTAGCGAAACGATTTTTATTTTATTTCATTAATTTCAAACAAAAATTAAAAGTCAAAAACTTAGTTAGTTATATCCACTTAAATGGTCGTTTCGGGTCGTTTTCGACCCGAACGTAGGTCTACGCTTAAAAGCACTTAACTCGAGTTAAATGGAAATAAAAACCTTATTGGGAAGAATTCAACACAATAAAAGAACTTAACTAGAGTTAATTCTGCTTTTCGTAAAAATTGCATCCAATAAAAGCACTTAAGTTATAAAAGTTAATTTTTTCGCTATTAACTTTGCTTTAAGATTTCTGGTTCACAACTATTACTTCTCTAACACTATAAATCCATTATTTCGCCTTTTAAAAATCCGAATTGGTCCAATGGTTTGAATTTTGACAAAAAATTGAGTTTTCTCCGTTCACCATATTTTGAGTTAGGCTACTTTAATTTGCGGGCACAGATATGTATGTAGGTATGTACATACATATTGTTCATATACAATTATTATAAATATCAAAGGCGCCTACAGTGGGCTGGTATTATTAAGACGGTCTTTGCCGTGGGTGTGAAAAAAAAACAATTTGTGACCTTACTTAAAATATATTGCTATTGACAACACCGTGCTTTTGGTTTGGCCATCGTGCGTATCCAAATGTTAGCAGGCTTTTGCCAAATTAAAGTCAAGTCTAATTCACAAGACCTTGCATTGCAAAAAATGGCTATAAAGCAAAGGTTAAAGACTTAAGAAGACTTATTTTGGAAAGAGATTAAATTCGTTATAATCTAGAGTCTAAAATATATGTATGCATTTCAAAGAAAAAGATACAATAATTTGTCACTTCAAGAAACACAACTTAAAAAAAACTTTTATTTCAATTAATACTATTTATACAAAACAACTACTTTATTAGCCGTGTTTGCTTAGGTATACATATGTGCTAAAAGTAAAAATTATAGCGTAAAATGTATGTATAGCGTATCAAAGTTTATATTCAATTATTTTATCTCAGCCTGTTAAAACTACCATTCATTTGTCCTTTTTAAGGTCATTAGTTTTTTGTAATTAGAATTGACTTTATAACTGAATGAATAACAATAAAGAATATGAATAAAATAAATAATTATATTATCATTTAAATATTAAAACTGTTCAACTCAGCTTGCAAAAAGACAAATTATTTATTCTAATCGCGTTTAAAAAATTGTGCAGGCATAGTCACGCATTTTGTCCATTAGTGAATAAAAAAAATTGTCAGGTTTTTATATCGTATATAAAACTGATCCATGGACATGAAATAACATGAAACAATCAAGATTGATCTACTCAAACATCAACAAAACGTGTATGCTAAAATTTCTTTCGGCGCGAGCAGAGTTCAAAAGCGTTGTGATTTTCAGTTTCGCCTTAGTTAAGAATTATTACAGTAGATTTAAACTTTACATTGTACATATATAAATGTATAAATGATAACGTTTCAACCCTAGTAGAATATACTTTTCGCTATTAAACTGCCGCAACGCTTAAATTGCCCAAAAAAATGTGAATTATGCAGCTAAGCAAAAAACGCCTTATTATTAAAACATTTATAAGTTATTCGTACACCACGTAAGGCCTGAATATCAGGCCATAATAAGGCCTTAAATAAGCATTTTTTTCTGGCGGACAAGCCTTAGAAAAAAGATGTGCTTTCATAGAGAGAGGGAGATTATTCCTTATGGCGTCATGACATCATTAAGCCTTAGCCCATACAACTTTGCTTCCCTTATAATTTTCAGGCCTTATTTCGTAAGCCTTTACATGTACATATGCACATATTTATATGTATATATCGGAATGAGATAAGCGCGCGCACTTAACCATTTAACACTTCATTGCATGTCAGCTGAAAATGGACTGAGGACAATACGCAATTTTTACGCTCGCCACATTGTACTTTGCTCATAAAAGCTCAATTCCTTTTCTCTCTCTTTGGAATGTGTTAAACTGAAGTATCAAAACATTTGGAGCAGGGAGAATGAGTGCAGCCAGCGTATTCCAGTTTAACAACTTATGCCGTTTTCTTTTCTCGAAAAAATGTTGCCCTGTTTGATTTTCTTAGCCATTTTGTAAGCTTGTGTGGTGATTTCAACGAATGTTGTCCTCTGACTAAGTAAGAGGGCATCATTAACTACAAATTCAGCCATTTTATAGAAAGTCATGTTACGTAATTTGATAATTGAGATATTAAAGGGCAACATTTTTTGTCAGAAAAGAAAACGCCATTAGATTCAGCTTAGGCTCTCGAGTCTGTTTGCTGGATATGTCCATAGTATACATATACATACTATATATCGTCGCACCATACGAAAACTAACATACGACTTTTTGTGGCTGAAGAAAAGTAACAAGTTCGACTTTTGGCCGACGAAAAGTAACAAAATCGAGTTTTGGCTGACGAAAAGTAACAAGTTCAACTTTTCGCTGACGAAAACTATCAATTTCGTTTAAACAACAACAATTTTAATGTAAAAACAGTATATAATTACTGATACTTTTCGTCACCCAAAACTCGATTTTGTTACTTTTCGTCGGCCAAAAGTCGAACTTGTTACTTTTCGTACAGAATTTTTTTATTGATAGCTTTCGCCAGAAATTTTAAATATGTTAGTTTTCGTATGGTACGACGATATGTAGTACGAGTACATACAAACACTAAAAATTAAATTTTTGCAAAAATGGAAAATCTCCAGCAAAATTTAATGAAAATACATACATACCTACATACATGTTTATCTGTACATTTTTTTTCGCTTGGTTTTCCGCTTTTTCACTTCCTACCAGCTTATTTAAGCATTTATGTACACATAATGTTTGTACGCATCTGCTTACTAGTCAAACGTAGATCCGGGTTTTTCTTTGTTTCGTTCAGCAGTTCCAAACAAAATTTACTCCATCTATGTATGTATTTTGGCAGCAATTAAACGAAACAAAAAACAAAGCTTAATTCAACAGTGGTCATAAATGAATGGAATTTGTGTTGTAAATACATTTTTTATGAATGCAGCAATTTAGAGAGCATGACTGCGTCTGTTTTGTTTAATTTTCGGCCCTTGTTTTTGTCTTTTAAGCGTGTTTTTGACCTTTAAACTCATATGCGATCTGCAACAAAGAGTGGTATTTTTTATAAAATAGCGAAAAGTGCTGTTTTTTATTTATTTATTTTAGTCAATATACAATGAATAGTTTCAGATTAAAAATTCATTCGGTACTGACCTATTTTTTTAGGAGTTCGAAGACTGATTGCGATTCTTGCACTATTACTCCCTATAGCTACCAGTTCCATACTCATTCCTTAAATATCAAAAACAAATCTGTATAGGAAAAACCCTTAATTATTTATTTATATCTACCTTGAGTCTGTAATGTGTTGTAAACCAAAAGTTTTGCGACTAAAATACTTCCGATAATTTGTATGTAAGCACGTACGGGCATGTAAATATTAACATGATCATTTGCATATTTGTGTAAACAAATCGTTCGTCGACAATACTATACATACATACATACATACATATGTATAGTCAATAAAAATGATTATGCATAAACACAATTTTAGTAGATTACATATTAGCACGAATAGCAGAGCAAATTGAGGGTTTCCCGCTCGGTTTCGGTTTAACTGCGAAATGGCAATAAAGTTGAAAGTCAACAAACGGGCGGAATTCCCACAAACGAGATGACATTCAAGCGAAAAAATATGAGTATGCATATTTGTGTGTACTTATGTGCTTCATTAAGTCTATAGCTTAAGTATAACACATGTTGTAGATTAAGAGAGAACAGCATTGAATTAAAAAAAAAACAAGAAATGCAAATAAAAATCTTTTTTTGAATCATATTTTTCACTTGAAAAAAAAATATATATTTTTTTTATCAAAAACGCGGCTTTCTTTTTAAATTTCTCAATGCCTTGAAAGTTCAAAAAACAGAGTACGAACTGTAGGTAAATTAAGAAAGCGTTTAATGTTTAAATTTTCGAGTTCCTTTACTAGGTTAAGTACATAAGATGACGCTCTTGGACGTGCCGTTGACTCTTTCACCTGTTCGAGGTGAAGATTTTTGGCAAAAATTGTTTCTTATACTTTGTATTTAATTGAATTTACGTGTGCGAAGAAATATGTATCTAAAATTTATATGTAATACATTTTTTTCTCAAAAATTATTATCTTTTTTAGTACCACTTCTGACTCGCTTTTAAATTTTTTAGCATTGATTCATTACAAAATTAACTTGAATGCTCATCCACAAGCAAATAAAAGGATTTTTGACCTTTTTTTTACAAGTAATTACATATGTAAATACATACGAGTAGTATGTATAAGCATAAATACACCTTTGTCGCATTTTCCAATTGCACAAGCATTGCTCATCACTGTTTTTTTTTGACTCTTGAAGCAACATCATCGCATGTATTGCACTTTTGCTTCGTTTAATTTACGCATCGCTGCGTAAATGAAAGTTAAATTAGTTGGGTATGACTCATTGTTTGCTCAAGTGTAACCGGTATTTTGTAATAGTTTTTTTTTTTTTGTTTTCTTCTTTAATTAGCACAACAGTGCAGTTGTGACGCCAGAGTGTCAGAGTTACTGGTTCAAAAGTGTAAAAAGTCGTTTATAATGAATAAAATTATGTAGGTACAACACAGAGTAAATCTGTAGTTTAGTGAGAGTTTTAAGCTGATTTCGGCATTTTTTTTTTTAAATTGGAAGCAGACCTATTCCAAGACCAAAATGAGTCGATGTTTTGGATACTGAAATTTTTTTCTCAAATGTAACTAAGAAAATTCGTAAACTGAGTGGGTAATTATTGTCTTTGCTAATGGGTTAAAAACAATCATAAGAACGATATGTTACCTCGTAGAAAAGAGAAAAAGTGATCTATCCCACATTCCAACTTTCTCTTCAAGAACAGGCTGATTTTTGAATTCATAACGAATCTAATTGGTATTACGTTGACAACGATCATTACAAAATGATTACTGCTAAATGCAATGAAATCTGTAAATAATAACATAACCTACGCTTTAAAATTGAACTTGAATTTTGCTTACACATGAAATAATTATAAGCATTGTGGGTGATTTATAAATCATTTATGAATGTATGTATATTTTTATTTATTTTATATGGGACTAGGTGTACCCTACCACGCTTTGCTGTGGCCTACTCCTAATATAGGCATTCTACATGAAACACGATACTTGATATCTTCATCTTTTTGATTTCCACCTATTTTATTGAATTGCCTTGTAGAGTCGACTCACGTTTGACTCAGAATTTCTAAAAAACAAAAATTTTGGCAAAATAACGACGTAAAGTAAAAAAAAAACAAATATTTACCGCCACTTAAGGGACGCATATTAATTATGTAAAAGCGTTTTTGTTGCAAAATTCAACTAATTTTATTTGTTGTTGCTTTTTTGTTTTTTTTTTTTTCAAACCAAATGACGTTTTAGTATGCAGCGGTTTGATGACTCGGATGACTTGCAATGGCAAGGTCCTCGCAAGTGGTGCTTAAATAACTGTTTATTTTATTTAATTACGTATTTATATATGTAGTTAATAATCGTTTTTTCTTAAAATTCTGCATTCCATTACAGACGTCAAAAGCAGTGTAAGGTACAAAAACATCAAACAATCAACAAAATGACGCATTTAAGTGTTAAATACGTACTACCATTACTCATTTGCGCCATCTTCCTGCACTACACACACGCGCAAGAAACCTGCCAAATTGGACGTGATCTCGGCGATGTGCCACGCACCGTGCGCGCCGATCTCTATCGTGGACAACAGAATTTCACCGTAGGAATGTTGCAAGCCATCAACAAAGCCACACCCAATGAGAATGTGTTCTTCTCACCCTACAGCACCTATCATGCGCTACTGCTGGCCTACTTTGGGGCGCGCGGCCAAACAGAGGCCGAACTCACACAAGCGCTGTCGCTGCAATGGGCCAAAAATAAAAATCACGTGCTCAGCGGTTACAATTTGGAGAAGCGCAGTCGTGTGATGCGCGCCAAGAAGATGCCACTGCAATTTGCCGCCGCCGATCGTATTTACTTCGATAAAGACATACCGCTAACCGATTGTGTGCGCGATGTATTCCACGAGGAGCTGGCCAGCGTCGATTTTCGCCAGAATTCGGAAGAGGTGCGTGTTGAGATCAATAATTGGATTAGCAATGTGACACAAAATGAGATTACGGACATGTTGAATGCGGGCGACGTGGATGCGCAAACACAATTGGTTTTGGCGAATGCTGCATACTTTAAGGGACAATGGTCGAATAAATTCGATGCAAAAGACACCACAAAAGACATTTTCTACACATCGGAGCGTAAGCATTCGTTTGTGGATATGATGCACAAGCGTGGCACATACAATTTGGCGTTGGATGATAATTTGGGCGCTTATATATTGGAAATGCCTTATGTGACCTCAATGGACAATGAAAAGGAATCGGATATATCGATGATCATTATTTTGCCGCCTTTCCACAATTTGGATGGCGTGTTGGCTAAACTGACGCCCGATGCATTGGACGATGCGCTGAAAGAGGGTATGGCGCGTGAGGTGGATGTGGCGTTGCCGAAGTTTGCGTTTGAGCAGAATTTGGAGCTGGTGCCGGTGAGTTCTCTTTTACTTTTCAAAATTCTCAACACCTCTCTTATTCACTCTCTTTTACACGCTCTCTACTCTTTTTAGATCCTACGCGCAGTTGGCATTAATTCCTTATTCGACAGAGAAGCCGATTTAACCGATTTCACTCCTAATAGCGTCCCCTTCGGTGATGCCAAGCATGTGGCCAAAATTAAGGTGGATGAGGAGGGCAGCACTGCTTCAGCGGCTACGGTGCTTTTTAGCTTCCGTTCGGCACGTCCTCTGGAACCAACCAAATTCGAATGTAATCATCCATTCTTATTCCTTATTTATGATTATAGCGCTAAAGCGATATTATTCACTGGCATCTATCGTGATCCAATGACGCAGAAGTAAATGCATACACAGAAGTGGTGTGTGTGACAAAGTAAGACAAACGTAAACATGTTTTTGTACTTGTTGAAGCGTGAAAAAAGCATAGTAAAACCTAATTTAATATAAATTTATGTGTATGTATGTGTAATATTATTTTTCATTTTAATTGTTAAGTGTCGAACAAAAAAAATCTAATTTCTATTTGTTAAAATAAAAGAAAAAATTCGAAAATTTAATGAAAAGCTTTCCTTTGTTGTTTTTATTTGCATAAAATGTTTTCTTTCTGTTTTGTTTGGTTTTACATTTTTACATTATTTGTTTTTTTGTTTTTTTCTTAATATTTTTTACTAAACAAATTATTAATTTTTGTTACAAGTGTTTGACATTTTTAATAACTTTTTGGTTGCTTGTTTTTCCGACAGGGTAGGAATATGATGTATTGTGGAACGATTTTCCGTCATCCCTTGTCAAGTTTGGTTTGGAGACAAACCGGTTTCGGCTAATATGCGCCATCTTCAGTGTCTTCCACAATACATCATTTAACATTTTTCTTCAAACGCATTTTATTTTGGACAAACTTTAGTATAATGTACCAGAATCCGAATTTTAATTTAAAAAAGTCGGTTTGTTATCAAAAATGTTGTATGGCGAATTTTCAAACTTTAACAACAAATAAACTATTAGTTGCCTCTAGTTCTAGTTTTCGTTTTTGTGATCTATTGGACATGCTCTAGCTCACGCCAAAAATTTCATTACTCTAGCTGTGTTACATGATACTAAAGCCAAGCCTAACAAGGTTATACTTAGGGCCGTTTACTCAACCTCTGATTAACGCAAATCACGGTAAAAGTCCGGTTAAACATCATTATCGACTTCACCAATCCACACTTTATACATATAGTCGATAATGTAGTACGCAACTTAACCGGACCTTTATCCTCCGGTTAGCGTTAATCAGAGGTTGAGTAAACGGCCCTTAGGGCCGTTTACTAAACCTCTGATTAACGCTAACCGGAGGACAAAGGTCCGGTTAAGATATTGACTGCATTATCGACCACCTGTTAAATACATGGTTTGATGAAGTCGATAATGATGTTTAACCGAACTTTAATCGTGGTTATCGTTAATCAGAGGTTGAGTAAACGGCCCTTAGGGCCGGTTTCACCATCTCCGGTTAACACTAACCGGAGGTCCAAGTGCCGGTTAAAATGTCGAATACATAATCGACCACATTCGTTTAACACGTAGTCGATAACGCAGTCAATATTTTAACCGGCACTTGGACCTCCGGTTAGCGTTAACCGGAGATGGTGAAACCGGCCCTTAGTCGGAGCACGATTTCTTTTCAAAAACACATTTTTTTGTTTCAAAAAACAATCATTGCACACACAATTATCAATTAGTTTATCGTTCTTGTACAAAATATGTGTAAGTTGCAGTTTAGATTTAGTTTTTTGTTTATCAAATACACTGAGCTTAAGCTGTTTGGTTCTATTTGTACATAAGTACAGTGGCGGTCAAAATAAAAGCAGCGAGAATCAGTTGATTTTTTTTAACATGTTTATTTTTGTTAATTAAAAAACCAGCTTCCAATTCGCTGCTATTATTTTGAACGCCACTGTATGTAAATATACACAGAGTGATGAATTAAGTAATTTTGGCAATAAAAGAAAGTTTGCTATAAGAAGTGCAACTTTTAAGAAACTAAAAATTAAATTTTGTATTTATATGAATGTTTTAATTCCAATAATTATTTTATGTGAATTTAAATGAGCTATTGGCCATTTTTTAATGAAGAAAAAATTGAAAAAAATTTTTTGGTAGAAGTTATGGATCCATTTCGGAGACCACCACATCCCCTCCCCTTAACTAATTTAAGTAGGAAATGTATTTTGAAGAAAATATCAAGCACGAAAATGTACATATAATTAAAGCGTCGTAATTTAACAAATAATAAATCATAAAAAATAGCAAAAGAAGAGGCACTTTACACCATTTCAAGTTGTACTTCAGAAAATTCCAAATGTATTTCAAAAGTTTTCCAAGTTAAATGTTTGCAAAATTTTTGAAATACCTACATTTGGAGGTTTATGAAATACACTTGACATTTTCTGAAGTACAACTTGAAATAGTGCAGTTGTGAAAACACTGACAAAAAAATACTTGCGAACTTTATATAATAAATAAAAAAATAATATTCTATTATATAAAATTAAACTACACATGTGATTAATTATTTGCTAAGCTGCTGAGTCTGTCGCTGTTGCTTTTGCTTCGCTCAAACATTGTTCAAAATTTTCTTTTCTACATTCCATATTTCCTTTTGCTCGTGTTGCATTTTTTTCAATTTTTTAAATATCATCTGGCTTCGCGATTAAAGCATAAACAGCAAAACCAACAAAAACAATGCCACCAATAATGGTGACAGTGCGTACAGAAATTTTAGCCGCAACCATACGACCACCAATCACAGCCAAACCAGTGCAAATGGAGTGACCAATAATGCCGCCAGTTATAACGCCATACACATTCTGGAAAAGAAATTAGAAAAATAGAAAAAAGCAATAATTAAACGTAAATTAATACAACACATGCATTTGCAACATGTTTCAACATGTATTGAACCCACCTTACTAGCAGCCAAAATGATGGTTGTGAGTTGCGAACGATCACCCCACTCGGCCAGAAAGGTCATTGTGAATGCCTGCATTAGAACGCGCATCGTGAGATGCATATCGCTCTTCTTTGGACTTTTGCGTATAACGCCACTTTCCGGGTCTTGCACAAGCGTGCCCGTGCGTTCCAGCTGTTGGTTTTTTTTTTGTGAAAGGGAAATTTAAATTTTAGGTTTTGTGTTTTTTTGCCAACTTTTTTTTTGTTATTTTTGTATGAAAGTTGTTTAATAAGCGTGAGTTTTATTTATGTTATATACCATATGGGACATATATTTGCACATGTATACATATATTCAAATGTTAAGCACAAGTAATCAAATTAATGGTTATTTATTTATTTATTTATTTATTTCTGTCTACTGGAGATCCTTACAGACAATTAAATTAAGTTAAATTAGTAATTTCAGTTGAATATTGTAAATAAATTCAACTTAAATCTATATAAGTTAGTGTTGAGATCAATATTATTAACATAGCTATTGTACAATGTAAACAAAATTAGGTAGTTTAAAGCAGAGGGTTTTGCATGAAATTGATACATATGTATATTGGATAACATACATATATAAAAATCCTATGTGAAAATAAAAATTAAAATCTTGTGAAAGAAAAATTATGGCAGTACGAAAGCCACATAGAACTTTCTTCGATATAGCGTATACATTTTGCGCAGTTAGGGTCGTTTTCCCATGCTCCCAAACAGCCATGGTCACACAGGCCGTAAAAACGTCGACTGCATTATCGACAACATGCACGTATACCCTGTCGGAAAAGCAAGCAACTAAAATTCGACTACGAGCTGCCATTTCGATCGACTGCAGCCCTCAGAGGTCCGTATTATGTCGATTAAACATGATTTTCTTTGCTTTAAAGTTTCTGGACGAGCATAATTTTGCTGATTTTCTTGTCTGTCGCGTTTAGAGACACGCTAAAAACTGAAAAATATCTATATAGCGCGCTTCTATAGGTGGTTAACTTAGCTTTTTTTACCACTTTACTTTTAAGATAATAAAATTTTGCTTTCACGTGTAAATAAAAAGCTTTAGAAGTAATATGATGATCTAAGTAGTAATGATAAATAATGAAAACTTCTATAATTTAAAGCTTAAATTTTAAAAATGTTAAAAAAGTGAGCAAAGAGAAAAGTTATTTAAATACGGACAATAAACTAAATAATATATATATATATGAAGGTATTTGCATATATGCATAGTGTACATATAATTTAATTTGGAATAATATATGTACATACATATGTACACACACTAAACATGTATATGTAAATTATAACTGTGAATTTTGACAAAACACTTTATAATAACTTAGCATCTTTCATCATTCTTAAGTTCAATAATATTCATTCTTCTAAATGCGCTTTTTAATGATTTCGTATATTTAATTCAAGCTCAAATGGCAAGCTTTGCAGTAAAAACAAAACAAATATGATCTCTGCTGTGCATAAAGAGCAATTCTCAGCACTAAATTATAATAGAGTATTGAAAAAAGGTGCTTTTGTCAAAGCTTCACAGATATACATATATGCGCATATATGTATGTACGTATGTATGTATTTCTATATCTAAAAAACGATCACTTCATAGACAATCTACAACGCTGACGCCGCAGCGCCAACAGCATTAATCGATTTATTATTAAAACCGTTATAAAGCAACGAATAATAATGATTGGTCTGATTAGAAAAAAAAATAATAATTTCGATTCTTCGTGAGGGGATTTCTGTGGTTTTTGTTCTTTTTTTTTTGGACGATCAATTAATGGCAAAGTGTTAGGTGTGTGTGAGTGTGCTTTTTTGTGGACAATGTATGATTATGAATAAGAAACCGGCAAAGAAAAGCAAATATGATTTTTATGGAATAGAAAAGGGCACAGAAAATGTGTGTAAATAAGCGCTTAGTAAACTGAGGTCTATATAAATCAAAAAACAATGCAAGTTAGCAAGGCAAGGGCAATGCTATGTACACTCAGCTGTTATAAAAACCCAAGTAAAGCGTATAAATGTTTAATATAAATTTTTTGTTTGATTATTTAAAACTTGAAATCTATTTATATTGTGAAGCTGTTTCTTTTAAGTAGTGAGTATCAATTTAATTTTTTTTTGCAAATGTAGGTAAACAGTAGATTTGATCGAATATAAAAACTTGAAGGATACAGCTAGCTACATACATACATTTTTAAAAAGAAAAGATCAATAACGGAATCTAACAAATTTCACTTTCCTGATAAAGAACTAACTGATACTCCAGCACGTCCAAGTCTATTTTTTATTTCCACTTAAAGGTATTAATAGGATCAGTGCATACAAGAAATTAGATTAAAAATGCAGAAATAGCTTATATTAATGTTTTTGAAGTCGAGCGGTTCAATTTTGATATACACTTTTGCATAGATGGCGATTTCCTACAATGGCATGCCATATTTCAAGCAGCAGAAAACAATGTTGCAAATCTAATGTTGCTAGCAACATGTTTCTGGCAGTGTTCTCAGTGCCTGGTTTTGTGCATTTTTAGCGAACATTTTTTCTGTAAAAAGGAACAATATTTCTATAAAGTAACTTCCGTAAACGCGGTTTTCAAAGCTTAACCCTTTAGCGCAAATAAAAAAGAGCTCAAACATGCTGGAGTACAAGTTTGTTCATGAAAATTGATCATGATGATATGTTCTTTCAGAAAATTCGGCTATTGCTTTCTTGCAGAAATGTTGTTGGATAGTTTACTTTTGCATGCAGCACAACTACAACAACAACACACATTAATAGCATTGACAGACGGCAGCGATAATCCGGAATATCTAGTTAATTCGGAGTTAACTTGAGAGTTAACTGGAGATATCCGGACAATCTCTTGAGTTAGTCCTCAAAATTTTTGAATGAACGAATGATGATAGAAAAATGGACAGAGCGTTGGTAATACGGTTTATATTGCCGTCTGTCAGGTTAAAATTTTAATAGAATTAAGTGTTGAGGCCGCTGTGGTGCAGTGGGTAGAGTACTCGCCTGCTGTGCCAAAGGTCTCGGGTTCAAACCCCAGTCCGGAACACATCAAAACAAAAAAAAAAAATTTCTAATTAGTAAAAATCCAATTATTGGGTTTTTTAAGAGCAGCGGTCACCTCTCGGCAGTGGGCGGTATACCCTCCGAGTGTATTTCTGCAATAAAAAAGCTTCTCACAAAAAATGCATTCGCCGTTCGGAGCCCGCATAAAACTGTAGGTCCACCCAATTAGTAGGAGAAACAAAAGGAGCACACCTCGAATTGGGAGAGAAGCTCGGCCATAAAACTCGTCAGAGTTATAATAGCGCCATTGTATTATTATTATAAGTGTTGCGGTAATCCGGTTTATCGCTGCCGTCTGTTAAGCCTATAAGGCATTGATAAAAAAGATTAAACCAAAAATTTACCCAAAGAGCGGAGATATTAAAAAAAAAAACGATAAGTGTAGGTGATGTGAAAGACAAGGTTACAAACAAAGAGACAAAACTGATTTTTGTATAAAAACAGGGACGACAAAATGGATGATATGTGTATGTCTAAATGAATGCATGTACAAACATGTATGTATGTATGTATACTGATGTACACATGGAGTTATTGTGGTCACAAGCCAATTGATAATTGACAAAAAAGCAAACGCAAATCGACAGCAATGATTTTTATGACAACCGAAAATGTTGGTTTGATGATTGATTAATAATTATATACAATATTGCAGGGTTAAATGTTTCTTTGTACAAATGAATGTATGCATTTGCGTTTTATTATCTTTTTTTGCTTTTTTGATGCGTATGATTTGTGTGATTTCTCTTCAATTAATTTGTTATTCATTCTTTTTTTGTTTGTGTTATAGCAAAATGTTATTTGAAACTAGCAACAACAAAAACAACAACAAAAAAGTAACAAGAACAAGTATCAATTGCTAACCCGCTTCTTGCTGCCGCCAAGCTGTTTCAACTCGCCATTTGCCGGTTGAGCGCCGCCGACGCCACCGCCGCCGCCACCAACCAACACACCATTGCCCATCATCACAGCAACAACACCATCACCAGTTGTTTTGGCATGCAAACTATTTAAACTGTTGATACTGCCAACGCCATTAGCATCGCTAACAATAATGCCATGCAAATTGTTTTTGCTGTTGTGGTGCAACATGAGCATAGCAGAGGCAGAGGCCGAATGTACCATGGCAGTTGAGTTTGAGTTAGCAGCGCTTATTTTGCGTTGTGGTGGTAGACGTTTATTGTTAATTGGTGTGCCACCATGACCGCTATCGACTGTAATAACATCATCATCATCTTCATTAACATCAACATTAGCGCCATTATTATTAGCAACATTAATATCATCGCTGCTTGCATTTGTGTTTGCCTTAAATTTAAGCTTATTTGGACTATTTATAAAATCATCATCACATTGAGTTTGTTCGGTTTGATTGGAAAGCACGGATGTCGATAAGGCAGGACTGCTATGATAGTTGTTGCCAACTTTGCAACCGGCTTTGCCCATATTAATGCCATTGAGGAAGACTTCGTTTTCATGGCAACTGCTATTATCCGAATCGGCGGCGCTATCCTTGCTTACATCACTTGTATTATTATTATTGTTGTTGTTATTAATATGAGTGGCAGTTTTGCTGATGTTGTTGTTGTTGTTGGCGGTCGTTTTGTGTTTGCGTTGACGATGCGACATTTCGGGATTTTTTTGCTGTGCAATGATCGCCGTTGTGTTGTTGGTGTTGCTGTCGTCGCTGTCGGAGATTGTTGTGGTGGCGCCAGCGCCACGCTCCAAACGCTCCTTGTCGTCATCTTCCTTGTCCGAATTGCTATTCTTGCGTTTGACATCCGCATCATCGTATTTGCCGCGCTTGGAACGCCTCAACTGTGCGTGAGGAAAGTGAAGTGTACGATTTTTTCGTTTTTTTTTTATATTTTAGTTTTTGTATTTTTTTAAATTTTTTTTTTATTTTATTTTTTTATTTTGTTTTAATTTTTTTTAATTTTTATAATTTTTTTTTTATTTTTATTTTTTAAGATTTTTTTTAATAAATTATTTTTTATATTGTTTTTAGAATAGTTTTTTTTTTTATTTTTTTTATGGGGAAAAACGTGCAAGAAAATGCATCCACATCGAAAAAGAGAGAAAAAACATGAAAAATTATATATTAAAAACTGGAATTCCTGTTGCTTAGCCGTTTTGTTTATTCATAAATTTGTATGTAGAAAAAGCTTTAAAAGAGGCGCCTTTAAGAATTTAGTTAGTAGTAGAAACTTTTCAAATTGTTTTCTCGCTAACAGCTGCAAAACTAAATTCGAAAACTAAAGTAAATAATTAAATTGTGTAACAAAAATGTAACATGAAAAATGTGCCAAAATGAACGTGCAAATTAGTCACAAAATTTATGTTTTTGATTTATTTTTTTGTTGTTTTTGTTAAAATAAAGTGAACGAGTAACTCAATAATACTAGGCCACGTTTGCAGCTTTAAATGCAGAATAAGTATGATATGTTTTTGATGTAGTAATGTCAATATATCAAAATGTTTGAAATAAGATTAAATAAAAGGTTCTTTCAAGTGAAGAAATCGATTTGTTGAATCACAAAAAACTTGAAAATAAATTTTTTTACAAAGCTGTACCCTTTCATTTTATTTGTACTCCCTTCGCGGCAATTTTTTTAAATTAGTAATATGGTTCTCTATGATACGCGCCCCTTGATTTACTGCGTTACCCGAAAATAGAACGATTTTTTTTGTATTTGTCAATGTCGCCCATGTGGTGATAATATGTACAAAAATATATTTAAATTAAATGCAATACTAATTAAAAATATATACTTATATATATTTGGAATCATGTTCAGACATGCTAAAAAATTAAGCTTTGAATTTCATTACTGAGTTTAGTGTTTACACATATACATCTGCGATGTTTAACCGAACTTTAACCGTGGTTAGCGTTAATCATAGGTTGAGTAAATAGCCATAAGGGCCGTTTATTCAACCTCTGATCAACATTAGCCGGAGCATAAAGGACCTGTAAGTATAATGACTGCATTATCGACAACATGTTAAATGTGTGGTTTGATGATGTCTATAATGATGGTTGACCGGGCTTTATTCGTGTTTAGCATTAATCAAAGGTTGAGTAAACGGCCCTCAGTACCGGTTGAAATATATTCTGCTTTATCGTCTACATGTTAAGTCGATAACAATGTTAACTGGGAGTTAGCGTTAACGGGAGGATGAAAAAACGCCATTGAATTTTAAGAGCATGTCTGAACAAGTTTTCGCTTGTTACCTAAAAGCCCGTCTCCACATAACTTGTTTCATCAACAAAACATCTAGCAAAACATCTCGCTAAATAACCCGTCTCCACGTGGCTGATCGTGATTCAGTTTAACATTTCTCTTTGTTGTTCTTCTTAAATGTTTGTATGTTTGCTTATTTTTGCGTTTTTGTTTTGGTCTGTGTGAGATTTCGATAGATTTTCGATACAAAATTAGAGAAGACATCGATATCATCGAGGTTGGCAAGATGATTCAGAATGAAACAGTGTTTCAATCTTCACTCGCTCTCAGAAATTTGTATGGAAATTGGCGAGTTTCGGCACTCGTTTTGAGGTCGAAACAAGATTGAGAGAGAAAATGCAGACCGAAACACGTTATGTGGAGATATGGTATAAAATGGTATTAAATCTTCTACTTATATGAACTTTTTTATTGCTTATTCTAGATGACAATAAAAATTAACAACCAAGTATGAAAGTTAAGGTAATTGTTTTTTTTTTGCAGTGTCAAATTTAGTGTTGCCAATGATAAAAATAAAAATATGTGTTTAATACATGTAGTACTTGTATATGAATTTTTACTTATGCGTTAATTTACAAATTTTAGATGTTCTGTCACTACATAAACAATTTCATGCACTGCAAGTATGTACAATTGTCCAATTACGATTAACCAAACATGCGCTCGTGCTTGGCGTGAATAAAAGTGTCTTTTGTAACATGAACGAACGTGTGCCAAAACGGTAAATTGCAAATTGTTTATGATTTTTATGTTATTTATGCGCTGAATGATGAAGTGATCGTAGTTTTCGTAAAATATTTACTATAATTTAACATTTACTAATTGGTTTTGTTTTAATTTTACATTTTGTTTTTGTTTTATACACTAATGCAGGTGAGAAAAGGGAATTATAATAACAATAACAACAAAAAAGGGTGTCTAGAAAATAGTAAAATAGAAAATTAAATGCAACTAAAGCATTAGAGGAAACTTAAAGCTTTGAGTGAAGGGAAAAATATTATAAAAACACAGTAAGAGTGTGTATAGAAGCTAACGGCCACTTAAAGTAAACAAATTAGATTGATATGAGTTTAGAATCACATACATACATAAGAGTACATATAATATATAGATACATGGCTTATATAAAGCGCGAAAATAATATGCATAACAAAGTATGAATTTGCTTGCTTGCTGCACGCTTTTTCTTTTTATATACATTTCACTCTTTGTTCTTTTCATTCTCAACACACTCACCTCATCTTCACGCTTCCTCAATGTCGATTGCACCTCCTCCAGCTCCTCTTGTACATCACTATCATTCATAAAATAGCCTTCGTAGATCATTTTCAAACCGAATATGGCAAATAATGCCGTTGATATATAATACGTATAAATCTTAGGAATAATTGTTGCCGCCATGCCAAACACCACCGATAGTACGGTCATCAGCGCCAGCGCTGATATAGCGCCAGCAAAGACGATTAGACGCGGATGGCGCATCGCCATTATGGCAGCTATGAAAAAAGTCTTATCACCTAATTCAGTAAATAATATTACTGATATCGATGCAGAGAATGCATCGATAAAACCGGTATTTGCTTTGGTTTCTTTGGTGGCTTCACTTTCATTCAATTCATTTGCTGCATTTACGCGCATTGCATCTTTAATGTAGTCCTTGTCATCTGGGAAAATCTGTGAAGGTGCGCAAAAACGGAGATTAGATTAGTTAAAAGCATTTTGCATATAAATTATGTAATGCTTAATAGATAGAGCACTCTACACATTTAGCACATTTAATACTCACGCTTGGTACACTCAATGTGGCATCACTTTCGTCAATTGTTTTACGTGCTACCTCCGCCTGACAAATTGTTGAGAATGTCAGCACGGCCATTAAGGCGATTAACATTTGTAATCTGGCCGATCGCTTGAGATAGACATTGTGTCTGGTGGTTTGCCAAAAATATGACTGATTCTGTGACATATTTTGGCTTTATTTTGTGTATTTTTAAACTTAGCGAAAGGTCAAGGTGTGTGTGTGTGTGGTGTGATTATCTATGTATGTATGTATGTGTTGCTTTCTTATCACAGTTCAAACAAGTCCAAATTTTGCTAATAAAATTCTTTATTTTTGGATAAGTATGAAACACTGTTGCAAATTCTGCGAGTCCGTTTGCCTTGAGCAACTGCAATGAAATGAAAACGCAAATGATAGATATGATTAGAGTTTCATGCGTAGTTATTGTCGGTATCTCACAAAGAATGAAACAAACACAAAAATACATAAAGAATTATTTTAAATTTATTTATAAAATGCTGAAATAAGACGGTGCTTTGACATTATCATATTCACTTGAGCAACTTGTGATAACATCAGTGTAGAGATAACATTTTACTTATCTTCAGTTAATTTATGTTCAACGCGCGCTTTACGTGGCACGGTAACTATAACGTTACAGTGTTGTGTTAAATGTAAGCAACACAAGCTGTTGTTGTTGTTGTATTAGCAGTACTAAGCCCTGACTAGGCAACACACCTTTGTCATAAACTATCATCAATTTCATCTAACGGTAGACCGAGGAATGTTGCAGCCTCTATGGGGTTTGTCCAAAGGGACAGTGGTGTTAGATGGGTTGGTTTTGAGGGGCATGTGAAGAGGTGTTGGGTGTCGTGCGGTGACTCTCCACATGCCGGGCATACATTTGGTATGCTTGAATCAATTCTGGACCTGTATGAGTGCAGTCTGCTGCAGTATCCCGATCGGAGTTGCGCAAGTGCAACTCGTGTTTCTCGCGGCAGATCGCGCTCTTCTTCTGCTATAGGTGGTGGTTGGTCTCTGATTAATAGGTATGCCGGACGGACGGACACATAGCTGGATGTTTGTATGTAAACGCCGCCTTTTTGTATTGCATACTTTTAGGCGAATGCGTGTGCTCATACGCTAACCGTCAAAAAAGTGTATCCAACAAAATGATCGATTTTAGCTTTTTTATCGAAATCAATCATTTTTTATCACACGCATCAACTCTCAAAATTTCATAACTGTGAAATATGCAGTTTCCAAGTTAGAGACTAAATAAATTTCAAGGCTGCATACAAAGAAAATAAAAAAAATCTCTAAAATTTACTTTTTGTTGGAAACAACTTTATGGCGGTTAGGTCTCGATATGTATTTCAACTATTTCCTCAATACTGTTTTTAATTCTAATATTTTATTTGTCTCTTTAATTTCACTTGCTGTTTTGCAGTCACGTAGTTGTTGGATAAACAATGAGGATATCATTTTATAAAATTCACACTGATTTTGTTGGTATACCTACATACATCCATACGAACATATCTACACATGTACAATGCATGTACGGTATGTTGCCTTCCAATCTTATCTACCTAGCGTCTTTTGTATACCAACCACAGCCGATAAGCCAATTATTATGTTAAGCAATTGTTTATTACAATTGCAAAATTAAATTACGCTTTTTAGTAGTACAAACGCAATAACAAAAATCTGTGTTTTTATAACAATTCCGGTGACTAAGTAACGCTATGAAGTGGTTGTTGTTGCTCTTGTAGTCAATGTAATTAAGCTAAATGCTGTTTTAACTTTCCCTAAACGGCAATCGAATTAAAGTTAATTGCTATTAGGTATTACGTTTCAATTAATAAGATTTTTGGATATTTTTAAGAGACAAAGAAACGATAACATGACGTTTAGACATGTACTATTGTAGGGGAAGTAGTTGGCAACACCCCATTAACTTGTACGCCGAACACATGTAACTAGGTACCTACATGTTGATCGTGCGGTCCTAATATTCCGAGTCGTTTTAAATGGATTCTACTGTATGTATGTACCTGCATATCACGCAATTAATTCCAATTAAAAAAACTCAATACTCTTGACCGTTTTTGTGTAAATCAAGGTTAGAAAAGCAAAATGCGTCCATTAAAGCAAGTTTCTAAAATATTTCACATAAGCAAAACAATTTTCTAAAGCAATGTGTAGATTACTCAATGTTATTTTTAAATGTTTTTAGTAAATAGAGTGACACCTCAAAGTCCATCTCATTTACTTTTTAATTAGATTATTGCTTAATTCCTTTACTTAGTTATAGCGCTTATCATAAGTATTTCCATTCAATGTAATTATTTGTTTTATTAGCGGCGTTCCCTTACGTTGGTTAGTACTTTACAAAGTGTTTAGCTTGATAGAACATGAGCAAACTAGGTGCTATATATTTCGAAGAGTTCTATGCTACTTTTGTTTTATGATGTGCTCCTCTCTTTTGATTTGAGCATTCCAACCTCCTCTTGATTGGCCTTTGGCCAGAAAGCTGTGGATTTAAGTCTTTTACTTTCAGCGGCACTTAACATATGTAAGTATGTATCTCTTGCAGCAAATATTTGTATGAATTCACAGCTCTATCAAACCTTTTTGTTCGCTTTATGTTATTAAACTAACATGATTGAAAATGAGCCGCTTAGCAAAAACCTGCAAATGAGTCAATCAAAGAGCGTTCAACAGCTAATTAATATGGCGATTGTTATTTAATTATACAAACAATTAATGTGTGTTTATCTTTGCGTATTGCGTTCGCTTATTATTATAACTAAATAAATTACATGGTTTTATATGTATACTAATTCATTTTCGCTCCTCCTTTCCCTCAGCATGTAAACAATATTCTGACTCATTGATTTGCTGCTTTCATTTTGCAGTTATAAGTAAACGGTATTCAGATTTAGCTAAAGACCACCGTATATTTAATTGGCCATTCGAATAAATATACATATGGACATGTGTGTATAAATGGATATGTATGTGGGTATAGATATGCAGCGATAATTTGTTAAATGTTTTTATAGTTTAAGGTCTGTTTTATATGATTGGAAATTTATTTATGTGTGCATTTCTACAGCTTTTTGGTGTAAGCAGCAAGAAGAACCATGCCCTTGTGGACATTATGTTCTATAAATAAATAATCAAGTGTTATTAACAAAATTTTCACTTATCAACTAGCGCAATTAGGTACGTTCTTTGTTTTATTGTTTTGTTCCTGAGAGCCAAACCCGCAAACACCTAACCAACCCATTAATTCACAAATCACACAAAAAAACGATGGTCCGTGCAAGAAATTATTGATTTTTTTGCACACACACTACTTTGCGTTGCAGAAATTGTCAACTTTAATTTATTAACTTAAATAATGTGTATTATAATTTACAAATACAATCAGCTTTTGTTCATTCACCTCCAAAAGAACACACCTTCAGTTGAAGGACAAATTTTGTACATTCGCTTTTCTTTCAAATTCAATTTCCTTAAATGTTTATTACTAACTTGCCGCTGTTTTATTTATAAATTGAACATGTTTATACATATGTATATGATCAGACATGTTTATCGTGATGATTATGAACAAGTTTTCTTGCTGTTGGTACGGTGGAGGGCAGTCCGGTGCCCATAAAAATCCACTTATTTTGTACATATGTATATATGTAGGTACAATTGTATATTGCCAGCGTCACTGCTGACGCAAATTGTGCAGCTATTTAAATAAATGTAAAACATACCTATACAGGATTTCATCTATAATTTTATTAACTAATTCGTCAGTTAAATAACTGTGCATAAGAATATTTCTTAATTAATTGATTTTTCTTAATAAAATATTAAACAAACACCCACACTTCGACTATTTTTCTTCTACTAAAAAAAGTGCCAAAAAGTTGTCAAAATAAGCGTTGCCAACACAAGATGTTGCTAGAAAGTGACAATTGCTGTCAACTGCTGTGAATTGATGCTGCCAGAGATTTTTTTGTTAACCAAACTCAAATCTTGGTTTCCAATTGGAAGGCCCTTAAGGGCCTATTCAGAATTATATGAAATGATGGGTACGTTCGCGACGGCAATAAGAACCGCAGTGTTGCAAGTATCACGTTCTTCGCGTGTTTGTGGCAACACCTGCAAAAGTCAAACGTTCGTTTGACACATCAACCGTGCAGTTTGTTTGAATAATTGGCAACAGAAAATTTGTGTCTGCAATTTTTGCTTTAAAAAAATGGAAAGAGAAGGGTAAGCATGATTGCTATATATTTAATAGAATATGCAATTTTGTAATTTTAATAACACAAATTAATTCAAAATACTTTTAATAATGCTGTTATAGCAATATATCAGCTGAGTATCAGCAGGCAAGTGCAAAATAAGCAACGGGGTTGCTGTACTGCTGCAATTATAAATTTTCATGAACGTACCCGATATATAATTTAATTAATATAGGTACTTTAACAACATGTTCTCCATGTGTTAGTTTCCATCACACGAGTTTTGCAGGGAAGGGCCTATTCAGAATTATATGAAATGATGGGTACGTTCGCGACGGCAATCAGAACCGCAGTGTTGCAAGTATCACGTTCTTCGCGTGTTTGTGGCAACACCTGCAAAAGTCAAACGTGTGTTTGACACATCAACCGTGCAGTTTGTTTGAATAATTGGCAACAGAAAATTTGTGTCTGCAATTTTTGCTTTAAAAAAATGGAAAGAGAAGGGTAAGCATGATTGCTATATATTTAATAGAATATGCAATTTTGTAATTTTAATAACACAAATTAATTCAAAATACTTTTAATAATGCTGTTATAGCAATATATCAGCTGAGTATCAGCAGGCAAGTGCAAAATAAGCAACGGGGTTGCTGTACTGCTGCAATTATAAATTTTCATGAACGTACCCGATATATAATTTAATTAATATAGGTACTTTAACAACATGTTCTCCATGTGTTAGTTTCCATCACACGAGTTTTGCAGGGAAGGGCCTATTCAGAATTATATGAAATGATGGGTACGTTCGCGACGGCAATCAGAACCGCAGTGTTGCAAGTATCACGTTCTTCGCGTGTTTGTGGCAACACCTGCAAAAGTCAAACGTTCGTTTGACACATCAACCGTGCAGTTTGTTTGAATAATTGGCAACAGAAAATTTGTGTCTGCAATTTTTGCTTTAAAAAAATGGAAAGAGAAGGGTAAGCATGATTGCTATATATTTAATAGAATATGCAATTTTGTAATTTTAATAACACAAATTAATTCAAAATACTTTTAATAATGCTGTTATAGCAATATATCAGCTGAGTATCAGCAGGCAAGTGCAAAATAAGCAACGGGGTTGCTGTACTGCTGCAATTATAAATTTTCATGAACGTACCCGATATATAATTTAATTAATATAGGTACTTTAACAACATGTTCTCCATGTGTTAGTTTCCATCACACGAGTTTTGCAGGGAAGGGCCTATTCAGAATTATATGAAATGATGGGTACGTTCGCGACGGCAATCAGAACCGCAGTGTTGCAAGTATCACGTTCTTCGCGTGTTTGTGGCAACACCTGCAAAAGTCAAACGTTCGTTTGACACATCAACCGTGCAGTTTGTTTGAATAATTGGCAACAGAAAATTTGTGTCTGCAATTTTTGCTTTAAAAAAATGGAAAGAGAAGGGTAAGCATGATTGCTATATATTTAATAGAATATGCAATTTTGTAATTTTAATAACACAAATTAATTCAAAATACTTTTAATAATGCTGTTATAGCAATATATCAGCTGAGTATCAGCAGGCAAGTGCAAAATAAGCAACGGGGTTGCTGTACTGCTGCAATTATAAATTTTCATGAACGTACCCGATATATAATTTAATTAATATAGGTACTTTAACAACATGTTCTAAAAAGTTATAAATATTTGGAAAGAAAATCATATGACGATTTTCATTACATCAACCGCTTTGCTTATAGTCGTTTTGGCAGTAACAGCAACTACACTATCGGCTAACTGCTATACCATCCCTCATATACTGCCTTATCGCCGCAAAAACGGAAGTTGCATGCATTTGCACATTTAAGCATATAAAAAGTGTATTTTCGTGTGAATATCAGTTAATTTAAAATAGTTTCCAAATTCCACACACACAAATATTAAATTCACAGCATATCCCCATTTGAATACATATTAAGAATATAGTCTTTCATATTCATTTCCGCAAAAATACTCAATTCGGGACCGCAACCATTACGCATATAAGCAACGCAGGCTCGTATCGAAATGCGATAACTGTGATTGGATTCAAGACCAGACAACTTGTAGGAATGTTGATGTCCATAAACTTCTATGCCTTCATAGTCCTCCATTGGTTCGCAATTGTTTTGTAATTGATACTGCATGGAAGGATCGGTTACCAGACAAACTGGACGTGGTTGTTTTATTGGGAAATTATCGGGGCCGGTATCCTGTTTCTTTAGCGCCTTTTCCGTCTGAATCTCACGAAAACGATAGTATTTCTGCATTACTTCCTGTATAAGCGGATTATTAAAACTGTCATTTTCTGCTTCTACTTCGCTTGCGCTCTTATCATTATTTTTTGCTTGGATTTCCCCAGCGGCGGGAAATTTGGGTAGAGTATCGATTATAGTGCGTGGCTGACGTTGTTTGCCTTTAGCTGCGGCGCCCAAATAGGCTGTCAGAGTGTTTGGTGTGGTTGGTTGATGGTCATCGCAATTCGAATGGCGTTTGCAATCGTGTACATCGACATCGCGATAGACGCGTCTATCAACGCCGACTTTTCTGAAATGGAAAAACGTATGAAGGTTTGTATAGTTTTGATACTTATACGTTCAAATAGTTTAGTGCAGAATACATTTTTGGTTGGTTACTCACGTATATAACAAATTAGGCAACGCCTCCTCATACATTAATTTTGGACGATTATAAAAGTTTTCCTCAGCGGGCAGTGGCCCACTATTTTCTGGTATGGTCTCTTCGCAATCACAATCCGTTTCCGTGGATTTTGCAGCTTCAGGATGATCACTCAAAACGTTATCTACCAGCAAAGTAATATTGCAAAAGAAAAAATTCATCGATAAAATGCTTCAGCAAGCCATTAAACACGCGTACAGAGCACTCACTTTGGCTATCCAAACTCACTTTCGTGTGTTGTATAAAATATCTCTCAATAAAACCATTGGGTTTTCGTGGTGGCCACCAGTGTATGAGCTGCGAAAAATGTATGTGGAGTTGAATTTGTATGGTCATTTACCATGAGCTATTCCACTGTGCCTACTCACCATTGTATCCGGTGCAATGGCTGTATAATATACCCGCCTTACTGGACCCGGCTTCCGAGGGAACGTACGAAAATATTTAACATCCGAATAGGCATCCGCTTGTATGTGATAATCGGTCATGGTGAGCGTTTTCACAAAATAAGCATATTGTGTATAGGGTTTCAGCTTGTTTATAATAAAACGAATATTTAGTGTGGGATTCACCTCCATGCGCCAACTTTTGGAAAGTGATTAAAAAAAGAGAGCACATTTAATTGGCTGCTTCTCTATTTTCTGAGGATTTTTCTTTTTAAAATACTCACTTATCATAACCACAGCCATGTCGTCCATCGTAGAGACTAACATTTTTCACTGGCGCCTCCTTAATGAAATACGCATAGCCGAGTATAATTTGTATATTATCAGTGGTGAAAGGATCTATTTTAATGCGCACTGCTGTAGAATTAAAATCCTCAACCGTTACATTTAAGCCATTCAAAAAACTATTACCTAAAGTGAGTTTGGGACATTTTAACTTTAGTTATTTACAAAAAAAGTGAAACATGTTTATACTTGCACATACATATCACACGTTCACCATTCGAGTGTGGTGAAATATTTGTGTTCGTAATTGGTGTACGATATTTCATTGAGTCTTGCAACGCCAAAATTTTATCAACACATAAGCGTGGATTTAGATGAAAATAGAGTGTGCCATTTTGTATAGCAACCTTTTGATTTGGCGCGAATAACTCAGATAAATGATGATTATTGACAACATAGATGGCGTATCTAAAAAGCAGAAGAAAATTAGTCAACAAAGCAAAAATAGTGTAACTAAAGGTAAAGCTCTTTGATTTGCTTTTCTGTGGTAAATTTAGTTTAAAATTTTCAAAAAAGCGACACCACTAGCCAAAATATTTGCTCTCTATGTGTGATTTTAGCGTGGCAATTTTGCCGAGATGACATAAGTGTGATAAATTTGCCGAGCACAACAACAAAATACACGTCTTGTCAAATTTGGAGCTTCGGCAAATTTCTCATACCCCAACCCGTGATATTTGATATCATGAGAAAAATATCACGGGAAATGCAACCATGTTATCTATTACATTCACAATAGTCTTCTATTAGAAGTGAGTTAAAATTTATGTTTCTAGTTCTTTTTTTAATTATTTTATTTTATTCAGATAAAAAATTAATTAATTCGAAATTGAAGCAAGCAAAGCAAAGCGACAACAGTCGTATAAAGAGTGGAAAGAATATGACTAACATGCTAGTTCACAATTAACTCAATTAGAATTTTATTTTCTTAAAGGTGCGCTCTCTCTGTGTGGCAAATTTCTCAAGATATCATGATATCTCGGCAAAAATATTAGACACAGAGAACAACCTTATTTATTCTATAATACATGATATGCTTTAGTGCTTATATTTTATTAATATATCTAATTGAAATTTTTTAAGAAGGTTGTTGATTTGCAATGACGGTTCCTACATTTATTCGAAAAAATACTTTATACACATAATATTTTTTTTTTTTTGAAATTTACTTAATCGAAATTTTTAAGATGGCAACCCTGAAATTTCTTTTGTTTTGCAATGAGTGGAGCTATATTTATTCGGAAAAATACTCTATACTCTATTTATATGCTATAATATTTTTATTTCTTCAATTTACCTAAACGAAATTTTTTAAGAAGGTGGCTACCCTTTTTTTATTTTTGCTAGATATTGTTATGGTTGGCATTCGAATATCGAGTGGAGCAGCAATGCATGGCGGTCGGCATGATCTAGGGTTGCACTGTGGCTAGTCATTGTCGGCTGGGCGGGGTTCTTGCCTACATTGCTGTCCTGCGCCATAAACAGAAAAAAATTCATATCATGCCTTTTCAAACCAAACGAGTAAAATCACACTAAAACAACATCCGGTTTAGCCGGATGCCACGGACGGACCGTTAAAAAAAATTCGAAAATTCAAAATAACCCGAAAAATCCAAATTCAAGAGGCCAGGCATCAGTTAATTTTAAATAAATGCAAACCGAGGGAAAATGTCGTTAAAATTTGAATATGAAATTTGAACGCACATATGTACGTTAAAGTCAGACGGACGTTAGCAAAACATCTAAACCGAAATTTAAATCGGACGGAAATACTGACAATCGACGGAAAAATTTAAAAATAGAAGAGCGCACGTTAAATTTAAATAATCGCGGACGGACGAGAAAATAATCGTTGCACCAAAATTTAAATTTGAATGTACGTTGAAATCGATATGCACTAAATTTGAATAAACACTGTCAAAAAAAAAACCGTCAAAATGAATTTAAATTTGAATATATATATCGCAAAAAAAAATCGTTAAATTTGAATTAAATTTGAATCAACCGGAAGGACCGGTTATTAACAGGCATCTGAAAATACATAAAAGAAGCTGAAATTTAAAATATATGAACAATCAAAAAAAAGTTAAAGGCCGAACTCACAAGGGGGTGGCGTTGCTGATGTTGTTGCAGCGCCGGTGCGTTTTTGTCCCACCCTAATCCATGGTCACTGTCGCACCCGGGTATCAGTGACCCCTTACCTGAGGTGCGCCGCTGGTGTTGTTGCAGCGCTGGTGCTTTTCGTCCCACCCTCATCCATGGCCATCGGTGCACCTTAAATTCGATGACCCCGTACCTGAAATCCCTATGCCATTTTAATTAAGGTGGATCAGCATTCCCATTATAATTTTAACAATTTATTTGGGATTCATTCTTCCCTTTTCTATAGCTAAATCCTTACTCTATTTTTTTCTTCATTTTAGTACACTAGGGCGCCCCTTTTTTTTTCTTTTTTTTTTTCCAGAGAAATTAAAAAAAATATATATATAAAATATATGGAAAATAATATAAATAGCTTACGACCTAGGCTCCAGTTGTAGTTGTTGACGTTGTTATGGTTGTTGGTGCTGTGTTGGTTGCTGTTGATGCTAGGGTGGTTACTGTTGACGTTGTGGCGCCAAAATGCTGTTGTTGTTGCTGTGCCAATTTTTGCTATTGTTGTCGTTGCGGCGAAATTGTTTGCTCTTTGCCGTTGTTGTTGCATGTACTATTGCGCTACTATTGATGTGCGCCATAAGTGGCACTGGTTGCCGTCATTGTAGTTTCGCTTGTGCACCACACGAGGCATTTATTACTGTTGTTGCAGTTGTGGCGCCATTGGTGTTGGTGCGATGGCACCTATGCTGTGCTTAGCAGTTGTTGTTGTGGTCGTTGCGTTGTTGTTGCTTGATGATGTGGGGCCGGTTGCGTTGCCGCGGTATCTATTAATGGTATGCGCACTGTTGTTGGTGCTGCTGCCGGTTGTGTTGTCGGACTGTACAAATTGGTTGTGCTAATATTGCCGGTTCAACTGGTACATGCGAATATAAAGCATTTGCGACTGGTGGGCGAATCTTCACTACATTCCCATTCATAAACACATAACCGCCGGGCCATGTGGGGAAGGTACCGATAATTGCGCGAATTCCGGATAACTCAGCAATCGTTATCAAACGTTTTAAATATTCTTAATATAACTCTTACACCAGAAAATTTTATTAAATTAGTATGACTTTGTTTTTCTTGTTTTTGAAAACACAGATCTATGTGTGATTCACTGACTTGAAACAATTATTTGTACATACATGCATATGTATGGATGGACATGTACGTATTTTCGCTATTCTAAGAGTCTGCTTGAATGAATTCTTGTTTTTTTTTTTTCTTTTAAATGTAATTTTACAAAGATATCACGAGTTTCTTCTTAATATTATAATCGCTTGGACACAATTTGGCTAGAGCCTCAGGAGTTTTGCTTGAAGACTGTTGAAACCACTTGTTCAGAGTATTTTTTTTTTTTTTTTTTGCAATTACCACGCACGCACACAATATATGTACATATGTATGTAGATGCATACATGTGTATACTTCGAGTACGATCAACGTCTATACTTTTAGATTCGATTTTTTTTCTCACAGTATAATGACAAATCAACAATAGAAATTAATTTTACATATGTATGTACATACATATATTAAATTTTTTTCTTTTTTTTTTTTTTAACAAGGAGCTGATATTTATTTAACAAAAGCCGCTAGCGAACCGCACCTCGTTCAACCGACTTTTTCAACTCTCTTTTCCCAACTGCTAACTGCTGTCCTCAAATTTTTCTGTTCAAGCGTGCCTATACTTCCAAATTTTTTTTCTCTTCAGTTTGGAAGAGTCCCGTTTTCTTTCGTATAGCCTGCAGTGGTGTAGTGACGTGTGCATAATAGTGGCGTGACTTTACGGTTACCCGAATGTCTACATCATGGTATGACGCTAGCAATGACACAAGCGAGATAGAATACGGTTGCCATGACACACAAAAAAAAAATTACCAAAACTTTCGGAATAAAATGCCTAAAGCATTTTTCCCATGAAACTATTTCAAAATAATCGATTGTATTCGTGCCCTAGAAAATTTGCTACTGTAAAATCCTACTAGTGTACGTTGGGAATATTAATAGACATTGTTGTCTTACGCTCAAATTATAAAAATGGTAAAAGACAAGAAAATCTGATTAATGAAACAATAGTATAAACATGCGGTAAATAATTAATTAATTTTCTGTGAACTATGTAAAATTTAAAATTGTATGGAGCGCGTAAGAACATTTTATAATAGGTGCATTTGAAAGTACTAAGTACCCGAATAACCACGTGTTACGTATTTTCACATTACGAAGTGTTCATGGCAACCCTGGAAGAACCAGTTTGTCCATCACCAATACTTGTGCATCTCCGCCATTGGAACGATTGTGAAGATTCGGAGAGGAAATTTCTCATGATGCCTACTCATAGAGGTCGGCTCGATAGCTTGCCAGATTTGAAGAAAAATTTATGCGCGATCTATAAAGCTCGGGATCAAAAAAAAATGAAGCAATACCATATAATCATCTCGAAGAAAAAAAATTAATTTAAATTTCGGATAACCCGCTCACTTAAATTTTGTTTAAACACTTAGTGGAGGAAAAAAGGAATTAATTACAGGATTTGAGCAAAGAAAATTTCGCATTTGAAATATCTAGTAACTGAATGAGAAAATACGAATCGTTATTATTGCTAGAACACCATAATTGGTAAATGAAATTACTCGAACAGGAAAGTTACTGACGGCAAAAAAAATTTGTAAGCTATTCCATCGAAACCACCCCTATAATACAACCTCATTCTCCTTCACATGCGGCCAAGGCTAATTTATAGAAGGTTAACCTACCAAACAGCTGATTGCAGACTTTTCCCTATTTTTTTTTTTTCCATATTGTGGTGCTCATGTCAAAACTTATGTCAATTTTGATCTTGCCGCAATATGACTTCTACAACGGCGGGCTATGATTTTGACAGCAGCATCACAGAATACACAACCAATTTACATGGAGTGTGTATGTATGTATGTCCGTATATAGTACTGCAAAACTCTTCTATAATTGAGCCATGCATGCGACGACCTTTCATGTTTGGCCATGCGTCAACCATTCTTCTTCACCATGTCAGCACGTCGGCCATTATTAATTGGAAGTTATTGGAACTACTAAGAAAAACTACTAAAATAGTGGTGATGCCACACAGACAGAATTGAGCAACCGAAATTAACCCGTTTATGATCGATATCAGGATTGATATCGATAGCGAACCATAACAGACCTGCTTCGCTTCGAAGACCTGACGAGGGAGCGAACAGGAAAAATGGTTTGCCTGTAAGGTTGTTGCGATGATACTCAACTGTTAACTACGTGGGGCACGACTCACCCCTAGATAAGAGTCTCAAATCCTACCACAGCTAACCGGGCAACAGAGGCTCCATCAGGTGATACCAAAAAAACGTATGCTATATGAACGTGCAATCTAGTAGTGTATGAAAATCCGAGAATAATTGAAAGTCAGGTATAATAAAAAAATCATTTGGTAAAAAACCAAAACGCGTAAGTCCGGTGTTGCGGTAATTCTCTATTGGCTTAGGCCAGAGAAGCCTACCCCCCCTAGGAGCCCTCCTCCTAGGTGCCGAACTTGGTCGGTCTTAAGAACCTGTCCCCCCCGGCTGATCCAACCCCGCACGTTGAACCCAGGACAGGCGGTCTTGAAAAAGACCCTTGGTCCGCTGGTTTCTCGCCCCCCGGAATGGGCTTTACAAAAAAAATTAAATTATTTTGTTTCCTATTTTAAGGCTTCGCGGCCTTAGACATTTTTTTACAGGAGAGCGCGTCTAGACTCCGAATACAATCACCCCATCAGCTGGTCTATGGTCCCTAACCTCGCGAAGCTGGAAAAAAACTTTAACAGGAAAATCATCAATACTCCGTTTGAATAGACATTTTTGTATTGGAGAACTCGTCAAAACTCCGTAAGGTTAGGCATTTGATATAGGAGAACTCGCCAAAACTCCATAAAACTAGACATTTTAATTTGGGAGAACTCGTCAAAACTCCGTATAAGCAGACCAATTGGAATATGGACTGCTAGATGGTCCACGGTTCCCGGTGGGAGCGCTTGTGATCCACCTATTATTATAACTGCTCGGGGAGAATACTGGGCGAATTGTCCCCGACCGCCAAGACGCCCAGCGGAGTCTTATTGAGGACGGATATCAGAAGCATGGAATCGTCCTATTAATCTCCCTGTTAAGTCTTCTAAGTCGTACAGTGCATTGCCAACCTTTCCACGAACTCGACACTTAATATATTTTGGCAGGAATTTCGCGTTTATGCTCTGTTTGAAGTTACTCAAAGCAAAATTTCTTCTAAATACCTCTTGTCCCTCCCTATAATTCACAAGCCTAGAGCGCTTATTGTAAACCTGCTTGACTCTATCATTTGCCTGCGCTAGATTTTTACGGATTTGCTCGTGGATTCCTGATAACTTGTCAGCTTTGCTCACTATCGGTACACGATCTTCTTTGAGGCTATCCAATTTCTCTAATAACTTATACGCGGATGCGTGTTGGACCATATTCTGACCATATAATGCAAAGTACGGAGAGCACTGAATTGATGTATGAAAATCGCTTCTTAGAACTGCTAAAATTTCGGGTATATGTTTGTCCCAGTCCGTATGATCCTGCTTATCTTTTAGGAAAATTCTTATCTTGGAAACTATCTCTCTATTCACGCGTTCGGACGCATTAGCTTGTGGGGAATATACTCCTGTTCTAACATGCGTCACACCATACTTTTCAAAGAACGCTTTCATTTCTTTTGAGATGAATTGTTTCCCATTATCGCTGTGGACATATTCTGGGACCCCTATGGCTGGAAAAATCTCTGTACCGAAGTAGTTCATTACATTGATAGTTGTCGCTCTCTGCATTGGCTTCAGCCAAACATACTTTGAAAAATGGTCTAAGATAATAAAAAGAAATTGGTTCCTGCGTTTTGATCTAGGATAAGGTCCTAAGAAGTCGCAATATAAGCGCTGAAAAGGTCTCTCTGTAACAAAAGCGCTTCCTATAGGTGGTCTTGACTGCTGATTCGTTGTTTTTACAGCCTTGCAAGTGTCACAATCCTTCACATAATCTCTAACGTCCCTAGCTTGTCGTGGCCAGAAGTATTTCGACCTAACCCGTTCCAATGTCTTTTGCCAACCTCCGTGATAACTCCTGACTGCGTCATGTGCCATTCGTATTGCTTCCTCCCTGAGTCCTTCGGGCAACCACAACCGCCATAACGAGCCTTCTTCACCCTCCACACCCTTCCGAAACTTAACTCTTTTAAAAATCAAACCGTCTCTGACACACAAATCCGGGAGAGCCTCACCGTTTACTGTAATTGTTCTGATAAGATCCAGATACTCATTGGCTCTAAATTCGGATGAGTCTAAGTCTATTTCGTAAGGCGCGGGAGATGAAGTCAACTCGTCAACGTCAAAACGCGACAGAGCGTCCGGTACTACGTTCAGCGCCCCCTTACGGTGCTGCATTTCGAAATCATATCTCTGTAGTAGCAGTGACCATCTAGCTAACCTACCACTAAGGTCTTTTTGCGTCATCAACCATTTAAGGCTTGAGTGGTCCGTGATTATACGAAATGGCAGCCCCTCAACGTAGGGTCTGAAACGTTTGACACTGACAATTGCGGCGAGGCATTCCAGCTCGGTGACTGTATAGTTGCGTTGAGCATTATTTAATTTTTTTGAAACGAAAGCTATTGGATGCTCTGCACCATTATCATCGACCTGGAATAACACGCCTCCTACTCCTATTTTGGAAGCATCACATTGAATGACAAATTCTCTGGAAAAATCAGGTTGAGCTAAGACTGGAGCGGAACTCAGAGCTACTTTGAGTTTTTCGAAGGCTTCTATTGCTTCTGGAGTGAGTTTGAAAGGACCAGGTGACTTACGTAAACAATCTGTCAAAGGGCCTGCTAAATCAGCGAAATTGGTAATAAATGCCCTGTACCAATTTGCCATACCCACGAACCTGCGAACCTGTCGAGGAGATTTGGGAATGGGGAAATTTTGCATTGCCTCAATTTTCTCTGGATTCACTTTCAAACACCCACTGCCTATAACATACCCTAAGTAACGAATTTCTCTCTGGCAAAATTTACTTTTACTCACATTAATTGTAAGGCCTGCACTTTTCAAACACCTCGCAACATCTGCTAAAAGTTTGATGTGGTCGTCAAAATCCGCACTACATACCAACAGGTCGTCCAAATAAACAAACACATGTTCTCGCATACACGAGGGAATTGCTTTGTCCATGAGTCGGCTCATTGTTTGCGGCGCGTTACACAGCCCAAAGGGCATAACTTTGTAATGGTACAAGGGTTTACCTGGCACCGCAAACGCTGTCTTCTCTTTTGACGATTCAGTCAGTTTAATTTGGAAGAACGCGTCTTTTAAGTCGATACCACTAATAAAGTGCGTATCCTTTAAACGACTCAATAACCCGTTGATATGCGGCAGCGGATATGAATCTTTCTTCGTGACTGCGTTTACCTTCCTAGAATCTATGCAGAGTCTAACCTTACCAGGTTTCCGTACTAAGACAACTGGGCTACACCATGGCGAATTCGACTCCTCGATGACTCCCATTTTCAATAATCTATCAATTTCGCTGTAGGCTTCAGCCTGCCTTGGTGGCGAAAGAGGAAAATGTTTGCTTTTAATTGGGACTGCGTCACCCGTGTCAATGTCGTGCTCCACCAGCTGTGTTTGCCCTAGGCCTAATTTTTCGAACGACGGAAACATATCAATAACTTTTTGCAAGTCGTATTTCTGGGATGGAGTCAAATCATGAAAATTCGGACCTTCTTCTGTATCTTCCTTTGCTTCTAGACAAGATACACTTGGAAATATTTCGGGAGCTAAAGCAAATGCTTTCCAAAAATCTACCCCGAAATAGGCTTCCTGGAGAAGCGAAGGAACAAGGTAAAAGGAGATAGATTTTGTTGTATTTTTGAAAGTGACAGGTAATGAACTGCAGCCTATTATCTTCCGTTTGTCGCCGCCTGCCGTATATATGCATTCGTTCATTTCCTTATAGTTAAGATTGTTTTCTTCTAAAAATTTCAAACAGTCCTTACCCAGGATAGAGACATTGGCTCCTGAATCCAATAATCCCACTAGTGACCCATTCCCTATCCTCACCCTAATCATTGGTCTTTCATCGTCTGTAAGGACGAGTGTGGTGCTTTCCAAAAGCTTTCGCACCTGGACACGTTTGCTATACCTCTTCCTACACTGCAAAATTTTTTCGGGTGGATATGGTTGGGAATCATTTGTGAAAATATTTGATCTAACCAATTGATAGTTTTGCTCTCTTTCTTCTAAACTGGGTCGGAAAATGGTCTGACAACTAACATTTCTAACTGAGGCTTTCAAAATACGAATTGGTCGAGAATTACCTTGCGACGAAGTCGGGCTATCTGAATCTGAACTATTTGAATTATCCGTACTATCAGGGAAAGTTACTATTGGTGTTGATTGACTGCTTCCGGAACTGGCCGAAAGTGGACTAGGCTCAGTACTCGCGACGATTTGCTGGGTATTGACTGAAGTAGGGGCTATAGTCCCGAACGAGTTTCCCCCTCTCTCTTCTCGCTCGGATAACGGTTTCCCTGACCACGGTGGTCGTTGGGACACTTCGGAGTCAACACTCCTCTCTGACCGCATTTGAAACAAAACTGAGATTTGATGGGCTCCTCACAGTAAATATAAGAATGGCCCATTGCCTGGCAATTCCAACATTTAATCCCTGAGTAGTCTGGCCTACCCAGCGACGATAATTCAGTGCTTCTATCTGTGGATCTACTATATAATCCTCTCTTCCGACCCTACAATCCGGAGCTATGGCACGCGCTTCGTTTACGCTCGGCCTATGGTAATTTGATACTAGGCTCCTGCTCTCCTTCAGCACCTGCTCGCCTCGTCGAGCTACATCGCGAAGGTCGTGCAAATCTCTTACACTTGCGTTAAACAGCATTAATTTCAAATTACCATTAACGTTGCGTTTGATGATATCAATTAGCAAGGCCTCAGACATGGGCTCTCTAAGTCTCGCGTTTAATGCCAGAATGTCCGTGTGGAAAACGTCGTAAGTCTCATTTGGTTTTTGTTTGCGCACTGATATTTCCATCATCAGCTCATGGTCCGTCTTCAGGGTGCCGAATTCCCGCTTTAGGGAGTAACTCAAAAATGGATAGTTTGCATTAGGGTTTTGTTTGGTAAATAACCAATACCATTCTTCGGCACGGCCTGACAAGAAAAGGTGAAAACTGGCCATAATCTGATCCTCTGAACATTGTGTGCGCTCACGCAAAGTGTCCAATTTAAACAAAAAATCTGAAACACTACCAGTACCGTCATAAGAAATCTTCCAGTCTTGTGGTTTCACAACCGTATTACTGGGCGTGGGAATAATTGGGTTGTTAACAAAAGTCTGCGCTTGGTTCGGTTGCTGTCTAACATCATCCCTAATATCATGTCTAGCATCACTCCTAACAAAATCCATCGCCGTTCGAGAGGCTGCGACTGCAGCGTTCAGGGTATTCACGTTTTCCCTAATAGCTCTCATCTCTTGGCGTAGCTCTTCTTGTGACGTTTGGAATAGCTGATGCAGAACGTGTACCCACGAATTCGAAGGAGTCACTTCGGGATGGGTCTCATGATTGGAAGCCCTATCGTTGTAAACGTTTGGTTGTAACCGAACCTGTGGTAAAGCGCTAGCCTCGTCTACTGTATTTGTCGCGCCTTGCTCAGGCGGCTCCGGCATATTCCTAATAAGACTGTCTAGATCAAGGATATTTGCACTAGCCGGTCTATCATATTTTTCGGAAGGGTCAGTATTTGGAACATCCCTGAATGGATCGACTGTTGTCCGGCCGACTATTGGGGAATGCATTACTAAAGGTCGGCTCGCTGGGGGTTTCGGAGTTGCACCTCTACTTCCTCCTCCTCTATAATATACCCCGCTACCTCTATTCGAATTCCTCGTTTGCCTGCGTTCAGCCGACTGCTGACTATTCTGCGACATTTTTCAAAAAAAAAATCGAACGCCTGAGTGCTTCAAAAGGAAACAAGGCACGCTTGAACGGTTGTATAAAATCTAAAGCAATTAACTGCTTGAATAAGTCACGTTTGGTGTTAAAGCTCAAATGCAATTATTTGTACAATTACCGAAATTTAAATCTCTATCTCGATTCAAAATTAGATCGCATCGAAAAGAAATTAACAAAACCTTGGTTTTGTGTTTGATCAAGCTTTCAGCGAATATTAATAATGATTATTTGCTATTTAAATCTCTATGCCGGTAAAAAATTATGTCACATCCGATAAAGTAATAAATCTTTAGTTGTCGCGTTTGGTGGGAAAATCAAGCAATAATTGTAATTATTATTTGCGATTAAAAAAAAATTATCTTAAGTTTTACTAACAATATCGATTCAAAACGACCGCACTTCGCTTGTCAAAAAAAAATATTTGTATAAATAAACGTGTTCATATACGTGTATATGTAAATGTAACAAGATATACAATGCAAAATATATATATATGTTCGTTATTCAATGGGAATGCTGACCTCCCATTATAAAAGGCACAGGTTACAGAATAAAAAAAATATATATAAACCCCCTTGAAAAACAAAAAAATTAAGACAGTGTGTGCCAACTGGTCTCCAGCGCACCAACCGCAATGCAGGGTTGCTCGGAAGCTAAATCCCTGAGACAGGCTGGCTAACTAAAGATAGTTAGCAATAACAAAAAAAATTTAAATTTTGCGAAATACTAACCTATCTCCGCCGCAATGAAAGGAACGGTTTGAATCCGCTATCCCCAGACTTGCGGAGATAGACAATACATCCTTCGGTCTCAGCTCAGCTCATCGCCATGAAGTGGTGCTAAATGTTCCAAGGCACCCAACTCAGGCATGAGATGAACTGAGGCCTGCATCGCATAACAAAAGAAAAGACAAAACAAAAGAAATTTGCAAAATACCCTCCTAGTCTCCGCCGCAATGAAAGGAACAGCTAGAGGCTGCTTTCCCCAGACTTGCGGAGATGAAAAGTACTAACTCAGGTCTCAGACCAACCCATCGCAATGAAAGTGGTGATAAGTGCAACCAACTCAGACGCGGAATGGCTGAGGCCTAAATTGCAAAAAAAAAATCACGAAAACAAAAAAAATTAAAAGGACGAATTTTCCTTATGACCAACATCCTTGGCTTCGCCGCAATGAAAGGCACGGTTTGAAGCCGCTACCCCAGACTTGCGAAGAAGGATTGCTAGCTTAGGATCCAGCCAACTCCGACGCGAGATAAGCTGGGCCCCAAAAGAAAAAAAAAATCCGATACACAATACTGCACAAAAGACATATTCGGCAAAAAGAAATTTATAAAAAAAAATAATTACTGAATCTAGCGGACATGCCCCTCGGACGACAGTGAAAACAAATTTAAATTACAAAAAAAAATAAGTGCGTTCAACACTGCCTCTCCGGGTGAAATGCAAAAAAAAACAGACAAAATGACGTTAAGTCTCGTGGAGCCCTGAGCCACTAACAACAATGCCTCTCCAATCAGCCTGATCAATTCCATCATCCCGCCGCAACGCAGTGGCCGCTACGGAGGCTGCCAATCTGGGACTTGCGTGAAGATGAAACTTCACTGACCGACCAGAAAACCACTGAAGCCAGCACCCAAGACACCACGTTGGGCGCCATCTGTTATGGTTGGCATTCGAATATCGAGTGGAGCAGCAATGCATGGCGGTCGGCATGATCTAGGGTTGCACTGTGGCTAGTCATTGTCGGCTGGGCGGGGTTCTTGCCTACATTGCTGTCCTGCGCCATAAACAGAAAAAAATTCATATCATGCCTTTTCAAACCAAACGAGTAAAATCACACTAAAACAACATCCGGTTTAGCCGGATGCCACGGACGGACCGTTAAAAAAAATTCGAAAATTCAAAATAACCCGAAAAATCCAAATTCAAGAGGCCAGGCATCAGTTAATTTTAAATAAATGCAAACCGAGGGAAAATGTCGTTAAAATTTGAATATGAAATTTGAACGCACATATGTACGTTAAAGTCAGACGGACGTTAGCAAAACATCTAAACCGAAATTTAAATCGGACGGAAATACTGACAATCGACGGAAAAATTTAAAAATAGAAGAGCGCACGTTAAATTTAAATAATCGCGGACGGACGAGAAAATAATCGTTGCACCAAAATTTAAATTTGAATGTACGTTGAAATCGATATGCACTAAATTTGAATAAACACTGTCAAAAAAAAACCGTCAAAATGAATTTAAATTTGAATATATATATCGCAAAAAAAAATCGTTAAATTTGAATTAAATTTGAATCAACCGGAAGGACCGGTTATTAACAGGCATCTGAAAATACATAAAAGAAGCTGAAATTTAAAATATATGAACAATCAAAAAAAAGTTAAAGGCCGAACTCACAAGGGGGTGGCGTTGCTGATGTTGTTGCAGCGCCGGTGCGTTTTTGTCCCACCCTAATCCATGGTCACTGTCGCACCCGGGTATCAGTGACCCCTTACCTGAGGTGCGCCGCTGGTGTTGTTGCAGCGCTGGTGCTTTTCGTCCCACCCTCATCCATGGCCATCGGTGCACCTTAAATTCGATGACCCCGTACCTGAAATCCCTATGCCATTTTAATTAAGGTGGATCAGCATTCCCATTATAATTTTAACAATTTATTTGGGATTCATTCTTCCCTTTTCTATAGCTAAATCCTTACTCTATTTTTTTCTTCATTTTAGTACACTAGGGCGCCCCTTTTTTTTTCTTTTTTTTTCCAGAGAAATTAAAAAAAATATATATATAAAATATATGGAAAATAATATAAATAGCTTACGACCTAGGCTCCAGTTGTAGTTGTTGACGTTGTTATGGTTGTTGGTGCTGTGTTGGTTGCTGTTGATGCTAGGGTGGTTACTGTTGACGTTGTGGCGCCAAAATGCTGTTGTTGTTGCTGTGCCAATTTTTGCTATTGTTGTCGTTGCGGCGAAATTGTTTGCTCTTTGCCGTTGTTGTTGCATGTACTATTGCGCTACTATTGATGTGCGCCATAAGTGGCACTGGTTGCCGTCATTGTAGTTTCGCTTGTGCACCACACGAGGCATTTATTACTGTTGTTGCAGTTGTGGCGCCATTGGTGTTGGTGCGATGGCACCTATGCTGTGCTTAGCAGTTGTTGTTGTGGTCGTTGCGTTGTTGTTGCTTGATGATGTGGGGCCGGTTGCGTTGCCGCGGTATCTATTAATGGTATGCGCACTGTTGTTGGTGCTGCTGCCGGTTGTGTTGTCGGACTGTACAAATTGGTTGTGCTAATATTGCCGGTTCAACTGGTACATGCGAATATAAAGCATTTGCGACTGGTGGGCGAATCTTCACTACATTCCCATTCATAAACACATAACCGCCGGGCCATGTGGGGAAGGTACCGATAATTGCGCGAATTCCGGATAACTCAGCAATCGTTATCAAACGTTTTAAATATTCTTAATATAACTCTTACACCAGAAAATTTTATTAAATTAGTATGACTTTGTTTTTCTTGTTTTTGAAAACACAGATCTATGTGTGATTCACTGACTTGAAACAATTATTTGTACATACATGCATATGTATGGATGGACATGTACGTATTTTCGCTATTCTAAGAGTCTGCTTGAATGAATTCTTGTTTTTTTTTTTTCTTTTAAATGTAATTTTACAAAGATATCACGAGTTTCTTCTTAATATTATAATCGCTTGGACACAATTTGGCTAGAGCCTCAGGAGTTTTGCTTGAAGACTGTTGAAACCACTTGTTCAGAGTATTTTTTTTTTTTTTTTTTTGCAATTACCACGCACGCACACAATATATGTACATATGTATGTAGATGCATACATGTGTATACTTCGAGTACGATCAACGTCTATACTTTTAGATTCGATTTTTTTTCTCACAGTATAATGACAAATCAACAATAGAAATTAATTTTACATATGTATGTACATACATATATTAAATTTTTTTCTTTTTTTTTTTTTTTTAACAAGGAGCTGATATTTATTTAACAAAAGCCGCTAGCGAACCGCACCTCGTTCAACCGACTTTTTCAACTCTCTTTTCCCAACTGCTAACTGCTGTCCTCAAATTTTTCTGTTCAAGCGTGCCTATACTTCCAAATTTTTTTTCTCTTCAGTTTGGAAGAGTCCCGTTTTCTTTCGTATAGCCTGCAGTGGTGTAGTGACGTGTGCATAATAGTGGCGTGACTTTACGGTTACCCGAATGTCTACATCATGGTATGACGCTAGCAATGACACAAGCGAGATAGAATACGGTTGCCATGACACACAAAAAAAAAATTACCAAAACTTTCGGAATAAAATGCCTAAAGCATTTTTCCCATGAAACTATTTCAAAATAATCGATTGTATTCGTGCCCTAGAAAATTTGCTACTGTAAAATCCTACTAGTGTACGTTGGGAATATTAATAGACATTGTTGTCTTACGCTCAAATTATAAAAATGGTAAAAGACAAGAAAATCTGATTAATGAAACAATAGTATAAACATGCGGTAAATAATTAATTAATTTTCTGTGAACTATGTAAAATTTAAAATTGTATGGAGCGCGTAAGAACATTTTATAATAGGTGCATTTGAAAGTACTAAGTACCCGAATAACCACGTGTTACGTATTTTCACATTACGAAGTGTTCATGGCAACCCTGGAAGAACCAGTTTGTCCATCACCAATACTTGTGCATCTCCGCCATTGGAACGATTGTGAAGATTCGGAGAGGAAATTTCTCATGATGCCTACTCATAGAGGTCGGCTCGATAGCTTGCCAGATTTGAAGAAAAATTTATGCGCGATCTATAAAGCTCGGGATCAAAAAAAAATGAAGCAATACCATATAATCATCTCGAAGAAAAAAAATTAATTTAAATTTCGGATAACCCGCTCACTTAAATTTTGTTTAAACACTTAGTGGAGGAAAAAAGGAATTAATTACAGGATTTGAGCAAAGAAAATTTCGCATTTGAAATATCTAGTAACTGAATGAGAAAATACGAATCGTTATTATTGCTAGAACACCATAATTGGTAAATGAAATTACTCGAACAGGAAAGTTACTGACGGCAAAAAAAATTTGTAAGCTATTCCATCGAAACCACCCCTATAATACAACCTCATTCTCCTTCACATGCGGCCAAGGCTAATTTATAGAAGGTTAACCTACCAAACAGCTGATTGCAGACTTTTCCCTATTTTTTTTTTTTCCATATTGTGGTGCTCATGTCAAAACTTATGTCAATTTTGATCTTGCCGCAATATGACTTCTACAACGGCGGGCTATGATTTTGACAGCAGCATCACAGAATACACAACCAATTTACATGGAGTGTGTATGTATGTATGTCCGTATATAGTACTGCAAAACTCTTCTATAATTGAGCCATGCATGCGACGACCTTTCATGTTTGGCCATGCGTCAACCATTCTTCTTCACCATGTCAGCACGTCGGCCATTATTAATTGGAAGTTATTGGAACTACTAAGAAAAACTACTAAAATAGTGGTGATGCCACACAGACAGAATTGAGCAACCGAAATTAACCCGTTTATGATCGATATCAGGATTGATATCGATAGCGAACCATAACAATATGTTTCTGATTCGGAAACAATCCGAAAAAGGAATATTTTAAATCAGTTAAGCCGTTATTGTGTTTTTAACCTGCAACAAACTCACGGAACATTATTATAAGTTTTTATACATATGTAGATACTTATTGCTTTTTTTTTTAAATATCGCAACTTACTTATCATCACACAATTGCTGCCCATGTATGGTAATCAAATTGCGCAGAAAATGCAACGTTAGCAGCTGTGGTGAATTTACTATTTTCAAAAAGCCCGTTATCTCGGTTAGACTACTAAAGGCTCTATCGATTTCCGTTATTTTAACTGAAAAATATTTTAGAAAAAATATATGTAAGTACAGCCGTTTCTCATGCTACCGTTAACGCTGAAACGCAGTTAAACATCATTATCGGCTTAATCAAACTCATAAATTAATTGGTCGATTACGCAGTCGATATTTTAACGGACAGCATGACCGCCGCTTAGCGTTAATGGAAGGATGAGAAAACGTCGCTTATTTTAATTCAAAAGTGTTGTTGTAAAAGATATTGCGCGTAAAACACAAAACATACACACCCTTAATCTCAGCCAAATCGATGGTCAGCGAGCCATTAATCGTAATACAACCAATTATGCCTTCCAAATCATTCCAAGTACGTATGACAAAATTGCCACTGCATTCCTCTTTACAAAACAATTCGCCACGATCATTAAAATGAACTGTATGAAACTTTGGACATTTTTGTAAACAAATGCCATCATGTGGAAAGCCGCCCACGTCACGACATTTGTAAGCGGTAACGCATTCGGTTTTTTCGTACTTTTTTTTTCGGAATGAGAAGCATTGGTGAGGTTAGTTTGCATGATAGATTCTACAGCTTACTTACCACGAAATAGTTTCTTGGACAATTGTCCACGCACTGTCCCTCAAAATTCAAATTGGCACACAAATCGCAATCCGTGCCATCGCAATTGCTTAAGCAATTCGGGTGACAACAAAAGCCATAATCATCGCAACCGCGTATGCCGCAATTCTCGTTACACGCCAACATGTTGCTGGTGGCGGGACGACGTTGTAGCATCCTATAATTCCAACAATGTGTACGCAAGTTTTCGGGTAATTCATATGAAAAAGCCATTTCATCGCGTATGTGACGACAGAGAGGGCAGTGATTATTTGGTTTATTGTTCTGAAAGAAAGCAAAAGAAAAGACCAATAAAGAAATTTATTCTCATGGCATTAGTCCTCGCACTATCCTTTTTACCTACCTTATGATAGAAGTGCTGATGCGTATAATTACCCAACAATTGCACCCAATTCACCGTCTCCACATAACACAACGACGGATTATCCTCAATGCGTATATTGCCCGCTTGTATGCGCAACAGCGAACCCAAACCCAAATCCAAGAGCTCGCGATTTTCATAAACAGCCAAAGCGTATTCATCGAAGAGTAAATCGCGGCCGCGTATAATTTGTAATTTTGGAAAAATTTTCGCCAAAGTGCGTAAGCCGTGCGAACGATAAACCAACAAATAGTCGGTTATCTCCTCCACTGGCGTCGCCACTTTGTCGCGATTCGTACCAATGAATGACTCCGGTAGGTAGGCGAAACGCACATAACCCAACACACGTGTACAATTTTTTAATTGTTCTAAATCGCTCATATTACGCACTTCAATGGATTGGCAGGGTTTAGGTGGCAGTGAATTTAAATCGGGCAAATCGGCATGTTGTGTCATGTTCGGTTTTGGTGGTACTGTGGTGGTGCTAGCAGCAGCGAGTGCGGGAAAATCGTGGAAGATTGCCAGGTATATGAGGAGGAGCCCAGCCCAGTAGAGGAAGGCAAGTGAGTTACGCTGAGGCATTTTTTGCACGTGAAGAGTTTTCTATATTTTTATTTTGGTGAATTTTGTATTTTTGGCTTATTGGATATTTCTGCGGTGTTTAAGACCACCCATTTAAAAAAGTTTTGCCCTGTGCCAAAACAAAAACAAAATTCCTGTTTTCCGTTATTTATTTGCTTGCTTTTTTGTTTGCTTATTTTTTTTTCTTTTTGCTTCTTTATTTTGATTTGTCTATATTCATGTAGGTAAATATGTATTAAGGCAAACTTAAGTACAGTGTTGTGCAATGAAATATAGCCGTTTTTATATATAGATTGGACTACAGTTTAATGAATGAAAAAAAAAAACTATGCGGAACCGCGCGTTTCTGCTTTTTTGGCAAAATTCTAATCAAAATTGTGTATTATTTTATGGAACAGCGTTTTTTTTTTAATCAAAAGTTAAAAAACTCAATATTAATTAAATTATTTTTTGTTAAATATCGTTTTTCTTATTATTAAACATCTTTTTTCCAAAATTAATTAATTTTTTTAATCAACGTGGTGTTTTTGGTTAAAAGTTAAAAAATACAAATTTATTAAATTTGTTGTTATGAAACATCTTTTTTCTTTATAAGTAAAAAAAAAACAAAATTAATAAAATTAATTTTTATGAAAAATTGTGTTTCCATTAAAACTTAAAATAAAATGAAAATTAATTAATTCTTTTATCTTTTTTTATTAAAAGTTGAAAAAAGCAAAATTACTTAATTTTTTCATGAACAGTTAAAAAATAAATTAATATATTTTTTTTTTAATTTTTTCCAGTAAAAGTAAAAAAGAAATCAAAATTAAATAATTCTTTTTATGAAATGTTGGTTTCATTAAAGGTTAAAAAAATCAAAAGGAATTAAATTTATTTTTATAAAAAATCGTGTTTTCAGTAAAAGTTAAAATAAAGTAAAAATTAATTAAAAAATTTTTAATCTTTTTTTATTAAAAGAGAAAAAAAAATCAAAAGCATTTTTTTTTCTTATGAAAAGTTAAAAAACAAATTAATTAATTTTTGTTTTAATTTTTTCCATTAAAAGTTGAAAAAAAAAAATCAAAATTAAATAATTTTTTTTACGAAGTCTTGGTTCCTTAAAAGTTAAAAAAATCAAAATTATGTAAAGTTAAAAAAAATAAAATTTTTAAAATTTTTTTTTTTATAAAACGTTTTTTTCATAAAAGTTAAACGAGAAATCGGAAAAACTGTAAAAACACACTTTCAATTAATAATTTCAAAACTTTTAGTTGCTCCTAAAACTATGCAACATCACATTTATTTTGAAAGCCTGCCATATTCCGGTTCAGCTAATTCAATTATAAGAGACGAAAGTTCAAAATTTCTTTACTTCAGATCAAATACAGGAAAAATGATTTTGAAATGGCTATATTTTAATGCACAGCACTGTATATTTGTAATTCAATTAAAAGAAATTGACCTCGCTGCTGAGAAATGTCAGCGTGTGTTTATATGTGTGTATGTACATATATGCGTATGCAGAAGTAGTGATGGGCGAGTCCGAGATGTTTAGACAATCGAGAGAATCGCCATCGTTGCAAAATCACAATCGAGTCAAAAGTTGACTCGCTCCTCGACTACACAATCGAGATGTTTTTGCGATTGTTCCGAGCCGGCGAGTCGGAGGTTGTTTCGATGACATCTCGACTACACAATCGAGATGTTTTTGCGATTGTTCCGAGTCGGCGAGTCGAAGGTTGTTTCGATGAAATCTCGACTACACAATCGAGATGTTTTTGCGATTGTTCCGAGTCGGCGAGTCGGAGGTTGTTTCGATGACATCTCGACTACACAAGTGAGATGTTTTTGCGATTGTTCCGAGTCGGCGAGTCGAAGGTTGTTTCGATGACATCTCGACTACACAATCGAGATGTTTTTGCGATTGTTCCGAGTCGGCGGGCCGGCTGTTGTTTTGATGATATGTTTTAGTTGATAAAATAAACTGAATGAGGTTTGTTCATAAAGAAAGTAGGATTTTTAATGGAAGTAAGGCAAATACATAAATAAATTAACCAAATTGAAAAATATGCTATACATAGACGCTGCGTTATTGCAATCACAACTAAACAGTGTCGTGCATAATAATAATAATTAATTATTTAAACCGCTGTGGTGCAGTGGGTAGAGTGCTCGCCTGCTATGCCAGAGGTCTCGGGTTCAAACCACGGTCCGAGCCAAACAAATTTTTCTAATGAGTAAAAATCCAATTATTGGGTTTTTTAAGAGCAGCGGTCACCTCTCGGCAGTGGGCGGCATACCCTCAGAGAGTATTTCTGCCATGAAAAAGCTTCTCACAAAAAATGCATTCGCCGTTCGGAGCCGGCATAAAACTGTAGGTCCACCCAATTAGTAGGAAAAACAAAAAGGAGGACACCTCGAATTGGGAGAGAAGCTCGGCCATAAAACTCGTCAGAGTTATAATAGCGCCATTGTATTATTATTATTATTAATTATTTAAACATTAATAAATTTTCTGAAGTGAGACGCTTATGAAACAAATGAATTTTACGAGTAGCAACAACGGAAATAGATTTGTACCACTCTGTATGTTTTGTAAAGCAATTTTAATATTCAAGCTGCAACAACAAATATTATGTATTTTTTGCAGCGAGTCCGAGATGTTGTAGGGTTGAAAACGAGAGGAATCGTTGGCGAGTCCGAGATGTTTTAGCGATTGTTTCGACTGACGGCCATTTACGACTTGACTCGAATACGAATGAAAACCATCGAGAGCATTCGAGATGTTTCAACAATCGAGAGAATCGAATAAAACATCTCGGACTCGCCCATCACTATGCAGAAGAACGTCGTCGATCGTCGTATTACCGTTAAGTGAACGTTAATTATTATGCCGCTGACAGTTTGTATTACATTACTTGATCATTTTTTATTTTATTTTATTTAAAATGTTTTTCAATTTGCTTTCGCACAATGTTTCGCATAAAAGCTAACACCCACAGGTACTTCCGCACTTGCCGTTACTTGATCGTATGTCGCGAAAAATATTCAACTCTAAAAAGAACACAGCAGCCAACGTCGATCAGAAGTCAACCGCACGGCTCGAATTGAATTGTCAAACTGATGCGAAAAGCTCTCATCGATATTTGACTGATATTTAATTAAAGCTACTTACATATGTTCATACTTACGTGTGCATGTTTGTGCATGCAAAGAGATAAAATTGGGGAAGGGAAAGGTTCCTAAATATACAAATGTAGGTATGTATGTACCCACCAAAAAATCTAAGCCTTATTTAAGAATTAAAACAGCACATTTAAAGGCTTACGAAATAAGGCCGGAAAATTATAAGGGTAGCAAATTTGTATGGCGTAAGGCTTAAAATAAGTCTGATTTTCCTGTGTTGATGTCATCAGGCCATAATGCTGTGGTTATGGTACCAATCAACATTGCCAATCAAAATCGGAAACATTTCGTGATTGGTGAGAGGTGGTTATGCTTACATTGATGATTGGAGCGCACATACACAACATAACACATGATTATTACTGAACACATACACAACATAACACATTATTACCCCCGAAACCTCGACTGCTGGCTGCCTGTCTCACACAGCAGATTTGCTGGATGTGAGAGTCCGAAAATTCTCTCACCGTCGGAGTGCACAACAACAATTTCACGGTGCTCGACCAGCAGCATTGTAAAGCCGGATTCATCGTTCGAGTTCAGAACTAAAGTTGAATTTGAGTTAACTAATAAAAATAGTTCAGAACTTTTCGGAATTCCTCTCACACTCCGAAAACACAGCAACAACCACATGGCAAAAAAGTTCTGAACTCGAACGATGAATCCGCCTTAAGCATAACCAGGTCACAAGGAGTACTCTCTCTCTCTCTGAGAGCACACCTTATTCCAAAGGCTTATCCGCCATGCGAACTAAGGCCTAGATAAGTTTTAGAAAGTTAGGAGCAGACAGAGTGAGTGCAGAACAGAAGCACAACAGAAGCAGCGGTGACCTGATTTGTCAACAATAAGCAAAACTTTTTTGCCGGGTAAGTGAATTGAAAGGTGATCAACAGTTAGGAGAAAGAGAGAGAGAGGTACCTATGACAGCCAGCCCCACTTAACAATGGCTCAAGGGGATGCTGAGGGGAGATAGATAAATCAATTTATGCTACTGGTATCAAGGAAACTTTGGTTGTTTTGAAATGATGAGTTTTACTAAGTTTTGAAGGGTGCTCCAAAAAGTAAGAAGGAAACAAAAATAAATTCGGAGGCTCTGAACCCGTGTTCCGACCTTTGCGTGGGGTGCTTGGGGATACCCGTCACGTTCCCTCAAATGATGATGATCCATTTTAACTAAGCTCCAGTTTATCATCTGCACCTTTTTGGCAGCTCGCATTACTTTAAAGCGCAAAAGCTCGTTAAATGAAATTTAGCGCATTATTGGCACACCCTGTGCTAAAGCAGCTTTGCTTTTATGTAAGCTCATATTTGTATGTGCTCATCACAGACGCTTTGCTTAGGAGAATCTCAAATTGCTGCACTATTCTGCATGCATAAAGCCATGCAAACATATGGATGAACCTGTATCAAGATGTACATATCTCTGTATGTATGTATGTATGTATGTATGCAGTGTAACGATACTCCAGTGGCTCATCACGTAGAATGCAATTTTTCGGACAATGCGTTTGCATGCTGCTGAAACCGGTTTAAAGTAATGATAAAATCATTCTACTCCTCTTTGCAACAATGTTGCAAGAAGTAAATTCCCATTCAAAGTTAAGCTGCCAATGGCATTAACCCTGAAATGAACTTGGCATGTCGTTTATGTAAGTTGAATGTGTTGCAAGTGCTGACTTTACTTACTTACACATATTTGTTTGCTCTTTTTTAAATGGTTTTATTTAGCTCACCCCGTTTGTTTTATTATGAGTTGTTGACTAGAAAGTTACTTAATACTTAGAAGGGGCAGATGTGAAATGGGAAGTGAATTGAGTGATCACCCTTTTGAGTCTTAATTGATATAGGTATATAAAGATAATATACATACATATGTATGCCTAATATAATTTTCAACATATTGGATTAGACATGCGGCATTATTTGTATTTTGACCTAAATTGGTCCTACCTAACTTATCCTAACTTAACCTAACCTAAACTAAAAGACAAAAAAAAAAATTAATTAAATTAACGTACCTAACTATCCTAACCTAAAAAAATAAAAAAATTAAATTAACCTAAACTAAAAAGAAAGAAAAAAATAAATAAACAACCGAAAAAGCTAAAAACACATAAATTAAACAACATAACCTAAAAAACAGAAATCAATCTAACCTAAAAAAATAAAAAAAAAAACATAAATTCAATAAGCTAACCTAAAATAAACGCAAATCTATGTAACCTAATCTAAAAAAACGTAAATCAATCTAACCTAATCCTAAAAAAAGTATAAATTAAACTAACCTAACCTAAAAGAACGCAAATTAACGTAACCTAACCTAAAAATAACGCTAATCAATATAATTTAACATAGAGAAAAAAAATAAGACACATAAATCAGCCTAGCCTGACCCAAACTAAAAAAAATATAAAGTAGATAACCTAACCTAGATTAAAGGAAAAAAAAAACATAAATTAAATTAACATAACATAACATAGATTATAACCTAAAAAATAAAAAAATAAACAACCTAAAAATATAAAAAAAAAATACAAATTAAACAACCTAACCTAAAAACAGAAATCAATCTAACCTAAAAATAAGAAAAAACCTAAATTAAATAAGCTAACATAAAATAAACATAAATCAATCTAACCTAACCTTAAAAAAAAAAAATAAATTAACCTAACATAAAAAATAAAATAAATTAATTAACCTGACCTAAAAAAAAAGACAATTAAATAACCTAACCTAAAAAAAAAAACGCAAATCAATCTAATCTAACCTAAAAAAACCGTAAATTAAAATAACCTAACCTAAAAAAAACTTAAATTAAACTAACCTAACCTAAAAACCGTAAAATCAACGTAACATAACCTAAAAAGACACAAATCAATATAATTTAACAAAAAAAAAAAAAACAAGCCACATAAATCAACCTAGCCTGACCTAACCTAATTTTGTTAAAATGTATCGTTTGATGTCATAATTCAATTAAATCTTTTCCTTCTAATTCCTCATTTAAAATGCTTACCAAATTATTAAGTAATTATTGGAAGGCGGCAGAAACAACCCTCTGTAGAATTACATTTTAATTCTACAATCAAATAGTCACAAAGTTTGTTGCCCCCTCCCCATCCGTGCGCATTCCAAAAAAAAAAACATAATAATTATTGTAAGAATTAATAAGCCACTTCGCTAAAAGTGCACATAAATTACCTCAGCGTACATAACTAATTACAAAATATACCCTGAAAATGTCCATTGAAAGATTGAAAGGTGAGGGGTAGCAGTATGAAAGCTCGAAGCCATGTGCTGTGAGGGCGATACGGTGCGCAGCGAACAAAACTTTTTCTTTGACGAAGTGTCACTAAACACCAGAAACAGCAACGACAACAACACAAAACAAACGAAAAGCAACAGCATCAAAGGCAACAGCAGCAAGCAAGTACCTACCCTAACAGCGGATGCTCACAATGTGGCGCGCATAGACGTGCACAGACGCGCAAAGACCTCTAACCCAACCAGCCCCCCGTTACACTCTAGCTAACGCTATTCTTCTTCTACGCTATCCTTGCCCTTAGCCGTGGGTGTATTTGGGGCGCTATATTTAGGCGAGGCATTCATTATACGCGTGCGAGTGAGTTTGAGTGCCGTAGCCGCGGAGCATGAATGAACAAGTAAAAACAAAAAAAAAAAAAAAACAAAATGAATGTTGCACACACACACACAAAAACTAAAAATTCCTTTAATTAATTGAAACTGTAACATTGGCCTCAGCTGCTCTAGCGTAGGTACAAAAAAGTTCAAAACTTTGTTTTGCGCAGCAACAGCGATATAATCGTCAACAGCAAACGCGGCCGCGTTCAAAGCAGCGATTTGTCATGGTGTGAAATTATTATTTACCAGTATTTAGTAAGTGCTGCGAGACAACCACGCACCCTCTCCACCCCGCCAGCCAGCCAGCCACATCATCACCTTTCATAAATACACTATACTACATGGCCAGTTAACCCACTTTAGGCATGTTAAAAAAATATGGAATTTAAAATTAGTGTTTGAAAAAAGGCAAAAAATCCCAGTATTGTAAAAAATTGCTCAAATTGGAGCTTTTAGGAGTACTAAAAGAAAAAGAAATAGAGTAGGTGAGAGAGAGAGGGAAAAAGCTTTAACGAAAGGACGAAAAGCTCAATAGAGCGCGTAAAACTGCCAGGAGAAAAGGTGAGAAAAGCCGGAATTACAATAGCGCTGTGGCTGTGGCAGAGACTGTTTTTCGAAATCAGCTGATTTTTAGAAACTACGGTTTGTAATGAAGCGGCACATAATACAACAGAGGCAGCTGGCAGCACCGCTCCGTTTAGCCCAAATTCTAAATTCGCTGCCGCTGCCTAGAATCGCAGCCAACTTCTAAGTGTTGATGTGAACTTATGTCTGTTTCCGTACTATCCAATGTAATATGTTTTTTACTAATTTTGTGTTTCCGTACTTTGATGCCAGCAAGCGGGAGAGAATTTAATTTTTACTTAATTAATTTCCACTAGCAAATATTGCTGGCGGGATGCAAAAGCAAACAAGAAGAAAGAGCAGAGGAAAAAATGAAACAAGATTGATTATTTTAATTGAAGAAAGTGGGCATGAAAATGGTAAGTAAATTTATGTCACCACGTGTCCAAGGTAAAAGGAAACAGACCTAATATATAAAGAAGTCACTGCCAAATACTGCGAACGCTCTATTGTGTTTGGTCTGGCAGTCACTGCTCATATTAGACGCATCAGCTGATTCCGAAAACCGTCGCTGCTCGCTGCCACATCGCTGATGTAATTTGGGCTAAAGGCAGTGACAGAGAGAGAGAGAGAGAGAGAGAGAGAGAGAGAGAGAGAGAGTAGTGAATGAAGGAATATATTCTCAGAGTGCAAGCTTTAATGTTTTTATGCTCTAATATTTAAAACATGGATTTGAGCTTGATTGGTAGCATAACCAGGCCATTAGGTTATGCTACCAATCAAGCTGGTCGAGCACCGTGTAATTGTTGTTGTGCACTCCGACGGTGAGAGAATTTTCGGACTCTCACATCCAGCAAATCTGCTGTGTGAAACAGGCAGCCAGCAAACGAGGTTTCAGAGGTAATAATGTGTTATGTTGTGTATGTGCTCAGTAATTATCATGTGTTATGTTGTGTATGTGCGCTCCAATCACCAATGTAAGCATAACCACCTCTCACCAATCACGAAATGTTTCCGATTTTGATTGGCAATGTTGATTGGTACCATAACCACAGCATAAAAGGAGTAAATTATTTATCAAATAATTTATGTAGGAGTGGTGGCACGAAGCAGTTGTTTGTTTTTGTTTGTGATTTCGAGTGAAGAAAATGGGTCTAATTTGCCTTATTTATTCAACTAAATGCTTTAGCTCATTGCAAGCCAGATTTTTCTTAAAAATGCAAGGCAAAATATTTAGTTTTCGTGAAAAAAAAAAATAAATAAAAAATAAAAATAAAAAATTTTTTAACAAATCCATTCTGCTAAAAACTCCAATTTACTAGCTGTGAAGATCTTCGCAAGCGTTGTCCCCATAACAGATTTGTCTATATTCATCTTTATTTCCTGCCTATCCCAATAATAAATTTCTTAAAGCAACAGTCGATTTTTGTCGGAAAATTTGTAGGAGGTTTTCTTTCCACGCTCACGTGATTGTACTCTCACTCTTCATATATTTTTCACCTTGTTTACATATACATAGATTGGGAGCGAATTCCTTGCTCAATTGAAGGAGTTGATAATGGGTGCGACTGGTGTCAAAAGGGACTAGTACATGAACATAACAGATTCATTCGTTCATTCATTCATTCAACAAACTACAAAACAACAAAAACAACAACAACAACTACATTATCATCAACATCAACATCAACATCAACATCAACATCAGCATCAACATTAACATCAACAACAACATCAACATCAACATCAACATCAACATCAACATCAACATCAACATCAACATCAACATCAACATCAACATCAACATCAACATCAACATCAACATCAACATCAACATCAACATCAACATCAACATCAACATCAACATCAACATCAACATCAACATCAACATCAACATCAACATCAACATCAACATCAACATCAACATCAACATCAACATCAACATCAACATCATCATCATCATCAACATCAACACCAACATCAACATCAACATCAACATCAACATCAACATCAACATCAACATCAACATCAACATCAACATCAACATCAACATCAACATCAACATCAACATCAACATCAACATCAACACCAACACCAACACCAACATCAACATCAACATCAACATCAACATCAACATCAACATCAACACCAACATCAACATCAACATCAACATCAACATAAACATCAACACCAACACCAACACCAACATCAACATCAACATCAACATCAACATCAACATCAACATCAACATCAACATCAACATCAAAATCAACATCAACATCAACATAAACATCAACATCAACATCAACATCAACATCAACATCAACATCAACATCAACATCAACATCAACATCAACATCAACATCAACATCAACATCACCATCAACACCAACATCAACACCAACATCAACCTCAACATCAACCTCAACATCAACCTCAACATCAACCTCAACATCAACATCAACATCAACATCAACGTCAACATCAACATCAACACCAACATCAACATCAACATCAACATCAACATCAACATCAACATCAACATCAACATCAACATCAACATCAACACCAACATCAACATCAACATCAACATCAACAACAACATCAACATCAACATCAACATCAACATCAACATCAACATCAACATCAACATCAACATCAACATCAACAACAACATCAACATCAACACCAACATCAACATAAACATCAACATCAACATCAACATCAACATCAACATCAACATCAACATCAACATCAACATCAACATCAACATCAACATCAACATCAACATCAACATAAACATCAACATCAACATCAACATCAACATCAACATCAACATCAACATCAACATCAACATCAACATCAACATCAACATCAACATCAACATCAACATAAACATCACCATCAACACCAACATCAACACCAACACCAACATCAACCTCAACATCAACCTCAACATCAACATCAACATCAACATCAACATCAACATCAACGTCAACATCAACATCAACACCAACATCAACATCAACATCAACATCAACATCAACATCAACATCAACATCAACATCAACATCAACATCAACATCAACACCAACATCAACATCAACATCAACATCAACAACAACATCAACATCAACATCAACATCAACATCAACATCAACATCAACATCGACATCAACACCAACATCAACATAAACATCAACATCAACATCAACATCAACATCAACATCAACATCAACACCAACATCAACACCAACATCAACCTCAACATCAACCTCAACATCAACCTCAACATCAACATCAACATCAACATCAACATCAACATCAACATCAACATCAACATCAACATCAACATCAACATCAACATCAACATCAACATCAACCTCAACCTCAACATCAACCTCAACATCAACATCAACATCAACCTCAACCTCAACATCAACCTCAACATCAACATCAACATCAACCTCAACCTCAACATCAACATCAACATCAACATCAACATCAACATCAACATCAACATCAACATCAACATCAACATCAACATCAACATCAACCTCAACCTCAACATCAACCTCAACATCAACCTCAACATCAACCTCAACATCAACCTCAACATCAACATCAACATCAACACCAACATCAACACCAACATCAACCTCAACATCAACCTCAACATCAACCTCAACATCAACATCAACATCAACATCAACATCAACATCAACATCAACATCAACATCAACATCAACATCAACATCAACCTCAACCTCAACATCAACCTCAACATCAACATCAACATCAACCTCAACCTCAACATCAACCTCAACATCAACATCAACATCAACCTCAACCTCAACATCAACATCAACATCAACATCAACATCAACATCAACATCAACATCAACATCAACATCAACCTCAACCTCAACATCAACCTCAACATCAACCTCAACATCAACCTCAACATCAACCTCAACATCAACATCAACATCAACCTCAACCTCAACATCAACTACGTCTAACGTTCTGAAACGAAAAAAAAATTGATCGCCCGTTTGCTAGGCCCTATTTGTCTAATATGACCATTGATTGTTTATCAAAATTGAAAACATTTCAAAAATGCACATCAACGAAACCGTCAATTCCAATTCCATTTAGTTTCAATTTGCACTTAAGCTTTTTCTCTCTGCCCCACACTCACTTTTTCTCTCACTCCAAGCTTGTTCTCTGACAACTTTTGTTATCGTCGCTCGCCTTTTCATCAATCGTTTCACCTACTTACGAGTTGAACGATTTAGCTATTTCTAGTTGTCTCACAATTTCACAGACTCAAAAGTGTTATTGTTTTATTTTTTTTTTGTCTCGCCAAAACGACGCGCATGCTATGGAGCTTTCGCTTGAGTTAATAGTTTATTGTGCTTTTATGCTACTGCGAATCGTTTGTTATTGTAAAAGCATACATACATACATGTATGAGACTACTAGTCGTTTATAAATTTGTTGGGCAAAAAAATGTCAGCGGGACTGGTGGCTCTTATCCTGTCGGTAGTCGGTCCGCTAGCTCGTTGTCGTCGTCGTCAATTTTGCTGTTTTCGTTGGCGTTGGCCTCCCTGGCTGGTGTCGTCGTGCGTTTTGGCGACACACAACACAAAAATGTTTAGTCGGTTTTGAAACGCGAAACGGCGCTGTTGCATTTTTCGGCAAAACGGCAAACCGTTTGGCATTTAAAAAAAGTTGCTTCTTGTTGTGTGTTTTAAGCGAAAAACAATGTCACGAAGAACAAAAGAAGAAGAAGAACGAAAAATGTGAATAAAAAACACAAAAAAAAAATAAGTGGAACGGATGTCGGAAAAGTTGTAAGAGCAAAAGTATCTTAATGATAAAATACGACTGAAAAGCGAATGAGAGGCAAAAGCACGTACAGACATGCATACGCATGTTTATACATACATACATACATACATAATCCACATTTATATTGTGTTAAAAACAATAGACGAACACAACGGGAACAGTTGTAATGCGAGATTCGAAGCGTTTAACCTAATTAATTGTAGTTAGATAATATCGCTCATTAATATGTAATTTGCACAAGTGCAAAAAAGCAACAACAAAGCAGGCAACAAAAACAAAAAAAAAATTGTATTTGTTTGCAAAATTCTTTGTGCAAAGTGTTAAGTGAATATTTTTCGAAATGTGCGAAAATGATTGAATAGCAGCCAAGTGTTAAGGAATTTGTGGCTGATCAACGCCTAAAAGTAGATTACAAAAATTTTGTTTGAAAACGCGTTTGCAAAAGCAAAAAGCTACAACAAAAAGCAGTAATAGGTGCGGCGCTATAGCTGAGTGAGAAGCTGATGAGAAGCTGTGCACATGCTTTTAGGAAGTATGTAATGCATATCACTCTATAAAGCATATACATAGATGTGTTTGTATGTATTTTTTTATATACAGTGCGCTAAAAAACTAATCATAAAGTGCTTAGGTGAAAAAAAAAACAAAAAAAAAAATGAATTTTTGGGTTGATTGATTTAGAAAAGGCAAAGAGAAGAACATATTTAGAAAAGCGAGGTGGATGGATTTAATTTTAAGAGGAATGGACTTTATACAGTAGCATATATATCGTCGTTTAAAGTGCAAAACCGCGCATCGACCAAGTGCAAACCGCGTAAGTGACATTTTTGCCAAAAATTAGATTTCCCCAAAAACACATTCCTGGGATCCGATCCCAGTCGTTCATACAAGAATTTTAATATTGGGAAAAACGCGTCAAAATTCTTGTATGAATGGATGGGGTCGGACGCCAGGAATATGTTTTTTGGGAAATCTCATTTTTGACAAAAATGTCGCCTACGCGGTTTATACTTGAAATACACAGCTTTCAACTTTGACTTGCTAGATAGTATCTTCTCAACACTTCTTAATGCATTTACCGGGTGGACTTTCCATTAAGGATGCACGCCCCGAGAAAATTCACTTTTTCAGAGGGGTAGAGGGGCTCTCACGGAACTCCCACTGTAAACAAAACTTGCCGGAAGCTTATAGTTTATGAGATATTTGTTGTTAAAGTTGGATGGGTTCATAGATATTCTACTAAAACAATTTGAAAACTGCTAAGAATTTTCATTAAAATAGGTTTGGAAAATGCGTCTACAATCACCTTTGGAAAATTACCGTATGGTTATAGTTACATGCTTTTGAACATGAACAGAACTGCATCAATGTGCATGTACGCGTGTGTTGGTGCGAGTTCTCCAAACATACTTTACATGTTGGATTTACACAGCCTTGGTCGGACCGATTATCACGTACTCCGCTGTAGTGTGGTGGTTTAGGGCCATGGTTAAGTCCACGGTTAATATGCTGAACAGGCTGTTGAGGAGTATGTGTATCAGCATCACAGGTGAATTCAGTACAAAATAAGGTGCCACCCTTAAAGCTCTGTTTAACATGCTCCCTCTGGATTTGGTGATCCAAGAGCAGGCCATGAGAACGAAATTTCGTCGACTACGCTCCTTGGGTTTGTAGCACGACGATTGGAGCTGCTTAGCAGGCTGTCAGAGCAATATCCCTTGTTTCTATCTTGTTTCTGGCGCCAAATGATAAGCCGATACACCGAGTATCCTTTAGTAGACGACGTAATGTTTATTTTAGCACAAGAGATCAATGGATAGCTCTCTCAGCCTTTCTGTTGAGGACAAAATACCCTCCAGGTATACATTTTTACTTCTGTCATGAAAATGCTTCTCACAAAAGTACATTCTCCATACTAAGCCGGCATAAAATGTAGGTCCAACCAATTGATAGGAAAAACAAAACAAAAAAAAAACAAGTAAGGAAGCCTAAGTTCGAGTGGAATTAGATTATCAGCTGTATGCTTTCATTGTTTGTTTGCGTTTGATGAAAACACGGTGTATTTGATATAAAGCGAGTGCTGCATAAAGTAGGCGTAGCCACGCCCATTTTCAACATTTTTATCAGTCATCCAATTAAGCATATGAATATTATTCTTTGTGCAAAATTTCATTCCTTTATGACTTCTAATTACAAAGATGTCACGTTACAAATTCCCAAAGGGTGTTCCAGAGATATCTCTGTTAAAAAGTAGGCGTGGTCATAAACCGATTTGAGTAAATTTTTGCGTGTCTATTAGCACAAGTTATAAAATTGTATAAACCAAGTTTCGTCTTAATGTCTCAATTATTTGTCGAGTTATGGGCTCCGAAATTTCGTATATTTCTTTGTCTAAAAAGAGGCGGTGCCACGCCCATTTTCCAAATTTTTCTATTTTTTGTTTCCGGTCTATTGTGGAACTCATGCCACAAAATTTCTATGAATTATCTCTATATTTGACAAAGATATCGCTTAAAATGTTTTTTTAGGCCACTTTATAGTTCTCATGTATAAAAGTGGGCGTGGTCGCCAACCGATTTCGCTAAAATTTTGAACATGTATTACCACAACTAATGAAAGTATACACACCAAGTTTCGTCATTATATTTAAATTATTTGTCGAGTTATGGTCTCAGAAATCTCGTATATTCCTGCTTCTAAAAAGAGGCGGTGCCACGCCCATTTTCCAAAATTTTTATGCTTTTCGTTTTATATCCGCAGTTGGACTCCTGCCATAAAGTTTCAATGACATACCTTTATATTTGACAGAGATATCGCTTAAAATGTTTTTATTAGGTCACTTTATAATACCCATATATAAAAGTGGGCGTGGTCGTTAACCGATTTTGGCAATTTTTCGTCCAAACATTTGCCTAAGTAAGTATATCACGCCTACCAAATTTCATCGATATTTCTTCAACGGTTTCTGAGTTATGACATATAAAACTTTCAATGTTTGGCCCTTAATAAGTGGGCGTGGCGCCGCCCATTTTTCAAAATCTCACCAAATTTCTTCATAAGGGCCTGAGCTCCACACGTGGGTGAAATTTTATCACTCTAGCTCCATTAGTGACTGAGATACAAAATTTCCGATTTTTACTATATAGGGGAAGTGGGCGTGGTCATGGTCCGATTTCGCCCATTTTCAATACCATCCGTTCCAGTCTTGATACCAACTTGCATTCCAAATTTCATCAAAATATTTCAATTTTTGCGCGAGTTATCGTGCGTACAGACAGACAGACGGACGGACAGACGGACGGACATGGCTCAATCGATTTCTTTTTTCACCCTGATCAATTTGATATATATAAGTCAATATCTATCTCGATTATTTTATGGTGTTACAATCCACCGTTATGTGATTAAAACTATAATACTCTGTGTACTAGTACAGCTGAGTATAAAAATAAGGAGTACGTCTCGAATTTGTGGAAAAGCAGGGCCTACAACTTTTTAGAGCTGTAAAAGGGAATCTTTATTACGTTATTAGAATTGACGCTTAAACAAATTGACTCTCCAACATAATTCTTTATCTTAGAACTTAATTTAAATTTTTACATTTTGCTAGCAATTTTTTGGGCACCACTGTTATCACAATTCTGCTTTCTCAACATTTTCATTTCTACAAGCACGTTATTCCCATTATTTGAAAGACAAAAAAATAAAATAAAGCAAAGCAGAAAAAATAGCAAAAAATGCAAAGAAAAAAAAAACGCTAAACCTAATTTCTTCTTCAAAGTGTCTGTAAGTGACATTGTTTGAGTGTGAATAATAACACCAACAACAATCCAGCAGAGCAATCCGACAAGACCGAATGACGCGACATCGACATCGTGGGTGACTACAAGGGTGAGGGCAACGACTTGCAGACTGTCAAACATTCAAACGTTATCGACGACAAAAAAGAAAAGAGACAGTGTGAACTAACTTTAGAATAAATGCGATGGCTGGCGGAGTACAAACACACACACACACACACAAACTAAAAAGCAATAAGAAAGCATGACAAGTTATACCATGTCTCCACATAACGTGTTTCGCTCTTTTTTTCTGCATTTTCTCTCTCAATCTTGTTTCGACACGGAAACCAGTGCCGAAACTCGCCAATTTCCATACAAAATTTCTGATAGCGAGTGAAGATTGAAACACTGTTTCATTCTGAATCATCTTGCCAACCTCGATGATATCGATGTCTTCTCTAATTTTGTATCGAAAATCTATCGAAATCTCACCCAGACCAAAACAAAAACGCAAACATAAGCAAACATACAAACATTTAAGAAGAGCAAGAAAGAGAAATGTTAAACTGAATCACGATCAGCCACGTGGAGACGGGTTATTGAGCGAGATGTTTTGCTACATGTTTCTCTGGTGAATCAAGTTATGTGGAGACGGGCTTTTAAGGAATATTACAAAAAAAAAAAAAAAAAGAGTTAGAAAAGTTAAAACGTACTAAGCTATATACTTACTATGAATATAGAAAGCGTACAATAGCTAAATTAGAAGTTAAGACATAAGTAGGCCGGAAGTGACAGTCGACTGTTTAAAGATATATGTATGTATGTATGTATGTTTGTATGTAATAAATGACAAAACGAGAGTTATGACAGTTGTTTAAATGGCGTTGGAGTGAAAAATGGTGTTGGGGGCGATGGTGATGAAGTCATTCGCATACACAAGCTGTTAGGAAGGAAGTGAGGTACCTACATAATAAATATATATATTGAATGAGAAGTTGCGCTAAAGTAGTGTGTAACAGGAAATATGCTTATAAAAGCAGTTACATATATACATATATCTTTGTTTTTACAAGGAATATAGACATAAATGAAGATAAATGGTAGATCCAGAAACTTGTAGGAGAGCATTGATTTAAGTGCACGGGCTTCAGTTGGATTATTGATGCTTCAACGGGCGGATTTCTAACGCAGCAGGATTTAGACTAAGTGAGCTACATAGCAGGCTTTTTTCGGAAAGTTTATGTTTAGCTATAGAACACCAATTTTAGTGCCATTTTGGAGATATCCCTTGTATTTTTTAACTGTTTGCCAGTAAGGAAAGATCCAATTGATCCTCGTAAGGATAACCAGTTTGCGATATGAAGTCTCAGAGTGAATACTCGGAATCTAGTATAACATAAGGGGATACTAGCGACTACTACCTATTTGTAGCTCTTTATATGGAACTAGCAAAAACGAAAAGGCTCTGCACTCCAGAGAGAGCGATAGGTGTCTTTCTTGATATATAGGGAGCCGTTAGCAATGTCTCTGCTGGGGCGCTGTTGGAGATAGTCGAATGGATGGAAATACCTCCAATCATTCAGTGCTGGATCGAGGACTTTTTGAGTTGTCGGACGGTAACGGGTGGGTGGGCCTTTCGAAGATGTCGAGGACGGCATATAGGGGCACCCCATTAGGGGAAGCACTCTCACCACTGTTGTGGAATCTAGTGGTTAACAAAATACTCTTTAGAAATACACAAATACTCTTCAGAAAATATCAGGGACCGAAAATAAAAATTATTTTTTTTTTTCGATGCTATAAAACTTTAGGGCTAGATTGTGTCCTTGGGAAAAGTTATTAACTTTACTTTCATCCCAGGACCTCCAGGATCAATAACCTAGGCTCTATTAATTTTACTGATTTTTTTTAAAAAACACCAGCTATAAAATAAAAATATGGCGTTTTATTTTTTAACGACAGCGATAAAATACAAATTTGGTGTTTTATTTTTTAGCACCAGCGATAAAATAAATACTTGGTGTTTTATTTTTTAGCTCCATCGATAAAACTAAAACCTGGAGTTTTATTTTTTAACTCCAAAATAAAACTCCAGGGCCAATAACTAGCGTACCCCTTAACCGAATTGGAAAAATTTGGTATCAGATGAAAGGTAATTCAGTAAGCTTTTGAATGGTGGCACTTATACTAAATTGGAAAAAATTAAAAAAATAGGTGGCAACCTTGGTTTGAGTGGTAACCTTGGCATGGGTGGCACCATTAAAAAGCTTACTGAATTACCTTTCATCTGATACCAAATTTATGCAATTCGGTTAAGGGGTTCGCTAGTTATTGGCCCTGGAGTTTTATTTCGGGGTTAAAAATAAAACTCCAGGTTTTTGTTTTATCGATGGAGCTAAAAAATAAAACACCAAGTATTTATTTTATCGCTGGTGCTAAAAAATAAAACACCAAATTTTTATTTTATCGCTGTCTTTAAAAAATAAAACTCCAAGTTGATTGATTATTTTTGTCCAACTAAAATATTCCTCCAAATATAAATTTTTTCTTTGGTGTTTTATTATAAGAGGAATAAAAATCCCGGTCCCTGGAAAATACACAAAATACTAAAACTTGCACAGTCTTGCATTCAAAGTTTAGTATAACACCTCCAATACGATGTTGGCAACATTAAGGACCATATGTGGTCCATGTGAGGGATCACTGTATCCTAGCCAACCTAGCCTAACCTAGCAAAAAAACGTCCCGCTTCGCTTTATACCTAATTGAGTCTCGAAAGAGCTATCCGTAACAAATCTTTAGATTTTTAGAGATAAATCTTAAAATATTTAGGTATTTTTGCAGCATCATTTTGGAATAGTCAAAATTTTCTATAGCAATATTCGCAGCAAAATCTGGCTAAGAATCTCACCTACCTACTAACAAATTCATTATACCAAAATGTGCTCCTAAAACTATGCAACATTTGTTTTTCGTAGTATGTGTTGTTTGCGCTACACTAACCTACGCGCTCTGCTGCCAATGTCGAATATACATACCTACAATTTGTATGTATGGACATTCCCGTACGTTCATATTCATGTAAATAATCCACTACAATCAAATGCTATGAAAACGATTTGTAACTACATAAATAACTAAATTATAACTTGTCTTTAAGCCAACTAAAGCATGCCATTATTATCCATGCCAATTCAATGAAAATTGCATTGGTGCGTGCGTGTGTTTGTGATTTTGAGAGCCCCAGCATGCATAAGCAGGCACATACAATGAAATGGCCAAAATAGTATGCATGTTCTACATACATACATATATGCATAGGTAAATAAGTGTCTGTATGCATGTATTCATATGTAGGTAGAACGGAAGCGATGATGTACCCTGTAAAAAAGTGTGCGACGAGTCTCTAAAAATATTTGTCCGGGAGCGCTCTCTTTCGGGTACAATTAGTCTACAATTGTTCCCAATTGTACCCGAACGGGTACATATGTATACTAATTGTAGACGAATTGTACCCGAAAGGGTATCAAACGGGTACAATTAGTCGCACAAATGGATGTGTCGCACTTGCTACCTGTTCGGGTACAAAACGGGTACAATTGTGCGCTTTTGCTACCCGTTCGGGTACAAACTGGGTACAATTAGTCTCTTCATAGGACATGCTCAAACAAAAGAGAACACTTCAACCCATATAAAGAGATACAAATGGGTAGTAATCGCATGCTCCCTTGCGAGTTGTCCCGGATGTATCCCGGAGTGATCGCATTTTTTGCAGGGTAGTAGGCGCCACAATACCCCTACACACATACAAATACGTACGAAAATGTGCATGGATGTGCATGAATGTGCTTGAGTATACTACATACCTAAATACATGCATACATACATACATATTTGTGCGAAAATCAACAGAGGAACATCCCTGCAGTAAATTTATTTCACTGCTGAAGGATCAGTGATGATTCTTTCTTGAATATTCATCACTGTCGTCATAACTCAGTATATTTTTATTTGTTTTTGTTTTTTTTTTTTTTTTCTGAGGAATGCAAACCATTTATATGAAAAATTCATCAGTCTTTATATGAAAGTATTCACTGCTGCCTCCTCGTCATAGGTGAATTGCATCAGTGATTCATTAAGGATTCATTGCGGATTTTTACTGCAGGGATAATAATAATTTGTGTGTATGAATTAAATGAAATATGTGTGTGCTTATACATATGTATGTATGTAGATATGTACATTTGGAGTTTATATGCATATGAAACAAAGCTCATATCTATATGCTTATAAGCATGCAATAATAACCAGAAATAATCATTGAGTAAAACCACAAAAAAGCAAAAAACATCCAAAAAAGATAATAACAACAATAACCACAAGGAGAATTGTACAGCTGCGTTTGCTTTTATTTTTGTTTACGGTTTACATGTTTTTACAAACAAAAAATGTCACCGAGCATTTTGCCTTTGGCAATTACACTTTTTGTTAAGGTGAGTGCGTTTTGTTTGCTATATACATATGTACATATATATATATATATATATACATATCTACTATATATGCATGCTTCTTCTTTATATATATGTATGTATGTACATGCCTTGGCCTTTGTATATGCAACTAAGTAACTAGTGTAGAAGTTTGTATGACAAAAAATAATTGAAATTATTATTGTAGGGCAGTTTGCTATTCGCTTCACTTGCTTCACTTGCTTTACTCGGTATTTTCTGAATTTTTCTGTATTAAGTACGAGGCTGCTTGTGAATATTTTGCATTTAGCAACATTTCGACAGCGTTTACATACATATAAACATACAGAGAAAGACACAGCGAGACACAGAGACCAACAGGCACATATACATACATATGTACATTTGTACATACATATTTAAATACAGTGACAAAATGGAGCACGAACAAACAGTGGTCATTATAATAGATAAGAAAATAGAAAATTGAAAAAAAAATAAAATGGAAGGAAAAAAGTAAAAAAGTAAAAAAAAAATGAATAAAAAATAAAAAAAGGAAAAAGTGGAAAAAAGTAGAAAAAGGTATGAAAAATAAGAAAATGATAAAATGATAAAAGAAAAATAAATGTAAAAATAAAAAAATAAAAAAGATAAAAATGACAAAAAAGCGTCAGAAAACTAAAAAAATACAAAGAATTTTATAAGAAAAAAATTTTTTTTATACAGAAAACTTTTCATTTTTGCCTTCTAGTCATAATCTTTAACTACGAACTATGTATACAAAAGAGAGAGAGAGCGGATAATTATTTGCTTTATAAGCTTTTTAATAACTATAGAAAATAAGCAGATTGCCTTAGCAGCACGAATTAATTACAATTTAGTACAGTAATGAATATACATGCTCACCTATTTTATAGAGGAAAAGAGGTGGGATTTTGGAATAAATTTACCATTTTGAAGGAACATAAATTTATAGAGCTCTTCTGGAAAATATCTTGCTAAAGAGAACTATCTTTCGAAAGGAAATTTTTTGTAGTATTTGAACTGTTGCCAGAATAGTCTACACAGAGGGAAAAACATTATAAGAATATATGAAAACGTGCTTAAAATGGATAAAAACCGTACCTAAAAGTGATGTACCTAAATACGAACATTTTTATTTTAGAAATGCTCATTGTAAAATTGCAAATTAAAGAAAACACATTTGAAGATGTTTATTTTTATTTTAAGCACTAAAAGATTTTTAAGCGAAAACTTTTCTTTTATTCCATTCATTTTAATTTTTAATTTAAATATGTTTCTCTTTAAACCCAAAATACATTTTTATTTCAAAAATTTAATTCTAATTTAAAAATTTCAGTTTTCAAAATAAAAATAATCTGATTTAAAGTGTGCTTTATAAAAAAGTAAAAATTTGATATTTTTTCTCTGTATAATTATTTTTTTTTTATAAAAAACACTTTTAATAGTTTTATTAAATAATGACTATTTTTACATGCCACAAAGCCCACAAATTCGCGCCCACTGTGTACTTTAGATCTCGCCTTTACCGCTTGACCATCTAAAAACAAACAATATAAAGAAGCAGCGCAGACAATGTGCATACATAAATAGCGGAGAAAGCGGTGAAATCAGAGCAGAGCGGCGAGTGTGCTCATGCATTTGCCATGTAAACGGACTTGCAGACACCCAACCACACATATACAAATATATCTATGGATACTCATGCATGCGGGAACAAAGGTAGACAAACAAATTAATTGCCGCCTTTTACAAACATACCCTGCAAAAAATGCGATTAATCCGGGTCGTGTCCGGGATCAATCGCAAGGGAGCATGCGACTAATACAATTTTACATCTTTTTATATGGAGTGAATTGATCGCATTTGTTCGAGCATGTCCTATGAAGAGACTAATTGTTCAACTTGTATACCCGAACGGGTACCAACGTAGATTAATCACTAACATACCGAACGGGTACAAATGTAGATCAATCGCTTTCATCCCGAACGGGTACAAATGTAGGTCAATCGCTTACATCCCCAACGGGTACAAATGTAGATTAATCGCTTTCATCGCCAACGGGTACAAATGTTGTTGATGTTGTTCGCCAAGGCAATACAATCTTTAAAAAATTGTAAATGTTCATGAATATATAAATAAAGATTATACAATGTTTTACTTTTGAAAAAAAATCTCAATAAATAAATTTAAAAAATTGTAAGTTTTGAGTATGCATTATATGAGCGTAATTTAAAGGATTTTTTCATAGGATTTTTTAGGAAACATTTTCTTAAAATTATTATTCATCATTGTTTTACCGGTTGTTCTACAATTTTTTAAATACATTGCACATTTTTCTAAAATTTCTACATTTAAGGAATCTAGATTTGTACCCGTTCGGAATGAAAGCGATTAATCTACATTTATACCCGTTCGGGATGAAAGCGATTAATCTACATTTATACCCGTTCGGGATGAAAGCGATTAATCTACATTTATACCCGTTCGGGATGAAGGCGATTAATCTACATTTATACCCGTTAGGGAACAATTGGTCTACAATTAGTCTACATTTATACCCGTTCGGGAACAATTGGTCTACAATTAGTCTACATTTATACCCGTACGGGAACAATCGGGGACTAATTGTGGACCGATTGTTCTCGAAAGAGATCAATCCGGGACAAATATCTTTCGGTATTAATCGCACATTTTTTGCAGGGTACATAAAAACACACACGCGCCCATACGTACATACATACGTATTTGTAGAGACAAAGCATAGTTGGAAACGGTTGTACATAGTTTATATAGGCTATTAGGCTGATCCAAATACGAGTACATACATACATACCAACAACCAAATGCATGCATGTACAAACATGTGCGCCGTGTAGGACAAAAGCATAAATTTCCACAATGGCCTGTAGCAAATGTTAATTACTCATACGCCATGTTGTGCCAACAAAAAGCAAGAGCCAACCAGCCAATGCAGGCAGTGCGGAGGCAAGGTAAGCCAAGCAAACATAACAAAATGGGTAGGCGGCAGACAAGGCAGTCAAGGTAGGCAGTGCAGGCAGATGCGGTTGCCGTAGTGATGGGCGAGGCCGAGATGTTTAGACAATCGAGAGAATCGCCATCGTTGCAAAATCACAATCGAGTCAAAAGTTGACTCGCTCCTCGACTACACAATCGAGATGTTTTTGCGATTGTTCCGAGTCAGCGAGTCGGAGGTTGTTTCGATGACATCTCGACTACACAAGCGAGATGTTTTTGCGACTGTTCCGAGTCGGCGAGCCGGCTGTTGTTTCGATGACATCTCGACTACACAAGCGAGATGTTTTTGCGACTGTTCCGAGTCGGCGAGCCGGCTGTTGTTTTTATGATTTGTTTTAGTTGATAAAATAAACTGAATGAGTGTTGTTGATGAGGAAAGTAGGATTGTTAATGGAAGTGAGGCAAACACATATGTAAATAAATGAACCAAATTGAAAAATATGCTATATATAGACGCTGCATTTTTGCAATCACAATTAAAGAGTGTCGTGCTTAATAAATACAATTAATTATTTAAACATTAATACATTAATAAATTTTCTGAAGTGAGACGCTTACGAAACAAATTAATTTTACGAGCAGTAACAACTCCAATAGATTTGTACCACTGTATACTTTTTTAAGCAATTTTGATATTCAAGCGGCAACAACAAATGTTATGTATTTTTTGCAGCGAGTCCGAAATGTAGGGTTGCTTTGAAAACGAGAGGAATCATTGGCGAGTCGGAGATGTTTTAGCGATTGTTTCGACTGACGGCCATTTACGACTTGACTCGAAATGAAAACCATCGAGAGCATTCGAGATGTTTCGACAATCGAGAGAATCGAATAAAACATCTCGGACTCGCCCATCACTAGGTTGCCGAACAGATGCGCAAGTAGATACGTATATATGTACATACATATGTATGTATTTAGTTCAGTGATGCACACCGCCGACTGCGCTACTTACACAAGCGCAACATATTTTTGCATTAGTGTGCGCGTATAAGCAGATGTCGCATACCTATTGCTCAGAAAAAAGAAAAAAATTCTTTGCGCGATCGATGTACACAGCATGAAATTCAAGCGCAGACTAATTGGTTGTAGGCGTCGCAATCAGGGATGTGATAAGTGGGCCTTTCCTACCAAAACTGGTCGGTTTTTTCCTGTTGGTCGGATGGTCGGACGATTTGAATTTTGTTAGGTTTTTACCTTCCTTCAAGTAACATCACTGATTTGCTAGATTTTGCCACAACACTGTTGAAAGAACGTTTGAAATTTCATGTATTCATGTCTCTTTCTTTTTGTGTTTCTCTTCGGCAGAGTTTTGTGTAAAGTGGATAAAAGAAGGTGAACGCATACGCATGAAAACCCTTTCTTCATTTTTTAGTTTGATGGAAAAGCACTATGCACTAAAAAAGATCTTAGATTCAATTTCGATATTTAATTAAAGTTCTGATCTCATTTGTATACCTACTTAGAGACCTGTTAAACCATAGTCGTAACTATTTTAAAATGTTAACATAAATTACATACACAAATTAATGTACATACATATGTACATTGTACAAACGCATTCGTACCTTATTATTTTAAGCTAAAACATGTGAAAATACTTGAAGAGTGATATATATGTATAAGTTCCTATATATGTACCAGTTAAATGAATAAATAAAAATACATAAATTTTCAAAACCCAGCTTAAATGACGAATTTTGTGAAAAAAAAATTTTGGTCGGCTGAAAGCTATTTTGGTAGGTTTTTGAGACGAATTTGGTCGGAAAAAAAATTTCAAAGTGGCAACCCTGGTCGCAATTGCTTGCTAGCAGCACACACACGACTCGTATGTGTAGCCGAGCAGCTCCGTTTTGCTCCGTATTGCTCTTTCGTTCAACACTGATTTAGTTCTTCCATTTACAGATAGACAGATGGACAGACAGACAATGAAGCGTGTGCGTGCGTGTGTGTGTTGTGTTTATAGATGTGTGTTTTTGTAGTGTAGCAGATCAACAGCAAGCGATTGTCACAAACTGGAGCTGGAGGCGTGCGAAAAATTGGCGTGACATGAGGCAAAACGAGGGAAAAGTCGAAAAGGAAGGTGAACAAGAATGGGAAGACACAAATTGCTAGGGGGCATATACAGTTGAAGCTAAAGTGACACAGAGAAGGCGAAAAGTTGTTGCAACGTGCTTAATGTATGTATGTATGTATGTATGTATATAAAAGTGGGCTACGCAAACACCGCAAGCGAGGGAGCATACAAGCAAGAAGATGTAGAACGGAATACAGGCGACGCACAATGGGATTTTTTGGCCAAAAATAAATTCGAAATTAAAGTAGTGATAAATAAGTATTTTTTAACTGCAATCGACAGATATCTTATGGGACAAAAAAAAAGCCCATGTAAAATTTTTTGAGTTCCGTTTCGTTTAGCCATACAGGGTGCTCAAAGTTGAACAAAAAATATGTCATGAATTATGAATTTTATGACCTGATACGAAAAGCTCTATCTAAGCCATTTATCGACGCATATATGTGGTTTTGACACCTAGATATAGAAAATGGCCTCTACTTTTCTAGAAAGTAATCTCGTTTCTTCTAACTTTGAAATCTGATTTTATATGATTTTTCAAATACTGATAAAAAAATATAGAAAAAAATTTTTCTTCGTCCACTTTAAGGAATAAAATAAAAAAAAAACCAAAAAAAGGTATCTTGGTTTTTTTTTTGTGTAATGAACTAATATATTCTTTATCAGATCACATTAACAGATATTAATTTCACGCGCGCCTTCGCGTGTTTTAATTATTCTCCAAACTGGCTAAAAGTGCATTTTTCAAATTACATTTATAATGACATATTCAAAATTAAAAAAAATAAAGTGTATAGAAGATCTATCATCCAATTTACATCTGTAATATAGAAAATGGTTCACAATATGAAATACAGCAGCTCATTTTTGAATAAGCTATATAGAATCTATTATATATTGTTTTTTTTGCAGGGTAAAAAAAAAAATTCAAAAAAATTCCAAAAGTTTGAAATCAAATAAAAAAAAAATAAAAAAAAAGGTCTCCTCAATTTTTTAATATATGTTCACCCAAGTGAAAAAAAGCTTATTTTCAAAATTTGAGCACTCTAGGTCCATTTTTACTATTTATGGCCGTTTTTTGTATGAAACGTTCCCATTGTGCGACGGTCGTTATCAATGGAGTCTAATCAATATGATAGCACATGCAAATAACTGGTGGAAGTACATACATATGTACATAATTGCACACTCATTTAGGCTTGCATGCTTGGATTTAAAAGAGCCCGAAGAGAATTTACAATTTCGTCTGGCATAAAATATGGGACAAACTTGACTATAAATACATAAGTACAGACATATGTACATATGTACATATATATGTACCTATGTACATATGTACGCATATAAAAGTGGGCGTGGCGTTGGCTGTTGACAAGCGAAGTCTCGCCGTAGCGATTGACTTCAAACTTGAACGCAGCGCATTGCGGCAATAAATAAAAAATAAACAAAAAACATAAGAAATGAAAATACAGCGACAAGTCGACAAATTTGAACGCACTTATATCATGTACAAACATGCATAAATGTGTGAAACAATAGCGCGGTATACATATGAGACACACACATGCACACAAAAGTGCCTGCGAAGGAGGCCACGCGCTTTCGCTACCAAAAAACAAACATGTCCGTGTTTTACCTCACTGATAACTGAAGAAGTACTATAATATTTTTCTTCTTCACAATTCGCGCGTAATCGTCTAGACGATTTTGACCTAGTCCATTAAAACGCGTCATTCACTTCTGTTTTGTGCTGCCTGGCGCAACATGGGAATACCTAGGAAAGCAAAATCGCTCTCTACCTGATCTTTCCAATATAGTGGAGGTCTCTCTTTTCCACCGTTTCCGAGCGTTTTTTGCGCTATGAGAGAGGAGCAGGGGGGTTTTGTAAAAATAAATATACACCCACACAGGAAAATGGTTTTTTAAATTCATACTAGTAAACCCGGCCACGCGATGCTGTGGCTTTCAATTACACACGGTAGGCAGGAAGCGACGATAGGTTGCATGAAAATGTCGAGAAAAAAGGAAAGTGGGGTTGTATTATGTGATGTTTATAGATGGAACATCCGTTGAAATTAAAATCCGAGCTGCTCCTTTTTCAAGGATATCCACATTTTTTGTTTTTTTTGAAAGGATCAAATATTGAGAAAATCGAAAATTCGCCACCGTCCAAATTTTTCCGATTTCAATACATTATTTGGTCGCTAAGGGATACAAAAAAAGGTATTAAAAAGAAAAATGGACACCTGTAGTGGAAAAATCCAATGTGAACAGGACCTAAAGGATAACCACTGAAATATAAAATAACACAAAAAGTACCCACTTTAATTTGCGTATAACTCCTAACATGTTAACTCTACGTGAAAATTCCTTATAATATGTTTCATTCAGAATAAATAAAGGAATATTTCTTTGATATACAATTTTGATGTACCTGCAGTGGTTAATGCACTTTGGTCCATCTAAAGTGAAAATTTCAAAAAAAGTACGTTTTTTTTATGGTGCTATTTTAAGTTCAAATATTTTTCTAGTTTATGTAAATATTTTAATCTAATGATCCAATTCTCATTCTTACATATCTATACGTTAATATTAAAAAGAATTAGAGCTGAAATACGCGCTAGCTGTGCACGGTGGGCGGTAAGCAACAATAGGTTGCATGAAAATATCGAAAAAACGATCGCCGGCTAAACACTTACGTAAAATGATATTCTAATATACTTCATAAACACACAGCAAGCGTGAATAAAATCTCCAACATTTTTCTTAAACGAAAATTAGTACCAGCACACAGCTAGGCACATATTCGTTGGGCCATCGTTTTTACGATATTCCCATGCAACCTATTGTTGCTTCCCGCCCACCGTGCACAGCTAGCGCGTATCTCAGCTCTAACTCTTTTTTAGTATTAACGTAGAGATATGTAGGAATGAGAGTTGGATCATTAGATTAAAATATTTACATAAACTAGAAAAATATTTGAACTTAAAGTAGCACCATAAAAAAAACGTACTTTTTTTGAAATTTTCACTTTAGATGCACAAAAGTACATTAAGCACTGCAGGTACATCAAAATTGTATATTAAAGAAATATTTCTTTATTTATTCTGAATGAAACATATAATAAGAAATTTTCACGTAGAGTTAACATTTTAGGAGTTATACGCAAATTAAAGTGGGTACTTTTTGTGTTATTTTATATTTCAGTGGTTATCCTTTAGGTCCTGTTCACATTGGATTTTTCCACTACAGGTGTCCTGTTTTCTTTTTAATACCTTTTTTTGTATCCCTTAGCGACCAAATAATGTATTGAAATCGGAAAAATTTGGACGGTGGCGAATATTCGATTTCCTCAATATTTGATCCTTTCAAAAAAAACAAAAAATGTGGATATCCTTGAAAAAGGAGCAGCTCGGATTTTAATTTCAACGGATGTTTCATCTATAAACATCACATAACACAACCCCACTTTCCTTTTTTCTCGACATTTTCATGCAACCTATCGTCGCTTCCTGCCTACCGTGTACACTGTGCGCCAATTTGAGGGTGGAAGACCACTTATTGCCACATTTGAAAATTTTTTGATATACCTTCATATTTTTATTTTCTGTGGACCTAGATTTTTTATACATAGATTTTGACCAAGGAGCCCCATAGTATAGTTTTGTGCCGAATATTTTTCTAGACTATGGTAACCTTAAAGCGACCTACAAAAGGCCATTTGGCGCGCTTCTCCTTTTCTTTCTAGTTCTCTTTCTCTTCCCCTTTCCCCTTTATTTGCGCTTTCTTTTCCCTTTATCCATTTTATTTTTCATATTTCCTCTTTCGCTTCCTGTCCTTCGCCATATCCGTCCCTATCATTTTCCTCTTCCCTCTCCTTTTATTACCCATCTTCAGTGCTAGGCCTTGCATGACACTTCAAATTTAAAAATGAGATAAACTGTAGCGTAAAAATGGATTATTGAACGGTGGCACCCTTTTTGTAAAAAATTTAATAAATTACTCATTTCCATGTCAATTCCTTTCATATGACTCCTCAAATTTAAAAATCAAACAAACTATAGCGTAAAACTGAATTTTTGAACAGGTGGCAACCCTTTTTGAAAAATTTCTATTAAATTGCTCAATATCAGGTCAAGCCCCTTCATATGGTACCAAAAATTTTAAAATCAAACAAACTATACAGTAAAATTAAATTTTCAAACATCTGGCAACCCTTTTCAAAAAAATTAAATCTTCCTGCACATCTACAGGTCAAGCCCTTTCATCTGACACCACATTTTCGAAAATCGGTATAACGGTGTAAAAGTTATGGTGCTTACAAAAAATCACTTAGCGTAATATATATAAAGATATATAAAGATATGTACGTATTATCATACATTTCAATTTCAAAAGTAGCTATGCGCAATATGTAACATTGAACTTGTCAAAAATCTGTCATATTGCTGTTTTAATCTTTTATATAGGTAGTTAAATTATTTATGGGCTAAGCTTACTGTTAATAAAAGAAAAATATATAAAAAAAAAATATTCAAATAAAATAGAGCTTAAGGCGGTATTGATTTTTAATAATTATTAATTTGTAGCTTAATATGAAAAACTCACATAGCCACTTTTGAAAGTGCACTACTCATTTATACATACATACATACATACATACATACAAACAAAAACTTTATATACGCATGCACATGGCATTGCCGATAGCAGCGGAGTGTAAAGCACACAACACAAAAAAAATATTCCACTTCAAAGTTTGCACTTTGTTGGCAAATGTGTTTGCAAGTTTGTATTAAATGAATGCACACACATGCATATATATATATATATATATATACACTTGCACACGAGTGTAATTGCATGTGCATGCATGCATATTTCTTCCCCTGTAAACTTGCATGCGTTTCAATTGCTCTGTGTGCTGGGGCTGTTGGCTGCTATTGCTTTCGCACGCCATTTTCTTCATTCACACAGACGCCGCCGTCGTCGTCGCCGCCACCGCCGTGTGGGAGTTTTATTGTGATAAAGTTTAACCAAAAAAGGAAATTACATAAAAGGTTTTATTTGCTTTCCTTTTTGCTTGCTGCTTTTTTGGTTTATCTTGCCGCTTGCGCCACTCTTTGGCTCGCTGATCTACTACACGACTGTTTCTTGTGCTGCTGCGGCTGCTGTGCCATTGCTGTTGTTGTTGTTGCTCTTCTGTTGTTCTGCTGCCGTCGTGCATTACAGTTCCCATTAAATGTTTTTAGTTTTTTTAATTTAATTTTTGGGTTTGTTTGAAATTACTTTTGTTGTAGTCAGTTTTATAACCAGTAGCGCGATTTAATCCGTAATTATTGGTGTATACACATAAAAATGATGTAGGTATATTTTTGCAAAGAGGATTTGAAATATAAAAATAAAAATTTAAATATTCATTAATTTAAAAATTTTTAAAAGAAGGCTGGGCATTGCCAATCGGTATAAAATAATGCCCGTTAGATCAACTAGTGTGTATATAGAGCTCAATTACATTGTCGACGTCCAAACACGGAGACACGAAGTTGAGCAACCCGCTGCTTTTGTTCGTTTGTGGGTGAGAAGGCGACGAGGAAAGGAGGGGGGCACCAAGTCGTCGGTGCTCGGACAACACGCTTTGTGCAGCAATTCTTATCGCCAGTGACCAATCAGATCGTTCGAAGAATGCCAGAACAAAACATAATGAACAAAAGTTGGCCAGCGACGAGTTGATGTGTTTGGACAAATGGAAGACAGAACAGCGGCACAAAAGAGAATCGTTGGATAATTTCGCGGCAGAGTTGCTGTGTTTGGACACGGACATTCAAATCAGGGGATTTTACTTTTACTCCTTTTATTTGCAAGTCACTGTCTTTTTAGGCCTTTTTGTTCTATTTTACTTTATGTATGTGTCCTTTTGTGGCGAAAATATTTCTCCGAAAGGAATTCAAGGAATCCTTATTATTATTATTATTACTATTAACAGTCTGTATGTACATATGTATGTATATATGTATATGTATAACCACTCAAAAAGCACACAAAAGCATTGTCGGCAAATGGCTTAAAAAGAAGAAATAATAATAATAATAATGGCGAAGAAATTAAAGAAAGACGCGTCAGAATGGCATTTCCATTTGTTTTTTTTTTTTGGTAGCCGAAGGGAAGACAGATGAGCTGAGCTGCTATAAAGCTATAGTATAATTGTGTCAGAAGCGGCAGCGACAAGGCAGCAAAAGGGACACTTGCTGTGTGCGAGTGCTCTGCTTCTTCGCAAAAAAGTACGCCAAAAAAGCCAAATAAATAAAAAAAAATTGACCGAAAAGGAAATCGCAAAAAGGCAAAAGAAAAAAGAAATCGTATAGCAAAAACCAAAAGGCAGGAAGCAAGCTGCGAAAAATTGAAGTAAAATAATTTGCGACAAATGACAAAAAAGTAAAAAAAATGCTAAAATTTAGGTTAGACTTTGTGTTCGTACGTTCTATTATCTTAGTTTGATTTTTTCTTTGTATTAAATTTATTACTTGTTTTATCGCTGTGTGTGGAGGCATTACATTATGTATTTGCGCACAGCAGGATTTTCATTTATTGACTAACCAAATGCAGGACATAGAAAGAGAGACAGACAATCGGAAAAGTATAGAAACAAAAAATTATAATAAATAAAAAATATGAACGAAAAATTAAAAGAAATATTAAAAAATACACAAAAAAAGATATTAAAAAATAAAATTATTATACGTGCGTGTGTACGTATTTAAAAAAAAATAAAACGAAGAAAAATAAATACTTGATAAATAAAAAATTAAAAATATATAAAAGAAAATCAAAAAATTTAAAAACTATTAACTAAAAAAATGTTTATGTAAATCCAAATAAAAAAAAACAAAGCAAATGAAAAAAAGAAAAAAGAAATAATAACCCCAAAAAAATATAAGAAAAAATATTGGATATATGTAATACAAAAAAAAAAATTAAATAACAAATTATTAAAGAAAAAAATATAGTATAATAGTTAAAAAATAAATAGGTACATAAATAAAAAAATAAAATAATAAATAAAAAAAATATATAAAAAATACAAAAAAAAATTATTAATTAAATAAAATAAAACATATAAAAAATATCAAAATAAAATAAAACGAAATAAATATATAAAATAATATCATATTAATAATAATAATATACAAAAATATAAAAAAAAATAAAAACATAAGTAAATAAATAAATAAAAAAATAAAAAAAACAAAAAAAATATACATATATATAAAATTAATAATTAAATAAAATAAAATATATAAAACAAATAAAAGAAAAATAAAAAGAAATACATAAATTAAAAAAACTTAAAACACTATATTAATAAAACATTATATAAACAAAAATGAAGAAAATCATATAGAAAATTAAAAAAAATAATAGGTAAATAAAATAAAATACTCAGATAAAAAATATTACATATATATAAATATTAAACTAAAAACTAAAAAATAAAATAAAAATAAAAAAAAATAAAATAAAAAAACACAGTTTTCCCTTAAAAATTAAAAAGAAAAAAACGGTTATTAAAAGCTTAAAATGAAGTAATTATTAAAATAAAAACGGTCACAAAAACCAAAGTATACATAAATAATAAAAAACCAAAAAATATAATAATAATAAAAAATACATAAAAATAAATATAAAAAAAGAATGAATGAAAGAATAAAATAAAATTTACATATAAAAATATAAAATAAAAATAAAAAAATAAATAGTTAAAAATTAAACGAAAAAAATTACAAAACAAAAAAAAAAATAATTAAAAATTAAAAAGAAATAAAATTAGTAAACAAGTAAAGAAAAAATATGACGGAAAATTAAAAGGAAATAATAAAATAAAAAAATGAAGAATAACAAAAAATGAATAAAGTAAAAATATAAAATTAAATTAAATTATGAAAAAAAAAAATTGCATGATGAATAAAATTTTATTTCATTTCGCCCATAAAAATATTGTTGTTGAACAGCACAAACAAAAGAACTCTTTTGCGTATGTTTTTACATGGCCGTTTTTTTTCTAATAATTATTTTATGGAATTTTATATGAGCTATTGGCCAGTTTTTAATTAAGGAAAATTGAAAAAATTTTTTTGGTAGAAGTTACGGATCCATTCCGGAGACCACCACATCCCCTCATCAGACTTCTTCAGGCGGCCTCAACTCTTCTTGGAAAAAACCAGGCACATTTTCGAATATGTGCTATTTTGCTATGCTCGCGAGCTGTGTTGCCAAGCAGTGAACGCAGAAATTGGTTTTTCGAGTTTTAAGGCAGTGTCATGTCACATGACAGGGGAGCGAGTGCAGTTCTTATCATGATAATTAAAATGCCGCAGTTTTTTTTCCGAACACATGAAATATATCGCCACATACTTTATTACGTTTTTGACACTGATTTCTAGCATTTCTTGGAAACATAAATTTATTTTCCAACAACGTTCTTTATAAAAGAAAAATAATAAAAACAACACAAATAAATAAAAACATTCCAAAAAATAAATTTTTGACTTTCAAGTCAAAGTCACTAACTAAAGCACTCACAAAGCAGGCAAACGCTCTGTGTGTGTTCAGTTGAAAGTTGTCGCTAAGCAAAGCAGCGCGTAGACAGCGACGAGGGAGGCAGGTCGCTGTTGGTGGCGCACACATGTACTTACATAGTAGAACACATGTGTGTAGGGAGCGCGGGCGCTTGGCAGTTAAACAGTCAAAAAGAGTCAGCGTCAGTTAGCCAAGCGAGTCAAGCAGTCAACAAGTCATGCAGTCAGTCAGTGAGGCAGCCAGCGAGGCAGTCAGCCAAGTAGAAATAGGGAAATGGGCGAAATTAAGAATGCCGCAAGCGAGTTGTGGCAAACTTTTTCACAAAGGACACATACATACATAAACCCAAAAACACAGAGAAACAAGAGGGAAGCCAGGGAGGGTATTAGATGTAGAGATAGAGATCGAGTGGGATGGAAGAGGTGATGCAGGAGAGAGCGTAGCCAAATTTAGTTGCTGTTGTTGCTTGAATGCCCCCAGATAAAACTGCTGCATACATACTTATAGCGCCACAGTTGCCACAGTTTGGCTATCAAAACCAATTCTGCCTCATTTTATGCACACACTCCCTCCATGTGCATATGTATGTGTGTATACATACATAGCTACATATATGTACGTGAGGAGTTATTCCCAGAAGAAAAGTTGTCAAGTCATTTTCACTTTAAAATTTAATAGAAGAACAGCTTCTGGTAACTCGAGTACCTACATGCGCTATACAGAACTGTTATTAATGATTACAAAGTTTAGTGTTTTTTTATTAAAGCATGTTTTATTTTTGGAACTCTTTAATGATTAAATACGTTTACCTTAACCAGGCACGTAGCCAGGGGGGGGGGCTCGGGGGCTCAAGCCCCCCCCCCCCCCCCGAAATTCAAAGGAAGTATTTTTTTTTGTAATTTCCTCAACTCGCGTCTCGCAAATTCGAATGTCAAGCATGGCGAAAGTGGGTTTGGATTTTCTTGAAGAAATTTAGCTCTTTCAAGCCCTTTTTTCGTGAACCTAGCCCCAACCAAAGTGCGCAAGTTCGAGTCTTGGCAGAAGCAAAAGTAACCTGATGAGTCTTAGAGGGATCTAAGGTGAAACAGCTGTAGTTACATCCATGCTTAAAAAGTTTTTTTCTAGTTTCTAAAAAATAAAAAATTAAATATAACATGGGCCTGTGCTCGTTAAATTAAATAAATCAAAATTTTTTCTGCCAACACTAAATTTCTAGATAACAAGTAAGGAAGCCTAAGTTCGAGTGGAATCGAACATTAGATACTCAGCTGTATGCTTTCATTGTTTGTTTGCGTTTGATTGAAACACGGTGTAGGTACTTTATATAAAGCGCGTGCTGCATAAAGTGGGCGTAGCTACGCCCATTTTCAACATTTTTATCAGTCATCCAACTAAGCATATCAATATTATTCTTTGTGCAAAATTTCATTCCTTTATGACTTCTAATTACAAAGATGTCACGTTACAAATTCCTAAAGCATGTTCCAGAAATATCTTTGTTAAAAAGTAGGCGTGGTCATAAAATGATTTCAATAAATTTTTGCGTGTTTATTAACACAAGTTATAAAAGTGTATAAACCAAGTTTCGTCATAATATCTCAATTATTTGTTGAGTTATGGGCTCTCGTAGATTGCTTTGTCTAAAAAGAGGCGATGCCACACCCATTTTCCAAAATTTTTCTATTTTTTGTTTCCGGTCTATTGTAGAACTCATGCCACAAAATTTCAATGAATTATTTTTATATTTGAAAAAGATATCACATAAAATGTTTTTATTAGGCCACTTTATAATACCCATATATAAAAGTGGGCGTGGTCGTCAACCGATTTCGCTAAAATTTTGAACATGTATTACTACAAGTAATAAAAGTGTATACACCAAGTTTCGTCATAATATCTCAATTATTTGTCGAGTTATAGGCTAAGAAATCTCGTATATTCCTGCTTCTAAAAGGAGGCGGTGCCAGACTTTATCTCTGCTATAAACCGCACGAAAGAAGTAATACAGTCTTTGCGCGAAATTAGACAATCTGCTAATGATTTCTTCTGGCAAATCTTAGTTTCCGCATCAAAAATCGCTGAAGACTTTTTTGACGGTGAAATCTGTGCTCCAAGAGTGGTATCGCGTCAAAGAAACCGAGCTAACCCGGGAACAACGTCGAGTGAAGAGTATTTCAGAATCGCAATATTCCTGCCATGCATCGACTTATTAATTTAAAATTTAACGCAACGATTTTTAGAAAACGAAGATATTCTACCGAGCTTCCAACTGGTTCTTCCAGGATTCGCTGATGTAAGTAAAGCAGATGAGCTTGAAAACCTGGCGCCATTCTTCGAAGATCACATATCATCAACAGCAGTAAAGGCCGAATATAGGTTGTGGTGTGCGAAAATATCGTCGATTAAAAACGAACCCGAGGTTTTAAAACTATTGGAGTACTGCGATGGAAACTATTTCCGTGGTATAAAAATTCTTCTCACTGCCTTGGCAACTTTGCCCGTGACAACGGTGAGCGTGGAAAGATCATTTTCTACCATGAAAAGAATCAAAACTTTACCTCGGAGTGTAATGGGTCATGAAAGATTGAGTTCACTCGCTATGATCTGCATTCACTGGGATATTGCTGTTGATCCTGACCATGCCATAGACATTTTATCAAAAAACAAATCCAGAAGGCTACTTCTTTGATGAAAAGGTTATTGTAAAAGAAAGTTTTATATGAAATTTTGTACCACATTCCATATGTATATGTATGTATGTGCATAATAAATGTCAATTAAAATAGCTTTTCAGTAATCTTGTACATATGTACAAATTTTTTCCATATTCATTTTCAAAATAATCAACCAATATGAATAACTTTCATTTGACCTATGTATGTATGTACATATATATATGTGGGGGGCGGGGGGAGTGCAATTTGTCCATGATTTCTGTAAGCCCCACCCGAAACGAATTCCTGGCTACGGGCCTGACCTTAACCCTTTTATTGATCAATTAATCTAATCTAATTAATCTAAGTTTTATTTGCAAAGATTATTTGAATTATTTTCAGATTTTTTTAATTGCCTTATTAATTTATATACTAATAAAAATAATAAAACAATTGAAAATAATTAAACAATTTTAAATATGTAATTACAGGGACTGTAACGGTTATGAGTTATATCCAAAAAGTTGATTTCTAATCATTATTTTCTGAGTTTTATTTTTCCCTCACAAAATAAAAGTTATTTTTTCAGTTTTATTTTTCGATCAGAATATAAAAGTTATTTTTTTGAGTTTTATTTTTCAATCAGAAAATAAAAGTTATTTTTTGAATTTTATTTTTCGCTTAGAAAATAAAAGTTATTTTTTGAGATTTATTTTTCCCTCAGAAAATAAAAGTTGTTTTTTGAGTTTTATTTTTCGATTAGAAAATAAAAGTTGTTTTTTGAGTTTTATTTTTCGATTAGAAAATAAAAGTTACTTTTTGAGCTTTATTTTTCGATCAGAAAATAAAAGTTACTTTTTGAGTTTTATTTTTCCCTCAGAAAATAAAAGTTGTTTTTTGAGTTTTATTTTTCGATTAGAAAATAAAAGTTACTTTTTGAGATTTATTTTTCGATTAGAAAATAAAAGTTACTTTTTGAGTTTTATTTTTCGATCAGAAAATAAAAGTTACTTTTTGAGTTTTATTTTTCCCTCAGAAAATAAAAGTTGTTTTTTGAGTTTTATTTTTCGATTAGAAAATAAAAGTTACTTTTTGAGATTTATTTTTCGATTAGAAAATAAAAGTTACTTTTTGAGTTTTATTTTTCGATCAGAGAATAAAAGTTTTTTAGTTTAATTTTGGCTGCAATTGTAGATTTCGCCATTTTTATTTTCATGATGAATACAATTATATTTTATTGCATGATTTTTTGATTACTTTCAATTATTTTTTATTTTATTTTATTTCCATGATTAATATAATTATTTCAATATTTTCAATTATTTCTGATTTTTTAATTTAATTGATTAATTAATGTAAGACAATTGAAATAATAATTAAGATTGAAAAATCGAAAAAAAAATTAATCATTATTAATTTGAATGGTAATTTAACATATGCTGCTGCATAAAACTAAAAAAAGTACAGATATGAGCTTTATAGGTTTTTCGCTGTTATTAAAGTGTTACTAAAGTTTTTTTGTGCAAACTTACGTATGTATATTACAACTGCCAAACTTAGTTAAAATTCATGTTTTGGAACATTTTTGAAGCCACTGTGATACACTTCATTAAACAAGGTTACTCATACGCCCCAGCCTTCCTATATGAAAATTGTATGAAAAGAGGACTTGACTCCTAAACTGCCTTACTGGGTTTGTGTAACTACTTAAATATATATGTACATATGTATGTAAGCAGCAAACCTCGTATCCACCAGTTTTCGCCAAACGCTTTCAAATTTTGGTCACAAAAGCACACACACACACACACACACACAGAGAAACACACATAAAAGTACTTTATATTTGTTTGTTTGTACTTAACGTACTTGCCTTAAAGTAAATAAGTATGCTTATAACAATGTTTACTTTAGACCCCTGTAGGGAAAACCTCTATTTCCGAACTAGGTCGCTTCTAGTGCATTTTTCGACACTACTAGTGCGAGCTAAATCTCTTTTGCATGTTATCAACTGGCGAATTTAACACGGCGATGTCCTAGGCGGTGTCAATTGTCACCCTTTGCACTACGTTTTCGATAGTTCCGAACTAGTACTAAATTCTACAGTTTACACTAGTTCGTTTATTGGCTCCATTTCGATAGTTCTGAACTAGCTACAAGTACCTACAAATTCTACAGTTTTACAACTGCCGCTTAAGTGCAGCCTTTGACACACCTCATACAAGTGGCGCGATGGCCGACTGGCTAACGTATGTGCCTTTCAATCTGAGGAGCGCGGGTTCGAATCCTGTCGGAGTCAAGGTGGATGATAATTTTTTTTTAATTTTTTTTTAAACTAATATTTTTTTTGTTTATTTATTTAATAAAGATTTACATTATCTAAAAAGTAATAAAATAAAAAATCAAAACAAGCCTGAGGGATCGGACAAACTTAATTAGGGGAACATTTCATTTCATACAAGATGCAAATAGAAAACTTTATATAAAATGCCTTACTAAACATCTGAGAATTACAGAAATAGACAAAGCCGACGGCAATTGAACGAACGAAAAATTTTCATAGAATTTTTGTCACTTCGAATTTGCATACAAATCAAAGTGTGTCTTATAATGGTCACTCAATTCACTCCTTCTGAACTGGTGAGGGTCTAACTAAAATTGATCTAGGTCCCTTTTGACACCTTTTCGCTAGTTCGGAACTAGAAATTTTGCTCACTAGTTATTGAGTTCCCCGCAGGGACCCTACTTGTTTGTGTGGCTATATGTGAATGTGTGTGTGTTTGTTGGTTTGTTATATATTTTCGCCAATTCATTGCTGGTAATTTGCGAAATCAAACGTTATTGAGACGCGCTTTCGTTGGTGTAAAACGGGCGCGGGTGCGGCAACTAGATGAAGACGAAACTTTTTTGTCAGTCAAATGCATGACCTGAGTTACTTAGCAGGGGAGGCCATATGCTATGTACGTGCATATGTATGTATGTAAATATGTTCTATCACTCACTCTCATGTAACTTACATATGTAGATACTCGTGCTCGTGCCTTTGCTTGTGCTTGGGCCTGAGCTTGTGGCAGTTGCTGCAATGCGCTTGGCGGTCGATAGTTTTTTGTTTTTGCAAATGAATGCGCTTTTTGATCAAAGCATTTATTTTGGAGGATTTGTTGGTTTTTGTCTTTTATTTATTTATTTTTTGTACACCCTAATGTAAAGTCATGTTAGTCGTTTATTTCATGAGGCAGACTGCGAATGAAACATAAAAAAAAGATTCTTGAAAAAAGTTTTGATTAAAATAAAAAGAAAAATATTGAAATTCGAGTATGTTTTTATGTTTTTTTTTTGTTTGAGTTGCAAGGATATCGTATGAAGTGAGTAAAAACATACTTAAAAAGTTAGGCAGCCCAGAATAGTTTGTTATGAACCAGCGAAAATTAAGTCATTCGGCGGCGAGGTTATATGTATGCATTACAAGCAATTCAAATAGGAGAATTTTTATTATTATTATTTTTTTTTTTTGATTTTTTTCTTTAGCGAAAGGGTTTGCTGCAAAATTATTACGAAATAGTTTTTGAAAAATTTACTTAAAAACTCGAAATTTTTTTATAAATTTCCCTCCAAGGGAAATTTTTGAAATTAAAGCAATTGATGACCTTAACATTTCTAAGTAACCTCTGAGCTTTTTACTTTGACAATAATTCGTATTACAAAAAATCCCAAAAAGGGAAATTTTAAAAACTAAACACGAATTTTTTTTTAAAATTTCCCTCAAAGGGAATTTTTTAAAACTAAAATAAATTGATGAGTTCACCATTTCTGACTAAAACTTGACCTTTTTATTTTAAAATAATGCTTATTACAGAAAACACAAAAATTAAGAAATTATCACTTCATACCTTCTTTTAGAAGCAGAAATACATAATTGAAAACTATTTTTGGAAACATTTCCTTAAAAATCAATTTCCCTTAAAGGGAAACTTTTAAAACTTATGGAAGCTAAATATCTGACCACTTCTAAGTAAGCTTTAACCTCATTACTTGAAAATACGTGTATTATAAAAAATCCCAAAAAGGGAAATTTTAAAAACAATAAGCAATTTTCCCTCTATACGTTTTTTCTGAAACAGAAATCATTTAAAAGTAAGTTTTAAAATATTTTCTTCAAAATACGATTTTGTTTGACAAAATTCCCTCAAAGGGAAATATTTAAATCTTAAGGAGACTTAATATCTGAACATTTCTAGGGTAGCTTTGAACGTTTCACTTGAAAATAAGGCATTTTAGAAATAATCCCAAACGGGAAATTTTTAATTCTATAGGCAATCGTTCGAGTTCGGTAATATAGTAATTTTTTGCATAAAACTCTATGCCACGGTGTGGTAGTCTTTTTCGTGTTTAAGTACCATTAGTTTAAGGCTTTTTATGTACTCTATGTATGTATGTAGGATGACAAATTTGATGCCAAAAGCACACAAAACGAATACTTTAATACTCAGCCTGCTGCTATTAACCCCTTAGTTATGTATGTACTCATGTGTACATTTCTGGCTTCAATTTTAAAATAATATTTTCGCTTTTACTCATCGACTTGCAAGCAATTCCATTTACCTTTTAACTTTTTCTATATTTTCCAATTTCAGCCAAAATAAACGCCGGAAGTACTGAACAAAATTAGAAAAATAAAAAATAAGCAAAAAGAAATGATGCAAAAGAAAAATGTAAGAACTTAGAGCAAATGCGCTACGCCAAGGCAGAAGACAGTGAGTAACGCAGTGAAGTGAGCTAAAAGGATGGTCAGAGGTTGCCTGGAGCTAGAAGCTAAGGACTAAACCGACAAGCAAGCAGCTGATGAGTTGGCGAGCCAAGCAATTGGCCAACAGTACGTCAGTCAGCCAGCCAGCCAAACCATCGCTAGCTCTTATAAAGTGAGCCAATTTAAGCAGTCACTCTCAGTGTGTCAGTTCATTTAGCTTCAAGTCATCATTTAACATTTTTACACAAGTGTCGGAAGTGGAGTCAGTCAAAATAATATAACAGTCAGCGGAAGGACGTTGCAAAAAAAAAACACTAACTATATTGGCATACGAACTTTAGTTGGCTTGGCTTGACTTACATGTGAACAAACGTTTGAGAGCTCACTTAACCGTAAATGCTGCCACTTCCTGGCTACGTTTACGTTCGTGCGCCAGCAATCAAGCTTCACTTCATGCAGACAAGACAGTCATGTAGACTAGAGTAACAGCAGTAAATGCAGTAACAGCAATAACAACAAAAACAACAATAGCAGCAACAACAATTCTCCTCAAAAAAACTTAGCCAAAAATAACTTACAACGGCGCAACTAAATAAAGGCAATGAACTTGCTGAAGCAATTACTTGACGGTTGCTTCGTGTTGTGCAGCTTCAGTTTCTTGATTTTCCTTTACTTACCACTCATGCTGGCAATGCCGGAACAGACGCGTCTAGCCAACGATTTCGATTATCGTTTACAGCGAGCGAGACATGTGTTGCGGCAATCGCCGCTTATTGATGGGTAAGTAACTGTTTGTGGTTGTGGAGATGTTGATGCTCAAATGAATATTGTATATATAAATATGTGTTAAAAGTTGAAGACCATATGTGGTATGTAATGTGTTAAAGGACTGGAAATAATACTCAGGCTTTGTTAGTCGTAAAAACGACTTTAGAATGACTTGCGTTTGAGTGTTTGCGTGTTTGGGAAATGGGAAATTTTTAAAACTAAAAGCAATGAAACTTAACCATTCTGGTTGAAAATAATGCGTGTTAAAAAACCCAAAAAGAGAAATTTTAAAAACTATGAAAAAATTTCACCTCATAGCTTTTTTTAAACGAAAATAATTTAGAAATAATTTTTGAAACATTTCCTTAAAAATACAAAATTTTACCTAAATTTCCCTTAAAGGGTAATTTTTTAGAGCTTTAAGAAATTTAATATCTAGCCACTTCAAAATAAATTTTTAACCTTTTTGCTTGAAGATACGTCTTATTTAAAAATCGCAAGAAGGGAAATTTAAAAAAAAACATAAAAATACAAAAATTTCCCTAAATTCCCCCCAAAGGGAAATTTTCAGAACTTTGAACTGAATTTCTGAAATTTTTACTTGAAAATAAGGCTGTAACGAAATTATTTGTACTTATGTATTTTTGTATATATATATGTATCAACAAGTTGACAATTTGATAAAATGCATACACACCTTTACGTTAAGAATATCGTAAACTGTTCCCTAGTTAAGTTGAGTGAAGTTAAATTATTTGAGAATCTCCGTTAGAGTGACAATAGGAAAAGCTCTAACCAGCAGGTATAAAAAGCCGATCCTCTGAGCACTTGTTCTAGTTATTCAAGGCGCTGCTCAAGAGCTTCTGTACCTATCCATTGCTTTTGTAAATATCGGCAAATACTATTGTTTTGTTAATAAATACAATATTTTATTTAATTGTTGGAAGGCAAGGTAAAATAACCACACCCTACTCTCCCAGTGTTATAAGGCATATTAAAAAATTACCAAACTAAGAAATTATCGAATCATAGTTTTTTTCCAAACGAAAACAATTCCCAAAAATTTTACCTAAATTTCTCTCAAAGGGAAATTTTTAAAACTTAAAGGAATATGACAATCTCAGAGTGAATTCTTGACGTTTTTTCTTAAAAATTAGACATATATAAAGAAATCGTAAAAAGGGAAATTTTATAACCTTTAAGGAATCTTCACTCCATAGCTTCTGTTTTAAAAGAAAATAATTTAAAAATAATTTTTGAAATATTTCTTTAAAAATCCGATATTTTTTTTCAAATTTCTCTTACAGGGAAATTTTTGAAAAGTTAAAGAATTTGAAAATCTGACAACTTCAATAGGAACTTTTTACTTTTATTTTTAAACATAAGAAATATTACAAAAAAAATCCAATTTACCTTAAAAATAATTTTTAAAATACAAATTTTTTAAAAAATCCTCAAAGGGAAATTTTTAAACTTTAAAGAAATTGAATATGTGACTACCTAAAAGTGAATTTTTGACATTTTTACATGAAAATAATGCGAATTAAAAAAATCCCAAAAGGGAAATTTTAAAAACTATACAAAACTTTCGCTTTAAAAATAATTTTCGGAATATTTCTTTAAAAATCTGATTTTTTTTTACAAATTTCCCTTAAAGGGAAATTCTGAAAACTTACAGGATTGAATATCTGGCCATTTCTAAGTGAATTTTTGACAGATTTATTTTAAAATTCCAAAAAGGAAATTTCAAAAACTATAAGAAATTTTCACCACAGCTTTTTTTTTAAGAAAATTATTTAAAAATAAAACCCTACATTTTTTTTTTAATTTCCCTTAAAGGCAAAGTTTGAAAACTTAAATTAGTTGAAGATGTGACAATTTCTAAGTAAGCTTGAATTTTTTACAATAGCCGCTTTCGATTCACAATTTCTCTGCTGGTTATAAATTTCCTTCTGTCAAATTTATATGTGAATGATAGCGAGCAGAGGGAAATTTTTATCGACCAGTTAGCGAGTATGGCTACTACTCATTATGGATTGAAACATTTTTGTTCGATCCGACCTCGCTTGTGTGATGGCGAATCGAAAACGACAAATAAAAGATAAAGTACATTCCTAAAATTCAACTGTATCGTCACGTTATTAGCTTTCAAGTCGCTTTATCTCGCAAACTAGTTAAAAATACTCGTAACCCTTTTATGTGCATTTACAAAACTTTAAATTAACTTAAGAATTTATATCGCGTTCCCCTTCTTCTATGTATGTATGTACCTACATAAGTACGCAGATAAATGCATAGCCGAGCATTTGTATTATTTGCGCAGAAAAATGTCTGTCTGTGTGCCACCGCAAAAATATTTGCATTACTTTACTATGTAATTAATGTTCGCATGTCAACCGAACCAAAGAACATTAATTTAGTAGATATTTCACTCATTCCTCATGTATGTACACAAACAAAAGCACACATAAACACACATCCACATACTCATACAGCCATGCATTTAAGCGTGCTCTGACGGAGCGCATCCTTCATTCTTCCATGATCCATGCTCCATGCTCCATCTTTTCATCCTTCATCTCGCCATCTTTACATTCTGCATGCTGTTCCATTTCTTCGCGCTTCTTCCCTTCCTTACAGCATTGCAAGGCGCTCGTTTAGCTTACAGCTTTGGCAGTAATAGATTACAAGCTGCACCATTAGTTTTACTAAAGTGTGGACATTCGTTTTTTGCTTTTGCGTTTTTTTTTTTGTTTCTCAGGGTAAAATCTAATGCACATGTACTCGCGTATGCTTTTGTAATTATGCTGCACTTAATTGTAGTAGATTAAAAATAATGTTCAGCCATTTACTTTTGGGAATTCATACTGATTCACAAACTTCATTTAACCCATATAGTTTTTGGCCGAGATACCCAACGACTAAGTACACGGTATCGAGATTATAATAGATCAAGCAGTTGAGTTTGGCATATTTTATGGGCAGCAGTTCTTGCAGCTCTTCCTTTTCAATTCGACAACATATATTCTCCTTCTTCTTCTTCTGATTCTTCTTCTTTTTCTTCTTATTCTTATTCTTTTCTCTATTATAAACACGAAGTCTGTTTGTTTAATGGTTATAGACGCATTTTTAATCTTATTGAAAAGCAGACATGGCCACTTTCCATACAAAATTTTTCTTTTCTTTCATAATATCTCTTAATATATTTGTACTAAAATACTGAAAATTGGTGTGAAAGAATATGACATAATTACATATTCAACGAATAAAAACTCTGGATATAGGTAAAGCAGAGATGGGCACCTTCCATACAAACTGAAATTTTCACAGCGAATATCTCTTGAAATATTTGTTGTAGGCAACTGGAAATTGATGTAGAAGAACAAGAAATTATTATGCAAGCAATAGATAAAAATGCTAGATATTAGAAAAGGCAGGCATGGGCAACTCCCATATAAATTGAACTTTAATTTTGAACATATCATAAAATGTTTTTAGTAAATTCTGAAAATAGGTGCAGCGAGCGCATTATATACCAAAGGGATAAAAGTATTTGTCATTACAAAAGCAGGCATGGTCACCTACCATAAAAATTGAAGTTTTAATGCTGAATATCGCTTGAAATATTTATAGTAGAGTACTGAAAATTGGTTAAAAAACATATGAAATAATTACATATGTACTCTATGGATAAAAAATGTTATGTAAGAGAAAATGCAGACTGGGATATACATATGTATATTGCAATGTGCAACAACACTTTTAGGGGCGGAATAATTCCCACACAGAATGAAAGACCACTATCCATATAATAAAACCTCCAAACCATTTTGCCTCACTTGGTCAAAACTTTTTTTATTGCCATTTTAAATTTGCAAAATTTCATGTGAGTGATTTTTAAATAAATTAAAACAAAGGGTTAAAATAATTATCGCACAGAAATATGTTGTTAGGAAAGAGAGTAATAATTTCGTAGAATACTTCAACCCTCTGACACCGCTTTGGAGAGGTATTTTTGACTCTTTTTTGGAAAGTCTGACAAAATTAGAAGTTCGCCAGAGGGTTAAACTGTTATTGAAAATTATTCGCCATAAAATTTCACTGTGTGTGCACCTTAGACAAAATCTCTATACAACGAACCTACCACCGATATGTGCAAATTTCCAAGCAACCAAAGCCAAACATCGTTGCTACGCCCACTACGCCAAAAGCTAGTGCAACAACAAAAGCAGCGCAGCCAACAGTTGACAATAAAAAACGATATTTTAGTGGTTCTTGTTAACTTATGCCGCTTCCGTTTTTAAATGTTGCCAATGCCCTTTCATAGCCTTTCATTGACTAATTGGCACAAGACCAACAGAAAAATGCTGTCTGTTCGTTTTTAAAGTACAAAACACAATCAAATAATGTACAAGTAAATATGATTAAGGGCATATATCGACGCTTCCAAACAATACTGTACTAAGTCGACTTACTACATTTTCCCGTTTTTGGCGTTTTCAAGTAGAGTGTGTCTTAGTTTAGATGCTGTCTAATTTTGGTATCAATCGGACAATCCAATCAAAAGTTATAAGCAAAAATGTACACATAATACAACTCGAGATTTTTACAGAATAAAAACTTTGAGAGCTTGCCATGGAAAACCACGTAGCAAATTTTTATTTTTTCTTACGGTTTTATATAAAGTGTACTCTCACTTCGATTTTGTCAAGTTTTGGTGTTGATCGTTCAATCCAAACAGAAGTTACAAGTGAAAATATACTTAGTCTACAACCGAAGTTTAATATCGAGTTTAAACTTTGAGAGCTTCTCCTGCAAAACACAGTTTTCAGACTTAGTACAGTTTTGTTTGGAAGCGTCGATATGTATGTATACATTTGTGTGTATATATACATGAATGTCATGTCTACTCTGACATATACCAAAAGTTCATTTATTGACAGAAAATTGGCCAAATAAAATATTTTATTACATTTTTCTTTTGGACATACATACATACGTATATGTATTTTTTAGTCGTTGCCAAAACGCCAAAAACAACTAACCAAGCTAATGGTTATTTTTGCTGGCATATAATTGGCTCAATCTCAGTTATTTACAAAAAAAAAAATATAGTAATAATATTAAATATGCGCAGCCGGTCACTTTGTGGCCAAATGTTCTTTTATTCATAAGCTGCACTTGCATGTGGTTTTTTTTTGTCTATAGCAATTGATTTCAAATACTTACTAGGTTGTCGTTTTATTTTTGTTCAGAAAAGGTAATTTCTTGGAATTGTAGGTAAATTTTCTTGGCAATTTTCCGGACTGGTTGAGAGTTATTTTGTCTTACATGTAGGAATGGAAATGGTTCCAAGCTAAAGATCATGCCAATGGAAAAATGAAGAGGTAACACTGTGACAAAAAAGGGTTAAAATACATATCGACCCCTTTGCGCGATTTTATCGTAACGGTCATTTTCTGGAATTTAACTTTTTGATGCAAGTTTAATCTACATCCGTCAGCTGAAATCCTTATAGTTGTGCCAAAAATTGGCTTTATTTTTTATCGTAAGGGACAATCCACACTTTTTTCTTGAGCTCGAATTTATCGTATCGCCCATATAAAAAATATTTTGAATATAGCTAGCAGGTAATTTTATGTACTATTTATTTTGAAATTTAAAATAGAATATGAAGGGGATTGTAAGCGTAATGTACGTAATGTAGCCATGGTACCATGATTATGTTTGGATTATCTTATAACCTTAAACGAGTTATTCTTGTATGTATATTTGTATGTATATTAGTTTATTTATATATTTCTATATCCACTACTATCTCGGGAACGGCTGAACCGATTTGGATGAAATTCGTTTTACAGATAATATGCCTAATTTTAAGATATTCAATCCACGTGCTGCCCCTGGGGATGTTTTTCAAATGCTGCCACCTTTTTGAAACTAAAAAAAATTAGATGTGCTAATATGGACATGAAATGAATGGTATTTTACGACGTATTTAAATTAAAATATTGCTCAGTGGGATTTCTACATGACCTAATTTTATTAATTCCTTTGTAAACTATCGCGAAAACGGTTTGACTGAGTTGAATGAAATTTTATACATCCATTTTTGGCTCATTTACTTGATTAGATATTTTTATATTTCTATATGGTGAACTAGAATTTTCTAAGGCAAAGAATCCCGTCTGAGCTCGACCACCCAGGTTCTAGTAATTTATATAAATAAGAGAATGTCCCACTTGCATGTAAAATAATGAAAACTAGCGATTAAAAATACTTACTTTTTTAGAAAAAATATCAATAGTATTCTCTGTTCTTGTGGCGCCTTTAAACGACATCTGCTAATATAATTTGTTTTTGGAGAGTTTTCTGACATTTACTGATTGCGAGTCGCTGGTTCAAATTCACGTTCGATGTGTAGTTTTATATTGTGGACTAGAAACGCCGACAGATGTTGCCCTGTCCAACCATTGATTTATAGGAATAATGTAAAATTTTTATATTTCCATTTACCTCTCCCCTTTCTGTTACTCCCCACACTCGTTCCATTGCTCCGTCACAATACAGGAAATAGTCTACCTATTTACCAAATTTCCAACAAACGTACATATTATAAAAATCAATTTTCCCAATAGATTGGTCCCTGGTCTGCCGGGAATTGAACGTGGAAACTTTAGAATGGAGGATGAGTACACTACTCACTATATTACCAAGGCCCCATCATTAAAAACACAAAAGTATGGAATAGAACACTTGTATTTGTCATACAAACCCTTTTTGAAATATTATCGTAAGGGACATTTATTCAAACAAACTCATAAAAAATTGGGAGCGAAAATTATCGTAAGGGACAAAATTATGACTTTTTCGCAAACTGCAAATTTTTTCAAGAAAAAAATTATCAGGTTCAGTATATTAATTAATTACCTAATCGCGTGTTAAATTTCGTTTCAAAATACCAATAAAAAGTAGTAAAAAAACGAAAAAAATGCTCTCCTGTAAAATTTGCTTTTGTCCGTTACGATAAAGTCGCACAAAGGGGTCGATATAGTATTGAAATATATATGTTGTTAGCAAGCATATAATAAAATTTCACGAGCTTGTATTTCGTAGAACACTTTAGCCCTCTAACACCTCCAATAAATGGTTGTTTTGACCTTGTTTTTAAATAGTCCGAAAAATACTTAGAATTTCAAAGTTCGCTTAAGGGTTAACATTTTCTGTGATTTAATTTCGTAGAACACTCTAACCCAGTAACAACCCCCAGAAGTGGTCGTTTTGACCCCTTTTTGAGATGGTACAAAAATATAGTATTTCGAAGGTCACCAGAGGGCTAAAATGTTCTGGGCTTTAATTTCATGGAATAACTTAACCCACTAAAACCCGAAGAAGTAGTCGTTTTGACCCCTTTTTGAGATAGTCCGCAAAAAATAGTAGTAGTTGAAGGTCCTACACGGTTAAAATGTTCTAGAAAATTATCCGCCATAAAATTTCACTAGGTGTCTGCTCCGACAAAATCTTTGTACAAAGAATCTAAAAGACCACAGAAAGCATGGCAGGGCATTTCAGACATTTACTTTTCTACTTATGGAACCAAAATGTAACCTTAAATACTTAACAAAAGTTGCTTAAAACTAATTTAACTCTGCCAGACAAAAGGTTTTATTATACAAAAACTTTAGCAAATTACTTTTTCTTAGTTGTTTTCAACGCCGAATCCTTTCATTTATGCACATCAGAGCCAATTAGAAGCATTTCTTAGCCGCATAAAAAATCTCAATATCTCTGCTGCTCCGCGTTTTTAAACCATTCATGCATATCAAATAGCAACCAAACCCAAAATAGTTGCAAGCCAAGTAAAGGCAAAATGGACTTAAATGTGATTTACATAATTTGTTTGCCTTTACTATAATTCGTAACAGGAAAAATTGTTACGTTGTTTTTTCTGTTAATTTTATTTGTTACATACACACAGACACAATCACGTACAATAATCTCGATATTTACTCTATTTATATTGAACTCAACTATGCATACCTACACAAACCGCTCAGACTGAGACTTTTTTTATTGCTAACCAAAAACGCTTGATAAATATTCGTTGCGAAATTGGTCAATGTCGGGCAGGCAAAAAATAAGCTAAAAAAATTTTGCTAAAAAAGCAAGAAAAACTTTTGCGATTTACTATTTTAGACGTTCGAAATGTCAACCACGATTTTTTTGGACATTTTTTGGTCCTTTTTTTGGTCCTCTTTTTGACCAGGTAAAATGATAACTTAAATGGCAAAAAAAGCAGCAACAAAAATATCGCATTGAACTTTTTTGGATTGCATATTTCCATGGGATTTAAGCATTTGTTTTGGCTTCGATATTTTGCGCATAAGTGAAGCTGACTTTATTGTGTCGCATAAAAATGTAGATTTATTTTTTGCTTTGTTTTATTTGTGTATAACTTTTAATTTGAGTTGCGATATCTTTTGTATGGAAAAATTACACCGTGACACAAATTAAGGATTGTTGTCCGGGCGGAATAATTCCCACAAAAAATGAAAGGCATATAGTAAAAACCCCCAAGCCGTTTTGCTTTATTTGGTAAAAAAAGAGTCAGAGTGATTTTTAAATAAAAAAAAAATGTTAAAATACATAACGTATAGAAATATGTTGTTAGGAAACCTAAAGTAAAATTGCATGTGCATTAATTTCGAAGACTACTTTAACCCCTAACATACCTCAGTACGAGCAAACACCAAAACAAAAACTTTTTTCTAATTAGTAAAAAATCCAATTATTGGGTTTTTTAAGAGTAGCGGGCACCTCTCGGCAGTGGGCGGCATACCCTCCGAGTGTATTTCTGTCATGAAAAAGCTTCTCACAAAAACTGCATTCGCCGGCATAACTGTAGGTCCACCCAATGAGTAGAAAAAACAAAAGGAGCACAACTCGGATTGGAAGAGAAGCTCGACCATAAAACTCGTCAGAGTTATAATAGCGCCATTGTATTACATATATTATTAATCTATTCTACCGTGGTTCTTTGTGAGAGAATTCTTATCTATTGCTGTTGTATTTGTTGTTGTAGTCGCCAAGAAACTCCCCGAATCGTTTGAAGAATGAATTTGGTACGCTCGGGTTATACACCCTTTACTCACACTAACCCGTTTGTCAGGAGAACAATTTTCTTTGACTATTATCACTCTCCTTAGTCGCCGCTCTTACTCAGGCAAGCAGCTCCTTTCTGTGCAGTTCGTACCTGGTTGATTCTTGCTTTTAATTCAAATAAGATTTCTAACCTCAAATTTCTGCAATAGATTTTATTATGATGGCATTTTTTCATTAAAGAACTTAAGCGTTTAACATCCATGTAAATGTGTACTTTTTACACTTACTCAAAACTATCATCAGAAGTTGATCACCTTTTATAAGAGAAGAGCATGCAAATTGTATGCATTCTGCGACAATTATCTACAAAATTTTCTGCAACAGTAAGCATCGACTTTTAAATTTTCATTCATTTCCTTCATGTGTCTTTGCTCTCCTGCAAGGTATAAAATTTGTAAGGTAACATGCCAGCAGCACATTATCATTTCAACTACTAGAAACTATGCATTTATATCAATTTTTTTTGCATTTTTTTTAAATATTTTTTATTTATTTACTTGCTTGTTTATATTTTCTGTCGAAATTTATGCCAATTTACCTTTTCTTTATTCGCATAAATGTGCGCCTTTTTTATTTGCATTAAAATAGTTTGCTTGATGTAAGCGAATATTTCTCGTTATGGTTGTTGTTGGGGTTTTTTCGTTTTTCGTTATGTTTTTTTTTTACTTTTCGTTATTTGCGTTTTTTTAGTAGTTCTTTTAGTTGTACTTTTCCCGCATTATTTGTTGTTCTATTTTGTTCTTTTTTTTGCTCTGTGATTGCTTTGCATATTCTGAAAATGCTGTCGCTCGGTTGGGTTGATGCAACTTGAGAAGTTTTGCATCTGTAGATATTTGTTTATTGATCGCTTTCTCATCCAGCATCATCCGGTTTTTGAGATTTTGCTTTTTTCATTGTTTTTTCATGCTTTTTCCGTCAGCAGATCCTCCACTACTACCCGCTCCCACTACTACTCACCATATTTACTAAAAGCTCCCACTACCATTCACTCGCTCACCTACTCGCTCCCACCACTACTCGCCGGATTTACTATTCGATTCATCATCTACTAAATCCCACTACTTGCTCATTGCTGCAGGAATTTTTTCTTATTTAGCATTTTCAACAAATAAAAAATTACTTTTATATTTTCCTTTTTTATGTTCGCAAGTGTGTGTTTCACTGCGCTAAATAAATATTTTATTAAGGTAAAATATGTATATGTAAAACGTATATCTGTTCATTTTGTGCATAGAAATGCTCTCCATCATGTGTTATAAAAGTTTTTTTTTCCCTCAATTTACACTTTGAGTAGCTTCTCGCACAAATACTAGTTTGTATGTCTGTACATATGTGTGTGTGTATATTTACTATGCATAAGCCGAGAAAATGTCTCTTTATTCGAAATTTCCTGTATGGATGGCTCAAACACAAATATGTTTACACATTCATGTGGGCGTATGTATGGCTGTGTGTCGCACACGTAATCCTCTGCATTGATGGATGCCATATGGTACATTTTAAAGATATGTATTTAAGTGCTTTTGAATTTGGCTTGGATTTAAGCTTTTTATGGCATGCAAATAGACATACACAAGTACATATACATATACATTTATTTCAGTATATGTACGTATATATGTATGTATATTTGTCTGTCTGCTTATATGGCTACCAATTAGCCGCCTGTTGCCTGCACATAAGCCCCTATTTTAAAGATTTTATCTCAGCGCTGAGTAAAACGCCCTAAGGCGGCGAGCGAGAGTGGCTAACGAACATACATACATATATATGTGTGTTACATACATACATACGTTCGTACATATGTGCACATTAGAGCATCGACAGAATATACGAAGCTTGAAAAAGTGTTTATTTTCTTCGCTCTCCAAGCACTTTCTTAGCCATAAAAAGATAAGGTCATCACTTTTTGATGTTCACCTTCCCTTTTCTACTTTTCTAGGCATTCAGCCCCAACAATCGCGTATTATTCGAAAGATGAAATATTTTTGAGGGTGTTAAAAGTCATTGAACGTAATTTCTTTCAAACTTTTCTCACTTTTTCAGAACATTACGTATGACATGGCGTATGCGTAACTTTTAATACTTTTTGTCTGCTGGGTGCTCTAATACACATTTACCCATATGACGAATAACACCTTCATCAACATTTTTCACTTTAACTAGCACATAAACGTACACATAAACGCACACATAAACTTATAATCTTACACACATATCTAGCAAAACTTCTAAAGTGATATGATAGAAGGCTTAAAATTTCCATGGAAATGAATTATACTCGTGTACACCTGTTAGTGAGTTCTTTTTTTTTTGTCAAATGTGGAATGAAAGTTGTATTTTCTATTTTTCAAAAGCGCTTAAGCATTTAAAAGCTTCTGGAAACTCTATTGCTCTGACAATCTGAAAAAGGAATGACCGTCACATGACAGATCACATCAGAAACGATTTATCGAGTTATTTAGAGCGTCAAATACATCCAGGCATGCTTTTAAGCACAATAAAACCACATCTTTATCAGACAAAGTCTATCTATGCTTTAAGCGCAACCGGGTATAAAAATATATCCATCTACATATGTACATATATCTCAATTTCCACATGCGCACAACACTTCCATAGCCAAGCTTAATTGCCTTCTTGAGTATGTCATTCGTTAATTGCTCTTTTCAGTTTATTTTACTTGCATTGTACTAAGTATTCTATATACCATTGTGTTTTTGTTTTTGTATTTTTATTGCTCTTATAAGTAGAAGCTTAGTGTATGCCTGTTTGCGGTGGCTTTGTATAGAGGAAAATATGCAAAAATGGGGTAATATTCTAACCAACAAACAGAGCCCACTTGGCATCTTAATGGGTCGCATATTGCACAAATATGTGTGCTAAATACATGCAAAGAAATCTATATACATATATGCATATGAAGAAGCTACTGAAAAGTATTTATATACCCTTCAAAAAATCGTAAAGGATTAAGTAAACGTTAAGGAATACCTTATATAAGTCCTTTTTCGCTTATAAGGTAATTAAGTTCCATGTAATCCCTCATTATAAGGTATTTAAACGCCACTCCATAAGGACTTATTATAAGGAATTATCTAAGATGTATTGTGGAACGATCTTCCGTCATCCCTTGTCAAGTTTGGTTTGGAGACAAACCGGTTTCGGCTAATATGCGCCATCTTCAGTGTCTTTTTTCGTTCTCCAAACCAAACTTGACAAGGGATGACGGAAGATCGTTCCACAATACATCATATTCCTACCCTGTCGGAAAAACAAGCAACCAAAAAGTATTGAATTATCTAAGGTTTATTACCCATGGCGATTAAGTGGGAATAAAGTTTCCTCTTAGAGAGAGAGAGAGAGAGAGAGAGAGAGAGAGAGCGAAAAAAATAGAAATAGACATGTATGCAGACTTACACTTATTTGAAAAATTTTTTTTATTTCCCGCTCAAATTTTTTCTGTTGAAAATACATAAATATCAGTGAATAACAGAAAAAATCAAGAAATAAGGTTTTCTCTAGAGCTCCAGATTTTTTTGAACATTTTCGAGTAGCCCGAACAAAAGTTGTTCAAACGCTCGAACAGTCGTTTGTTTGTTTATTACCCGTATGTTTGTACGGGCATTTGAACAATTCGGGCATTTTGAAGTTTGTTGTTTTCTTTTGTTTATTATTTTTTTTCTTCTTCATTTGTAGTTGTTTTTATTTTTGTTTTTTCGATACACATTTTTTTTGTTTGTAAGCTCGAATGTTTGTACGGGCATTTGAACAACAAACGGGCTTCAAACAAAAACGATCAATTCGAACTGTTCGATACCCGGGTATCTAGAGTTCTAGTTTTCTCTCAGACAAAAATAATTATTTTTTTTTGTCTTTGGATTTTTGTTTTTAAAAGATTGTTAGAGTTTTTGTCTAAGATTTTTTGTTATTTTCAAAACCTTTGAAATTGTTAACAATTATTTTCAATGTCTGCATGTATGTGATAGAGATAGAAATAGGGATAGACATAGAGATAGAGATAGAGATAGAGATAGAGATAAAGATAAAGATAAAGATAAAGATAAAGATAAAGATAAAGATAAAGATAAAGATAAAGATAAAGATAAAGATAAAGATAAAGATAAAGATAAAGATAAAGATAAAGATAAAGATAAAGATAAAGATAAAGATAAAGATAAAGATAAAGATAAAGATAAAGATAAAGATAAAGATAAAGATAAAGATAAAGATAAAGATAAAGATAAAGATAAAGGTAAAGATAAAGATAACGATAAAGATAAAGATAAAGATAAAATTAAAGATAAAGATAAAGATAAAGATAAAGATAAAGATAAAGATAAAGATAAAGATAAAGATAAAGATAAAGATAAAGATAAAGATAAATATGAAGATAAAGATTAAGATAAAGATAAAGATAAAAATAAAGATAAAGATAAAGATAAAGATAAAGATAAAGATAAATCGTCGCTCCGGAAGAAGAAAGACGCTTTACAAAACATGTCGACGAAGATAGACGCATTAAAAAATATTTCGACGAAGAAAGACGCATTAGCATTATTAACTGCGAAGAAAGACGCATTAACATTAATATTGACAAAGAAAAATAAAAAATCGAATACGTCTTTCTTTCCTAAAAAATATTTAAATGCGTCTTTCTTCGTTATCAAAAAAAAATAAAGAGTCTTTCCTTCGAAAAATATATTTAATGCGTCTTTTTTTGAAAGAAAAAAAGTTTACGTCTTTCTTCCTCAACAAAACAGTTTGCGTCTTTTTTCTTCTATAGCGACGAAATATAGACATAGAGAGAGTGAGTGGAAGAGAGTGGTCTTCAAGCCTTATGACATCAACAGAGGAAAATAAGTCTTATTATAAGCCTTTTTTATACAACTTTTGCCCCTTAGGCATTATTTTATAAGCCTTAACATCATCTGGAGTAAGCCTTAAATAAATCGTAGATTTTTGAAGGATAAAAGTGTGTATATTTTTGTATTTTATTTTATACAATACTCATTCATTAGCGCTGAAAACCACTTTTATGCCGCCCATTGACCTGTTAATGACACTCGCTCGTTCGCTCGTTTCCCTTTCCCTCTCTTTGTTGCATTTGCAAATGCCTTTTATGTTTTGTGTTGTTAGTTTTGTATATTTGTATTTAAGTAAAATAGCACTTAAAGATACTTTGCAGTCCTTCAAGCACAATATATAGTTTATTTTAATCATGCCATGCTATTTGTATTTTTTTTATAGAAAAACATAATGCCATTTTATTTCTTTGTTTTCTATGAGAAAAATAAAGGAAAGGAAGTGGCTCTTTACATTGTTCTTTTAGTTTTTTCGCATTTCTTCTCTTTCTTCTTCATTTTTAATGTAAATTTCCGCATGCAAATTTACTACAAGTTTATTTATACACATTGTTTAATTAAGAAAAACAAAAGGAATTTAGCCTAATTTGTGTTTTACATGCCAACACTTTTCTTAATGCCTTAGTTCGTTTGCGCTTTTCACAGATTTATGCGCTTATTGCAAATTTTATTTGCTGTTTTACATGCCATTCTCTTACCCCTCCCCTCCCGCTCTGCTTAACATTATTTGCCGCTCCTCTTTACCCACTTTCAGTTTTATTTCTGTTTCATTTCAACTATGTAAATGTTGAGCCATTAAAGGTTTGTTCGATTGCAAGTTTGGTTTTTCGTTTTTGGTCGTTCGCTCGTTCTATTTGTTCGCGCAAGTCATTTGAATTTGCGCTCTAGTCGTACAATTAAAAGCAAAACTTATGGAATAATAAATTTTTGTTTGAACGAGAAAAGAATTACAAAAAAATCTGAGCTTTTACATCCATTGTGCAAGCAATGCAAAGCTATAAGCTCTCACGGATTATTGCAATTAAGTCTGCAAATAAATTTTACGTAATTCGTAATGGCAAATATTTTTTGGTTGGGTTAGTTCAGGTTAGATTGCAGCGGCTGTCGCTTCAGCGAAACACTTTAAGGTCAGTTCAGAGACAAATTGCTTCCACACAAAATAAGGATTACTCTCCCTACACTTTAAGCCGTTCTAGAAAATTAATCGCCATAAAATTTCACTAGACGTTGGCCTTAGACAAAACCTTTGTACAAGGAAGCTAAAAGACCTCAGGAAATTCTAGTCACCTACGATAGAGCGGAGTTCGCTCTCAGAGCTTTTCTGTGGAATTTAGCGTATGATTGAGGATGTGATTCGTGGTTGAATGAGGGTTGAAAGAGTGAATTACGATAATTGTAGCAAGAAAATATGATTTAATATTCCACAGATCACATACAAATTTCTAGGCATTGTTTCAAAGACAGTTGCTGCTCATTAAGGTGGCAGTAAGCTCTCACATAAATAATATTCGCCCAGGTTTTTTTTTCACAGATCTGAAACTTGATTTCGTTTGGATGATTGAATACCTCAAATCACCAAATCGATCAAATATGAGATATTTGCAAACACAAAAAAAAAAAAAAATTAAATTAAAAAATATCTATATAAAAAAAAATCAATTGAGCTTTAAAGTGTGAAATTTGCTGGCGCCAAAAAAAAAAATACCCCAAAAAAGTGCACAATTTCAAATTTAATCAACACAAATATATACTTTTTGACATTTATCAGTTTGATTGAGAACTTTTGCTTTTTTTTGCTACAAATAAAAACTATAAGTAGCTTAAGGAACAAAAAAAGCCATGCGCGCAGTTTTAAATATTTATTTTATGCATTTGGCTTTTTTTCGCACGGCCAGCAAGCGAATAAATTGCGCTTTTTATGCAGTCATCATGGTTTACATAATACATAATTATAATCAGATATATTTAACTGTATTTATTTAAAATAATTATAATTATGTATCGCGTTTGTTTTTTATTAATAAACACTTTTTTCGATAATGCAACTATAGTAACCGCATCATTGCATCATTGAAGCAAATCAGATGTGTCACTCGCTCGTGAGTTTGTGCTTATTAAAGCGTGAAGAATTTTTCTTTTACCTTTTTTGCATGCCTTTTTTGCTTTTGCCGTATTTATTTTAATGTTTGACTTAATTTAAATGGAAAAATCGCCTTTAACTAATTTTAATTGCATTCAACCAACCAACGTGATTTGCGTATATAGCTAATTATAAGAGTGATATCTATTTAAAGTATGAGAAAAAACTTGCTTAGGCATGAGTAGTTCGTAGTTATTTATATATCGATCGAAGCTTAAATTTCAGCTGAATTTTTATGATGTGGGATTGGCGAAAAAAGTAGCTATGGGTATGTGTCCAGCTCATAAAAAGATTATTTCCCTCCAAAAATTTTCTAGGCCTTGTTTAAGACTTATTCCAGATGATGTTATGGCTTTTAAAAAAATACGTGAAATTTCTAAGGGATATAAGTTGTATAAATAAAGGCTTATTATAAGGCTTATTTTTCTGTGCTGATGTCATCCGGCTATAAGTAGTACCCTCTCTCTCACAGAGGACGCTTTATTTCCAAGGTTTATGCGCCATGTGAAATAAGGCTTATATAATTTCTTATAATAAGAGCTTATGTACATATGTGGGGTTTAAATAACACTAAAAATAAAATTTCGTAAAATAACTACGAAACACTTTCGTAGTCTAGAGATTCGTAATATGTACGAAAGTTTCGTATATATTACAAAAGCATTTTTCTCAACAAAATCTAATTTTACGAATCTTTCGTAAATATTACGAAAGGGCTTTCGTAAACCATTTTCTAATATTTTTTTCGTATATATTACGAAATATTTCGTAAATATTACGAAACACTTTCGTAAATTTTCTTAAAATTATCTTTACGAATAATTTCGTATATTGTACGAAAGTTTTCGTAACATTATCAAAGGATTAAAAGATTTACGAAATACTTTCGTAATATATACGAAATACTTTCGTACAATAATATTTTACTGTACAAGTCTTCTTTCATTGTAAAGTGTTGAGTCGGTGCAATAATATCAAAAATTATTTTAAGTAGTAAGTGCGTAATGAAATAATGCGTAAAAAAATAATGCATTGTATATAAAAAGACAATATTGATATACAAAATAAACTGTGATATTTTCCAACTTAATTAAGTTTAAAGGTGAGTACATTAGTTGCATTTGCTTTTTCCTTTTTTCGGTCTTATGTATTTTCCTAAATAAATACTCAATAAAATAATATAAAGAGATATTTCTACACTCAGAGAAAAAATTTTAAAAACATATGAAAATGTGCTTAAAATTGGCAAAAACGTATTTAAAAGTGATGTAGATACGACCATTTTTATTTTAAAAAGGTTCATTGTAAAATTGTAAAATCAAGAAAACATTTTAATTTAAAAATATTTATTTTTAATTCAAGCCCTATGAGATTTTGAACCTGAAACGCTTTTATTCCCTTCATTTTAATTTTCAATTTAAAAATTATTCTATTTAATCCAAAATACATTTTTATTTCAAAAGTTTCATTTTAAATTTACAATTTTCATTTTTAAAATAAAAACGACCTGGTTTAAAACGTGCATTATAAAAATAAATTTTTTTTTCTCGTACCTCTTATTTTATTAGTTACTAAAATTAATATTAATATAAATATAAAATATTAAAATAAATAAAAAACTTTTAAATGAATTGAATAAATTAATTTCAGTAGATATTTAAAACTAAAATGAAATTATCTAAACTTATTTCTTATGCATATATAAAACATCTTTCTCTTAGCATTATTTTATTGATATACATATTTTGAAAAAGTTTTCAAATTTCGTTGGAATATACATCATATGTACATAAATATATGTATGTAATAATTAAGGTATTTTTAACTTTAAGCTAAAAAATAATTTGGTCAATTGTACAACAATTTGACAGCTCTAAGAGCCTTCGTAAATGTACGAAAGCGGTTTCGTAATATTTACGAAATCTTTCGTTGCTCAAAAGTACGAAAGTATTTCGTAAATAGTACGAAAGCCTTTGTAAATACTACGAAAGTATTTCGTAAATACTACGAAAATATTTCGTAAATACTACGAAAGTATTTCGTAAATACTACGAAAGTCTTTCGTAAATAGTACGAAACCTTTCGTAAATACTACGAAAGTATTTCGTAAATATTACGAAAGCCTTCGTAAATATACGAAAGTATTTCGTAAATACTACGAAAGTATTTCGTAAATAGTACGAAATAGCTTTCGTACTATTTACGAAACCATTCGTTGCTCAATTTTACGAAAGAATTTCGTAATATGTACGAAAGATTTCGTAATATTTACGAAATATTATTTTGAGTTAACTTATTATAACGTTTGTTCGTCATAGGAAGTACCACTTACCTCATTCCTTGTCATAAACGGTCATATCGATGCAGTGGCGCACACAGAAAAATATTTTGGAGGGGGTTTTCAATATCCAACGGAAAATTAAAAAAAAAAATACTCAAAACTCGTCCAGACAATTTTTACTTAAATCTATGTATGTTTGGGGAGTGCACCTACGTATTCACACATTAAACAAAGGCACCTTTTAAAGCTCAATTCATTGCATTTTCTCTGTATTTAAATTAAAACTAACAAGTAAGGAAGCCTAAGTTCGAGTGGAATCGAACATTAGATACTCAGCTGTATGCTTTCATTGTTTGTTTGCGTTTGATGGAAACACGGTGCACTTAATATAAAGCGAGTGCTGCATAAAGTGGGCGTAGCCACGCCCATTTTCTAAATTTTTATCAGTCATCCAACTAAGCATATGAATATTATTCTTTGTGCAAAATTTCATTCCTTTATGACTTCTAGTTATAAAGATGTCACGTTACAAATTCCCAAGGAGTGTTCCAGATATATCTTTCTTAAAAAGTAGGCGTGGTCATAAACCGATTTCAATAAATTTTTGCGTGGCTATTAACACATGTTATAAAAGTGTATAAACCAAGTTTCGTCATAATATCTCAATTATTTGTCGAGTTATAGGCTAAGAAATCTCGTATATCCCTTTGTGTAAAAAGAGGCGGTGCCACGCCCATTTTCCAAAATTTTTCTATTTGTTGTTTCCGGTCTATTGTAGAAATCATACCACAAAATTTCAATGAATTATCTTTACATTTGACAAAGATATCGCTTAAAATGTTTTTATTAGGTCACTTTATAATACAAATATATAAAAGTGGGCGTGGCCGTCAACCGATTTTAACTATTTTCCGTCCAAACGTTTGCCTAAGTAAGTAAATCACGCGTACCAAATTTTGTCGATATATCTTCAATGGTTTCTGAGTTATGACATATAAAACTTGCAAGGTTTGACCCTTAATAAGTGGGCGTGGCACCGCCCATTTTCCAAAATGTCATCAAATTTCTTCCTAGGGGCCTGAGCTCAACACGTGGGTAAAATTTCATCGCTCCAGCTATATTAGTGACTGAGATACCAAATTTCCGATTTTTTCTATATAGGAAAAGTGGGCGTGGTCATGGTCCGATTTCGCCCATTTTCAATACCAACCGTCCCAGTCTCGATACCAACTTGCATTTCAAATTTCATCAAAATATCTCAATTTTTGCGCGAGTTAGAGTGTTTACAGACGGACGGACAGACGGACGGACATGGCTCAATCGATTTCTCTTTTCACCCTGATCATTTTGATATATATAAGTCTATATCTATCTCGATTATTTCACTCTGTTACAATCCACCGTTATATGATTAAAACTATAATACTCTGTGTACTAGTACAGCTGAGTATAAAAAGGAAAGGTCACCTGTATTATTGCGTCATGATTGCAACTGAATTCATATTTTTCGTCATGTAGCAGCTACATTGTTTGTAGCTTTGGTGGAACGAATTGGATTATGGTGAATTAAATATTCTTTAAGTCCACATCGTTGCACACTGGTCAGCCCCCATACACAAAAGTAAAAAATGTTGGTGTCTCAAAAAGAAATTTCTGTCATGCATTTCCGTGGGAAATATATTGAATTTTATGGAAAACCTCCTATACGCAATAGACATCATTAAACGTTACTTTGGCTCATTTAAGGTCAGCACATTTGAAAAAAAAATTTTTTTCTGGAAAAGGTTTGTGTAAATAAGAGTATTATGATTTTTGCGAGATTTCAAGTTTTAGTGCAAAAAAATGCGGATAACTATGGAAACGTAAGAAAAAGGTATGTTTCATGATTTAGCTAAAGAAAACAGTGAGAACAATTTATTTTTAGCAAAATACAAGATGAAGAAATCTTAGTTCTTCTATGAGCGTAATATTCAAGCATTAGCATTTTCATTTAAACTTTTAACAACTAAGGACCATTCTGGACCAGATTTTATAAGCAGATTTGGGTTGTTTCAAGTGTTCTCTTGAGAAGCCTGTTTATACATTTTTCCCATTTTTTCTTAAAATATCATGTTAAATGTAGCTAGTCTATAAAAAATATTGTTGCCCAAGATGCTCCTTTTACGTATTTTTGTACATATGTACGTCGACTGTATTCGATAAAACTTTATTTTCGATAAAATCTGAGTAATTGAGTTTTGTCCCACTCTCCATAAAATTTTTTTTATCCCGCGAAATATCGCGGAAATATTTTTTTTAATTGTAACTTTGTTATTTGACTTCGGATTTTTAAAATTCAAATGTCATTAGTTTAGTCTTTGGAAGCTCTATATATCCTCCTAATGTCCTATCAAGTCATTTTCACATAGTTAAGTCACCTAACCAAGCTTTTCATCCAAAATATCCTTTTTGTTTTACAAGAAAAAAATCGCCAAAAATAAAGTATTCATCGGATCTCTCTGATATTACGCTTAAACTCTTTGCAATTAAATGGGGAAATTTTTAAAAGAATAAAACTTTCCTGATATTTACAACTTTTTGTAAAAAACTTACTTTGAAAATCAAAATTTTTTCAAAAATCGCAAAACATGCACACAATTTTAACCAGCTATCGCTCAGCGAGTTTTTATTAGACCACTACAAGTTGTATGTCATTTGAAGCGTATTTTAATTACCTTTCGAACGAGATACTGCTTGTGTTTATCGCATTTGTAACCCCAGCGAAAATAATTTTTGAATGAAGTGATAACAAAAAAACATAAAATTATCGTTATCTCAATTCCTATCCTCCCCCATTCCTGGTTTTCCTGTTTTTTTTTGGCTGTAAACTAGCGTTAGTGGTGGGCGTGGATTACAACATACATGTTTTTATTTATTCTGAAAGATGAGTCGTTTAGTGGGACACCAATGTGCAAAATTTGGTAGGTCCATCCGTTTCCAAGAAACTGAGTTTTGTCCCACTCTCCATACAAATGGGACCAGTGTGCGTTGGTGAATTATTTTAAATTAAAACAAATCTCAGAGAATATCCACAGCATACTTTTAGGGAAATGTCTCCACACTACTTGTTTATAAACAGGGCATTTTTGAAGCAAAATCTGAAATAGGACGTTATTCAAAAAATTTTTGGAATAGGGCGTTTTGAAACAATTTTTGAAATAAGGCGATCTTATTCTCAGACGTCGATATGGTGTTTAATTGCCTTTTAATAAGGCTTATATAAGGAATGATGATAAGGTATTTTTTTGTTTAGCAGCATAATTCACATTGTTTGTGCCTAATGAAGAACGTGATAGATACCGCCAGAAAGAACTGGTTATAATGTAATATATAGTAAGCGTATATGTATAACAGGTAAATTTTGTCTGAGAATAACCCTAGTGAAATTTGATGGCGAATAATTCTCTAGAACATTTTAACCCTCTAGCGACTTTAGAAATACAATTTTCACGGACTTTCTAAAAAGGGGGTCAAAATAACCTCTTCATGGGGGTGTTAGATGGTTAAATTATTTTACGAAATTAAAGCTCATACAATTCTACTATATAATTTCTAACAACACATTTATGTATGTATTTTAACACTTTTTTCCTTTATTTAAAAATCACTTAAACTAAATTTTTAAAGTTTAAAATGGCAATAACAAAAAATTTGATTAAATGCAGAAAAACAGTTTGGGGATTCTACTATGTATATCGATAGCGGTCTTTCTGTCTGTGTGGGTATTTTTCCGCCCACAGACAACAACCCCCAATTTGTGTCACAGTGTATTAAATTCCTAATATGTATGACACAGTTTTCGTTCTGTGCACAAAAACATTTTCAATCAATCTCATTAAAACTTGTCCATATACAGTGAGTGAAAAAAGTTTTTGACATATTCAACTCGTTATTTTGCTGTCCCAAAAGTGTTGTGCAGCACTTCCTTGCTTTTATTTTTTTTTTATTGCCTAATTATACTTTTTGGTCGCATTTTTGGGGCGGAAACAATTTTCAAAGCAAAAAGACTAAAAAACAACTATCTTTCCACCACAGCTGGTGCATTAATTTACAACTTTGTATGTCATTTGTTTAACAGACACATGCAAAAAATACTGTTTGAGTGCAAAAAAGGAACATAGTGAATACATATTTTGGTAGTATAGAATGATTATTTAACGTCATTGTTGCTGGCAAGAGGGCAACTGATTTGGCGGAGAGTGGAGAATAAAGCAGGGAGACTGATGGAGAGTCTAGTGCGTAAGAATCATGCCCAAACTACGTGAAAAGCTCTATATAGCTTTTACATTTGCCATAAGGAAGCTTGAGCGAGTTTCTATGAGAAGATTAATGGTTTTAAAATTTTAATAAACGTCTGGCATTACTTCGAAATTCTTAGAAATTTATGGTTAATAAAGAAATGTAAATAAATACAGAATTGGTTTTTCGAATTCAATCTTTTGGCATAAAAAGCAGGCAGAGTTCAAACAGAAGCCAATGGTGTGACGACTTTCCTATTTGGCTTTAGTTAATCAAGCTTCATTAGTAGCTCTTGATATCAAGACCGTCAATTCAAAGGCAACGACAAAGAAGTGGTAGTGAGCGTGAGAGTTTGGGAGCATACCAGCCACCAGTCAGTCAGTTTCAGACAGTCTGCTCATGCATTAGAAGCCACACAATTGCAAATTTCTTAGAACAAACCCTATTTATTACTTTGCTTTCTCTTCCACATTTCGTTGTACCTACATCCGTATGTAAGTAAGTTATTGAATGAAACTTAGCAAATTGCTGCTAGACGTGCTTATCCCTTCTTGCGGGTGGGTGGTGAAATAACCTAATTAGACTAATTTTCCCCACAAACAGTAATTCAATTTCCGGCAAAAATAATTTATTTTGAACAGAAATATGTATATGTAGGTAAGTAGGTATCGTCGTTGAAACTTCATAACCGCCTAAGTGAAATTTTCATAACCGAATATGTCAAAATTGAGCTTGGCCAAACTTTAACTCTTGGCGCTCAGTTCTATTGATGCCTATCAAAAATTAGGTCTTTGGGTTGCTCGGGAAGCTCAATTTTTCCTTCTTTTGTCCTTTTCAGCGCTAAATTCGTAGAGTTGACCGTCAGGAATTCAATTTTAATTTTTGGGCAAATGTCGGTTAGGCGATTAGGCGAAAGTCTTACTTAGATGGTTATGAAGTTTAAAAGGCGATATGTACCTACATTAGGCCGGTTCGCCTTAAATGCACTAAAAGAAAAACGAGTACGCCGTACGCCTTCTCATATGATGTCTTCATGGAAAACTTTCCCGGAACAATATTTATTTTCTTGGAAGCTGCTATGTAGATGTCGCCCAAATACATTTTTCTTCATATCTTCGGTATTTGTAGTCCGATCACTAAATTTTATACAACAATGTCTTTGCCCAGAGGCGAGGGTTTCCAATATATAATCCCATTAACCCTATATGCGGCACTGGGGTTACTACCACCCAGTACTTAGTTTATATCGCCCTAATGTAACTTTTTTATGCCAGTATGTTAAACTTCGTCGAAAAACATTAAACTTTTGCGAAAGCAGCGTTTCGGTAGCTTCAGTACAAACCCGAAATAAAACAAATTTAACATTCCGAGGAATATATGTTTTTTGTTTTGTTTTCTGTGGTCTTTTAGGGTATTTTTATAAAGATTTTTTTCGAGGCGAACCCCAACTGAAATTGTATGGTGAATAATTTTGTAGAACATTTTAATACTCTAACACGCCCACGAAAAAGTTATTTTGACTCCTTTTTTAGAAAGTCTGATAAAAAGTACTAGTATCGCCGGTGCTCGAAATTCGACCATACAATTTATTTTTTCAACTTTGTATTGGTACAAAAATTATTCCTTTTCGCGGAGATAAGCAACACTTTCCAAATTTGAGTTGCACCGCAACACTGATTTGCCCTTTTGATCACGGTCCGACGCGAAATCATGGTCAAAATCAAGGCAGATCTAGGAAAGTAGGCCCGGTGGCGAATTCAGAAATTTCCCATGTATTTTGTTATTGTAATTGGTAGAGTGTAATGTCAAAATGATATTTCGCCGTGGTTAAAATCTGAATTCGCTTGGGGCTCGTCCATTGCTATTGGCCATGATGTGAAATCGCTTTGATTTTGACATTACACTCTACCTTTGTAAATAAAAAAAAGAAGTTTTTCAATTCGCCGCCGAGCCTACCTGTTATGCCTATATGATAAGCCTTGGTCAAAATTAAAATTACTCAGTGCTCTCCCGCCCTCTCTCTCATTTTTCGCTTTAATGGAAAAGCAATAGGAGATATTTGGCCGCCTTGATTTTGATCTCAGCGTAAACTGGGCCAATGCATATAAAATAGAGAGAGCGCTTTTAAATTAAAGCGTATCTTCAACTGTGTTTACGATATTTGTAAACATGTTTACGATATCTATTTCTCTTAACTAAAAGTTTTATTTATTAATTATAAACAAATTAAATAATTTATAGAAAAAAATATATGCCTATGCACTGCTCCTGACTCATACGAACACATCCATATCAATTTTATGTGGATATGAGTATGTGAAATGTGCTAAACAGCCTGGCAATTGTTTGTATGGAAAAAATGTTAGCCTACTAATATATAGATTGCTAAGGTCACTAATCATCATATGGGCGAACTTTTTTTTTTTGCGATATGGTCTAATGTACATACGTGTTTCATTTCCCATGCAAAAAAAGAAGAAAAAATGGAATGAAAAAAAAAACTCAAAAAACTAACCGAATATTAATCCCAATAGATTACAATGTATTTTCATGAATATAATCCACATGTCTCTTACTTGTTCTTTTCTCTTTTCTTTTTCTATGCTCTATTTTCGACGCTGCAAACGCTCTATTACACATGTGCAAATATATCAATATCCATTTGTATGCACAAAAACACATGCATATGCAACAGTCACAACGATTTAGCATGGAATATACGAAAATTTTTGAAAAATCGTCTACAAGATTTTCCATTTGCCGGCAATTTACGCGAGGTGGCGCCCTGGTCCACAAGCGTGTGGAGTCACACGGATTTGCCGAGACTGAAGGAGGGCATGGTGTCGGCGCAGGTATGTAAATTTCATATGTGTGCATGTGTATGTTTGAGTATGTATAAAAACAAAAAAAAAAGGTGATAGGAAAAAACAAAATTTTACACGCCACATACCTACTAACATTCTGCACATGCTATCCGTTGGGGCTCAACAAGTCGCCGCAAAAATATGTAAATACGTGGCATTCCATAAATCACAAAGAGAGGGAAAAGAGCGCAAAAACACTCACATGCAAATTGTGATTTTTTTTCTAGCTCTTTTGCGCCGAAAAAATATTTATTTTGTTGTTTTTTCTATACTAAAAATAACTGGAATTGCTCAGCTATTTGAGAATGTGAATATTTATTTGCATTTTCTATGAATTCTTAATTACTTAATTTTCAATCGCGAGCAAATGAAGTGGTGTCAATGGCTTTTATTTCCTTTTGATGTTGTTTCCAGTTATCAGTGTTAGGTTAGGTTCGGTTAGGTTAGGTTAGGTTTGGTTAGGTTAGGTTAGGTTAGGTTAGGTGAGATGAGGTTAAGTTAAATGAGGTTAGATGAGCTTAGATTAGGTTAGGTTAGGTTAGGTTAAGTGAGATGAGGTTAAGTTAAATGAGGTTAGATGAGCTTAGATTAGGTTAGGTTAAGTTAGGTTAAGTTGGTTACATTCGCATTTCACATATAAGCCGATTTGGCCAGTTATGATATCACAAAGCAGCCCTTGTTTTCTATATCCTTAAAAACCTTGCCTAGAAAATTCGCTTAAATGCCCATAAAGCTAAACCAGCTTGTTTCTTTAATGCTGCCCAGAATGTTCAGTATTTTTGCGGAGTCTAGGAATACAAAGAAATCGATAGCGCAAGACAGTGACATACCCAGTGTCCGATACTTTCTATTTCTCCAACCTCCCTGCAACTACGCAAAAAAAAAATCGCTTTTGTGGGGCCTAACTGTTCATACGTGTACCGTGGATGTCCATGCGACAACGGCCCGTTAGAAGTTGCACCAATGGGATAAATGGGAGGCGGTTCAGTATCTATTATCGATTTCCAATCTCCCCTTCATCCAGTTTTGGCCGTATTTGCCTGGAAATCTTATAGTTGATTGACTGTCCCATCTAGAGTTTCCACGTCCGTCCGAACCATTCACGGTAGCGACAATGTTTAGTAGTAGGCTGACCTAAAGTAACAGCCAAACTGCGCGAAACTTTTCAAAAATTCTTCATGAATGTAAGTTAAAACTTAGCTCCGTAGCAAAGTGGAATAAATTTCAATTTATGTGGGTAGCCGAATACTGCGGTAACGAAAGGACGGATCGGCGGAACACCCAATTGGAGCGCAGACAATCATAGGACCAAGTTTAGCGGACACTGTGTAATGCATCATGGACTCGATGAAGGAAATTCACGGGAGACGCTGGAACTCTACAGATTTCTGTAAAATTATAAAATGCTTTCTGAAAAAAAAACCTAACATGGAGGTAGCAAGATTCTTCCTGAAGCAGAAAACGATGGGAGCTGCGGGCAAGTGTAGAGTTAGAAGCCTTGACTTAGAATATTTTGGTGCTATTTTTATTTACATGAGCATGTTCATTCATTTATAAGCTGTTGTAATAGGGTCTATACACGATCCGTCTGATTCAAGAGTCAGTTTAGGTGTATTAGTGAAAATGTGAATGTAGTAGTTTTCACCGACATGACTCTGCCATGACTCAAGAAAATCAAAACTAGTTTGATATTTTGCCGTGACGCGGCGAGTCAACACGTACACAGATGACTCGCGAGTCAGACGCACTGTGTATATACCCTATAATAAATACATATGTACATACTTATTTTCTTTACATCTTTTTCTTCCTCTTCCTTTGCGTCTTCTCGTTCATTCATGCGCAACAGTTTTGGTCGGCATATGTGCCCTGTTCATCGCAACATTTGGATGCCGTGCAATTGACACTCGAACAAATCGATTTAATACGACGCCTTGTAAATTTGTATCCAAATCAAATGACATTCGTGACAGATGCTGCAGGTGAGTACACACATTTTTTATATACAGTAGGTACCTACATAAATGATGATAGAATATGTCAGGGGTGCAGGTCCACTGACTCTTTGTGACTCCCAACAACATCACTGTGACTGCGTGTGACTCTCAATAACAAATGAACTGAGCGCTGTCGCCGCACAACTAACAATTAAGGGCCTTTTCACATTACTCGGTACGATATCGGATCGACATTTTTTGCTCGGTATTTTCAGCTTACCGAAACGATTCCGCGTTGCTGTGTTTTTCACACTTGTGGGAATAGTTTCGGTGCGTAATCGGCAGAAAATAGGAAAACAAACATTGAAATTTGCAAAACAAAATTTTTAACTTCAACAAATCACTCAATAATAACAATAATATCTTCTTGCTCGAAATAGATGTGAATATAAGCACACACATACATACATATGTACGTTATACATAGAAGCTCTCTAAGCGGGTTATGCAAAAAATCCTTCAAAATGTGAATAAAGCAAACAAATAACGACAGTTGTGAGCGCAATGTAATGCAAGCGCATAAAATGTTCAATGCAGACGGATGATAAGTTTGCTGCTGCATAATATTTTGATCTACAAATACAGAAATATCTTTTTAATGCAATAAAATGCAGAGAAAAAAGCAAACTTAAATCATGCTTATTCAAGCAAAATCAGATTAGAATTGACGTGCATACAAATGCACATGATTTTAGAAAATGAAATGCGTTGAATGCAAGTGATGTAAATAAGACATAATTCAAATGCGATTTTGAAAGCTTTTTTTTTTTTGATGCATAAGCAAACATGAGAAAAGATGCTCATTGGATGGTATAGAGGTTATACCAACTATTTATGTATGGATTGTACGTATGTAGGTATGTATGTGTGTTTGTATTGAATGAAGGCCTGTTGTTTGTAATATCGAGTTTTTGGTGCATTAATGGAAACGAGAAATAAATACATTTATGTAGAAAATATTAAGTAATAAATAACTATACATAAAGTGTTGTTCATTTACTTGATTGCTTATGCCTTCAATTGGAATTGCACATGTTGTAATTTGTAAAGCTTGATAAGTACATACATAAATGTGTTAAAAGCTTTTTAGCAAGCAGGCAATTTTTCTAGTTTTCTTTCTGTAATTCTAGTGCAGAAATTAATGTGCCGGAAATTTTCGAATTTTTCTTGTCAGCGCACTTAATTTTTGCGCATTTACTTAAGTGAATATCTACATACCTATATACAATGTGGGGCGATTTGTATGGAGGGAAATTAATCGCTACCGCGCCATAGAAATTCGGATTCCTCTCATTTTTCTGAGTAGAAAACTCCTCCACGACATTTGTCTAAAATTAATTTTGACGTTCCGGAATTTGCTTTTTATGGGCCAAGACGGATTTTTGAAAATAAAAATTGGGCAAAAAACAACAAAAAAATATCCAGGCCAATATGCTCATCGAATTGAAGCAGAATTTTATGCTGAATCCAGATGTGAAATCACAATTAAAATCGGATAATCCGTTTTCGAGATATAGCCTGATTTCCGGTTATGGAGGATATATGCCGAAAACCGCATATTTTCGCGATTATCTCTTGCTGTGTACAATATATCATAAATTTTTTTGCAAATTTCTTAAAGATAGGTCAATGCAATATATGAGCAACATTTTAAAGTATTAATTTATCTTCCGGTATAGGAAAACTAGAATGCACTTTTTTTTCCTTAGCCCAAAATCGCGGTATGGGATCTCCATGTTATAGTCATCCGATATCGATGATTTTCGCTGCCAGCGCTTTGTGTACAATAAGTGCTCCAAATTCAAAATTTCAGAATTTTAACTGCAAAAATTTTTAATTCTGATTTTACATCTGGATTCAGCATAAAATTCTGCTTCAATTCGTTGTGCATTTTGGCCTGGTTATTTTTTTGTTGATTTTTGCCCAATTTTTATTTTCAAAAATCCGTCTTGGTCCATAAAAAGCAAATTCCGGGACGTCAAAATTAATTTTAGACAAATGTCGTGAAGGAGTTTTCTACTCAGAAAAATGAGAGGAATCCGAATTTCGATGGCGCGATATAGGTTTGTGAATCGCCCCACCCTAATATATGTACATAGTTATATACAGTGCCGAACTAAAGTATTGGCACATCAAGATGCTTCAACTTTAACACTGTTTTTTGGCCGCATATGAAGAGATTTCAAAAAAATAAAAAATATCCCTGGATAGAATGATAAATTGTTAACCATTTCCATTTTATTTCATTTAATTATCTCTTTTATTGAATTAAGAGCAGCGGTTCTAAGAAAAAAAGTAATGTTTTGGGCTGAACAAAAGTATTGGCACAGCTAAATATTACTGTCTATTTTGCGCTGATTTATCTGTCTAACAACTTTTTATACTCAGCTGTACTAGTACACAGAGTATTATAGTTTTAATCACATAACGGTGGATTGTAACAGAATGAAATAATCGAGATAGATATAGACTTATATATATCAAAATGATCAGGGTGAAAAGAGAAATCGATTGAGCCATGTCCGTCCGTCCGTCCGTCCGTCCGTCCGTCCGTCCGTCTGTCCGTCCGTCCGTCCGTCCGTCCGTCTGTAAACACTCTAACTCGCGCAAAAATTGAGATATTTTGATGAAATTTGGAACGCAAGTTGGTATCGAGACTGGGACGGTTGGTATTGAAAATGGGCGAAATCGGACCATGACCACGCCCACTTTTCCTATATAGAAAAAATCGGAAATTTGGTATCTCAGCCACTAATATAGCTAGAGTTTTAAAATTTTACCCACGTATTGAGCTCGGGCCCTTATGAAGAAATTTGATGAAGTTTTGGAAAATGGGCGGTGCCACGCCCACTTATTAAGGGTCAAACATTGAAAGTTTTATATGTCATAACTCAGAAACCGTTGAAGATATATCGATGAAATTTGGTACGCGTAATTTGCTTACATAGACAAATGTTTTGACGAAAAATTATCAAAATCGGTTTACGGCCACGCCCACTTTTATATATGTGTATTATAAAGTGACCTAATAAAACCATTTTAAGCGATATCTCTGTCAAATATAAAGATCTATCATTGAAATTTTGTCGCATGAGTCCAACTATGGACATAAAACAAAAAACACAAAAATTTTGGAATATGGGCGGTGCCACGCCCACTTATTAAGGGGCAGACATTGAAAGTTTTATGAGTCATAACTCAGAAACCGTTGAAGATATATCGATGAAATTCGGTACGCGTAATATAATTACTTAGTCAAATGTTTTGGCGAAAAATTATCAAAATCGGTTGACGGCCACGCCCACTTTTATATATAGGAAATATAAGGGGGCCTAATAAAAACATTTTAAGCGATATCTCTGTCAAATATAAAGATCAATCACTGAGATTTTGTGGCAGGAGTCCAACTATGGACATAAAACAAAAACTACAAAAATTTTGGAAAATGGGCGGTGCCACGCCCACTTATTAAGGAGCGAATATTGAAAGTTTAATAAGCCATAACTCAGAAACCGTTAAAGATATATCGATGAAATCTGGTACGCGTGATATATTTACTTAGCCAAATGTGTGGACGAAAAATTACCAAAATCGGTTGACGACCGCGCCCACTTTTATATATGTGTATTATAAAGTGACCTAATAAAACCATTTTAAGCGATATCTATGTGAAATATAAAGATAATTCATTGAAATTTTGTGACATGAGTTTTACAATAGACCGGAAACAAAAAATAAAAAAGTTTGGAAAATGGGCGTGGCACCGCCTCTTTTTAGACAAAGGGATATATGAGATTTCTTAGCCTTTAACTCGACAAATAATTGAGATATTATGACGAAACTTGGTTTATACACTTTTATAACATGTGTTAATAGACACGCAAAAATGTATTGAAATCGGTTTATGACCACGCCTACTTTTTAACAAAGATATTTCTGGAACACCCTTTTGGAATTTGTAACGTGAAGTCTTTGTAACTAAAAGTCATAGAGGGATGAAATTTTGCACTAACAATAATATTTGTATGCTTATTTGGATGATTGATATAAATTTTGAAAATGGGCGTGGCTGCGCCCTGTTTATGCAGCACTCGTTTCATATAAAATACACCCTATATCGAACAAACGCAAACAAACAATGAAAGCATACAGCTGAGTATCTAATGTTCGATTGCACTCGAACTTAGGCTTCCTTACTTGTTTTAATTTGTCATGCTACGAGAACGTGTGACTTACGTACGTTGCTCTTAAAATACGAGCCGCGGGCGTCGCAGTGTCTTAAATAAGTAGATTTTCCATTAAAGTGACTAGCAAAAAAGTAAGTAATGATTACTAATCGTAATGAGTAGTAATTTAAATACTTTGGTTTTAGTGTAAAGTAATCAATTCTTTTCAAGTACAATTACGTTTTATCAATTAGCACTCGAGTACAACTACTTGTAATTGAATAGTAATTGGAATTACCATCAATTACCAAAAGTAATTGAAAGGAGTTGAAAGTAGTTGACAAAGTAGTTGAAGCACTTTTGCCAATTACTTTCAATTATTTTCAATTCCTTTCAAGTTCTTGATACCATTTTTATGTATTTAAAATATTTTTGTATTTTTATTTATTTAATTTCATTTTATATAAATAAAGCGTAATAATTTAACGCTTATTTTAAAAATAAACTAGGTAAATAGAAATAATTAATAGGTTGTTCAAACTCAATTTTTATTTTTGCGAATAATATTTATAGTTAGCCTTCATAATAACCAACTTCTCGAATGAGAAGTCAGTCATGGACTGTCTTCTGGGGCTGTTGATAATGCCCGCAAAAGAAAACAGCCTCTTAACACTGCAATTAATAACAAAAATTAATAACCTTATACAAATAAATCAAACCGGATAATTAACAAAAACACAACAAATTCACTTGCACCTGTACGACCACGTAGCCTTTTTTATCATTTATACATTGTGCAAAACCAAAATTGATCAGCTGTTTATTATTTAGCAAAGAGCTATATTACGGTAGATGGCGCTATATAATAGTAGATTTATTGCCATTTATTTGCGATTCTAAAGCTGGCGGTGTTATGTAGTGTTCAAGCTGCATTTATAAAAGCGCATTAGCAATTTCGACAATATGTAAAGTTCATTTAGGCTGTCATAAAAAAGATACCACTTGGTAAAAAATAAAACAAGCGTTAAATTATTCCGCTTAATTTATATAAAATGAAATTAAATAAAAATACAAAAATTTTTGAAATACATAAAAATGGTATCAAGTACTTGAAAGGAATTGAAAATAATTGAAAGTAATTGGCAAAAGTACTTCAACTACTTTGTCAACTACTTTCAACTCCTTTCAATTACTTTTGGTAATTGATGGTAATTCCAATTACTATTCAATTACAAGTAGTTGTACTCGAGTACTAATTGAATCTCAGCTGAAAAGCAATTACTATTTAATTACAAATACTTTATGAAGTAATTGTATTGAGTAGTAATTGTACTCGAAATTAAACAGGTCTGTTCAAGAAGGCTTATCTTTGCAAAGTGTACAAAGAACGGATAGACCTACGGCTTTAAACGACCGTAAACGCAGTCAGATAGTAAGAAGAGTGAAAAAAAAACCGTAGAATATATTCCACCAACATTGCAGATAAGGTTAAGACAGAATTCGGAAGAATTATGCACGCCATAACGATCCGGGGAGCCTTACAGGAAAATAACTATCATTCCCGTATAACTAGATGCAAGCTGTTATGGTTTCCCCACACAGTTTGCCGGTCATCAAGTTGGAAAATACTAAATTTTTTTTAATCCGAGTAAAGAACATTGTTTCAGCAGTTGCTTGGCTTACTTAATATTCTTTTACATGAGCTAAACGTTTATTTAGGCTTATTTTTGGAATAAGGGACTTTCGGATAGCTATACGAGAATGGTAGTTATTTTCATATACGGCTCCCCGGATCGTTATGGCGTGCATAATTCTTCCGAATTCTGTCTTAACCTTATCTGCAATGTTGGTGGAATATATTCTACGGTTTTTTTTCATTCTTCTTACTATCTGACTGCGTTTACGGTCGTTTAAAGCCGTAGGTCTATCCGTTCTTTGTACACTTTGCAAAGATAAGCCTTCTTGAAACGTTGAACAATGCTCCGAATAGTGAGGTGGTTTCTGTCCATCATTTCACCAATCTCAGAGAATGATTTTCCATAATCATGCTAATGCGACATAATTTTTCGCCGAGATTCGGCGGTTTCGCTTTTTTGCTAGTCACTTTAATGGAAAATCTACTTATTTAAGACACTGCGACGTCCGCGGCTCGTATTTTAAGAGCAACGTACGTAATTCACACGTTCTCGTTGCATGACAAATTAAAAAAAGTTGTTAGACAGAGAAATCAGCGCAAAATAGACAGTAATATTTAGCTGTGCCAATACTTTTGTTCAGCCCAAAACATTACTTTTTTTCTTAGAACCGCTGCTCTTAATTCAATAAAAGAGATAATTAAATGAAATAAAATGGAAATGGTTAACAATTTATCATTCTATCCAGGGATGTTTTTTATTTTTTTGAAATCTCTTCATATGCGGCCAAAAAACAGTGTTAAAGTTGAAGCATCTTGCTGTGCCAATACTTTAGTTCGGCACTGTACATATTTATATTTATAACAATAATACCTTTTTTCACTTTCTACTTTCTACTTTCTTTCTTTTTTTCTTTTTTAGGCATCGAGGAGGTACATAAAACGGGCAAAATTGCCAGCTTAATTGGCGTGGAGGGTGGCCATTCGATTGGGACCAGCCTCAGCGTGTTGCGTATGTTCTATCAGCTGGGCGCGCGGTATTTGACGTTGACACACACGTGTAATACGCCATGGTGAGTTTAAATATAATGATACATATACGGATATGTACATATATAGAGAAATATGTAACAAATCTTAGCAGTAAATGAAAAAGAGAACAAAAAAACAAATTCAACTAAAACGAATTTATTTATTTTTGCGTCCCGTCAGAAACATGTGCGCTGGCAAAAGCTGAAGTTTTGTTGAAAATTTTTCGTGATGAAATGAAACTGCCCACAATGTTTTTGTTAGTGTATTTGCTAAAAAAATAAGACATGCATACATACATACATATGTACATCAAATGTACCCCGCAGAAGAAAAGTTGTCAAACACTTTCCTTTTGTAAGGTCTTACAGCACAGATTCCAAAAGCATAGAGAGAAAAACAATTTTCGCAGCGCTTCACATAAAGTGCTTACTCTGCTTCTTTTTCGAGAGAAGCAAGTGAACAAGATTTTAGTTAAATAAGCTGACAGAAAGATACGTATTCAAAGTATTTGAAATTAAATCCTTGTAGGAGCTAAAAGTCTTACAATTTGGCTCAACTCATATAGGTTAGATTAGATTAGGTTAGTTTAGGTTAGTTTAGGTTAGGTTAGGGTGGTTTAGGTTAGTTTATTGGCAGTAAATGCTACTTTGGAATATGTAGGCAATTGAAAAGTAAAGTCCTCTCTCGACGAACCAAAATCACACTCTACAGGACACTCATCGTTCCAGTCCTCATGTACGGCGCAGAAGCATGGACTATATCAAAAGCGGATGAGATGGAGTATTCGAGAGGATAGTTCTTCGGAGAATTTATGGACCTTTGCGCCTTAGCGAGGGCGAGTATCGACGGAGATTTAACGACGAGCTGTACGCAGACATTGACATTGTTCAGCGAATAAAGATCCAGCGACTGCGTTGGGCAGGTCATGTCGTGAGAATGGACGAAGGTGCTCCTGCCAAGAAAGTATTTCTATCGAAACCCGCTGAACGCAGAAGAAAAGGGAGACCTCCACTGCGCTGGGAAGATCAGGTGGACAGTGATGCTGAGTCCCTAGGTATTCCCAAATCGCGCGACGCTACACGAAACAGAAATAGCTGGCGTACTATGTTGGACTCGGCCAAAATCGTTTAGACGGTTACGTGCCAATTAAGTAAGGTTTAGGTTAGTTTAGTTTAGGTTAGGTTGTTGTTGTTGTTGTAGCGATATTAAGCCCTGCTTAGCCGACGAGTTCTGCTGCAGGTTGAGGTGGCTGCCGTAACAGCGGCTAGTATTGGAAGTTCTACTGTAATACAACGGAAATAGTTTCCTGTTTTTCCTTCTTAAGTCAATTTCAAGGTCAAATGAAGATAATCAAGTAATTTTCATCGATTACGGTGATTATTTGATGATTCAACGCTTGTCATTCAATTTTGGCCGCTGCAGTTAGCTAGAAGCCTGAAAGATAGCTGCAGATTCAGATCTTGTGAAAAGACTCTGTCCCCAACTTTGCCGCTCAGCCGTTTCCAGTCGGCCGTGTAGAGATATACTGTAGCTTTTGTGCACGATCCATATGACACTCTTACACGTAGAACTGACGTGAAAATCTATTTGGTCTAATGTCAGTACACATATCTAGAATAGCACTAGAATAGCAGGGCACAGCTTCGCTAGGCATCGTTCTAAGGAAATAAGTATGTATATAACGAAGTCATAAAGATGGTAACACTAGATTGTTAGTGCTTCGTACTTCTCTCTTTTTCTACTGGATATTTACATATTTCGTGAATGCATTTTTCGATATAAAATGAAAAGTAAATAAATGAAATTTTGTAGAGGCATTCAGTATAAAGCAGCAACAATAACAGAAATAATAGAAGTATCAAAAAGGTTAAATGATAGCAATATTAAGAATATACCTAACAAAAAAAAAAAAAAAACCCGCGTGTAGCATAGTACACGTGATAGAAGTTAACTTCTTACATCTTGTTCAATATTTCAAATAATTGTGTTTTCAATTTATATTGGCTCGAAAGCAACAAGTAACAAGTTTCATATACATATCATATGAGAAGCGAATTTGAAAATACATCCCTGAAAAAATGCGATTAATCCGGGACGTGTCCGGGATCAATCGGAAGGGAGAATGCGACTAATACAATTTTACATCCCTTTATATGGAGCGAATTGATCGCATTTGTTCGAGCATGTCCTATAAAGAGACTAATTGTTCAACTTGTATACCCGAACGGGTACAAATGTAGAATAATCGCTTTCATCCAAAGTTGTAAGCCAAGGCTATTTTTTATGAAAATGTCTAAAAATTATAAATCTATATATATAAAAATGGTGTAAAAAATGTTACTAACCTCATCAGATGAGAACGGCTGAGCCGATTTCTGTAAAATTTTTTTGTTAGTTGTTCGTATTCTCGAGGAGAAGGTTCGTACGGAAGAAAATTTTGGAAAATCCCTCCGGAAAAGTCCGAAAATTGGAAAAATCGGTGTGTCTGTGTGTATGTGTGCATGTGCGGATGTGTGACCTTTATGGACTCCCAAAGTAACCAACCGATCTTTATGAAATTTTCACAGCAGATTCATGTGGTGTTAGCGCACATAATAGGCTATATAGAATTTCGAAAAAGGGGGAGCTTCCCGGAAAACATTCCTAAATGAGGACCCAGATCGACCCGGCAAGTCTTCGAGCAAAATTGGTATCAAATAAAAGGTGTTGAACAGGCCTTCAACATAAAGTTATTTTCATTGCGATGCCTAGGCCCGGTCTCCAGATATGGGTCAAAACGTGAGACCGAGTGACCCTAGAAAGTTTCTGAGCGATATTGGTATCAAATGAAAGCTTTTGAGGAGGACTTCGACGAAGAGCTCTTTAAATAGTGATGCCTAGGCCGGGTTCCAAGATTTGGGCCAAAGCGTGGACCCGGATAACCTCTGAATGTTTTCGAGTGATATTGTTAGCCAATGAAAGGCGTTGAGCAAGGCTTCCACATACAGCTATTTTCATTGTGATGTCTAAGGCTGTTTCCCAGAGATGGCTAAAGTAGTGGGCCCGGATGGTGATGGACGGTTCCGGTAAGGTAAAGGTAGATAGGTATAGGGATAGGGGTAGGGATAGGGATAAGGATAGGGAAAGGATAGGGATATTGATAGGGATAGGGATATTGATAGGGATAGGGATAAGCATAGGGATAGGGATAGGGATAGGGACAGGGATAGGGATAGGGATTGAGATATAGATATAGATATAAATATAGATATAGATTTAGATTTGGATTTAGATTGAGATTGAGATTTAGATTGAGATTGAGATTAACATTGAGATTGAGATTGATATAGAGATAGGGATTAAGATAGAGATAGGGATCGGGGGCAGTAGGTTTGTCACGGCGAATATAACTATAACTTTTATTCAGAGAATATACAATTTTTTTTATTATACGCACTAATTAAGATGGACTTTAAGATAATGGTAAGCAATACGGTAATCAAAGACTTTTCTTTAGGCTTCATAGGAATAAATTTTAGCAGAACAACGTCTGCCGGGTCAGCTAGTTGTTATATATATTAGAAGAGTTTACTCGATTAGATTTCATCTTGTAGTGAAATCTTTTAAAAAAGTTAAGTATTTTCTCCAAATATTTAGGGCCGTTTTCACCATCTCCGGTTAAGCACTTAACCAGAGATTTTTGCCCGATTAAGCAATTTATACAATTTACGTCAAACCAGCGATTAAATTAACCGGAGATGGTGAAACCGGCCCTTAAAGTTTTGAGAATGCATTATGCGAGTGTAAAAGATATGTGAGGAATTTTTTAAAAAGGCTATTTTTTATAACAATCTTTAAAAATAATAAATGTTCATGCCTATTTAAATAAAGATTATACAATAAGTTTTACTTTTGTAAAAAAATTTATTCAATAAATTAAAATTTTTTAAATAGTCAGTTTTCAGTGTATAACCGTAATTGATTTTTCAATGAATATTTTTGGTAAAATTTTGTCAAAATTATTATTCATCATTGTTATTAAAAGAAAGCGTGTTCAATTAGTTTTACCTTATGTTTTTTCAATACATACATTGAATATTTTTGTAAAATTTCTACATATAATCAATCTAGATTTATACCCTTTCGGGAACAATTGGTCAACAATTAGTCTACATTTATACCCGTTCGGGAACAATCGGGGACTAATTGTGGACCGATTTTTCCCGAAAGAAATCAATCCGGGACAAATCCATGTATATCGGGATTAATCGCACATTTTTTTTGCAGGGTATTACAATGAAAACTATCGCATGTTCATAAGTACATGTGGTTGTGTGTTTTTGTTTGTACAAATTCTATTTATAGAAAAGGCGATGCTTGTTCTTGTTATTAGATTTTGTTTATCGGCAAGCTCATCCGATTGGTTTTTATATTGGTTGTTTGATCGTTTTTATTTTAATAATTAACTAGTATCTATGTAATCCCCGATGTTCGGGTGGCACTTTTATTTAATAAAAAATTATAAAGAAAATTATTTAATAAAAAAGAAAAAAGGAACAAAAAATTGGCTCGACCTGGACTTGAACCACCTTCACTTAAATTGGAAGCCTAGCATCTTACAGCTGAGCTACTGCGCTAGTTACGCGAGTTGTGTCAAACGGTGTACTTTAATTTCTGCTTGTGTTGCTAACATTCTCACCACGCTTGTTTCACCACAGCGCTGTTATGTACTTACACGTATATGTACATACGTGAGTGAGTTGTAACTGTTAGTTCAGTTTAAGTGCGGCATTTGACATACCCAACGCAGGTGGTGTGATGGCGCAGCGGTAGAGTGTCAGGTCTGAAAGCGAGGGATTGTACGTTCTCGAACCACGAGATTTCAAGGTTGATTTTTTTAAAAATTAAAAATCAGCTAAAATGGCTGCCATTTCCGGGGCCAACTTCCGTTGCATCAAATTTTAAATTTCACTCTCCATAAAAACTCTGTATCGCCGCCTAAGAAGTTAACTTCAATAATAAATTAATATAAATGAAGTTCAAGCCCAATAAAAAAAGGAACAAAGAAAAACGAAAAAGAGCGACCGGAAAACGAAAATGATGAAAACTCTAAATTGAGTGGCTTCTTGGTTTCCTCAAGTGTTTGTTTTCCTGCTCTTTACCCAATTTTAAGCTTGTTTTCACAAATTTCTTCAAGCACATTTTCACATACCTACATAAGCTTGTTAAATAAAAGTTTTCCACAAAATGCTTCAAATGCTTAAAAACACAATGAAAGCATTTGGTTGGGCAGGCAAATGAAACTTGAAAACTCAAAAGAACTTGGAAAAGTCCACATTTGGTTGGGTTTGTTGCTAAGATGCTTACGCAAAGTTTTTGTTTTCAATTTATTAAAAAGAAAAACATACATACATACATATCTATACAAAAACATTTATCATACATACCTACATATATGTATGTGTGTATGTATTTGCAGCTCAGAATAAATGTGCAAAAACTTTAAGCCTATTATGGCAACAGCTATTAAAGCGTAATTACGCTTAAGCCCATTTTGTTGCCTAACGAGTTCCATCACAGCTAACACTTTCTAAGCGCAAGCATTTATTTATTTTTTATTTTTGTTTTTATTGTTTTTTGCTTTTGCCTTTTTTATCTTCATATTTCTGTATATAATCATACATAACTGTTTCTCGCTTAAGTTAATTACTTTTTTATGGTTCTTTGGGTGGTGTGTTGGTATGTTAATTGTTAGCTGATTGGGGGAAAAGGTTCTTAGAGCGCTGATTAATTTCATCATGGTGTTATGATTATTTTTGTTTTTTGTAGGTATGTGTCAAGTAATGGCATAAGAAAAATATTTTTGTACGTACATATATTAATTTGGTGCTAATCGTTTAGTCGTTCTTCTAGAGTGCCGATATCGTCAACTTCACACACAAGCACACTTGACTATGCGCCAGTCCCACTTTGACCGCTTGGAATTATGTGAGGCAATGCTCTGTCAGAGCCTAGGTACAGGCAGGTCTGATCCAGGCTGTGCCAAGAGGCGTTGGAGAATCAAAGCATGATTTTGGCACTACGATTCGCTTTTCCGTTTTATATTCCGATCCCGGTTCTGCTGTTAGGTAATTGATTCACTTGTTGTAGCCGCTTGCCTGTTCACTAGCACACCGGCTCTCTAATTTCACTCGATTCCTTGGTGTCATAAAGGTGCCCAATGACTCATCTATTCGAATGGAGTTCCTCTATCTTGACTCTGACCTGCCTCGCATACTTTAATGTAGTTGTATCTTCAATTCTAAGAACGTATAAGTTTCAAGTTTCTAAGATGCTCTTTAATGTCAATGTTAATGTAACAATTGCAGGTCGAACACAGTCAATGTTTTACTTGTTTATAGTATATTTATTTATGTATGTATGTAAATATATAAATACAAGCATATATAAATGCATTATAATTTTAATAAATATACATATAAATATTTCTTCTTTCGTTCACCTTTTGTAGGGCGGATTGTTGTAAGGTTGACGAGCCAGGCAAATATCCAGATGTCGGTGGACTCTCCAAATTTGGCAAGGTAAGTTGAACTAGAAATGATCCGAGGTATTGAGCTCAAATTTATGTGCAATTTGTAGCTATTAAATATGCTGAAAAAAGAACTAATAAAAGCAGAAAGATTATTACAACAAAAAATGCGAATATAAAATTTTGTGTTTAAAAAAATATTGAGGTCAAAAATAAATTATTTTTTTCCATAAAACCCAAAGCGAATCTATAAAGGACATGATCCACAGTGACTGTCGTAATTCACTCTGCCAAGCGCGATTCTCTTACGATTCACGTGCCGAACTACGCTAAATTCCATAAAAAAATGTGGAAAGCGAACCCTTGCAAACGAAGGGAGTTCTGCTTCGCTTTGAATTATCGAACTAATAAGTAACACTAAAATCGTCGTGTGTCTTAATATTTGATGGAAAACTTGACAGATGCAATAAACTACAAGCCGCTTATTTTACTAAAACTTCGATTTTTCTGAAATATCTACTTTTTATTATAATATATAGATTTTTTCTAAAAATATCGATTATTTTTCAAAAACATCGATTTTTTTTCTGAAATATCAATTTCCAAATATCGATTTTCTAAGATATCGTTTTTTTCCTAAGATCGATTTTTTCTAAAAATATTGATTATTTTTCAAAAACATCGATTTTGTTTCTAAAATATCGATTTTTTTCTGAAATGTCGATTAGTTTTCTAAAAAATCGATTCCCTTTTTCTGAAATATCTATTTCTGTTTTCTAAAATATTGATTATTTTTCTTAAACATGGAAAATATTTTCCTGAAATATCGATTTTTTCTAAGCATCGATTATTTTTTCTGTAATAAGAATTCTTTTGTAAAATATCGATTATGTTTCTAAATCTTCAATTTTTTTTGAAATATAGTTTTTTTTCTAAAATATTGATTATTAATAAATCTTTTCCTGAAACATCGATTGTTTTCTAAAATATCGATTTTTTTTAAATATCGATTGTTTTCTAAAATATCGATTGTTTTCTAAAATATCGTTTTTTTCTAAAAATATCGATTATTTTTCAAAACATAAATTTTTTTCTGAAATATCGATTGTTTTCTAAAATATCCATTAGTTTTCTAAAAATTCGATTCCCTTTTTCCGAAATATACATTTTTTTTCTAAAATATCGATCGTTTTTCTTAAATATCGAAAATCTTTTCCTGAAATATCTAAACATCTATTACTTTTTCTGTAATAACGATTCTTTTGTAAAATGTCAATTATATTTCTAAATCATCGATTTTTTTGAAATATCGATTTTTTCTGAAATATCGATTTCTAAACCATCGATTATATTTTCTGAAATATCGATTTTTTCTAAACTATTGATTATCTTTCTAAAATACCGTTTAATCTTTTCCTTAAATATCGATTTTTTTAAAACATCGATCATTTTTCTAAAACATCGATTACCTTTTTCCTGAAATATAGATTTTTTCTAAAATATCGATTAGTTGTTTAAAAGATCGATTACTTATTTTCTAAAATATCGATTTTCTTTCTAAAATATCTAAAATATATATATAGATATAATACTCTGATATTTTCCATATACTCTTTTAAATTAAAAGTTTTAATATTAATCGTTAAATTTTTCTTCTTCTTCCTTTTCTTCCCCAATCACATATGTAGCTGGTGGTGCATGAAATGAATCGTTTAGGCATGATTGTCGATTTGTCGCACGTTTCGGTGCCGACCATGTTGGATGCGTTGAGTACGTCGAAGGCGCCTGTGATATTTTCGCATTCGTCGGCACATGCCATATGCAATAGTTCGCGTAATGTGCCCGATCACGTGCTGAAGAAGCTTGTAAGTTGTTGAACTTTTTTGTTGTATGTAAAGCAAGTATTGCATGCATATATAAGTATATGTACATACATATGTACACACAAATATGCATACCTAGGTACATACATATTTTACATTTTCTACACTTGATTTTTTCGCAATTCATTTTCACTTCACCTTCATTGCATTTTACCATTTTCATTTTCATTTCCATTTTGCATTTCATTTTCATGCCATTTTGCATTTGATTTCATTTTGAGCGCCAGCAAATTTACGAGCAATAAACGTAAGTTCAAAGCGTCGGTAAGCGGCTCAGGGGGGGGTGGTGCGGGCACACACTCAATTCAAGTGCCAGGTTCCTCTGCTCAGTCGCGTAGCGAATAGCAAAATTATTTTCCGGCTGTCGCACAGCAAATATAAAAAATATATATTGAAAATAAAAAAAAATTATAAAAATAAAAATACTTAAACTTTAGCAAAATCGAACATAACTGGCCTTTTTTTGCGCTCGAGTGTCCTTTTTTGCGCAATCAATTGGTTAGTTAGTTGGCAACGCGCACCGCTGCGCTGTGCTTCAAAATGTCGGCTGAATTGGCGACGTTCAATGCCCGTGTGTGCTCCTCTGTGTATGTGTATGTGAATGTGTGTGTCAGTTGGCTTGTGGCGCGCATTCAAAGCATTTTGCCATTCTCCTTAAACGTTATTCGATGACTCACAGAGCACCAGTTGCTATTTGAAAAATTTGTAGTGCTTAAAATTTGTAAAGGACATACTTAGCCCATGACACAGAGCACAACACATAGCACAGCGAGGGGTAGCGAGGCAGTGAAGTGCTTACTTACGTTCCGTGCATAGTTTGGCCGCTTACGCCACTTACCGTTTTATCTATGTATGTATGTTTGTATGCTTTGAACTGCAACTCGTAAAAATGACCCGCTTTGTGGAATGGAATGTTTGAATGCTCGTATAGGAAAATTGCTGTGCACTACACACATTAAATTACACGTTGAATATGCTAAAAATACCTACATACATACGTACATAGCTATAAAACTTTTGGGTGCTTCGGGTTTAAAAATGCAAACCTATTTATTACTAAAAGCCCGTCTCCACATAACTTGATTCACCAGAGAAACATGTAGCAAAACATCTCGCTCAATAACCCGTCTCCACGTGGCTAATCGTGATTCAGTTTGACATTTCTCTTTCTTGTTCTTCTTAAATGTTTGTATGTTTGCTTATTTTTGCGTCTTTGTTTTGGTCTGTGTGAGATTTCGATAGATTTTCGATACAAAATTAGAGAAGACATCGATATCATCGAGGTTGGCAAGATGATTCAGAATGAAACAGTGTTTCAATCTTCACTCGCTCTCAGAAATTTTGTATGGAAATTGGCGAGTTTCGGCACTGGTTTCCGTGTCGAAACAAGATTGAGAGAGAAATTGCAGAAAAAAAGAGCGAAACACGTTATGTGGAGACATGGTATAAGACAGGGTGTTTCAGTTGCCCTTGGAATTTTGACACTTTTTCAGAGGGACTATTTTAGCCACTAGATATTCATTGTTATAATTTGCTTACCAATTTACTGCTTGTTTTTTTTTGGAAGCCCAATGATTACAAAAATGACGGAAATACCGATTAGTGAACACTTTAGGCAGTTATTCTTACGATTTTTTTCGAAGACAGATTTTGTCTAAAACATCAATTACTCTTTTTCAAAAATATCGATTTCTTTTATAGTATCGATTCTTTTTCTAAAACATTGATTACTCTTTTTATGAAATGTCGACTTTTTTCTAAAATATCGATTGTGTTTCTAAGACATCGATTACGCCTTTTCTGAAATCAACATCAATCTTTTATAAGATCGATATCATTTCTAAAACATCGTTCAATATAGTTTTTTTTTAAATAGATTATTATTCCAAAACATCGATTAATTATTTTCTAAAATATCGATTTTTTCTAAATATCGATTATCTTTTTCTAAAAGATCGATTATTTTTATAAAACACTAATTGATTTTTTTTTGAAATATTAATCTTTTTCTAAAAGATCGATTAGTCTTTTCTCTGTAATATCGATTTTTTTCGAAGACAGATTTTTTTTCTAAAACATCGATTACTATTTTTCAAAAATATCGATTTCTTTTAGAGTATCGATTCTTTTTCTAAAACATTGATTACTCTTTTTATGAAATGTCGACTTTTTTCTAAAATATCGATTATGTTTCTAAAACATCGATTACGCTTTTTATGAAATATCGATTTTTTTTCTGAAACATCAATCTTTTCTAAGATCGATATCATTTCTAAAACATCGTTCTCTTTTGCTGAAATATAGTTTTTTCTAAGATAGATTATTTTTCCAAAACATCGATTAATTATTTTCTGAAATATCGATTTTTTCTAAATATCGATTATCTTTTTCTAAAAGATCGATTACTTTTATAAAACACTAATTGATTTTTTTTTAAATATTGATCTTTTTCTAAAATATCGATTATTTTCTCTGAAATATCGATTACTTTTCCAAGAAATATCTTTTTTTTCTAAAATATCGATTTTTTGATCGATAATATGTGTATCGATTAATATTTATAAAAAATATCGATTATTTTCACAAACTATCAACTACTTTTATTGAAAATATTTATATCGATTGTTATTTATCGAAAAATATCGATTCTTGGTTTAAACTGTTTTTATCGAAATTATGTACGTCGATTATTGTTAATATTTCATTTGTATTTGGAAGCCGAAGAACTAAAAAAATTTGTAATTTCGACCACTGAGTACTTTCAAGCACCTGTTACACCATGTAACATATGTAACTTTGTTTAGGTACATACATATCTGTGCCCGCAAATTAAAGTAGCCTAACTCAAAATATGGTGAAGGGAGAAAACTCAATTTTTGGTCAAAATTCAAACCATTGGACCAATTCGGATTTTTAAAAGGGGAAATAATGGATTTGTAGTGTTAGAGAAGGAATAGTTGTGAACCAGAAATCTTAAAGCAAGGTTAATTGCAAAAAATTGTCTTTTATAACTTAGTGCTTTTATTCGATGCAATTTTTACGAAAAGCAGAATTAACTCTAGTAAAGTTCTTTTATTGTGTTGAATTCTTCCCAATAGGGTTTTTATTTCCATTTAACTCGAGTTAAGTGTTTTTAAGCGTAGACCCACGTTTGGGTCGAAAACGACCCGAAACCACCATTTTAGTGGATATAACTAACTAAGTAGTGGAATTAGAAGTCTTAGAGTTTTTGACTTTTAATTTTTGTTTGAAATGAATGAAATAAAATAAAAATCGTTTCGCTAATCATTGTGGTTTGGGCCTGAAAAAAATAATCCACAATCCTACGCGCGGATCGTTTTCAACCCGAACTGAATTTGCGTTTTATTTTACCGAATACTGAAAAAGGCATGGTACTAGGGAAATCACCACAAGAAGCTTGGTTTATCCGGAAATGATTAATGAAGACTCCCAAGCGAGAGGTTCAAAGCTATAACAGCTGGAACCGCCGAAAAAAGGGGCGCGGTATCACTACTGTTTGATAGAAAACAGCTGGTAATTGTGATGGAATCGACATATAGAGTCATGTGCAAAATACACATGTTTATAAAGCCAGTGATGAATCTATATCCGTTTGTTTTTTTTTTTTCGTTCAATTAATGCATGTCTACAGCACACTCCATATGCGTATGACCAGGAACCAAAAACTTGTGAAAAATTTTCTCAATTTTAGTATCACCTTGCATGAAGATTTAAAACATAGTACTAATAAAAGAGTTTTGGTTTTGGCCAGGACAGCAATCGCTATAAAAAACGACATGTTTAATATTGAATGGTAAACTATTTAAGTGTTTGAATAAGCACGATGCTATTCCATTGCCACCACGATTTGCAAGGGTCTCATGCCACATATAACACGTAGGTTGTCCGGAAACACAGTCATGTACTCGTACAGTTAAATAAAAAGGGTATAAAGCGTTTATAAAAATATTCAGAAGATCGCAAAAAGGTGTAGGAAGGCATAGGCTAATCAGCACTATCTGACCCCGTGTCCGACTGACTATCGTTAAAAAATGAGTCCTTAATTGAGTCGTCGCTACTATAATCCATATTTAGAAAGTCTTCTTCCTCCATGTTACCAGGATCCATACCTTGTAAAAGGCTACACGATTAAAGTTTAATAACAATAATAACTAGCCGAAGGCCTGAGTTGCCAGTGCTATATAAAAAAATATCTGTTAGTTTCTAGCTTTTACTGCTTGCCCAGAATGTTGTACTACAGCTACGGACTACATAGCTTACTACATCAGCTGATGACTGATTTTGTGGTAACGCTCGAAAATGTGAACACAATGGTGTAGCTCAGTGTATCTCATATATGCCATCTTTTTTATATTTTTGTACAGGGGATTCCTTAAATTCCATAAAAACTCTTTATTTTTTACAAGTTCAATTCATTTTTTCAGTTTCTTCGTCCTTCATTTCGAATTTCCGTCATTAAAAAATTGAGCAGTCACACTGTAGCGCGCTACAAAGTTAAAGTTAACTCTACTTCTACTACAGCCACAACTACACGCTACAGACACAGCTACACATTGTGGGCATTGCAATGCAATGGTACTGTTTTAACTTTTGACAGCTCTTACTACGTACTACAGCCACACCATTCTGGGCAAGCAGTTAAGCTTAACTATCAATATTAATAAATAAATAAAATAATAACAATAATAATACACTGGCGATATTAAAACTCTGACGAGTTTTATTGCCGAGCTTCTCTCCCAATTCGAGGTGTGCTTCTTAACTATTGTTTTTCCTACAATTTGTGCGGACCTACAGTTTTATGCGAGCTCCGAACGGCGAATGCTTTTTTGTGAGAAGCCTTTTCATGGCAGAAATACACTCGGAGGGTATGCCGCCCACTACCGAGAGGTGACCGCTATTTATAAAAACCCAATAATTGGGTTTTAATCAAATAGAAAAATTGTTTGTGGTGTTTGTCCGGACTGGGTTAGAACCCGAGACCTCTGGTATAGCAGGCGAGCACTCTACGCACTGCACCTCAGCGGCCACATTAAAGTTTAATTGATGAAAAAAGGTGTTTTATGTATACAGTATATAATAATTAATTGAATTTCTATAATATATATCCTTGAAAAATCTCTTATCTCAGTTTATCATATCCACTTGCTTCCTACAAAAAAACCTAACTGAAGATAATAACGCATGAAATGAGAAAAGTATTCTAACAAAAAAACCTAACTCGACATAAATTGTGTAAAAATAAAAAAATAAAATCACTTAAAATAACCTATTTCCACTTAGGCTATGAAAACAAAATTGACAAAAAAAAATTATAATTCCTAACTGAAGTTAAGTTTTTTTAATAAACTGAAAACGCAAATAAATACGTCCATGAAGTAGCCACATAACTCTAGTTAGGATGTTTTAATAAAACGATTTTTCATACAATACTAGACTTAAGAGATTTGCTTGAAGATAAGTTGTTTTAACTGGTGCAAAATGTTTCTTTCTGAGTTAGGATAATTTTTATATCTTAATAACTTTTTAAATATTACTCCAATTTAAATGGGGATAAGACAGACCGATGGGTTTTCTTCCAAAGATTAACACTATAACAATAACTCAATTTCGCATTATCTCGAGTTAGGCTACTTTAATTTGCGGGCACAGATATATACATATGTATATGCATATGCATCCACATTGATCTGACTCCTCCAAAAATGACTCTGTTTAAATATTTTTATTTCTTTTTTTATTTTCGAATTTCTTCTCTTTGGCATCGTTTCAGGCGGTCAATGGCGGTTTGGTAATGGTCGCATTCTATCCACATTTTCTTAGCTGTTCGAGTCATGCGACACTCGAGGATGTTATCGGTAAGTAAATACAAATATGTACCAAAAGTTTTATATGCATAAAGTATGTAAATATGTATGGATAAATGTGTACGGCCACATGTGCACTCAAAAGCATGTTTGTTTGTGCGCTTTTGTGTGCTTCGGTATGCACATGCTGTGTGTAATAAAATATCAAATGCCCAATATTATATTAATATGCAGTAAAACGGAGAATCGATGCATCGCACTATGGTTCAAAATTCAGATTTTGGGGAATAAAGTAGTTAGAGTTAAGATATCAGTCTAAAACTTTTCATAGGGTATTTAAAGGTAAAAGTAATGTCTCATGACGAAAATGGGCGAGCCACGCCCATTTTTCGCTGCTGCTGCCATACATAGTGGAAACTGTAAATTTAGGTTGAATTTCAAATAGAGATAAAACTTTACTTTTCTAAAGGTTTCCGATACGCTGAATCTGAATCTGAAGTCAGATTTTCGATGCTACGTGTAGTTTTGGAGATAATATTATTTTAAATTCATTTTTTTGCGATAGGAAATTTTAAAGTTTTTTATTTTTTTAGCAAGTTAATGAAATTGAAATAACAATATCTCAGGTACTAAAGAAGATATCCGAAAAAGTGTAACGTTATTTTCAAGGGAAATTATTAGGTTTTTAAACCCTATATATAAATGAGTTTTATACTTTTATTATTATCAATACAAAATTGTAAAGTATAGCCATTTTCGAAGTTTACTTTGCTCTCAAAAAAGTGAAATTGTAGCCTCGCATGCAAATTCCCGCAGATAAAATAACATTTGTATTAAAGAGGACACTATTAGCTGTAACTACATATATAATTTTTATTGATCCTATTTGATCCAACTTTTTTATATTCTATTTAACACAGAAAAAACTCAAAATCAAAACACAACACGGCTTAAACTCAAAAATATATTAACGATTATTATTGTTTCAGAAAAAAGTTTGTTGTTCTTGATTTTACATACCTTTATTAATATTTTCCATCTTATAAACACATTTTATTCAAATTCGTTTTTATCACCACTTGAGATTTTTATATAATTTGAGTAAAATCTTTTTTACGAATACAAAAATCAAAACCAAGACTTTGAAAGCTTTGTGATAAACAAGCGATCGCTAGCTGACATTATTTTTTTTTATTTTTTATTTACTACAGTAATGTGTAATGAAAGGTAATTACTTTTTTTGGGAAAATCAAAAGTCGATAATTGGGTTTAATTCCTCAATATTTCGATTTTGAACCATAGTGCATCGGGCTGATGTGCAAAAAGCAACATGTACTACATACATACATACATACATGCACACATATATATTCTTCATACAAGCAAAAAACATGTTGTTGCGTGGGCCAAATAAAAGCGAGCACGCTGACTTTGTTGCAAGCAATATGACAAGCATAAAATGTCAAAAAAGCAACAACAACAAAAGTATAATAATAAAAACAAAAAAGTGTATAAAATAAAAAAGTTATTGTGCCATATTAAAACAACATCACAGGGGAGTTAAGCAATCAACGGGGAACAAAAGACCGAACAGCATCCAAAAAAGCGTCAGAAGAGAGATTGTGGGTTTGTTTTAAATATATATGTATGTAACAAGCATAGCAAATGAAATCAAGTTAAGTTATTATTTTGTTGCAACTTGCAAGGAATATTTCTATAAAAAACACCATCGAAAGTCAGATTCATCAATTAAAACTTTTGTGCAATCAATGCTTTTACTACGTTGAAAAATATATATTATTTTTTACTGAAAATATGTACATATGTTGATTATTTATTAGAAATATCGATTATTATTTATCGAAACAATATCGATTATTATTTATCGAAACAATATCGATTTTTATTATAAACATTCGATTAGTTTTAACAAAAATACGTATATCGATTATGATTAATCGAAAGATAACGATTATTATACCAAAATATCGATTATTTTGAAGGAAATGATGTATATCGATTATTGATTATCGAAAAGAGGCGATTACACTGGATCACAAAATGAAATTTTTTGTCTGTACTTTGGACGTGACTATCCTATCTATATGTAAAATCGGTCGCTGATTCCGAAAATCGGGTTCATTTTTAATTCTATGGGAAGGTTTTTGAGATATCGGCAATTTACCGTTATTTGGCCAATGGGTACACTTAATCCAGTATAGCTCTTTAACACAGTGAGTTATCTTCTTTGGGGTGACACCATACGAAAGAAAATTAAATTTCCTTTTCACGGCTCATATAACATTTTTCTCTAACTCTTATAGTTTCTGAAATATTGACGATTAAATTTTAATTTTTTCGATTTTTTACGATTTTTTGAAGAAAAAATTGACTTTGTCAGACAATATCTTTAAAACCAATGTCTTCACCTTCGGTTTTAATCTTTTACGTGAAGCTCCATTCCATTAGCAAAAAAATAAGCTATCAACGAAGAAAATCCATGGTAAAATGGAAAAGTTATAGGCGATCAAGTAAATACAGCCAAGTCGCACAATGCCTCTACACGGGTATATTTTATGCATGTTATACCCGTAAATGGGCTTGTATCTACCGCGCTGCCAATGTGCTGCTACTGCAGATGTGTAGGTATTGGTACAATATGCATAGAATGTACGCGTGCAGAGGCATTGCGCGACCTGGCTGTATTTACTTGATCGCCTATAACTTTTCCATTTTACAATGGATTTTCATCGTTGATAGCTTATTTTTTTGGTAATAGAATGGAGCTTCATGAAAAGGAGTAAAACCGAAGGTAAAAATATTGGTTTTAAAGATATTGCCTGACAAAGTCAATTTTTTCTTCAAAAAATCGTAAAATTTAATCGTCAATATTTCAGAAACTATAAGAGTTAGAGAAAAATGTTATAGGAGCCGTGAAAAGGAAATTTAATTTTCTTTCGTATGGTGTCACCCCAAAGAAGATAACTCACTGTGTTAAAGAGCTATACTGGATTAAGTGTACCCATTGGCCAAATAACGGTAAATTGCCGATATCTCAAAAACCTTCCCATAGAATTAAAAATGAACCCGATTTTCGGAATCAGCGACCGATTTTACATATAGAAAGGATGGTTGCGTTCAGAGTATTTTTTGGCTGTAGAGCAGTGTTATTATTCCAAACTTTCGATTGTTTTCCAATACATGTATATATAGAAAATTTTCAACTTTCTAAAGTATGTAAATATGTATATCGATATTATTAATTGAAATTTATCGGTTATTATTCTAAAATATCTATTGTTTTTATCGAAAATGGGTACATACATCGGTTAATATTTACAGAAAAAATATCGATTATTAATCGGAAATAATTTTTTTTAATCGAAAAGAATTGATTATTAATACAAAATAGGTATATCGATTATTAGGTATCGATAGATATCGATTATTATTAGAGACTTTGATAATTTTCAACAAAAGGTATATCTGGATTATTATTAATCGGAAACTATCGATTTTTTTCAAAAATATCGATTTTTTATAGAAAATGTGTATATCGATTGTTATTTGTCGAAAAATATCGATTATTATTCCGACATATCGACTGCTTTTATCGAAAATTTGCATATCGATTATTATTATTCCAAAATATCGATTATTAATCGGAAATAATTTTTTTAATCGAAAAGAATATATCGATTATTAGGTATCGATAGATATCGATTATTATTAGAGACTTTGATAATTTTCAACAAAAGGTATATCTGGATTATTATTAATCGAAAACTATCGATTTTTTTCAAAAATATCGATTTTTTATAGAAAATGTGTATATCGATTGTTATTTATCGAAAAATATCAATTATTATTCCGACATATCGACTGCTTTTATCGAAAATTTGCATATCGATTATTATTATTCCAAAATATCGATTATTAATCGGAAATAATTTTTTTTAATCGAAAAGAATTGATTATTAATACAAAATAGGTATATCGATTATTAGGTATCGATAGATATTGATTATTATTAGAGACTTTGATAATTTTCAACAAAAGGTATATCTGGATTATTATTAATCGAAAACTATCGATTTTTTTTTTCAAAAATATCGATTTTTTATAGAAAATGTGTATATCGATTGTTATTTATCGAAAAATATCGATTATTATTCCGACACATCGACTGCTTTTATCGAAAATTTGCATGTCGATTATTATTATTCTAAAATATCGATTATTAATCGGAAATAATTTTTTTTAATCGAAAAGAATTGATTATTAATACAAAATAGGTATATCGATTATTAGGTATCGATAGATATTGATTATTATTAGAGACTTTGATAATTTTCAACAAAAGGTATATCTGGATTATTATTAATCGAAAACTATCGATTTTTTTTTCAAAAATATCGATTTTTTATAGAAAATGTGTATATCGATTGTTATTTATCGAAAAATATCGATTATTATTCCGACACATCGACTGCTTTTATCGAAAATTTGCATATCGATTATTATTATTCCAAAATATCGATTATTAATCGGAAATAATTTTTTTTAATCGAAAAGAATTGATTATTAATACAAAATAGGTATATCGATTATTAGGTATCGATAGATATTGATTATTATTAGAGACTTTGATAATTTTCAACAAAAGGTATATCTGGATTATTATTAATCGAAAACTATCGATTTTTTTCAAAAATATCGATTTTTTATAGAAAATGTGTATATCGATTGTTATTTATCGAAAAATATCAATTATTATTCCGACATATCGACTGCTTTTATCGAAAATTTGCATATCGATTATTATTATTCCAAAATATCGATTATTAATCAGAAATAATTTTTTTTAATCGAAAAGAATTGATTATTAATACAAAATAGGTATATCGATTATTAGGTATCGATAGATATTGATTATTATTAGAGACTTTGATAATTTTCAACAAAAGGTATATCTGGATTATTATTAATCGAAAACTATCGATTTTTTTTTCAAAAATATCGATTTTTTATAGAAAATGTGTATATCGATTGTTATTTATCGAAAAATATCGATTATTATTCCGACACATCGACTGCTTTTATCGAAAATTTGCATATCGATTATTATTATTCCAAAATATCGATTACTTTTTATCGAAAATATGTACTGTTTACCTCACCGAAATCCATTTCTTCGCTGATAAGGACGCTCTCTGAAATATAAAAAGTATCTATGTATGTACATATGTATTAATTCACAAGCTTTTATGTACATATGTTTACAAATTTACTGCAAACTTCTTAACAACCAACAAAATATGTAGCACAATTTGTACATGAGATGTAAACCCACACACATACAAATATTCCTATGAAAATAACGTTATGCCAAGCTATACAAATTGTTCCGGTGTCACTCCATACATTTATTGCGGTTTTATGTTACACAAATTAGCTAATTTGGTTAGTGGAATCAATTATTTTAGTACTAGTACGTTGAAAAATATGTTTCGCATTTTATGTGAATAAATAAAGTAAATTTTGACAAAAGCAAACCAATTTATTATGAAATTAAACAAATGCTTTTTTGTGGTTGTTCGACTAACTTTACTGAGCTCGGCGCCACGCGGAGAAAAAAATTAAAAAGAAACAACATAAACAGCGACCTAATTGCATTATTTGGCTGACATTTTTGGTTGTTCATTAAGGAAAATTGTCATTTCAAATATTTCTAAAATAAGCACATCTCATACTGAAAAACTCCCATTCACACGCTTTCGCGTCAACTTATGCAATTCAAAATGGAGTCGATTACATACATGTGTACAAGCAAACATACAGTGAAATACACTGCGTATACGTAACTTGTTAAAAAGTGAAAGAAAAGGAACAGCAGCGGCTAATCAATCAGCTTTTCATACAAACTTGTTATAATAATTTTTAACCTCATTATGCTATCGATTATGCCACAAAATACTAATTTCTCCCATTTATTCCTTCTAATTCCTTTTATTCTTCTCTTTTCGTTCGCAGTGCATATAAATCACATACGCGAGGTGGCTGGCGTGGATCACGTTGGCATTGGAGCGGGTTACGATGGCGTTAATGCGTAAGTTTAATGTTATTTTTTCGTATTTTGTTTATTATGATAGTTTGAGGTTAATCAAAGAGTCCTCCAGCATGTCTATATGCGATGTACTAATTTGCTCCCCGATAAATGGTTCGTGATCCACCTCGTCGTAATTCGTTTGATAATTCCGAGCAAATCGGCATATGTTTCAGGAGTGAATTACGTTTGGGATAGTGAGAGCGATCTTTATATCGTATAGACATGCTACGTAAGCTTTTAGATTTTTGTACCAAAAAATATAGTCCTTATTTTAATAAAAGGTCTATCAATATTGTGACACTTTTGTTCATTGAAATAATTTTAAAAGACTTACAAGTTTTCCTAATTTTGCCTTAAACATTTTAGTCTTCTAAATACAACCTCAGCCACTATTTCATGCTTTATTTATCTCCCCACCCAATCTGCAATTTACATTTACATTAGCGTGCCCAAAGGTCTGGAGGACGTCTCCAAATATCCATATTTATTTGCTGCGCTATTGGCATCCGATAAATGGAGTGAAGAGGATATAGCAAAGGTGGCGGGCAGAAATTTAATACGGGTATTCAAAGAAGTCGAAGCGGTAAGTAGAAAGATGAAGAAGGAAACAAAAGCTGAAATAAATCCACCCGTACCGACCGTACCATGCAATCAAACTGCTAATTAATTAAAAATTGATACATACTTATTAACATAAATATACTTACATGTATTTGCAAATATATGCAATATACTTAATATAAAAGAAAAATAGAATAAGAAAGTGAAAAAGTCAGTCCAAAAATATAAATAAATAAATACATGCCATTAAGTAAGTAACTAAAGGGCAATTAATTAGCGCGCAAGCGAAGAAAAACATGCATAGACGATGCCATGCATTTGGAGAAATTAGTAATTTAATATGAAGAAAAAAGAGAAAGAAAATGAAAATGGAAATACAAAAAAGAAGGGCTAAACAAGCTCTCAAGTATTAATAAATTTATGTAATTGCTTATTCATACATATGTTTATATCAAGGCTGGCCAAAAGGAGCGAAAACTATCGATTTTTACTATAAAATATCGATTATTGCAATCGAAACTATAAATATCGATTATTATTTATCAAAAACTATAGATTTTTTTCTAAATTATCGTTTGTTTTATGGAAAATATGCATGCCGATTATTATTCATCAAAAAATATTGATTATTATCCGAAAGTATCGATTATTTTAATCGATAATTTTTATATCGATTATTATTCCAAATTTTCGATTATTTTAATTTATTATTTTTATATCAATTATTATTTATTGAAAACTATCGATTATTATTTCAAATAATTAATATTTAAAAAAAAAATATATATGTATATCGATTATTAATACGCCAAAACATACCGATGCTTGTTCCAAACTATCGATAATTTTTATAGAGTATTTGTATGTTGATTATTACTTATTGAAAACCGTCGATTATAATTTCAAATTATCGACCGTTTTAATCGAAAATATGTACATATATCGATTATTATGTATCGAACACTATCGATTATTATTGGAAGATATCGATTATTTTCATTGATTATTTGTATTTTGGTTTTTAGTTATTCAAAGCTATGTGCTATTATTTCAGATTATCGATTTTTATTTATCCAAAATTTGTATATTATTTGTATATCGATTATTATTTATTGAAAACTATCCATTATTATTTTAAATTATCGATTGCTTTAGTCCAAAGTTTGTATATCTATTATTATTTAGTCGAAAACTATCGATTATTATTCGAAGATATCGATTATTTTCATTGATTATTTGTATGTCCGTTTTTATATATTGAATACTGTCGATTATTATTGAAAACTATCGATTTATAGATATAAAATATGTATAGGTATCGATGTTTATTTATCGAAAATATCGATTATTTTCTAAACTATTTTTTACCGAATATTTGTGTATCGATTAGTATACTATATCAAAACTATAGGTTATTTTTATCGGAAACATATATATCGATTATTAATTATGGAAAATTATCTATTATTATTTATCGCAAAATATCGAATATTATTTATCGAAAGATATTGATTATTATTAACCAATGGCTATTGGCTCTGTTTGGCTTCCAACAACAAAGAAATCGAACTCTTGACTGTCGTATTGCGAAGTTAGTGAAAATTTCTTGGCCACCCTTGTATGTGCGTATTTTTAAATTATGCCATAAACTCAAAAGAAATGGAAATAAAACTGAAGAGAAAATTGAAATAAGCAAAGTTTATTGAAAGAAGTTCACGATCAGAAAGGAAAACGAGGAAAAAGCGAAATAACAAAAGAAAATAAAAAGAAAAAATATAAAGGGAAAAATAAAAAGCAAATATAAAAGTAGCTTTAAATTCGAATTAAAGTAATTGGCTGAGCAACAAGAAGGCGAGCAAACGGGCAAGCGAACCGGCGAACGAACGAATGAGCAAGTCAAGTCACTTAATCCGCATGCAAATGAAAGATTTTACTACGTTGCAGTCATTTCTGTTTTTTTGGACACAGCAAATGGCATTTTTACCTTGCGATAGTTTTTATTGTCGTTTTCTTCCCGCTTACTTTACTTTTAACAAGAATATACGAATTGGAAGAAATGTCGAACGAAAAAAAGTACGTAAAGCGAAATAAACTGAAATGATTTTTGCTTAATGTTCTCCATTTATATTTTGCGTGCATTTCTGTAGGGTAATCTCACTTTTTTTAGCAATCTCCGTTTTTGCTCATCAATTACAATTTGCAAAATGTAAAAAAAAACCAAGAAAGAAAAATAATAACAAAAAAAAACAACAAAACAAAAATTGATGTATTGTGCAACAAATCATGAAACATGATGACCATGAGTAGTGTTGTACATGAAAAGGTAGACAGTGCTGCCAAGTGTTGGTGTTAAAAAAAAATAAAAAAAAAATCGCTTAGGTTAGCATACTTAGGCCCCGAGAGTCCCATTGATCCGAAGCTGAGATCAACCGGTTTCGATTTCAGGTCTGCCTTGAACTGATCAGCATCCCTTAACTAGAGAGCAGATCTGCGGCCTTGGAGATCATATCTAGCATAAATCCAAACAGTCTAAAGATTCCTATTGTCGCCTGTCTGTGATCTTATGATTATGATTATTACGCCATATGCATAAGGAAAGGTCCATCCGGGTTACGCGCACTAGTTTTGGCAATGATTCCGGTAGCAAACTGTTTACTAAGAAGGTTTTCTCCGATTGACACAGGTCCCTTGGTTGACTAGCCCTTTACGTATTAACCGCTCTTCTGGGGTACACTCGATTTCAGCAACGCTTGAGGGCTTTCTGTCGCCTCCATAGCAGCTAAAGTGCGGCTAGTGCTGGAAAATTGCAAGGCATCAGCCCCTTATTCATTGGGTGTTAGCTCTTCCGACTTTTTGTCAAGCTGATCTCTTTTGTGTTTACATCTATTTTTGAATTTTGAATTCCTTACTGAGTCCCATGAATTGCAGCGAAAGGCGTCGGTCCACCCCAAATAGAGAACCGCAATGTCTGTGGTACGACCAAGAAATTCAACTGGGTGTGGACTGGTAATCAGAGGACTCCCCAATCCTTAGACCATGACCAAAGACCATTCCGCATACCAAAGCCATTAATGAGCTAAATCTCTTTTGTGTTTACATCTATTTTTGAATTTTGAATTCCTTACTGAGTCCCATGAATTGCAGCGAAAGGCGTCGGTCCACCCCAAATAGAGAACCGCAATGTCTGTGGTACCACCAAGAAATTCAACTGGGTGTGGACTGGTAATCAGAGGACTCCCCAATCCTTAGACCATGACCAAAGACCATTCCGCATACCAAAGCTATTAATGAGCTAAGATACACATCACTGCTCCCTAATCTCAGCCAAAGACCCCCGATAACGGCAGAGTTCCTTAGTGCCCATTAACAGTCGGTATTCGTTTGGAGCGAGTTTACCAACAAACCGGACAAAATTTCCAAAACCAAAAATACAGAAATTCATTAACAGATATATTTCACTTGCACATACATAATATATATGAAATTCCACTTGGCAGCGCTGTCTCTCAGTTGCATATGATGAAATACATAGAGGATACGAGTGTTTATGTTTTTGTCGGCAAACATGCATAGAACCATAGATACATCTACATCTAAAATTTGGTTGAAAAAGGAAAAAGCAAATACATTGCTGAAAAATTTCAAATTGATTGAAAAGGAAACTTGAGTTAAAACTTTACAAAGTTTAAGGTACATAACAAAAATTTAATAAATTATGTTAAATGTGTTGGCATGCCATGTGTAGTTAAATTAAAATGAAACAAGGAAACATAGAAAAGATAAACATAAATAAATGTAATCATTGAATAAATGAATATTTATTAAGTAATTGAAATAAGCAGGAGGGCAGTTTTAATAAATTGAAAGTCACACACAGATTTCTGCAATCTATTCATGTTGAATTTTAGGTTAGAGAGAGAGAGAGGGTTTCTAGAACCTGTAGGAGAATTTAGCAGTATAACGCGCCAAACTGTATGCATTACTTAACTGTTCCAAATCTGGCGAATTACTTTCATAGTTATTTTGACTTCTATCGTTTGAAAATTTTACCTTGTTGGCAATTCATGTCTGTCTCTCTTTTCTTTTAACCACCTAAACGATTTTCGTCCAGTTCTATAAAAAAAAGCGACCCTGTTTCTATTTCCTGACAACTGGCGCCAATTAGAAACACCAATCGAAGGCCAAGTCTTGCTGGAACTAATCTTCTCAACGCAGTGGAGGCCACCCTACTCTTTTTCTTCTTCTCTACTATTTCTTCTTCTTCCATTTCTTCTTACTATTCTTCTTCTTCTACTTCCTTTTATTCTTCTTCTTCTTTTCCTTCGTCTTCTTCTTATTCTTCCTTTTCTTCTTCTCCTTCTCCTTCTCCTCCTTCTTCTTCTTCTTCTTCTTCTTCTTCTTCTTCTTCGTCTTAATCTTCTTCTTCTTCTTCTTCTTCTCCTTCTTCTCTACTACTTCTTCTTATTCTTCTTCTTCTTATCCTTCTTCTTCCATTTCTTCTCCTTCTTGATACTTCTTTTGAACTTCTCTCTTGACTATTCCATGCCATCATAACTAATGTTGATATTGTGCATGCGTTATACACCAATAAGACCGGGGATATGATGAGCGATTTGTAGAGTGTCTTTCTTGCTCATCGAGCGAAGAATTTACTTTCCAATTGCTCTTCTACTTAAGTATTCGTCCAAAGCAACACACACTTGTTGGCTAGTGGGTGATTTTTCTTTAGATCTCAAGGCCGTCATTGTTTTCGTTATTAAAAGTGGTTCCAAAAAACAGACAAGTTGCTTCAATGTTTCAAGTTTGTAAAAGTCAATGGTTGAAGCAGCAGCCAAATGCTTTAAATTTTTGTGTGATTAAACAAAATACTTTGTCTTGTTTTTCACATCTTCTAACCACCAAACCCACACAATCTTAGTGCCTCTTTAACGGGCTTAGTGTAGGCGGGCACTACAGTTATCAGTTAGTCAGTTCCGAGAATTTGTGTTCCAGCTTTGGAATTTATGTGCACACGTGTAGCTTATAGTTTACTTACATACATACATACTTACTTAATAGATCCTTTGAATTGATGAAAAGCACTTATTCGTTTAATGAAGTAATGAATCAACTAAATTTACTAATGAATTGTAACCTTATTTCCTGGAACAAATAAGTTATACAGAAGAAAAATAATTGACGAATACCTACATTGTATTTGAGTTTAAGTTTAGTAAGTGCTATTGTGTATGCTTGGCATGAAAAAGATACATATTTATGTAGATTAGAACGTAAATATTGATACGCATATATGTACATACATATGCACATATAAACAAATATAAAAAAACATCAATCTAAATACCGAAATGCAAATGCTGATTGTGTTGTTTGTCAACAAGAAAACAAGCAAGAAAGATGGAACGGGAAGAAGAGAAATAAACAAAAAATAGAAAAAAGCACACAAAAAATGTTAATAAATCCACAACCAAAAACTAAAAAATATGCCAACAATCTGTTAGGCAGTTACATACATAAATAAATAAATACATAAATATAAGGAATATTGCGACAGAGCCAGAGCGCAAACATAGATTCATGTAAACAACATATATGTACATACCATTAACCATATTGTACGAGTAGTAGCATATTGTAGTATATACATATATCTCTATTTATAACATACATATATAATCTGTTTACTATTTACATGCAAATTTCTTCTAAATATACAATTATATGCATTTCACAAAAAAAATATTGTTGGATTCACTAAACAAAATAGACAAAAAAAAAAACAAAAAACTTTTTCATTTTGTTTGTGTGCGGGTGGGCGGGCTGTGTTAAGCGTGCTCTCCTACCTTTGGCAGGATATTATTATACTCAGCTGTACTAGTACACAGAGTATTATAATTTTGATTTCATAACGGTGGATTGTAACATAATGAAATAATCGAGATAGATATGGACTTATATATATCAAAATGATCAGGGTGAAAAGAGAAATCGATTGAGCCATGTCCGTCCGTCCGTCCGTCCGTACGCACGATAACTCGCGTAAAAATTGAGATATTTTGATGAAATTTGAAATGCAAGTTGGTATCGAGACTGGGACGGTTGGTATTGAAAATGGGCGAAATCGGACCATGACCACGCCCACTTTTCCTATATAGAAAAAATCGGAAATTTGGTATCTCAGCCACTAATATAGCTAGAGTGATAAAATTTTACCCACGTATTGAGCTCAGGCCGTTATGAAGAAATTTGATTAAGTTTTGGAAAATGGGCGGTGCCACGCCCACTTATTAAGGGTCAAACATTGAAAGTTTTATATGTCATAACTCAGAAACCGTTGAAGATATATCGATGAAATTTGGTATGCGTAATTTGCTTACCTAGACAAATGTTTTGGCGAAAAATTATCAAAATCGGTTGACGGCCACGCCCACTTTGATATATGGGAACTATAAAGGGGCCTAATAAAAACATTTTAAGCGATATCTCTGTCAAATATAAAGATCTATCACTGAATTTTTGTGGCAGGAGTCCAACTACGGACATAAAACAAAAAGTACAAAAATTTTGGAAAATGGGCGGTGCCACGCCCACTTATTAAGGGGCAAACATTGAAAGTTTTATATGTCATAACTCAGAAACCGTTGAAGATATATCGATGAAATTTGTTTTGCGTAATTTGCTTACTTAGACAAATGTTTTGGCGAAAAATTATCAAAATCGGTTGACGGCCACGCCCACTTTTATATATGGGAACTATAAAGGGGCCTAATAAAAACATTTTAAGCGATATCTCTGTCAAATATAAAGATCTATCACTGAAATTTTGTGGCAGGAGACCAACTAGGGACATAAAACAAAAAATATAAAAATTTTGGAAAATGGGCGGTGCCACGCCCACTTATTAAGGGGCAAATATTGAAAGTTTTATAAGCCATAACTCATAAACCGTTAAAGATATATCGATGAAATTTGGTACGCGTGATATATTTACTTAGCCAAATGTGTGGACGAAAGATTTCCAAAATCGGTTGACGACCACGCCCACTTTTATATATGGGTTTTATAAAGTGACCTAATAAAAACATTTTAAGCGATCTCTCTGTCAAATATAAAGATCTATCACTGAAATTTTGTGACATGAGTTCTACAATAGACCGGAAACAAAATATAAAAAAGTTTGGAAAATGGGCGTGGCACCGCCTCTTTTTATACAAAGGAATCTACGTGCCTATTACTCGACAAATAACTGAGATATTATGACGAAACTTGGTTTATACACTTTTATAACATGTGTTAATAGACACGCAAAAATGTATTGAAATCGGTTTATGACCACGCCTACTTTTTAACAAAGATATTTCTGGAACACCCTTTTGGAATTTGTAACGTGAAGTTTTTGTAACTAAAAGTCATAGAGGGATGCAATTTTGCACTAACAATAATATTTATATGCTTATTTGGATGATTGATACAAATTTTGAAAATGGGCGTGGCTGCGCCCTGTTTATGCAGCACTTGTGTCATATAAAATACACCCTATATCGAACAAACGCAAACAAACAATGAAAGCATACAGCTGAGTATCTAATGTTCGATTCCACTCGAACTTAGGCTTCCTTACTTGTTTTTTAGAAAATTTTGTTGTAAATTTCCATGCGCCATATACGGGAAATCCTTGGCAAATTAGGAGCGTTTTGATATGCACGAAAAATACGAAACCTTTTGTATATTTTTATGATGAAGAAGAAGAGTTCCAGGAAATTTAACTTGGAAATTACATGCATACATACATATGTATCTATGCATCTACATATGTACATATGTATGTACATGTTTCTTCATTGTTTGCGGCTTATTTAATTTTTTTTTTGCAAGAATTCAATTCAATTCATCAAAGGGAATTTAATTTTGTAGGCGTTTAAATTGAGAAGAAGCCAGTTTGCTTTACTTTAATGGCATACATACATATGTACTGAATGCGTGTATTATTAGATCTCACTGGTTTTCCAAATAAACTCTAAATGGGTTTTATTTCGTGTTTTGCAGAATTAATTTAATTAGGTACTTCTTTTGCGAATGCTTAATGTTTTTTGATGGCCTTTAATATGTTGGCATTAAAATGGAACATTAGGGTGGTAGCAACTCATAGCTGGGACGTAAACACCCAAATAGTGCACTTAGGGTTAATGTGCTGCCATGAGAAAAAATTCCCTGCCCGATAAAGAAATAAAATAAATAAAATGTATTTAGTCGATGACTAGGGTGGTCCTAAAAAACTGCATATTTTTTAGAAATTTTTTACCTAAAGTAGGTACGTTATATGACCTGTTGCCCGACGAAATGGTTTTGCAATTTTTGGGTCGGTTTTTGAAATGTTTCGAGTTTTGAGTCATGAGTACCCAAATGGTACACTTAGGGTTAATTATAGTCTGTGCAGAATATGCCCGTTCTCAAAACAAAAATATATCAAGGCTGCAAAATAACGTTATTTTTAACAATAAACAAAAAAAATTTTTGTTTCTGTTGAAATATTCGATTTTATAAACGTAAAAAGCATAACAAAATCTATTTTGTTTCAACTGTTATCAAAAAAAATTAACAAATTTTTTTTTGTTTTGATAGTTATCAAAACAATTATTTCAAAAAAATATAGTTTCAAATTTAAACGAAAAAATTGACTTTTCAATAATTTCGTTTTCCATGAAGAAAAGAAATTTTACATATGTTTGTATGTATGTACATACGTACATAAATAAAAACAAATATAATTTTTGTTAATTTTTTTGATATCAACGAAACAAAATTATTCTAATTAAAGGTTTATTGATAATTTTTGAAACGAAAAAATTTTGTTTCTGATAATTAGCAAAACAAACTAATTTTTGGATATTTTTTATTGATATTTTTTGAAACAAAATTATTTTGTTCATTTCGTTGAGCAGCCTTGAAATATATAAACGCTGAAGTAATAAAGAAAAATGAAATTGGTCGATAACTAGAGTGTTCCTAAGGACTATTTTTTGTTTCAAATGTCTTCCAAATTTACATTATATTAACATCAGAGTATTAGATCGCCCGAGTTCAAAAAATATTTCAAAAATGCCCAGTTCAAAAATCTGGTTCAAGAACGCCCCAGTTCGGAGAAAATTTCTTTAAAAAATATCCTAACTGGGGCGATCTTCAACTCAGATGTCTTTATGAGGGAGAATGCGGCAAACTTTTTTTTTGCAAGAGGGTCTCGTGTACTCGTATATATATCTGTTAATTTGTATGTCTTTCTTTTATAAAATTTTCACTGAAAGACAACCCGAGTTTCCTTTTTAATCTTATTGTAGACCCTCAAAACCCCCTTCGTGCTTATTTTTGCGAATTTAATGCACAAATTGGTACTGTTAGACCCTCTGGAATCATAAAATATTAGAGGTTAGAGTAGAAGACCCCTTCGTTCTCAAAACACCGGATTACGTTGAAGTTTAACAGGCTTGTTCCAAGATGCGTTCGGTTTAAAAAAGACGCTTCGAAAATCGACTTAATGATTTTTATTTCAATGTGTAAATTAATAGATATGATAAAAAGAAATGAGAGAAGCAAGTGCTACGTGATGTATGATGGTTCCATACATCAAGCAAGGATTGGTACTATGATCTATGGAATACATATGTATATAGAAGCCAAAGGAGCATTCTACCGAGATTGAGCAGAGGATATTTAACATGGTATTACTACTAAAAAGCTGCAGAACTACGAATGGGGAAAGAAGAAGCGGAAAGAGACAAACTGACGAAAAAGCAACGATTGTGAAAGGGCATGAAGTACCAGAAGGCAGTCAATGGAAAATCAGAAGTCAGATTATGCTCATCAGACAGACCGCTAGGCTTCAGAAACACTTTCAGGAACCTCGACTGTAGCAGATATAGTTATTGATATAATTTTTATATACTGTAAAATCTAATACTATTAATATATGTATGTGATAAAACCCAGCAAACACAGTATCTAACGTTAGAGAATTTGCGAGGACTATTTGCTTAAGAATTCGATCTAAATCTGATTATAGAAAGTATAAACTCTATAAAATAGATGTCTATGTCAATTTGAAGTATTTTGAAATTCGCATTGTAAACTCAGAAGAGAACTACATTAGATTTTGATTGGAGAATTATGTATGTTCCCTTTTGTTTGAAGATGTTATGGTGTTTTCTTGCCTCTTTAGTCCTTCTCTAAAAGGGTTAGTTCTCGAGACATTCTCTAATTGTTAGCTTGTCTCAATGTTTGTTGAGGCAAAACACATCTAAGACTAGTACTTAAAAACCACTTAGTTAGCGCCGTTTTCTCATTCTCTCATTAACGCTAACTGAAGGGAAAATCGCAACTTAAAATATCGACTGTGTTATCGACCACATGTTAAGTTTATGAGTTTTAATGATTTTTAAAAGGAGTTAACGTTAACGGAAGGATTAGCAAACGGCCCTAATATAATCTTAACGTATGTATGTAAATACAAAATAAACTTTCACGCTGTAAAACTCTCATAAATACACAAATCATAAAAATCCAAAGGTCGTCGATCTACCAAAAACACTCAGCCGCGTTTTAAGACCAAAAAATGTTATAATAATCAAATCACAAAAAAGTAAAAAAGTTTTCTTAAAAAAAAAAGTCATACTTTTTATTGATCATAATTTTTTGTTTCGGTTTTTTCTTTTTATCTTCTCTATTTTCCCCCCACAAAAGGTGCGCGATCGTATGGAGCACAAAAAAGTGCCGCCTGTTGATCAACCCATACCAGCCGAGGATATTATGGGAAGATCGTATTGCCGTTATCAAGGACCACGAACGTGATTACATACTTAAAGAGAGAAAGAAAGACAGAGAGATAAAGAGAGAGTGAGTAGAATATGAGAGAATTGGAATGTGTTGAAAGAAGGAGAGAGATAAGCCAGAAATAAATACTATGTAATAAAAATGTGAAACAAATTAGTGAATGTATAGTTATGAAATTATGAAAGATATGTACATATGACATAATGTACGAAATATGTATGTATGTAAATTGGTGTAGTAAATAAGGAAAACAGACGAATTTCATAAATTCGGTGAATTTCACTTCGCTGCGCAAACAAAAAACCTACAAAAAACGATATTAAATACATATATTTAAGTAATGTAAAGTATAAAGAACAAATAAAAATTATAAGAAAAAAAAATAATTACGAAATAATAGACCAACACATTTTTGGAGTAATGGTAAAATTAAGGAAATTTTCACAAAAAAAAAAAATAGAAGAAAAAAAAATAAAAAAGCATAAAAAAATAAAAAAACATTAAAAGAATAAAAAAAAAATTAAAATAAAAAAAGACAAAAACAAACAAAAATACCAAAAGAACCAAAAAGCACAAATACAAAAGAAAACAAAACCAAAAACAACAACAAAAAATAACGGCGTGCACAAAAAATTATTTAATGTACATTAAATATGTAAGTATTTGTATTAAAGTGAACTAAAATTTATATACATAAGAAATAGCGAAAATATATATATATTTTTTTTCAAAATTAATTAATGTGACGACATTGAGGTAAAAAAACAGGTACATACATACATACATACATGTACATAATTAAATGAAAACAAATAATAACAGTCAAGCTGATAAGATTTAGCGGCACGAATTGAAAAAAATATGAAATTGATTATGTTTATCTATTGAATTGCCGTGATTGCAGATTAATTACTAAAAACATTTATTAAGCGCTAAAGTACATATTAAAGTGTGAAGAAGTGTATGTATGTATATTAGATGCGTTTTTTTTTGTTCTAACATACCCCTCCGGCCACAGAATATGAAAATAGGATGTTGTAGGATAATTAAACTGATTTTTGTTTTTTTTTTTTAGAAAAAAAAAAATTGAGTGGGCCACTCCAAAAACAGCGATTTTTTTTTTAAATTACATGATAGGTTTAGATTCATATATGAAAAAAAAAAACACAGAATTAAAAATATAAAAACAAAAGATATATATTCTCATGTAAAATTAATGGCTTAATCGAATGGTGTACTCACTTTTTACTGCGAGCCATAGCGAAGGTACCAAGATCGCCTAAAGTGGATTTTTTTTTGTTTTAGTTACGGTTTTTCAACTTTGGACCCGGGGATTTTCAAGATACCTTAAATTTCTTTTTAATCAAAATATATAGGAATCGGCGTAAATTAATGCAGTTTTCAGAAAAGTTTATTTGATCGAAATCGAGCTTTTTTTATCCAAGCTACTTTGGTTTAAATGAAACATTCCAAAATCACTTTCATATTGAACACCTTTTTTTTACACATGTCGAAAAAAAACGCATCTAATGTATATATATCTACATATATTTATCAAGTATAAGTTTCTTTTTTACTTGCTTGCGGTTAGTTAAGATAATGACAATTTAAATGGTGTTTGGCTTTTTTTTGGGGTGATGTTGATCAATAACACTGCGACAAAATTTGGGTTTATTGTCTGCAGTAAAAAGAACCTAAAAGATCAGAGGAAGCAAGAAACATAAATTCCTCGGAATAATCAAAAAAAAAAAAAAAAAAAAAAAAAAACTAAGTAATGCTTCCTTCACGCTGGTGTACTTATTGTTCATATAAAAGTTGTTGCATATTTCTCGGCGTAATTTTTGATCGTTTTTTCATGTGGGGAACTAGTTTACGTTCAAACAGACAGACAAGCAAACGGATACGACTTAAGCGAGGAAAGTTATGATTCTCATGATATCTCTGTATATTTTGGTGAATCGCGCACTACCGTTTCTGGTAGATTATTTTCAATAATGGTTTTTTGACACAAAGTTATATGTAATGTCATTTCATGTTCATGAAAGTCAAAATAAAAAATTATAAATGCAAACGGTAATAAAAAGAAAGTTGTTCGTTTTTTGATAAAAAAAATCAACGAAATTTGTAGTGTTAGATAATTTTTTAAGGAAATTTCATACTTTGACATTGAGAAATATTAGTAGCTAATTTAGATAAGTTATATAAAAATTAAGCTAAACAAATTATAAAGCTTTAACTTGGTGTAATTGATGAAACCAGTTCAAGCACATTTTCAAATGAATTTAAGCCATGAGTAGTCCACTTTCAAACAGGGCTATGTGAATTTTTCATATTAAGCCACAAATTAGAAAAAACCACAACGGCATCAAGCTTTATTTAATTTAAGCGTTTTTTGTTAGGAGCATCCACTTCCGAAAAGAGTGCTGATGATCGAAAATGGTTTTTCGTGAAATAGCTATACACTCAACCTTCGCTATAAATAGTTGTTGAATTTTTTTCCACTTACCCCCAACAATTAAAAATTGAATTAAATAAATTTTGTGCTAAGCACTAAAAAACTATTTCAAGTTTACTTGAATGAACATTGTTGTTGGTATTTTATTTTATGTATATACCAAACAACGTTAACAATTTTACTTGAAAGAGTTTTTAGTGCTTAGCACGAAATTTTTATTTTAATTCAATTTTTAATTGTTGGGGTAAGTGGAAAAACATTCAACAACTATTTACAGCGAAGGTTGAGTGTATAGCTATTGGAATGGACTCGGGTTCAATCCCCGGTGCATCCACTTCCGAAAAGAGTGCTGATGATCGAAAATGGTTTTTCGTGAAATAGCTATACACTCAACCTTCGCTGTAAATAGTTGTTGAATTTTTTTCCACTTACCCCAACTATTTCAAGTTTTTTGTTATAACCTGAAAGCTTAGCGCATAAGGAATTGGACGATATAAAAAATATAGATCTACAATATCACATATGTAGTTGGTTTTGAAACAACATATTTTTTTATTTTGTAACTGAAATGCATAATAATTAAATTACACCAATGTATGCAATTTTTTTTCACATATGTGAATAATCTTGAAAGTGTATTAGTATTTAATAATATTCTTCTTTCAGAATACTGAAGGATTTGGCAATAAATTCTTAGTTGGCATTATACAATTTTAAATACTGGTACACAAGCAATCAAAAGCTCAAAATTGAACAAATTTAACATAGCACTGTTTGAAAGTCAAGCACTTATGAAAAACCACTCATACAGAGGCTATATTAACGCTGAACGTTGTTTGTAGGTCAAAATACAGCGCTGCATGTGAAAACATAAATCGATATAAATTTCCTAATTTAAAAATTTAATATATTTATTGTTTTTATACAGTTATTTTTTTTAATTTTTTATTAATAGCAAAAAGAAACCAACATATTTAGCATATTTGCATACATACATACATGTTTATGTACCTAATCCTCCTTACATGTATTTTATCAATTCTTTTTTGTGTTTGATCTTTATGAAATTTACAGTTTTTGTGATATTCCTGATTAGTAAATGTCATAACTACCAAATTAAGTTTATATCAAAACAAATAAATCGAATTAACTACGCAAACAAACACAACAAAAACAAGAAAAAAGCACAGCAAAGTTAGTGTTTAAATATAAAAAACAAATATGTAGATAAATAAATAAACATGTATAGACATGTAAATAAGTAAATACATATGTACGTATGGATGTATGCGGTATGTATGAAGGTGTGTGTGCGTGTGCACATAAAGTTTTTTTGATAAATTAGCATTAATGAGCAATTAGTAATTAACTGAATGTGACAAAAGCGGAAATTGAACAAAAAAAAAATAAACAAAAAACAAAAAACAAGAAACGCAAACAGCAAAACCAAAAGCAAAAAAAATATTAACAAATCTGATTAACGGACGCGGCGCAGTGTGCAAATCAAAAGTGATTAATGCATATTATTTAATTATAGTAAACAGAGGAAAAAACTACGGTTAAAGCGTTATACAGCGAAGCCAAAAAAATATTACAAAAACAAACACAAATACATGTACATTCATACTATATGCACAAACAAATAGTTATAGAGTTATGTAGACATACTACATATTAGGATGCTCTCAAAAATTAAATTAGCAATTCTCTTCGGTCTATACCCCTTGCTTCGGTAGAAGCACAGTCAGAGATAAAAAATATAAATTTTGTTACCGGTTAGACACAGTTAAGGTTTGTGGCACAGGGTGAATTTGGTTGGGGTTAAGGAAATATGATATAAAATTTGTGCAACATAAATTTTGTGGGCATCCTAATATATGTATGTACATATGTACATACATATACTTATATACGTTAAATAGCCAAATAGTTAATTTCACGCGAGCGGCTTAAATTAAACTGAATTAAAACCGTTTGTATTTTCATATGTAAATGTGTGTGGCCGCTGTGGTGCAGTGGGTAGAGTGCTCGCCTGCTATGCCAGAGGTCTCGGGTTCAAACCACGGTCCGAGCAAAACACCAAAACAATTTTTCAATTAGTAAAAATCCAATTATTGGATTTTTTAAGAGCAGCGGTCACCTCTCGGCAGTGGGCGGCATACCCTCCGGGAGTATTTCTGCCATGAAAAAGCTTCTCACAAAAAATGCATTCGCCGTTCGGAGCCGGCATAAAACTGTAGGTCCACCCAATTAGTAGGAAAAACAAAAAGGAGCACAACTCGAATTGGGAGAGAAGCTCGGCCATAAAACTCGTCAGAGTTATAATAGCGCCATTGTATTATATATTATTATTATTATTATAAATGTGTGTGTATTTGTTAATTGGATTAGAGCATACCCTGCAAAAAATCCGAGAACTCCATGCACGCTGTGGACCAACCGAGTACTCCATAACTTGCCACATTTCAAATAAAAGATATGGTCCATTTAACATGGCGATGTCCTAGGCTGGGATCACATACTCCGATTTCCGCATGACACCCGAGTAATCCAAGGAGTACCTACATTGGACTAATTCATGGAGTAGGTACTAAAATTAATGAAATTTTATAATATCTGAAAATATCAGATGATTATTAGCATTATATATGTATGTATGTACCAGGGTTTGAAAAACTGCCAGCAAAACAGCAACAGTCTCAAAAAATAAGCTGCTCCTGTTCTGCGAAAGTTGTCATTATTTTTTAGAACTTTTGAATTTTGATTTCCTTTGAAAATATCTACATTCGAAGCAGAGAGCATTCGAATCATTTTTATACTCAGCTGTACTAGTACACAGAGTATTATAATTTTGATTTCATAACGGTGGATTGTAACATAATGAAATAATCGAGATAGATATGGACTTATATATATCAAAATGATCAGGGTGAAAAGAGAAATCGATTGAGCCATGTCCGTCCGTCCATCCGTCCGTCCGTCCGTCCGTACGCAGGATAACTCGCGTAAAAATTGAGATATTTTGATGAAATTTGAAATGCAAGTTGGTATCGAGACTGGGACGGTTGGTATTGAAAATGGGCGAAATCGGACCATGACCACGCCCACTTTTCCTATATAGAAAAAATCGGAAATTTGGTATCTCAGCCACTAATATAGCTAGAGTGATAAAATTTTACCCACGTATTGAGCTCAGGCCGTTATGAAGAAATTTGATTAGGTTTTGGAAAATGGGCGGTGCCACGCCCACTTATTAAGGGGCAAACATTGAAAGTTTTATGAGTCATAACTCAGAAACCGTTGAAGATATATCGATGAATTTTGGTACGCGTAATTTGCTTACCTAGACAAATGTTTTGGCGAAAAATTATCAAAATCGGTTGACGGCCACGCCCACTTTTATATATGGGAACTATAAAGGGGCCTAATAAAAACATTTTAAGCGATATCTCTGTCAAATATAAAGATCTATCACTGAAATTTTGTGGCAGGAGACCAACTAGGGACATAAAACAAAAAATATAAAAATTTTGGAAAATGGGCGGTGCCACGCCCACTTATTAAGGGGCAAATATTGAAAGTTTTATAAGCCATAACTCAGAAACCGTTAAAGATATATCGATGAAATTTGGTACGCGTGATATATTTACTTAGCCAAATGTGTGGACGAAAGATTACCAAAATCGGTTGACGACCACGCCCACTTTTATATATGGGTATTATAAAGTGACCTAATAAAAACATTTTAAGCGATATCTCTGTCAAATATAAAGATCTATCACTGAAATTTTGTGACATGAGTACTACAATAGACCGGAAATAAAAAATAAAAAAGTTTGGAAAATGGGCGTGGCACCGCCTCTTTTTATACAAAGGAATCTACGTGCCTATTACTCGACAAATAACTGAGATATTATGACGAAACTTGGTTTATACACTTTTATAACATGTGTTAATAGACACGCAAAAATGTATTGAAATCGGTTTATGACCACCCCTACTTTTTAACAAAGATATTTCTGGAATACCCTTTTGGAATTTGTAACGTGGAGTCTTTGTAACTAAAAGTCATAGAGGGATGCAATTTTGCACTAACAATAATATTTATATGATTATTTGGATGATTGATACAAATTTTGAAAATGGGCGTGGCTGCGCCCTGTTTATGCAGCACTCGTGTCATATAAAATACACCCTATATCGAACAAACGCAAACAAACAATGAAAGCATACAGCTGAGTATCTAATGTTCGATTCCACTCGAACTTAGGCTTCCTTACTTGTTTTTTTGTTTCGCTGTGCTGTTGCTTTGCTGTGTAATTTCAAACAGTTCAGTTAACAGCAAAACACAGATAAACAAAAATTTCAATTTTCAGTACGGCTTTTTGAAATTTCTTTTTTTTTTACCTTATAATTTCGATTGTGTTCACATAAAAAAAAAAAAACAACAAAATTCCTGTAAAAAAAAAATTATGTTTGCATTTGTTGTTGTTTTACTGTGCTGTAAAAATTTCCACAGTACAGCAACAGTCGACAGTAATTTTTGGAAATTGAAGGCTGCAAAGTTACAGTTTATTTTCTTTACTTTTGTTGCGCTGTTCATTTTTTAATTTTGAAATGAAAATGAAATTCAAAGTAAATGAAAACAAAAGTTGAAAGTAATTTCAAACCCTGGTATGTACATATGCTTTCTTTAACAAAAAAATAAAAAAAATTCTAGCGCATTCACCAACATGTTGTGTTGCGTTTCAATGTCCCTTCATTACTAAATCGTGCACGTTCAAACAAGCATGTATATTAGGGTGTCCCGTTCATGTATGAAAAAAAGTTTTTTTCGAGCTACGCTATCGCAAGAGGTATCAAAAGTTGCGCAATTGAATACAGATCACAATAAAAGTAAAAAACCCGGAATTGAATTCGATCTTGAGGGCTCTACCGAGATCTGAAATTTTGTTAATTTCATATATTTAGAAACCTAAACTTTAGAGCTAAAATAATAAAAATGTCATACTCAAAAGTTATTTTATTATTGAGATTAATCATATAAATACAGAGAAACAAATTTATTGCATTTAATTAATTTAAAAAACTTAGAATTCAAATATATTTTTGTGTCCAAATTTTGGTATTTCTGCTTGAGATTGCGACTATAATATTCCATTGAACCAGTGGGGATATTTTTGGCTTCCGTCCGCGTGTTTATACTTCTGGATTATATTTTTCAGCATTTTCCAATATTATTTCAAAGCAATTTCACATTTCGTCAATTTTCCGGCATGAAAAACACTTATTTTGGAGATTTTTTCTTTTTGCTATAAGTTGAATAGTGCAGAGGTTTCCTCGATCCATTCTGATTCCCTGATGGCATTATAGGGTTAAAAACCTAGTATATTATAAAACTTTATTTAATATTCAGTGAATTAGTTTTTTATTATCTACAAAAATCTCCACCCTTTCGAAAAAAATTTTAATTGAAGTTTGGTGTCCCTATTATTTTTCACAAGCTGAAACGAACTCACTCCACAAAATCATCAGCAATTATGAAACGACGCAACAAATGGCCGATTAAATAACTGTTCCTTACTTCGGAGACATCTGAGCAAGAAATTAATGTATAAGTTTTGACCATTGTTTAGAAATTGAAGCAGGATCGATCTTTGAAATATTTCAAGGCAAGTGTCCCTATTATTTTTCATATGACTGTACTACCTAAAAAAATTAATTGAATAAAGAATTTTTAACTGAATTATTTTTAAAATTGAAAAAAAAAGTGCTGCAAACCTATTTCTGTGTTCAGGGGATTTTTGTTTATCTGATATGACTTTCGTTTAAATAAATAAAATAAAATAATTTTAACATAATTCGTTTTAGTAAAGTACATTATTCATATAATTTTAATTGCGAATTCTGTAAGGCTGCCAAAGAAAAATTTGTACACCTATTTTAGTGTCAATATGTGTATATTTGAATTTGATGGATTTTTTTTGCATGTTAGAAATAATAAAAAATAACATATCGTTATGAAGTTAAAGCATTTTATTTTATATGAAGTTTTAATAGTTTTTCTCTGAGATGATACTTAAAAACAATATACATATATTATTCTGTTTTTACGATCCAAATTTTCTTGAACTCGCGGGAACACTGAACGTATGAAAACCCATTTTGCGGTGACAATACTACATACTAGTACCTTCGCCCAGGGCTTGTAGTCTCTTCTAAATCTTTTCTGATTCCAGAATATTTGTAACGTTATAAAATTAAACTTTAGGCAAATAAGAACTTTATGCTTTAGTTAAAGAACCGTATTGTTTTTTTTTACCGAACTGATTCTCCACGATTGAAAGGCAAATAAAATGCAGAAGCCGAAAAAAAACCCATTGTAGAAAATGTGTGTATGTACGAGTATTTTCATTGGCTACGTTCATAAGTCGCAACGGTGGAGCACAACTGTTGTGTAGATATCACTAATCGGAAAGTGATACAATTTGCGCCTTCTGAACGAGCTGATCCATTAAATAAACAAATTATTATTTTAATTATCCCCAACGTAATTGCCAATAATTTCGCGGCTTTGAAACATTTTTATTACATTCCAAAATTCATAAACACTATTTCTATTTTTGTACATATGTCAAAATCGTAAGCTCAACATGTTGTCTAAAGTGAGCGTAAAAAATTTATGATGGAAAAAAGTCTCCAAAATCACAACATGTTGTGTTGATCAGAAATACTCAACGTTGCGTTCAGAAGATAAAACACAACAGTTGCGCAACTGTTGCGCCACGGTTGCGCCTTCTGAACGTACCCATTGTAACTACATGGAATTCAGATTGCACTTAAAAGTAAGGTGCATAAAAAATTAAGCGAATAGAACTTATAAGAACGAAAAGAATTACATAGTAAGCATGCAAACAATATGCGGATGTAATAGATGTTGTGGTGAGTGGGCGTTCTGCATGAATGACAAAACCGCAAAACTTTGAAGATCGGTATTGTATACTGAAGATCTAATTGTATTTAGTTTTTAAAACTTGTTTCGTAATTTGCGATCAAAACCGCAAATTTTGAGGGGTCTTGCGTTAAGGAAATCCAAAAAAAAAATATTTCGGGACACCCTAATGTATATGTACATACATAAGTACGTACGTGCATCGTCGTTATCGCGAAATACATTCGGTTTTCGTAGCAATGTTCGGCTAACTACGAGCCGATGCAGATAAACGAGTCGCTCCCTTGGGTCTATGTTTATGATCACCTATCACAAAATGGATCATATAACCAAATGATTTTTGCAGGCTAACTCAAAAGGAGTGCATGTATATGTATATATGTAAGTCAGACCTGTTATTTAATGATTAAAAATTTTAGTGATTATTAGTTCAAGCAGGTTTTGTTTTTGTAACGTTTTAATTGGTAACTAAATGAATTGAAATTTTAGCGAAACAAAGCTGACAGCGGTGGTAGCTCAATGGGATGACATTGGACTACCAATGGAAACGACCTAAGTTCGATCCTCAGTTGAGGCCGCTGGAAGAAGTCTGATAAGGGGATGTGGTGGTCTCCGAAATGGATCCATAACTTCTACCAGAAACAAATTTTTTAATTTTTCTTAATTATAAACTGGCCAATAGCTCATATAAAATTCACATAAAATGTGATTACTTTCAAAATTTTAATGATTAAATATTGGTTAAATTAAAAACGTATAATAATTAACCGATTGATTAATTTTAATCGCATGATTATTTGAATTATTTACAATTATTCTGCGATTTTTATAATTGCGTGATTAATTGATTAGTCCACTCTCAAAACTCCCTATGTGAGTTTTTCATAAAACCCACAAAGTAGAAAAAAACAAAAATATAATTTTGAATGTGTACAAATAAAAGTGTAAAGTGTAATCGTATTCAATGCTATTTTTTTCAGAATAAGCAAGGATTTTGCAATAAATTCTTAATGGATATTATACATCCTTAAATACTGTTACATAATCCATCAAAAACTCAATATCGAAAAAATTTCACATAGCCAGTTTTGAAAGTGGACTACTCAATTGATTAGTTAAGTATTCAAGCAATTAAAAATAATTATATAATTAAAAAGATCTTTTGATTATATGATTATTTTTTATTATTTTTTTATTGCTATTAATCCTGATTATTTTTTATAATTTTTAAATTTAATTGATTACTAATTGGTAATCAAACAATTAAAAATAATCATTTAATTAAAAAAAATATTTTGATTATATGAATATTTTGATATTTTTTTTTATTTCTATTAATCATGATTACTTTTTATAATTTTTAAATTTAGTTGATTACTAACTGGTAGTCAAACTATTCAACATAATCATCTAATTAAAAAAAAATATTTGATTTTGTGATTATTACTAATTATTTTTTAAAGGCTGTTAATCTTAATTATTCTTTATAATGTTTGAATTTAATTGATTACTAATGGTCAATCATAAAATTCAAAATAATCATGAGATTAAAGAAAAATTATTTGAATATATGATTATTTTGTATGACTGTTAATCGTGATGATTTTTATTAATTTTTGAATTTAATTGATTTAAATTTAAAAATCCAAATTTTAATCCATAAATTTTAATGGGAATTTAATAGGTCTGCCGTAAATATGTACATACACATGTACACATGCACCCTGCAGGCAGAACAACAATTTGTGCAAAAACTTCTAGTTCATCCAAAGTAAAAATGCGATAATGCAAAACATATCTGACAAGCAGATTATGTGTAAAAGAACCTTTAGTAGGTACCATACATATACGCCAAGTGAGTTTGGATTTAGTTTTACAAAGAATGCAGCAAATGTAGATAGAATTTATTAAAAAAAAAAAAAATGTTGGACATGTGTTAAATTTAAATGCTTCAGATGTTGGTGGATTTTACTAATTGTTTTAAATCAATTTGTATTTTAACATTTCATTCAGCATTTGAACTCATGCGCGATTCAAAAACATACAAAATATGTATGCACTTCACGCAGATCAATGAGCAGACCAAGAGCACGACATCTAAGCAAAAGAAACACTATTTTGAAAATTCTAACCAAGCTGAATAGTTTGTTATTTTTAGCACAAAATTTTACTGCTTCAAATGCATACATTTTTAATATTTTTAAATTTTTTTAAATTTCGCTTTCCATTATTTTTAATGTTTTTTTTATTTTTATTTACTTTCCATTTCACTATTATTTTTCTAAGCGGCTTATACTTATGTATATTTACATACATACACCCATACATATGTACATTTTTATATGCATATTCTTATGCTTGTATGTATGTGTTTCAATAAATTTTTTCCATTGCTTTGCTGACCGTAACAAATCAAAAACAAAAAACTCGCTCTCACTCACTATTTTGTTATTTAGTTCAGCTCTTATTTTTGCTGCATCGAACTAAATTTTCACAATAAATGTTGACGTGCTGCATCCTCAAGCATTTAGTGTCATGTCAGTTGCTGCATTTTTTTATTGTTGCTGTTGTTGTTGCAGCTTTGCGCTATTTGCCACAATAAAATTGTTTTTGATAGTGAAATATCAAAGTAGATAGTGAAGCAAAATTGTGAGGTTATGTAAAATGCAGATTATACACATACACATTTATGCTATTTTTTTTTATGCAAATAAACATACAAACACATGAAAAAAAATCTAAAATGCATATTAAATTATTAAATTTTCTTTACTGCAAACGTTGCTTTCAAATTCAATTTCACTTTTAGTTGAAAATTAATAAATTTTATTGGATATTCTATTTTATATTTATTTTAAGGCAAAAAATTGGTATCGATTTATCGTTTCCTTTGTTCATTTTAATCATGAATTATTTCAAAGATGTTACTAAATCATGTTCAGACATGCTCAGTCATGGCTAACATATATTTTTCCAGCGCTTCTTCAGCGATTCTACTCTATTAAGAAAAGACCATCGGAAAGGTATTCCTCTGATGGACGTTTCATCTCCAATAGCATGACGTGACCTCTTTAGGTGCTTAAATTTTAAGCAAAGCCAAGGCAGACAAGCAATGAACTAGTAACAGCATACAGCATCCCATTATACATATGTACATATGGCTGTATAAATTTATATATATTTCTTTTAGGCATTGATACATTTCTAAAATTGATTGCAAGTCAAACAACATACGAATAACTAAATATTTGCATTTGTTTTTTAATGTCTACTTCTTCTTTTCCTTATTCTTCATTCGCCAAAATAATTGACAAAAATAAATTGAAATATCATTTGCTAAAAGCTTTGGCAATTGATATTGTACACTCATGTTACTTGGTAATCGTTGTATTGGATATCATTGGTATATGCAAATATTAGTTTTATACAACAAAAATCACTAACAAGCGCCTAACGAGGATTCATGTTGCTTGCAATGTTTTCTAAGCAATGGCTTAAGTTCATGCATTTTTTATTTAGTGTGCTTGTTGGATGTAGAGACATTTAAGTGTATAGATTTTGTGAAATTTTCACATCGGCTGATATAAATTTATTCCCAGTAGAAAAAGCAAGCAGTGAGAAGTTGTGTTCATATATTATCTTCATTGAAAAATGTTACTCATACGCCCCAGCACTTCGGTATGATAGTTGCAAGTATGCAAAGCGCGAAACTGACTTTGAACACTCCTCATAGCAATAGTAATACAAGTTTGCTAAAAAAAAGTTAAATACAACTTTAACAAGACTTTCAAATTAGGGTTGCCACCCTTTAAAAAAATTAGTTTAGGTAAATTAATCAAATAAAAATATTACAGCATATCGTTTCTTTTTTTGGAAAAAAATTTTGAAATTTGCATTGCAAAGCACACATTTTTTGAGGGTTGCCACATGTTAAAATTTTGTTTAGCTGAAACTTGTAAAAATCCATTATATATTAAAATATGGATATCTAGTTAAAGGTGTTTGAGTAAGCTGATCGCTAGAAGCATTTCTGCTGGGGTTGCCACCTGTTTAAATTTTTTTTTAGTTCAATGAAATTTTTAAAAATCAATTAAATATTACAATATGGGTATCAAATTTAAGGTGCCTGAGAAATCAGATCGCTGAAAATATTTTTTTAGGGTTGCCACTTTTTTGAATAACTTTGTTTAGGTAAATTAATAAAATAGAAATATTAAAGCATATCGTGTATTTTTTTCGAAAAATGTAGAAATCTTCACTGCAAAACAAAATAGTTTTTTAGGGTTGCCACCTGTTTAAAATTTTGTTAGCTCAATTTGCAAAACTCAATTAATAATAATACAATGGCGCTATTATAACTCTGACAAGTTTTATGGCTGAGCTTCTCTCCCAATTCGAGGTGTGCTCCTTTTTGTTTTTCCTACAGTTTTATGCCGACTCCGAACGGCGAATGCATTTTTGTGAGAAGCTTTTTCATGGCAGAAATACACTCGGAGGGTATGCCGCCCACTGCCGAGAGGTGACCGCTGCACTTAAAAAACGCAATAATTGGATTTTTACTAATTAGAAAATTGTTTTGGTGTTTTGCTCGGACCGTGGTTTGAACCCGAGACCTCTGGCATAGCAGGAGAGCACTCTACCCACTGCACCACAGCGGCCTCAATTAAATTTAACAATATTGGTGTCAAACTAAAGGAGTTTCAGAAAGCAGATCGCTGGAAATATTTTTGTCAGAGTTGCCACTTTTTTGAAATTTTTCATTTAGGTATATTAATAAAATAAAATTGTAATAAAATTTGTAAAAATCAATTAAATCTAACAATATGGGAATCAAATTAAAGGAGTTTAATTAAGCTGATAGCTAAAAATATTTTTTAGGGTTGCCACCTTGTTAAAAAATTTCCATTAGGTAAATTAAATTATAAAAAAAATTAATAGAATATCATGCATTTCGCTACAAAAAAATTTTTTTAGAGGTTGCCACCTTTTTGTAATTTTTTGGTGGATAAAATAAAAAAAAATCATTTAAATATTATAAATGGAGTTTAAGAAAGCTGCACGATAGAAATATTTTTGTTAGAGTTGCCACCTGTTTGAAAATTTGAAACTTAATTTACTTGATCGTAAAATAGTACGTATTGAAGGAAGTGGGTCATATTGAAAGGAGTGGGTCAAAGCGAAGCATTTAGGGTACAAATTTTTTAAAAGGCGAAGCTTGTCAACTTTTCTGCTGGGTAGGTAAATGTTTATATTTGCTTTCCTTCATGTGCACATATGTACATATGTATGTATGTACATACATATATTTATCAATGACAAAATATATCGTCGTTGCAAGCCCATTTACATATGTACATACATACATTTGAGTGCATTGAAGAGAAAACCATTTTTCACAATTAATTTACCATAAAATTGTGATGTTTGTTTATTTTAAAAAAGCCACATACACTAACACACATATACAAATGCACATACATTCATACATACGTATTCAAGCATATCAATGTACATTCAATAAATTGTTTATTTGTACATTGACTAATACCTTATACCCGCCAAATTGTGTACAGACAAAGCAAACAAACATGGAATTTAAACCCCAAACATATGTATTAGATATAGTAAATAAATATTAAAAAGGCAAAAAGGAAAAAAATAAATTACTCTTAAAAAAATAAAAAAAAAAATAAAAAAATTTTAAAAATTAAAAAAATGTAAAAAAATATCAGCAAAAACACATGAAATAATAAATGCAAATAAAAAGTGCATCTACATGCATAAATACATAAATAAATTTGTATGTATGTATGTATGAATATTTGTATAAAAAATTGATTGTAAAGTTCCGCGCATGAATAAATTATAGCAAATACGATATAAGCAAAAAATACGTTATAGTAAAAATTAGTTAAATATTTAAAACATTTTTGGGTACGAAAAGCGAAATATGAAAATGAAAAGAAAAGAAAAAAACATTATTATTAAAAATTATTGTACATAAAAACCTATAGTTATAATAAATATATTCATACACACACACAAATAAATAAATAAATAAATAGTTATATAAATAGCATAATTAAAACAAGGAAAGAAAAAAACTGTTATACAAATGCAACGCAGACGAAAGCGTAAATACAAGTACAGTGGGATTGTATAAGTGGAATTACAAAAATACATAGTATTTATGAAAGAAAAAGTTATTGAAATAAAATAAAACGAAAAATGCTGATCTTTTTTCTAAAAAAATTACAAACAAATAAAAGGCGTTTTTTTTTGTTAACAAAGAGATAGAGAAAGCAGTTGTGGTTCTAGGATATGCGTAAGTATCAACGTAAGGACATGTACAAGGACATGTGCATGGACGTGTGTAAGTAAGGATATAAAGGGAATGCGGAAAATTGCCTGGTATGTATGTGCATTAGGCCGTCACGCATTATACGGACCAAACAAAAGCGAAATTAAAATTATTATTTTTCCTGATTTTCTTAAAAAAGGGTCAAAATAGCCCTTTCGTGGAAGTGCTTGAGAGTTAAAATGTTCTAAGAAATTATTCGCCACAAAATTTCACTAGGGGTCTCCGCAGAAAAAATCTTTTTAAAATGAAACTAAAATAACACACGAAGCGAAAACATATTCCTCGGAATGTTGAATGTTGAATACTGAGGCGATTGAAATATTTATTTTACAGATTAATGATTTTTGACGCCATTTAACATGCAGACAAAAAAAGGTGGTAGTGACCGCAGTGGAGCACATATGGTTAACACGATATATAGTAAAGACCGTCCGCTCAAGACAAAGGCATTGGTGTACTTAACTTAAGGATCGGTCTATAAATGCCCAAGCGCTGAAAACAAAATTTTATTTAGCGACATCCAGCTGGGTCCAAAAAAATAAAAAATAAGTAAATTTCCGGAAATGTTTTCTCGAGAGAAGCGTGTGGGCGAGGTGTTTTTTTTTTAAGTAGTGGGAAGCATCGAAAGTCGAAAAGTGCGAGACTTTAATACGCTAAACCTGACTTACACCTGCACCAGATAATATTCCCACGGAACCACTAAACAATTTATTACTTCATGGGGGAGTGGGGATTAGACAATTATGTTTATAGATGTTAATTGCGGACAGACTGACGCCTATGTTGATCTCTTAAGAGCAGTTGGGTCATAATTGATGCTGAAAGTTCACTAGTAATAGCTTATGTGGAAGAGGACTGGCATTCAAGATTTCCATCGTCATAAGACTGTTCCTGCCATACCCTATATAGGGTTTCTAAAGAAACGTGGACATTCAAAACACACATGTTCTGCTTTTTCTAGCTTTCCTGGACATGCCGCACCAAAAAAAGGACTCTCTTCTAACTTCAACCTATAAAAAAGGTAAGCGCCTTAAAACACCTATGCCTGCTGAGGACAGGGGTAAGGTGGAAATTGGGTTTCGCGGTGCATGTTTGGTAGAAACAGCTGATGTTTGGTATAAGCGACCTTTCGTTGAGACTTCGCCACATTAGGTGACACCTTCTTCTCATCTCTTGAGTGCATGTGATTGGGTTTGGTGCATTATATAAATCGAACACTTCTCGTGCTTGGATGTCAATTTTAGGCATGTTCTCTAGGACTTCAGTAGCATCGCTGCAGGCAATACGAAATACAAATAAATATATTTATAATGCGAAAAGCGGCAGATTGATATACCGACTGTAGTTCTTTCACGTAGGACTTACAGCCAACTTAAACCAACAGTTCGAATTAGCGAATCTTGAGATTTTTCCTTTATCCTTCCTTTTTCTACTGGGAAATAACAAGTATGTAGCCGTTTGTAGATCCAAATAAAACGCACATATGTAAGTATGCCATTAAGTATGAAAATGAAATGCGACGAGAAGAGCAAGAAATGCATTATTAAATATGAAATTACCACCCAACTCCAGCCTTATTATATGCCCAAAATTATATGGCTTAATACATTATGTATAATGTGTATATGTGCAAAATAAAATTATACATTTTCGCAAGTGCATGTATGTGCGGCCTTGGGAGCTTTCTGCATGCAGCCGCAAATTATGAGAAATGTCTGTCTTGGGCATACTCAGCGCAGGTACTGAAGTCAATAATCAGCTTAAAGACATTTGTTGAGCTGTTGATTGCATCTGTCACCGTCACATATGTATGTACATACATATGTATGTTTATTTGGGCATGTTTCTTTGTCAATCAATATTTAACAAGAAACAGCAGCCCAGTGGTCGATATTCGCGGGGACGAAATGAAAAAAGCGCAAGGGAACGAAAAAAAATTCATTAGTTGCAGAAGCTCGTGCTAATCCTGTGACCCTTTCAGAAGATCAACTACGAAGTTACAAGTGATAAAGGCTAGATTCAGCAGCTTGAGAGAGAGTAGCTAACATCGGTATTCATAAGAAGGGCTTGGATCAGAAAAGCTCAAGGGATAAAGTGCGATCTCGATAAATATTTTTTGGGCTCGTTCTATACGACTGATATGATTGTACTAACGTTGTCTATAACAATTCGAGCGTCTAATGTTCAGAAAAACCAGAACTGAAAATCAGAGTGCACCACGAGAAAAGATTATTTCTGTCATGCTGAAGAGCAAGGGAATCATGCAGATTACCGATTGTGGAAAAACTTTGAGATCATCTGCATGTGAAAGGAATTTTGAAAAATCGAAACAAGTTTCGATATCATTTAAGCTTTAACCTTGCATACCTATATGAATTTCAAATTCAATTTCAGTTATAAATCAAAATCGCCAAAATATTTATGTATGTAGATAAACTGTGCAAATGTGATTTGTCTTCTCTAATCTGCCATCATTATTTGACTAAGCCGTCCCTGATTTACGGCGTACTGTATAATAATACGTACAAATGTATTTACATACCTAAATATGTATGTATGTGTGGTTATATGTACCCAGCAAGCAAAATTAGTTTAAATAAAGTTTTTTTTAAGCTTATAATTATAAACATTAAGCTTACAAAATATTGATTTTTTGTTTACAAAAGACTTCAAAGTAAGCGTATTATAAATGAAATTAGACCTTGGTTGTAAATGTTCGAATATAAATTTATAAAAAATATTTAAGAGGAAGTTTTTTATAAGCATAAGAATATAAACTAATTGTAAATGTTTGAATGAAACCTTTTATAAACTTTCGAATGTAAGCTTATTGTAAATGTTCTAAAAAAGGCTTTTAATAAGCTTTTTAATGTAAGCTTACTGTAAACGTTCCAAATAAACCTTTTTTGAGCTTACCAATCTAAACCTTTTCCAAATTAAAACAAAACACGTCATAAACAATATTTTAGTAATTTATTTTGACGATATTTTGAACTCGTGGTAGCACATACATATGTACATTTGTACATACGTATTAAAAATAGTACAACAATAAAATCATAAATGTATTAACTAAATTAAACATGAAACACAAAACACGTGCATCAGATTTTAACTTCATACGATTGTTGGCAAATTGGAAAAATGCTTTTGAAGCAGCTACATAATCTGTTTCATTCCCACCGTTCTCATGTACAAACGTTTCTGAAAAGAATACAAGAAAAATCTGAATTACGTGTGTATGTACATATGTATGTATATACGTATGTAAGTATATGCACACAAAGTATATAAGTTTTGCCATAGCATGCAGTTGTATGTACATACATATATAGTTTATTATTGGGTGATATTATATATGTACTTACGGCGTGTAGCTAACCCAATAGTTAGACTGCGAGCGCAAATTTTAGTTTTGGTCCCTCTCCATGAAAATTTTTGAGCCAGAAGAGGATGCAGCTTTGAAATTCATTTTCTGAAACATATTAAAATATGCAAACCAAAGTTACAAACCTAATTTTCTTAACCCTCGAGTACTCGCGCCTCGTAGCGTAGGTAACACGGATTCTCGCGCATGAGCATTTTGCTCACTCGCTCTTGTAATGTAATTTTTCAATGCATTTACATTGTTCATCATTTCCTTTTTTGTCGTAGAAATATTACTAACTAATTGGTTTAGAAGTGGCATATTTATTTAAGGAATTCACCTTTTAAAATTTTATTAAATCAATTGAATAAAACATAAATTTGTTATTTCACATTTCACACATAGTACATTAACAAAATTATTTATTGTAAAAAAAATAACCAAATAAAATTACAAAATCAGTCTGCGTTATGATTCACATTAAGGTTGCTTTCGAAGAAAAATAAGCACGTATATCTTACATGTTCCATGCAGAGTAATTTTGCTCATAAAGTTCACCCTCTGTTTTGAACGCCTATTATTACTCCTGAGGCATAGCTCGCAAAGGCCAGGCTTTTTAGTATACTCACTTATGTTGTCCTCTTCTCCAAACTATCGGCGGATTGTTCGGAGGTAGTGCTGTGATCACTTTTTTCTGTTCCGCCATCACTCTGTGGAAATAATTCATTTTCGTCATTGTGTAAGCCTTCGTCATATAACACTTCTTCCAACCAAGAAGCAAGTTGTGAAGAGGCCCTGCCACAATGACGTCTGCGTTCCATTTCAACAGTACTAGCAAATACAAATGAAAATATTGTAAAAATAATAAATACCAGCGTTAAACCCTAGGTTTCCAACAAAAAAATTAAACATAAAATACTTACATCGTATCTCGCGCAATGAGCAAAATGCCGCTCTCAAAAAACAATCTCCCATCTGAAGCTGTGATGGTGCACTAACAGAAAGAAATATTCGTTAAAGTGTGAATCACAACCACTTGCGAAGGTACTCAACACATCAAGTGCCACAAATCCATAGAACATAGAAATTTCGCGAAATAAAAAATTGCTTGAGCAAAATGCTCATAGCGCGAGTGCTCGAGGGTTAAACGCATGCTGTTAGTACATATTTGTACAATTTGTATGGACTGATTATAAGCCACAGTGTTCTTAGCAAATTCGGATTTTGCATCAAATTCTAATAAAGAAAGTCATCTAGACATGAATCTAAAATCAATTACGAGCATGCTCCAGACGACTTTTTTTCATAGAATTTAATGCAGAATCCGAATTTGCTAGCAATACTATGGCTTAGAAAATTGATACAGATATATCTTTTACTTATAAAACTTACCAGCTGACGAAACTTTTCCTCGTCCTGCTGAATTTCTTTTTCATATGAAAGTAAGTTTTCTAGGCTGCTAAATGGTTCCTTGTTCAAAACGATTGGATAACCTCCTCGCATGGCTGTCCTAAGCTCACCTACTTCTCTCCTTAGCGCTGTTACTTCTTCTAGTATCCGTAAAAGGACGGCTTTGTTTTTTCGTCAACTTTTGCTATGGAACAGTCAATGAGAGATTGGGATGCTATAAAAAAAAAAGATTAATAGAATGTACAAATTCATTAGCAATTAAACTGAATACTCACCTAATGAGTTTTCGCGCGGTATATTGGACTCGCCGCTATTAACTATTGAGCATCCACACGTATTTTATTTAATTTTTATTAATAGGAAAATTTTTCTTACGTCAACTATTCAACACATACAATAGGTTTATTTAAAAAAGCGTAAAATAAGCTTAATATTGTAAAAACTTATTTAACTCTTCTTTTAGTAAAACTACTTCAAGCTATTTTTCAAACACTTGCACATAAACATGCGCTCTCAATGTTTACAAAAGATTTATTTGAAAACATATAAAGTAAGCTTAAGAATGTAAATGCTTACAAAACACTTATTGTAGCAAGCTTACTTTAAGTTATTTTCAAAAACGCTTACAGGAATGCTTGTTGGGTACATATATGGGATAGTTATAGTTTCTTGAATCGACGTCCCTATTGCGATATAAATTTGCTGATTAAAATTAGCTCAAAGTACACATATGCGAGGATATATGTACATACGAGTACGTCTAAAGAGAATAACTACTAATATGATATACATAGTCTTTTATACACATACATACATTTGCACATTTGGTTTGAGCGTTGAAATTATTTACCCTCAGGTGTTATAAAATACGATATTCTGTAATTACACATCAGTCTCCGTCTCAGTCCGTGTTCCGTTTGTAGTTAATCACATGCAGGGATGTGATAAGTGGGCTTTTCCTACCAAAACTGGTCGGTTTTTTTCCTGTTGGTCGGATGGTCGGACGATTTGAATTTTGGTAGGTTTTTACCTTCCTTCAAGTAACATCACTGATTTGCTAGATTTTGCCACAACACTGTTGAAAGAACGTTTGAAAGTTCATGTATTCATGTCTCTTTCTCACAGCAACAGTTTGCTTGAATACTTTTTGTGTTTCTCTTCGGCAGAGTTTTGTGCCGTGATGTGATACGTAGGGAAAATTCCCTACATGTAGGGACATTAGTAGGAAAAAAGTGACCGTGGGGAAAAAAGGACAGATTTTTATAAAATAGGTAAATGTAGGGATTTTTTGGCAAAACTGTCGATCTGAATAATGAAAACGCTGTGAAGACGAGTTAATCGCGAATCCTTTAATGGCGTAATTGGAGACAAGCTGCCGTATCGTGAAGACAAGCTTTGAGATCTTTTATTGAACTATCGGATAACACGATACTTTTTATCTGTGCATCGGAGCAAAAGATTTTTTTATTATACATATTATAGAACTGTTAAATTGCAAAAATTTTATGAAAATGGTGCAGGTACACTTGAAGAAATGGAGTCTTTATATCCCGAAACTTTCGTAAATTCTTCATTTACTGCCATGCATTTAATTCATTGTTATAACATGGAAATAACAAAAAAAAGTGTAGGGAATTTCGTGGGGAAAATTTGAAACAGGCGTAGGGAAAAGTAGGGTTTTTTTTCTTGCTTTGAAGGGAATTTCCAAAAAAGTGTCTACCATCACTGGTTTTGTGTAAAGTGGATAAAAGAAGGTGAACGCATACGCATGAAAACCCTTTCTTCATTTTTTAGTTTGATGAAAAAGCACTATGCACTAAAAAAGATCTTAGATTCAATTTCGATATTTAATTAAAGTTCTGATCTCATTTGTATACCTACTTGGAGACCTGTTAAACCATAGTCGTAACTATTTTAAAATGTTAACATAAATTACATACACAAATTAATGTACATACATATGTACAAACGCATTCGTACCTTATTATTTTAAGCTAAAACATGTGAAAATACTTGAAGAGTGATATGTATGTATAAGTTCCTATATATGTACCAGTTAAATGAATAAATAAAAATACATAAATTTTCAAAAACCAGCTTAAATGACGAATTTTGTGAAAAAAAAAATTTTGGTCGGCTGAAACCAATTTTGGTAGGTTTTTGAGACGAATTTGGTCGGAAGAAAAATTTCAAAGTGGCAACCCTGATCACATGCTTCAAGTGCAGCCTTGGGCAAAATCTTAGCACCTGCTAAATGAGAGTAAGCGCCCGTGTACATATACACACCGATTGTCACTACTACAGACAAATAAAGAGCGTAAAACGAGCGCTTACGATGGGACTTGGCGATCGTCGCTTAGGAAAAATAATCAGTTTGCCTTCGACTGGCGTGAAAGCAAGTGGTCGCTAGGTGATCGTCGCTTGAAATTCTTTTATTCTATTTGCAGATGCCAAACAACAAGCAAACCTACGAGAAGTTTGCATATAACGTGGGTACACAAATACATATGTATGTGTATACGTACGTTGTTTCATAATTTCGCGAAGCGTGCGCGCATTACCCTGCTTGCTCAACATCTGCATGCAGACTGATTATTTTTAGTAATTATTCACTTTATCCTACAGTAGGCGCACCAATACACACTCATTTTTTAGTAATGGCTTGAGTGTAGTGGTGCCCAAGGCTGTTCAAGTGTATGCATTTATGGCATACCCAGTTGGAAAAGGTAATGTATGGTCATCTATAAATGGATATAAAGACCATAGGATCTATACATTCCAGAATGCATGATTTTTTTCATTGTGATGTCCTAGGGAAGTCATGCATCCACTTTTCCCTGCCAAGGTAAGGCAAAAAGGAATGTTTGGATGAGAGTCGCTCTTGCCGTGATCTCAGTGTCGGTTTATTTTCTTAAAAATAAAAAAAAAAAATACTTTTTTTGCATTTTTCTCTTCATTCTCTCTCCATCCGATTTCCAACTAGAAATATGTAACTTCACTCCAGCTTGTTCTCCTCTGCTTCTCTCATTGTCGCACCATCTTCCCCTTCACTGCTTCACCCATGTGGGACATTCAACATTATATTGATCTTTAGTGCCGCTTTTATGCGTCCGTTTGTTAAAATAGACTCTGTGAATTGTTGTCGTCATTGTAAAAAAGCAAAACTAGAGAAAACCTGATTCTCCTAATTGTTTTTTTTTTTGCTAGATTCAATGTTATAGCTGAGAGCCGATGACTGACCTCTTCGCTTACCTAGGGTTGGCATTCTGGAATGTATCCGATATTCTATAAGTTGGAAGGTATAGCTGAGAGCCGATGACTGACCTCTTCGCTTTCCTTGGGTTGCATTCTGGAATGTATCCGATTTCCTATAAATTGGAAGGTATAGCTGAGAGCCGATGACTGACCTCTTCGCTTACCTTGGGTTGCATTCTGGAATGTATCCGATTTCCTATAAATTGGAAGGTATAGCTGAGAGCCGATGACTGACCTCTTCGCTTACCTTGGGTTGCATTCTGGAATGTATCCGATTTCCTATAAATTGGAAGGTATAGCTGAGAGCCGATGACTGACCTCTTCGCTTACCCTGGGTTGCATTCTGGAATATATCCGATTTCCTATAAATTGGAAGGTATAGCTGAGAGCCGATGACTGACCTCTTCGCTTACCTTGGGTTGCATTCTGGAATGTATCCGATTTCCTATAAATTGGAAGGTATAGCTGAGAGCCGATGACTGACCTCTTCGCTTACCCTGGGTTGCATTCTGGAATGTATCCGATTTCCTATAAATTGGAAGGTATAGCTGAGAGCCGATGACTGACCTCTTCGCTTACCTTGGGTTGCATTCTGGAATGTATCCGATTTCCTATAAATTGGAAGGTATAGCTGAGAGCCGATGACTGACCTCTTCGCTTACCTTGGGTTGCATTCTGGAATGTATCCGATTTCCTATAAATTGGAAGGTATAGCTGAGAGCCGATGACTGACCTCTTCGCTTACCCTTGGTTGCATTCTAGAGTGTATCCGATTTCCTATAAGTTGGCAGCCACACAACATAGAGTTTAGATGAAATCATAGTTTTTTTTGGAATACATACTATAATGTAAATTTTTCGTACATCTTTTCATGCGTCCGCAAGGTCATGCATGACCACCTTTCCAACTGGGTAGCTGTCCAAATGCGACTCATGTGAGCAATGAGAGTAAGCACTTGTGTACGTATACTCACCGATTGTCACTACTACAGACAAATAACGAGCGTAAAACGAGCGCTTACGATGGGACTGGGCGATCGCCGATTAGCAAAAATAATTAAGTTGCCTTCGACTGGCATGAAAGCAAGTGGTCGCTAGCTGGTCTTAGCTTGAAATTCTTTTGTTCTAATTACAGATGCCAAACAACAAACAAAAGTACGAATATCTTGCATATAACGTGTGTACACAAATGTAAATATGTACGTGTATATTTGTGTTGTTTCATAATTTCGCAAAGCTTGCGCACGTGACCCTGCTCGCTCAACATCTGCAAGCAGACTGATTATTTTTAGTAATTTTTCACTTTGGCATACGGTAGGCGCACCAACACACATTCATTTTTCGGTCGTTGCTTGATTGTGGTAGTGAATCGCATTTGGACAGCCCTGATTTATGGCCAATTTATTATTGCATATAAGTACTTAATCGTATGTTTATGTGTGTATGTATAATTTTAAGGCAGTAAGTATACATACTTATATATAAGAGTATAACTACCTGGCCTCATTAGAATTAAGTATTACATTAGAATTAAGTATTTGATTACGTTTTCCATAGTGGTTATATAGTATTATATTATAGTCATTACAAGCAAAGCATTTTTTTTTTGTCCGAGTACAGAAATAGTAGCCTTTAAATGTCTCTAAGCCATGAGAATCGCTCTTAGTTTTCTAGCATCCTTTTATATAGAGCTTCCCAACTGTACACCTAGAATGGCCAAGAACGCAGCATTAGCGATTACAACGAAGTTTAATTCATGTATACACGAATGCGTCTAAGACATCAGAAGAAGTAGGACTCCGGTTTATTGCAGTGAAATTTTTTTATGAATTCCAATAAAATATTATTTTAGAATTTATTTTCAAATGGTAGTATCACATACATACAAATTTTTTTTATTTTTTATATGAAAGTTTTTTGAATACAAATTTTTTACAGTGCTTTCATTTTTTGAATTTTTTTTTTTCATTACATATTTGTTATTAGGTTTGTTTCTTATTAAACTAGCAGCTAGCTATCAAGTGAGCAAAACGGAAAGAATTGCGCTCATAAAGAGCGAAACGGAAAAATCAGTAAAAATTAGCGATTAATAATTTGAATGCTATTTTCGACTGTTAATGGTTATTATTTCTAAGAAAACATTTCATTTTCATTATTTCTATTTCAAAAATTCAGAAAATTTCAAAAGTAATAAAATCAAAAGTATTCTTTTGTTTATTTTTTCGACAGCTGTTTCTTACTTTGGCAGCAAATAATTTCAGCTAAGGAAAATTTTACTAGCTGAAATTTGGAGCTGTCTGTGGCTCTCTTCTGCTATTTTTTTGACTCAAGAAACGATTTTCCAGCCGAAACTTGGCTAACTATTCGTAACTAGCTAATAAGAAACGAACCTATGGTAAATTTCGATTTCTTACGGCAGTGCTCGAGCTCTTATACAAAGTGCCTTTGCTCTGCACATTCAATATGAATCATAGGCACATACATATAAAATTTTTTTATATCTGAGTACTTATGGGAGTGCAGAAAAAATTTTATTTTCATATTTGAAGTGAAAATATGTATCTGTGCCTATGATTCGGAACAAAACAAAAACAATTGTGCTTTGAGTGCCTATGAGGTCAGCAGCCCTGATTTAAAGCATATATAGGTGTTCATCTTCACGAAGCCTTCTGTTAATACTGCGGACTTATTATTTAGTCTATTTGAGGCCATAAGAGGCCAACTCGTCTAATCTAACCTTTATTTTTCCTTAAAGTCTTCCAAGCTTGAACCGTTGAGCGTAATTTACTCGTAGAACCCGAAGGTAATGTGATATAGCAAATATAAATAAGTAAGACAAACACAACCAATGCGCAAGCTATTGAGGTCTAATTGGCACTAGTGCTTTTGGAAAATATGTACAGTGGCTCTCAGAAGTATTTTGCATAATTCATTTATTAACAAATCGTTAGAAATTCGCCTTTTTTTCGAATTCTTTTGCAAATTTTTTTAATGTGGTATTATAGCTGAATCTTCATACTACAAAAATACATTCATTAAAAAACCAAAATGGATTTGATCTGTTTTATAAAATTAAAGAAACGAAAAAAGGCATACATTTTTGCTCACAAAAGTATTTTGCATATTGGTAATTTTGGTGAATAAATGCATCTACAACCTGTTTAATATTTTTTACGATATCCGTTCTTTTTCGAAATGGCTTCCAAGAGTCTAGGAATGGGCTCTGCTAATTTTTGGCAAAATTTCCGGAGGTATTTTGTCCCATTCCCCGGTCAAACCCGCATTTGGGTTATTTTTTGGGGAAATCTTCGATTTTCTCACGTGATCTCCAAGACAGGACTAAAAATTTTTATTGGTTCTTATATCAGAGATTTGAAAAAGAGTTTGGAAGTGTTTTTTATTCCACAGTGTTCACATTTTAGCATCATTAGCGGTATTTTTCGGATTATTATCTTGTTGAATTAAAAACCCATTGTATATCATACCCATTTTTTCTGCACTAGAACGTAGGTTTTCCCTAAAAATGGAAAATCGAGAAAGCACGTCCATCGTACTATCCACTAAAATAAGTTTTACAACTCACTGAGGTGATATACAAACTCCCTGAGCCTCGATTGATCACAAACTCCTACAGTGCTTAACAGTCGCTTTAATTTTTTTTTTTTTATTTTCAGCTGTTAATTGGGCTTCCGCCATGAAATACGACTAAAAAATATTATATTTGCTTTCGGCACTTAAAATTATGATTTTAGAAATGTCAAATTCTTCTTTATTTTGTGTTTGTTGGGGAAATTAAGACACTTTCTTTGAGATAGAGAGTTGGTTGCGCAGTACTTGGCGGTGAATATGGTTTTTCTCGGTACTCTGTGCACTGCCTCGTCCGATACTTGATTATTGAGTATTGGTTTTAGTTTTCTGTTTATTGTAGGAGCTTATGTGTGAGGGTTTAGTTGATTTTCTCTCAATATTTCGCGTTCTTCTAGCGACGTTCTTCTTTGTACTAGCAACTTTTTTCCGAAAAATATCACTCAAAATGTTAAAATGTCAACACTTTCGAATAAAAATCACTTCCAGGTTTGTGTTCAAAGCTCCGATATAAGAACCATTAAAAATTGTTGATCCTATCTTGAAGATCATGTGAGAAAATCGAAGATTTCCCCAAAAAATTATCCAAATGCGGTTTTGGCCGAGGAATGGGACAAAATACCTTCGAGATTTTGTCAAAAACTAGCAGAGCGCATCCCTAGACTCTTGGAAGCCATTTCGAAAAAGAACGGATATCATAAATAATATTAAACAGGTTGTAGATGCATTTATTCACCAAAAATACCAATATACAAAATACTTTTGTGAGCAAAAATGTATGCCTTTTTTCGTTTCTTTAATTTTCTAAAAAAGATGAAATGCATTTTGGTTTTTTAATGAATGTGTTTTTGTAGTATGAAGATTCAGCTATAATACCACATTAAAAAAATTGCAAAAGAATTCGAAAAAAAGGCGAATTTCTAACGTTTTCTTAATAAATGAATTATGCAAAATACTTCTGAGAGCCACTGTATGTAGTTGTTCTAACTCTCATTGTAGGCTTATTACATGTAATGCATATATTTCTGCCGATATATATACATATGCACATAATCTATTAAATATTTGTTTATCCCATTCATAACTATGTACAAACATACATATATGTACATATATATGTAGATATGTATGTTTATATGCACAGTTTATTGCCATTTCCTTTTCATTTTGCTTGGCTTAATAAGCCATTATCTTTATTTGTTATCATCATGCATATTAATAATGTTCTTTTTGGTTGAGCTACAGACCACCGCAGACCATCAGACCAGTTGATGTGTCTCAAATGTAATTTGGAATAATTACACTGCTCTACAGCCAAAAAATACTCTGAACGCGACCATCCTATTTATATGTAAAATCGGTCGCTGATTCCGAAAATCGGGCTCATTTTTAATTCTATGGGAAGGTTTTTGAGATATCGGCAATTTACCGTTATTTGGCCAATGGCTCCACTTAATCCTGTATACCTCTTTAACGCAGTGAGCTATCTTCCTTGGAGTGACACTCAACGAAAGAAAATTAAATTTCCTTTTCATCCCTGCTACAACATTTTTCTGTAACTCTTATAGTTTCTGAAATATTGACGATTCAATTTGAATTTTTTCGATTTTTTACGATTTTTTGAAGAAAAAATTGAATTTGTCAGGCAATATCTTTTAAACCAATGTCTTCACCTTCGGTTTTACTCCTTTACGTGAAGCTCCATTCTATTGGGAAAAAGATAAGCTATCAACGAAGAAAATCCATTGTAAAATAGAAAAGTTATAGGCGATCAAGTAAATACATCCAAGTCGCGCAATGCCTCTGCACGGGTATATTCTATGCATGTTATACCAATACCTACACATCTGCAGTAGCAGCACATTGGCAGCGCAGTAGATAAAAGCCCATTTACGGGTATAACATGCATAGAATGTACCCGTGCAGAGGCATTGCGCGAGTTGGATGTATTTACTTGATCGCCTATAACTTTTCCATTTTACCATGGATTTTCTTCGTTGATAGCTTATATTTTTCCCAATAGAATGGAGCTTCATGTAAAGGAGTAAAACCGAAGGTGAAGACATTGGTTTAAAAGATATTGCCTGACAAATTCAATTTTTTCTTCAAAAAATCGTAAAAAATCGAAAAAATTCAAATTGAATCGTCAATATTTCAGAAACTATAAGAGTTACAGAAAAATGTTATAGCAGCGATGAAAAGGAAATTTAATTTTCTTTCGTTGAGTGTCACTCCAAGGAAGATAGCTCACTGCGTTAAAAAGGTATACAGGATTAAGTGGAGCCAGTGGCCAAATAACGGTAAATTGCCGATATCTCAAAAACCTTCCCATAGAATTAAAAATGAGCCCGATTTTCGGAATCAGCGACCGATTTTACATATAGATAGGATGGTCACGTCCAAAGTACAGACAAAAAATTTCATTTTGTGATCCAGTGTTATTATTTTGCTTCGTTGCTGTTGCTGATCAACACATTTCACATTTCAAATTAATGACTTTATTAATAAAATATTTATTATCTATGCACACATATATAAAATGTACTAAAGGGACAATAACTCATGCAGCAGCAGCAGATATATGAAAGATTAAAAGGACAATTGTTTGAATGTACGTACATACATACATATGTGCTTATTTACAATCAAATGATGTAGATAACTAAAACTAATGAAAAAGCAGAGCAAATCTTATATCACATACATATAAATATTTAATATGTGATTTAAGCTATGAAATCTTAAACTTTAGACTTAAAGTGTTATGCTCATGGAATCACGGAAAGTTTAAGGCGTATTTGTTAACTAATAGGTAGGTAATTTGCGCTCATTTACTCTTATAATTTTAGCTCAAAAACTTTAATTTATGGAAAATCTGTTAGTGAATTTCTAGCCAAACAGTTGTGTAGCGCAAATAATTCTATTCTAATAAAGTGTAAGCTTCAATTTTCCATTGAGTATTAACAGTATTTTTTCTGAGGCGGGTGACCGAATACTTCCAGCCATTGTTTCCACGATTTTCCAAAAAAAAAAAAAAAAATAACAATAGAAAAAAGTAAACAAAAATATTTACTCCGCAAATGGCAGCACACTCATTGAAAATGACCCCCCACCCATTCTCGCAAAGCGTTGGAAAAATAATGAAAATTGACAAATTGAGGCCATTAAATTTTCTACGCCAACTTGGCTAATTAGCTTTGATAAAATCTGCAACATGCGAAAATGTAATTCGCGAAAAGCGTTGTTTGGTGTTTATGACAGATGTCGTTTCAATTATGTTCAAAGCAACTAAACACGATATTTGCTTTAAGGAGGCACGACTTTTTTACGTGAAAAAAATTGTCAATTTCAATGCAGGAGCTAGTGGTTGTTAATTCAACACATCCTAATTTAGCAGATACACTGTAATGTGAGCAATATTTATTTTATGATTTAAATACCTGTCAGCGAGTTTAAATAAATTTGAGCAGTTGTTATTGTTTTTACAAAAAAAGTCATAATTTAATACGTTTAAAAATTAAAAAGCGACTTTAATTATTAATTTACATAAAAAGGTTGTTTTTTGTTAAACTTTTCAAAGCATCCAGTTCGGGCACGAAATCTCCGCAAGTGGGAAATCCTCTAGGCGGTGGCACCATTTCGCTAGCGTTGCCAACTTGTAGTATTAAGCCCATGCCGATGGCTAAGTGCCACTCATAATGGCAGTGCATTAGCCAGAAGCCTGTGGAGAGAGAGAAAGAGAGTGTGAGAGAGAGAGAGGGATTGATACCAGGGATGCCACTTTTGGTCTTTTCCTACCAAAACTGGTAGGTTTTATTCCTTTTGGTAGGTTGGTAGGTCGATTTGAATTTTGGTAGGTTTTTGCCTTCGTTCAACTTACATCACTGATTTGGTACATTTGGTCACTTTTCCACAACACTGTTGAGAAAACGTGTCTTCTCAGTAGAGTTTTGTCACAAAACTCTGCTAAATAGAAATGTTTTCTTTGAGCTTCAAGTATACTTGCCCCCACAGACACAACTCGAGGAGATTGAAAACAGAAAGGCATCTGACATTTTACGCTATATGAAGCAACCAAGGTCGTTTGTCGACATGGTGTGTAATAAAGAGCTCCATGTGGTATCACAACAGTCCATCAGGCCTACCTAGGTAGTAAATATGTTAACTGCACGAAGTGGAAACAATGTCCGCTATTTCCCTCGATAAATCTTCTTACGTTTCCTTCAGGATCAGTTGCTTGCCCTCATTATTCCTCAAATGCAGGGACTGTAACAGTTATGAGTTATATCCAAAAAGTTGATGTTTTATAATTATTTTGTGAGATTTATTTTCTGCTCAGAAAATAAAAGTTATTTCTTGAGTTTTATTTTTCGATCAGAAAATAAAAGTTATTTTTTGAGTTTTATTTTTCCCTCAGAAAATAAAAGTTATTTTTAACACGCTTTTATTAGCTTCACCTGTATGTATGTATGTATGTATGTATGTAACTTCATCCCATCCTAAAAGTTGCAACGTTTAACTTAATCATTATTTTTTGAAACATTCACTTTACTTTTATTATTGTGTTCTCTCTTCTATTATTTCTATTCTCCTCTGGATTCGAAACCTGACATCAACATGAGACTCAGCCCACCGACATCATATAGTGCACATTCAACATTATATCCTATGCTTCATTGAGGCTTTTAAGTTACCTCTCTTCAAAATAGTCTCTATGAATTTCATTCAATTCACTCCCGGATGCAAGCCAATAAGAAACAAGCTTTCTGTTTTGTTGTTGTTGTGTTTGCAATAAAAACAACCGCATGTACATACATACGTATGCAAAGCAAGAACTGTTTTTTTGTTTTTCTTTGTTCCAATTCTATTATAGGCATCAATTATAGCAATTATAGCACGGTTGCCGATCTTGGTAATTACCAAAATAGGTTATTTTTTCGCTGTTAGTTTCTTGGTAACTTTCACATGTGTTTGACAATTTTTATTTTCTCAAGAAGTTGTTTACTATTTTTAACACGCTTTTATTTCGTTTAGGCTTCATTTTTGAGCTCTCATGACCAATGTTTTTTTTATAAGGAAAAAATGTATGTGAAAAATTAATATTTTTGGTAGAAGTTATAAATACATATGTATGTAGATCTATTTCGGAGATCACCACATCCCTTCATCAGACTTCTTTTTACTTTTATTCTTGCGTCCGCATAAAACATCCTTTAATGAAAAATTTCACTAAAAAGTCAAAAATAAATAATAGCTTAAAAAAACTAAAAAACACGGGTGCTCAGAATGTCAAAAAATATTTAAAATCGCGTTTTTTTTACTAATATTTTTATTTTGACTTTTTTGAGATTTCATATAACGTACTCTTTAATTTCTCAACTAGGTATGTATGTATATTTTTGTACTAGTTGTATGAATCGAAATATTATTGAGCACCTGCACGCTTTTCCTTAAATACTTATATTTTCGTTCATCATTTTGTTTCTAATTAAATTATTTCTCAATTTTTAGTACCATTTTTAAGATTAAAGCGTGTTTTTTAGTTTTTTTAAGCTATTATTTATTTGAGTTTTATTTTTCCCTCAGAAAATAAAAGCTATTTTTTGAGTTTTATCTTTCGATTAGAAAATATGTTACCTTTTGAGTTAAAAAAAATAAAAATTGGTAGGTTCGAAGCGATTTTGGTAGGTTTTTGGTAGGAAAAAAATTTTCTTAGTGGCATCCCTGATTGATACATAAAGTGAGAGAAAGAGATGGATATGGATAAAGAGATGGAAATGGAGATAGAGGTAGAGATAAAGATTGAAATAGAGATAGAAATAAAGATAGAGATAGAGTTGGGGATGGAAATAGAAATAGTGATAGAGATGGAGTTAATAGAGATAAAGGTAGAGATAAGAACACAGATAGAGATAGAGATTGAGATAGAGATTGAGATTGAGATAGAGATTGAGATAGAGATAGAGATTGAGATTGAGATAGAGATAGAGATAGAGATAGAGATAGAGATAGAGATAGAGATAGAGATAGAGATAGAGATAGTAAAGATAGAGATAGAGATAGAAATAGAGATAGATATAGCAAAAGTGATAGAGACAGCGATGCAAATACAGATACAGATAAAGATTGGGTAATTCAGGAAATATCTAAAAAAGTTGGAGAAATCTTACGTACCCGGATTCTCAGCGCGAAAACGCACCACAGCATAGCCACGACTCGGTATCGAAACGGTATCCTTGAAAGGTGGACTTGTGTTGTTGCTTAGGTGTGCCAGCAAATTATTCGCCTTCCAGCCGCCGGCAGTCAGGCGACGAGACAGAAGTTTGTGAGGCAGCATACGCGCATCACGACCCAAGCCCGTGACAATAAATCGATGACCATGCAAATGGAAGGGATGATGCAAGCGGCCGACCACTGAAAGACAAAGCAAATCCTTAAGAAGTTCCAAAAAAAAAAAGGAAAGATGCAACACTCACATTCCGTTTGATCCTCCAATATTAATTCCACAATGGAGCCCAAACGTATATGCAGCCGATGTACACACGGACACAAACGATTGCCCAAACACGAGGTAGGTCGTTGTAGTTCATTGCAAAAATGTGAATCATTCACGGAGCCGGGTTGTGTTAGCGGTGGATAGGGAGGAAAGATCAAGCTCAAATTATTGATAGCGCCAACAATTGTTAAGTTGTTTTGTAGATCTGCCAAAAGGTAGAGAGAAAGAGACAGAGAGAGAGAGAGAGTGTTTTACTATAAATGGCAAGTCAATTAGAGTCAAGAGCAGAGCAAAGTCAGAGCAAAAACACACTTGCAAATTGATAATAAGTGCCATTTTTGAAGATCTCACTATTCGGCACCGGAAAATTATGAAAAGCCAAAAAGAATTGATGATCGGGCTCGGCCGTACGCAAAAGCTCATCCTGCTCCAAAGCTTTCAGCTCACTAATGCAATGATTGTCGGGCAGACCGCAAGTGCCATTGGGGTGATCGAGAAACTGGAAAAGACAAAAAGAAGTGAATGAAAAAAGGGGAAGTAGCTGAGGATTCAAGTAACTCGGCGAGCGCTTACCACACCATCAACAAAGGTTTCATTGTATTGCGGCATTGCAGGCAATGGACGTTCCTCATCCGGTTCCTCGGCAGGATCATTGCTTCTATAGCGCAAAAGAGCAAAGGACTCTGTTGGCAGAATAGCACAAACACCCATGCCACGTACGCGTATCCAAAAATCGCCAGCCGTGTGATTGGCTAACAACACAAAGTCATAACGTTCGCCGGCATTGGAGATAATTGTGTCGAAGTACTGAGGCGCCAAGTCATAAGAATCAGAGGCAATAATGCTCATGTTGTGTTGCTCGATCTGGCAGAAAAATTAGGAAAATTAATGAGCTCTTCACTATGAATCGGATGTCTCTGATGATCAAAATACTTACTTGTAATTTAAACGGACACGAATGACTAATCGAATTGATCAAGCGAAAACGATAACGTTTCCCAGGCGTCACATAATAACGTGTCGGTGGCACAACAACCTGGGCACGTAACCCTTCCTTTGTATAATAAACGCCACGTCCATTTATTAGCACCGAATCTGGAAAAATACCTGCTGAGCTCGGTTCACCCGGAAAATATTGTTCACCATAAGTATGCATCCAATCGGCAATGAGTATATAGTGTTCGGGTAAATCATAATCGTGGGTATTGTTGTTGCGCATGAGCGTGGGATCATCGCGTACGATTAGAGCGCCATATTGACCATTAACCTTGTGATGGCCTACAAAATCGGAATGAATTGGTTTATTATTAAGGCAGAAGGAGAATATGGGGATTTCAGTGGGAGTCAACAGAGCTGCTCAAAGAAAGAGCTGTCAATTAGCAGATAAATTAAAAGCAGCTTAGTCTACAAAACCAATCTGTCATCACATCGCAGAGCTGTAAAGCTTTACAATTATTGTCCTTCTTGCATTGCATATTTTCAGTTTAAAAATTTGAATCAACCATAATTTACATTGAATAAGTTGCAATAAAATTTACTGAAGTTTTTTTATTGTAAAAATTAACAATCAATAAGAATTTGCCTTCAATAAGTTGCAATCAAATTGATTATAATAAAATGTATTACACTTTTTTATTGTAAAAGCTTACAATCAACACCTCATTTACATTCCATGTGTTGCAAACAAATTGTTGCAATAAAATTTATTGAAATTTATCTATTGTAAAAATTAACAATCAACGATAATTTACATAACATATATTGCAATCAAATTGACTACAGTAAAATTTATGGAAATTTCTTTATTGTAGAAAATTATAATCAATATAATTTACATTCCATATGTTATAATCAAATTGATTGCAATAAAGTTATTTATTTTTCATTCTAAAAATTTACAGTTAACATTAGTTTACATTCCATGTGTTGAAATCGATTTGGTTGTAACAAAATTTATTTATTTTTTATTGTATAAATTTGCAATAAACAGTAATTTACATTACAAATATTGCAATCAAGTTGACTGCAAAAAATTTGTTGAAATTTTCTTATTATAAAAATTAGCAATCAATAAGAACTTACACTCCGTAAGTCTCAACCAAATTGATTACAATAAAATTTATTGATTTTTTACAGTAAAAATTTACAATCAACAACAGTTCTAATAACATGTGTTGAAATTAAATTTGATTGCAATAAAGTTTATTTATTTTTTATTGTAGAAATTTAGAATCAACAATAATCTACATTAAAATGTTGAAATCAATTTGATTGCAATAAAATTTATTTATTTTTAATTGAAAAAATAAACAATCGACAAGAATTTGCCAGCCATATGTTGCAATCAATTTTATTTCAATAAAATTAATTAAATTTTCATTGTGAAAATTAGCAATAAATAGTAATTGAGGTTCCATATGCTTTAATCAAATTGCAATAAAATTTATAGATTTTCTTTTATTGTACAAATTTACAATCAACAATAATTTACACTCCATATATTGCAATCAAATTGATTACAAAGAAATTTATTGAAATATTGTAAAAAATAGCAATCAACAAGAATTTACATTCAATACGTTGAAATCAAATTGATTGCAATAAAATGTATGCACTGTTTCTGATTGCAAAGCGATTTGATTGCAATTTTTTATAGCTCTACCACCATTTAAGCTTTTTCGAATCATTATAAATTGCATGTTTTTTCGTGTAATTCGCGCTAAATGAATAATGAAACAAATTTCCAGCTCGCTGAATGGCCACCATTCAAACACACTCGCCACTCTTTTACTTGTACTCACTTTTATATTTACATAATGTCACATTTAATAATTAAATTTGCCGTGCTAAAAATGAAAAAGAGAAGAAAACAAACAAAGAAAAACTTACCTGAATGCGAATGGTAGAAATGTGTACCCACTTCGTTGGCCCAAAAATAGTAACGAAACGTATTGGAGAAATGTATGGGGCATTGGGTAACAAAGGGAACACCATCCGACCATGGCGTAGCGACCATATGCTGACCATGCCAATGAATGGCGGCGGCAGTGCCCTGCGCTTGGTTGACCACATCCACAACAATCAAATCGTTAAGGCACACTTGAATGGCAGGTCCAGGTAGTTGACGGTTAATGCTCATAACACCCTTTTCATAGCCATCAGCTAAGATGCATTGAGGTGCAAAACAGTCCGAGCTGACACCGAGTGCACAGAGACCACAAGCGCTGCGGAGAGTTGTTGTGGGAAGGAGAAGAAGTAGAAAGAATGAGAAATTAGTAAAGTGTTGTACGTTGGGCGAGTGGAGTGAATGAAGGAGCGAGTAAGTGAATGAATGAGCGAGTAAGTGAATGAACGAACGTGTAAATAAGTGAGAATGAGAGGGTGTGTGTGTGTGTGTTGAAAAATGAAGTAGCGCAAAAAGCGGAAGCGATTGAAGGTCTTTTGGAATGATGCAAAAGATGTGATTATAATGAAGTGATGGCGGGAGAAGTGAAGCAAAGAGGGTGACGACAGCAAATGAAATCAAATTGTGGAAGCACAGGAACGAACGAACGAGCGGAGATCGGAGATGGACAACAAACGAGAAGAAAATTGCAAAGTCAATTCGATCACAAGGAATGAACTGAATGGAGTGATGATTTTCCGTTGCTGACGAGAGTAAAGCGACAAAGCAACAACTAGCAAAGCGATTGTGCAGCAACTGACTTAGTTTCGAAGAACGTGTATGTACTACTATTTACCGACCAAATAAATTCCGCCACAGCTGCATTATTGAGTTAACAAAACACTTTACAACGCTGCCAAAATGTTGGTCAGCGGGTGTTGATGGGTTGGTCGCGTTGGTTTGAATCGACTTGGGGATTGACCGGAGGGTTGACTTGAGGTGGTTTGGGTTGGCTGGAAGCTTGACTTGAGGTGGCTCGGATGACTCGATAGGGTTTAGCTTAAGTTGTGTGTTTAGGTGGAATGGTGGTGGTGCAGCGCTACAGCAACGCCGGCAGTTGGTCAACATCGATGTTGTTGGTCAATTTAAGTCGAGCGCAGTACGGTGGTGAGCATCCGGGCGGTAAAACAATAAAAAAGCTGAAAAGGAAAATTGTGAAAAGTGCAGTAAAAAATGGAGAAAAAGCTTCAAGAGCAAAAAAAAAACCAAAGAGAGGCAGAAGGTTTAGGGTGCAAATTGTAGGATATAAACGGCTGCGGGTTTCAGTGGCTTAGAGTGGAATGCTGTTTTCTTTAGAATCGTGACATCTACACGTGTTTGCAGAGCTTTTTCAGCACTCTTGGCATTTGGTGTGAGTAGTTTGTGAGGACTTTTTTCAGCACTTTTGTCATCGGGGACAAATGATCCCTGAAAGGAGCCACACTGGAGGAATTCCTTAGGAACCACCCAATAGTATGCTACACTGATTGTTCGGAGGCAGCAGGATGTACGTATTATAATGAAAAACGCTTCAAAGCAACAATGAATCTCACAAAAAGCAAGTTCAGAATTGTGACCGAGATTCTAAGAGGTCACGGCAGACTCAAAAACCATACGCACAAACTTGACTTTCATTCAAGTATTGTTTGCCGATTTAATGGTATGGAAGCTGAGACTGCTGAGCACATCTCCTCCAATGCGCGGTCATATCTAGAAGTAGACAGAGGACCTCGGGCAGTATCAGCTCGAGAGCAGTCATATTGCGAACCTCACTTCAAACACAATACTCAATCTCGTGAGATTGGTCGTAAGTATCATCCTCCTTATATTATACTTACATATACGTATCTATTAGAGATGAGCGAAACTGCGATTTTTCGATATCTGTGATTTCGGTGATTGCTATTTTTAAATCACTGTGATTTTAAACTGCTATTGCGATTGCATGGACTGGTATAAAATCATCAGTTACCGGTACAGATTAATTTTGCGTTTTCTGAGCGATATAACCTGTCTTTATTTTATGTTAACAAAATGATAGCAATAACAACGCATTCCGCAGTAATATCGCTGTTTGTAAATATTTTTCAAAGACAAATTGTAAATTCAATAATTTTTTTTTCTTATATTTCTATATATGTACGTATGTGGTCTGCTCAAAAGTGTAAACAAAAAGAAATTTATAATGCTTTTGCGATTGCGATTCACATAGGTGAACTGCTTACTTGCTACATCGATAGCAGTTGCCAATAAGTAGTGAACTGCTATTTTGAAAAAGTGATCGCAATTGCGATTTGTGATTTTTTATTCACAGTGAAAAAATCACCGTTTGCAATATATCGCTCATCACTAGTATCTATCTACTCTAACGAGTTCAACGTCTCGAAATAACAAATGGAAATCCGAGGACTGATTGGTACCAAAACTATTCGCATTTACAACCGGCCAAAAACTGCCGCGCCGTTAATTTTGGCTTGTATTTTCGCATTTATTACAACACCCAACTGGCTATAAAATGGAATTGAGCCAAGCACAAAAAGCAGCAGCAACAAAGAAAAAATCCTTTAATATGCTTATGTGGGGAATACGAAAGTGCTTTGATGGTTGACGGCCAGCGCCAGCTGTCGCACAGCCACAACAGGACACACATAATACAGGACACAGGTTGTAGCTTTCCGGAAGTTATAGTTGTTGTTGGTTGGTTGCTTGGTTTGATTGCAAGTCGTGCACAGTAACGCAACGCAGCGCAGCGCGCCAGTGGTTGCCAAGGTAGCTTTTGGGCAGCCAGGAAGCCAGGCAGTCAGTAAGCCAACACAACACACACACACAGACGCATATAAAATGTCACAGGATATTTTTGCGACAATCAATATTTTATTGTTGTTGTGCGCGCCGTGCATGGCTGAGCTTGTTTTGCTTTGCTGGCTGCGCGTTTGATAAGGAAAGAAGGGATTTTTTTGTGATTTTTAGTGCTTTTCCCTTATTTTTGCGCTTTTTTCTTTCTTTTTTATAGGCTTTTTTCTGCTTTTATACATACATATGCTTTTTTCTCTAAAAAGTAAATTTCTCTTTTATGTTTGCTTATTTTCGTGCAATATTAGTTTACTCAAGCATATTTTTGTTATGTTTCTACGCTCATAGAAATTTTTGTTTGTATTTTTCTCGGAATTTGTGTGTAAAGGTTTCTGTTTGTGTTACCTCCAAAAAATTGTTAAGGAACGAGGACCAAATAAGATGCACTGCATGCTGTTCGCTCTGTTCCAAATATTTTAAATAATTATTTCTGTTATGCGCTCATACCTCAAATAAAGTGAGAGAGAGCAAATTGAGTTTTATGAGCCAACATGGGCGCAAAGAGAGCCCAATGTGTTGCGAGCGTAAAGAAATTTGAAATATGCAGTTAACAGTACACGCCTTTGTATAATTCCTTATTTGAGCATTATTATAAGGTAATTAAACTACATATAATTCCTTATTATAAGAAATGAGTTAAGTTTTATTTACTTTATTATTTCTGTTATGCTCTCATATCTCAAATAAAAAGAGAGAGGCAAGGTAAATTGAGTTTTATGAGCCAAGATGGGCACAAAGAGAGCGCAATGTTTTGCGAGCGTAGGAATGTGAATTATCCAGCGACAGAAAAAACTTTCTATAATCCCTTCTATAAGCCTTATTATAAGGTAATAAAAAACATATAATCCCTTATTATAAGGAATGAGATAAGCCTGATTTCCTAAAGCGAATAAACCTTATTAAGGTAATTATAGTCCCCATAATCCCTTAGAATAAGCTAAGCCTTATTTACCTTATTATTTCTGTTATGCGCTAATATATCAAATAAAACAAGTAAGGAAGCCTAAGTTCGAGTGGAATCGAACATTAGATACTCAGCTGTATGCTTTCATTGTTTGTTTGCGTTTGATGGAAACACGGTGTAGGTACTTTATATAAAGCAAGTGCTGCATAAAGTGGGCGTAGCCGCGCCCATTTTCAAAATTTTTATCAGTCATCCAACTAAGCATATGAATATTATTCTTTGTGCAAAATTTCATTCCTTTATGACTTCTAGTTACAAAGATGTCACGTTACAAATTCCCAAAGGGTGTTCCAGAAATATCTTTGTTAAAAAGTAGGCGTGGTCATAAACCGATTTCAACAAATTTTTGCGTATCTATTAACACAAGTTATAAAAGTGTGTAAACCAAGTTTCGTCATAATATCTCAATTATTTGTCGAGTTATAGGCTAAGAAATCTCGTAGATTCCTTTGTCTAAAAGGAGGCGGTGCCACGCCCATTTTCCAAAATCTTTCTATTTTTTGTTTCCGGTCTATTGTGGAACTCATGCTACAAAATTTCAATGAATAATCTTTATATTTGACAAAGATATCGCTTAAAATGTTTTTATTAGGCCCCTTTATAGTTCCCATATATAAAAGTGGGCGTGGTCGTCAACCGATTTCGCTAAAATTTTGAACGTGTATTACTACAAGTAATGAAAGTGTATACACCAAGTTTCGCCAATATATCAATTATTTGTCGAGTTATAGGCTAAGAAATCTTCCTGCTTCTAAAAGGAGGCAGTGCCACGCCCATTTTCCAAAATTTTTGTGTTTTTTGTTTTACGTCCATAGTTGGACTCCTGCCATAAAATTACAATGATATATCTTTATATTTGACAAAGATATCGCTTAAGATGTTTTTATTAGGTCACTTTATAATACACATATATAAAAGTGGGCGTGGTCGTCAACCGATTTCGAAAATTTTTCTTCCAAACATTTGTCTGAGTAAGTAAATAACGCGTACCAAATTTCATTGATATATCTGTTGGGGTTTCTGAGTTATGGCTTATAGAACTTTCAATGTTTGGCCCTTAATAAGTGGGCGTGGCACCGCCCATTTTTCAAAATTTCACTAAATTTCTTCATAAGGGCCTGAGCTCTACACGTGGGTGAAATTTTGTTATCCCAGCTCCATTAGTCACTGAGATACCAAATTTCCGATTTTTACTATATAGGGGAGGTGGGCGTGGTCATGGTCCGATTTCGCCCATTTTCAATACCATCCGTTCCTGTCTTGATACTAACTTGCATTCCAAATTTCATCAAAATATTTCAATTTTTGCGCGAGTTATCGTGCGTACAGACGGACAGACGGACGGACATGGCTCAATCGATTTCTCTTTTCACCCTGATCATTTTGATATATATAAGTCTATATCCATCTCGATTATTTCGTTCTGTTACAATCCACCGTTAGGAAATCAAAACTATAATACTCTGTGTACTAGTACAGCTGAGTATAAAAAGAGAAAGAGGGGAAATCGAGCTTTGTGAGCAAACAAAAAATTCTTTCTATAATCCTTCATATAAGCCTTATTATAAGGTAATTAATGTCCATATATTCCGCTAGTATAAGGAATTATCTAAGCCTTATTTGGGGAATAGTCAATGCGCTTTGGGAATAAGGTTTCCTCGCAGAGAGAGAGAGAGAGAAAGAGAGAATATTTCTTATGGCCCGACTACAACAACACAAAAACATAAGCCTCATTAAAAGCCTTTGCTCGTGCAACTTGTTAATTTCAGGCATTATTTAAAGCCTTATCTTCAACTGAAATAAGCCTTCTATAAGGTGTGGGTTTCTTTGCAGGGTTTCTATGGTACCTACACTCCCATGACTTGGTAATGCTCGAGCACAAATTTGAAATAGCAAATGCGACTGTCGCCAGCCGTGCAACGACGATTGCACAGCTCACCGGCGTGTTCGCTAACATTTAACGGTGTGGCAAAAGTACGGTTATTTTTGTATATCCTGTTGCTGCTTGGGTTGTTGCTTTTGTTGTTGGTTTGGTTGTTGCTTTTCTTGTTGTTTGTGCTGCCGTTTGTATTACTTTTGCTGTTGCTATTGGTTTTAGGATTATTGTTAAGCATTGTGGCAGCAACAGCTGCATTTACAGCTGCTCCAGCTGCTGCCCTTGATCCGGCTCCTGCTCCTGCTGCTACTGCTTGTTGTTCAGCTGCCACTGCTGCTGCCATCGTCGTCATCGTCATCGTCCTCGCCGGCTCACCAACAAACGGATTAGATTTTCCAGCTAAAGTGAAGTAATTTGCAACGTGCGCTGGCGAGTTGAATGGCGGCTTTTGTGGCCGGAATGGCGGGGATGTCCGCAGTGGCGTTGATGATGTTTGCTCAAATGCGGCGTATTTGGCTGTGGATTTGTATGTGGCGGACATTGGCATTGCAATTGGCTTTTGCATTGCCATTGGCGCTCTTAGTCGCCGTTGCGATTTATTTGGATTTATTTTTCGATTTGCTTTATATGGGATTCGAGGATTTCGCATTACTGCCATTTCTATTGTGTTTGTTTTTGTTGTTGGCATTATGACTTCACTGGAATTTGCTGCCCTAGCCATTACGCCTGTTGCCCTTGTTGCTGTTGCTCTTGTTGTTGTTGTTTTTGTTGTTGCTGTTGCTACCGCTGGACCGTTAAGTACATTGAGCCATAACAAAAGTATGGCAACTGCACTAGCGGCCATGGCTATGTTGTTGTTGTTGTTGCTTCTGCTGTTGCTGGCATTGGCGGCAGCACGTCTCGCACCGCTTAAGCTTTGCTGATACATTGGATACATTGTTGTTGTTGTTGCATACACAAATGATTGCTTAGCGCTACGCAACGCAATGCAACACGACGCGACGGACGTTGATGGCAGCGCTTTATTTTTTCTACTACTTAAATTAAACGTAACGCAGAAATGGAGCTAAACGAAACGTTAAATCCGCGCGCTCGCACTTATTTTATTCACTTTACTTTACTTTACACGGCTGCGTGCAAAGCTAAAATCGCACTAAAAGTTAAAAATGGTGTGCCTTGCTGTATTCTAGGCTAAAGCAAACTAAATGCTGATGCTGCTGGGGCGGAGGCTGTGTTGCGGTTGCTTTGTTGCATGCCACAGTTGGCTTAGATTTTTTTGTTGTATAGCATAACAGAAATGTCTCTTTATGCTTTTTATGCGTGTGTGTGTGTAAATGCGCGTGAGCGTGACGGGCAGCTAAATGGAGCCACTTGGTTATGAGTGCGGGTTCCAGTGAGTTTCAAAAACCCGCAGAGCATATCGACGGCTGAGAATAAGATCGCCCTATTTCAAAAAGTGTTTCAAAAACACCCTATTTGAAAAATTGTTTCAATAACGTCCTATTTCAGATTTTGCTTCAAAAACGCCCTATTTCAGAGAAAATTCTATATATATTTCACTGAAATAGGGCGTTTTTGAGTAATTGTCTGAAATAGGACGTTATTGAAACAATTTTTCAAATAGGGCGTTTTTGAAACAATTTTTGAAATAGGGCGATCTTATTCTCAGCCGTCGATATCATTCGAGCCAGATGTCACCTTCTCCACTAGCCAGTTCTTTTAAAGAGACGAAAGGCACATTCTTGTTATTTCTGTTGTTGTCATAATTATACTGAATCCAGTTTAGATAAAAACATTCTGTAACAAACCGTTGTCGTACCAACCACTGGTTCATAGCGAAAAAATAGTGTTTGATGAGTGGGGTTTAGATGGACTTGTTGTCAAAAATGTCAAATGTCAAAATCACATGAGATGGCATTTGTAGTATTCGGGAGGAAAGTTCTTCGGAGGATTTATGGACCTTTGCGCGTTGGCGGGGGCGAGTATTGACGGAGATTTAGCGATGAGCTGTACGAGTTGTACGCAGATATCGACATTGTTCAGCGAATAAAAATCCAGCGACTGCGTTGGGCAGGTCATGTCGTGAGAATGGAAGAAGATGCTCCGGCCAAGAAAGTATTTCTATCGATATCCGTTGAACGCAGAAGAAAAGGGAGACCTCCGCTGCGTTGGGAAGATCAATTGGACAGCGATGCTGACTTCCTAGCTAATCCCATGTGGCGCCATGCTGCATGAAACAGAAACAGCTGGCGTGCTTTATTTGGGTCAGAATCGTCTAGACGTTTAAGTGCCAATTAAGGAAGGTGTCGTGATTGCTATGGTGTAGTGGGAAGAGCGCTCGGCTGCCATACCAGAGGTCTGGGGTTCTAACCCCAGTCCGGACAAACGCCAAAGAAAAAATTATTTTTCTAAGTAATTAAAACCCAATTATTTGGGATTTAAAAATAGCGCTCACCCCTCTGCAATGGGCGGCATACCCTCCGAAGGTATTTCCGCTATAAAGAAGGCTTTTCACAAAAAAATCCGTTCTTAGTTCTGGTGGTTGTTTGAGGTATTTTTCGACTTTCTTTCTTTTGGTCGAATAGGTGACATGCCTGAAATACCGGAAGTAGGTATGATTCGTGTTCAAACAGATGACAGATGGTGGTCTTAGTCTTCGCTGACCGTCTATGCGGAAAATGCTCTACGGAGAATTCTAAACATCTTTGCTCGAGTTCGAGTAAATTTTTCAGCGAATCTCTCAATCCTTAGAAAACATATTTAAACCTTCTGCATTGTTCGCCTTAAACAGCGAGTAAGCCTTGTTAAGGACTCTAGCTACATATCGTCGGTGATACTGCAAAACGTGCTATGTCACCGTGACTAAATTTTTGAGGAAGGAGAAAAAACTATATATATTTTCACTTTTCGCGGCGTTTTTTACATTTTTATAGTATGTACATATATATAAAAGCGAAGTTATACATAAAAGCAAAATCTATGTGATTGACAAAAGTGTAAAAAGGTTATTTAGGTGTATTCAGGAAGAAGTGTAAAGTGACATGGAACGTATTGCAGTATCACCGACGATATAGGGAACGCATGTTAAACAAGTGCCCGCTACTATTTCACTGCCCACCAACTGTATTCCCAATCAAGTGCGCGCCCGCGCCAATAATAACAAAAATGAAGATATTATTATGTGTGGTGTGCTGTTGTTGTTCCTTTTCTGCTGCTTATTGTATTGTGAACGCGTGCCTTATTGATAGCTTTGAAAGTAAGTTCATAGTGTTGAAAAGAAGATGCTTGAATCGCATTTCAAATAAAGCGCGCGCACAAAAAAAAAACACATAAAGAAGAAAAAAAAAAATACAAAAAAGACTCATAAAAAAACCACAAAAAAAAAAAAAAATCAAACACATAAAAAACTCAAACACGCGCTGGCATGCATAAACATGATTCACAAATACAATGTCCGCCGCCAAATGGGGCATTCATGTGCAGACATTTGATCGATTGTTGTTGGTTGTGTGTGCAACAAAAAAAAAAAAACAGGAAAATGTGGCAAATTGATAAAGTAACAAGCTTTGTCTCGGTTTGCGTTTATGTACAAAATATCTGTGCCACTTGATATAAAAAAAGAAATATGTATGTACATAAGAATGCGAATAATCTTGTGCCTATTTTGATGTTTCGCTTCTATTGACATGGACATTAGGCCGTCTCGCCTTATAGGGACGCAAAAATAAAGTTCGCCGTACGCCCCCGCATATGATGTCTGTTTGGAAAACATTTCCGGAAAAGTTTTTAATATTTTTTTGGACGCCGCTAGATGTCGCTAAAATTTATTTTTCTCATATCTTCGGTATTTATAGTGCGATCTCTAGGTTTAATACACCAATGTCTTTGGCTTGAAAGGGCGCCTTATACTATGTAATATTATTAACCCTATGTCCGTGATTGGGGTCAATACCACCCAGTACTAAGTTTCTACCACCATAATGCAATTTTTTTATGCCTGTATGTTAAAAGTAGTCTAAAATCATTAATCGTTTGTAAAAGAAGTATTTCGATCGCTTCGGTAGAACCCGAAATAAAACACGTTCAACATTCCGTGGAATATAGGTTATTCGCTTCCTTTGGTCCTTTAGGTTAATTTTACAAAGATTTCTTCTGAGGAGACCCCTACTGAAATTTTATGGCGAATAATTTTGTAGAACATTTTAACCCTCTAGCATCGCCAATAAAGGGTTATTTTGAGCCCCTTTTTTAGAAAATCAGGAAAAATAGTATTTTTAAGGTCGTTAGAGGGTTAAAATGTTTTAGAAAATTATTTGGCATAAAATTTTACTAGGGGTCTCCTCAGAAAATGTTTCTGTAAAATTAACCTAAAAGCCCAAAGGAACCGAAAAACCTATATTCCTCGGAATGTTGAACATGTGTTATTTCGGGTTCTGCTCAAGCGATCGAAATGCTTATTTTGCAAAAGATTAATGATTTTTGACAACGTTTAACATGCAGACATAAAAATGGTACATTAGGGTGGTATAAACTAGGTAATGGGTGGTAGTGACCCCAATGGCGTACATAGGGTTAATAATATTCCATAGTATAAGCCACCCTTTCAAGCCAAGGACATTGGTGTATTAAACTTAGAGGATCGGACTATAAACACCGAAGATATGAGAAAAATAAGTTTTAGCGACATCTAGCGGCGTCCAAAAAAAAAAATAAAAAAATGTTCCGGAAATGTTTTCCAAAAAGACATCATATGCGGGGGCGTACGGCCAACTTTATTTTTTGCGATACGGTCTAATGGACATAGCAAAAAACTAAGAGGCTTGAGCATAATAAATTTGCGATTTTTTATTGTTGTTTTATTTCTGTTTTATTGTTATTTTTTTTTTGCTCTGAAGAAGACTCAATCAACATAAATTGGCTATAAATTATTTTGCGTCAAGTCAGATGTCACTGCTAATGGTCGCCGCGGCGGCTACGCAGTGTTTGTTGGAGAGATTTGAGCTGTTCATGCAATCTCGAATCAGATTTGACATGTTCAAACACGTAAAAATATTTCTCCCTCTTTGTTGTTGTTGTTTTAGCAATACTGAGCCCTGCTTAGGCGGCACGCTCTTCTCAGGGTGCAGGCCCAGGAGTGAGATTGAGGCACCGCATTTTGGGCCAGCTCAAGGAGACAGGGGAGTTAACTTAACTCAGTTAAGTGAGTGGACCTCTGAAGAGTTGCCGTGTGTCATGCGGCGTCTCCCTACAAGCCGGACATAAATTTGGTATATCGGATCTTTTCTGGCCCTATATGAGTTCAGCCGGCTACAGTAGGTATCCCGACTTTAGTTGCGCCAGAGTGACACGGGTTTGCTTCGGCAGCTCCAGTTTCTGCTAGGGGAGCGATTGGTCTCTCAGGATTAGGTACATAGGACGGATGGACTGAAACTAAGGTGATGATGATTTCTGTATCAATCTCCTTTCTGTGTGAATCTCCTTTAAGGCCTGCCTGTAAGCCGCTGGGTCAAGCGGTTATTATATATATTTTTCAACCTCTGGGGAGGGGTCTAATATATGGCTTAAGACGTGCCGTGGGGGGGGGGCGGCAGGTTCTTGTCGTAGCAGGGGACTATATGGTTAGACCATGCGAAGGCGTTCCAGTAGGAACGGCTTGTTCAGCATGGTGTTATGTTCACTGACTGGAAGCATTTGTGGCTCATGATGTAGTGATGTGTAAATGATAATCCGGCGCCATCAGCAGACAATCGGGAGCTGTTTTGAGGGCAGAATTTTGGAAGGCCTAGAGTTTTTGCCATTGGGTTCTGTAAGTACACGGCAAACACACCGATAATGCATAGTTGAGGACCGGCCGGCCGACCGATTGCTTTGTATTTTGCGATGCTGGTTTCTTTATCCTTGGCCCAAGTGCTGTCAGCTAACGACTTGAGGATTTTGTTTTGGCTGTGGGCCTTGTTAGCAATCGCATTCGTATGCGCGGAGAATGAGCCAAGTCTGTCGAAGGTAACACCCAAATTTTTTGGGTTGTTTACGTTAGGAATGTGGTGACAGGTAACAAGGTCAACGGAAATAATGTCAATTGACCTTATTTCCCACCCGGTTGGGAAATAAGGTCAACGAAAATTTGGAAATAAAATAATTGACCTTATTTCCCAATCCAAATGGAAATAATGTCAACTATGCATAAAACTTGTTCATTCATGAAAATATTTCCTGAGTTCTTCTGCAAACCCGTTATGAGTACCGTTTGTTAATGAATGAAAATACAATTTTACTCGCTCTTATGTTACTACAAATTAGTTGATAAGTGAATTTAGTGAAGTGTGGTCGTCGAAAAAGAGTTGCCAACACAGCAAAAATATTTCAATAAATTATATAATAATGTAAAGTATGTTAAATATCTAGTTATACAAAAATTTAAATAAAAATGTATATAAAAACTATGTCTACTTGCCTTATCCTGCGGCATGGCAAAAAAGTAGGAAAATGAAAATTTGGAAATTATTTGGAAAATTTGGAATTAAAAATTTCGCCTGCGGCGTTTTCCAAAAACGCAATAATGTCAATTGACCTTATTTCCCAACCGGGTGGGAAATAAGGTCAATTGACCTTATTTCCATTGACCTTGTTACCTGTCACCAGGAATGTGTATATTCTCTGTCCGTATGTCAAGCTCCAGTCCCACCTCCCCTACGTACATGTCGTAAATATTGTCACGGAGGATTTCGTTGTTTGTAATTCGAGGGAACAAGATGTGCAGAAATAGGAGACCTCAGTGTGATATCTGTTAATTCGTTAGCGTTATGTTGGAGCCAAAAGCCATGATCGAACAGTCATCGGTATAGGAAATCATGTCAACTGCTTCTGGTGGAGGTGAGAGGCGTGAAAAGTAATAGTCGAAAAGCATTCGGGACTGCACACCAGCCTGTGGAACTTTGAGACAAGTTTTCTCATTTTCTGCTCTGCTACAACTGGAATTTTACTACCTACTCATCATAAACAAACCCCCCTCGAGGGACGATTTTGATTGCATTTTTTCTGAACTCGAAATGAACGTCATTTATTCGCCAACTAAACCCCTTCTGAATGTGCAACGGAAACATTAAAGAAAAAAAAAATATGTAGCTGCTTATTGAATATAAAAATGAAAACAAAAAAAGTGACAACGGCAAAACATAAAAGACACAACAATGCAAAGGGGAAAGCGGATCTCATGAGGCCATCACAAGTTTATCGCCGAGCGAGCGGCGCGAGATGCAAATGAGTTTGACTGGCAGGTTAAGTGCGCGCGGATGCATTAAAGCAAATGTGCTATTATTTTTATATGTATGTATGTATTGTGCACATTTTTATGCAAAATAACAAACATACATACATACAAATGTACATGCATACCTACATATCGCAAGCTTAGAGTGCAAATTGTGTAAGTCCTTTTTTGAAACTTTGTAGGAGAGACAAAAAACAAAAAATAAAAAAATTTCGAAATGAAAAAAAAATTTTCTGTTCATGTAAAATTTCGGACTTACACAATTATCTTCGTTTTTTGGACTTACACAATTTGGGTATCACAGAATAACAACGAGTAGAAATATGAAAAGTATCAGAGACTTGTTTAGCGTAGTGCGTATTTGATTTTTCTAGCGTTCCACATAAAAATACACTTTTCCATAAAAATGGACTTACACAGTTTGCACTCTAAGCTAGCGATATCATGCTAAATAAGAATTACATATATGGGCTAATCCTGGGTAATGCAAAGCACTACCAGAGTACTACATTCACGAGAAAATTTAATCTGGAGTAACAGTTAAGTTCTGATATACACGCAAATATGGGGAGTGCCACATAATCCCCAAAAAACAAAATCCCCAACGCACAAAATCCCCAAAAAAAAAAATCCCCAAAATCAAAATCCCCAAAATCAAAATCCTTAAAATCAAAATCCCCAAACACGAAATCCCCACATTTTTCGGGGATAGCGTCACAAAATCCCCAAAAGATTACTAAATAAACAACGTTGAAGATCATATTTAAAAAACCACATGCTGAGTCTTATCTGAGCTCTGATACGTAATAACATATATGTATACATACATATAAAATACATATATATCCCTGCAAAAATTCGGAGTACTCAATTCGCTAATCCATGGAGTGCTCGCTATGGACCAACCGAGTACTTATTATACCGAATACATTTTTGACCGAATTAAAAAATGTCGAAATGAGGAAAATTACCGAAAAAGGCCGAAATTTGTATACTTACATTTTTATCGCCGCCGCTGAAGGGTGTACCTACTACGCAGAAGGACATCACCGTGGCGGTAGCCACGGTTAGGGCACACGTCCGGACGGATGGCGTAGCCCAGGGTTATTTTTTATAAGCGCGGCCGAAGGCCGCCAACGCAGAAAAGTGTTCTGCGCAAAAGCACTGTGGACCGGGCCATAGATATTACTCAGGGAAGAGAATTCTGCCGGCTGAGTGTTATATTTTTTATTTTTTATTATTGATGTGTAAAATTCGAGCTTCCATAAGTTGGGCTATTTTTTAATACTATATTAGAAATTTTTCCAAATTTTTACATGATTAAAATTCGGTATTTTTTGCTTCGACATTTTATGATTCGACATTTTATGATTCGACATTTTATGATTCGACATTTTATGATTCGACATTTTTTTTTCGACATTTTCGGTTTCGACATTTTTTTTTCGGTCTTTTTTTATTTATGTTATGTATGTATGTAAATGGGATACCCTCGAAATGTCGAAAAAAACAATGTAGAAATTTTCAAATTTTTGAAAATGTCGAAAAAAATGTCGATTCCCATTGCTTATTTGATAAACTACGAAGTTTGTATTTATTTATGTTATGTATGTATGTATGCAAATATGTAATCATAAGTTATTGAGATGAATTTATTAATAAACATTTGTGAAATCATCACGTATACAATTTCTTATGAGTGTCAGTTTGAGGAATAATGTCCAATGTAGAATTCTCATATTCTGTGTGAAATAAATTAAAATTAGGTTAGAAATCGCGGCGATTTCTAACCTAATTTTAATTTATTTCACACAGAATATGGGGATTTTGTGTTTGGGGATTTTGATTTTGGGGATTTTGATTTTGGGGATTTTGGTTTGGGGATTTTGATTTGGGGATTTTGATTTTGGGGATAACGTGGTAAACCCGCAAATATGTAGTGGTAACGCACGCGACAAAAAATAGAAGTTATTTTTTAGTGCATCTGGAAGTATGCAAAATTTAGCGAATTTTGCACAATAACATATTTACTAAAAATGAGGAAATGAAGTTCGAAGAGTACCATAGGTTCGTAGATTTACGAAATTTTAAAAATATTTCTCTAATTTTGTTTGTGGACTATAATAGTAGTACTCACGCGACAGTAACGCACGCGACAAAATTTCCCAATGAAAAAATATAAAACAAAAATTCTTTTTAATTCTCATTTTTAATGAATTTTTAGCAAAGAATGAATAAAAAAGTACATTTAAAGTATTTTGGTAGAATAAGTAAAAAATAACTTAAAACTAGGTACGTTGTACTTTAAGTTTTTCTTCGGCGAATAAGCTGTTCGAGCAACCTCAATAAAGTCGCAATCGATGTATGAAAACCAACGCAAACTTTTAATTCCGATAATGTTTGGACCACTTTTCCATAACTTAGAGAGATAAAGTTTGTATCGGAGATGCCACGCCCCCTTTTCCAATAGCTCCCATTTGAAATTTTTTATGTCCCTACAAATTTCCAGGGTCCTACCATGAACACTTCCAGAGATGTTGAGTACAGTGGCGAACGCAGGGGGGGAGGGGTTTTTGGGGTGTTAAAACCCCCCCAAAGTAATTGAATTTTTAAATAATAGAATTTAACTCTACATAGTCATTTGAAAAATTGTAATTTGTTGTTTTCAAAGCAATCTTTCTGCCGACGATGTATGAATTTGTAAAATAAATGAATACATTAGTCACTAACAGCGTTGCCGTTTTGATACAATTGTATCTTTTTTGATACCTTTTTTTCTAAATTTTGTGATTTGGTACTTTTTTGTTCACAAACGGCCTATTTTGATACTTTTCTGCTGATAGAATTTAATTTTTTGAAACTATGAAAATGTTAAACTAAAAACAAACCTATTGTATCTGAATAGTATTAAAAAGTTGTGGGAATGTAGGCCAATTAAAAAACTCAGAAAAATATAAACTGGACAGAGACATTTTTTTAATTTGCTTTAAAGTAATGAGTTTGCCTTATAACTCTGTGGCTGCTGAACTGGATTTTTTTAGATTTAAGTGGAATTGTGAGTCGAAAATGGACTTCTTTTGAAAATTAGTTCTGAACTGAAGAGTCACCAATAAGGTTTCTATTATTTTTTTAGAGTTTATTGTTAATCATAATACAGGAAAAATAAAAACTCATTTATTATGACTTTCAGTTTTCGTTCCATGAGCAAACTGTTGTGAAATAAATTTAAACTAAAAAAATTATGCTATTTGCAAAAAAATACTTGAGTGCCTTAACTAAAATGTCTATATTTTTAATAAAAACAACCAGAAAAAACTGGTCTGAATTAGATACAAACTTTACTTATTATTTGTTTTTCAAATGAAAATTTTTAAAACCACGGTTGTGCTTTTGATACTTTTTGATACTTTTTTTGCTTGGCAATCTGCTTATAAGACCTGGTCCAGAGTGGTCCTTAGTTGTTAAAAGTTTAAATGAAAATGCTAATGCTTGAAAATTACGCTCATAGAAAAACTAAGATCTCTTCATCTTGTATTTTGCTAAAAATAAATTGTTTTCACTGTTTTCTTTCGCTAAATCATGAAACATACCTTTTTCTTACGTTTCCATAGTTATCCGCATTTTTTTGCACTAAAACTTGAAATCTCGCAAAAATCATAATACTCTTATTTACACAAACCTTTTCCAGAAAAAAATTTTTTTTTCAAATGTGCTGACCTTAAATGAGCCAAAGTAACGTTTAATGATGTCTATTGCGTATAGGAGGTTTTCCATAAAATTCAATATATTTCCCACGGAAATGCATGACAGAAATTTCTTTTTGAGACACCAACATTTTTTACTTTTGTGTATGGGGGCTGACCAGTGTGCAACGATGTGGACTTAAAGAATATTTAATTCACCATAATCCAATTCGTTCCACCAAAGCTACAAACAATGTAGCTGCTACATGACGAAAAATATGAATTCAGTTGCTATCATGACGCAATAATACAGGTGACCTTTCCTTTTTAGTTTAAATACAGAGAAAATGCAATGAATTGAGCTTTAAAAGGTGCCTTTGTTTAATGTGTGCATACGTAGGTCCACTCCCCAAACATAAATAGATTTAAGTAAAAATTGTCTGGACGAGTTTTGAGTATTTTTTTTTTTTGAAAACCCCCCCCAGGGCCGTGCGCACGGGGGGTTTTGGGGGTTAAAACCCCCCCATGATCAAATCTACACGGAAAGAAATTTGTATACTTGAATCAAAAAAATACTTTCTTGAACTCAATTTAGAAAATTTTTAGGGAAATAAGAAAAATTTACTTAATTATTACTAGAAATAAGAAATTGAGTTTTCCAAAAATGAGACAATTATTTTCTTATTCAAGAACACTAACAAAATCTATAGAAAAAAAGTGTTGAAAAAAAATGTTTAAATAAATAAGAACATCTTTTCTTAACTTTACTTAAATGAAGAAAATCTTCTTGCTAATATCAAGAAGAATTTAAGAAAATTGTGTTTCGATGAATTGGAACAACAAACTACAGCAAAAAAAAATTGAAAATAAATAAGAAAACAACAGCGAAGTAAAATATTTCTTGCTCAATTTGAACGCCAAAGTTCTTTGAGCATATCATCAAACTACAGCAAAAAAAAAAATTTAAATAAATAAGAAAACGTTTTATTGAGCGAAGTAAAATATTTCTTGCTGAATTTGCATTTCCAAAGTAACAGGTATTTTTTTTTTTTCATTTGCCATCCGCTTTGCATATTTCTGAATATTTCTGCAATTCTCAGATTGTTAGTGAAGCATTTGGTATAAGGAGTTCACTATTTGCATCTTCATTTATATTAATTGAAATGTTATCATTTCAGTGAACTAGTCCTAGGAAAATAAGTACTAGTTGACTAATTATGGTTTTCTAATCCCTTATGATTAGTTTTCATTTTCCTTATTTTTTACGTTTTTAATATTTTTAGAAAATTTTTACTTGATTATATATTTAATATTTTCTTATTTACTTAAGCTCGTATAAGAAAAGTTTTACTTGCAACAAAAAAATTATTTCATAATTATTTATTCCTAAAAACAAGAAAAAAACACTTACCGTAAGTAAATTATTTCTTATTTATTTAAAGTCCATTTTTGCTTGAAGTGAGAAAACTTTTTCTTATTTATTTAAAATCCGATTTCACTTGAAGCAAGAAAATGTTTACTTATTTATTTAAAATCCAATTTTCTTGGATTTTCTTGATATTAAGAAATTATTTTCTAAGTTCAAAATCAAGTCTAATTTTTCTTGTCTCGGCATTGATTCTAGTAAAAAATTCTTACCGTGTAAGTTGCAATGATTTTGCAAAAATTTTCAAAATAGAGTTTATAAATTTTGCATTGAATATTGACTCATAATTTTGACAAAATTAGTTACAATAATTTTACGGAAGAAGAAATTGGTGAAAGTTGCAAAAAATAAGGTTGGCCAATACATAAGTTCGGCACTTTGAATTGCACTTGGAGCTTTCCGAAATTACAAAGTTGTGTAGCATATGTTCATTTGGCATTTTAAAAAAAATTGTACTGATAACAAAAAATGTTCATTTTGTGAAAACAGTGAGCAGTTTCAATTAACAAGTACTGTAAATAGTACTATTTAGGACCTGGTTAACTAGATTTTGATGAATCATAATGAGTTTCAGAAAAGTTAGAGAACATTTAAATTTATGATGTATGGGTAGGGTTGCCAGATACCCTTCCCGAAAAAATCAGTACATTGCCTTCCAAAAAAAAGCAATATATGCGGATAAAATCGTCTTTATTACTGGCATTTATTTCTTGTTTCCGTGTCGTTAACTGTCGATCATGTTTCTATGACATTTAAAGTTCGCGTTGCTTCCTCCTTCTTAATCATTTCATGGTTATGCCGTGGTTATGCTTACGAGCAAACCCACAGATGAAATTCGGACACATTTTCGTCATCGATGAGAGGTGGTTACGCTTAAATCGATGATTAGAGCGCACATACACAACATAACACAATATTACCCCGAAGCCTCGGGTGCTTGTTTCACCCAGCAAATTTGATCGATGTCCGAAATTTCCCTCACTCGTCGGAGTGCACAACAACAATTACGCGTTGGTCGTCGAGTAATATCGCAGGGTGATAAAATGATTTTTTTTATTGTCGGCTAAAAATCAGTACAAATCAGTACAAAATCCAAAAAATCAGTATTTCTTAAGGTTTTTAAAACCATCAGTACGGGGTACGAAAAATCAGTACTGTACTGATCAAATCAGTACGTCTGGCAACCCTATGTATGGGTCTGGATATTTGTTTCAGCAAATATGTTTATCTTAGCGAAAAATGTATGCGAATGCAAACCAAAATTAAAACCCCCCAAGGCTAATTCCTGCGCACGGCCCTGACCCCCCCAAAATATTTTTCTCTGTGCGCCACTGATTGAGTATAAAAAATTTGAGGTATATGGGAGGTGCCACACCCTTTTTTGTAATAACGCTCATCTCTATTTGTGAGCTTGGTATGACGTTAGTATATCATCCCAAGTTCTAAGCCTTACAAAGAATATTTTCAGAAATACGTACATATACAGCATGAAACGTTTTGTTTGTATGGGAGGTGCCACGGCCTTTTTCATTTTTTGAAATTATTTTCCAATAGAACTTTCTCCAGACAATACTAAACTCAACGAAAAAAGAATTATCGAAATCGTTCCATCCGTTCAGGCGTGATGCGATGACCAAGGAAATAGTGATTAATTTTTTTTGTATGTATAGATTGAATTTTTGCACTTACGGTAACGCACGCGACAAATTTAAAACACACATAAAGTGGTAACATTCAGCTTTCGGAAAACACTAATTTTAATTTTGGAAAGAGGTACACAAGCTTACTTTGTCACTGAAATTTTTTTCTATTTCAAGCGGTTTCCTAGGTTTAATAACTATTTATATAGTTTTTTGGTAACGCACGCGACAAAAGGATAAGCGAAATTTTAAAGTAAAAAAACTCTTTTATTCTTACTAGCTTTGCAGATTTGATAATCTTAAATTAAATTACGTTCTAAGTAGAATGATTAGAGCATGTAACAGTAATATAACTCTCTTTTCAATAATCTAAACCCGCGAAGAAAAAAAATGATACTTTGCTAATAAAAAAGCCTTAGTGAAAATTATTTTTTTTGGCGATTTTTCTCAGCCTGAGTTTAAGAACGAATAGAAAATGCTTATATTTTTCTAACATATACACGTATTATCTTTACTAACAAATACCAAAAAAAAAGTTCGGACCATTTTTAATTTAATGCTCTTGGTTGACTTTTTCAGGATTAGCCCATATGTATATTTGTTAGTATGTGTTTATGTTTTTGAGCTTATAAAAAAGTTTAAAGTGATATTCATTATTAGAAAAGTTTCAGTTGGGGTTTTTTTGTGTTTATTTTTGTTTTCGTTTGGTTTTTGTGTTTGTTTTTGTTCTCGTTTTTTTCAGCGAAATAAATAAATGCTCACATGTGAGTTTATTTATTTTTTTTGTTTTTTTTTTTTTTGTTAAATGACCTACTTCCTATAAAACAATTCGCGGCATACACACAAACACACACACATTTAACTTATCACATGCATGGGTTTGGAAAGTTTGTGTGTGTTTCCAAGCGCAAAGCTCTTCCACGCTTTTCGATTGCAGTTACGTTGGAATAAGAAGAAGCAGAAGCGCGTGCAAGTGGAAAATTTCTATTATTAGAAAGGTGTGATTATTTTAAAAACAAAAAAGGGGGAAAGCAAATAAAACATCAACAAAAAAAAAACAAGTAGAAAAACAAAAACAAGAGCAAATGATCTCCTCCTTCGTTTAGAATTGCAATAACTTGCTTGCCTTGCTACTTGATTATTTGCTTTTGATTAAAAAAGGGGGATAAAAAACAAAGAAAAACCATAAAAAAAACACAACAAAAAAAACAAGAAAAACATGAGAAAACATGTTGACCATTTTTATTTATTTTTTGTATTATATTTATTTATTTCGCCTGCGGTTGATTGAGCAAAACCGATTTCAACATATTTGCCCATTTATTTATTTAGCCTTGGTCAGGTACGTATGTAATGCATACTATACATACATACATACATACTATGTATGCACTTTGTTTGCTACGTATTTGGTCCTGTCTAGTGCTCCTGATTGTTCTTGCTTGCTTTTGATTGTTCTTGTGCTTGCTCGTAAGGCGATTGCCAAGCGCCAAAGAGTGCAAATTGATTGAGGCGAAGCAAAGAAGAAGAAGCCGTCAGAGAGCCCAAGAACGCAATTCTTTCCAATCAAAGCACAAACATACAAAAACACAAACAAAACCACACACACACGTACACTTAAAAGTAAATAGTTTAAAAACAAAACAAAGATGAAGGAAAAGGATTACAAAATGATAAAATTTTGTTCGAGAAAATGGCAGCAATTTTCTTTGGTATGCCGTGCGGGTGGCGCTGGCAAAGGTAAATTGGCAAGTTTATTTGTATTAGGAATTATCGAATTTCGTTTTAGGATAAAAATGGCTTTTTTGGCACAGTCAGCCAAGCAGAGCTGCTTCGTTAAGGCTCTCTTCGAAAAAAGGCTTCCAAAGCACAGCTCATCTACTCTTCTAGCAGTGTGGCGGACTGCAAGGAAGCCCCTTAAGAGTAATCTGTAAAACAAGAATTGTTCCTTTGTATTGGATCCCAGATCACAAGAGGGGTGCGGAGGGAAGAGATGGCAATGAGAAAGCTTATGAGCTGGAAGATATAGTACCCAGAGCACATGGCTGATATGATAAGGAAAGTTCAACGAGCTGCTTGCATTGCAATCACATGAGCGATTAGATCATTCCCCCTCGGAGGCTCTGAATGTGATTTGCAATATGCCGCCCATTAATCTTTTTGTCTCAGGGTGTGCTCAGGTTGAGGGAGTTGGGACTAATTGTCGGCAATATTTTGAGAGAGATTGTGTCTGAGAAAGCAGAGTAATTTCAACTACATTGGTTCGTCTTTATGTGTGAATCGACTCCGCACAGATGTGCTATGGCCTGCCTATGTCTGGGACTGTAAAGGAACCCACATATGGTCGCGGTTGCATTCTACTCCAAGTCACTGACTCATACATCAATACAAAGGCAGATTATATCTGCCCTATAACAGTCTTCGATATGACCTATGAGATTATCCTTCCATCTAGGAAGGACTGGGGAGATGGTAAACTTGCTCATAGATTCGATGTTTCAGTTTTCACGAACGGGTCAAAGATGACATGCGGAGTGGATGTCTTCGCAACTCATCCGGAAACTTCCACATCAATTAGGCTCCCGGGCACGGCAGGTGTCTTTCAATCCGAAATTTTCGACATACAGGAGGCCTGGTAAGGCGCTACTTGCAACGGAAAGTGCCGATGCAGGAAATAGGATAGGAATTTTCTCAAATCGTCATGCGGGTCTGAGGTCTGCAACGATATTATCACGCTTAGTCAGGTTGTGTACTGAGTGGGTCATGGGCTTGGCAAGTCGACACAGCGTATCCCTTATCTGGGTACCGGGGCACCGAGATATTTAGAGAAACAAAATGGCTGATGAGCTGGTCAGCCAAGGCTCGCAAGGACGGAGGAAGTTCTTGCGCCCCTAGGTTTCATCAAAGGCCAAAGCCCTTAGCAAGAATTGAACCAAATGGAGGCGGTTGCAGAGTCTGCCGTGTCTGTAGAAGTCTGTGGCGTTCATCAATTAGATGCGATCCTCAGCCATTCTAAAGATGGACAGGAGGGACATTTTCCGTTTATATGCAGTATTCACAAGACATTCGGACATTGGTGCCCACGCGGCCCGATTGAGATCGGATCATAACACTTTGTGTCGCAGCTGTAATCTTTCTGGGGCAGAGGAGTCGGTGGAGCACCTGCTATGCAAAGTTTCCTTCGCACTGCCAAAGCAGAATGATGTTCCTATGCGAAACCTATTTTCGACAACATCTCGGAATTGAAGGACGTCGGACCTCAGGGGCTGCTTAAATACTTAAACACAACAGGGTGGATAGAAGATGTGGGACCTGACTTGGTTTCTGAACTGCTTATTCTCTTTTGCTCTTTATTTTCCACAGGTTCTTTAGTCACGAGTCGTCGTATCAAAACGGCATTTTGCAACTAATTGGAGTTATTTGTACACGCCACTTTAAACAACCAATCAAGGAGGACTAGTATAGGTACTCTCAAAATGTAACTAGTTTTTAAGTGTTTTTGTAACTTAGGAAGTATGAAATAAACTAATTAGTTGTAAACAAAGTTTGTGCTTTATTTATTTTCCTCTAAAAAGCAATTTCATTGCATCGTGTGCACCCTGTACATTGTAGCTAAGCTTTAAGCGCAGACGACAACCGCGCACGATCATCAATAAAGCAAAGCTCGCTTGAAATGACAACAACAAGAAAAAGAAAAGACAATGCTGAGCGCGCACTTAAGCGCTGAGCGGCCTTTGAACGTGATGCATGCCAACAACAATATCAATGTAAACAAGAATAAACAAGAAAAAGCAAAGCAAACGCCAATTAAAGACTTTGTTGTTGTGATGTTTTGCTTGACCAAGCTTATTCATTTATTGGCCAAGAAGCGTTTGCCTCTGCTGACTGTTGTTGTTGTTGGGTAGATACAATCGGTAGAAGAAGCAGTAAAACAGCTACAATAACAATAACAGGTGTTAGCTTGCAATAATTAACGTAGGTAGAGCGGAAAAGTAATTTTTGTTTTTTTTTTGTAATGAAAAGTGGACGTCGCGTTGTTCGTCTACAACAAAACAACAAAAAAAGATCATCATCGCAATGCTAATAAGATCTAGCCAAGTTAGCAGTAGATTTGCTGCTGTTCTCAGCACAAAACAGCCAAGCTAAGCAGTTAGTCTTAAACTGAACGGTGGGTCAGCAGCACACGCGAAGCGCGAGAATTGGAAAAGTAGAAAAGTACTAAAAACGGCAAACAAATTGTTAAGTACGGTACGATTGTTTTAACGCAGAATTGTTTTTTGGTAGCGAAAATTTCACAAAAATGAAATAAAATTTTTAAATAATTTTTATGCTTAGAATATCTTAAAAAGGCTTGAGTGTAGACAAGCTGAATAAGCATTCGGATTTTTGATGATTCTTATTTTTTTTTTTTATTTTTTTTTTATATTTAAAATGAGCGCAAAGAGCCTGATTTAGTTTCAATGCAATAAAAAATTATTTTTAATTTTTTTGTTTTTTTTTTTGTATTCTTGGTACAATGTTTACGAGCGGGTTTTCCGCATTTTGAAATCCAATGCTATTTTATTGCTATTTTTTCTACGATTTATTCTTTTTTTTTGTTGCGGCCTTTGCTTTTGCTTTGTGCTGTTGCATCTGCACTGCCGCCACCTTCTGTTTTTTATTGTTGCAACAATTTTTTTTTCGTGTTTAAGAAACAAGTCCGACGTGTTTAGTTGCTGCTACGGATTCTTTGGAGTGCAAAATACTGAGAAGTGCAAACAATACACACGATTACACAAGCAAAAAATAGCTAATGCAAATAATAAAACAACAACAATACTTTTAAGCGCTTATGCGCAATCAAAGTAATTTGTGCAAAGTGTTTGGAAAAAGGGGCTTATAACATGATGTAGAGTAGAAAATTCAAGAAAAAAAAAACTAACAAAAATAAATAAACCAAAAAAACAAAAAAAAAAAAAACAAAAACAACAAAAAACCCAAAAAAAAATATTTATGTACATGACAAAATTGTAGAAAGAAAATGTATGATAAAGAATTGTTATAAGAAGATTGCATAATAAGAGTTAGAGACTAAGCAAAAAAATCGAAAAAAATAAAAGTGGAGAAACACAAAAGGAAATACCTACAAGAGTAAAAAAAAACAAAAAACCTTTCAATTTAATGTGATTACGTGCAAAATTAGCAAAATTACTTTTGTCCACGGCAATATAAAAACAATGATCATGATTAATGAGTTAAATTTTTTTAGTACTAAAAATTTCTTAGCACTGAGCATATAATAGAAAAGTAATACTATAAAATTTAGTACCAAAAAATTTAGTACTAAAAAATGTATCTAGTAGGCACCAATTTGGATGAGGTACCTAGCTACTAGAAAAACTGAGCACTAAAAATTTCTTAGCAGAAAAACTTGAGTACTAAGCATTTTCAAAAATAAAAAACTAAAACTAAAAAATTTAGTACCAAAAAATTTAGTGCTAAAAATTTAGTAATCACCAAATTTGGAGTACTAAAAATTTCCTAGCAGGAAAATTTTGAGTAGGTACTAAGCATTTCCAATAATAAAAAAGTAAAACTAAAAAATTCAGTATCAAAACATTTGGTACTAAGAAATTTAGTAGGCACCAAATTTGGAGTAAGTACTAAAGTACTAAGACAACAGACTACAACTAAAATTTTCTTAAGAGAAAAACCTGAGTACTAAGCATTTTCAATAATAAAAAAGCAAAACTAAAAAATTTATTACTAAAAAATTTAGTACTAAATAATTAAGTGCTAAAAAATTTAGTAGGCATCAAATCTGGAGTAGGTACTAAAACAATTGAGCAATAAAAATTTCTTAGCAGAAAAACTAGTACTAAAAAATGAAGTAAAAAATTGTAGTAGCTTCCAAATTTGGAGTAGGTATTATAACAACAGAGTTCTAAAAATTCCCTAGTAGAAAAACTTGAATACTAAGCGTTCACAATAATAAAAAATTAAAGCTAAAAAATTTAGTAGGTTCCAAATTTTGAGCAAAAGTGAGCACAAAAAATTTCTTAGCAGAAAACCTTGAGCATCTACTAAGCATTTTCAATAATAAAAAAGTAAAATTAAAAAATTTAGTAGCAAAAACATTTAGCGGTAAAAAAATTTAGTAGGCACCAAATTTAGAGTAGGTATTAAAATAACTGAGTACCTACTAAAAATTTCTTAGCAGAAAATTATAATAAACAAACTAAAACTAAAAAATTTAGTACGAAAAAATTAAGTAAAATTTTTTTTTAGTATGGAGCAGGTACTAGAACACCAGTATTGAAAATTTCATAGCAGAAAAACTTGAGTACTAAGCGCTTACAATTATAACAAAGTAAAACTAAAAAATTTAATACTAAAAAATTTAGTATATACAAAGCTTATTGGTAAAGCATAATGGCGGCTGAAGTCGACCTCCAAGTGCCAGCTGGTTCCAGTAGATACCACATTCTGTTTCTGATCCGTCTGTGTATACGATCTTCTTCGGTCTTTTTAGTAGAGTTTCTCGATCCCTTCATTGATCTCTTCTGTGAAAATCGACTGTGTATCATCTACCAAGGTATACTCGGGGCGCCAGCTTATCACTTGCGGCCAGAAATAAAGCATATTGCTCTGAAAGCCTGGTAAACTACTTCCCATGCCCCGAGCTCCGGAAACGGTGTAGTCGACATATCATTTTCATAGCCTTCTCTTGGATCACCAAATCCAGTGGCAATGGACTTACTTGGTCTACGTGAGGCAAGCTAGTCTCCTACTGCTGCTGTTACTTACAATTATCGTGTTTGCAGCAAAGTCTTATCAACATTTTATGTTCATAAAGGGTATTAAAATACTAAAAATTACACAAAAGGCCAATACTAACTAGCTAACGAAAAAAAAAATAAAAAGATTTTTCCAACGCTTAATTATTTACTTAGCGCATAACAAGCGGCTGAATCATTATTTGCGCTTACTAAGTAGACGCAAAGTCGAGACGTTGGCATTTAAATAATGCTGTTTAATTTTTAGTTCTTTTCTGTGGCTCTATAATAGTCAGCAAAAAATACAGCGTAAAACAAACTCACAAATCCAACCACTTTGCTTTGCTTTGATTTCATTTTTTTTTTAAATCAACTTTTTATTTGTTCTTTTGCTTATTACGTAAGCTTTAAGCGCGCGATTTCCATAGTTGTGAGCATCGAACTCTGTAAATACTTTGTTTGCGGCGCAAAGGCGTGAAAAGAACTAGGAAACCGCAGCAATTGAAAGTTAAAAACTGAACTGTAATTTAATATCAACTAACATATTTACATGAATGTGTGTATGTACATATATATACCTATGTATGTACCCTGTAGGGAAAATCTCTAGTTCCGAACTAGGTCGCTTCTAGTGCATTTTTCGACACTACTAGTGCGAGCTAAATCTCTTTTGCATGTTATCAACTGGCGAATTTAACACGGCGATGTCCTAGGCGGTGTCAATTGTCCCTCTCTGCACTACATTTTAGATAGTTCCGAACTAGAACTAAATTCTACTGTTTACACTAGTTCGTTTACTGGCACAATTTCGATAGTTCTGAACTAGCTACAAGTACCTACAAATTCTACAGTTTCACATCTGCCGCTTAAGTGCAGACTTTGACACACTTCATACAAGTGGCGCGATGGCCGACTGGCTAACGCATGTGCCTTTCAATCTGAGGGGCGCGGGTTCGAATCCTGTCGGTGTCAAGGTGGATGATAATTTTTTTTTTTTAATTTTTTTTTGACTAATATTTTTTTTATTTATTTATTTAATAAAATTTACAGTAATATTTAAAAAGTAATAAAATTAAAAAAATTAAAAATAAAACTGAGGGATCGGGAAAGCATAATTAGGGGAACATTTCATTTCATACAAGTTAAGATGCAAATAGAAAACTCTTTATATGAAACGCTTCACTAAACATCTGAGAATTGCAGAAATATACAAAGCCGACGGAAACTGAACGAACGAAAAATTTTCATAGAATTTTTGTCACTTCGAAATTGCATACAAATCAAAGTGTGTCTTATAATGGTCACTCAATTCACTCCTCCTGAACTGGTGAGGGTCTAACTACAATTGATCTAGTTCCCTTTTGACACCTTTTCGGTAGTTCGGAACTAGAAATTTTGCTCACTAGTTATTGAGTTCCCTGCAGGGTATATGTGCGCGTTTGTTTGTAACAGTGCTACAGCAGTGGGAATTACGCTGTATAAAAATGCGTTAATAAAATCACCACAGGTAGCAGGTAAGTTATTTATTCAAGTTCATCATTATCATTACTTTTTTTTGGCTATGGGCGATTTTTTTTTTTTGTTTAACCCTTGTTGTGATAACTGAGACCTATTGGGAATACTAAATGATGAAATGATATGCAACACATTTCAGTGTTGAACCCTAGTAAAATTTTATAGCATAGCATATTTTAGTAGAACACTTTAACCTTTAGCCACATTCAAAATGGCATTATTTTCTAACAGTCTCTTCAAAAAGCAAACAAGTGGTAAAATTAACCCTTTCGCGAAGTAACTGAAGCTTTGAATTGTTCTACAAATTAAATCCTCTTTTAATTTTACTATATGTAACCAAAGAACCTATTTCCCTGCGATATGTATTTTTAACCCTTGCTTGCATGTGTCTTAAAAACCTTCGGACCGAAAAATTTCAAATTTCAAGTAATCATTAAAAAGATGTTTGAACCGCAAATTTTATTTAATGATTAAAAATTTTAATGATTATTTGTTAAAGCAAGTTTAATGATTAAAAGTTAATTAAATTAAAAAAATATATTAACTAATTGATTAATTAATTTAATTGTATGATTATTTGGATTTATTAAAGCAAGTTTAATGATTAAAAGTTAATTAAATTAAAAAAATATATTAATTATCCGATTAATTAATTTTAATTGCATGATTACTTGGATTTATTAAAGCAGATTTAATGATTAAGAGTCAACTAGATTAAAAAATATATTAATTAATCGATTAATTAATTTTAACTGCATGATTATTTGAATTATTTACAATTATTTTTCTTTTTTTTTTTTAATTGGATGATTAAAAAATTTATTTGGTTATCTTCAAGTTTAATGATTAAGAGTAAATTAAATTAAAAAATATATTAATTAATCGATTAATTTTAGTTGCTTGATTATTTTAATTATTTACAAATATTTCTTCGTTTTTTTTAATTGCATAATTAAAATAATTATTTGATTATTTTCAATTATTTTTTAATTACATGATTAATTGGTTAATCGATTAATTATTTTTATTTTAGCCTGAAAAATGTTACTCATACGTCGTGGCATATAATTGTTTCTTTGTACGAAAAAATAATTAAAAATATTCATATAAAAAGAAATAATCATATAATTGAAAATAAGTAAGCAATTAAAAATAATCATGAAATTAAAAAAATTATTTGACTTCTTAGTCGCTGTTAATCATGATTATTTTTTATAATTTTTTAATTTAGTTGATTATTAATTGTAAGGTTAACGTAAGACAATCAAAATAATCATTTAAATTAAAAAATTAATCAGTCTTGATTTTAATGAGAATTACAACAAAAAAAATTTGGGGTTTCACTATATGACAATATGTACAATGTACATACATATATGTATGTATATGTCTCTCAGCCTGATTTGGCTTCATGTCACCCCAAAAAATGCTGTTGCAAGTTTAATGCGAAGGTCGAATGATCCAAAGTACCTGCCGTCAGCTGCTAAGGGTTAATGCAGCACTTGTACCCGCTAGTGTATTAGTCCAAGTTAGCTGGTTGGCTGCGTGTGCAGGTATGCGAGGGTGTGCTTGTGCTACACTGAAGGTATACATACATGTGCGTGCATGCACATTCAAGCTGCCTTAAATGACGCCTTTTGTAAATATATGTACATACATACTCGTATGTGTGTGTACCTGCAAAAGCTCTCCATTCGAATGTGCAAACAACAGCCAACAACAACAAAAGTAAGCAAAGCGATCGAACGCAACGCTGTTTTTATCTCGTTGTCGTCGCCGTCGCTCGCTGCGAATGGAAAGCATTTCAAGGTCAAGTTGAAACATCATGCGATACAAATCGAGATTTTTTCCTGTCTTTTTTCGGTAGATATGATATGTAAGTATGTATGTATGTGTTTATGAAATAAACTTTATTTGCTTGCATTGATTCTGTTTACCTTTTTTTGGTTTCGGTTTTTTGTTGCTTTAGTTACTTTGCTTTATTTTATCGTATAGATATGTAGATATGTACCCACTAGGCCCATTTGTGAGGTGAGGCGATTTTTTCACGCTTTTGTTAGATACATATACCGCAGGTACTCCTAAACTATGTTGATTGAAATTGAGCACAGATCATTTCTTCACTGACAGAAAAATTTATACAAATCAAGTACATAACAAAGTTAGGTGGTAGGCAGCTGTATATTCGGCACTATAATACTGCTAAAATTCAGGCTGAATACCTAACAAGATTATAATAACGACCATATGAAGAAAGCATGCGGTTTGGAATGAAAGCCCGACGCTTTCGCTTCATTGTATTTTTTTGCTATACAAATTCATTCATGCGAAGGCGGCCATCGCCCTGCGATAGTCACGGGGCAAAGTCATGGAAGTTTTTATCTTCCCTATAGGAAATGTAAGGAGGAAAGTATTGACCAGTGTAACTAATACCTTTGGGCCTACTGGGTATTTAATATGTTTGCGCACATTAAGTGTGTAATAATTTCTTGGGAATTTTTTCTTGTTTCCACTTTGTTTTTTTTTTCTTTTTTTCCCTTCATTTTAACTTTTTTTTAATAGCTGAATGAGTGGTATTGACATATGGCTAACAAGCAATACAGACACACTCAAATACACGCTTAAATACCTACTTGTACGTACATATTTACATACTTGTATACTAAAAAGATATACATACCTAGTTGTTGACACTTCAAGTTCTGTGAATTATTTACACCTCACAGCTAACGGATGGCGTTGCAGAGAGCTGAAGGTAATAAATTGATACTTCCATGTAAATACCTATAAATATGTACATAGATATATTGTGTGTGTTTGTAGATTAGGTTTTACCAGCAAGAAAAAAAAATATATGTATGTAATAAAACTTGCTGCAATATAAAGTTAATGGCTGGGAATTTTTTTGCTTAGTCACATTTGCAATATTAAGTGGATTCATCAGAGGTTTATGAGCGTTTAGTTTGATTATTAGGTTCAACGAACTTTCAACATTATCTGTTCACTCTGTGATCTGACTCTAAATTTCGTGTTTAAGAAGAGAAGAATATGAAGAAGATATTCCAAAAGTAGTGTCAGAATTTATATAAGCGCAATCTAATGCAATAATATATATGAATTGAGAGATAAACATACATACCTACATATACATATATGTCAGAGGCGGTCGCTTCATACAAGCCGAGAAGCCCGGCTTGCGTACACATTTTCGTTCATTTCATACGAAATTCTTTAAAATCTGGTTATTTTACGTTTTAAATGTGTTTACTATTTAAGTTCTCAATAATATAGCCCCCACTGTAACATGCCCCTAAAAGCCTGCTAAGAAAATAGCGCAAATACACCACCAATCCACCTCACAATGTGTATTTTGTTTCTACAGCCAATCACAGCACAGTTAGCATGCTTCAACGTTTCCACACATTAGCTTTTACGTGGCTTTCAAAACAGAATAACATAGCTTGTTTTCTCGCTTTCGCTAAGGAGAAACCAATTGCTTATTTTCAGACTTAAATTGAAAAAAAAAAAACTAGCAAAGCACTTTTTTTATTTTTCACATCAAATTTTTATGCGAATATGAAGCTGGCTTCGGCATTCAAAAGTTCAGTATTCACAGCCATATGCATATTTGATTTGATTTTCGTTTGCATGTAGGTACATACTTATGCACATAATTTCTTACATCTGCATGAGCATGCAAACATAAATATCAAATACCAGATTAGGGGTATTCGCTATCCATAGCATAACCCAAGCACGTAGCACGGATTGCACGGATTGCAAAGTTTTACAACGCACAACAACAAAATATAGGCGCACAGAAATATGCTAGACCTCAAAAATATGCTACACCAAAACCTATGTATATTTATTTGCTATGAAGTGTAGGAAATTAATTGCGACCCTGTGTCAGCTGACATTTACCAATTGCTAATTTTAATTTCAATTTGAGCATCCGAATTTTGCTTAAAATGTTGTGTTTTGTGTGTATTTATTAAATTTACTAAAATAAAATGATTTATTTTTAAAAAGTGAGTGATGAATGCGTCCCTTTGGCTAAAAAGAAAAGCTGCTTCTTAAAATTTCCTACGACTGTGCAATGGGGTGCTCTCGATGTGTAGCATATTTTGGTCTAGCATATTTGCAATCCGTGCTATCTTGCTATCTTGCTAGGGATAGCGAATACCCCTATTATAAAAGGGTTGATTGTGATTTTTGGCGACTATTGGCACAATATCAAGATAATTTTAAAAAGCGGTGGAAATCAAATTGGACCTCAGTTTTTCAAATACTAAAGCACCAATTTTTTAGGCAATAAGCAAATAAACTTGCTACTGCGAAATTTCCGTCGGTATAAGGAAACTAAAAATACCTCTGCGCATTCGTGTAAGATTTTCCTAGCGCACGTTTTTATATTTAAGAATTATGTAAATACGAAATTTTTTATTTTAAAAATGTTCAGAGTGAAATTGCAAAATCAAGAAAAAACAATTTTAATTTAAAAATGTTTATTTTTATTTTAAGCACTATGAGATTTTAAAGGAAAAACTTCCGTTTTTATTCCATTAATTTTAATTTTTAATGTAAACATGTTTCTTTTTAAATCCTAAATACATTTTAATTTAAAAAATTTAATTTTTAATTTAAAAAATTTAATTTTGAATTTAAAAATTTTCATTTATAAAATAAAAATGACTTGGTTAAAACGTGCATTATAAAAATAAAAAATTTTATTTTTGATTCCTTTTCTCTGAGTATACAAACAAAAAAATGTGTATCAGGAAAACAAAAATAAAAAATACACATTAAAAAAAAAAACTATCAAAAAATAAAAGAGAAAAAACGATCTTCAAATACCCGAATTGTTCAAATGCCCGTACAAACATACGCGTAATAAACAAACAAACGAGCGTTCGAGCATTGAAAAGCATTTATTCAGGCCACTCGAAAATGTTAAAAGGAAATCGAGAACTCTAAATCAAAGTCAATGACGGAACGCAATCACACTTTAAATAATACAGCAAAGGAAATTACATAAATGGCTAATGGTTATGCTTGCCCAGGCAATTTATGCTAGGTCCGCCACTGATATATGTACATATGTATGTATATATATATGTAAATAATTAAATTGATTTTTATGTGATGGCCGCCGTGTATGAGCTTCACATTTGGATTTTAGATCATCTTTATGGCTCAAAAAGTTTATATTTTAAACCAGTGGTGCATGTCAAGTGACTCTCTTGCCACGATGTGACTCACAGTGACTCCGTGTGACTCCCATCAACAAACGAATTGAGCGCTGTCGCCGCCACGGCGCAACTGAAAACAAACGGTACAATCGATGGGCATTCAATGCGTAGCTTCTTTCCGAATAATTTTTTGTCATACCGGGGAAGTTGTTGTTGTAAAAATTATGATGTTTTTGTGTGTCAGTGACGCCGTTATTTGATTTGGACCTGGGCGCTTGTTTTATGAATCGATTAATGAATCGTGATTTGAATTTGTCATGAAGGAATTATAAGCAGATCTCATTCTATTAGCTGGTTTCTTCTGCCTCTTCTTCTTCTTCTTCTGCTCCTTCTTCTTCTCTTCCTCTTCTTCTTCTTCAAAACGTATGTCACGCACACGCACTCTACCATTTTGTTTTTGTTTCAATCACAATCTGTCAGAATCACAACTGTCAAATTCTTTTGCATTCATGCTGCTATAGTATTTTTGATGCGAATGAGGTGTCCTTTCCAATTCCTTCATGTACTCGGTCTATATTCGGTCTATGCTTGCGCTTCCATAAGAGCTTGTTGGTGATCCCTGGCCTATAGCTACGTCCGGCCGATCGTTATTCATTAAAGATTGCCAGCTTTAATTATTCTTCTTCTTTCTTGTTTATTATTGCATTGATTTCGATGAATTTTCGATAAAACTTAGTGAAGGCATCGTTTTTAGCTAAAATTCGTGGAATTATTCACACATGCTTCAATTGCTCATAAAGTGAGCAAACATGGTTTAAATTTGAGGCTAAATTTTTTCTCGCAGTGCATGCAGAAGAAAATATAGTACATATATAAATGAGGCTATGAAGTATGCGCTTTCTGCAATCTGCGCGCGTGTCTGTGACTCCAATGCTTCGCATTTCTTGCTTTAAAAAACGAATAATTAAAAACTAAAATTGTTCATGGATAATATTTATATGTAACAGCATGTGAAATAACATTACATATGAACAAAAAAAAACGAAAAAAACAGAAACTAGTGCAACACATACCACATATTTTCTGCTTATCCTATTCAGTGTAAATTTGCGATGCTTGGGGGCAAACAAGCGGTTAAAGCAAAGCAAAAAAAAAAAGAAAATTAATAAACTTGGCTATAACTTCATGCAGCGCGCAAAAAGAAGACTACAGAATTGCTGTGAAAATAGTGAAATAAATTTATAAAAATATAAAAAATACTGATACCACCATTAACATATGTACGTAATATGCGCGAACGCAGAGTGAATACCCTCAAATGAAAGTCAAGTCATTGACTGACTCGCCGCCACCATCGCCGCCGCCACTCGTCGTTCGGCTGCAACATTGGACACAAATTCTTGCGATAAAACCCTCAAGACATATTCGCACATTTAAAATTTTCACAGCATGTTGGCGTTGGCGATTTTTCACAACAAAATGAGAACGTGCGAACACGTGCACACATTTGTATATGTATTTGCCGCAAAAATGTGATCTTTTCGTTGTTTTTGTATTTTCACGCAAATTTTACAAGATTTGAGTTTAAGCCAATGGTAGGCAAATTTGAAATTGAGATTGTATTAGTGAGAGCGCTATGGTCGGTCGAACGAACTGTGATCGGGCAAATGCATTGCGTAAATAATACATATATATGTACACAAGCCTCAAATTGACGCACGCCCGCAAATTTTCCATATGCGTTGAACCGAAATTGACTTACGTGCGTATATAGATAAAGAAATTGAAAAATATAGAAAATCCGAGAAAATCTTGTTATTTTGTGGAATATGTAACTAACACACACGATATCGAAAGCTAAGGTCAATTTTTTTGCAAATAATCACCCACAATGCTTAGTTTCAACTGTCAGCAAAACGATTATTGGGAGTCGAGTTTGCTTAATACGCACGCCCTTCAATTTCGGTTACAGAAATTATAGAAATTGTGTGGGTATGAGAAATTATTGATAGTAAATTGACCACGTGCGTCGATATTAGGTAGCATAGTAAATTGTTTTCAACGTGCAAACAAGCGACAAGCACTCTCGATGTTGCTACGCCGCTTGCTCAGTGACGACTAAATCATCTAGTAAAGAAAGAGCGTAACGTGTCGGTGTGATTTGAGCGCAAACAATTGTTTGCAGAAATGCGGACCACTGGTTTAAGCAGCGACGCTTATGTTGTTAGATAAGTTGTGGAAGTTGGTAAAGTATGTGATAACCATATATATGTACATAAATTTACTACATGTTCTTAGGAAAAAAAATTTGCTAAGAAAAGTTAGAAAAATTTTTATTTTTTCAAGTGTTAAGGTGTGCTTTTTTGTGGTACCAAAAAAAAAACGTCTAAATGACATCATTTCGACGGCTGAGAATGAGATCGCCCTATTTCAAAAATTGTTTCAAAAACGCCCTATTCCAAAAATTGTTTGAATAACGTCCTATTTCAGATTTTGCTTCAAGAACGCCCTATTTCAAAAATTGTTTCAATAACGTTCTATTTCAGACAATTATTCAAAAACGCCCTATTTCAGAGAAATATATATGGAATTTTCTCTGAAATAGGGCGTTTTTGAAGCAAAATCTGAAATAGGACGTTATTGAAATAATTTTTCAAATAGGGCGTTCTTGAAGCAAAATCTGAAATAGGACGTTATTGGGTGATATTAATAAAAGCCAAGCATTTGCTTTTCTTAAAATTTCAGACCTTTTACTCAACTTTTGAAATTTGGTTCATACAAATCAATGTCAAATTTATAAAATCTTGAGTAAAAGCATTTCCTTGGTTTTTATTAATATGGCCCATTGAAAAAATTTTTCAAATAGGGCGTTTTTGAAACAATTTTTGAAATAGGGCGATCTTATTCTCAGCCGTCGATTTGGGAATGAAGTATATATCATATGAAAGGAAGCTTGCCACAGATCTGCATCTATCTATTTTTGATGCCGATACGAAAATGGTGGAGCAAGTGAAGAAGGGGTGATTCCTTCGTTGAAAACTGAAATTTTCATGTAGTATATCTCTTTAACTATTTGTAGTAGTTATAACATTGAAATTTTATGTGGGGGTATGGGAATACTCGTATACAAAATGGTGGTCATGCTCATTAATAAAATGAAGTTGAAAAGAAATAAATTAAAAATTGAAAATATTAGATATTTAGACTCCGAGAAATGGAAATTCAAAAATTTGAATTTCGACCACTGGGCAATTCTTGTTTAGAATGTCAGCTGTAGGTAATAATTCTTGCTTCAGAGCGAAACGCAATTTTATTGAGAGAAGACAGTTCGCTCTCAAAGTTTTTTGAATGGAATTTAATGTGATTCGAGTCACCAGCTACTGGGTAACTGGTACCTGGACAGCATACAATCACGGGAAATAGCGAGAACTGACTTGCTGGTCAAAGCCAAAGGGGCGAGTCTGACACAAGTGAATGTTGAAGACATTTGCGAAAGTGAATTACGGCAATGAGAGCGAATTACTTTAGCCGTGTGGAAAATGTACTCGGGGTTCTAAAACAAAATAAATGCAATGATTTACTTTTTTATTGTCGATTCGCCATCAGACAAGCGAGGTCGGATCGAACAAAAATGTTTGAACCCATAATGAGTAGTAACCATACTCGCTAACTGGTCGATAAAAATTTCCCTCTGCTCGCTATCATTCACATATAAATTTGGCAGAGGGAAATTTATAGCCAGCAGAGAAATTGTGAATCGAAAGCGGCTATTATTATTTTATTTTTTGGCCAACAAATTTTCTCTACTTAGACAGCTAAAACAATTAATTACTGTTTCATTAGTCGACAAAATTTTTTCGTGCAAGTGATTTTTTGTGTTTATTTGTGGTTTTAAGAACTTCAATTAATTAAAAATTAGTTTCCTATTCCAAATTTATACAAGTGGACATTATTTTTCTTTCGATTTAATATATGATAATTATTTATTATTCATACATAGCTAAGAATTGTTTAGTGTGTTTTAATATGCAAAAAAACTGGTTATAAGCCAGAATTTCAAAATTTATAATTCGCTAGTGTCTGCGAATTTTTTCCGCTGGAATGTTTTAATACTGATTGTTTATGTTTCTAAATTCTTTTGCAAACCTTGTTTAGGATTTGAATGAGAATTCGCCACAAAAACAAGTGTTAGATAATGAAACAATCACTCTTCTGCTGCCAAATTAATCAAACAACTAAGACAAAGTACAAAGTAGATAATATTGAAACCCCCGAAAAAAACCCCAAAAACATCCGGGTACACAGGTCATACTACTAACATACTACTAATCAATAACCGACCAGTGTTTCCAGAGCTGCAGCTTGAAGATTCTAGCTTCTAGAATAAAGCAGCAGAATCGCATTGATTGAAAATTTGTCATCATTAGTTAATTTCATTGATTAGCAGTCAAAAAAATATTAAATTTTAAATATTTATGATCTCATTCTGTGCTCTCTCGAAAAAAATTGCAATAAACTATGCAAATTAGTATCAGATTTTTAATAACTTAAATATATTTCTGGACCGGTTTGCCATTTAGCGTATATTTTTAACTTGTCGCATTGGACTTCGCAATAAGGACATTGCACTCTCTCTATCTCTCTCTCTCTCTCTGGCGTAGCCTTGATTTCATGAATATTCAATGTTTTGTAAATTGACTGCCGAATTTTTTTTTTTTTTTTTTCAATTTATTTTGCAAAGCGGTGTATTCAATAAATTAGCAACATTAAGGTGCTAAACAGAGTTCACACATTGCTTCATTTTAGGTTTAAGTGAATAATGGAAGACTAAAAGCCAATGATAACAAAAAATGTGTTATTTTCCATGAGGAGAAGAAATAAAAAAAGCAAAACGTTGAGCTGCCAAATTAAAAAGAAAAACAAACACCCTTTTTCTATATAGAAATACTGTTATTATTTACATTTGCATAGCAAATAGTTGCTCTCTTTTGCTAAATTTACATTTTTTTGCAACTCAAGCACAACTTTTTCAAAACTTTACTTTATTTACTTCCGCTGACTCAGCATTTTAACTCATCATCAATGGCGGCATAGTATTATTGACAGCAAATAAAAATAAAGTCGCAATGACAGCAATAATATTGAGCAGTAAGAGCGGACGCATGATGAGGCAAAATGAATATTACAACAATAAAAAAAACACTCCAAAAACTTTTGCCAACCAACAATCATGCCAAACTAGTTAATAATAAATAAATGAAAAAGTTTGGTTATCCACAAAAACCAAAACAATCGAACATGTTCACACTTGTAGTAACACGCAAAACGTGCAAACATACATACATCACAAGAGCATGATACAAGAAAGAAGGTAGTGTAAACGTCAAATTTTTGTCGCCATATTAACCACCTGACAATTATATGGATTATGACATTTCGTGCTGCCATATTCAGTGCTAAAAATCCTCCATTTATGTTATTTTTTATTTCCATGGTAATCATGGTATCGATTGCAACAAAACGAATTTTTTAAATTTAAATATTGATATATATATATATATATATAAATACGCACATTTACGTGTTAAATTCTTCATAACATCAGATCAAAAATAATTATATAAAAAAATAAGATTTATTCTTAAAATAAGTTGCGGTAAGTTTGTGGAATATGTATAGTACATGTTACATTCCCACTACACCTCCTGTGAATTTCATTGAAAAATTTCAGTGGTTTAGAAATTATGAATATTGTCACGACTTAGGAACTTACAACCGAAAAAACAAGTGCGGTCGATGGCATGGTTATATGCAAAATTTATTAGTAAATACAAAATTTAATTTAGATGAAAAGGTACTAGAAAGATTTTTTTGCGAAGAATCTATTTCAGAATTATGTAAATAATAAAATAAAGGAAAATAAATTTAGTAACGCAAGTAAAAACTAAAGAAAACTGCAACATAAAAATTTAAACTAAATTTACATTGTTATATAACTGCTAAACAATTTTTTTAATAAATATATTTTTTAAATGTGGAAATATTCTTGTATAAAACATTGAAACCAAATATGCATATATATATTTATACGTACGCAATAAATAATACATATAAAGAAAATCAAGAACTCTTACCTTATTCATAAAAAATCGAACAGTTTTCAAATATTGGGTCATATTAATAAAAGCCAAGCATTTACTTTTGCTTAAGATTTCAGACCTTTTACTCAGATTTTGAAATTTGGTTCATACAAATTAATGTCAAATTTCTGAAATTTTGAGTAAAAGCAGTTGCTTGATTGTATAAAGGACGTTTTGATACCATTTTTCGACTCTAATAACTGCATAAATCTATTTTATTTTTTATGAATAACTTATTTTTTATTTTCTTTGAAAAGCTCATTACATCGGCTCATTTGTTTTGTTGATTAGCATATGTGAAAAACGCCATTTCATTTAAAATACCCAATATTTTGTTCAAATATACCCTCAGCCAAAAACTTTTGATTGGGCAACGCTATCCTAAATTTTTGACTTAAAATGAGACGTCAAAAATCCATATTATAATCAAAAATGACAAAGTCAAAGTGAAATGGAACTACCTTGAATGTTTGTATCATGCACAAGAGTGTGAATATGCACAATTATGTGCAAATACAAACAAAAGTACAATAACAAATACACACTCAGAGAAAAAGCAAGCTAAATTTAAGTATAGCGGGCTTGAATCGAGCCAAAAACGTTATGAAAGTCTGTTAAGCTTGAAAATGCTAAAATCATGAATATATTCTTAATTTTAGAACGGCATTTTTCAGAAGAAAAAGCTTATATTAAGAACTTTCCGGTTTGAAAAAAGCTTGAATAAATTTCTTTTAAGCATAATTCGTCATTGATTTCAGAATGTACAATCTTATATTAAGAATGCTCAACTTTGTTTTAAGAACAATTATTCTTGATTTTCCACTTTTTCGAAATTCAAAATTCGAAATCATTTAACCCACCTAACAAAAGTAAAAAGAAATTTTTTTATTTCTTTGTAATGTATTTTATTATTTTTTTTATTTTACCGGATGAGTCATATGTACATTTATATGGAGATGCAATTCTTATTATCACTATATCTTTACATACATACTTATAAATAAGAAAGTTCTATATATGTACATATACATACATATCTTATACCGAACTTATTTTATAAAAGTGTACAAATTTTTCCGTAATCTTTTTAACGGTTAAAAAACTCACTCAATACTTCCACTACCAACAAAGATTTCCACCACACAATTTGAATGGTAGTATCCCCATACCCATCCATTTTGAACCGTTTCTTACCAGCACCGATGGTCTGGAATCCAACAATTTTGGCCACGATCAAAAAAAGTCAACTCAACGGCTTCCAAATTATACAAGTCTTGCTGTCGTAGTTCATATGTACATGCCCATTTTACTCGTTGGACCACTCCTCCACATTTGATGTAATTCTTCATCGATGCCAAACTATTAAAAGCCATATTAAAACAAAAGCTAAATTCTAAACAACGCGATAACTCTTACCCGTTCTTTGTTCCAAGCAAACAATTTCACGCGAAGCTCCATTCACAATCCGAGCGGGGAATAGCTAAATTGCTTTTGTTTTGTTTTATTAAAAGAAAAATCTTTTTCACACAGAAAGCAACAACTATTGAAAATTATATGTACATTTTCTGGTAAACATTTGGCTCTGGTGGTCTTGAATTAGGAATTTCATTTTCAAATCAAGAATGTTTTTCCCTTAAATCAAGATTATTTCAGTTTTTTATCTTGCTTCAAGAACACCGTTCTTGATTCAAAATTGGGGAAACTTAAATTTGATTTATTTTTCATTAATTTCTGTGATTCTTAATTCAAGTACGACACAGCTTGTTTTTAGCACGCAACTTTTCTCTGAGTGCAAGTATAAGTACAATTACAACTAGTACAAATAAGTACAAGCACAAGTAGAAGGGAAGTGGCTTACTGTAGAGCAGTGATAGGCGTTTCATAGATCAATTGATCGCGCTCAAATCACACAGACACGTTATGCTCTTTCTTTTGTAAACGATTTAGTCGTCGCTCAGCAAGTGGAGTAGCAACATCGTGGGTGAATGTCGCTTGTTTGCGCATATTTATATATGTAAAAGCATAATTACTTATACATATGTACGCATGCTTGTCGTTTTTATAAACGACCGCATTCATTGAGGGCCAGCGAGCGACTAATAGGCATGGGTAACACTGCGCTGCGCCGCGCAATTGCGCTGGCGCCAACCCTGGTGTTATTGCGCTAACTCCGATTTGGAAAATGCGCCAACTCAATATAGCGCCAACTCAATGTAGCGCCAACTCAGTATAGCGCCAACTCAATGTAGCACCAACTCAATGATGCGCTATTGCAATATAACACTGACTCAATTTCGTGCGCTAACACCAGCACCAATATAGCGCTAGTGTAAATTGGCACCACCACAAAGCCAATAACAGCACAGCGTATATGACAGCGTCACAATTTTGTATGCTAACGCCAATACCGAACCATCGCTAATACGAAAGGGTATTGATATTTTACTTTCACAAATAAAAAAGACAAAATTGACATTATCTATGAATAGGAGAGAAAAATATAATACAAAATAAATTAAATAAAATATTTACTAGCATATATTATATTTTTATTACGCATGGGGAAATTTCGATATAATGCGCCCGGACCCGGAATCTTTCTTTTTAATAGGGTGGAGCCGACCCTCGTATTTCATAATGAAGATGCCGAAAAACGAGATGCCAGCATATTTTCACAAATATACGAAAATTATTTTTAAAATTAAATTTAATTGTGTCACAATTATTCTGCCAGCGTGTATGTAAGCAGAATTGCGCCAAAAGAAATAAAACGGGTATAGTAGACAGTAAGAAGCAAACAAGTGTTATTTATCGATTATTCCATGGCAATTGCGCTAAAGGTGTTATTGCGCCAGAACCGTGCGCGGCGACACGGTTGGCGCTGGTATTATTGTATCAGCGCCAAAAAAATTGCGCCATTACCCATGGCTAGCGACTAAACGAAAACGAACCAATTGATTTGCGCTATTACGGCGCTCTCACTAATACAATTGCATTTCAATTTTGCCTATCACTGCCCTCACGGAAAAAAAAAGTTAGTTGCAAAAATAAATATATTAAAAAGTGATTTATATTCAACTAATTTTAAAGTAGCTTTAAACAAATGCAGCGCGGGACAGTTTCTTGTATATGTACATATTTATATGTAAACACATGTTTTCAGATCTAAGTGTGCCAAGATTGTTTTTTCGTTTTTTGGTTACCGTTTTTCAGCTTCACTTCCCATTAAACACTGAAAACGAAATTCTCAAACGGAGAAAATATTGTTTCATATTTATCATTTGAAAATTAAGATAAATTCAATTGTTTCTCAAATATTGTTTATCAACTTGAGAACAATTTGCGAAATTTGAGGAAAATTTGCTTCGCATTTTTACCATTTCTTGAATTTCGACATCAAATGCAGGATTAAGTTATTTATATTAAACTACAAGTAAAGTAGTTGAAAAGAAACTCAAGATAAAGTTATTTATTTTAAACTACTAGTAAAGTAGTTGAAAACAAATGCAGGATAGGGCAATTGACTGCTTGCTATGACATCGCCGTGTTAAAAAAGTCAGTTCATTGCAAAGGAAAAAGTCACATTTTCAATTAGTTGTTATTGAAAATAAAGTAGTTTATAAAGTGATCTAAAATTAATTAAATTTCCTACAGGGTGCTGTAGAGCATAGCTGTCCAAATGCGACTCATGTGAGCAATGAGAGTAAGCACTTGTGTACGTATACTCACCGATTGTCACTACTACAGACAAATAAAGAGCGTAAAACGAGCGCTTGCGATGGGACTGGGCGATCGCCGATTAGCAAAAATAATTAAGTTGCCTTCGACTGGCATGAAAGCAAGTGGTCGCTAGCTGGTCTTAGCTTGAAATTCTTTTGTTCTAATTACAGATGCCAAACAACAAACAAAAGTACGAAGATCTTGCATATAACGTGTGTACACAAATGTAAATATGTACGTGTATATTTGTGTTGTTTCATAATTTCGCAAAGCGTGCGCACGTGACCCTGCTCGCTCAACATCTGCAAGCAGACTGATTACACTGCTCTACAGCCAAAAAATACTCTGAACGCGACCATCCTTTCTATATGTAAAATCGGTCGCTGATTCCGAAAATCGGGTTCATTTTTAATTCTATGGGAAGGTTTTTGAAATATCGGCAATTTACCGTTATTTGGCCAATGAGTCCACTTAATCCTGTATATCTCTTTAACACAGTGAGTTATCTTCCTTAGGGTCACACCAAACGAAAGAAAATTAAATTTCCTTTTCACGGCTCCTATAACATTTTTCTCTAGTTCTTATAGTTTCTGAAATATTGACGATTAAATTTGAATTTTTTCGATTTTTTACGATTTTTTGAAGAAAAAATTTACTTTGTCAGGCAATATCTTTAAAACCAATGATTTCACCTTCGGTTTTACTCCTTTGCGTGAAGCTCCATTCCATTTCCAAAAAAATAAGCTATCAACGAAGAAAATCCATGGTAAACTGGAAAAGTTATAGGCGATCAAGTAAATACAACCAAGTCGCGCAATGCCTCTGCACATTCTATGCATATTGTACCAATACCTACACATCTGCAGTAGCAGCACATTGGCAGCGCAGTAGATACAAGCGCGTTTACGGGTATAACATGCATAGAATATACCCGTGCAGAGGCACTGCGCGACTTGGCTGTATTTACTTGATCGCCTATAACTTTTCCATTTTACCATGGATTTTCTTCGTTGATAGCTTATCTTTTTCCCAATAGAATGGAGCTTCACGTAAAAGAGTAAAACCGAAGGTGAAGACATTGGTTTTAAAGATATTGTCTGACAAAGTCAATTTTTTCTTCAAAAAATCGTAAAAAATCGAAAAAATTCAAATTTAATCGTCAATATTTCAGAAACTATACGAGTTAGAGAAAAATGTTATAGGAACCGTAAAAAGGAAATTTAATTTTCTTTCGTTTGGTGTCACCCTAAGGAAGATAACTCACTGTGTTAAAGAGATATACTGGATTAAGTGGACCCATTGGCCAAATAACGGTAAATTGCCGATATCTCAAAAACCTTCCCATAGAATTAAAAATGAACCCGATTTTCGGAATCAGAGACCGATTTTACATATAGATAGGATAGTCACGTCCAAAGTACAGACAAAAAATTTCATTTTGTGATCCAGTGTTATTTTTAGTAATTTTTCACTTTGGCATACGGTAGGCGCACCAACACACATTCATTTTTCGGTCGTTGCTTGATTGTGGTAGTGAATCGCATTTGGACAGCCCTGCTGTAGAGTACCCTACAGGGAACTCAATAACTAGTGAGCAAAATTTCTAGTTCCGAACTACCGAAAAGGTGTCAAAAGGGAACTAGATCAATTGTAGTTAGACCCTCACCAGTTCAGAAGGAGTGAATTGAGTGACCATTATAAGACACACTTTGATTTGTATGCAATTTCGAAGTGACAAAAATTCTATGAAAATTTTTCGTTCGTTCAGTTTCCGTCGGCTTTGTATATTTCTGCAATTCTCAGATGTTTAGTGAAGCGTTTCATATGAAGAGTTTTCTATTTGCATCTTAACTTGTATGAAATGAAATGTTCCCCCAATTATGCTTTCCCGATCCCTCAGGCTTATTTTTAATTTTTTTTATTTTATTACTTTTTAAATATTACTGTAAATTTTATTAAATAAATACATAAATAAAAAAATATTAGTCAAAAAAAAAAAAAATTTAAAAAAAAATTATCATCCACCTTAACACCGACAGGATTCGAACCCGCGCCCCTCAGATTGAAAGGCACATGCGTTAGCCAGTCGGCCATCGCGCCACTTGCATGAAGTGTGTCAAATGCTGCACTTAAGCGGCAGATGTAAAACTGTAGAATTTGTAGCTACTTGTAGCCAGTTCAGAACTATCGAAAATGTGCCAATAAACGAACTAGTGTAAATTGTAGAATTTAGTACTAGTTCGGAACTATCGAAAACGTAGTGCAGAGGGTGACAATTGACACCGCCTAGGACATCGCCGTGTTAAATTCGCCAGTTGATAACATGCAAAAGAGATTTAGCTCGCACTAGTAGTGTCGAAAAATGCACTAGAAGCGACCTAGTTCGGAACTAGAGATTTTCCCTACAGGGTAAGTAGAGCGCCGCGGCGTGGATTGCCATGAAGTGGCTTGGCGTTGCCAACAAACAAATTCATTGCAAATAAATTGTTCAAGTTGATTTCCTTTGCAACATTCCGTCGTCTGCGGTATGTCGGTAATTCTAACTATTTGCTTTTGAACTTTTTTTGTGCCCAATAATTGATTTGATTTTTATTTACATACATGCGTAATGGAGAATGCACGTAATAACAAAAAGGTGCTTAAACCAGGGTTTGAATTTGCTTGCTGCAAAACAGCAATAGCCGATGTTTTTTGCTTATTGCTGAATTCAGCCGAGCCAAAAACGAAAACACGAATCATTCGCTTCAGTTTTCAGCTGAGTCGTGTTTGGTTGTATAGTTAAGCCAAGCAACTCAATTTGAGAGGGTTGCTTTTACTTCCAGCAATTAGTTGAGCAGTAAATTTTTGCTTACAGTTGCTTATTTTGCTGAAACTAGTTTTTAAGCAAAATTCAACATGAAAAGATGTTTACAAATGGACATACATACATATTATGTGTACATACATACATACACATAAGTAAATATGTATAAAAAATCGAAATATGCGTAAACAAATCGTTTCAGCAAAATAAGCAAAAGCAGAAAAAATGCAAAGACACAACTAATTGCTGGAAGTAAAATGAAATCCCCCAAATCGCGTTGCTTTGTTTAACCCTAGAACCATAATGTACGTAAATTTTACGTATATAGAATTTTCAAATTGTGATTACACAAGTATATCATACTGTAACGGTACCTAACTCCGGCAGTGCTTGCAGCATGTATTTTTACGTATACACGAATATAAAAGTACAACAAATGTTGTCATTTGAAGGTGTGAGAGAGATATTCGCAAAACCCTATACGTAAAATTTACGTATAGTTAGTAATAAGCGAAAAAATCGTGTACGTAAAATTTACGTATAGTTAGTAATAAGCGAAAAATAGGATATGGTATTTAATATGAAAGTGTAATATTCTCATGTAATTTTTGTAAAACGCGACAGTATATTATATTATTATTGCTCAGAAACATTCCGGGGTCATCCGGGTCCACATTTTGACCCATATCTGGGGACCCGACCTAGGAATCATAATGAGTACAGCTCCATGTAAAATCCCTGCTCAAAGCCTTTCTTTTTATATCAATATTGCTCAAAAAAATTCCCGGGTCATCCGGGTCCACGTTTTGACCTATATCTCTGGACCTGGAACAAAAATTAGTAAAAAAATTTAAAAAAAAATCGCAAGAAATTAAAAAATGTTTGACCAGCTATCGCTCAGCGAGGTTTTGTTCGACAGCTACAAGTTGTATGTTATTAGAAGCGTATTTTAATTTCCTTTCGAACGAGGTACTGCTTGTGGTTATCGCACTTGTAACTTTAGAGAAAAATTCTTTTGAATGAAGTGATACCCAGAAAACCTCAAAATTCCGCATCATCATATGTTTAACCATAAAAAAATTAAAAAAAAAGTTTTGAGATCAGGAATTTCTTGGTATTTTATTCAATTTAAATGTTTGTAAAGCAGTGTAATCAACTTCGGCTGCAAAATGGAGAACAATGAGAGTTGTATCAGGCGGATTATAATCACTACGTAAAATTTACGTACATTAGTAATAACGTAGTATGAAATATCGTTATGGTTCTAGGGTTAACTATATAAGCAAACACGGCTCAGCTGAATACTTGGCTGGCCGAGTTTGCTAATTTACTTTTCGTTAGCAAAAGCAAAGCAAAAGCAAATGCAGCGAAAGTAGCTAAGCAATTTCAAACCTAGGGATGGCAAAAAAAATTTAATAATCGATTAACTGTTTTTTAGGTTAACCGAAAGGGTTCGATTATTAATCGCGAATAATCGTAGGGAACTAACCGATTATAACCGTTTTTCTATTACAATTACTGACAAATTAACTGCTTGCCCAGAATGTTGTACTACAACTACGGACTACATAGCTTACTACATCAGCTGATGACTGATTTTGTGACAACGCTCGAAAATGCGAACACAATGGTGTAGCTCAGTGTATCTCATATATGTCATCTTTTTTATATTTTTGTACAGGGGATTCCTTAAATTCCATAAAAACTCTTTATTTTTTACAAGTTCAATTCATTTTTCCGTTTCTTCGTCCTTCATTTCGAATTTCTGTCATTAAAAATTGAGCTGTCACACTTGTAGCGCGCTACAAAGTTAAAGTTAACTCTACTTCTACTACAGCCACAGCTACACGCTACAGACACAGCTACACATTGTGGGCATTGCAATGCAATTGTACTGTTTTAACTTTTGACAGCTCTTACTACGTACTACAGCCACACCATTCTGGGCATGGTATAATACGTAGTACCCCAAGAGGACAAACAAGCTAATTTTTTATACATATTATGTATGTGTGTTCGTTTTTATTAGCCGTGTTTTTATTTAAGCGCATATTCATCTGCGCTTAAATTTTGTATGGATTTCTAAGCGCACATCTCTATCCGCGCCTCCGGAAATTTTTGATTTCAGTTCCAAGTCCTGTGAGAGCCCCTCTACCCCCCTGAAATAGTCATTTATTTCGGGGCGTTGTTCCTTAATGGAAAATTTTCCCAAAAACAATTTTAAAGAGGTACGAATTCATACAAATTCGTATAAAAATGAAATCATATTAAAAAAGCTGTGCACATTTATCTACACGTTGCGCTTACTTATATAATAAAATAAATACATAAATAACATCATCAATCATTCATTAATACTAATTCATAACATATTGCCTTGAAAAATAATTTACAAAATGTAAGGATTTATTTCATGAAGATAACCATTTGATTATTGTACTGAGATGGTTTAAATTTTTAATAATGCCACTTTCCTTAAAAAAAAATATAATAAACGAAAAAATCGTCATTTATTGGGAAAAATCGTTAAATCATTGCTTAGAAAAATCATCAAAATGACGATAAAATCGTCAATTCGGCAACACTGGCTAGAGGGAACGTTTATTGCGGCTTTTTGGATAGACTCACAAAACCGTAGGTAACCGAATTCGTACTCGAATGAAAAGGCGGTAATTCTCCACTTCGATTATTTCCTTTTGATTATTTTCGATTTGAGAGGAAAAAGGTTAATCGAAAAAATAATCAAAAGAAAAAACCGATACATTTTAACCGTTAACCGAAAGAAATTAACCGATTATAATCGTTTTTCCGGTTATAGTTGCCATCCCTATTCAAACCCTGGCTTAAACTAATCAATGTGGGAACTTGAGGTTTCCTTTCTGAAATTCGATTTGCCAGCATTACAAGCAAAAGTTATAATTTGCTTAATTTTGGGCAAAAAACATAGATGCTGCTCTGGAAATAGATATCGACGTTTAAAGCAAGGGTGCTGGTCCAAATCGAATAATGGAGTCTCGCAGCAACAGCATCATATTTTTTGCAACAACATGCCTTCCGGAATGGGGAAAAATGATTTGCAAAATAAATAAATAAATAAAAAAATAAAATTTTCTTTTTGTTGTTGGGAGTCACAAAGTGTCAAAAGTGTCACTGTACCTGCACCTCTGATTTAAAGTGCAAAACCGCTTAAGTGACATTTTTGCCAAAAATGAGATTTTCTCAAAAACAAATTCCTGCGGTCCGTTCCCATCCATTCATGCAAGAATTTTGATGCGTTGTCCGAATTACAATTATACGATGACATTTACATACATACGTAGTTCGACAAAAAATAAGTTTCATATGACAGCTTAAATCACGAATCATTTATCATATTACGTAGACCGCCCAATTATGTCCAGTGTATCAATAAGAGGTTGCACTTTAATGTTTTTATATATTTCTCTAATTCTAAAAACACGTAATTTTTTTTTTAATTGTATAGAAAATGGAACATGCCTAAGCGTGCATATGTGTGTGTAAGCATATCAATGTTAATTATAAAGTACTTAAGGTTACTTATTTGTTATTACCTTTTGTGTTGTTTTTATTTTATTTTTAGTTTGTTTTTTTGCTGCTTCTAAATAATTGGGTATAATTGCACACAAGAATGCATACACACATGCCCACATACATACATATGTGCAAAAGTAATTTCAAGCAAAACAAGAAGAGCAAAACAATGAATTACTTAAATACTTTAAGCAGAAATTATAACGCGATGAGTTGATTGTTTTGAAATTGAAAACCCCAGAACCAGGTCAGTGTTTTATGAGTTAATTATTATTTTTTTTTATTATTTCAACTGCTTTAAGGCAATATTTTTTTTAAATTATATTGTTATTTTGCTATTTTTTTAAATTTATGCTGACGCGCACGTCTTTATTGCTTTTGAAATATTTTTAATTTTTAATAATTTTGCAGGTTGTAGTGAAGTGAAGTGTTACACATACATATGTATATGTAAGTAAATATGTACTTGCGAATAATAAAAAAATGAAAAAATAACGAAATAAAGCAAACTTTAATTGGCTTAAAAACAGCAAATTATTTTGTTAGAATTGTTGTTTAACAAAATTAATGATTTTCATAGAAATATGTAAATGTTTTTAAAATGCATTTGTTTCGAGGTTAGCTTGGCTTATTTAATTTCTTAATGATATTCTTTTATTAAATAACTAAATATATGTACATATGAACAGTTTTGTAGCGCAATAAATTTCAGTGCAACAAAAAAAAATATGGTACCTATATGTTTGTATATTAGCTTTGCCTCAGCTCAGCCAGCATTAAAACAAAATTTAAAATTCGTTACCATCAATTTATAAATATTTAATTAGTTTATGTACCTTGATGATGTATAAACATATGTACAAAGATCCATTAGGTACTTTAAAGAAAAACATTAACCAAAAAAATATGAAATTCAAACTTTTGCCAATTTACATACAAACATTCATTTGCTTCACGCATAAAACAACAACACACACTCAGGTTAGTAAATAAACAAAAATTTTCACATTTGTTTGCTTTTCATTCATTTTCACGCAATTCTTGTGCTCTCATTTATGTTTTATTTGCTTGCACTATTTTTTTTTGTTTTTGCGTGAATTCTGCGTGTGCGTCGTTTTTTTGCAACTTTTTGCTTAAATAAATAAAATGAGGCAGATGGTTAATTTTTAAAACGCGTCTCCACATAACTTGATTCGCCAACGAAACATGTAGCGAAACATCTCGCGAAATAACCCGTCTCCCCGTGGCTGATCGTGATTCCGTTTAACATTGCTCTTTCTTGTTCTTCTTAAATGTTTGTATGTTTGCTTATATTTTGCGTTTTTGTTTTGGTCTGTGTGAGATTTCGATAGATTTTCGATACAAAATTAGAGAAGGCATCGATATTATCGGCGTTGACAAGAGGATTGAGAACGAATCCAGTGTTTCATTCTTCATTCGCTCTCAGAAATTTGTATGGAAATTAGCGGGTTTCGGCACTGGTTTCGAGGTCGAACGACGATTGAGAGAGCGAATGCAGATGAAAAGAGCTAAACACGTTATGTGGAGACATGGTATTAATGTTTTTTTTGTCGACAATTGTTTTCACTTTTTATACCCAGTTGGGGAAACAATGCTTAATTTTTGGTAATTTTGTGCAATTTACAAGTGCAAAAGTTGGATTGTAAAAGCTGGCTTGCTGATGGACGATTCACACTGTTTTCACTATGGACAACAGGGGGAGAGAGAGAGAGTATCGCCACTGTTGCAACTTGCAAGAGCACATTCGAATCAAGAGTTGACTCGCTTCTCCACTACACAACAGCTATGGCCGTTTTTGAATGAATTTATTATTCAAATTAAAAATTAATTTTTATTCTTCAGCAAAAAAATACTTAACCGAATCCAACACGAATAATTCCCCATATCGAACCGAATACCCAACCGAATTTAAACCGAGTACCTAACCCAATACGTATCCGAATCCGCCGGGAATACCTTCTCGAATCTGAAACCGAAATCGAATATTTACCGAATCCGAACCCGAATATATACATCTATGTGTATCCGAATCCTACCCGAATACTTAGCCGTATCTGTAACCGAACCCCAATCGAGTTACGAGTTGATACCCTTCTGAACTACGAAATAAGCGTTAAATAATGAATAAATTAACCGGAATACTTAAACGAAGACGTGCCGAATATTTTACCGAATCTGAAGTGAGTTTCTGTAACAAAATCGCGAAAATTGTCGATCAAAATGACGTCACATTAATACGTTCCACACTTTGTCACCACCTAAAAAGCAAGTGAGAATCTATCGATTGACGTCATTATGACGTCACTCGGTCGAAACTATTGATAGAGTTCAGTTACAGAAACTCAGTACTGATCGGAATTCTTACCTACTCGATTTCCAACCGAATACCTAACTGAATCCACCCGCATACTTGCCCAAATCCGACCCGAATACTTGCCCGAATTTCGCCCGCATACCTAACCGGATCCATGCCGAATATTTTTCCGTATCGTTCCCGAACCTGAACCGAATATCTAACCGAATCCGAATCGAATACTTTACCAAATACGGCCCGAATACTTTCCCGAATCCGACCGAATACCTACCCGAAAACGAGCAGGAACATATACCCGAACTTTGATGCCTCCACTAGCTCTTCAATCAACAAAGTTATAAGCAAAAAACATACTCGTATTCGATCGTTATTTCACTATGTTCTAGTCATCGTAGTAGCTACGTTATCGAGTTGCTTTGCAATTTTTTCTATTTCGTTTCAGTTTCACTAGGGGCCAATTAGTCCGATAGCCTAGTTTTCTTATTTAAGCTAATTTGTTTAGTGGCAACGGCAATTCGTTTCTAAAAACAGCGAATGGAATCGTTAGCTACAAACAAATAAGCGAGTTATTTAGCGATTGGTTGCACGTGAGAAAAGCAACGCGTATCAGCGAGAGGTTTGAACAATGGAAACAATCGAATTACACAACTCGAATTTTATTTTTATTTTATTTTATTTTATTTTATTTTAATTCAGTCTACTGATTAATAAATCTTACAGACTAGACATTATATCATGTTTATATAAATAAACAACTTAATTAAATAATGTAAGTAAGCACAATTTAAATGAATAAAAACTCGAATTTAGATCAATTACATTAGCATAGTTATTACAAAGACGGATACATCTGTTAATGGGTTCATTCAACGAGTAATTAGTCGTACTGGTTGAATCTGCAAATAATAGTGCAACTCTAATGAACCGTATGCAGATGCGTATGCGTGTGCGTGTCACGGACAACCGTGTTGCATACCTGTGTTTAAATGAGGCAAACTCCAGTGGCACGGATGTAAATGCACCACACGCATAGAAAATTCGAAGATGATTTCGAACACGCATTCGAATGCAGCTAAGTTGAAAACTTTCTACTTCTATGCGTTTTCTATGCGTTTCGCAGCCAATATTAATTTGGTTGCTACATCGGTATACATATTTAATCGTAAAAACTTCGTTAAATTGATTTAAAGTAAAGTAGTGAAAATTTGTTTGCCAGCAGAAATGTTAATTAAAAGGTGTTTTAAATATATTTAGAAATGGTTAATATTAATTATATGTTAATTACTATCTGCATATCCATGTACATAGTACATATACATACATATACATATGTAGTTACCCGTGTAAAAATACATATTGGAAACTTAAATAAGTTTAACTGTGAAAAAATATTTAAGTGAAATGAGTACTCTTTTGAATAGGCAGTTTTCGCCTTGGTATAACAGAACACCAGATTTCAGAGCTTTTGCATATATGTACATACATATTTGTATTAACCAAAATTTATAGTATGATATTTTAAGGCAAAGCAACTGTAATTCTTACAATACATAAAAATCAATGGATAGCAATTTGGCAATGTGGCCGCTGTGGCGCAATGGGTAGAGCACTCGCCTGCTATACCAGAGGCCTCGGGTTCTAACCCCAGTCCGGACAAACACCAAAAAAATTTGTCTAATTAATTAAAAACCAATTATTGGGTTTTTAGAAATACCGGTAACCTTTCGGCAGTGGGCGGCTTACCCTCCGAGTGTATTTCTTCCATGAAAAAGCTTCTCACAAAAAATGCATTCGCCGTTCGGGGCCGGCATAAAAGTGTAGGTCCACCCAATTAGCAAAAACAAAAGGAGCACTTCTCGAATTGGGAGAGAAGCTCGGTCATTAAACTCGTCAGAGTTATAATAGCGCCAGTGTATTATATTATTATTAATTTGGAACTGATCCACTTCACGGGTTTTCATCAAATTAAAGAAACACTAACTTCCCTTTCCAAAAACAAATCACGTACTCGAATGTTACTTTTTTTTTTTAATAATTTTAAAGTATTCCTTATATACGGCAATAACACTTCCTATCATAATTAATATCAATTCTAAATCGTCATCCACTATACATTTTATTAAATCTTTCGCGAATTGGTAAAATATGTATTTTCAAAAATAACAATGGCGGGAATTGTATATATGTATGTAGTGTAATTGATAGACGCAACCATGCGCATACACTGGAGCAGCCAGGGCCGCACGCAAGAAAACGTTTAGATGCGCATACGCACACGCATTCGCATACGGTGCATTAGAGTTGGACTATAAACGATTAGATCTTAGCGTTCTTGGAGGTGAATAAATATTGAACAGAGCCTTTAGGTCATCACAATCAATATTATCGTTAGTCACATTATACACGAATAGCAATGCACAGCAAATTCTTCGGTCATGTAAAGACTGCAAGCCAAGAAGCTTGCGTCTGCTTATGTGTGGTGAAGGACCGCCTTCAAAGTTAGTTTTATATAGAGCAAATTTCGTGAAGACTCTTTGAACTCTTTCAATTTTAGCGGAGTATAAGTCATAGTACGGACTCCATACCAAGGAACAATATTCTAATCGACTTCGTACAAGAGCAATAAATAAAGATTTAAGGGTATTCGGGTCTTTAAAGTCCCTAGTATTTCTTTTAATGAAACCTAGCAATGCAAAGGATTTTGAGGTAATGCAATCAATATGTTTATTGAAAGAAAGCTTGGCGTCAAATATCACACCTAAATCCTTCATATCTGAGAGACGAAATGCTTTTTTTGACTCACTCGTATGCATATTTTTAAATTTTGTATGCACTTTTTTTTTTTATTAAAAATTGCATGTTTGAGAACAATAGACTTGTATTTTGCCTTTATTTGCCCTTTCGCTCATGTCTTTGCTCTAATCTAAACAGTTTTTAAGAGTTGTTTCTTCTTTCCACACGAAATTTGCCTTGCAACATTTATGTATAATTAACTACGCTTTTGCCTTTCTTCAGCATAGCCTTAAATCAGCGTTGCCGTTTTAAATTCTTGAGATTACCCAAAAAAATATTCAAATTACCCATAATTGCCCAAAATTCCCATACACAATTTTCAAATTACACTACCCAACAAAATTTCAAAAATTTTGATATCCTCGACATTTTATACATCTTGTATTTAACTTATTTTTTGCATAAAAACAAATCTTTTGTCCGCCATAGTTCCGTCACTTTAACGTCGATTTTATGTGGAATTGGAAAGGGTATTTCATCCTCTCAAAACGAAATGAAATAACATAAAACTCAAGACGGTAATGGCGGAGATATTGACAGATTAGTAATCCTCCTTTTCTTCTTAGTGCGAAAACTGAAATTTCAAAATATCTCGAAAACTGTTCTACTTTTGAACCATTTGATTACATATTTGGAATTAGCAGGAATACATAAGAATCAAATGTCGAGGATATTTTTTTTGTCGGGTAGTGTTATCAAGAGATTTCCAATAAAAAAATATTTTCAAATTTATTTTACTTTATAACGGTTTGTATTTTTAAATTTATGTGCATATATGTATTTATATGTGTGGTTAAAAAAAGTTATAAAGAAATATAAAACAAGTTAGAGAGAAATGAAATATTAAATAGTCCGATTTTCTTTAATTAATAGGTACCTGCAATTCTGTACGTTGTTTATGCAAATATTTATAAAAAAATTTTGTAATGATCTTAGCAAATTAAGTGGAGAAGTTTTACCCCAAAATCTATGGTTGGTTGTAGAGGAGCTATTTGTTATAATGGTCCAATTGGGCCGATTCCGACAAATGATCAGCGTATCTTAACAACTGAGGAACTAGCTCATGATTCTTATAATATCGGTATATATTTTGGTGGGTTTAATTTTTCTCCTTCTGGAACTTTCGAAAAACCTGTTTTGGCTCAATGTTATAATACCATTTCATGTTCATGAAAGGTATACAATTGCTTATTTTTTCCTGGCTAACTTCTTACTTTAATGGGCTTATGAAATTTGCTGGTACATGTTCGACCAGCCGGTAATTCAAGATTAAATAAATGCTGAAAACTCATGCACACTTTCACACAATGCGAATGTAATAGAAACTCATGAAAATAATTAATTTTTTTATAGGCATTATTATTCATATAAAATTATTAAAAGGCGAATTCCCCAAATCATAGAACTCCCCAAAAATTACCCAAATATTAAAAAAATCCCCAAATTTGGCGAATTACCCACAAAACGGCAACGCTGCCTTAAATTTACATTATTTCCTTGTTAAAAAAATATGTAGTCTTAATTTTCCTCAATTTTTTTTTATTTTTTATGTTTTGGTTTTATTTTGCAAATCTCATTTATTTCACCCTTTTAACCGCTACATGACCCTTAAGCATATTGTTAAACAAATTTACACATAAAAACTTGAAATAAAAAAAAAATAAATCTCTAGTGCAAGCACCAGCAAAACAGACTCAAATGGCTAATATTTACTATCTAATTTTTTTTAACTTGTGCTGTCATAGTTGTTGTTGTTGTAGCAGCTGTTGTTTTTGTTGTTTATTTGCTGCCGTCGAGTGTATAGTACTTGTCATTTTGACATGTCTCCACATCAATTATGTTACACTCGTGTGGCAGTTACCAGGCACTACTGGCCGGCGACTCGCTACTAGCCGACTACTGCTGCTGCTGCTACTCGCTGGCTCTTCACTTCTCTATTCGTTATTTTTTTAGCTTTTATTTCACTAGTAGAATATGTTTTTTGCGGTGAGCAATTTTTTTTTGTATTTTTTCGCGGTTTTTTTGTATTTTTTTTTTTTTTTTGTTTGTTTTTTTTTTTTTTTTTTTTTGTGGTTATTCGGCGAGCTTTTTTGATCTTTTTTGAGCTTCATTGCCGCTCGTTTAATTGTTTTTCACTCTATTTTTTTGTTTTTTTTCTTGGCTTTTATGCCTAGCCAGTCACTCGCTACTTTTTCATTACAGCACTTCTTTGCTCGCCCCGAATGCAAAATTCTTTGATTTGTTCTTTTTAGCAAAAATGTTTTTTGCGTCAATTTTTATACTCAGCTGTACTAGTACACAGAGTATTATAGTTTTAATCACAGAACGGTGGATTGTAACAGAGTGAAATAATCGAGATAGATATAGACTTATATATATCAAAATGATCAGGGTGAAAAGAGAAATCGATTGAGCCACGTCCGTCCGTCCGTCCGTCTGTCCGTCCGTCTGTAAACACTCTAACTCGCGCAAAAATTGAGATATTTTGATGAAATTTGAAATGCAACTTGGTATCGAGACTGGGACGGTTGGTATTGAAAATGGGCAAAATCGGACCATGACCACGCCCACTTTTCCTATATAGAAAAAATCGGAAATTTGGTATCTCAGTCACTAATATAGCTGGAGCGATGAAATTCTACCCACGTGTTGAGCTCAGGCCCCTAGGAAGAAATTTGATGACATTTTGGAAAATGGGCGGTGCCACGCCCACTTATTAAGGGTCAAACCTTGCAAGTTTTATATGTCATAACTCAGAAACCATTGAAGATATATCGACAAAATTTGGTACGCGTGATTTACTTACTTAGGCAAACGTTTGGTCGGAAAATAGTTAAAATCGGTTGACGGCCACGCCCACTTTTATATATGTGTATTATAAAGTGACCTAATAAAAACATCTTAAGCGATATCTTTGTCAAATATAAAGATATATCATTGTAATTTTATGGCAGGAGTCCAACTATGGACGTAAAACAAAAAACACAAAAATTTTGGAAAATGGGCGTGGCACCGCCTCCTTTTAGAAGCAGGAAGATTTCTTAGCCTATAACTCGACAAATAATTGAGATATTATGACGAAACTTGGTTTATACACTTTTACAACATGTGTTAATAGCCATGCAAATATTTATTGAAATCGGTTTATGACCACGCCTACTTTTTAAGAAAGATATTTCTGGAACACTCTTTGGGAATTTGTAACGTGACATCTTTATAACTAGAAGTCATAAAGGAATGAAATTTTGCACAAAGAATAATATTCATATGCTTAGTTGGATGACTGATAAAAATTTTGAAAATGGGCGCGGCTACGCCCACTTTATGCAGCACTCGCTTTATATTAAGTGCACCGTGTTTCCATCAAACGCAAACAAACAATGAAATCATACAGCTGAGTATCTAATGTTCGATACCACTCGAACTTAGGCTTCCTTACTTGTTTTTCTGTATGTTTTTCTGTAGGTTTGGTTGTATGCAACTTTTATTTTTACCTTTGCAAGAATTTTTTATTTTCATTGGTTTATTGTTTTTTTTTTGTTTTCTATTTTTTTTTTGTTTTTTACTTGTTTTGTTATACTTGCAAGTTTTTTCGTTACTATTTTTTTTTTACTCTGATTTCCGTTTACATGACAGCTGAGGTAATAAAGAATGATGCGCTTCAGTGATTTCGTTTTGGGCTGCTTTTTTGCTTTTCTGGCTTCTTTGCTTTTATATTGTAATTTGTAGCCCTTTCCATTTTATTTATAAGTAGAACCCAGCAAACATTTTTGGCTTGAAAGAGTGACCAAAAAAAATTTCTTTATTTAACAAAGAAACGCCGTGAAACCGGAGATATTACAGTACAGAAAGAAATATTTTCTATAGCATAATTTTTTCCATTCTACTTTTCTTTAGTCTTTGTTTTCCAGCCTGCTCAAAGATCACGGTGCAGTTGAATGGTGTAAAAGACTGACCATATAAAGTACTGGCAAATAAATCAGCTTATTTGTAAATTTTATAGAAGAAAACAGCATTGTTGCTTCATAGTTAAAAAAGTAGTTTCTCATAATTGCTTATTGGGTAATCAAAAAGCCCAAAAGCAAAAAAAAAAGAACTCTCTCAAGTACTCTATCTAAATGTGAATATTGTAACACTTCAGTGGAGCAAGTCAAGTCGTCCAAAGTTTAACTTGTTTTAAGTAAAAATTTCGTTAAGCAAAAGTGAAGGGTCACTGTTTTGTTGGCAGATTTAATTTAGCGGACTTGTGGAATAACAAGGACAACAACAGCAATAAGGGTAACAACACAACGAAGGCAACAAGAAGAAAATCAAGCAAAATAGGCAACATTAAAGAAAATTTTGCTTGTCACACGCCAAAACGAACAACAAACTTTAACAAAGTGGACACATTATAAGTCTAGATCTTATTTATATTTACATACATATCGTCGTGGAAACTTCATAACCGCCTAAGTGAAACTTTCATAAACGTCTCTGCCAAAATTGAGATTTGCCAAACTTTAACTCTGGCGCACAGCTCTATCATATCATAAATTTTGCCTTTAAGAAGCTGAACAAGCTCTATATTGCGTTCTAATATTCTTTTCAGCTCTGAAGTCGTAGAGTTTGGCGTCAGTAATTCAATTCTAATTTTTGGTTCAAAGGTCGCTTAGGCGATTAGGAAAGTCCACTTGGGCGGTTATGCAGTTTAAACGGCGATATATTTATCCCGACCAATTTGAGCAAAGCGTGTCCTTTTTCGCTTTTTACCCATTTTAAACAGGTGCAAAGTGCAAAAAGTTGTTTAGTTCAAATGATTAGTTAAAAACTTTTTAAAAGTGAATTTATTTCTGTCAAACATTTCAAGGACAAACAAAAAAAAAGTGACAAAAAATTCTTTTCTAAATTACTCTTACTTTTGCAGTAATTTTGCGTGAAAAGGCATGCAATTGCGCTTCAAAGTGTATGTGTCAAAAATACATACATACATACATACATATGTATGTAGATACCCACCAAAACATTTATGCCTTTTTTAAGGCCTTTTCCAGATGATGATAAAGCTTATAAAATTATGCCTGAAATTTCTAAGGGACATAAGTTATATAAACAAAGGCTTTTATTAGGCCTATTTTCATAATTTGACGTCATCAGGCCATAAGGACTACTCTAACACTCTCTCACTCTGAGAGGAAACCGTATTCCCAAGGCTTATTCGGTATGGGAAATAAGGTTTATATAAGTCCTCATAATAAGGGCATAGTTGGTATGGGAAACAAGGTTTAAATAATTCCTTATAAAAAGGGGTTATTTTGTATGGGAAATAAGAGATAGATCATTCCTTATAAAAAGGCGTATTCACCATATCTAATAAAGCCTTATTTCCTTAGTGGGTTAAAAAACCTAATAATAGGGGATTATATGGAATTTAATTACCTTATAATAAGGCTTATATAAGCGATATTTGCACAAAAAAATGAATGTCCTTTCTCTCTATTTGAGTTATGAGTGCCCAACGGAGTGCCCAACAGAAAGAAAAGAAAATTAAGTTTTAAAATATTTGGAGCAACGCTGTCTACTTACTCCTTAACGATAACTTATTCTCTTACAATATTTTGAAGGGTATGCGCATACAGTTAGAATATGTACACACCCAAGAAGGAAATGAAAAATCCTTGACAAGACAAAAAAATACACATTTCATATGCTAACACGCCTGTAAGTATGCAATCAATTTTTTTTTGGGACAAAGTTTGCCATCAAAGTGATAACGACAGTCATAAGTTTGTACGCTTAGTTATGTGTGCAACTTTTGAATTGATTTATTTGGCGCATTATATAAAACTAGTGAACCCGGCCACGCGATGCTGTGGCTTTCAATTACACTGTGCGACAATTTGAGGGTGGAAGACCACTTATTGCCACATTTGAAAATTTTGATATACCTTCATAGCTACTGGTTATTTTTATTTTCTGTGGACCTAGATTTTTTATACATAGATTTTGACCAAGGAGCCCCATAGTGAAGTTTTGTGCCGAATATTTTTCTAGGCTATGGTAACCTTAAAGTGACCTACAAAAGGCCATTTGGCGCGCTCCTCCTTTTCTTTCTAGTTCTCTTTCTCTTCCCCTTTCCCCTTTATTTGCGCTTTATTTTCCCTTTATCCATTTTATTTTTCATATTTCCTCTTTCGCTTCCTGTCCTTCGCCATATCCGTCCCTTTCATTTTCCTCTTCCCTCTCCTTTTATTACCCATCTTCAGTGCTAGGCCTTGCATGACACTTCAAATTTAAAAATGATATAACTGTAGCGTAAAAATGGATTATTGAACGGTGGCACCCTTTTTGTAAAAATTTTAATAAATTACTCATTTCCATGCCAAGTCCTTTCATATGACTCCTCAAATCAAACAAACTATAGCATAAAACTGAATTTTTGAACAGGTGGCAACCCTTTTTGAAAAATTTCTATTAAATTGCTCAATATCAGGTCAAGCCCCTTCATATGGTACCAAAAATTTTAAAATCAAACAAACTATACAGTAAAATTTAATTTTCAAACATCTGGCAACCCGTTTCAAAAAAATTAAACCTTCCTGCACATCTACAGGTCAAGCCCTTTCATCTGACACCACATTTTCGAAAATCGGTATAACGGTGTAAAAGTTATGGTGCTTACAAAAAATCGCTTAGCGTAATATATATAAAGATAGTTTTGCATATCAATTGTGTCATTTGCTACTTAAGAGGCAGTAAGTAGCACAGAAAAGGGACATGATAAATATAGAGATATATGTGAGTACTTTTTATAATCAATTGATAGCTATAAGTGAGAGGCACTGAATTTTAAATTTATTTGCTGCTTATTTACGTAAATTTAATGCTCAATTTAAACTTGATTTATTTATTTTCTTCATTTTTATACTCAGCTGTACTAGTACACAGAGTATTATAGTTTTAATCACATAACGGTGGATTGTAACAGAGTGAAATAATCGAGATAGATATAGACTTATATATATCAAAATGATCAGGGTGAAAAGAGAAATCGATTTAGCCATGTCCGTCCGTCCGTCCGTCCGTCTGTCCGTCCGTCTGTAAACACTCTAACTCGCGCAAAAATTGAGATATTTTGATGAAATTTGAAATGCAAGTTGGTATCGAGACTGGGATGGTTGGTATTGAAAATGGGCGAAATCGGACCATGACCACGCCCACTTTTCCTATATAGAAATAATCGGAAATTTGGTATCTCAGTCACTAATATAGCTGGAGCGATGAAATTTTACCCACGTGTTGAGCTCAGGCCCCTAGGAAGAAATTTGATGAAATTTTGGAAAATGGGCGGTGCCACGCCCACTTATTAAGGGGCAAACATTGAAAGTTTTATGAGTCATAAATCAGAAACCGTTGAAGATATATCGATGAAATTTGGTACGCGTGATATACTTACTTAGTCAAATATTTGGACGAAAAATTTCCGAAATCGGTTGAGGGCCACGCCCACTTTTATATATGGGTCTTATAAAGTGACCTAATAAAAACATTTTAAGCGATATCTCTGTCAAATATAAAGTTATATCATTGAAATTTTATAGCAGGAGTCCAACTGCGGACATAAAACGAAAAACACAAAAATTTTGGAAAATGGGCGTGGCACCGCCTCTTTTTATAAACAGGAATATACGAGATTTCTGAGCCCATAACTCGACAAATGATTTATATATAATGACTAAACTTGGTGTGTACACTTTTATTACTTGTGGTAATACATGTTGAAAATTTTAGCGAAATCGGTTGACGACCACGCCCACTTTTATATATGAGAACTATAAAGGGGCCTAGTAAAAACATTTTAAGCGATATCTTTGTCAAATATAAAGATAATTCATTGAAATTTTGTGGCATGACTTCCACAATAGACCGGAAACAACAAATAGAAAAATTTTGGAAAATGGGCGTGGCACCGCCTCTTTTTACACAAAGGGATATACGAGATTTCTTAGCCTATAACTCGACAAATAATTGAGATATTATGACGAAACTTGGTTTATACACTTTTATAACTTGTGTTAATAGCCACGCAAAAATTTATTGAAATCGGTTTATGACCACGCCTACTTTTTAAGAAAGATATTTCTGGAACACCCTTTGGGAATTTGAAACGTGACATCTTTGTAACTAGAAGTCATAAAGGAATGAAATTTTGCACAAAGTATAATATTGATATGCTTAGTTGGATGACTGATAAAATTTTAGAAAATGGGCGTGACTACGCCCACTTTATGCAGCACTCGCTTTATATTAAGTGCACCGTGTTTCCATCAAACGCAAACAAACAATGAAATCCTACAGCTGAGTATCTAATGTTCGATTCCACTCGAACTTAGGCTTCCTTACTTGTTTTATTTATTTTCTTTATTTTTAATTTTTTTTTATATTTTTATTTTTTCTTTTTATATTTCTTGTTCTCTTGATTCCACTATTTTTCACATTTAACTCTTTTTAAATGCATATAATCACTGCATTGACCCAACATCATCAGCTTCCCGGTCTCAGCAAGCGATTAAGCATTCAGCTGGTGTGCGCGTGTGAATGGTCTTTAATGATTGTTAAGTCGTTTGTGAACCAGAAAAAAGAACGAAAAAAAAACACGAAATTCGTGCGATTCCAATTTAAATCAATTTAATTTATCGTAAGGCTTCTTTTTTCTTATTACATACATATAGGTAAATTTATTTAAATGCATATGTATGTAAAACATTTCCTATATAGGTATACACATACATATTTAACATACATATAAACCCATTTTTACATGCAGTGACAATTTAACACAGCCCAGCATTTATTGCTTCATAGCGAAACACGTCGAGTTTTAATTTGTGTGTGCTTCATGCACGTCACGTTCTACCTTTTAGCGAATTAAGTGGGATGTTTTTTTGCGTTTGCTGCACAAATGTACATACTTACATATAAATTGTAATAAAATGTGACAATTTTTTATGAGTTTATATATGGTTGGGCGTGTGTGTTTGCATGAGCACTATGCTTAATTTAACATACCAGCAATTTATGTAAATCTGTGTTGAAGAAAAAAATCACAGAAAAAAAAGAGTTTTGATTGAAAGCGCACAAAAAACCTGTTGCATGTGCAGGAAAAAAGTGTAGAAAGGCATAAAAAGGGGTAGAAAATTATAAAAAGGATAAAAATTGTGAAAAAGAGGCGCTCAATCGCAAAATCAGTCAAAACGAGTCTGCAATGTGTGGCTTGTTCAAGCAAAGCGAACAATTCTTTGTGTGGATAATGCACGTACTTTGGACGTTTATAAATCCGGTTCGTATCAAAGCATTGAACTGGGCGCTGTAGAGCATTTTAAAGTTGACATTAAAGAGCTTTGTAGTTTGCTCAGCTTTACATGGCGCAACTATGGTTAAAGTTGAAGTATTTCAGGCGCGGTAGAAGTTCCAATGAGCAGCATTTCAGGATTACACTGTCATTACTGAATGGTTGAAATGAAATCGAATGGAAAGGAATGGAATGTAATGGAATGGAACGGAATGGAATGGAATGGAATGAAACGGAATGTAATGTAATGGAGTGGAACGGAATGGAATAGAATGGAACGGAATGGAATTGTGTTAGGCCGCGAAAAACTTTGTCTTTCTCAAGCACTCAGGCATACATATTTGCCCATTATACTTAAGGCTATATCTAAGAGAAAAGGTGGGGTAGTGGAATCAGAATTCCTCTGCAAAAGCAGATTCTTTTTTTTTTTAAATCTAAGGAGTGGCAAAGTATGCGCATCGGCCATTCTCAATTCATCTAACCCGAGAATGTGTAATCCAAGTATAGCGAAAGCCGCAAAGATGCAGAGAAAATGCGCTGTGCCGTCGTAGTCCTCCTCCTCCAGACAGGATAAACATAATGAGCTCTCGGTGATGCCTTTGGTGCACTCAGGGGAAAAAAATTATAAAAAAACATACGAAAATGTGCTTAAAATGGGCCAAAACGTATTTAAAAGTTATGTAAATACCAACATTTTTATTTTAAAAATGTTCGTTGTAAAATTTTGATATCAAGAAAAAACATTTTAAATTTAAATTACCCCAACAATTAAAAATGTTTAATTTTATTTTAAACACTATTAGAAAAAAAACGCTGCAGTGTTCTCCATATCATTTGCTCTTCCGGATTCGAAATTGTATCCAACGGCATTCTCTTCATCTTCTCTCTATCCGAGTCCCAACTACAAAAATATAGCCTCCGCTTGTTCTCCTCTTCTTCTCTCCTTCTTATCATTCACTGATTGCTATCTTTATTTCTTATTCTGCTTTTTCTTCTTTATTTTATATTCTCCTCCGGATTCGAACCATGATATCAACCTGTAGTAACCTATTTATACTTCCCTTTTCCTAAAAAAGAATCGATGAATTATATGAATCATTGTAAAAACAAAATTAAAAAAAATCGATTCTCATTATTGTTTTTGCTGGATTTCTCACAAAAAAATATTTTCTCACAAAAAAATTTTGAACAAAGAGCGAGTTTTTGAATCAGCATTGATTTTCACTTTTAATTTAATAAGTATTTTTAGTTTTTAAAACCAAAATGAAGCTTTACTTAAAAAATTTCATTCTTAATTCAAAAATTTTATTTTTAATTTAAAAATTTTCATTGTTAATATAAAAATGGTTTGGTTTAAAACGTGAATTATGAAAACAAAAATTTTATTTTTAATTTTAAAATGCTGTTTTTCCCTGAGTGTGGCTGTGTGTTGTTTCCATGCGTATTGTGTGCTGTAATCAACCCCATAAGGGCCCGAAGCTCCCTTCTTCTGTGCTTGAGCAGGAAGTTCTCTACCTCACTCTTAGGGATTTTCACCGAGTTTCTGGTTCTCTACGTTGCTCTCTTGTGAGAAAATCGACGGCGTATCGCCTACCGAAGGACACTCGAGGTAGCAGCTTTTCACTTGGCGTCCGAAGTAAAGACAATTGCACTGATGACAACCTGCTAAACAACTCACCGTGCCCTGGGATCCAATCGTCGTGCCACAAACCGAAGCAGTGCAGTCGACACATCGATTTAATACCCCCCTCCGTGATCACCAAATCCATAGGGAGCACTTTGAACAGTTCATTAAGGGCGGCATCTGATTTTGTACTCATCACATCCGTAATGCTTCGTAGCGAATGATTGGTAAAGGCTCAATCTCCTATTATTTTGCTAAAAATTAATCGAAATGGAAATAAATTAATCATCAATCATTTAATGTCGAATGCCAAACGCGTAAAGAAGAAAGAAAGCAAGCACTTCAAGCGAAAAAATATATTAATGTTTAGTGGCTTTGCTTATGACATTTGAGAAAATAGCGAAAATCGCTCCCCAAACCCATATGTAAGGCAAAAGAGTATTCAAGCACACAATATTCTGCTAATAACACACACATTACTGTACAGTGCAAACGCACTTCAATACACCAACAAGCATTCAATTCAATCCAACATAATACTACTCAAACCCAAGTACAAAATATTAAATTGTAAGAGGAAAAAAGCAAAAATAAATTGATATAGAGCTCAGGAAAGCATAAGCAAAAAAAGTAAACAATCAATGAAAATATTTTAATCGACTTAAATCGATTATTTTTTTCTACAATTTCTCGCTTTTCAATACACCAACAACAAAAGCAAAAAGCTTTGCAGCTGCGCAATAACAATAACAATAATATAGCGTTGCCGGCAAGAGCTTGGGTGAGCGCGGAAAAAATAGCTAAATATTATTATTAGCAGCAAAGAGGTGGAGAAAAAGGAGAAAAAATGAAAAGCGTGCACCAAAAAAAGATTCCTGTTGCTACACGGACACATACACACACAAATGCATAGATCTATGGGAACACCCTGCAAAAATTTTGAGTACTCAATCCACTCATCTATGGAGTACTCATTTTAGGCCAACCGAGTACTTCATGGCCTACAACTTTTTGTACAAAAAATATGTTACAATTAACATGGCGTTGTCATGGAATTGGATCACATGCTCCAGTCCCGCATAACAACAAATTAATAGATACATGGAGTAGATCAGGGATGGGCATTATTACAATACTTTTATAATTCAACAAAAAAGAAGAATAAAAGTTTTTCGAATATTTTCTCGAATCTGAATCGAATGCGTTCCCGAATCCGAACCGAATATTTTTTCTGATACTTAAAGTCAACTTAATCTTTTAGCTTGGTTAAGTTACTTTAAGTTTTGGTAGCTTGGCTTAAGTTCAGTTGACATTAAGTATGAAAAAAGTATTCCGAAGTTATTGGGCTCGGATTCTGGAAAGTATTCGGAAAAATATTTGTTTCTAATTCTGGAAAGTATTCAGAAAGATATTCGGTTTAGATTCGGAAAAATATTAGGAAAAATATTCGGTTCTGATTCTGGAAAGTATTCAGAAAAATATTAGGAAAACTATTCGGTTCGGAATCTGGAAATTATTCGGAAGGTACATAATCGGAAAACTATTAGGTACGGATTCGGGAAAGTATTCAGAAAAATATTCGATTTAGATTCGGAAAGATATTAGGAAAAATATTCGGGTTAGATTCGGAAAAGTATTCGGAAAAATATTCGGAAAAATATTCGGTTCGGATTCTGGAAATTATTCTGAAAAATATTCAGTATCGATTCTGGAAATTATTCAGAAAAATATTCAGTTTAGATTCGGAAAAGTATTCGGAAAAATATTCGTTTCGAATTCTCGGCAGTATTCAGAAAAATATTCGGAAAAAATATTCGGTTTAGATTCGGCAAAGTATTCGGAAAAATATTCTATTCGGATCGGAAAAATATTCGAAAAATCATTTTTTGGAAAAGTGTACAAGAATAATTAAATAACGTCCGGCTCACTTAATGATCACTTTGTAAGTACTCCAATCTAGCACAAATTTACCGTGTAATACAACGATTTTGCAGGGATGTACTTGAATATGTGAATACCCACATTAATGGATATGTGTGTTATTGTGTATTTGAAAGCACATCCATGTTTGTGCATGAATGCTGAACTTTATCACGCAGCCAAAAGCATTGAAAATAAATCTTTTAACGCTTAATTAAATGGACTGTAGCGGAGCATAACCGACTAAATAGAAGTGTTTTCCTCTTTTTCTTGTTTCCCTTGCTTTAAATGCGGTACTTTTGTCCGGTGTCAAAACAATAAGCAAAAATATAGATATAAATGTAGTACATTTTTGTGTGTGGGGTAATGTGTGGTGGCGCCACACTGCCATGTCGCGGGTTAATGTACAAAAATGTTTGTGCTTTACACCACATTTTCGCAGTGTCAAAAGCAGCATAAGCGAAAACATTCAATTAAATTTTGGGCGAAAATAAAAAAGGCAACAATACAAAGCTGTGGGTTACATATGTACATTAGGTACATTAGACTGTCTCGCCTTGTATGAACCAAATAAAGGTTTACCGTGGATTCAACATTACCAGGAATATATGTTTTTCGCTTTCTTTAGATATTCTTTTGGTTCATTTAACAAAGATTATATCTTACAAAATTTCCCAAAAATGTAAATTTTTCTAAAATCTACTAAAATTGTTTGCCTAAGTTCATAATGGCGAAATTGAAAAAAAAAAAAAAATAAATAAAATAATATATAGTAGATAAAAATTTCCCAAAAAGGAATTTTTGTTAAATAAGATAAAATGGTTTCCATCAAGCTTAAATAAGTTAAAATAGTAAATTTCACAAAATTTACTTATTTATAAAATTTCCCAAAACGGGAAATTTTTTTAAAATCTACTAAAATTGTTTGTCTGAGCCCCTTAATGTAGAAATTGAAATTTCCCAAAAAGGAAATTTTTCAGAATTAGATAAAATCATTTTCAACAGACTTTACTGAGTCCAAATTGTAAATTTCACGTAATTATACTTATTTAAAAAATTTCCAAACAAGGGAAATTTTTCTAAAATCAACAAAAATTGTTTGAAAAAAAAAAAAAAATACACCAGATTATATTGTCCCAAAAAGAGACTTTATTTATTTAGATAAGATCGTTTTTCTAAAGCTTTACTGAGTGAAAATCAGGGATGGAAAATAATTGTTATTTTTGAAATTTCAACTCAAAAAGTCAAAGGGAAAGGGTTAATATTTTTAACATTTATATATACCATTGTGATGCTCGTGGGCCACAGATCAAATCAAAAAATAACGATTAAACTTTGATTTTTATTTTTTACGTCAAAAATAAAAATCAAAATGGCGTAGATCAATGAATATTGGTATCTGGGTCATATTTGGTATATAGGTCGATGCGTATACCAATCGGAAGCGAATGCGAATACCGAATATCGAATACGAATACCAAGTACCGAGAACCGAATATGCATACGAATATGCATATGAATATGTATGAATATGAGTATGAAAAGTGTGTGAAGGGGAATATGGATACCAGTATGAACACGTACATATACCGAATACCAACCACGAATCCTGTATATCGAAACGAATACGTATAGCGAATTCGAGTCACAAATTCAAATACTGACCAGGACCGAATATTAATCATGACATCACATCATGACATCACATCACGACATCACATCATGACTTCACATCACATCATGACATCACATCATGACATCACATCACATCATGACATCACATCACGACATCACATCATGACTTCACATCGCATCATGAAATCACATCATAACATCACATCACATCATGACATCACATCATGACATCACATTGTATTCGCATCCTCCTACTTTTCATATTAATATTCGGTAGTCGGTGTTCGATATTTGAATTCGGGACTCGAATTCGCTATACGCATTCGTTTCGATATGCAGTATTCGTGGTCGGTATTCGGTATATGTACGTGTTCATACTGGTATCCGTATTCCCCTTCACACACTTTTCATACATATTCATATGCATATTCGTATGCATATTCGGTTCTCGGTACTTGGTATTCGTATTCGATATTCGGTATTCGCATTCGCTTCCGTATTGGTATACGCATCGACCTATATACCAAATATGACCCAGATACCAATATTCATTGATTTACGCCATTTTGATTTTTATTTTTGACGTAAAAAATAAAAATCAAAGTTAAATCGTTATTTTCTGACGTAAAAAAATAAAAGTCAAAATTTAATAGTTATTTTTTGACGTTTTCGATAAAAGTCATAATCGTTACGATCTCTGGTGAAAATAGTAAATTTCACAGAATTATACTTATTTCAAAAATTGTCCATAAAGCGAAATTTAAAAAAATCAACTAAAAAAATATCCCGGATTAAAATTTTCCAAAATCGAAATTTTTTGAATATAGGAAAAATGTTTTCCAAAAAGACATCGCACGTTTTATGCAATAGGGATTTAACTCGAAATTTTCGATTTCTGGTATTTTGCCATATATTTCAATAACTGGGTTATGCCTTTGAGTCTAGTCTTATAAAATACTCAAAAAGAAAAAAATGGCGGAAATAAAAGTGATTTTGTAGTTAGCCGTAGAAGGAAAGTATTTGAAATTATAAAAGGTTGTTTGCGTTTTCCCAAAAAAAATTTTTTTCAGTTAAATCCCTATTGAATAAAACGTGCGACATCATATGGGGGGCGTACTTCGATACGGTCTAATGTACATATTTCATTTTTTAGTTTTATAAGCTACACGAGCAGAACGGCTCGCTATTGTACATGTACATGTGTGTTTGCAATATAGAATAATTGAAATTGTAAGCCTTACGTTACGATCCCTGGTGAAAATAGTAAATTTCACAGAATTATACTTATTTCAAAAATTGTCCATAAAGCGAAATTTAAAAAAATCAACTAAAAAAATATCCCGGATTAAAATTTTCCAAAATCGAAATTTTTTGAATATAGGAAAAATGTTTTCCAAAAAGACATCGCACGTTTTATGCAATAGGGATTTAACTCGAAATTTTCGATTTCTGGGATTTTGCCATATATTTCAATAACTGGGTTATGCCTTTGAGTCTAGTCTTATAAAATACTCAAAAAGAAAAAAATGGCGGAAATAAAAGTGATTTTGTAGTTAGCCGTAGAAGGAAAGTATTTGAAATTATAAAAGGTTGTTTGCGTTTTCCCAAAAAAAATTTTTTTCAGTTAAATCCCTATTGAATAAAACGTGCGACATCATATGGGGGGCGTACTTCGATACGGTCTAATGTACATATTTCATTTTTTAGTTTTATAAGCTACACGAGCAGAACGGCTCGCTATTGTACATGTACATTAGATGAGTTTTTTTTTGTATGGGATTCTTTAAACCTTCTCAGATCCTCCCTCCGGCACCGGAATATGAAAATAGGATGTTTTAGAGTAAGTAAGCTGAAAAAAAAATTTCACTTTTCCAAAAACTGGATGGAGCTACACCGAAAACCGCGAAAATTCCCAGAATTTCAAGGTATGTTTAGATTTATGTCTCAATAAAGTTAGGATTTTGCACAAGAAAAAAAATTGATACCCACCCATACGAAGAATTAACCGCTAAATCGAATGGCATATTCAGTTTTTTGGTACACTACCCAGGGAAGGTAATAACGCGGCCTAAAGTGACCATTTTCTTTTTTTCTCATGAATCTTCAACTTCTTGCCCTATACTCTTCCCGAAAGCGAACGTTATTTTTTAACTAAATCACACGGTAGGCTGCGTTATTTAATGCGCTTTCCAGAAATGTATAGCTATTAAAAATCGAATAAAATTTGGATGAGTTCATCAAGTTTAAATGAAGTAAAGTCGGGTATAAAAGGGTAACATATCTTAAAATTTCTTAAATTTTTTAACAATTTTGCTCTTGAAGGCGGTTTTTTGGGTTTTAAGTGATAGTTTTATGTGGATGGATAACTCCACAAATGCAAAAAAAAATAGAAAGGCCGAGACCGCGGATAACGGACAAAAAGTTGAGCCGGATGGTGCCAAAACATTTGTGGGCAATATGGGTATCAAAATAAAGATTTTACCTAGGACTTTAATGTAAAGTCAATCCATTTTGCTGTGTCCACCGTTTCGACACATATAAGTAAAAAATTAGACTCAAATGTCGCCGATATCCTTTAAAATATTCTGTAGGCATCCTGGACCACTTATTCGCCAGTATATCAGAAATTGGCTAAGAAATTGACATGTAATAAGTTCCATATGCAAGCCCTAGTTAAGACCTTTAATTTGATACCAATATTGCCCAATAATATTTTGGCGCCATCCGGGGCCACGGTTTTTTCCGCTATCCACGGTCTCGATCTTCCAAATTTTTTTTTACATTTGTGGAGTTATCCAACAAAATAAAAAAATCACTAATAACCCAAAAAACCGTCTTCAAGAGCAAAATTTTAAAAAAAAATTGAGAAATTTTAAGGTATCTTACCCTTTTATACCCGACTTTACTTCACTTAAACTTGATGAACTCATCCAAATATTATTCGATTTTTAATAGCTATACATTTCTGGAAAGCGCATTAAATAACGCAGCCTACCGCGTGATTTAGTTAAAAAATAAGATTCGCTTTCGGGAAGAGTATAGGGCAAGAAGTTGAAGATTCATGAGAAAAAAAAGAAAATGGTCACTTTAGGCCGCGTTATTACCTTCCCTGGGTAGTGTACCAAAAAACTGAATATGACATTCGATTTAACGCTTAATTAACGCTAACTTTTTTCAGACATAAATCTAAACATACCTTGAAATTCTGGGAATTTGCGCGGTTTTCGGTGTAGCTCCATCCAGTTTTTGGAAAAGTGAAATTTTTTTTCAGTTTACTCACTCTAAAACATCCTATTTTCATATTCCGGTGCCGGAGAGAATATCTAAAAAAAAACTCATCTAATGTACATGTGTGTTTGCAATATAGAATAATTGAAATTGTAAGCAATTTGAGTTAACTGTAACTCTATGTACGAGTATAGCAGTCTTCAAAGTAAAAGACACCAAACTTATGAAAATCTCCCAAATCAAAGCAGCAGTTGCAATAGTTTTGAAACCAATGGCTTTTATTTTCACAAGCGCTCTGTTCTACAATCAATCACTTTGAAAGGCTAATGAACCAAACAAATCGTAACAAATACATATAAAATAAATAAATATGTCAGAACTACGAATTTATCATAATTTTGCTTGCTGCAACTTTTTCCATTTCATTTGAACTTTTTCATTTATTAATTTCCGCTTGGGAGCAAGCAAAATGTCAACTAAACTCAACTCAACACTCGTGCTGCTGCAGGAAATCTAAAGAGTTTCATTTACAAATAAACATTATGAATTGATAATATTTGTTAAATGAGTTGTACGTGGAATTGAAGCTGCAAATGCCTACATACATACAAATACAATATGACTTTTCAAACAACAACAAAAAAACAGAAACATGCATAGATATCAATTGTAATTCAAGAAATTTATATGCTCCACTGCAGACATTTTACCTACATTGCACTTAAACAAGCACGAACAAATCAAATACAACACACCTGCAAATCCATCTAGGCTCTCGCCAAATAAAATCAGAAGAAGATCAAGCAAAATCTGTATAAGAAGAAGAAGAAGAAGCAGCAGCTTTGGCATTTCCATGCGCACATCCGTTTTGTTGATAACTTTTGTGCCATTTTGTGAATTCGATATTCGTACTACAATGCGTTTATTCAATACATCACACACACACACACACACGAAGCCAAGAAAAACACTTGAAGAAAATTTGCGTCACACATGCAAAATTTTATTCTATTTTTGTATGCATGTTAGGGTGGGGCGATTTGTATGGAGGGAAATTAATCGATACCGCGCCATCGAAATTCGGATTCCTCTCCTTTTTCTGAGTAGAAAACTCCTCCGCGAAATTTGTCTAAAATTAATTTTGATGTTCCGGAATTTGGTTTTTATGAACCAAGACAGATTTTTTAACATAAAAATTAGGCAAAAATCGGCAAAAAAATATCCAGGCCAATGTGCACATCGAATTGAGGCAGAATTTTATGCTGAATTCAGAGAAGAAATCAGAATTAAAATCGGATGATTCGTTTTCGAGATATAGCCTGATTTCCGGTTATGGAGACTGAATGCCCAAAATCGCATACTTTCGCGATTATCTCTTGCTGTGTACAATATATCTTAAATTTGTTTGCGAATTTCTTAAAGATAAGTCAATACAATATAGGAACTGTAATTTAAAATATTACTTTATCTTCCGGTATAGGAAAACTAGAATGCACTCTTTTTCCTTGGCCCAAAATCGCGGTATGGGTTCTCAATGTTATAGTCACCCGATAGCGATGATTTTCGCCGGCAGCACTTCGTGTACAATAAATGCTTTAAATACGAAATTTCAGAATTTTAGCTGCAAAAAGTGAAGAGTTATACCCCAAAACTTAGACGTATGCCGTTTGGGACTTGTTTTTTTACTTTACTCAACCCTATAAAAAAAAAACTCAAGGTTACTTATACGCCATAGCGTACTATTGGAAGCAAAACACTAATTTCAGAAGCATAAGTCTACGTTTTAGGGAATAACTCTTCAATTTTTGCAGCTAAAATTCTGAAATTTTGGTTGGATTTGGAGCATTTATTGTGCACAAAGCGCTGTCGGCGAAAATCATCAGTATCGGATGACTATATAGAGAACCCATACCGCGAATTTTGGCCAAGGAAAAAAGAGTGCATTCTAGTTTTCCTATACCGGGAGATAAATTAATATTTCAAAATACTGTTCCTATATTGTATTGACTTATCTTTAAGAAATTCGCAAACAAATTTAAGATATATTGTACACAGCAAGAGATAATCGCAAAAGTATGAGATTTTGGGCATTCAGCCTCCATAAACGGAAATCAGGTTATATCTCGAAAACGAATCATCCGATTTTAATTCTGATTTCTTCCCTGGATTCAGCATAAAATTCTGCTTCAATTTGATGTGCACATTGACTTGGATATTTTTTTGCCGATTTTTGCCCAATTTTTATTTTCAAAAATCCGTCTTGGTCCATAAAAACCAAATTCCGGAACATCAAAATTAATTTTAGACAAATGTCGTAGAGGAGTTTTCTACTCAGAAAAAGGAGAGGAATCCGAATTTCGATAACGCGGTATAGGTTAGTAAATCGCCCCGCCCTAATGCATGTGCGTGTTTATTTGTGCAACAGCAAACTTGCAAATGATATGTATTTTCGCTAGCAAATAGTCGGTGCTTGGAGAACAATAAAACATGCAGCAGCAGAGATAACTCAAGTCGAGCAAACACACACACACACACACACACACAATAAGATAATACTGCAAAGGCATCATTCACCGGCTCGTCACATTCAACACCTTGCGCACAAGGATCGCATGACAAAGTAAATACAGTAAAATCATGTTTTTTTTTGTTTTTTTTTTTTTTGCAGTATTTTAATGTTTGCATGTACATATGTATGTAGGTCTGTATGTTCATGCATAGGAAATTATATGTGTATAGCAAACATGCTAGTACACACGCACGCAGCACGCACAGGTAAGAGGTGCGCTTGATAAGTTCGCTATAAATTTATTCATATAGGAGACAGTCAGCGACAATCTCGCATAGTAGCGATGTAAATTTCCCAAAAAGGGGAATTTTTCTAAAATTAACTAAAATTATTTGCCAAAGCTTCATAACGAAAATTTCACAAAAAGGGAAATTTTCCTAAAATCAACTAAAAAATTTTCCTGCGTCATAATGGCGAAACTAAAAAAAAATAATATCCCAAATTAAATTTTTCCAAAAAGGGGATTTTTTCTAAAAACAACTAAAATTGTTTGCCTCAGCTTCATAATGGCGAAATTGAAAGAAAGTAGGTAATAACCCCTAATTAAAATTTCCCAAAAAGGGATTTTTTCTTAAGTTAGATAAAATAGTTTCTCTCAAGCTTTACTGAGTAAAAATTGTAAATTTCACACAAATATACTTATTTAAAAAATTTTCCAAAAAGGAAAATTTTCCTAAAATCAATTAAAATTGTTTGTCCAGGCGTGATAGTTGCGAACTTGAAAAAAAAAAACAGTTCACAGATGCAAATTTCCCAAAAGGGAAATTTTTATAAAATCAAATTGCAAAAAGAAATATTAATAATAGATTAAAATTTCCCAAAAAACGAAATTTTTCTAAAATGAACTAGAAAGGAATTTTTTTTATTAGATAAAATAATTTCCCTCAAGCTTTACTGGGTAAAAATGGAAAATTTCACACATTTATAATTATTTACGAAGTTTCCCAAATAGGGAAATTTGTTCTCGGCGTCATAGTGACGATATTGAAAAAAAAAAAATAATAATAATACACCAGATTCAAATTTCACAAAAATCGATTTTTTTTTTTAATTATACAAAATCGTTTCCCTCAAGCTTTACTGAGCCAATATGATAAATTTCACAGCATTATACTAATTTACAAAATATAACAAAATTAGAAATTTAAAAAAAGAGCAGCTAAACAAGGAATATCCCAGATTAAAATTTCCCATAAAGGGAATTTTTTTAAATTAGCTAAAAATTATTTCTCTCAAGCCTTACGGAGTCATAATGGTCAAACTCACAGAATTATTGTAATTTACAAAATTTCCCAAGAACGGAATCTTTTCTAAATTCAACTAAAATTGTTTGCCTAGACGTCATAATGGCGAACTTGAAAAACAAATTATAAAAATATTAGCCGCTTTCGATTCACAATTTCTCTGCTGGCTATAAATTTCCCTCTGCCAAATTTATATGTGAATGATAGTGAGCAGAGGGAAATTTTTATCGACCAGTTAGCGAGTATGGCTACTACTCATTATGGGTTCAAACATTTTTGTTCGATCCGACATCGCTTGTCTGATGGCGAATCGAAACGCCTAATAATACCCCACATTAAAATTTCCCAAAAAAGGGATTTTTTAAAAATAGCTAAAAATTATTTCCCTCAAAATGGTAAATTTCACATAATTGTGCTTATTTACATAAATTCCCAAAAAGGGAAATTTAAAAAAAAAAATACATTAAATTATTTTTCTTAAACTTCATTTCTTCATAATGGTTAATTTAACTCAAATTTGAATAAAAGTACATAAAATAAAAGTTTTTTGTTCCGACGGAGAACGAAACAAGATACTGAAGATGGCGCATCGGCGAAACCGGTTTATAGCCAAATCAAACTTGACAAAAATTCGTTTCAAAATATATACATCAGTTTCAAAACTGTCACACATCTTCCAACCTTCCCTTGTGCTTCATACAGTGGCATTAACAATGAAAAGGAATTTCCCTACAGGAAGCGCTGCGCATTCTCATGATTTCATCTGCTCTTAGTGACACAAATATTGCGGATGCGTAATTTTTTCATTTTCTACTTTACCAATTTCTTAAGAGATTTCCCTGATAGATATACTATGAGAGAACTTGCTTAGAGTTATCTAGAACTTCAAAGAAGAATAAACATAAATATCTTGAATACTAAAAAAGGAAATTTGAACCCGCGTTATTTACATATATGTATGTATATAAACTGTCATAATATGGAAGCGTTGACAGGGGATGACGAAAATTCGCTCCACAAAATCTACATCACTAGAGAAGCTTCTTGCACACAATACGCATTCACTGCCAGCTCTTTAGCGCCTTAGTTTATCTTTTACACATAATCCAACTAGGAAAATTTTCTCTACAGGGACCTGTTGTCGTTCATCCAACCGGATGAACGTAACGAATGAATGAATGAAGAATAGAAGAAAAACTCACTCAAGCGCATAAAGAATGAAGTTGAAGTTCACTTGCATTTCTTAAGTAGACGCAATCAAATATACATTCATACATACATAAATACATACATATGTATATGTATACAGATATACAGCTATATGCAGTTATTCATATTTATCATATCTTTCTTCATTCTTCATTTGCAACACAACTGTGACTGAGACACATTTCTCTACAACAAATCACAAATCTTTGTAACAAGCGACAGAGCAACAAAGCGACATTTATTAAAATTCCAATTAAAATTACATAAATTAAATTGCATTGCTGTTGTTACTGGATGCTTGTGCTTATCTGTTTTTGTAATAAATAAAATGATCCTCAGAATCATGCAAAACAAAAATTATAATCACCAATGTATTTAAGTACGCATGTGCGTTCAGGTAATTGCAAATGACATTATCTGTGATATTTTAATCAAGCAGCAATTAAAGGCGAATAAATTGTTTTGTTAAACAAATATTCGATTTTTTTATCAATTTTTTTTTCTACCGCTTTATTTTTATAAAATTTTCTTATTTGTTATGTAATTAAAAGCTTTTCTCGCATCACATCGTATCACTGAATATCACGCGATAATCCGAACGTCACCTTGTCACCTTTGCACTTGCGTATGAGTTTTTTTTTTTTTAATAAAACAAATAGTAGCTGAGGCATTGCGATTGTATGCAGATATCTAAATCTATAGCAAGATTTGTGAGCATTTAATTCGATTTGGAATTAACTCACATAGAGTAGCAAATTTTCTTTCAAACGCCCATTCAGTTTTAATTTTATTATTTTGCCAAATTTTCTCAATGCATCAAGCACAATAGATTCAGCCTAATTCACATATAAACTAACTTTCATTCAAATACACTCAAAAAAAAAATTTCTCTCGATCAAAGACATAATTTTCCTTATTTTGAACACGCGTCCCAATACAAAATTTTCTTTGTTTTGTGTAAATTTTCTCAAAAATGTGGAAAAACATAAAAAAACATTCAAACAAATTCGTTGCCATGGGGATTTGTATGGGAATTTAATTTCTCAAAATTAAAGAAATCAAGTCTTCAAAACAAGGAAAGTTGGGAATGGAATGGCGCTTAAAGAATTTTTCATTATTTTAATGTATGAATTTTTTCAAAACAAGTATATGAAACCATGGTAACGCATGTAACAACAATATTTTATGAACCTTTTAACATGTTTTAAGGAAAATTTACTCAAAACAAAGAAAGTAGTGTTCAAAATAGGTAAACAATTTCTTTGACCCCTCCATATATTTTTTTTCTCTCAGTGTACCTTTCGTATTTCGCTCACTAGATGTATGTACAAATGCTAATCCTTCTAAATACAACTAGACCTCAAAATGCTCTATATTAGACTTTGTGCGAAATTAAGTGCGCCCCTTTACATGGCCATTATTATCTCCATATGGCATTACGAACGATCGCCCATTCGTGCACATTTATCTATTAAGTAAGTAAGTAAGCAAGTAAGTGTTAGGTGAACTATAAAACTTCGAATTGATTGATTTTTTAATGTCGATTGGCACTGTTAATGACTTGCTTTTACTACTTTTTTATTGCAAATCTAACTTACACTCAATCTAAATTGTTATTAGTTACATAGAGTAAATAGTTATTACATAGTACATTACATGAATGTACATATGTATGTATGTATGTTATTAGGTATTATTGGCTATTGGAATAATTGCATTTAAATATTAATTGCTTGCAATTACACAAGGTAATTTATTTTTTAATATACGCACATATAACTGTATTAGCAAATGAAGGGAAGAAAATAACGATTGCAATGGGGAAATATGTAGGTCGTTCACGGTTTCAGTTTAGATTCCAAGAATTTCACTTTAGCAAAGCGAAGGGAAAATAAAGAAAGGGTTTGATTTGACGTGGATGCCAAGACGCGCTGTTTCTTTGTGTGATGACTGGAGGTACTTTGTCTTGTCCTAGTTGAGCGCTAAACCCATTTTCCCAACCAGCTTATCCAGCTTGGAGAAGGCAGAACATATAGCGCGAGTTTTGGTACCAATGATATAGAGCTCTAGATACCCGGGTATCGAACAAATCGAATTGATCGTTTTTGTTTGAAGCCCGTTTGTTGTTCAAATGCCCGTACAAACATTCGAGCATTCGAGCTTACAAACAAAAAAATGTGTATCGAAAAAATAAAAACAACTACAAAAAAAAATAATAAAGAAAAGAAAAAAAAAAAAATTTCAAAATGCCCGAATTGTTCAAATACCCGTAAAAACATACGGGTAATAAACAAACAAACAACTGTTCGAGCATTTGAACAACATTTGTTCGGGCTACTCGAAAATGTTCAAAAAAAATCTGGAGCTCTACAATGATATCAATATCATCGGCATATGTACGTCAGTAGTTGATCGCTCTTGTAATACGAAAGGGTATCGCATGGTCTGTAACCCTGTTTTGCCTCGAACGGCTCGAGGATGTCCGTCTAATTCTGACGGAGCTGGTTGTATTAGTCAATCTCATAAGTTTTGCAGGAAATTAAATTCGGCTTATGGGAAAATCCTATTCGTGCTATTGAAAGCAGCCTTAAAATCGACAAAGAGGTGGCGTGTGTCGGTTCCTTTTTAATGGAGCTTTTCCAGGATTTGGTGTATTGTAAAGACCTGCTCGAACGTAGACTCCACAACATAAGTACGTTCTCGACGTCGGTTACCACATCGCCGTTACTATTCCAGCAGGAGTTTTCCCTAGTCTTGAATAATCTGCCTGATTTTTGTTAAAATTTTCGAGCATCATTCCTACTCGGCAGTATCTCAAGCATCTCGTAACACTCGCACTATTCAGCCTCTCTTTTCTTCTTTCGAAAAAAGGCGCCTCTCTTCCCTTATCGCCGTTCGATAATGCTCCCATATGCTTCGCTTTGCGCCCGTACACAATGTAGCCCTGTAGGCGGCGTTCTTTCTTTCCGAGGCATCGTGACATTCCTTATCGTAACAGGTGTTTTTTCGAGCTCGCTGGTATCCAATTAATAGTTTCCTCAGCGGCGGTACGCAGTGAATGAGCGATATGCTCCCATTCCTCGGATACATCCTTTGGCCGAGGATAACTCTCAGAGAGCAGGAGTGAATGCAGGGTGGATTATTCATTAGCTGTCTGTGTCGAGTGCAGACTATCAACTCAGCAGGTTTTATACTTAGTTCCTTGAATTTGCAGAATTCGAGCTAGAAGAAAATAAATAATTTCAACAGAAAACGAACCGAAAGTTTCAAATACAAAACATTTTGCTATTTATTGCCTACAAACTAAAATCTTATTTATGATGAACTTTAAGCTGAAATGCTTTGGTGGTAGTTAATAATAAAAACTCAAATTGCAAAAAATATATAGACTTACATATGTACATATGTACTATATACATTTTGTATTATTAACTATATCCGCATTTAAATAGCAACTCAAGCAACAAGAAAGCGCTTAATTTGAATGGAAAATTTTGCAAAGAATATCTAGAAATTCTGAACAAAATAACTGGTTTAATCAGCGTAAAAATGATATACATATATACATATATATATACCAAATAAGTATGTATGTATGTATGTACATATCTATACAAGTCAGCATGCAGTTATTAATTTAATAATAAACGAGTAGGAATAAATGTGTGATTAAAGCAAAATAAAAAAAGCATACATAGCTGTATGTATGTATTGCGAGAAATGAAGAAGCTTGACCTTTGTGTTCTGTCTTTTTAATCACAATATTTTTTTTTATTATTTATCACATGTTTTTGTAGGTATTTATTTTAATGGAAAAAATAAGTAAAAATATAAAAAAAAAAAATCGAAAAAACGAAAAAACGCTAACTGCGCAAAAAAAACAAGCTGCCCGCTAAGCATGGAAACAGGTTTTTCGCGCAGTTGGCAACGCTCAAATGCCACCGCTTGTGTGTTGGGCAATGGTCAAGACTCAAGAGCAATAGCAACAGCAACAGCAAAAGCTACTGCGACCACGACCGCGACGTCGGCAGCCACTTTGTTGACGATTTCAACTACGGAACCGTTGGTGGTTGCTTGTGTAGCGGTCAGCAGTTTTTCACATCTCGCTGATTATAAATAACCGCAACGCATTTTATGCGAAATCATAGTGAATACCTAATAGATAAAAGCACAAAAAAGGGGGAGGAAAACTCAAAAAAAGATTATACATATTATATAAAATTATATATATTATATAAAAGACTGACTGAAATAAAAGCGGTTGAAAGGCGACGCCAGCAGCAGAAGCAGCAGAACCGGCAGCTGTTGGATTTGTTTTCTATTTTGTGTTTTTTTGTTTTTTTTTTGGTTTTTGTTTTTTTATTTTTATTTCTATTTTTATTTCTGTTTTTGTTTTTTTTATTGTTTTTTTTTTGTTTTTTATTTCCATTTTTATTTTTGTTTTTGCCTTTTTTATTGTTGGTTTTTCTGTTTTTGTTGTTTTTGTTTTTTTTGCTTCTGTTGTAAGCCGGTTTGTTGAGTAAGTTTTGGCGTACAAGACGACCTTTTTGACGGCCTCTGGGCGGCAATTAGTCGCTCTTATTACAATTGGTGTGTGTTTGTGTTGTTGTTTTATTATCATTTTATTGTTTTGTTTTAATTATGCTTATGCTGTCGTTATTTTTTATCCAACACAACAAGGCGGCAATTAAATTATGTTTGTACTTTGGTTTCTGTGTTTGTGTTGTTGTTGTTTTTTTATTTTTTTTATTTTTTACCCATTGCTTGGCTGTAATTTAATTATAATTATTTTGCACTACTTTGGCATCTACATTAGGGAAACTAATCGATACCTCGCCATCGAAATTCGGATTCCTCTCATTTTTCTGAGTAGAAAACTCCTCCACGACATTTGTTTAAAATTAATTTTGATGTTCCAGAATTTGGTTTTTATGAACCAAGACGAATTTTTTAAAATAAAAATTGGGCAAAAATCGACAAAAAAAATATCCTGGTCAATATGCACATTGAGTTAAAGCAGAATTTTGTGCTGAATCCAGATATAAAATCCGAATTAAAATCGGATGATCCGTTTTCGAGATATAGCCTGATTTCCGGTTATGGAGGCTGAATGCCCAAAATCGCATATTTTCGCTATTATCTCTTGTTGTGTACAATACATCTTAATTTTTTTTTACAAACTTCTTTAACATAAGTCAATTCAATATATGAACAGTATTTTAAAATATTAATTTATCTTGCGGTATAGGAAAACTAGAATGCACTCTTTTTTCCTTGGCCCAAAATCGCGGTATGGGTTCTCTATGTTATTGTCATTTGATACCGATGATTTTCGTCGACAGCGCTTTGTGTACAATAAATGCTCTAAATACAAAATTTCAGAATTTTAGCTGCAAAAATTGAAGGGTTATAACCCAAAACGTAGACGTTTGCTATTTAGGACTTGTTTTTTTTTTTGCTTTATTCAACTCTAAAAAAACTCAAGGTTACTCATACGCCATAGCGTACTATTGGAAGCAAAAAACAAATTTCGGAAGCATAAGTCTACGTTTTAGGGAATAACTCTTAAATTTTTGCAGATAAAATTCTGAAATTTTGGATTTGAAGAATCTATTGTACACAAAGCGCGATCGGCGAAAATCATCGGTATCAAATGACTATAACATAGAGAACCCATACCGCGATTTTGGGCCAAGGAAAAAAGAGTGCATTCTAGTTTTCCTATACCGGAAGATAAATTAATATTTTAAAATACTGTTCATATATTGAATTGACTTATCTTTAAGAAGTTTGAAAAAAAAATTAAGATGTATTGTATGCAACAAGAGATAATAGCGAAAATATGCGATTTTGGGCATTCAGCCTCCATAACCGGAAATCAGGCTATATCTCGAAAACGGATCATCCGATTTTAATTCGGATTTTATATCTGGATTCAGCACAAAATTCTGCTTTAACTCGATGTGCATATTGGCCTAGATAATTTTTTGCCGATTTTTGCCCAATTTTTATTTTCAAAAATTCGTCTTGGTTCATAAAAACCAAATTCCGGATCATCAAAATTAATTTTACACAAATGTCGTCGAGAAGTTTTCTACTCAGAAAAATGAGAGGAATCCAAATTTCGATAGCGCGATATAGGTTAGTAAATCGCTCCACCCTAATCTACATATCTGTGGCAATTTGCAATAATCGCTTAAGTAGAAAAATATGATTTCCAGATAAATTGATTTTTATATTCGAAGTAATTTCTTAACAAATCATAAAAGTCGATTAAAAACTATGGACGCAAAATCAGTGAGTCATCCACAATGCTACGATCAAATTATGTAAATAAAAGAAAGAAGAAATTTGATTATGTGTATACGTCTACTTTGGCTGTTTTAGCAAGTTTAATATAGCTCTATTCTAAGTTAAGCCTAAATGTTTTTATTTATATTTTTTGATTGAATTAAGTTATAAGCATGGGGGTTTTACAGAAATATAGAGTTTAAAAGGAGAATAACGTGGTATATATAACTCGAAATCTTCCTAAGCCGACTTAAGCGTTTATTGCCTGTGGTCACAGATATGAATGTTTCTGGCTTTGAAATGTTCGCTTGTGTTTTGTAAACATTTAAAAAGAACAGTTTTCCAGCGCTTAAACGAAACTTCATAACCAATTAAGTGACTACATTGGGTATTATAAATAAAACAGTTCAACAAATTGGAAATTTTTCTTTGCAACAGCGTTAATCATGGCATTTTCCTGAAATAGCAGGTCATTCTATGCATTTTTGGCGAATGTCTTACAAGAACATGCACAGTTCAAGCAGCTGAAAAGAAAATATTGTGCTGGGACACTTCAAGTGTAGTAAAATGTTGCTGGCAACATGTTGCACGTTGTTTTACTGCATAATTTTGTAGGCTGTGTGTTTTGCTTCCAGTGGTCTTCTAGGTTCCTTGTGCAAATATTTTGTCTGAGCGAACCTCAAGTGAAATTTTATGTCGAATAATTTTCTAGAATATTTTAAAGCTCTAGCGATCTTCAAAATACTAGTTTTTTTCGTAATATCTAGAAAAGATAACAAAAATACCTCTTCGTGATGGTGTTAAAGGGTTCAAGTATTCTACTAAATTAATACTCATACAATTTTCCTATACATTTTCTAACAACATATTTCTATACGTTATGTATTTTAACCTTAGTTTACTTTACTTAAAAATCACTCGAACGAAATTTCGCAAAATAAAAATGGCAATAAAAAAATTTTCCGAATGAGGCAAAACGGTTTTGAGGTGGTTTTGTTTACTCTATGGATAGTGATCTTGCATTCCGTTTGGCAATTATCACGCCCTCAAAATTGTTGTTGCATAGTGTAGGTAGGTAATTATAATCATTCTCAGTCTAACCAAAATAACAATCCTTATATTTTTTGCCTAACAAAAAAGTCCCTTAAGGCTTATGATTTAAGTAAATTTATTATTAAGTACGAAGGAACATAAAAAAATGCATACAAAAAGAAACTGCAAAATAATGGTTTTAAAAATGCCAAATGCGCGTAGCTTTAGAGTGTCCCTAACTGTTATTTTTTAAGAAAAAATTCGCGAGCACAAAATTAAAACCATATGTATGTATATATGTATGTGCATACTATCGTTGAAACCCGTCAGCATCACATTAATAATATATCGTCCTTTGCATATCCTTCCTGCCGGCATTTTTTGTTTCGTTTTGTTTTTCCTGCTCCTTTTGCGTTTTTCGCATTTTTTCGTTTTGGTTTGTTGTTTTTTTTATATTTTGCTACACTCGCTGGTAATTGAAAACATCAAATTCGTTTGCAATTTTTCTTATTCAAATAATGCCATTACATGCATACATAAATACCAGTGGCGGACCTGGCATAAATTGTCTGGGCAAGCCTATGTGTGAAGCATAACCATTAGTCATTTATGTAATTTTCTTTGCTGTATTATCTAGAAGTCTGATTGCGTTCCGCCATTGAATTTGATTTAGATCTCTCGCTTTTTTTTTTAACATTTTCGAGTAGCCCGAATAAATGCTTTTCAAATTCTCGAACACTCCTTTTTTGCTTATTACCCGTATGTTTGTACGGGCTTTCGAACAATTCGGGTATTTGAAGTTTGTTTTTTCACGTTTGTTTTTTTTTTTTTGTTGTCTTCATATGTATTTTTTATCTTTGTTTCCCTGATACACATTTTTTTGTTTGTACACTCAGAGAAAAGGAATTAAAAATAAAATTTTTATTTTTATAATGCCCGATTTAAATCAAGTCATTTTTATTTTAAAAATTAAAATTTTTAAATTACAAATTGAATTTTTGAAATCAAAATGTATTTAGGATTTAAAAAGAAACATGTTTAAATTAAAAATGAAAATTAATGGAATAAAAACGAAAGTTTTTGATTCAAAATCTCATAGCGCTTAAAATAAAAAAAAATTTTTTTAAACTTAAGATATTTTTTCTTGATAGATATAAAAACGTGTTTAAAAATAATGTAAATACAATACATTTTTAAATTTAAAAATCTTTATGTTTATTTTAAGCACTATGAGATTTTAAACCAAAAACTTTCGCTTTTATTCCATTAATTTTAATTTTTAATCTAAAAATGTTTCTTTTTAAATCCCAAATACATTTTAATTTCAAAAATTCAAACAAACAACAAACAAACACGATCTGTGCGAATTGCTCGATACCCGGGTATCTAGAGCTCTACTTTGATTAAATTCGGTTTGCATATTTGGTTTGTTGTTTATATTCATAACATATGAAACTGAATGTATTGCATTAAATCGATAAAATGAGGATGATAAAGAATTTTTAAGTTTTTATATACAATGAATATTATGAAGATATGTAGGTACATATGTTTTTGACTTTTGGTATTTTAGCTGTAGCTACTTTTGGTCAGCATATCAACAAGCCTTGCTAAGTCGAAAGTAAATTCAAATTTTTACCATCAGAATTATCTACAAAAGCAGAGGAGAAATTATTAGAATAAATTGGGAAGAACTCAATTGAATTGACTGATGACGCCAAACTTATAGGGAAATCTCGCACGAAAGCGCAGAGGTATTTTTAGTTTCCTTATACCGACGGAAATTTTAGTAGTAGCAAGTGTATTTGCTTATTATCTAATATCTAAAAAAATGGGTGCTTTAGTGTTTGAAAAACTGAGGTCCAATTACCAAAAGTCGTGAAATTTTATTTGATTTTGATTTCCGTCGCTTTTTAAAATTATCTTGATATTTTGCCAATAGTCGCCAAATATCACAATCAACGCTTTTATAATCTGGTATTTGATATTTATATTTGCATGTACATGCACATGTAAGAAATTACGTGCATAAGTATGTACATGCAAACGAAAATCAAATCAAATATGCATATGGCTGTGAATACGGAATGCCGAAGCCAGCTTCACATTCGCATACAAATTTAATGTGAAAAATAAAAAAAGTGCTTTGCTAGTTTTTTTTTTCAATTTAAGTCTGAAAATAAGCAATTGATTTCTCCTTAGCGAAAGCGAGAAAACAAGCTATGTTATTCTGTTTTGAAAGCCAGGTAAAAGCTAATGTGTGGAAACGTTAAAGCATGCTAACTGTGCTGTGATTGGCTGTACAAACAAAATACACATTGTGAGGTCAAAGAACGTAAATCTATTTACGTTCTTTGGTGAGGTGGATTGGTGGTGTATTTGCGCTATTTTCTTAGAATACTTTTAGGCACCGTATGTTACAGTGGGGGCTATATTATTGAGAACTTAAATAGTAAACACATTTAAAACGTAAAATAGCCAGATTTTAAAGAAATTCGTAAAATGAAATGAACGAAAATATGTACGCAAGCCGGGCTTCTCGGCTTGTATGAAGCGCCCGCCTCTGATAAATACATACATATGCAGGTACAACATATCTGCATTGTACATAGATTAAAAGAGAATAAAAATTTCGCAGATTTTCACGAAGTATACCCAACAAGCACGTACTGTGGCTTTGAGCGACGAAAATTTTGCGCAAAAGAGCTGAAAATTACAAATATGGAAGAGTTGCCATATTTTCAAAAGATTTAATCTGATTTCTCTGAGTTTTACTAATGAGCACTTACCAAGTCCTCGATTCCTAACTGTCGTCTTGGTTGCAGCTTCTGCATCTAGTGTTAAATTGGATTCTCAAACGTTCGACTTGTTCTACGAATGACCAGTACCAGTAATTGTGAAGGTGATTCTAAAGATTTCTTTCTTGAACTGCTAAGCAGTTCCCTGGTCTGGATTTTATGTTGTATACTGCCTTTGTAATCCTGCAAGCTGTTGAAGGCTTCCTTCGAAGAGTTGCCAGTTCCTTTGTATTTATTGTCAATGTCCCTGACTGCTGAAAGCGGGCAGCTTATTGTGATTGCCCTTTCTAGGTCGAAAGCCTTGTCAGTTCATCTGTAATCCCATTGGTCACAGTAGGTATTCCCGTGGCTGGCAACCCAGATGAGCGATATGGTCACGTCTTCCGCTGCTATTGTTATTGCAGCTTTTCAACGGTCTTGGAGGATGTTGGAGGAGAGTTGAGCGCCATGGACGCAGTCTCTTTGAGTATATGTACTATGTGTAACCTAACTACGCTCCGTAACAAAAACTCGCAGGCCAGCTCTATGTCGTAAAACTCTGCTTGGAATATGCTGGCCGTGTCCGGAAGACGAAAAGAGCGTGAGATATTTGCCTGCTTGATTTTATGTAAATTTTTATGATTTCATTTGCTTGCTAGCACTCTTATTCGCAGAAAAATAATAAAAATGAGATCAATAAAATTTGCACGCTATCTACTCTGAATTTTTTTTATTGGGCGTTAAGAGCTTTACATTTTATATGTTTGATTTTGTTCTATTGTTGTTGTTTTAAACGCATTCTTCGTCACTCTTTATTGGATTTGCCAACTGAATTTTTGTGATTTCTTTTTTATTATCGCTTCTGTACTATACGAATTTATTGATACACTCGTACAAACCTACACCCATCCCATGCCGCTTCCCTAGTGCCAAAAGTGCCCACCTCTCCCCCAAATCACGCCTTAAAAACAATAAATTTATACTTCGTTGTCTTCTTTTGTCCACTCCGCCATGTTTTGCATTTTATTATTTGTATGTTTTAATTGATTTTGCTTTTATTCGATTTTAACTTTTTGCTGAGTTTTTCTTGCGATTTATACCCAGCAGTGAAATGTTTCAGGTTTTTCTTTTTTCATTTTTTTTTTTTTAACATTTTTAGCATTATTTTGAAATATTTATATTTTCAAGAATTCAAATATCAATAAAATAAGTACGAGTACATATTGTGTAGCAGCATTTGCGAATATATTTTTGTATGTATGTTAATATGTTGTCAATAAAAATTAAATAAAATTTTGTATTGAGTAGCGACGAATTTGCAATGCAATTCAAGTTCTCGTTTAAATTCTTTGTACATAGAAAAACAAAATGCATGAAAAACGAAAAAAACCAAAAAAAAAAACAAACAATAAATGAATAAATTTTGATTTATACTCAAGCATACATACAAACCTGCACATTCATGAATTTATGTGCGTTGCTACAGCATAATACATAAAACATGGCGCATTTGCTCTACTACTCTTTACTCTACTTTCCTCTCCCTACCAAGCACAAGCACACACACTTTGAAAACATGTGTACCCAATAAACACAACGGATTCGCCTCGAAGCCTTGTCGAAGGCTGAGACATATGCTTCCGCCGGCTTAGCTACGGATAGGGATGGCAACAATAACCGGAAAAACGATTATAATCGGTTAATTTCTTTCGGTTAACGGTTAAAATGTATCGGTTTTTTCTTTTTGATTATTTTTTCGATTAACCTTTTTCCTCTCAAGTCGAAAATAATCGAAAGGAAATAATCGACGTTGAGAATTTCCGCCTTTTCATCCGAGTCCGAATTCGGTTACCTACTGTTTTGTGAGTATATCCAAAAAAACCGCAATAAATGTTCCCTCCAGTTCCCGAATAGACGATTTTATTGTCATTTTGACGATTTTTCCTAATAAATTACGATTTTTTTCGTTTATTATATATTTTTTTTAAGGAATAATTGTAATCGAAAAACGGTTTTAATCGGTTAGTTTCCCACAATTATTCGCGATTAATAATCGAACACTTTCGATTAACCTAAAAAGCGGTTAATCGGTTATTTCATTTTTTTTGCCATCCCTAGCTACGGAGACAGATTTGCGGTCACCGCTTCGGCCCTTTTACATGCGAGCAGTTAGTAAACGGTTGAGAATTGCTGTGCTTGCTTATTGGTAGGCAACGAAACACTATTGGCTGTTGATGGTGTCCGAAAAGTAACGTTCATCTCAGAAAATTCATCTCGAATTCGCCATAATATCATCCTCGCTTTTGTGTTTATTGGGTATGCACATGAAACTAAATACATACATACATAAATACGTACATATGTACCATATATTTATACTGACATTAATGTGAAGCGCTATTAAACTCGCGAAAGGCAATTAAATTTGCCGGCATCGACGTACGTTTGCGTTTGTGTTTTATTAGCCAAGTGCCATTGTGTTGGCCCTGAAACTCGCTCAAAACTTGCTGAAAGCAGCTTCCAACAGTATCACTCGTTCGCTTGCGTCTTTTACTGCAAATACACACACACACACACAAACATGCATGCATTCCCTGCAGTAAAAAAATATCAATTGCGAAAAATAACTAGCTTATAAGTAACTACTTTGTGGCAATTGCAGAAAATAATTAATTTTTAACGTACTTAGAATAACTAACGTCTAATTGGACCATAAGTCATGCAGAGGAATCCAAAATTCGATTACCACTTTTACTCGTTAGTAAATTAAAATGGCAATGTGGCAGCACAGATGCCAATGACAGCAATCAGCTGTTTGATGAAGTCAAACAAAATTTAATTTTCAACCGACCGCGTGAAAAGTTTAATTTGTGTGTTGAATTGTAAATTTTGTGTAAAAGTAAGTATTTATAATATTAAAATTGTTAAAAAGAGGTTGTAGATTGGTAAAGAAGCAAAAGGAAATTTATTTAAATAGATTAAATAGTATTAGCGAGGCAGATGCAGTGACAGCACCAGCGGCAGCGGCGTTTGGTGCTTCGGTTGCTTTAGGTGATGATCTTCACCTTGATTTCAAGAATATATATGTACATACATAGATCTGTATTAATTAATGTGAATAATAAGTGGAGTATTAATTTAAATAAACAGAAATTATTTATTTTAACAGCGGGTTTAAATCTGGTTTTTAATAGTTGTTATTAAACTACAACCTTTTTTTTACTAATTTCTAAGTAATATCAAACCAACTAGCTACTAGCTGGTTTAGAAGTAGTCAGAAAATAGCCATTGACTTTTTTGTGTTGCAGAAGTAACCATAGTTGACCGGATTGTGGCCGTCACCGAACAAAAATAGTTAGTCCGATTATATGAAAATTTACAGTAAATAGTCAATACCAGTTGATTTGTAAGCAACTTAAAGTTACTTTTACGTTAGATTAATTTCCTGCAGGGTTGCTACCTTCAAGCCACGCTGGTGCTCAGCTCGAAAAGGTGTATGGGGGCAACGTTGCGCGGCGAAGAAAGAGTGTGTGCAAGGCATTGGGGTGTTGGGTGGTGTTTGAGTCGATAAACTAGAGGCGCCTGAGGCGCGTCGTAGGGCATCGTGAACGCGTTAATTTGGTGCATTGCCACTCCGCGAGTGAGCACTTAAAATTCATCACTCAACACTTTTTCATATATGCAAGAAGAAGAAGAAGAAGAATTTTATATTCAAAGCGCGCATCCGGCACTCATTCACTACCCTGCAAGAATTGCGTGACCGAAAGTACTTTGTAATAGTCAAAAAATAATATTACTAACACATTTGCACTCGTATGTTTCTTTAGCCAAGTTCAAAACCAATGAGAGAGATAAGGATAGAATGGAATTTAAAAATTCACATACGGGAACGTGATGAATGAAACGGTCACAAAAGTTACCGGTGCCCTTAGGAATGTGATAGGAAATATCCCAAAACTTTTGGTCATGCCTGCCGGTCATATGACCGGTCAAATGACCGGCATAGGTTTTGCAGGGTAGTTTGCTTGTTGTTCACTCGTTAGTTCGTAGGTATGTCGCTCGTTCGAGTCGCTGGCGGCGTGCATGTTTGTGCGTGTGTTTGTTAGTGACTCGACTCGTTGCTTTTATTTGATTTTTTTGTTTGTTTTTTTTTCATTGCTGTTGCTGTTGCAGCTTCTTCGACTGCTGTCTATGTATTACATTGTTTGAATCCCTCAAGTTCATTTTGATTTTTAATTGTGCCCGTCCGCCCACTTCTGTTGCATTGTAAATTCTTCGCGCTTGCACGTGGCAACAACAACAAGAACAGCAAAAGTCATTGACTCTTAAGGAACAACAACAACAACAAAATTGTATGTGAAATATTTTGCGAATTTTTGGGTCGTTAGCAAAAGTGATTGGTTTTTAACGGAATAAAGGAGGGCGTGTGTGTGTGTCATGCAAAACTATGTAAGCAATTTAACAAGGCGGCAATAATGAAAGGGAAAGGAAAGGAAGGATAGGAAGGAAAAAAAGGAAAGGAAAGGAAAGGAAGGATAGGAAGGAAAGGAAAGGAAAGGAAAGGAAAGGAAAGGATAGGAAGGAAAGGAATGGAAAGAAGACGGGAATAGAAAAGTCAAACCAAAATAGTTTTAAATGAGTTAGATAGCGTATATGGCTCGGTATTAATTTGAACCAATCAATTGCAGCATCTATTCTTGCTTTGCTCAGTACAAGCTCTTCCATTGCACAATTCCTCCATTTAAGGCTTACAAAACCTTAAAAATTCTCTTGACTAAATAAAAATCTTAATTCAAATTGCTTTTCATCTACCATTTATAAAGCACTTCAACCATTCAAGTCCCTGAAAAGTTATGTTTCAGGCGTGCTCCTTAATAGCCTTAAGTTAAACACAATTATGTATCAACATGTTGGCCACCCTACCGTTGGGGATACGGCTTAAATTAGGGGTAGAGGGGCCATCGTAAGAGCTACTCATAACCGCTCAATAAACCGATAGGAAATATCGGCAGACGGACCAGAAGGAGGGAAGCCTTGCGACGAGTCTTCTCTGTCCCCCATGAACTAGGAGCGGATGCTCTGCATATGTTCCGAGGGCGCGCACTTCCCGCTAAAGCAGGAGCCCGTATCACACGTCACCCATGCGGATATTACCGTACCAACAAAAACCTCTAATCGAGGCTGTTACGCGATCCGACCGTATTTTAATGTAGCATCCCGGATAACCAACCACCTCCGGGTGTAACGGTGACTTGCTGCGGTAAGGGGCTCTGCCGCAGTCGACCGTTCCTCTTCCCCTTTATTATAATTCCGGTCACCGAAAGGCCCCGTCTAAGTCTCTGACAAAATACACAGATGTTGATAAATACCAATAAAAATCGAGCCTCGGAATGCTGCACGGGTAAAGAAGTAACACACCCACGATAAGGTATTTTTGACCCAACCAAAAGGTGATGTATTGTGGAACGATCTTCCGTCATCGCTTGTCAAGTGATGACGGAAGATCGTTCCACAATACATTATATTCCTACCCTGTCGGAAAAAAAAGCAACCAAAAAGTATTCAACCAAAAGGTAATAATTTTGGCAGCTTTCTTTGAAAGTTCGAAAAAATGGTGTTTCGAAAGTCGATAGAGGGTTAAAATGTTCTAGAAAATTATTCACCATAAATTTTCACTTAGGGTATCCTCAAACAAAATCTTTGTACAAAGCAGCTAAAAGACCACAGAAAGCAAAAAACATATGCATAGCAAGTGCTCGAAAGCATCAAACATCACACCGCCTTAATGTATGCAACTATTTTATCCTTTCAGTTGCCACTATGCTTTTATTTACACACACACACGCTTTCTATTCGAACAATCTCAGTGTATTCACCTTTTTCTCTATTATCTAAATATTTATTTATTTATGCGCAAATTAATAATTATTAATTCATACGCTTTAAGGTTAAAGACTTGTCTGGCGACAACGACAATGATAGGTACTCTGCTCCGCTCCAGGCGGCCAATCATAATTACTTGTATTATGAATGATTTATTTCTTTGTGTGCTTGTGCGTTTATCGCTACCAAAAATGTCCTCACACAAAATTAGCATCTTGTCCTTTGCGTTTCTGCTTATGCTTTTGTATATTTTTTGACACTTTCACTTCTTCTACGATGTCAACATACATTCTCCATACAACTTTGTACATGTCTGTGCGTGTGCGTTTAACAGCAGTCGCCTTGTTTATCATGAAAATTTGTCATATTTTAAATAATAATAAAGCGCTTGCTTACTTCTATATGTTTGTGCCTTGAATTGGTTTTGGTTTGGGCAATAATAAAGGATGGATAATAAACACCACTTAACCAATTCCATATTTATGTGTACGAAAATATACACTTTTACATATTTACAAATACAACAATCTATTGTTATTATAATCCTGTTGTAAATTTACAATGCCAACATGTGTTATACATAATAACCAGCAAACAAAACAACAAGAATAACAAGAATCAGCATGAACAGCAGCAACAAGAGCAACAGCAGCAAGCAGTACAACGGCAACAAGGGCAAGAACAGCGGCAAAAGCAATGACACTCCAGCAAATGAAAAGCAAAATTTGTTATATGAAAAGGCATTTAGCTTGACAGCAAAGCTGCCGTTTGTTGCTTTTATTTTTATTACTTTTTGCTTTGTTACTTTCATATTTTAATATTTTTGTGTTGTTTGCTCTTTTTTAAAACACTTTGCGCCATAGAACTGAAGAACGTAGGTATGTAAATAAGCATCCTCATTCGTATTTATGGCGCAAAGCACGTGGCGCTGTTTTTCGTATTATAAAAGTCGCGCGCGGCTGGCGTTGTTGACGTTTTATGACAAAATATTGTCTGTATGTATATTATGGAGGTCCACAAAATCAATATTCGGATCGGTAACATCGGCGACAACCAGACGTGTTAAATTCCCTTTAAAATTAATAATGATTAATCTTTTGGATTTTTTAATTTTAATACTTATTTTAATTATCCTATATCAACATTAAATTAGTAATGAATTAAATTAAAAAATTTTAACAAATAATCATGCTGAAAAAAAAAATTTTTTTAATTGTATCATTATTTTTAATTGCTTAATTATTTTCAATTAATCCATTATTTGCAATTCAATCGGTTATTGTCGATTGCTTATTTTTCATTGCTTGATTATTTTCAATTAATTAGTTATTCTTAGCTGTTTAATTATGTTCAGTTAATTAATTGTTTGATCTTTTAATTGCTAGATTATTTTCAATTAATCGATTATTTTCAATTAATCGATTATTTTTAATTGATTATTTTGAATTAATTGATTATTTTTAGTTGTTTAATTATTTTCAGTTAATTTATCGTTTCTAGTTGCTTGATTATTTTCAATTAATCGATTATTTTCAATTAATCGATTATTTTTAATTGATTTTTTTCATTGCTTGATTATTTCCAATTAATTGATTGTTTTATTATTAATAATTTCCAGTTTATTTTTTCCATACAAAGTAACTGGAAGCTATGGCGTATGAGTAACATTTTTCAGGCAAGAATAAAAGTAATTAATCAATTAACTATTTATGTAATTTAAAAAAAATCATAAATAATTAAAAATAATCAAATAGTTATTGATACTTATTAATTATGCAATCAGAAAATTGAAAAATAATAAAAAAAAAAAAACAAAATAATCATAAAATTTAAATTAATTAATGTATTACTTAATATAAGTTTTTTAGTCATTAAAAAGATGAAAGTAATCGTAAATAATCAAAAAATGGTTGCAAAAATCAAATATGACTTAATTAATAATCATTAACAATTTGAATCATTAAATAACAGATCTGCTTTAACCCTTGCGCGACACCCCTAAACGGCTACGATTGGGATAAAATTTTGTACATACGTGACATAGGGGATGGGGTTAAGGAAATTTGCTATAAAATGTGTTTTCATATATTTGTGGAGCACCCTAATGCATTTACATAAATAGCAAATGTAACAAATGTACATATATTGGTAGATTCAATTTTTTTGCACATAAATAAATTTTTTATGAGTTTTATAGGTATATGTATTTATGTATGTAAACAATACTATTCAAACATGCCGGAAAGAATCAAAAGCAAAACCAACAAAAACAAAAGCATAATTTAAAAAAAAAATCATGTTTGCAGAAAAAAAAGAGCTGGAAAAATATTTCACATACAAAAGAGTAAGAACCACATAAGCACATCTCACACTGAAAAACTTCCATTCCATGTATCTATAAATACACACGCTCTCGCCTTAAAGTATGCAATGCCTAGATATCACGGGCATTTAGCAAGCCGGAAGAACGGTAACTACAGTAAAAAGGTGCGAAGAAATGATGGCAAAGTCGACAAATATTGCACGAATATTGGTAAGCCTCACCGAAAGGCCGGTGGACTGCTGGACAGGTGGACGGTGGACTTATAGGCTGATTCCGAACGTTGGCAGTTGGATAGATAGCGAACATGGAGAGCTCACCTACACCCCCTCTCTTCATAAAATCAGCAAAGTCATTCAACTTTTTCACAAACAATAGAAAAAAACCTCAAAACGCCCAGCAACGGCGATGCGAATTTTTTAAAGAAAATGTATCGATTCGATAAAAATTGGAGACGAAATCGGCTTTAGCATGATTAGTGAGATAATTCAGATTGAATCCCCTTCGATGGCAAGGATTCTCTCACTCACAAGAGTGTGTATGGAATTTATCGTGATTCGGCATTTGATTCTAGGGAGAGGCAGGATTTGGAGCAAATTTAGTCACGCTTAGACACGCTTAAACCAGCATGAAAGAATTTTTAAGATGAAAGACAGTCTCAAGTTCCGATATAATCGCTCTTTTTGGCATGTGTACAATTAAGAAAAAATTTTCCATGGAAAGTACATTTTCTAACGTTTTTACTTACTTTATCTTTGTTCATATTCCAATTATTGCTAAATGCAACAAAGAAAAAAATTTGTTGTTGCTTTCAAAGCACTTTTTTTTTTTCAAAATTACTCTCTTCAACTTTGTATGTATACAACACAAAAAAAGCACAAATTTATCATATTTATACAAAAGCATTCTTTGCTACAAAATTGAATTGAGCAATTGAACTGTGTGTAAGTAAGTGAGTTAACATTTGAATGAATGAATGAATGAATCAACGAATGAATGGATTAAATTTACGAATCATTTACGCTAAAACGCTTTGTTAACTTTGCTAAAAATATGTAAAATGAAAAAAGAGAAATGAAAAATGAAAAATGAAAAAATGATAAAAGAAAAATGTAATTCAAAAAAGGCAAATCAAATAAAAAACAGAAAAAAAGCTGAAAGGAGCAAATCGCACCCTAAATCATAAAGTGGCACAACTCAAAATTCAAAAATTTTCAGGAGAGCCAAAAAACTTTTTTTCATTACAAGCAATCGTATGGCAAAAGACCAGGTATAATGGTTATTTTTCGGTCGAAAGAAACAGTTATTCAAAAGTTTTTTTGGCAATCGCTAGAGATATGTTCCGTATACCCGTTTATGAAAAAAACTCGATTTCGAAAACTTTTGAGTTGTGCCACTTTTTGATTTAGGGTGCGAAATGTTATATGTATTTGCATTGTTGGTTATCATGATGTTATCAACAAAGAATAAAGGGGAGGAAAGAAGAAGAAGAAAAAACGATATTTACATAGCGGGGCAGCAAACGTCGTGGTAAATGAAGTGAAGGATGAGAGGAAATGTAAAAAGAAGAATTTGAAATTTTTGTCTTTCTAGTTCTTTTTTTAGTTTTTTTTTTCTTTGCTTTTTGTTTCCTTTTTTTCTTCTTCCTTCTTTATTACTTTTTGCGTTACGCGTCGACAACCTAAGAATTCTTTTAATTTGAAAAGGAAACCGTAGAGGACTTACCATCTCGCCGGAAGTGTGAAGATTATTCACTTTGAATGATGCAGGACATTTCTATGTGGAGAACGGTCAGTAAAGGGTGCGTTTATGTTGGAGCCGTGGTAATTGTGAAGATAGCAAATAGAAATTTGGTTTTAATAGAAAATAAAGCTGGCTAGCGTGAATAGTTCAGCTCAGCACTACTTTTTATTTTTAATTGATAATGTTTAAAATATGCAGTAACAGCTGGCATTGCATTCAAACTTTTCGATAGCTTTGATTTAATGCATAAGCACTAAAAAATGATTGTTTCGAAAATTCCATTTTGTTCCGCTAAATGCAACACAAATTTTTTCGTCTAGAAAAGCGCAAATATGTTATTGGCAAACAAAAACACAATGTTCCGAATATTCCGGTTTGTTGCGCTACATGTAAAACCGATTTTTTGCATCTAAAATGCTGCAAACATGCTATTGCTTTGCACTCAAACTTTTCGCAAACTTTAATTTGACGCATAAGCACGGAAAAAAATAAATGTTTCAAAATTCCGCTTTGGTCCGCTACTTGTAACAGAAATTTTTTCCATCTCGACACGCGCAAATATGGTATTGGCAGACAAAAATACGATGTTTCGAAAATTCCATTTTGTTCCGCTACATGAAAAACAAGTTTCGTTAGTACCTAATAATCTTGGAAAAGCGCCCATAGTTCACAAGTGTACTTATGAGCAATTTGGGGGTATGCCTGTGTATAATTTTTGCATGGATTATTTAAGATTATGTAAATGCACGTAGAAAAATAAAGTCAATTGCCCTTAGCATTATCATGCCCTCAATCTCTTACTAAATCAATAGCCTGACTACGCACTTAAGCGCACTTACAAGCATTAAACGTTTAAGCATCCAGTATTAACCGGAAATCTTGAAAAATTGCGCAGAAACTCGAATTTAGTTTCAACTTCAGCACGCGCCGCCTAAACCAAAATGTTCGACAATAGATTAATTTTTATAAGAACAATAAAACTCGCCCACTTTCCCGCAAACCAAAAGCAAAGCATTATTTACATACAAACACACATTATATTCGTATATTAAGATTAAAGCCCTACTCAAACAGAAGCTATACGATACAGCCCACATATGAAAAATCGTATCGCGTCATGCACAATTGCATATGTGGACTGTATCGTATCGCGTCTGTTTGTGGGGACCTTAAAGCAATAACAATAATTTCTTATGCTCACCATTCAACTTGTTTTTGTTTTCTTTTTTTATCTATTTTTTTGCAGATAAAAGCCAACAAACTCGCTTGTCGACGATTAGTTAGTTGTGAAAAAGGGAAAAAGGAATATAGTATAGAAAACGCTGCAAGCGACTGCAACAACAATAAAACACAGAAGCCGGGCAACAACAACAAAAGCCGCAAGGCGGGTGTGAGCAAAGCAAAGTGAAAAAGTGCGAAAAACTCAACTAAATACATAGAAAATTGAATGAGAAGTAACAGTGTTGAGGAAAAGGGGGTGACAAGAGCAATAACAAGAACAAGAACAGGAATAGGAACAGGAACAAGCGCAGCAGAAAAATCACCAAGAGGGTACATGTTTGTGCGTGTGTGATGCAAGTCCAGCCAAACATGCATAACTGCTGTTGAATAGAGATGTTTTTGTTTTTTTTTTTTTGTTCTTTTTCGTTACAAATTTACATATGGACTTATGTATGTATGTGCGTTTGCATGTCTTTGCATGTTTGTGCGTGAACGACAACAGTGACAACAACTATACACACTACTTTCTCATGCACAAACAGGCAAATGCATGAATGACTACCATAACCAAAAAAAAGACAACAGCAAACATATTACCATTGCGCCAACAACTATCAACTGCGCTGCGCTGCGCTGCTCGCCAACAGTTTTATGCGCTGAATTGGTGTGCTTAACAACAATTGTAACACTTGATGAGACACCAACAAACCAGTGAGTGAGTAAGTGAATAAGGGTGGTGAGGATGGTGAGGGTGGTGAAAAGAAAAGAAGAAGCAGAGAAAAACCCACCAAAAATGAAGAAAAAAACTCTGCATATATACGTAGGTAGTAAGTCAAAGCAGCAGCATAAATTCATGTCGGGGCAGGCAAGAAAGTAAAAAGGCAAGCGTACTAAAATAACTACAACAACAATCATGCAATGTAGACACTCTGCAAGATTGTTGTATGTATGCAGAGCCAGCAGAGCAATTGAAGGTAGTAGAAGAAGAAGAGTAGGTACCCAAGCGACACAGACAAAAAAAGAATTATTGCGATATCAGCGCAGTGGGAGTAGAAAAAGCAGAGCAGCCAAAGTTGTCGAAGAAGAAGAAGAAGTATTTTTCATATATGAAAGTACAAACAAATGTGAGTGCGAATGTTTGCATGTTTGTGAATGGATGAGATTGAGGGACTTTTCAATATAAACCACAGCGCATTTATATAAACGCAGACAAACCTACATATCGTCGTTTAAACTTCATAACCGCCTAAGTTCGACTTTCAGCATCGCCTAACCGACATTTGTGCCAAAAACTAAAGTTGAATTCTCTCCGCAGAACTCTACGACTTCAGGGCTGTAAAGAAAATTAGAAGGAAATATAGAACTTCCCGAGCCTTCCAAAGACCGTATGGTATGGATGGTTAGAGCTGGGCCTCAGAACTTAAAGTTTGGCAAATATCAATTTTGGCATAGATGGTTATGAAAGTTACAACTAGGCGATTATGCATTTTAAACGGCGATATATTCTGTTGCGCTTGATTTTATATAAATCTGTGTGTGTGGCTTAAACATCGGTTCCAAAACAACTAAAAACAGCAGCGAAAGCAAACAGAAGTTAGATAGATAGTTGCATGTGGTTATTGTGGTTGTTGTGTTGTGTTATAGTTGTAAAAATATGTGGCGACGATAATAACGAAGCGGTAAAAGTGCGATAACAGCAAAGAAATGCACAAAGGGAGACACACACAAGAGATAACCTCGGCTAACCTAAGCTAAGCGAGAACACGAGTGGTTGTTGTAATAGAAGAAAAGCAGAAGAAAAAAATCAAGAGAAAAATTGAGCGATAGAAGCAATAGACAGGGAAGTAAAGATGAAATGAAGTAAAAAGGAAGAAGTGAAAGAGAGGAAGTGAAAGATGAAATGAAGTAAAAAGGAAGAAGTGAAAGAGAGGAAAAGTAAGACGTGCAACGCCTGAACAAACTCAATAACACACGCACAAAAAGAAAAAACAAAAAAAAACACATAAAAAAAAAACAATAAAAAGCAAAACGTGTTGCCAGAAAAACACGCATGAACGTGTCTTATACCATGTCTCCACATAACGTGTTTCGCTCTTTTTTTCTGCATTTTCTCTCTCAATCTTGTTTCGACACGGAAACCAGTGCCGAAACTCGCCATTTTCCATACAAATTTCTGAGAGCGAGTGAAGATTGAAATACTGTTTCATTCTGAATCATCTTGCCAACCTCGATGATATCGATGTCTTCTCTAATTTTGTATCGAAAATCTATCGAAATCTCACACCGACCAAAACAAAGACGCAAAAATAAGCAAACATACAAACATTTAAGAAGAACAAGAAAGAGAAGTGTCCAACTGAATCACGATTAGCCACGTGGAGACGGGTTATTGAGCGAGATGTTTTGCTAAATGTTTCTCTGGTGAATCAAGTTATGTGGAGACGGGCTTTAAGTAAAGTAAGGAGTAGGTACACGTATGCACTTGTATGTACATGTGTATGTAGTTTAAGTGACGCTAAAGGTCGAGGTGAAAACACGCAGCTGACGCGCTGTAGAGCATTGAACGCCGCTAAGGCTGTGCTTGATGGTGTAGCAACAACAACAAAAACAGAAACAAAACAAACCAAAAATACTGGAAAAATAGCAGCTGTTGTAAACACTTGTGCGCCACACATCAAGCACATTTCATTTAAGGCACAGCGATAGTGATAGGACATAGACGGTTTATAAGAAGAAAAAAAAAACGGTTACTCATACGACACGGTGTACCAACAACGACAGCAACAAGCGCAATGCGTTTTACTAAAATAGCTGACGCTTGTTTTTCATATGTACATACATTAGACCGTACCGCGGAAGTGTGATGTCTTCTGGGAAAACATTTCCGGAAAAAAGTTATTTTTTTTGGACGCCGCTAGATGTCGCCCATTACATTATTTTCATATCTTCGGTGTTTTTAGTCTGCTCTCTAAGTTGAATATGTCTTTGGTTTTGTGAGGACGGTTTCTACCATATAATCGCATTAACCCTCTGTGCGCCATTGTGATCACTACCCAGTACTTAGTTTATACAAACTCAATGTACATTTTTTATGCGTGCATGTTAAACGTTGTTCAATATCATTAATTTTTTGTAAAAGAAGTATTTCGTTCGCTTCAGTAGAACATGAAATAAAACACATTCAACATTCCGTGGGACATGTGAATGTTTTTCGCTTCATGTGTTATTTTAGGCTCATTTTACACATATTTTTCTTGAGGCGAACGCCAACTGAAATTTTATGGCGAGTAATTTTCTAGAATATTTTAAACCTTCAACACCCCACGAAAGGATTATTTTAACCAATTTTTAGAAAGTCAGGAAATATAGCATTTTGAAGGTCGATAGAGGGTTAAAATATGTACTGTGTACATTTTTTTTGGTTCCTCAGAGGCGAGACGGCCTAATGTACATATGCCTGCTTCTGTGTATATGTACATATGTTTGAGGTGAATGTTGTGTAGAGCGTGACATTTGACGAAAACTATTTAACTAAAGCGAACGTTCGTTGGCGGTGACGCAAAAAAACATTGTTAACAACAGCTCCACAACAACAACAACAACAAAGCTAACTGGGGTGGAAAAAAGTAAAGCGAAAAGAAGCGCAGAAAAAAGAAAAACAATAAAAAATTGAAAAAAAACTTGAAAGAATTGAAAAAAAAAAAAAACAAAGAAATAAAAACAACAACAAATAAACACACACGAAACAAGAAAAGCGGCGACAAACAAGAAAAGCAGCAAACAAAAAAAAAAAAACAAAGCAGATCCCGAATCTCTAAAACACCACCACCGCCGCTTAAACATGGACGCCGAATCGGAGGGTCTACCACCTAACAACACCATCGTCGAAGTGTCAAGCGCCGAAACGGATTTGGCCAAGCGTCGGCGCCTCTTCAAGACACAACCCTCCACGTTGGCATCGCGGCGTCAACAGGCGGTGTGTGTACGGCGAGCGCATAAAATGTATGGCAATAGTAAAAATCCGAATGTGGTGTTGGATGGACTGAATATGACGGTGCCGAAGGGTTGCATGTAAGTACCCAATACATACATAAATACAAATAATAAAACTAAAATGATTTCTTTCCAAGTATATATGTATAAATAAAAGTATAAATGTATTTATTTAGATATAAGAAAATAAGGCGGCAAAGGCATAAATTATATTAAAGCCAAAGAAATATATTACTTGAAGTCTATAAGCTAAAGTACTAAAAACATTTAATAAGAAAAAAGGCAAACGCACATACAGAGATGCTTGGGCTTATATGTATGTATGCATATCTGTTTCGAGATACATCTTGTGGCGGAAATGTATTACACAATATACATATGTAAATATATATGTATATCGTTGTGTCTGATAAGATATAAAAAGCAAATACTTTAGTTACACACTTGTGTGCCATCATGTAATGTGTGTATGTGTGTTTGTTCGTGTGAAAGCACTTACCATTTTGACGCGTTGGGAACTATAAAAAGATCAGCGCAAATAAAAATCAGCAAACACAGCGAAATCGAAGCTGAGTAAACAAGTGTGATATGCGTCGAGTGTGCGTGTGTGACCGCATAAAGCAAAACAAGATTGGCAAGGGAAAATGTATTAAAGTAAAAGAGGCAAAAGGGAGAAGTAAGCGAGAAAAAATAAATAAAAGAAATGCTTGAAAAACAAACAGCCAAAATGAAAATGTCTATTAAAGACGACGAGCTTAAGTTAAATATTGCGAAGCTAAAAGCTGAAAGGAATTAAAGATATGGCTTTTATGTATATGAAATTGATGTTAAGGACATAAGTAAAATTGCGCAATATTAAATAGTTTTTTTTTGTTTTAATACACAGAATTGTAATAACACAGTTCACAGCACGACAAATCTAAACATTTTCTTTACAACAGCGCTAAGTAGGTGTTTTTTGTGTGAAAGAGAATGTGCGTTGATGCCTTTTGGTAAACAAAAAAAAATATTTTTTCAGCCAGAATTGCTAAATTCACATTAAAATTAATAATGATTATTTTTTTCTGATTTTTGAATTGATTATGATTTATTTTAATTTTATGATTATTTTGGTTGATATAAAATAATCATGATTAGTAGTAAAAAAAATAATAATCAAAAAAATCATATAGGTACCTAATCTAATATTTTTTTTAATTGTACATAAGATTATATTTAACTAGCTGTAACCGGCCAAGCTTTGCTTTGTCCCACTTCCTATTATAGGTACTTGAAGCGAAAAACGGCACACTTTAAACTATGTTGGAAGTATCTAGAAACCGAAATTACCTCGGGCTGCAGAGCTCAGCACAATTCAGATAAGTTTAAAAAAAGTGAAGGACAAAATTTATATTTTCAAAAATTGGCCCTCTTCATGTTCTTATCCCATTTTTCTTCGTATTATTCACCAACTACCTTTCCCTCTATTTTTCTCTTTCTCTTTCCCTTTCCATTTATCTTTCCTTTCATTTCCGTTTCCATTTTCCTTTCCCATCACATTTCCCCTTCCCTTTCTCTACCTTCTTCTTTTTATCCCTCCTCTTATTCCTTCTCTAATTCCCTGTCTTACTGTCTCTCTCCCCATCTTCTTCATTCCATCTTTATTATATTCTCCCTCTCCTTTTCCGTCCCTTTGCCTTTGCCTTTCCAAGTCTCATTACTCTTCCCCTTTCCCTAGGGAAGTGGGTTTATCATAACATACCCTACATTCCACTTCTCATTTGATACCATCATTGCTTAAAAACATTCCGTTATTGACCCACATCTGGGAACTTGACCTAGGAACCATAATGGGTACGGTATCTGGAGACTTGACCAAGAAATCGTAATGGGTACGGCCCTACATGAGAGTCCGCTCAACACCTTTCATTTGATACCAATATCCCTAAGATATATCCCGATTTTATCCGGGTCCACATATTGACCCATACCTTGGGATCCCACCTAGGAATCGTCATGCGCCGTGATTAACTAACAATATCGCTGAGATATGTAAAAGCCCTGCCTTTCAGTTGACACCAATATCGTTCAGAAATTTTCCGGGGCCATCCCGGTCCACGTTTTGACCCACATTTAGGGACCAGACCTAGGAATCATAATCAGTTCATCTCTGTGTAAAGGCCTTGCTCAGCACTTTTCATTTGGTACGAACATCCCTGAGAAATATCCCGGTGTTGTCCGGGTCCGCGTGTTGACCCACACCTTGGGACCCGACCTAGGGATCGTAATGAGTTCATTTCTATGTAAAATCCCTGCTCAAAACCCTTCATTTGATACCAATATCACTGAGAAATTTTCCGGGGTCATCCGCGTCCACGTTTTGACCCATATTTGGGGACCCGTCCTAAGCATCACAAATAAAATAGTTCCATGTTGAAGTCCTCATCAAGACCTTCCATTTGACACCAATATCGCTCAAAAACATCCGAGGGTCAACCGGGTCCACTTTGTGACCTATATCTGGAGACCCGGGCTAGACATCACAATTATAATAGTTCTGTGCTGAAGTCCTCATCAAGACTTTTCATTTGATACAAATATCGCACAGAAACATTAGAGGGTCACCCGGTCAACTTTTTGACCCATATCTGGTGACCCGATCTATGAATCACAATGAGTACTATTCTATATAAATTCTCTGCATAATACCTTTCATTTGATACCAATATCGCTCAGAAACATTCGAGGGTCATCCGGGTCCACGTTTTGACCCATATCTGGAGACCCGACCTAGGAATTACAATGAGTACTATTCTGTGTAAATTCTCTGCTCAACACCTTTCATTTGATTCCAATATCGCTCAGAAACATTCGAGGGTCATCCGGGTCCACGTTTTGATTCATATCTGGAGACCCGACCTGGGAATCACAATGATTACTACTCTATGTAAATTCTCTGATCAATACCTTTCATTTGATACCAATATCGTCCACAAATATTCAGGGGAAATCCGGATCCACGTTTTGAACTTTTGACCTATATCTCGGGAACCGACTTCCAGATTTGAAAAAAATATGTATATAAACCATCTAGGGCAAGGTACTAAGCTGGTGTGTAAATTTGGTCAAAATCCCTCCACGCGTTTGGGCGAAAGCTGGCGACAAAGAAATGGTCTTGATTTATATATATATATATATAGATAGATTAAGGAATTAGTTTTAATTGTTTCATTGTTTTTAATTGCCTATTTTTTTAGTTGCTTCATTACTCTTAATTACGTGGCTGTTTTTCATTCTTTGTTTGTTCTTAATCGCTTGATTATTTTCAATTATAAGATTATTTCTTTTTATATGATTTTTTCCGTAAAAAGAACTGTACGTCATAGCGTATTAGTACCGTTTTCAGGCAAAAATAACATATTTAATCGATTAATTAATTAACCGTGTAATTAAAAAAATGAACATAATTGGAAGTAACCAATTAATTTTATTAATTCTGCAGTTAATAAAATCGAAAATGTTGAAAATAACAGAATAATTTTACTAATCACGCAATTAAAATAAATCGCAAAAATAATTGAAAATAAACGAAACAATCATGCAACTAAAAATAATTGATCGCTTAATTAATTAATCTTGTAATTAAAAAATCAAAAATAATTGAAAATAATCAAATAATTGTATCTGTCATTCAATCAAAGAATAAAAAATAATTGAAAAAAATCGGTTAATTAAATAATCATGCAATCAAAAAATAGAAAGAAATAATTTTATTAATCTTGCAATAAAAAATTTAAAAATAATTGAAAATAATTCAAATAATTTTTCACTTAAAATTAATTAAACGATTAATTTATCTCATTTTTTTAACTCAATTAATTGTATTTAATCATAAAGCAGTTATAAAAACAAAATATGCTTCAATTAATAATTATAATCATTACAATTTTTAATCATTAAATAACAGGTCTGATTCCAGCACGACTTGGAACCTTTTTAGTGCACACAAAGTTTAATAGTACTACTAGAAATTTAATTAAAAATGGAGAATTAGTGTAGATTATTTTTATTGAAGTAGAGGAATTAATTTCCAATATTCACATTTGCATAAAACTGACGCTAGTTGAGGATTTCGTACAGTGACGCTTAAATGAAAATGAAAAAATGAAATGAAAAATGTGCGACTGAAAAGAAAATGTTGCTGAGATACATCAAGTATATAGATGATGTTGCTAGCAACATGTTGCGTGTTGCTTTAGCTGCGTGATTTTGAAGGATACGTGCATTTTAAGAGATAAGTTGTTTTTTTTTTGTGAAAATTAATATCAACGATGGGCTGATTGACTGCAAAAAAATGAAAAACATATCGCCCGTTTTATGCAATAGATATTTAACTCGAAATTTTCGATTTCTGGGATTTTGCCATATATTTCAATAACTGGGTCGTGCCTTTGAGTCTAGCCTTATAAAATACTCAAAAAGATAAAAATGGCGGAAATAAAAGTGATTTAGTAGTTAGCCGTAGAAGGAAACTATTTGAAATTACAAAAGTTTATTTGCGTTTTCCCAAAAAAAAATTTTTTTGAGTTAAATCCCTATTGCATAAAACGTGCGATATGAAAGTCCATTCGCGAAAGATATGAAGTCTTAGCCAATGCCGAGAACAACTGCGGTCTTTCTTGCTTTTATAAAATTTATTGACAATAATATTTATTTGCACACAACTAATAAATATAAATCACATATTTTATTATATTTGTGGTTCGTTTATTTATTTTTTTTTAGTTGAAATTTATTATCAAACCCTAAGCATTTATTTGAACAATATTCGTTATTCGTTATCAGCGCCAGAAACACGCTTTCAATATGCTTCAAAAGTGGTGAAAAAAAAACAGAAGGAATAGCAAAAAATACAAGAAAACCAACTCATTAATATGTATTTATAGTTTCGAGCTTTTTGTGCCAATGAAAACCGCAGTGAGTTTTTGTTTTTGTATTTTTTGTTTGTTTTTTTTTTATTTTTTTTTGTTTGTATGTTTTTTGTTTTTTTTTTTCTTATTTTTTTTTTTTATTTTTTTATTTTTTTTTGTATTTTTTTTTATATTGTGTTTGCTCACCCTCCCTCGAACTAAACACGAATTTATTGAAAAACTTGTTTCTCCACAAGAACCACATCGTTGTCCTTCACACAAACGACACATACATACAAACACATACATATAAATTCGCAGCAAACCTGTGCCACAGCCTTTCGCGCCCTTGACTATTTTAGCCGTAACGATCATCAGCCCATCCCTTTTGCCTTTTATTGAGGGCTCCTTTCACTTTCCCTGCTCATTAACAACACGAAATTTAACATTCGACATTGACCATTGATGACTGTTGCAGTTGTTGTTTTTGTTATTGCTGTTGTTGCCTGACCACCACTCACCCGTCGTCAGTTATTTGTTCGAATGGAATTTATGTATTATTTCGTTATTGTTGTTGTTTTTTTATTGTTATTAATTTTTCTTTATTGTTATTCGCATCGCTAAATTATGCGTACTGACCGCACGGTTTGTGGTTGTGCCAGCAGTTCAACTCCCACGTTGGCGGCCGCGCGCAATTTGTTTGTGTTCTACATATATCACTCGTTGTCCTTGTTGTTATTGTTGTTGTTGCTTGACCATTTAAAATTGCTAAATTTAAACGAACATTCAGACATATCTACAGACATGTACAAAACTGAAACACTCAACGTAATATTTTATTTTTATTTACTTGTAATTTTTGCTGTTTTGGGGCTTTTCGTCCTTTTTCAACTTTTTTCCAGCTTATTTTTCTCTGAAATCGCACAAACTTTTAATTTTTTTTTTAATTTTTTTGTAATTTTTTTTTTTTTGTTTTCTCGAACAAAAACTTGTTGTTTCATGTAAGGTACATGAGAGACCGTTTACTGTGCATATCCTTGCATGCTCGTGTGTGCGTGTTGTGACCTTTTTTTTAATTTCGCAAAACCTATGTCAGTGCGTACCTTCTCCTCCTCCTCTTCCTCTCCCTCTTCCTCTTCTTCTTGTTTTTTGTTTTTGTTTTTATTTATTTATTTGATGTACGTCTGCCACATTTTTATTGTTATTAGCTTTGTCGATGTTGTTTGTCATTGCCCTTTTTTGCGGTGAAAACTTTGCAAATTATTCATTGCACAAGAAGAAGAAAAAGAACACGCAGCAGGACTTCACAGCCTAAATTGGCTTCTTCCATGTTGTCTACCTAGTTTATATTTATGAGCGTTGTGAGAATTGGAAATGGTGAAATGGTGAATGGTGGAGAGCTTAGCTACTCAACTATTAAATGAGGACATACCTACATAAATACATACATATGCTTTTAGAACCTACCCTGCAGGGAACTCAATAACTAGTGAGTAAAATTTCTAGTTCCGAACTACCGAAAAGGTGTCAAAAGGGAACTAGATCAATTGTAGTTAGACCCTCACCAGTTCAGGAGGAGTGAATTGAGTGACCATTATAAGACACACTTTGATTTGTATGCAATTTCGAAGTGACAAAAATTCTATGAAAATTTTTCGTTCGTTCAATTTCCGTCGGCTTTGTATATTTCTGCAATTCTCAGATGTTTAGTGAAGCGTTTCATATAAAGATTTTTCTATTTGCATCTTAACTTGTATGAAGTGAAATGTTCCCCTAATTATGCTTTCCCGATCCCTCAGGCTTATTTTTAATTTTTTTTATTTTATTACTTTTTAAATATTACTGTAAATTTTATTAAATAAATAAATAAAAAAAATATTAGTCAAAAAAAAAATTAAAAAAAAAAATTATCATCCACCTTGACACCGACAGGATTCGAACCCGCGCCCCTAAGATTGAAAGGCACATGCGTTAGCCAGTCGGCCATCGCGCCACTTGCATGAAGTGTGTCAAAGTCTGCACTTAAGCGGCAGATGTAAAACTGTAGAATTTGTAGGTACTTGTAGCTAGTTCAGAACTATCGAAAATGTGCCAATAAACGAACTAGTGTAAACTGTAGAATTTAGTACTAGTTCGGAACTATCGAAAATTTAGTGCAGAGGGTGACAATTGACACCGCCTAGGACATCGCCGTGTTAAATTCGCCAGTTGATAACATGCAAAAGAGATTTAGCTCGCACTAGTAGTGTCGAAAAATACACTAGAAGCGACCTAGTTCGGAACTAGAGATTTTCCCTACAGGGTATAGTCTAAGTTCATGTGTACTTGTGTATGCTCTACTAAGAAGGTTTCATATAAATTCTACAGAAATTTTGTGATAAATGGCACTTTTCTGATACTTTTTTTTTAATTTTATTTTCAATTTAATTGCAATTTTTAAGTTTGTGGTTCATACGGTATTTTTAAAGTTATGAATTACTAGCGTTATAAACGACAAACTTCTTTAGCCGGTCTAGTGCCATTTAACAACGCGAAGGAAATATAGGAAGGCAATGCCCTAAAGAGTATTGGCAAACAAATACCTATTCACGTATGGACATGTTTATTGTACGAATGAGAGAATGCAATGTTTTGAGTTGGTAAATAAATGATTTTTCAATAACTAATTTTGTGACATTAATGCGACAAAGTTTCTGGCTATGACAATAGTTTATAACAAGGGTGCTCAACGCTCTCGTATTGAATGGGGAAACTCCAATACATCTACAAAAATTTATTAGTGCACTGAGAAAAAATTTGTGTTAGATTTAAAAAAAAAGTTACAAACTACAAGTAAATTTTTATTGTACGATTGGAAAATTTTACATACAACATAAATACATACATATGTATGTACAATATTTAAAATATATTTTATTTATATTAAATTAAGATATGAACGCGTACATATAAAAAAAAAAATGTATCTACATATTACATAATAACAATAAGTGATAAGTTTATTCAAGCCTGTTTAATAAATTGTCAATATTTATTGTCGAATCAGAGGTGGATAATTGCAGAATTGCTTCCAAATACTTTTGTGATAAAAGGTTTCTTTGGTTTGTTTTGATTAACTTAAGGCTAGAAAAGGCTTTTTCGCAAATATAAGTGCTTCCGAACATGGATAAGTATTTGAAAATTTCATTTCTTATGAGTGGATACTTGTCATATTTTATTTTTGTCTAATATGTAACTTACCTTAATTATTTATATACGTACCTATAATTAATTAGCATAGACTGTGACTTGCAATAATATTTCAGCAAAAAAAGCTCTAATTCCTATTTTTCTTATTAAAATCTGCTTTTATTTTTCTTCAAATAATTTGAAATACACTTTTGCCACACATTTTTCAATATTAACTAGAAATTTTGTTCAGTTTTTTCGTTTGCCTACAAATCGCACTCTAAATCAAAAAATTGCACAACTCAACATTTTTTGAATCCATGAATAACGTATTTAGGGACTGCTAAATGTTAGTCTTCTTCCTTACCCAAGGTTTTACTTCAAAGCTTCGTTTGTAAAGAAAAAGGTTTTCTTGCATTTCTTCCATTTATTTTATATTTATTTGGGTTTTGAGTTATGTCGCTTTTCAATTCAAGAATTAAATTTTTTCAAAAAAAGTTTATTTTCAATTTGTTAGTGTAATTTTCAATTTCATATGGGAAGGGCGACGCCAACGTAGCTTCATATGGGAAGGGCGAAGCTAACGTAGCTTCGCCCTTCCCATAAGAAACTCAATCACATTCATTTGAAATTTTTTATACCTGTGGGCATATGGCAGGGGAAGAAAATTTTATTTTTATATTCAAAGGGCGAATTTGTATCTGTGCCTATGTCTGGGGGGAAAAACAAAAACAAATGTGATTCAAGGGCATAGGCATGAGCATCTATGGTTTATAAATTAAACAGAACTTGTAATTTAATGATTAAAAATCTTAGTGATGGTTAATTAAACCATGATTAAATGCGTTTACTTTGAGATTTTTAAAGATTAAATTTTAATTAATTAAAAAATATACACTTATTGATCGATAAATTAATTTTAATTGCATGATTAATTGTTTATTTTCAATTATTCTTGATTTTTTTTATTGTGTGATTAATATAATTATTTCATTATTTTTAATTATATTTGTTCTCATTTTTAAATTGCATGATTAATTAATTAATCGATTAATTATGTTTCTTTGTTTCTTTGTCTGAAAATGTTACTCATACGCCATGGCGTACAGTTGTTTCGTATGTAAAAAATAAATTACAAATAGTCATATGAAAGAAATAAGCGTATAACTGAAAATAATCAAGCTATTAAAAATAGTCATTCATTAAAAAAAAAATATATAATTAAAAAAATTTAATTAATCAAATAAACAAACAAATAAAAATAATTAAATCACTAAAATAATTAAGCAAAATAAAAGTAATCATACAATTAAAAAAAAATTGATTATATGATTATTTTTGATTACTTTTTAATAGCGATTAATTATGATTATTTAAAACTTTTTTTTTTTAATTAATTGATTATTAATTGTCAGTTTAAAGTAAGAAAATTAGAATAACTATTAAAATTTAAAAATCCTAAAAATTAAGGATTTTCTCTAAAAAATCAATCAAATCATCTCAATGTAAGTTTGCGCCTACTAGACCACACTAGCGCTTTTCAGAGCTAAGCTAAGAGCAATCTGTGTGGTCTGCCAGGTACTAATGGCAATGAAGTGCAAGTTGAATCTCTAAAGAAACTAGTGAACTTGCAGAAAATCAGCGCTGCTAGGCCGGTTGTTCGCCCCTTTGGACTACTTAATATAAGCACTTGTTGCGATCTCGTCTGTTTCATAGAGCAGGCAATCACAAGATGGGCCATAAGTAAAATTGTTGAAGTTCCAGCAATATCTGTTTGAATGAACCGCCTTTCCCTCAGCTCGCCGGTGAGTCCTCTAAAGTCAATTAAACAGTCTAATTGGCATCAACGACACGCACGTATTGCTCCGTTTTTAATCTAATTTACTTTATTTTAAATTTACTTTATTCTAATAATTACTAATTTATTTGATTTTAAATCATTTAAAAGCAGGGACCGATTTTAATCGTTATTTTCATTTCTTCGGATGAAAAAATCATTATGAAAACTTCGTTAACAATAAAATGCAACTATGCCGATACAATGATTTTAGCAAATTCTATCCAAATACGAGCTCATCTTTATTCTAAAGATTTCTATTTTTTAAATTTTTAAATAACCATTATTTACGATTTTTATTTTTTCGATCAAAAATAATTTTTATTATTGAACTTAAATTTTTCCTATGAAACTTGATCGATATTTTATGATTTTTGTTTTTTCGATCAAAAATAATTGTTATAATTGGATTTAAATTTTTCCGATCAACTTTAATCAATATTTTTTATTTTTTCTCCGATCATAGTAAACTTTTTCAAACGTTAGTGAATCCTATATTTGATGGCTTGAAGTTGACGATTGTGCCAACATTGGCGCAGTTCTATTTGAGAACAAAATTTGCAAAAAAAATAAGTTTTTAGTGTTCATTATAATCGGAAAAATTTAAATCCAATAATAAAAATTATTTTTGATCGAAAAAATAAAAATCATAAAATATCGATCAAGTTTCATAAGAAAAATTTAAATCCAGTAATAACAATTATTTTTGATCGAAAAAATAAAAATCATAAAATATCGATCAAATTTCACCGAAAAAATAAAAATCAAATTATAACGATTAAAAATGATTTTTTTTTATAAAAATGATAATCGTTACGGTCCCTGTTTAAAAGTGATTTAAATGCCCAATTTAAATATTAAAGCATCTTGCAAAACTCTGTTGCTTTAATCAATTCATCTCCATACATACAAAACACACGCTGCTTTCTCTATTCCCTTGGCTGCGTCAATTTGAGTTAAGTTTCGTTTTTGTTCCTTCACCTGCTCTCGCAGACATGTTCCATTTTTTACTTTTTCTTGCTTTTGGTTTTACCTTTCAAATAAGTTTAACGCTTTCATTCGTATTTTATTTCATTATTTCAATCGCCCAAACCCATCAACCAACTACCATCGAGGGAAAACTTCTGTTCGGTGCTGTTCTCTTCTCTTACGTTCGTTCGATGTTGAATAGTTTCAGTTTAAGTTTTCAGTTTTCAGTTTGCAGAGTTTCACAGTTTGTAGTTTTTCGTTGACGTTTTCGTTTTTGGGTTTTGAGTTTTGGGGTTTTTGCTGGTTGTTCTTTTGGTTTTGTTTTTGTGCTTGATATGTTTTTTTTTATTTCTTCTTTTATTCTGTTTTGCTTTACTTTTATTTTTTGGTTGTCTTTCCATGTTATAGCATCCTTTATTATGATTGTCAAAGTTTGTTTTCTTAAATAAAGAGTTTTGAATATGCCATGACTGTGGGGAATTTCTATGCTCCAGCACACAATTTATATATTTAATGGTGTGCTTGAGGTAAATCCTTTGGTTTTTTTTTTTTAATATAGCAAAAATATTCCATTCGTTTGCTATTCATGCATAAAAGTTTGCCTGAAGTTTGTGGCGGATAGACGTTGCAAATTGATGCAGAGGCACTGCAATTAAATTAAAAGAATTTCTGTAATTATAAACTGGAACTTTTGATTCTAAATGGGATGTTTTCATAAATTAATTACCAAGCACTTTAATAGTCATGGATTTTCGAAAAACTTTACAAACATCTTAAAACGAAAGTATGTACCTAAAACAGCAAATTTAAGTTGTGTTATTAGCAATTTTTTTTTAAATTGGCAAACTACAAATATTTTTTTATTGGTTTGCAATTTTCATTATTATTAGTTTTTTTTTTTTAAATATACAACTTATAAATATTTAAGTGCTGCACATTTTTATTGCGTATATTTTAATAGTTTGCATGTTAGAATAAACATCTATTGATGACTTCGAGCATGAGCCATAACAATTTTACTGCAATAAATACGAAATAAAAATTACGAGTTCAAAAGTTCGCTTAATTTTATTGGCTATTTTATTTTTTATTAGTTACATACATAACTAACTTGAAAGCAAAAGGAATAAGCTAATTTGCAATATACTAATAATAATTTAACAGTGCAATATAAACCCAGTAGAAAATAGCTCGAAAGCTCAATTGATGAACCGGAAAATAGAGAGCACACTTTTCAAGCAACGAGGTCATACATAGATCACATCAAGCCATGTAAAGAGTGCTCACTCTCCTAGAACAAGCAATATAAAAGAGATCATATTTTACTCAACAGTTTTGGATAGTCCGAGTGTACGTCCACGCTTCCTAGGGAGCTCTGCATAATCGCTTATAGTAAGTACATATGATTCCCTTTTCTGGTGGTCTACTTTCAAATTTATGCATCAAACATTTATGTGAAACACCCTGTACAAGTAAAACAAAAGTTGTTTGAAACACCCTGTACAACTAAAAAAAAAAAGTTGTGTGAAACACCCTGTACAACTAAAAGAGTTTGGAAGCTAAATCAGAACTAAATTCAAAGTAAAAGCATTTGCTGTTCATTCGGAAATTAAGCGAATTCCGCGCATTGATGGCAACTCGCTCAGCCATGCACTCGCTCAGCAGGAAATTCAGAAAAATTTATACTCCAAAAAACTGTCAATAAAGTAGTAGAAGGAAATTGAAAAAATTTATCAAAGAAAAATATGTATATGAATTAGCATAAATTGAGGTAATTGCAAATGTAAAAGACAGAACTTGATTAATAACTTTGCTTTGCGTGGCTTTTGAGCAGGGGTGGGCAAAACATGCGCATGCGCATATTGCGATTAAGCGCCCGTGTATGCCCTCCAAAAAATCGCCGCCTTGCTTAAGGGTTTTTATAAAACTAGTATCGCCGCTGTGTGGCCGCTGTGGTGCAGTGGGTAGAGTGCTCGCCTGCTATGCGAGAGGTCTCGGGTTCAAACCACGGTCCGAGCCAAACAAATTTTTCTAATTAGTAAAAATCCAATTATTGGGTTTTTTAAGAGCAGCGGTCACCTCTCGGCAGTGGGCGGCATACCCTCCGAGAGTATTTCTGCCATGAAAAAGCTTCTCACAAAAAATGCATTCGCCGTTCGGAGCCGGCATAAAACTGTAGGTCCACCCAATTAGTAGGAAAAACAAAAAGGAGCACACCTCGAATTGGGAGAGAAGCTCGGCCATAAAACTCGTCAGAGTTATAATAGCGCCATTGTATTATATTATATTAGTATTATATTAGTATCGCCGGTGCTCGAAATTCGACCATGCAATTTGTTTTTTCAACTTTGTATTGGTACAAAAATTATTCCTTTTCGCGGAGATAAGCAACACTTTCCAAATTCCAGTTGTACCGCAACACTGATTTGCCCTTTTGATCACGGTCCGACGCGAAATCATGGTCAAAATCAAGGCAGATCTAGGAAGGTAGGCCCGGTGGCGAATTCAGAAATTTCCCATGTATTTTGTTATTGTAATTGGTAAAGTGTAATGCCAAAATGATATTTCGCCGTGGTTAAAATCTGAATTCGCTTGGGGCTCGTCCATTCCTATTGGCCATGATGTGAATTCGCTTTGATTTTGACATTACACTCTACCTTTGTAAATAAAAAAAGAAGTTTTTCAATTTGCCGCCGAGCCTACCTGTTAGATACGCCTTGGTTAAAATTGAAATTACTCAGTGTGCTCTCCCGCTCTCTCTCTCTCTCTCTCTCTCTCTCTCTCTCTCTCATTTTTCGCTTTAATGGAAAAACAATAAGAGATATTTGACCACGTTGATTTTGATCTGAGCGTAAACTGGGCCAATGCATATAACAGAGGGAGAGAGAGCGCTTTTAAATTACAGCGACCCTTCACCTATGTTTACGATATTTGTAAACACGTTTACGATATCTATTTCTCTTAACTAAAAACTTTATTTATTAATTATAAACAAATTAAATAATTTATAGAAAAAATTATATGCCTATGCACTGCTCCTGACTCATACGAACACATCCAATTCAATTTTATGTGGATATGAGTATGTTAAATGTGCTAAACAACCTGGCAATTGTTTGTATGGGAAAAATGTTAGCCTATTAATATATAGATACTAATGCCTGAAAATTCTAACGGCATAGTATGTAATTTGTATGAACAAAGGCTTTTAATAAGAATTATTTTCCCATGTTGGTGTCGTCAGGCCATAAGAACTACTCTCTCTCCCTCTCTCTCTCTCTGAGAGGAAATCTTATTCCAAACCCTTATTCGCAAAGGAAAATAAGGCTTAGTTAATTTCTTATAATAAGGGCTTATGCGGTGTTTAAATACGTTATAATAAGGCTCATTCACCTTAGGTTGTGATCTCTCATCGAATGATAGGCAAACAGGCCAGTTGAAGCCGGGCAGTTATGGAATTGCCATTCAATTCTGACCTAGACTGCATGCAGGGAGAACACCGCTGCTGTGCCTTTTAGCGGATTATTGCCTTATGGGCAGCCCCACGGCAGTCATACATACATACATATGTGCCTTGGACTGTGGCAGCAAAGATTCAAACTAACCTAACCTTTGTATGTAGAAATTAATTAGCAAAAACTATTAGTTTCTATTTTCCCAAAACTCATTTTAATCAATCTTTTAAGAGTATTATAAACTAAAATTCATTTTTTATTACACATATTATGTACATACATAAATCGTATTGTTTTAAATATTTCTTCACTGAAATTCGCCTTCTTGACATGCAATTTTCAAATAATTGCAAAGCATTAAAATTAAATATTTTGTAGTCCAAGTGCACCCTGAACTCGCACTTAAGCAAATAAAATGCAAATCTGTGTCTAAAGCTAATTATTATACACTAAATAACTACAAACGACTTGCCGACCCCGACGATAATCGCTGCCACGCCACAGCTGCTGCCACTGCACATATATACATACAAACAGTGTGTGCAAAAAGCTGCTGCAGAAGCACAAATGCACATGCATACATGTTTATGTACAGGCAAATCTGCATGGCTATTAACATTAATTACATGCATACTTAAGCAAAATAAATATGTATGCATGTCTGTACATGCACATATTAATCTGTTGTGCAGCAGGTAGGTGCATATCATTTAATCAGCTTTAGCTTTATTGTGTGCACTTAACGTAAAATGCATTTGGCAAGACAACAAAAGCCAACAAGTGGCCAAACGCAGCCAAGTTCAATGTTCAAAAGTATTATAGTTTAAAAGTATATTAAATATATTCATTATAACATCATTTATTTACGTGGTAGATTACTTAAAAAGCATGACATGATGGCTCATACACACAGCAAAAATTAATAAATTAATGAATAAGCTTTACTTTGTTTTTTTATACGAAATCGGCAATGAATAAAATTAATGGATTGAGCTTCAATCAGCTTTTAATTACCCCCAACTGTGGGGTTGGCGTTGGGTTGAATGCGAGAGTTCACAGTTTGAGATTAATTTTAAGTTATTAAAAAAGCAATCGATTGTTTTTTTTTTCAATAACTACAAGTAATGTAGTATGAACTAATAGTGGGTCTACATGGGACATAGTTCACACTCATTAATGTAATTCGCTCTCCCAATTGTCAATCACACGCGAATCACATGCCGAATCATGCTAAATTGCATATAAAATATTGAGAGCGAACCTCGCTCAATCGCAGTGTGATTTTTCGCTCTAAATTATACCACAAAATGCGCTAAAATTTATTTCGTCGCTAAGTTTTGAGCATAAATTTTACGAAATCGAATAGATGCTAAGCTGTTAGGATGAAGATGGCAGAACAAGCATAAAACTTAACAATCTAAACAGAGACTGACCTTGGCGACGGGGAGTCAATTCAAGTACCTTTTATCTAGACCTGTTATTTAATGATTAAAAATTTTTTATGATTATTAATCAATGCATGTTTTGTTATTGTAACTTTTTCATGAGTAAATGTTAATTAAATTAAAAAAATACGTTAATTAATCTATTAATTAATATTAATTGCATGACTAATTGGATTATTTTTCGACTTTTATTATTGCATGATTAATAATTTCATTTATTCCTGATTTTCCAATTTCATGATTAATACAATTATTTGATTATTTTCAATTGTTTCTGATTTTTTATTTGCGTTCTTACTTAATTCATTGATTAATTATTTTTAGTTTCGGCTGAAAATTGTTATTCACACGCCATGGCGTACAGTTTTATCGTACGGAAAGAGTAATTAAAAATAGTCGCACAATTGAAAATTATCAAGCAATTAAAAACAATCAAAGAATTAAAATTAATTAAGCGATTAAAAATAAATATATCTACGATTAAACAAAAAAATATTTGATTATTTATGATTATTTTTTTAATCGATTAATCTTGAATATTTTTTATACTTCTTTAATTGATTATTAATTGACAGGCTAATGTAAGACGATTAAAATAATCATTGAAATTAAAAAAAATTAATTTCTGCCTTTATCGTTTACGTACCATTTATCTAGGTAGATATGTTTGAGCAATGGATTAAATAATGACTAACTCACTTAAAGCAAACCATGTACATTTCCTAAGAATCAAAGGTCTTTTAATGCAATTAATAAACTTTTTTCAGTTATTTTTGTTGTTGTAAATTTCATTATTTCTGAATTGAATTTTTCCTAGTATTATTACTGTTGTTGTAAATTGCATAATTTCTACTAATGCGGAATATAGTAAAACACGTTTCTTAATCTAACGAGTGTCAATTGCAAATATAATTAATTATTTTCTAATGAAGTGAGCGCATCGTGATTGAGTGAGTGATAATGGGCCCCACGTGCCATTGAACTTTGCACTTTTTAGTAGTTGAATTAATGCAGTAGTTAAACAATCAATTCCAATTCTAATCGATGATCTGGCGCAAGGCAGATACACCAGGTAGGCGCAGGGGCGAATTCAGAAAATCCCCATGTATTTTGTTATTGTAATTGGTAGAGTGTAATGTCAAAATGATATTTCGCCGTGTTTAAAATCTGAATTCGCTTGGGACTCGCTCATTCCTATTGGTCATGATTATAATTCGCTTGGATTTTGACATTACACTCTACCTTTGGAAATAAAAAAAGTAGTTTCTGAATTCGCCCATGCGCCTACCTCTAAGTTATTGTACCATGATCTGGCGCTTATAAGTAAACTAACTCATTTACTTACTCATGCATGAAACAGTTAGTTACTCAATCACTCTTCCACTCAATCGTTCAACCACTCAATCATTCACTTCACCTTCATGTTTAATCGCTCATTGCGGCAGACAGTCGTTTAATCACAAACAGTCAAGTCAAGTCAAGTTCAGACAGTCAATCATTCATTTGCACGTTGATTAACAAATATGCATAAATGTCAGTCAAAGTAAATACAAATAAACAAACAAACATAGCTATGTATTAGACCTCTGCACAATACCATTTGCCTCTTCTATATTTGCGAATACTCTATGCATTGTACAATTAGTCACAGCACAATTTCAATGCAGATACGAATAAAACCCATACTTTTCATTTGGAATAAAAATACTATTTCTATTTGCTCTGCTGGAGCGATTAGTGTACACTATTCGCCACGATAGAATAGAACATAATAATAACCATGTTATGAAGTATTCGCAAAACCTTGTTGCTCCTTTGGTTTGTTTGTTTATTTAATGTGCATATGACATTAAGGTGGACCAAAAAATAAAAGCCCAACAAACATATGTTCCATTTTTTAATGATAAGAAATGTTTTCTTGTACATTAAGAACTTTGAAAAAAATTATGTATCATGACTGATATAAAAGGAGAAAGAAATTTGGAGGCATTTGCACGACCTCTAAATTTTAATATATTAAGGAAAAACTTTAGGTATAGATTTCCGTATTATATTCGCATGAAAATCGGGTTGTTCCGCGAATTTCGGGAGAACTTTATTTCCTTCATAAAACCACCTTAATATGCCAAATAAGTTTCCTAACTAATGCCGAAAAAATCAAAAGGATCGAAGTATTGGTTACCGAGTTATTTTAAAATATATAGAACAGTTGGAAATATGTAGATCGTAATAAGCTCTGGTTCGAAATTTATTTTAGACATATGGTTTCTTTGGCAAAAAAGCTTGAAATTACTCAAATTTTTATAATTGCGATGTGTCCCTGTTAATTTTTTTTTGGCCCCTACCAACTGACCCGCCCTAGTGTGTATGCATATGCACATACACACACTCACACTAGCAGCGTAATTTTGCTGAACACAACGTCTGGATGTGTGTTTATGAAAATATGTATGTACATACATACTAGAAGGCTGCACGAATGGATTCGAAACGGCCAACAAAATATTCGCGGCCGTCCAATTACAGTACCTACTTGTTTCTGTCGTTTTAGAATAAACGCAAGTAGGGCACAACCATAAACAGAACCAATACAATTACTTATTCGTAGCGACAATTACATTACCTTAAAAAGGTTCTGCAAATAGTGTACACTACTTGCAAATACTTCGAATATAATCGAAATATATGTATGTACATACATATTTTCATAAACACACATCCAGACGTTGTGTTCAGCAAAATTACGCTGCTAGTGTGAGTGTGTGTATGTGCATATGCATACACACTAGGGCGGGTCGATTGGTAGGGGCCAAAAAAAAATTAACAGGGACACATCGCAATTATAAAAATTTGGGTAATTTCAAGCTTTTTTGCCCAAGAAACCATATGTCTAAAATAAATTTCGAACCAGAGCTTATTACGATCTACATATTTCCAACTGTTCTATATATTTTAAAATAACTCGGTAACCAATACTTCGATCCTTTTGATTTTTTCGGCATTAGTTAGGAAACTTATTTGGCATATTAAGGTGGTTTTATGAAGGAAATAAAGTTCTCCCGAAATTCGCGGAATAACCCGATTTGGAATATAATACGGAAATCTATACCTACAATTTTTCCTTAATATATTAAAATTTAGAGGTCGTGCAAATGCCTCCAAATTTCTTTCTCCTTTTATATCAGTGATGATACATAATTTGTTTCAAAGTCCTTAATGAACAAGAAAAACATTTCTTATCATTAAAAAATGGAACATATGTTTGTTGGGCTTTTATTTTTTTGGTTCACCTTAATGCTATATACACATTAAATAAACAAACAAACCAAAGAAGCAACAAGGTTTTGCGAATAATCATAACATGGTTATTATTATGTTCTATTCTATCGTGGCGAATAGTGTACACTAATCGCTCCAACAGAGCAAATAGAAATAGTATTTGTATTCCAAATGAAAAGTATGGGTTTTATTCGTATCTGCATTGAAATTGTGCTGTGACTAATTGTACAATGCATAGAGTATTCGCAAATATAGCAGAGGCAAATGGTATTGTGCAGAGGTCTAATACATATACACATATTTCGATTATACTCGAAGTATTCGCAAGTAGTGTACACTATTTGCAGAACCTTTTTAAGGTCATGTAATTGTCGCTACGAATAAGTAATTGTATTGGTTCTGTTTATGGTTGTGCCCTACTTGCGTTTATTCTAAAACGACAGAAACAAGTAGGTACTGTAATTGGACGGCCGCGAATATTTTGTTGGCCGTTTCGAATCCATTCGTGCAGCCTTCGACTATGTATAAACATATGTATGTATTTAACTGTTTACCTAAACTCTTACTAACAAGTACTGACATGCACATGCATGTATGTATTTACATATGTATGTATATTTGCACTCAGTTAAATGAATATTTCTCTCACTACTTAAGTACATGTGTATTTCTTACAAGTGTATTTACACAAAGCAACTTCGCGCCTCACGCCTCTGATCGCTTGCTGTCTTTATATTTCCCTTAACACTTCTCAGCACACCTTCACCACCAAGTCAGCCAGCCTCGTCTCACCGCAATTCACCCACTTCTTCGCTTTATACTTAACTTACCGCAATCGTAAATTGTTGCAAGCTGGTATTTATGGTTATTTTCATGGTCAAGTTTTCTTTTGACATGTCTCGACATGTGTCTTGCGCCACTGCTTCTCTACTCTTCACTATTTGTAAAGCAAACGAATGCAGCAGCCACAAGTTTTATTTACATTTTACTTCTTACACTCCATCGTTCACACACGCCTTTGCTCTGCCCCCTTGACAACCCTTTCAAAGTGTTGATGTTGCCCGCCGTCGTAATAACTCGTTGGTAGTGCACGTTTAATTCACGTAACCGCAAAAGCGTCTTCACCGCAAAACCACAGACTTGTGATGATTGCATTTGCATGTTAAGAATTTACTGCATTCCAATTGTGGGGGTTGTGGGGGCTGCGTGTTCGAGCGAGTGAATAGAGAGTGTTTGAGTAGGGGAGTGTGTGGGGGGGGATGTTAACTGTGCTTGCTGTTGTTGCTGATTGTTTTCCAAGTTTTAAGTGCAGGTGCATGTGTACTTTAAACTCGCATATGTATGTTAGTAAGTTGTGTGTGTGTGCATTTCAATTTTAAAGGGTGTCAGCAGAAATGAATGACGGTGAAGTTTGGCAGTTTTTAAGAAGAAGAAGAAAAGATGCTTTTTGACGTAGGTATTTAGAATGTTAAAAGCTTAAAGTCAAAAGTTTTCGCCAACTTTTGATTGTTTTAGTCGTAATGTCGTAATGTCGAAATGTTTTTGTTTTTAATATTAGATATGTGAAATGTTTATAAACATTCAGAAAATTTGTTTAAGAGAAAAAGTAAAAAAAAAATAATAAAATAAAATAAAATAAAAAAAATAAAATAAAATATACAAAATATACAAAATAAAATATATAAAATATATAAAGCCAAGAAAAAAACTAAATAAAATGATTTTTTTTCTTTGAACAAAAAAAAAATTAAAATTACAAAAATAAAATTCTTGAAAACCAAAGGAAAACATCCCTGAAAACAGAAATAAATAGATAAACTAAAAAAATTTAAAAAAACTTAAAACGGATTTTTGAAAAAAAAAAAAGAAAATAAATCCAATTAAGGAATAAAAAGAAATTAAAGCGTAATGTTAAAAAAGATAAATAAATTTGAAAAATCAAATAATACAATTATGAATTTTTTGAGACAAACAAAAAAAAATTGAGAAAAGTAAATTAAATGTTTTTTGAAAAATAATTGAATTATAAAAAAATTAAAGAAATTAAAATGAAAATTTAAAATAATTTAAAAAATTAAAGGAAACTAATATGGTTTTTTTTAATAAAAAAATTAATAAACGTAAAAAAATAAATAAAATAAAAAATAATAAGAAAAAATAATAAGAAAAAATTTATTAAAATTGAGTTTTTTGAAAAAAAAAAAAAATTGAATTAGAAAAAAAATAAAGAAATTAAAATGAAAATTCAAAATAATTTAAAAAATTAAAGGAAACTAATATGTATATATGTTCGGTCAATTAGTGTGAATATTGTTTATATAATAATGCTAGGCTTTTTGACCATCGTTTTTTTGATGCAAATAAAAATATAAAAAATTATTTCATCATTCCACCCGACGTTTCGCTAGACTTCCTAGCTTCTTCAGGGGCAGTATGTATATATGATTTAAACTAAAAACAAACAATAAAAAAAATAAATTAAACATTTATCGTCGTACCATCAACATTTGGTATTGTCGTCAAACTCATAATATGATTTTTTTTTAAATAAAAAAATTAACAAACGTTTTTTGAAAAAAAAAAAATAATAATAATAAATAAATTTAAATTAAAATGAGTCTAGTAAAAAAATAAATAAAATAAAAAATAATAAGAAAAAACTTATTAAAATGGATTTTTTGAAAAAAAAAAAAAATATATATAGATATATATATATGTATACCAAAAAATAAATTAATTTGTGAAAAAAAAATTAAATGAAAATGAAATGAAATTTTAGCAAAAAAATAAATAAAACTAAAAAAATAGAAAATAAACGAAATAATATAAAAATAAAGAATTAAATGAAAATAATATGGTTTTGAAAAAAATAATAAACAAATTTAATTAAATAAATGTTTAAAAAAAAAAAATAATAATAATAAATGAAATTGAATTAATTTTTAATTGTTGGGGGAAAGTGGAAAAAAATTCAACAACTATTTACAGCGAAGGTTGAGTGTATAGCTATTTCACGAAAAACCATTTTCGATCATCAGCACTCTTTTCGGAAGTGGATGCTACCTTCGCTATAAATAGTTGTTGAATTTTTTTCCACTTACCCCCAACAATTAAAAATTGAATTAAATAAATTTCGTGCTAAGCACTAAAAAATTCTTTCAAGTTAAATTGAATTAAAATAATAATCAAGCAATTATTTCAAATTAAACGTACTTAATTTAAATTCCCAAAATTATACCTAGTAAGGATGTTTGTATAAATGTGTAAACATATGTAAATATTTTAATAATAGTATGTACGGACAATTATCTAAAAAAAATCACAACATTACTAATTTTCCACGCCAAACAGCCACCGCACCGCGCTTCACTGCACAATGCCTGTCTTTTATGCATTTTTCTTCTCATAAACAAATAATCATAAATTTATGACGACAATGAAGCAAATTGTTAGTTTGCGTGGTAAACGTAACTAAACAAATAAAAAACATGATTACACACATTATCTTACTCATATAAAATGTTTACAATTGTTAAGCCTGGTTTTCATTAGGTCAAATTCACTGACGTCAAATCACTGTCCTAGATGACAATATGTCATTTTGAGTCAAATGTGTTTTCATTAGGTTTCAAAAACTGACATGAAGTCGATAGAGCAGTGTGGGTCAAAGATTGCCGTCAAATTTTGGTGTCAGTTGATTGACAGTCCGTTTTCATCTCTCATATCAAACGTGAAGTAAAAGCTTTTGACAGCCGGGCAGCAAGGTCAGTTTTCTCACCCGTGGTTTTCTTGTGGTGGTGCTATTTCTAGGTTGCACAACAACTTGGAAATCGTTTACTAATAACTCTTCAATTTTCTGATATTAAAATACTATTAACAAAATAAATAAATAAATAAATTTATAATACTCGCACAATAACAATCAGCTGTGCGCTCGACAAACCAGGGCCCGGTGCAAAGGATTTTTTCGTTTGCTCCGCTTCCAAAATTTTTTGCTGCTCTTATTCCCATATGACACTACGTTTTTTTTCCGGTATTCTACAAGGTTTTTTTGAGTGAAGGAGATGGTCAAATACAGTTTTGCGTTGGCGCAAGCGAGCAAGCTATATTGAAAAAACCAAACGAAATACCAACAAAATACCATCTAGGCAGTTAAAAACCAACGAGCCACCTTGTATTTCGGTAGGTTTTTTCGCATTCGGCAGGTTTTTCTGACAATTGTTTCAATTTGACAACTATAAAATAAATTATATATAAAATAAAAAATATATGGAAATACAAATTTTAAATTTGCCTCTTGTAAGCTTCTGCTTTGGCCGTAAGGGGAAAGAAGAAGTCCGGAAGAAAAAGTATACTGCGCACTGGCTTCTCTTTATAACATGGAATACACAGCTACTCTGCCATCTGAGTTTCATAACTTTTATTTCAGTAATTTAAATTCAAATTTCCAAAAAAATTAATTCTTGAAATAAATATTATTTTCATTTAGTTTGAAGTTTAATGTCAATCAAATTGTTTTTGAGGGAGTTTTTGTCTCTTTTCAACCTACAGAAGAATTGTTTTTGTATTTTGACTCTCGGTGGATTTTCCACACCAAAAAAAAACAAGAAAAAAACGTAGTGTCATATAGGCATTAGCTCCCATCCTTTTTTTGCATAGGGCTCCGTTCTCGCTCCGATTTTTTATATATTGGCTCCGCTTCAAATCGACAAGACTGTTTTAAATCAGATACGACAATTTTTAATGATGAAAAGAGACGCTCAGCGCTTACCTGACATAAAGGTAAACTCGATACTATTTGGCATAATCTAGAATCACTTTAAAACCATCTTCGGTTTTAAACCTACCTTTATTCTCTATAGCAGGCCTGCTAAACGCTCTCGTATTGAAAGTACAAAGCTCAATACATCTACAAAATTTTTATATGCATTGATTTTTTGCTCATTTAGATTTTTTTATGAATTCCAATAAAATATTAAGGGTGTTCATCTAAAGTGGTAAACTGCTGGTAAATGCGGTAAAGTGATAAAATATTAATTGTAATAAATTATCTGTCAAAATTTGTATGAAAATATATTTAAGCAAAGTTTATCACTTTACCGAACGATTTTGTTGCGTAAATTTATAAATTTCGGTAAAACTCAAGTCTGACACATTGTCAGTTTTACTTTTTCAATTTAAAAGAAGAAATTGTGGTTTCCTTCGGCATTTTTTTTTTTTGTTCATTTTATTGGGTTTTTTTATTTATTAATCAAGTTGACACTGACAAGAGTTTAAACAATTATTTACCAAGGTGGTTTCATGTAAAATGCGGATAAACTGATAAACTTTAAAAATTTATTACTTTATCACTTTAGATGAAGACCAGCTTCTACCTATAATTTGAGCTCCAGCTCCGCTCCGTGAAAAAGCCATAGCTCCTTAGCTCTTCGCTCCTTGACACGCTCCGTGGCCCTGCGAATCAGCTGTGAGCTTGACAAACGAAACAAGTTTGCCAACACGCTGGCAAATGAATTTTGCGTGTCAAATGTTGCCCAATGCGCTGGCAAACTACAATTTGACTGTTTCCATATGGCTGTCATTTTATATGACAGCGAGTTGTCAAAACTGACTGCAAACGCATTTGACACAATATGCCAACCCGTTTTCATTTGTTTGACCATATTTGACGTCATATATGACCTAGTGAAAACCAGGCATTAGACACACATTTGCCAACGCGCACGTAAAGGGGTTAAAGCAAATTAGCGCGCTAGTTGAAAAGCATCAATTTGGTTGTTGTTGGCCGCCTTCTATGCGAAAATGATTGCATGATTGAATGATATGTGCTTTTAGTGTGCACACAAACACATAACAACACACAAATAAAAAGAGTAATTGCCCTGCAAAAATTCCGAGTACTCCAATCGCTAATCCATGGAGTGCTCGCTATGGACCAACCGATTACTCCATAACTTGCCACATTTCATACAAAAAATATGGTCCAATTAACATTGCATGTCATTGCAATGGAGTATATACTCCAGTACCGCATAACAATCAAATTAATCCATGGAGTACCTACATTGGATTAATTGATGGAGTACCTAACAGTTAGACGAACATAACAAGAACCAAATGTTTATCGCGACGACGAATGACGTGTTCAAACATGTGTATGTATGTATGTAGTTATGTATGTATGCATACACATATCGTCGTCGTCGCGATAAACATTTGGTTTTTGTTATGTTCGGCTGACTACGAACAGATGCAGATACATGAATCGGTCGTTTGGGCTATGTTAGTGGTCACTTTGAAAGTACTCCAACCTACCACAAATGGAGCATATAATCCAATGATTTTTGCAGGGTGTGATTAAGAAATAAAATATTTCCGTTGCTAAAGCGTGTGGCATGTGGTGTGTGGCGTGCTTGCGAGCATTACAACGGTAAACAGCTAAGCAAACAAAAGCGGCAAGAAAATTTGCAAAAAATGTAAAAAAGGAAATTCGCAGACAGGCAAACAACAAAAAGCGCATGCATTTGCTTAACAAAAACAAGAAAAAAGCAACAACAAAAGGTTAACACATTTTCAAGGCCTTAACTTCTTTGCTTAATGCATTTGCGTCCATCATCGGTCGTTCAGTCGTGTTGTGCCTTGATTGAACTGCATTTTGCTTACTCACTTTTTTGGTTTGCTTTGGTCTGGTCTGATTTGGTTTTCTTTTATTAGTTGGTCAACCTTCTTAAGTCAGTTATATCAATGGCAATGGCATTGACTTAAAACAAACAATCCAAATTGAGTGTCAATTAACAAAAAGCAAAGCAAAAACCGGTATGCAGTGTTAAGTGGAGGCTGTTTTGATGAGTCGCGGTAACAGCAGCGGCAGTGCACAGTGGGTTTGTTATGCATTTTAAGCTGAAAAATTTATTATTTGTCTTATGTTGCGTCTCAACTGAGCCATGAAATGTAAGCAATTTTTACAATTAAAAAAAATAGGGTTGCCACTTTCTTAAAAATTTTACTAGGTAAATAAATATTATAGCATATCGCCCGTTTTATGCAATAGGGATTTAACTCGAAATTTTCGTTTTCTGGGATTTTGCCATATATTTCAATAACTGGGTAGTGCCTTTGAGTCTAGTCTTATAAAATACTCAAAAAGATAAAAATGGCGGAAATAAAAGTGATTTTGTAGTTAGCCGTAGAAGGAAACTATTTGAAATTATAAAACTTTATTTGCGTTTTCCCAAAAAAAAATTTGTTTGAGTTAAATCCCTATTGCATAAAACGTGCGATATCATGTATCGAATAAAAGTAGGTAGGAACAATTTGAAAATTTTTTAAGGGCCACCTTTTTGAAATTTTTTAGTTAAAAAAATTAAAAAATCAATTATATACCTATTAAAAAATGTCTTTAAACAGGCTGAAATATTTTGTTAGCAAAAACAAAAAATTAGCGTTACCATCGTCTTAGAAAAATTTGACTAGTTAAATTAATAAAACAAAAATATTATCACATAGGCACCATTTTTTTTTCACAAAAATGTAGGAACCATTAAATAAAACTTTTTTGAAGTTGCCACCTATTTGAAATTTTTAGCTCAATAAAATTTATGAAAATCCAATAAATATTCAATATGTTTATCAAATTAAAGTAGTTTAAGAAAGTTGATCGCTGGAAATAGCTGGAATATATTTTTGTTAGTGTTGCCACTTTCTTAAAAAAATTAAATTAGGAAAATTGATCGCTGGAAATAGCTGGAAATATTTTTGTTAGTGTTGCCACTTTCTTAAAAAAATTAAATTAGGAAAATTGAAAAAATAAAATTTTTTTCTTTTTTCGTAAAATATATAGAAATTCTCATTTCGAAAAAAAACTTTTTTAAGGGTTGCCACCTGTTTGAAATTTTTTAGTTCAATAAAATTTGTAAAAAGCAATTAAATATGTATTATTATAGGTATATATGTGGAAATATTTTTGTTTAGGTTGCCACTTTCTTAAAAAAATCTAATTAGAAAAATTAAAAAAAAAAATAAAATTTTTACAGCATACAGTCTCCTTTTTCGTAAAATATATAGAAATTCTCATTACGAAAAAAAAAACTTTTTTAAGGGTTGCCACCTGTTTGAAATTTTTTAGTTCAATAAAATTTGTAAAAAGCAATTTAATATTATTATATGTATATATGTGGAAATATTTTTGTTAAGGTTGCCGCTTTTTTGAAAGTTTAAAATTAGGAAAATTTATAAAACAAAGATATTATGTAAAGCATATCATGTATTTTTTTTGAAAAAATGTAGGAACTCCCATTGCATAAAAAAAATCTTTTTTTTGAGGGCTGCCAGCTGTTTGAAATTTTTGGTCTAATAAAATTTGTAAAAATCAATTAAATATTACAATATGGGTATTAAATTAAAGGAGTTTAATAAAGATGATCACAGCAGACATATTTGTTTGAGGGGCCACTTTCTTGAAACTAAATTTATTCTGTCACACAAACAACTTACATGCCATTAAAACATGATTTTAGCTTGAATGTAGCGAAAACTGAGTATACAAATTGACTTTTAATTTAAATTCCACTCTTGAAATGAATTTTATTGCAAAAATTATATATACATACAACTAACCCACAGTGCAGCAGCACGTATGACTTTAGTGGACGGTGTCACTTTAATTTGGAGCGATTACGCAACTCGATTTAAATGATGTTAACTGCTACTGTATACATATATATGTGCACGTATAAACGTGTTTATTCATCCATTTATGTATGAATTTATGTACATATGTATGTATGTATGTATGTTTGTACATACTCGTATATAAACATGTCTGCATTAATAACTTAACCGCTTCAACAACTCAACAACTTTTTCATGCTGCACACTCGTTTTTTTTTGTACCAAACATACAAACATGTATCGACTTGACTGCTTTTTGGCGTAAAGCTTGGGTATATTCACTTGTCTGCTGCATTCACACACATGTGTGGATTGGTGTGCGTGCTTTTGAGTGTCATATTTTAAGCACTTTGATTTAACCAATGTTGACATTGACCCAGTTTGCCAGTTTGCCGTTTACCTACGTTGCATTGCACACACAATTTCCACGCAGTGCATCTCCAAATTCCGGCTGCAAAACAGCAACAAAGCCAGTCATCCCAGTCAAATGCTTGTGCATTCGTTGAACAGTTCGACCAACTCACCGACCATTTGTTGTTGTTACTGGCTTTACGTTCGCTTTTAGTCTTTTACTCGTTTGCTTTTGCTTTTGGCTTTGACTTTGACTTTCTTGCTGATGTTGGTTGATCTACTTTTTGGGCGTTGCTTTTGCTTTGCATTTTGCTTTGGCTGGTTTGGTTGGTAACTGAGTGAGAGTTTGGTAGTTGTTGCAGTTGTTGCTGATGCTCTTACTCTTGCTGTTTTTGCCCTTCTGGTTGTTGCTGTTGTTGTTACTGCATCTGTTTTTGTTGTTAGTTTTGCGTTTGGTTGCTATGTGCGTTTTGGCGTGTTTTAGATTAATTTTCAGTTTGTTCGTTACGTTTTTTGTGTTAATTAAATTTATGCATGTGTGTACATGTGTGCTTTTGATTGTGTGCTTTTGAATGTGTGCTTGTTTGTGCATGTTTGTGCATGAACTTCCATATTCACATTCATATCCGCACAACTTTTTGCTTTTTGCAACATTTTATGGCGATGAGTAAATTTTTTTAATATCTATTCCAGTTTTAACACACTTGTAGCTGCACATGATTTTGCCTGCACAGCAAATGCACTCTACACAAACATATGTTTATACACATTGTTGCGCACATGCTGGATACATGTGTATGTATGTATATGAAAATGGTCACATTTTTGTTGTGCTGCATTTTTGGCGCTTTTGCTACGCTTTGCTGGGGACATACATACATTGTTGTGCTGCTTGCTAATGCCACCACAGAGTTGCCATATTTTTTTTCGGCCATTTTGCGCGCCAGTTTTAACGACAATAAAAATGCGGTCACTGGCACTGCCACCAGTAAAAGGGACATGTACATTTTTCTGCGTTGTTGTGCTTGTTTTTGTCAACGAGAATTTAATGCAAAGGACAGCGGAATGCAGAAGTAGGAGAAGAAGAATGAGGGGGAGCAGGAAGAAGCAGGATCAGCAAAAGTAGAAGGAGAAGCAGATGCAGTGGGAAAAGTAGATGAAGCTACAAGCATGTTAGCAAAAGTAGCAGAGCGAGGAGGAGCAGCCACTAAATGCAAACTCAAAAAATTCGCTGCTGCCGCTGCTCTTGCTCTCGCTTTCTATCACTCTTTTTGCAGGAAGTGTAAAGTCGATTATTATTTTTGTTATAGAAATTTTATGAGCCGCAAATTTTTAAAGCAACAATTTTGCAAAGATACGAGCTAAGCTAAAAAAAGAAAACAGACTTTAAGTATAATAAAGTTTTATCTACACTTTAGATTCTACAGCGAAATTTGTTTATGAAAGTGGTGGCAGTTTTTGGCTTGACTTTGTTTTGCCAAAAATATTTAAATACATAATAAAATTATACATATTGCATTCTTATATAAATTTTATAAAGTTTGTTAGTTTGATTAAATTTTTCGCAAGGCCAGTGTTTGCTGATTCCATTTAACATTTGTTTAGTGCTTGATAAGATAAAATGAAGTATGTTTAAGTTGCATGCAACAAAATTTTAACGCTAATGACTTTAAAAGAATTTAGACTAAACATTTTTTGTAAATTTTTTTTTTCAGAAGCAATTTATGCAATGAAAAAACCTTTTTAACGCGCTCTTATTTGCTTCTGCTTCTGTTTATTTGTAAGCATTGCATACTTTAAGGCGAAAGCTTGTGTAGGTGGCCATACACTGAATGGAAGTTTTTCCGTGTGAGTTGTGCTTATTTTAAATTTTTTTCTTACTCTTCCATACAAGCGTACATACATACATACTCGTCCTCATCCAATTATAACGCTTAATTTCGCGCTACACGCCCGTGCATGTCCGTGAAGGTGCAGCTGAACTCTGTTGCCGTGTGTGGCTACAAATTAATTTAAAGTGGCGCATGTGTGCGTAGCTAAAATACACCTGTGGTAAATTGTGGTGAATGACATAAATGAACATTAGGGTGTGTCTGACTACTATTTTTTTTTTTTTTTTTTGCAGAGATTGAAATATACCTAAAGCTGTGGAACTTGGAACCTAAAAAGTATTCTTCGAATAAAAGTTCGATGCTGCAAGTTTTATAAAGAAGTAAATGGTATCCGTACTAAACTTTACTTTTAGAAAATATTTAAAACACTGCTCAATTGCATTTTTAGTAGCATCTTTCTGTGCCAGAGCACCTTCATTCTGACGACATGATCTGCCGCTGGCTCTTTATTAGCTGTACTCGTTGTCGATATCAGCGTAAAGCTTGTACAGCTCATCATTAAATCTTCTTCGATACTCGCCATCGCTAACGCGCAAAGGTCCATAAATCTTTCGCAGAACTTGTCTCTCTCGAATAGGTACTCCAAGTGCCATCTCAGCTGATTTTGAAACGGCTCATGTTTCTGCGCCGTACATGAGGACAGAAACGATGAGCGTTCTGTAGAGCTTGATTTTTTTTTTTTCGTTGAGAGAGGACTAAAGGCGGATTCATCGTTCGAGTTCAGAACTTTTTTGCCATGTGGTTGTTGCTGTGTTTTCGGAGTGTGAGAGGAATTCCGAAAAGTTCTGAACTATTTTTATTAGTTAACTCAAATTCAACTTTAGTTCTGAACTCGAACGATGAATCCGGCTTTAGTGGCACTTATGCTGTGGTTATGGTACCAATGTTAATTGCCAATCAAAATCGGAAACATTTCGTGATTGGTGAGAGGTGGTTATGCTTTCATTGGTGATTGGAGCGCACATACACAATATAACACATGATTATTACTGAGCACATACACAACATAACACATTATTACCCCCGAAACCTCGGCTGCTGGCTGCCTGTTTCACACAGCAAATGTGCTGGATGTGAGAGTCCGAAAATTCTCTCACCGTCGGAGTGCACAACAACAATTTTACGGTGCTCGACCAGCAACATTGTAACCATAACCAGGCCCTTATTGGCAAGAGTAATTCTTATGTTAGATGTCGTGCTCCTTTAGTCATCTGATTTGTATTCTTGGGAATTTGTATGACATATTTTTTTCTAGAGCATTGTTCAGCAGTTGTGTATATTTTGCAAATTTCAACAATTGACTATTATGTGAGGAGAGAGGGAGAGAGCGCAACAACAACAAAATGAAAGTTACTTGGACTTGTTTTTTTTTCGAAAAAGGGCACTGACGATGGCACATCACCGAAACCGGTTTGTCTCTAAATCAAACTTCTGAAGTGATAACAGAAAATTATTTCACATTCCACCATAACTACATAGTAACTCCTAATAAAACATTATAAGCTAAAACTAAATAAGCTATTCTGGGAATTGTCTTTCCACACTCAAAAAAATATTACTCAGATTATGGAAAAATGGGAATGATTTGGCGCTAAAGACATATTTTTATTAAAACGTGATTTTCATTCCTTGATTTAAAGACAATTGTACCTGAAAACAATGAAAATATATCTTTGGCGTCGAATAATTCCAACTATTTCATAATCTGAGTAAGTTGTTTTTCAGCGTACTCTCATCGCTCTCTTCTTCAACAGCGTAAGCACTGAAAGGTTTCCAGATCTCATTAACATCATCGTCATCAACACTAAAAGCAATGTCAGACTGATCTAGGGTTGCCAGATGAAAAATGGCGAAAGGGGGATAGACGAGACCAAAAATAGGGTATTTTTGGGGGGGGGGGGCAAATAAAACAAAATGTATTAAACAAAAAATTGGTTTATTCACTTATTTGACATAAAAACAAAGAGATCAAAAGTAAAAATTCAATACCGTTTAAACAAAAAAAAAATATTTTTATGTATGTTTAATCGTCGTACCATACGAAAACTACCACCCGATTTTTTGTGTCCGACGAAAACTAGCACTTTAAATTTTTGGATAAGTAACATTTTCGACTTTTGCCTGACGAATTGCATATATAATTATTGCAACTTTTCGTCAGGCAAAAATTTAAAGTGCTACTTTTTGTGCAGAATTTTTAAATTACCGAGTTTTCGTAAGAAATTTTGAAAATGCTAGTTTGTTGTGGTATGACGATATGCACACGCATATTTATGAAGGTACATATATATAATATTATAAATTAGGTTGAACATAAATATATCTTTGTATATGGATATGTAAGCACATCGAGTCAACTAAGTCTACTTATTTTTGTGGAATTTTCACCAGGTCTTACTTTCTTTAATATGTAATAGGTAAATAAATCGCATCCCAAACCATAAAGTGACGCAACGGAAAATTTTTTGAAGTCGGGTTTTCTCCATAATAGATTTTATAATCTAGCGACTTCCCCAAATCTTTCCCATAGGATTTGCCTGGAAAACTAACGTTATACTCGTATGTGGATTCTCTGCGTAGACTTTCTTGTAGAGAAAAAGCACTTCAGCACCATTTAAAATTTTTGAATTTCGAGCTGTATCACTTTATGATTTGGGGTGAGATACATACATATGTATGATATAAACAATATCAATTAAAACTTTGTGCAAATATTGGGCAAAAATTAAACAAATTTTCATTAAAATTTTAAAGTTTTACTAAAATTTTTTGAATTTTCTGAGTATTCCGCTTCGTATGTAGCTCAGTGACTTAGAATTCACTAAAAAAATCCGAATTTTTGGCAATTTTGAAATTTCATCCATACAGACTTTTGAACGTATGTTTTACAAAAATACTTCTAGTAAAAACATAAGAATTTTGATGAAAATTCGTTTAATTTACCTTATTTTCAAATTGAAGCAAAAAATTAATATACACACTCATTTAACTCCATAAATATATATGTATGTATGTATATAATATTTATTTTTCACTTATTTAGTCATATTTGACACTGGTTTTCAAACTTTTCAAAATATTTTTGCCAATCTCATCATGTTCACTTAGCAAAAAATTAAATTTAGGGGTAGAATCCCCCCAAAGGGGTACATCTGGTAATCCTAGACTGATCCAATATAGCTAACATGGCGTCGACATCGTCGCCGTTGCCTAAATCGAAAAACTTACCTACCCAGAAAATTTTAAGATAGCACATTCGTGATTTCGCAGAATTTTTTTTACGAGACGGTCTAATATACATATGTATGTATATAAAAAAGCAAAGTTATTTAGAAATTCTCGACTTGTTGTTCAGCAACTAAAAAATTTCATGCGTCCACGTCACTTGGCGCTGTTAACTATTTCGCTTACGGCCTGGTTATGCTACCAATCAAGCTGGTCGAGCACCGTGTAATTGTTGTTGTGCACTCCGACGGTGAGAGAATTTTCGGACTCTCACATCCAGCAAGTTTGCTGTGTGAAACAGGCAGCCAGCAAACGAGGTTTCAGGGGTAATAATGTGTTATGTTGTGTATGTGCTCAGTAATTATCATGTGTTATGTTGTGTATGTGCGCTCCAATCATCAATGTAAGCGTAACCACCTCTCACCAATCACGAAATGTTTCCGATTTTGATTGGCAATGTTGATTGGTACCATAACCACAGCATTAGTAATATTTTTTATCTCCCTCTTTCTCGGTTTTTTTGGCGCTTCGCATTTTTCCGCTATTTTGTCTTTTGGCTACGTAGCCAACCACGCGCTTGTTGTTCTTGTTGTTTTACTAAACTATGCACTACATTTTTATATACTTAGCATGTTTGTGCATGCATACATATTCTATTTTGCTATTTTTTTTCTCAACGCCACTACTGTCTCTTGTCATTGTTTAGCATTAATTCACACGCGCCTCAAGTGCGTTTTATGCAAATTTCAAGCGGCACCTGTTTTCAGTGCTGGAATCAACCAAAAAAAAAATAGGAAAAGTGGAGAAAAATAAAGAAAAATTTTGCAAACTCAAGCACCTCGCGTGGTATTACGCTGTGAAATTGTTTTTCATACCTATTCTTCTTTTTTTCTTCCTCTTCCACTTGTTCTTTGCTTTTTTAGTGGTTGTCTCGTTGACGGCATAGTTGCGGTTGCCGCTTCTAGGTAACCATGACACTGCAACTTATGCCGTTTTCTTTTCTCGAAAAATTGTTGCCCTTTTTGATTTTCTTAGCTATTTTGTAGGCTTGTATGGTAATTTTACCGAATATTGACCTCTAAGTAAGCAAGAGGGCACCATTATCTACAAATTTAGCCATTTTATAGAAAGTTAGGTTACGCAATTCGATAATTGGGATATAGAAGGGCAGCATTTTTTTGCAGAAAAGAAAACGCCATTAATTTTCAACGCGGAAATAAAAAGCTTCGCTTCTTTTTATTTTATTTTGTTAGTTCAAACTACATTGTTGTTGTATTTGTAGTTGTTGATTTTGTTAGCGGGCGCTGTCACTTTTTTTTTGGCGTCTTTAAAGGTTGGGAGAACTTTAAAGAAAAATAATTTCTTTTCGTGGCTGAATAGATTTTTCAAATTTTTTCGGTTTTCATTCCGCGTAGTTTGCCCATCACTTCATCCCAAAATTTCTATCGATTTTCAATTAACAATTTGTGGGCGCAACCTTTGGCGGTCTTGAATTGTCACCATTTAGTTGAACTTAGTTTTCGACCATCTCTTGTCGATTTTAAAGCCGCTTTTGATAGCACGAATAGCAATTGTCTATATGCCACAATATTTTAATTTGGTTTCCCTGCAAAGCTTATACGGCTATGCCAAATGACGTTGACTAACACTACCAGCTGCGTCATAATTGGAAAGGAACTCGCCCAGCCGCTCGAGACCACACAGGGCTTCAGTCAAGGTGGCTCTCTTTCATCTGATTTCTTCAACTTGATGCTGGAAAAGCTAAATCGAGCTACAGCGCAAAGAAACAGCACGACTTGGCTGCCAGGTCACGTTTGGTAGTTCCAAATTCGAAACCGTTAAGAACTTCATCTATTTGGGAACCAGCATCAGCATCGGAAATAATGTCAGCACGGAAATCCAAGGAAGAATCACGCTTGCCAACAAGTGCTACTTGGAGTAGGCAATTGCAAAGTAAAGTTCGCCATCTCAACGAAAAAAAAATCACGCGCTACAAGACGCTCATCGTTCCAGTCCTCATGTACGGCGCAGAAGCTTGGACAATATCAAAAGCAAATGACATGGCGCCTGGAGTTTTTGAAAGAAAAGTGCTTTGGAAGATCTTTTCTTCGTGTTTTTGCAAGTATCGAAGGAGATTTGCTGAGTTGTACAAGTTTTAAGCAGACATGCACATCGAGTTCAGTGAATAAAGATCCGGCGGCTACGTTGGGCAGGTCATGTCGTTAGAATGATTGAAGGTGGCTAAGAAACCCGCTAAAGGCAGCAGAAAAGGGAGATCTCTACTACGTTGGGTGGATCAGTTGAAGAGCAACTCGCTTCCCTTGGTGTTTCCAATTGGCACCAGGCAGCACGGAACAGCATCGAGTGGTTATTGGACTCGGCCAAATTGGACTAGGCGCTTAAGTACCAATTAATAAGAAGAAGAAGAAGAAGAAGAAGAAGAAGAAGAAGAAGAAGAAGGAGTGGAATAAGAACAAGAAGAAGAGGGAGGAGTAGAAGAAGTAAAAGAAGAAGAAGAAGATGAAGAAGAAGAAGAAGAAGAATTTTAATACTATGCGTTACTGGTGTAGTGTACTCATACAATATGTACAACAGCCACGACCTACATGCACGTCTGTTTGTATAGACGCATTGAAAAATGCATTTGATACACTTGACCAGCATTTATTCTAGCGCTCTGCTTGGCCTTACGCGACGCGCTTCTATTGGCTAAAGAAAGTGTTTGCCAAGCTGAATTTGAATTCAGCTATGTAGAAGTCAGAAAATAGGAGGTGTTTTGGAAATCACTTTTAGTGAACAAAATTGTATAAATAGGCTAAGATTTATGAATAAAGACAGACTTGAAATGAATGACTGATGTTATCATCATTATTTTATTTTTATTCCGGCTGTCTCTTTTGATAGCCTATTTGATCGGCTGAACTTCCTCGGCCTTTATAGACAAGGAAGTGCCCCTTTAAAACCCCATAGGACCACCAGACTGGATTATGTAATCCAAATTTACAACATCGTCATATTAATCGCACCATATTTCTTGTATGAAATGTTGTAGATCATTGAGTACCCGATTGATCCACAGCGAGTACACCATGGATGAGTGAATGAAGTACTCGGAATTTTTTAAGGGTAATTCTGCCTAGTTTGTTCACCTCATCCCCCAAAAAAAATGTTGAGAATTACCTATGACTCAACTGAAAACACTAGCGCTGACTTTGGGCTGACATCGTTTCATTGTATACCAGTGATGCCAATATTCTTGGACCAAAAATCCCTACGGCTTGCCAAAAAATTCCCTACTTTTCCCTACGCTTACAAAATTTTTCCCTACAAATTTCCCTACGCCGCGCCGTATATTCTCTATATTTCAATAAACACAAATAAAATTGATGCAAATCAAGTTTTTATTCAAAAAGCGACGTATGCATATTTAGAAATTGATACGTTTATTTGTGTTTATATAATATAAATATACTAGCCGGACCCGTGCGCATCTTGCGCAAAAAATAACAAAACATACGTGGCGCCAGTCGGTATGGTTTGTGCTGTCACGCCCATTTTAAAAAACTTATTATTTATTTGGTTTGGTGGACCTTATGGAACTTTCAATGGATTACCTAGATATATATATGTTTGACAAAGATATCGCATAAAATGTTTTTATTATTCCTATATAGGTATGTGCAATATATTTTTATATATTTTATATATATTTTTATGTGCGTATGTGGTTATTGCCGACTTGGGTAATTTTTTTCCACACGTTTGCCTTGGCTTAATCGATTTATCTGTTACAGTTCTTAAGGTTTTACTTATAAATCTTTGAAAATTTGCTCCTCTTGGCCCATTTTTCAAAATTTCAGCACGTTTCCTCATAACGGCATAACGTCATTTCATCACTCGGGCTTTATTAGTGACTGAATTATCAAGTTTTACGTGTTTTTCGAAATACACACATATGCCTTATTTTCAACCCCAACATTCTCTGTTCCCATTAGAATCTGTGTACCAAATTTCATTAAAATATTTCTATTTTTGCGCAAGTTAGAGTGTATACGGCCGGACGGACGGACATGGTTCAATCATTTTTTTCATTCTAATCGTTTTGATATACTCGTATATATTAAGGTGGAGTGAAAATTTTTTTTTGGAAATTCAATTTGTTCCAAAGCCATAACGGCACCTTTCTAGCCCAAAAATAAGCCTGTAAAATTTTATTGACCTACTCGCATGTTTGGAGGTGCCCCACAAAGTTGAAAAAAATAGCACGATCTGGTACAAATGTGAAATTTCTAAAATTATGAAATCAAAAAAACGAAGTATGAGGATTGATAAACAGGCTAAGTTGAGTATAAAAGTGAATTTTTTTTTTGGAAACAACACCAACCAAAGTTTCTAAAGGTCAAAGTTTATATTATGCATTTTTTAAATTGCAATTACTTAAAAACTACTGAACCGATTTCAAATGTTTTTATACCATTCGATAGGTATTTTGAATCCCTTTAGTTTGATACATATTTTATGTGGGTTCCATAACACTCCCCGCTGCGGGGGTAAACCCCCCTTTTACCCCCCTTACTTTTCATATAAAGTACCACGCCCAATAAAACACCGTGTCGCATGCATAGCTAATTAATACCTTTAAAACGATGCCTTACTTATTAATTTTGGTAAATTATGTGAACAGAAAAAGGGATATTTATAAAACACCAATTAGAAATAATATATATGATGATATGATGATGATATATTTGTAACTATATATGGTTGAAATTTGGTTTATCTTAATAACATTGTACATATTTCATACAAAATTATAATTGCAATTTTTTTACTATAAATAAACATTTTTAAATAAAGAATGTATACATGTATTTATGTAGATATTTTCATATAAAAATTATAAGGCAGACATTTTCCCATTGAAAATGATCATATACACCTCCATATTTCATAAATCGCATTCGTTAAATTTAAAAGAAATGCAATTTTGATTTTTCGCCATCTATGTATATTTTCAAGAACTTTGTTCAAGGAAATGATATTCAATAGACCTCCACTCAACCAGCAAGTCATTTCTATTAAATTTAAATTTCTCACAAATACTTTTAAAATCAATAACACTTCTGTCGAATTCAGTATGTACCCCCAGTACAAACTTGGGGTTAAGAAAACATATGTTGAAATAGGAGTTACTCTGTATAGGCAAACTTTGCTGTATTTCTTCCAAGCAGTGATATAAAAAGATAGGCAATCTAATCTTTTTCGCTCAGAGGCTGATTTCGGGAGGGTATTTAGAAGCTCGAGACATTCAGGTCCAATATATATATCATCGACAATGTTACGTGAGGTGACCTAACGTTGCAATCAATCCCTATTTCGTTGTTTTAATAAAATTTTGAGCCAACTTACAAAATATTTTAGTTGTCTATAATTAAATTTCATGTATTAACGGCTTTTTTAGTTTGAAAAGAGCATTTAGTTCATTGAAAAACCTCAAAACGTATTTTAAAAAGAGCATTGCTCAGCTCCGTTAAAATTATTTGTGTAGATTTTAACTTAGACTTCCCTCTTTAAAACAACTCTAAAAGCAATTCCCAGTTATCGATAATACTTTCAATGAATTTTTGATGTGATAACCACCAAGTCGCACTTGTTTTTTTTTTTTATTTTTTTTTTTTCTTTTAAAATATCTTAAAATCTTCAATCTAAACACACCTTTTTGTACTACGTGATACTTAAGTTCCGATCTGCCTCAGTAATTATTCTGGAGCCCTAGGTAGTTCCAAGCATGCCTTATTTGCTATAATTGCTGCTGTGTGGCAAATGCATTTTATAATAATTGGGTCGGGAATGTCTTAAAATCAGATTGACTACAACAAATCTTTTTTTCAATTCGACTTGTTTGATATTAGCACAATTTTAGTATACAATACACAGATTCACTAACACAACCTTAGTTAGATAAACCTTGACTAAGAGGAAGACAAATTTCCTGTGGTTTCATCACGTATTGATAGTTGAGAGTGAATACTTTTTTATCGCATTTATTTGAACAATAATCGCCCAGTGGTCGAATTTCGACCAGCTTTATTGTTTAATTTCAAATACAACATAAAAATTTCACTTTCTCTGATTACCACAACAAAAAAGTGCTAACATCGGACCCAGAGCTAAAGCAAAAAATTTTGGGAGCGAAGCTAACAAAAAAAACTTTTGCTTCGAGGCCCTGTAGGCAGGTCGAAGAATATATTGCCAGATCAGAACAAATTACAATTTTGAAATATTGTATCAAGCATGCGGAAACATTTTATTTGTAGTTATTAAAAACTGTGAGGTTCTTAGAAAAATTTAATTCCTTGCAAAGGAAACGAAAATTTCTGACTTCAAAAATTCCCTACATTTAGCTAATTTTTGAAAATCTGTCCTTTTTTCCCTACACTGCAAATTTGAGGTCGATTTTCCCTACATGTAGCCTCTTTTCCCTACACTTGGCATCACTGTTGTATACAATTTTGCTTTTTTTAATTTACGTATGTATACGAGTATATATATGTATTTACAAATTCCAATGATTAGTGCTTGCTTGCGAAAATAAAAAAATATGCTCTATATCATTACGCTTTGCTTTGCTTTTTCTTTGATTTGATTATAAAAAATATTCAAATTTGCCTTTTTTACATACAAAAGCCATTAAGAGATCTATTTTTATAAGTATACTCACGTTGAATGACCTTTTCTTTATTAAAATTTATATAATGAACATAACAAAAAGTGTTTTTCTAGTCATAACTAGTTGGCGGTCTATTGAGACAGTATCAAAAAGGTTACAGTTTTTGTTTTAGTTAGCGATATTCGATAGCGGAATGTTGTTCATAGTAAGAATGGCCAACAAATGGCGGCTCTTTTGGACACACAACAAAAACATTAAGCATGATTCGTGATGTGATTCGAGGCTGAATAATAACTGGGAGTATGAATTATGATACTTTTAGCGAAATGTGTGTCCTCATGAAGACAAGCTATCAGCTTTTGCTACAATTTAAATGCCTCGTAATTATCCTCAAAATGTGTCTTTTTTCTTTTATATTTATATCTTCTATCAACTTGTTTCTTACATTCCTTATCTTTTTCTTTGTTGCTGCTTCTATTTTGCATTAAAGCATGAGATAATGGAATTTAATAAATGTGATACTAAAACAGATTCATTCATTGATTATGCATAAGAGAGCTCTAGCTCAAGAAAAGGGGGAAGAATGCGAAAAAGTAAGCGAATATAAAACGGAAAGCTTTGAGCGCCCTTACAAACATACACAAGTTTGCAAAAACATACAAACATACCTATGTATATACCACTTGGGTATAACCTCTTTAAAAAGAATTGTAAATATTTGCTTTTGCTTTAAAAACATTTGCATTCTACTTATAAAAATTTTATGGTTGAAAACATAGCAGAAGAAAACAAAGTGACACACAGCAAAATTTGCATTACAAACGAACAAGATTTTTTATTGAAATATTTTTTTATTTGCATTTCCTTATTGTTGCTTTAGGTTTATAAAGTGGAAAATAATAGAATATCTAATAGGTAGGTAAGCATGTAATAAGTATGTATGAAGGTTAGTTATTAAATTCTGGTAAACAATAATTGTTGTTGTTATTGATATGCTTGATTGGGGAAAAACGTGCAGTAGATTTTATATGGCGTTTACATTAGAGCACCCATAGAATATGTGTTTGTGAATTTTTTATATAATTTCAAAATTTAATAAAAAAAAAATTAACGGTACTTCTAAGACTTTGATTATTTTAATTGTCTTACATTAAGCTGGCAATTAATAATCAATTAAATTAAAAAATTACAAAAAATAATCATGAGCAATAGCCATTAAAAAAATAATCGGCATTAATCATATACGTAAATAATTTTTTTTAATTATAATCAAACGATTTTAGTGGCTTAATTATTGTAGGAATTTGTTAAATTATTACTTTTAATTATTGTTAAATATTCTTTATATCTTTTACTAATTGAAATTTTTGAATATCAAATGCTTGATTAATTTCAATTATACGATTATTTCCTTTAATGTGATTATTTTTACTTATTTCTGAAAATAATCAAATAATTTTATTAATCATGCAACTAAAGAAAAGTAATAATAATTGAAAATAATGAAATAGTTGTATTAATCATGTAATTAGACAAATTTAAAAGTAATAGAAAATAATCATATACTTACATCAAAAATAATCAAATATTTGTACTAATAAAAACTAAAAGTAATTGAAAATAATCAAATTCTTGTATTAGTTTATTTAAAAAAAAAATAAAAGAACCAAAAATAATTGAAAGCAATCAAAAATTCGTATAAATCGTGCAATTAAAAAATCAAAAATAATTGAAAATAATCAAATAATTGTGTTAATCAAGAACAATTGGCAATCAATTAAAAAATCGAGAAATAATGCAAAATAATTCAAATAATCACGCAATTAATTAATTAATTAATCGACTAATTAATGTACTTTCTTAATTTAATTGACTATTAATCATTAAAGAGGCGTTAGTAATCGTATTTAATCATTAAAGCGTTACAAAAATTAAACATACTTTAATTAATATTCATTTAAAAAGTTTAATCATTAAATAACAGGTCTGCTTGAAACTGCCATCTTGCTTATATTATTGTGAAAATATTTTTATTATTTTTCTATGGCAATGCAATCATCATATATTAGAAATAGTTGAATACAAAGCAAATTATAGGTAAATCAATAGGGGTATTCGCTATCCCTAGCAAGATAGCAAGATAGCACGGATTGCAAATATTCTAGACCAAAATATGCTACACATCGAGAGCACCCCATTGTACAGTCGTAGGAAATTTTAAGAAGCAGCTTTTCTTTTTAGCCAAAGGGACGCGTTCATCGCTCACTTTTTAATAAATAAATCATTTTATTTTAGTAAATTTAATAAATACACATAAATAAAAATAGGTAAAAAAACTTTTTAAGTTAAACGGATTTATGTTATACATACATTGCAATGTTTAAGATAAATGTACTAAAAACCAAAAAATAATAAAATAGATACAGTCGTGGGAATTATAAACATTTGCATAGACTAGACTAAAATAAAACCGGGGGGCACGTCAATTGTCTACAAATTATCGACTTAATGTGCGATAGAAGAATCGTTTAATTCGTCGTTAGGCAGTTGGCCCGCAGACGGTGAGGAAATTACTTACTATTTTCTTGCTCATGGAAATTCCAATAGTTATACACTCCATGTTAATAAAAGAGATGTTTCAACTAGTTTATCGTTGGACATTCACACGAGGAATCGTTTCACTGCTCGTAGTTTGTCTTTAATCGACAAAACATATGATAAAAGTACTACTCGCTCACCACTATGAAACCCTCAAACTCGCTTATAATCGAGCTTGCTAGCTTTTTTCCACATTCTAGCCCTACTTATCACACGTCCATCGTTGTCGGTTGAACAACTGCCTAATTATAGTGTAACATTACAAAACAAACATTTTAATCAACGATTGTAGACAATTGACGTGCCCCACGGTTTTATTTTAGTCTAGTCTATGCAAATGTTTATAATTCCCACGACTGTATCTATTTTATTATTTTTTGGTTTTTAGTACATTTATCTTAAACATTGCAATGTATGTATAACATAAATCCGTTTAACTTAAAAAGTTTTTTTACCTATTTTTATTTTCTAGTTTTTAGTTTTTATTTCGCATTCTGTTTAATTCATTTAGTGCTTCATTATTGCAAGGTTTCTTGCCCGTTAGTTTATTGCAGTCCAACGCCTCTATACGTAGTCCCTGCAAATAGGATTTTCAGTTTTAATTACTCCGATCTCAGCTCCACGTAGTGGAATTTTTTTTTTTAAGAAAATATATCTTTTCAAGGTAGTAATGCATGTTCCGAATTTCAGCCAAATCGGACCATAAATGCGATTTTTGTAAATATAGCGACCCACGCGCCACCTATCGGAAGTTTTTTTCGGAAAATATTTCCTTTCAAGGTAGTAATACATGTTCCGAATTTCAGCCAAATCGGACCATAAATGCGATTTTTGTAAATATAGCGACCCACGCGCCACCTAGCGGAATTTTTTTTTCAAGAAAATATTTCTTTTCAAGGTAGTAATACATGTTCCGAATTTCAGCCAAATCGGACCATAAATGCGATTTTTGTAAATATAGCGACCCACGCGCCACCTAGCGGAATTTTTTTTTAAAGAGAATATTTCTTTTCAAGGTAGTAATACATGTTCCGAATTTCAGCGAAATCGGACCATAAATGCGATTTTTGTAAATATAGCGACCCACGCGCCACCTATCGGAATTTTTTTTTTCATAATATTGCATTGTCATCGGGGTTATACATGCGTACAAAATTTCAGATTAATCGGTTGACAGGAAGAGGGTGAAATTTGAATTACTAAATTTGACCCAAGAATAAAACAAACGGGGTGAGCTAAATAAAACCGTTTAAAAATAACATTTTAAGCAAAATTCGAATGATCAAATTGAAATTGAAATTAGCAATTGGCAAATATCAGCTGACGCAGGGTCGCAATTAATTTCCTACACTTCATAGCAAATAAATATACATAGGTTTTGGTGTAGCATATTTTTGAGGTCTAGCATATTTTTGTGTGCCTGTATTTTGTTGTTGTGCGTTGTAAAACTTTGCAATCCATGCAATCCGTGCTACGTGCTAGGGTTATGCTATGGATAGCGAATACCCCTAATGTGCTATTCTTCATTGTTCTAAGTATTAACGTTTTGTTGTTGTAGTAAGTGGCTAAAGCAGATTTGTGCGCTTATTAGTTAATTCATTGTCTTGCAATTATGTGCTCAAGTTTACGCTTAATGACAGACATACATACATGTATGTATACTTGCTTATCAAATTTACTTTAAAGTAGGTATGCATGTATGTATGCATGTCTAAGCCATTCATGTGTTGACTTGTCGATTAGCAGTATTTTGTTACACAAATAAGCATAATTTAGCACTAAGACAGCAAAGCACAGCATGCGATTGCATAAAATCAGATGAAAAAACATGTCAATACATGCATACATATCTATTGTCTACAAGATTTGCTATTTATCGCCCATTTAACTACCCACAAGCATAGATATATAATGGCGTGGTTGTTGTTGCTGTTGTAAGCAGATAGTTTGTAATTTGTAAAAGCAGTTGTTACTCTAGTTAATGCTGTTATTGTTGTTGCCATTATTGTTGTTACCCTGTAGGGAAAATCTCTAGTTCCGAACTAGGTCGCTCTTCTACAGTTCTACAGTTTTACATCTGCCGCTTAAGTGCAGCCTTTGACACACTTCACGCAAGTGGCGCGATGGCCGACTGGCTAACGCATGTGCCTTTCAATCTGAGGGGTGCGGGTTCGAATCCTGTCGATGTCAAGGTGGATGATAATTTTTTTTTTTTAATTTTTTTTTAACGAATATTTTTTTATTTATTTATTTAATAAAAGTTTACAACAATATTTAAAAGTAATAAAATAAAAAAAATTAAAAATAAGCCTGAGGGATCGGAAAAGCATAATTAGGGGAACATTTCATTTCGTACAAGATGCAAATAGAAAACTCTTTATATAAAATGCTTCACTAAACATCTGAGAATTGTAGAAATATAAAACGCCGACGGCAATTGAACGAACGAAAAATTTTCATAGATTTTTTGTCATTTCGAAATTGCATACAAATCAAAGTGTGTCTTATAATGGTCACTCAATTCACTCCTTCTGAACTGGTGAGAGTCTAACTACAATTGATCTAGTTCCCTTTTGACACCTTTTCGCTAGTTCGGAACTAGAAATTTTGCTCACTAGTTATTGAGTTCCCTGCAGGGTAGGGTTATGTTATTACTATGTTGTTATTGGCATTCAGTACATTAACTTCACTTTAACTGCGCTGCACAAAATCGATCGATGCTTACAAGCCCATAGATAAGTGGGGGAGGTATTATTAAAGTTAAATTGCCAAGCAGACAAAAAGTGAGATTCGTATCTCATTGATTAAAATTGTGCACACCAACGAACACACCCGAAGCATAGAGGGAAGGTGAACGAGAATATATAGTGAGAAAGTGTTGGGTGTTGAACATTTGAATGGAGAGTTCAAGGTGTAACAAGTATTAGTATTAGTGTTAATGTGGAAGGGTATGGGTGAAGGTGTGGCTAAAGTTATGTAGAAGTGTGAGTTTAAGTGTGCAAATGCATAAATAACGTTTTGTGGGACAAAGAAGTTGCCACCAAGGCATTATTGTGCTTGCCTTTGTCTCACTTGCCTTCTTATCTTTATTGTTTAAGTTTGCATGCCGAGCCTAGGAAAATGGCAATTTTTAATTATGATTTGTAGGTAATAAAGTGCACTTATCAAAGATTGCAATAAGTCGAAGGTGTGCCACACTTGACTAATAAGCTGTTTGAAAAATAAGAGAAGGTGAATTCTGCCAAGGCAATTCGGCGTGTGCTAACTTCACAAGCAGTTGGCAACTCCTATGCAAATAAAAAATATCGAAATTACATTTTTTTTTTACAAAACTGGGGCTACTCTGTTTTAAATATTTTATTCAAAATGTAAGTGGTTGGAAACTCCTATTCAAACGAGAAAAAAATAATTCAGCATGTGTTAACTTCAGTAGCAGTTAGCAACTCCGATGCAAGTATTAACTTTTTTATAACATATAGGTGCCATTCAAAATCAAAAAAAGATATCGAAATTTAAAAAAATTTAAGTAGTTGGCAACTCTATTTCAAATGAAATATATCGAAATTAGAGAAATGCAATAGGTGGCAACTCTGCTTCAAATAAAAATTATATAGAAATATTAAATTTTAATAAGTTGGCAACTCTATTTCAAATAATTATATACAAAATTTGAAATTGGAAATTGGAAGGAAATATAAAATATTTTAAATTAAAATAGGTGGCAACTCCGCTACCAATGAAAAAATTATGAAAATTTAAAATTGAAATAGATGGAAAATTGAATTAAATGCAAAAAATGCGAAATAAGAAAACTACAAAAAGTGGCAAATCTGCTTCAAATAAGAAATGTAAAAGCATAAAATTGAAGTTATAAAATGAAATTTTTGGCAACTATGTATTCTTCACATAAAAAATTCGAAATTTTAAAATTGAAATAAGTGGCAACTCTACTGCAAAGAAAGAAATATAGAAATTTTAAAGCGAAATAGTTGGCAATTCTACTTGAAATAAAAAATATCGAAATTTTAAAATTGGAATAAGTGGCAACTCTACTGCAAAGAAAGAAATATAGAAATTTTAAAGCAAAATAGTTGGCAATTCTACTTGAAATAAAAAATATCGAAATTTTAAAATTGGAATAAGTGGCAACTCTACTGCAAAGAAAGAAATATAGAAATTTTAAAGCTGAAATAGTTGGCAATTCTACTTGAAATAAAAATATCGAAATTTCAAAATTGAATTCATAGGCAACACTACTGCAAACAAAGAAATAAAATTGAAATTATTGGGAACTATGCATTCTTCACATAAAAAATTCGAAATTTTAAAATTGAAATAAGTGGCAACTCTACTGCAAAGAAAGAAATATAGAAATTTTAAAGCGAAATAGTTGGCAATTCTACTTGAAATAAAAAATTTCGAAATTTTAAAATTGGAATAAGTGGCAACTCTACTGCAAAGAAAGAAATATAGAAATTTTAAAGCTGAAATAGTTGGCAATTCTACTTGAAATAAAAAAATATCGAAATTTTAAAATTGGAATATATGTAAACTCTGCTTTAAGTAAAAATATATAAACCTTGCTGTGCTCGTTAAATTAAATAAATTGAAATAAAAAATTAAGTTCATTTGAACATCCCTACACTTTATTCGCTACTTATGTTTAATCATACAATAATATGTAAATATGTACATATGTATGTGCATAAGTTAGAAACGAATTATAGTAGGAAAGAAACTAGCAACAAATTTTCTATCAGATGTCGAAGGCAGGCAATAGCTCAGCGGTCAGAACTGTAGTTATTGTACTGCAAGGTGCGCAAGTTCGAGTCTTGGCAGAAGCAAAAGTAACCTGATGAGTCTTAGAGGGATCTAAGGTGAAACAGCTGTAGTTACATCCATGCTTAAAAAGTTTTTTTCTAGTTTCTAAAAAATAAAAAAATAAAATATAACTTGGGCCTGTGCTCGTTAAATTAAATAAAACAAAAAAAAAAACAAAAAAAAAAAACAATATATTTTTCTCTAATTGCAACTGGTTCTGCATAATATATTCAACTGTTAATTATAGCTGTATTAACGCTTGCTTTATCACCTCTTTTTTACTACAATTATACAAGCTATGTATGTAGATAATAATACTTGAATTAAGTAAGTTTACAATCGAAAGCAACGGCCAACGAGCTTAACAACTTAATTACAAACATCAACTCAAGTTTTATGTATATTTGCTTGGCGTGCTTAGCGGTTGGCGGTTGGCGTATTTTAAAGGATTAATAAATCACTACAGCGCACCCACCTGAACGCTACTAAAGAAAACTGCCACTAAAAAAGGCAACTTCATCAAAAAAACGTTGTTGCTTGTTTTTTATTATACTCGTACAAACAGTCAATGTTTCAGTGCGAATTTTTTATTGAACCGGGTTATGATGAAATTAAATGAAATGCGCGAGCCATCAAATTGGCCAACTTTCATGACATGGCGCGCTGATGTGAAAGTAAGGATGAGAAGGGATTAAGGCGCAAGGCAAAAGCAAAAGGGCGAAGGCTTGATGAATGAATGGTGGCTGACTGGGCTGCTAAGCGACTCAGCTGGCGGATAACGGGATACGCACGGACACCTCCTCGCATACAAAATACTTCGCCAAACGCGATATAGAATGAACTTCCTCTTTGTTGTACGCCGCTCTCAACTTTTTTAGCTGCTTTAGTATACCCCACCATTCATTAAATTTAAATATAAAGTAACTCAAGAGCTTCTAAGTTACTTACTTAAGGCGTGATGCTTTGATGTTGTTCACCATCGTTAGGCGAAGGAATTAAAGTAATAAAATGCCAAATAAAAAATATGAAACTTGACAGAATGAAGGGCGTTTAGTAAAAGAACACCTTTAGAGAACGTCCAATAAAAGGGTGATAAAGAAAAAGGAAATAGTATGAGTGAATGCTGGTGCAAAAGGAAATAAGCAAAAAAAAGTGTTAAATTTAAGAGCGCTTTATTTTAGCTTGGCCTTTGTTAAATGAAGCTTAATTAAGCGTTTTGGCGGCGGTGCCTTTTTTGGCGTTCTTCGCTTGTCTTTGAAATGCGAATAGAAAGCAATGGGAGAGAATAAGGAAGCTGCTTGCAACGGCGTTAGATTTTAAAGAATTAGCTGAAAGAAATAGTTATGAAAAATTAAATTAGTTAAATAGCTGGCAACTCTGTTAAAAAAAAATGTGTAAACTCGTCGGCAAATAAACAAAAAAAAATTGAAATTGAAATAGTTGGCAATTCAAAAGGAAAAACGAAATTTTAAAATTGAAATATTTGGCATCTCCGCTTGAAATAAAGAATAGCGAAATTTTAAATTGGAATATTTGGCAACTCTGGTTGGAATAAAAATATCGAAATTCTGAAACTTAAATAGTTGGCAACACTGCTTCAAATAACAATTATCGAAATTTTAAAACATAAGTAGTTGGCCACCCACTTCAAATTATTTCAAAATTTAAAACTGAAATAGTTGGCAACTCAAATAAAAAATTTCGAAATTTAAATAAATGAAATAATTGGCAACTCCGCTTCTAAAAAAAATAGCGAAATTTAAAATTGAAATATTTGGCAGCTCTACTTCAAAAAATTTCAAATTTTAAAATTGAAATACTTGGCAACTCTACCTCAAATCATTTCTAATTTTAATATTGAAATAGGCAATTCCATTAAAAGATCGATTTATTCAAAAATGCTTTTTTGAATTAACTTCCTCTATAATTAAGCCACTTTAAGATAAAATCACGCAACACACTGCAAACGTCTTAATATGAACTCGAGCGCCATTACTTTGCTTCCGTAGCAGAAATAAGGCGCTCGCTTCTTGCAAAGGATTGCAGCAGGGTCAACTGCCCCTAACGCCGCCAACCCAGCAGCAGTTGTCGTAATGACTTTGTACGCCATTTTTTATTCATTTATAAATTCCAAGTTTAAGAAAAAATAAAGCAACAGAAAAAAAAAACAAATGAAAATTATTAAAACATTAGCGTCGAGTCGATATTTAGCGAAGAAGTGATGAAGTGAAGTGAAGGAAGGCAAAGACGGAGGCTGTGTTGGACGAGATTGCTTATTTTGTTGTTTGTTGTTGTTTTTATTGCTTGTTGTTGAAGTCATGTTCAAAACCGTGTACGACAAGCAATTCCCGCCGTGAGTGGCTAACAAGCAGTGAAAGGAAGTAAAGAAAGAGAGGAATAGTTAGGGTATAGGAAGAAGTGGAGGAAGAGCTAGAGGAAGAAGAAGTAGAGGATGTATCAGAGGCGTCTGAAAAACTACAGCAAGAAAAGAATAAAATGAAGAAGAGGAGGTAGAAAGCAAGAAGCAGCAAATGAATGCAGTAACTAAATTTACAGCGACAGAAAACAACAGCAACAACAACAAATGCATAGCTACCAACTACTGCAGAAAATAAAAGTAACAACGTCACATTTACTAGCAACAACTACAAATTATATACTAACAACTGCATACATAGTATGTTGCTCTATTGCAAGTAAAATACATACATACATACATGTGTAGTACATGCATACCAGCGAGAGACAATCAAGTAAACGGCAGAAGAGACACACTGCACTGCAGCACAGCAGTTGAGTGGTTAGCGCAGCGTTTGGCCGGCCACCCACCAGTCGACTGAAAACTATATTAATCACTGGCTTTTCTCTAAGTACTGTGTAACAAAAATTAAGGAGAAGCTCTATAAATATAAAAAAAAATCAATTCCATACAAAATTCTCACTTATCTCCAACTAAATATCGAGAGTTCAAAGCATTAAAATTAAAAAAAAAAATAATAATTTATTTAATGAATAAAAAATAAAAATTGTGATGTGTAGATATTCTTTCGATAAAAAATAGGCAAATACTCAGAAAACAGATTAAAAAAAAACAAAAAAAAAATAATAAAAAGAATAAAAAAATTAAAAAATTTATAACCAAAAATTAAAAGGAAATAAAGAATTCAAAAAAGTAGAAAATTCGATATTTTTTCAAAATACTCAGAAAACAGATTCAAAAGAGAAAAAATAAAATAAAGCCAATAATAAAAAAATAAAAAAATTCATAACCAAAAATTCAGAGAAAATAAAAAAAAATTCAAAACCAAACATTAAAAGAAAATTTAAAAAAATTCAAAAAAGTAGAAAATTCGATTTTTTTCTCAAAATACTCAGAAAACAGATTCAAAAGAAAAAAATAAAATAAAACAATAATAAAAAAATAAAAAAAAATAAAAAAAAATAAAAAAATTCATAACCAAAAATTAATAGAAAATAAAACATTCAAACCAAAAATTAAAGGAAAATAAAATAATTCAAATCCAAAAATTAAAAGAAAATAGAAAAACAATTCAAAAAAGTAGAAAATTTGATATTTTTCTCAAAATAATAATTTAGAAATTAATTTATTTAGTGGATAAAAAATAAAACTTTTTATATTCTTTCTATAAAAAAATAGGCAGGTACTCAAAACAAAACAAACAAAATTAAAAAAATTCAAAAAAGGTAAAAATTCGATATTCTGCTTAAAATCCAAAAAAAAAAAAAATTTTAATTAAAAAAATAAAAAATTTTTTTAAAAATTTTCAAATCAGAAAGTAGAAAATTCGAAATTTTCTCAAATTAGAAAACTTTTTTTAGTAAGAATATATCGCTGTTGTTCTTGTTTTAACGGAGAAACCATTCCCCAAAAGTTCAGCGGAGTGCAGTAGAAGTGACAGTAGGTACTTTTTACGTATCCAAATGCCGGAATGACGATGGGAAGATACTGAAAAGTAAGAAAAAAATAAATAAAAAATAATTTAAAAAAAATTTAAAAATAAAAAAAATTAAAAAGAATGTAGAAAATGAAATGAAAAATCAAAGGAAAAAAAGAAAAAAATAAAAAAAAATCCAAAAAAAATTTTAAACCAAAAGAAATTAAAAAAAAAAATTTAAAAAGACAATAAAAAAGATTTCCAAAAAAAATTAAAAAAAGAGTTGTAGAATATTCGATATTTCTATCAAATTCACTGCTCTGAGAGCAGTCCAAGAGAAGTGGCAGTCCTTTCTACGTATACTTTTTTTAATTTTTCGGTACTTGGACTCGACTGCCGCGTGATCGTGAAAAATGTTAGGTATACGCAGTGTTGCACCTACACGTACCAAGGTTTGCTGCATTTCTTTGCTAAAATTTCCACTAAAATCTACGTTTTTCCCAAGCATGTATTATTTTTGCACAGTATTTGACATTGCCATAGTCGCACAGTGTCATCCAGCAATTTATAAGCAAACAACAACAACAATTTTCGAAGGCAGCGCAAGCAAAACGTCAGATCGCCTTACTTTGTTGGCAGCAAACAACTTGTGTGTGTTGCATAAATCGAAACTAACTTGAGACATATTTCTTTTTTAAATGTTATTATTGTTGTAGGTACATTAAGTTTTAAAATTTTTACAGAGTTGTTGTTATTTGTTATTTTTATTGTACGTTTTTGTCATTTGCAGTTTTGTTAGTCGTTGCTTTTGTCCTGCTTGTGCTGTTCTTGTTGCTCAGCATTTGTTGTTGTTGCTCGTTGCTAAATCAAGTTTTTGCTGCTGCATTTTGCATGTAGGTAAGACGCCATTGTTTTTGTTGTTGTTGTTTTAGTGTAATTTGTTTGTATGTGCATTTATATTCTTGTATAGAGATGTTTGTATGTGTGTTTGTTTGCTTGCTGCATACACTGTTGCTTTGGCCGACGACTGATAAATGTCGCCTTGACAAATTAAATTTTCAAGTGGTTACTGGTGGCTTTTATCTGCTTTCCGTGCACACAGCCATACACACAAACACACACAATGCAAACAAAAAACAACAAAGCTTTTGTATGCAAACATTCATGTACAAACATGCACACACACAACCACGTATAAACATGTCTATGCAAGTAAAAGCAAAGTTTTTGAGCACAAACACTTGTATATAGTCGGTGACTTATTGTTCCGTTTCCTTTGTTGCTTCCTCTTACCATCGGCAAATATATATGCACTTGCACAAACTTGCATTTGCATGTTTTTTGTGCTGCTGCTGCTGCTTCTTCTTCATCTTCTTCTTCTTCTTGCACTTCCAGCAAATTTGGTTCGTTTTGCGTCCAGCCAGCCAACCAGCCTTTCGTTCGTTCATTTTTTGCTTTTGGAGTCTCGGCAAATGACTTTTGCTGTAGTTTACACTGTTTCGAATTGCTGTGGAGCAGATATGGGGAGAAGGAGTGGCAAAGTGTGGGCAGTGTGTGGAGTTGAGTGAGCGGAGAATGGCTGGTTTTTGCTTTTTGCTTTGTATAAACTAAAATTTGTTGCAAATATTTTTTGTTCTTTTCATTTTTGTGACTTGTTTGCGGTTTAGGTAATATTGTATAATGAGAATTTCACTAGAAAAAGAAAACAAGCACAAACAAATAATAACAAAGTGCAAAAGCAACACAAAAACAAAAACAAAAATTTTCATGCAACAGAAAACAGGAAAAATCACCATGAAATGGTATGCAATGTGAGAATTCGTCTAGAATGCCAAATATTTTGTGTGAGAACATTTTTGAGTACTTGAGTTTATGTGTGTGTGTGTGCTGCACAGTGGTGTATACCGAGCAGACTTCTCCCTGCAGGGAACTCAATAACTAGTGAGCAAAAGTGAACTAGATCAATTGCATTTAGACCCTCACCAGTTCAGGAGGAGTGAATTGAGTGACCATTATAAGACACACTTAGATTTCTATGTAATTTCGAAGTGATAAAAATTCTATGAAAATTTTTCGTTCGTTCAATTACCGTCGGCTTTCTATATTTCTGCAATTCTCAGATGTTTAGTGAAGGGCTTTATATAAACAGTTTTATATTTGCATCTTAACTTGTATGAAATGAAATGTTCCCCTAATTATGCCTTTCTGATCCCTCAGGCTTATTTCAATTTTTCTTTATTTTATTACTTTTTAAAATTTAAATATTATTGTCAATTTTTATTAAATAAAAAAATAAAAAAATGTTAGTTAAAAAAAGATTGAAAAAAAATTATCATCGCGACCCTCAGATTGAAAGGCACATGCGTTAGCCAGTCGGCCATCGCGCCACTTGCATGAAGTGTGTCAAAGGCTGCACTTAAGCGGCAGATGTAAAACTGTAGAATTTGTAGGTGCTTGTAGCTAGTTCAGAACTATCGAAATTGTGCCAATAAACGAACTAGTGTAAACTGTAGAATTTAGTACTAGTTCGGAACTATCGAAAATGTAGTGCAGAGGGTGACAATTGACACCGCCTAGGACATCGCCGTGTTAAATTCGCAAAAGAGATTTAGCTCGCACTAGTAGTTGCGAAAAATGCACTAGGAGCGACCTAGTTCGGAACTAGAGATTTTCCCTACAGGGCTGCTACACTTTTATAATGAGAATAATTGAAAAAAAAAAAATTATTAATCTAAATTTATACAGCAACATGTTCAAACTGGTTCTTTGAATTGTTGCTCTCTTCTCAAGTACAAGCAATGCAAAAACAGATATAACTAAAAATATATTTATTTAAACGCATAGCAGACCTGTTAAATTTCCATTAAAATTAATGGGTACCTAATGATTAATTTTTTTGATTTAGTGGCTATTTTAAATGTCTTGCATTAATCTGAAAATTAATAATCACTTCAGTTAAGAAATTATAAAAAATAATTAAAAGTAATCATATAATCAAACAATTTCTTTTAATCGTACCTGTACCTATTTTTGTTTGCTTGATTATATTTAATTATGCGATTATTTCTTTTTATGTGATTATTTTAAATTATATTTTTCCTGCGAAACAATGTACGACATGGCGTATGGGCAACAGCTAAAATAATCATAATAAAATTAATTAATCACGAAATTAATACTAATCAGAAATAATTGAAAATAATTCAATTAATTGAGTTAATCAAGCAATTAAAAGTCGACAAATAATTTAAATTAATCAAATTCTATTATTTCTGCAATTAAAAAAATAGGACATATTTAGAAATAATTTTATAATTTTAATAATCATGTGATTAAAAATTTTAAAAATAATTGAAAATAATCAAATAATCGTATTCATCATGCGATCGAAAATTCAAAATAATTGAATTATTTCAAAGACTGTATTAGTCGTTAAACTAAAAAAAATAGAAATAATTGAAAATAATCAAATAATTGTAAAATAATAACAAATAATTGAAAAGTAACAAATAATCATGCATTTAAAAAATTTAAAAATAATTGATAAAAAAAACCAAATAATTGGATTAATCATGGAATACGGAAATATAAGAGATAATTGAAAATAATCAAATATTTTTATTAATCATGCAATTAGAAAATTAAAAATAATTGAAAATAATCAAATAATTGTGTTAATCAATTAATTTAAATTTAAAAAAATCAAAAAATGCTTAAATTATTTAAAATAATTGTACTAATCGTGCAACTACAAACATTGCAAAATAATTGAAAATAATCAAATAACTGAATTAGTCATTAAATTAAATAATTGCATCAATCATGCAATTAAAATGTCCAAAAATAATTGTAATTAATCCAAATAATCATGGAATTAAAATTAATTATTTGATTAATTAATGTAGGTATATTTGTAATTTAATTAACATTTAATCAATAAAAGGTTGCAAGTAATATTAATTAATCAGTAAAGAGATCTGATTATAAAACGCTACTGCTGGCTCTACTTGATTTTGTGTCCAATTTCCTTCGAAATCTCACACAGTACCTACTTTTGCGGTACTGCTGAGCGGCGAACTTTGAGGTGTTCAAGCATACAGATAATTTTATGCAAACACACATAGCTATACACACTCAAAGATACATACATACATAGATAATTAACCCTCCGTCTGACACTTGGTTCCAGCCAGACCTTTTTCATTTTAAAACTACTAAAAAGAGTGCTATAAATTAAGCTAGATGCTTGAAATTTCAGGTAGCTTACTAAAATTTAATTTTTAACAGATCTGTAAAAAAGTATGTTTGTATCTCATATACTAAGCTAGTTATACCGATATGTTGACTAACACATCACATTCGGTACACTTGGGTCTGGCTGGACCCACATACAAATTGTATGAAAATGAAAGTGTGTGTGCGTGTGATGTTGAAGAACTTCCAAAGTATCCAATCGATTTTTATGAAATTTTCACAGTGGGTTCATGTGGTCTCTCCGCATAAGATTTGGTTTGAAAAAGTGGACGCTTCCCGGAATTTCAGCCCAAATAGGGACCACAATGGCCCCGGAATGTACTTGGACAATATTGGTATCAAATGAAAGGTGCTAACCAGGGCTTGAAAATAGAGTTATTTTTATTGGGTTTTGTAATATATATTAGAGCTCTCGATTTTTTTTGAACATTTTCGAGTAGCCCGAACAATTGTTGTTCAAATGCTCGAACAGTCGTTTGTTCGTTTATTACCCGTATGTTTGTACAGGAATTTGAACAATTCGGATATTTTGAAGTTTGTTTTTTTCTTTTGTTTATTATAATTTTTTTCTTTACATGTAGTTTTTTTATTTTTGTTTTACCGATACACATTTTTTTTTTGTAAGCTCGAATGCTCGAATGTTTGTACGGGCATTTGAACAACAAACGGGCTTCAATCAAAAACGATCAGATTGCTCGATACCCGCACTGAGAGAAAAAAAAATATATGGAGGGGTCAAAGAAATTGTTTACCTATTTTGAACACTACTTTCTTTGTTTTGAGTAAATTTTCCTTAAAACATGTTAAAAGGTTTATAAAATACTAGCTGACCCGCCAGACGTTGTTCTGCCTAAAATTTATTCCTATAAAGCCTAAAGGAAAAGTCCTAGATTACCGTGATGCCATATCCCTATCCCTATCTCTAATCCCTAATCCCTATCCCTATCTCTATCTCTATCTCTATCTCTATCTCTATCTCTATCTCTATCTCTATCTCTATCTCTATCTCTATCTCTATCTCTATATCTATCTCTATCTCTATCTCTATCTCTATCTCTATCTCTATCTCTATCCCTATCCCTATTCCTATTCCTATTCCTATCGCTAACCCTATCCCTATCCCTATTCCTATCGCTAACCCTATCCCTATCCCTATTCCTATTTCTATTTCTATTTCTATTTCTATTTCTATTACTATTACTATTCCTATTCCTATTCCTATTCCTATTCCTATTCCTATTCCTATCCCTATCCCTATCCCTATCCCTATCCCTATCCCTAATCCCTAACCCATAATCCGTAATCCCTAATCCCTAATCCCCAATCCCGAATCCCTAATCCTTAATCGCTAATCCCTATCCATATACCAATCTCTATCATTATCCCTATCCCTATCCCCATCCCTATCCCTATCCCTATGCCTATCCCTATCCATATACCTATGCATATACCTATTCCTATCCCTATGCCTATCCCTATCCCTATCCCTATCCCTATCCCTATCCCTATCCCTATCCCTATCCCTATCCCTATCCCTATCCCTATCCCTATCCCTATCCCTATCCCTATCCCTATCGATCCACATCCCTATCCATATCTCTAGCCCTATCCCTATGCCTATTCTATCCCTCCAGACTCTCTAGGGTCACCCCTGGTCCACATTTTGGTCGATATCTCGGAAAACGGGTCGCATAGGGTCTTGAAAATCACCTCTTTTTTAAATACTCACCAATATTTTTTATTTGATACCCATTTTGTAGAAAACCCGTTTGGGGTCACACCTGGTTCATATTTCAGGAAATACCTCGAATACGGGGTCTTATATGGGGCCAATAACTACACCATGTTCAAGCACTCGTCTACACCTTTCATTTGATACCATTTCGTACGAACCCGTTATGGGGTTACCCTGGTCCACATTTTGTGGAATATCTCCAAAACCTTCTCGGATTCTTATACTTTTTTGACCATAAACCATGTCGGGCTCAATAGAAAACTACGTGCAAAATTTCATTTAATTCAGTCCAGCCGTTCTGGAGTTAAATCATCAGGGAGGAAAATGCGACTTATTTTTATATAATAGATTGTTGTTACATGCGTTACCATGGTTTCATATACTTGTTTTGAAAAAATTCATACATTAAAATAATGAAAAATTCTTTAAGCGCCATTCCATTCCCAACTTTCCTTGTTTCGAAGACTTGATTTCTTTAATTTTGAGAAATTAAATTCCCATACAAATCCCCATGGCAACGATTTGTTTGAAATTTTTTTTATGTCTTTTCCACATTTTTGAGAAAATTTACACAAAACAAAGAAAATTTTGTATTGGGACGCATGTTCAAAATAAGGAAAATTATGTCTTTGATCGAGAGAAATTTTTTTTTTTTTGAGTGCGGGTATCTAGAGCCCTAATATATATGTGTACCACTATGTAGACAGAGGGAGGCAGGTTTAGCGCAGCGAGGTGGGACGGGTTTAGCCTAGTATATCTATATATTTTTTACCTAATATGAAGAAGTGCAATCGGATATTTTTCTTTTAAATTTATGAATTATCGGGGCAATAGATATTTGCCTTTTAGTTTATATTTTTCAGTTCTGATTTTACGGTTATTTGATAAATTTAAGTGCAAATATACATACATAATTCATAAAATAAGCGTTATTTTTTTATTTTTACTATTTTTACCAAGAAAATTTTGAGTGATGAAATTGATTTGATGTGCAATTCTACACTAAAAAAAAAAAATTACTCAGATTATGGAAAAATGGGAATGATTCGGCGCTAAAGACATATTTCCATATTTTGATGTACAATTTTCTTTAAAACGTGGTTTTTATTCCTTGATTTGAAGAAAATCGTACATCAAAATATGGAAATATGTCTTTAGCGCCGAATCATTCCCACTTTTCCATAATCTGAGTAAGTTGTTTTTTCAGTGTAAACCACATATCGTCGCCCGGATAAATTAGTGTCGTATGTGAATTTTGGGCCGAATTGAGTTAATAATACAGTTATACCAAACTAATCAAGATCTTTCGAATGACGTTATCCGTTTTTGCTATCTCCTTTAGTTTAAGAGAGCGGAATTTTTTCGTTTGTGCAAGGTCGCAAGCGATTTCGTCTAATTTCCAATGTGCTTTTAATTGCTGTCAATTATTTAATTTATTTACTTTTATGAGAAATCAAATACAATATTTAACTAATTTTAAAAATCTTTAATTTAGTTCAAATTGGGAACACATTTTGTCGTACGTCATACGAATTTCCTGCAAAAATATTGCTAAAGGTAACATACGACAAAATTTTACTGAAGAAAATCCTTTATAAATTCCAAAATAATAAACAATATATAACAAAATTAAAATAATTTAAGAATTTTTTGGCCTAGTAGTGTTCTACCAGACTTTGGAGAAAAACTAATCAGAAGTTTTGGAGAAATACAATTCCAAACTTCAAACCTGTTTTCCCAAAATGAACGGCTAGGAGCTGCATTGGCTAATGATTTGGGACCTGAGGGGCTGCTGAGGAAGTTGAAAAAACTTAATAAATATTTGAATATAATAATATAAAAAAGCTACCATTGAGAAATGCTGTACAAAATTCCTATATTTACGTGTAAATTCACACAACATTTCCGGCCGTTTTACCACGACAAACATGCCTCCCTCTATCTACATATGTGACTATTTCTATCTCTATTACTATCGCTTACAAATATTCCGAGGCCAGCGAATACACGTTTTGACACAACTTAGATATCCGAATAAAAACAACTCTATATTCAAGCCCTGATTAGCATCTTTCATTTGATACCAATATTGGCCAAGTACATTTCGGGGCCATTCGGGTCCACATTTGGGCCAAAAATCTGGGAAGCGTCCACTTTTTCAAACCACATCTTATGCGGAGAGACCACATGAACCCACTGTGAAAATTTCATAAAAATCGATTGGATACTTTGGAAGTTCTTCAACATCACACGCACACACACTTTCATTTCCATACAATTTGTATGTGGGTCCAGCCAGACCCAAGTGTAGCGAATGTGACAATCGAAATGAGTGTCTGACGAAGAGTTAAACTTAGTGCATAAATAAATATGCAAATTACTTTTAAGAAAACATTCAAAAAAAGTCACTCTGGCAAGATAAATTGCCGCCGCCAACTGCACACGTAGATTATGAGACCAACATAATTAAGCGAGAACTTTTTTGTTTATCACCAGAAAAAAGTCATTGGTTATACAATTGTGCAGTTGAATTATTGTTGCCAGACCTATTTTGGCCAACAACCCATTTTTATCAGTGGTTTATAATTTGCATTATCTTTTTAAGGGCTTACATTAAAATTAATGCTTCTTTGGCAAGATTTTTTTTTTACTTAACCGTTTGCGTTAGTTTGCATTGACTGAGGCATCGAGGGTTAGATTAGTTTGGGTTAAACCGACTGATCATTAATGGCCTCCAATTGTCTAGTAGTAAGTTAGTAGTGTTACTAGAAGAGTTCTGGAACATGAACAACTCTACATTAAACTCCTGTACTCAAAACGGAAGAAAAAGCTCGTCCTTTTGGTAAATTCCTAGAGTTTCTTTACCACTATTTTGGATACTGATTCGATAGCACTACATACAACTTCCTCTATTAGCCGAAGCCGTAGCCAGGAAAAAGCAGGACTGGAGTAAAGCCCAAGCCGTTTACCTTCTCTCTTCGTGAGAACCGCATCCCCTGCATTCATTTTCAGCAACTACTTAGTACCATTTTGAAGGCGTGTGATGCTAAATGGACAGTGTACTGTGAAGATGCTGATGATAAGTCTACATTTATCATTTTTCGGGGATAGCCAAATATTTAGTTGGCTTCCCTGTCGCTCGCTACACACTTGGATGACATATGGCTTTATAGCCGTCTGACTATATTCCTCTTGTTTCTAATTGGAGCGTAATCGTCTACACGACTTTTACAGAGACCAATAAGACGCCTGAATAGCTATCTATGTAAAAATTAATAGGTCCCCTTCGTGGGAGATTACAGTCTAACCATAACTCTGCTGTCCTTCTTACAGCTGTTACTTCTGGCCGAAAGACTGATACTAATGCTGATATCTAGTTCACTGCAATACACAGCAGCTCTTCTTATGTGATGTCTTAGACACATCCGTGTATACATGAATTATGTCTCCCTTCATATCTGCTGTACCCCCCCGCCCCACTAGCCCTACTCCTCTTTTGTGGCATCAATATACTTATCAACGGCGTTATACTTAGACCAGTGCCCAGGTTCATTTTGATGCCTCTTGATATCACTTTGAGCGCCTAATGAAGTTTAGCAGGTTCTTGACATCGATTTCTGCAAACTCACTAGAACAGACTGCCAAGAAAAGGAGCTCGGTAATGATCGCCTTTTGGCGTGACTCGAAGCCGGGCGCAGTTTCTTCCTGCTCCTCTTCCTCATCAACATCCCTGCAACTCCTGTAGCATTTGCGTTAGTGCTGGGCTTTTAGACTCTCTGTAAGTTTTGCAATGAGGTCCAGTGAAGCTCAGTGTCTATTTCGGTCCATTTTGTCTTTGTATTCGCCAATCTGGGTTCTATTGCGAACTTTCATTTACACCTTAATACATAGATGTTAAATTGCATGTGGCAGAAATAAATGAATACATAATTGATTACATAGAAAACGCCATGTCAGCACTTTTAACCAATTTTAATCACAACAACAAAAAAAAACTTTATTAGAAATATTTCAATGCAATGCCTTTACTCATACTTTTTTTTATTATCATCACCTCACTTCCTCTTTTATATGCCTTGCATTGTCAGCACTTCATTATATGTATTTGTCATCCTTTTGTTGAAATTTTTCAATTTTCCAATTATTCGCCTTTTTATACCTTTCATGAGAATGAAATGGTATTATAACTTAGTGCCAAAAAATTTTTGTCGAAAGTACCAGAAGGAAGCGTGGGGGACCCACCAAAATATATACCGATATGATCAGAATCACGAGCTGAGTCGATTAAGCCATGTCCGTCTGTCCGTCTCTCCGTCTGTCCGTCCGTCCGTCTGTGTGAACGCAAACTAGTCCCTCAGTTTTTGAGATATCTGAATGAAATTCGGAATACAGGTATGCTGTTATATGCAGCTGATCATTTGTCGGAACCGGCCGAATCGGACCACTATAACATATAGAAAACAACCGATTATTCAGATATACATAAAATTTGTGGAGGTAATTTGTGCATAACTTCCCCATTTAAACAGCTAAGGACATGAAACTCTGAAGTAGACGTGCCCATTTTGGCCCAAACAAGGTTACCGAAAATTGTCAAGATCGGACCACTATAACATATAGTTCCACAACATCCGATTATTCAGATATACACATTTTGGTGTATAACTCCTCCATTTTAACAGCTAACGGCCTGAAATTTTGAAGTATTTGTACCCATATGGACCCAAATGAGATTGCCGAAAATTGTTAAGATCGGACCACTATAACCTATAGCTCCCTACAACCGATTGTTCAGATATACACATTTTGGTGTATAACTCCTCCATTTTAACAGCTAACGGCGTGAAATTTTGAAGTATTTGTACCCATTTGGGCCCAAACAGGATTACCGAAAATTGTCAAGAGCGGACCATTATAACATATAGCTCCCCTACAACCGATTGTTCAGATATGGACATTTTGGTGTATAACTTCTCCATTTTAACAGCTAACGGCGTGAAATTTTGAGGTATTTGTACCCATATGGGCCCAAACGGGATTACCGAAAATTGTCAAGATCGGACCATTATAACATATAGCTCCCCTACAACCGATTGTTCAGATATGGACATTTTGGTGTATAACTCCTCCATTTAAATAGCCAAGACACCATTTTTTCTAATAAATCCTTCCATAAATAACCCACAGAATTAAAATTATAAATTAAACTTAATCCGGCTATGTACATACATAGGTAACTTTTCATTTCCCCACTCATGAAAGGTATGAAGTCTTCGGTACGGCCGAAGACAGCCGCGCTTTTACTTGTTTCTAATAAATCCTTCCATAAATAACCCACAGAATTAAAATTATAAATTAAACTTAATCCGGCTATGTACATACATAGGTAACTTTTCATTTCCCCACTCATGAAAGGTATGAAGTCTTCGGTACGGCCGAAGACAGCCGCGCTTTTACTTGTTATTATTTTCATTGTTCAGTGGCCTCAGCAGCTGCGCCTCCGCCGCTGCCGCCGCCTTCATTGTCCGTTGCCATTAACGTCTCGTCGGCTTTAATGACGTGTTTACTTTTCAATTCAACATTTTCCAAGCATAAATAAGAATATTCAATGAGCGAACAATTTCATTTTCACACCGAAAACTTTATTTTATTCAGTTGGTATGTACATTAGGCCGTCTCGCTTTATAGGGACGCAAGAATAAAGTTCGCCGTACGCCCCCGGATATGATGTCTTTTTGGAAAAAATTTCCGGAAAAGTTTTTTATCTATGTGCGCCATTGGGGTCACTACCACCCAGTACTTAGTTTATACCACCCTAATGTACCTTTTTTATGTCTGCATGTTTAACGTAGTCAAAAATCATTCACCTTTTGAAAAACAAGTATTTCGATAGCTTGAGCAGAACCCGAAATAAAACACGTTCAACATTCCGAGGAATATAGGTTTTTCGGTTCCTCTGGTATTTTAGGTTAATTTTACAAAGATTTCTTCTGAGCAGACCCCTAATAAAATTTTACGCCAAATAATTTTCTAGAACATTTTAACCCTCTAGCGACCTTAAAAGTACTATTTTTCCTGATTTTCTACAAAATAGGGGCCAAAATAACCCTTTATTGCCGGTGCTAGACGGTTAATATGTTCTAGAAAATGATTCGCCACAAAATTTCAGTAGGGGCCTCCTCAGAAGAAATCTTTGTAAAATGAACCTTAAAGACCAAAGGAAGCGAAAAACATATATTCCTGGGAATGTTGAACATGTATTATTTCGGGTTCTCCTGAAGCGATCGAAATACTTCTTTTGCAAAAGATTAATGATTTTAGACTACGTTTAACATGCGGCCATAAAACATTTCATTAGGGTGATATAAACTAAGTACTGGGTGGTAGTGACCCCAATGACGCACATAGGGTTAATAATATTCCATAGTATAAGCCGCCCTTTTAAGCCAAAGACATTGATGTATTAAACTTTGAGATCGGACTATAAATACCGAAGATATAAGAAAAATAAATTTTAGCGACATCTAGCGGCGTCCAAAAAAAATTTAAAAAATTTTCCGGAAATGTTTTCCAAAAAGACATCATATGCGGGGGCGTACGGCGAACTTTATTTTTTGCGATACGGTCTAATGTACATATGTACGTATGTTAGTGTACGTGAGTCAAGTCATGCAATGCCACACAGCAAGGCAATGAATGCATCGGTCTGTTTGTTTTAATTCAATTTTTTGCATAATTGTAATTATACGTAGAAGCGACTATGATAAAAATATAATGTATGCATAGACTACCCTGCAGGAAAAAATTATGCAGTGGGATAAGTAGGTATTTATATATAAGAAAACAATAACACTACCCAGTGCAACTAGGAAGAACTGGGGAGAGATTCGATGTTTCAGTTTTCATGAACGCCTCAAAGATGGCATGCGTAGTGGAAGCGTGTAATCTTGCAATCCATTAGGCAATTATTAGGCTCCCAGACACGGCGCGCCGAGCGTTTTTCGATCCGAACTTTTTGCCATACAGGAGGCCTGCAAGGCTCAACTTGCAACGAAAAGTGCCAGTGCCGGAAAGTACTTAGATACAAATTTTCTCGGTTATTCAGGCGGCTCTGAAGGCGCTAAGGGCTCTGTGATCTGCAACAGTATCATCAAGCCTAGCCAGGCAGTCTAGAGAGTGGGTTATGCGCTTCGAAAGCCGACATATCGTATTCACTGATCTGTGTGCGGGGGCACGGCGATATTCAGGGAAATCAAATGGCTGATGACTTGGCCAGGCAAAGCTTGGTTCTTGATATCGCAGAGGCGAAGGAGGTTATTGTGCCTTTAGAGTCTGCAGAAGTCTGTCTGTGATCTTCATACAATGAGATGCGACCCTCACTCATTCTAAAGAGTTATAGGTATGTCGCGCTTAACTGCGGCATACTCGGAAATTAAGGACGTCAGGCCAGAGCGATTTCTTAAATATTTAAACTCAACAGGATGGATATAGGGCGTATGACTTCCCTGGTTTCCAAATTGCTTATTATATTGTTTTCTTTATTTTTCACTGGTTCTGTAGTCGCGAGTCGAGGTGTCGAAACGGCGCACAGTGGGCGATTCGTCTTGGCTAGCGACGGAAAACTAATAACTTCCAAAGTACATAGAAAATATATCTTCCAGCGTTTTTTTTTATTAAGAAAAAAATCAAGAAATTAAAAAAAAATTATTTATTAAACAATTTTTTATTAAATTTTTTGTTATTAAAATTTTTTTTATTAAATTTTTTTATTTATTAATTTTTTCTTTAATCCAATTTCATCATATAAATATATGTATCTAAAAAAAATTTTTTTTAATGAGACAATTTTTTTCGAAACTTTTCCGCTAATTGAATTCAGTGGAATACGCCACTGAGGAATTAAAAGTAGTTTTTCTTATTTAAAAAATAATTATATAAATATTACAAAAATGTTTTTTTTTAGTTTTTATTTATTTATTTTTTTTTTGTTTTTAATCCAATTTCATTATATAAATATTTATAAAAAATTAAAAAAAAATTATATTTGGATGAGAAAAGATAGTTATTCGGAACTTTTCCGCCACTGGAGCAGGCAAATCGCCCACTGTGCGGCGCTTCGGCGCTTATTCCATTCAGTGGGACTCGCCACTCTAACCAACCAACCAACCAAACAACATATTGCAGCCAGTTTTCGAGATATAGCAAACTGAAGACTAGAAACATGGAATTATAAACGAAAGAAATTCAAAGCCCCTACACATAAGACTTTTTTCCCTAACTCAACAATTTTCCTGCAGAGCATGCTTAAAACAATTGCATAAAAATATCAACCACAGACAAAAGTATGCATGAATGTGCTTGAAAGGAAAAACTTTAAAGCCTAGTAAACACACACAAACCAATTCAATTACAACAACCAGAACGAGAAACCAAATGTAGAACGTTAATTAAAGTGAATATACTTAAGTGCTTATGTAAATATGTATGTACGTAAAATTCACAAAACCAACATTAAAACATAACATACATACAAACCAACATACATACATAAATATAAACATAAGCAAATAAGTAAGTAACATTCATGTGCCTGCGCCAGTGAAATATGAGCAGTAAAAGGTTGAGCAGCAGAAAGAAGGTAAGTCACTTATCTGCAATTGTGGCAATGCAGCAAAAGCAAGTGAAAAGAAAAAACAGAAAAAACAACAAGAAAAGAAAAAAACAACAAAAACAAAAAAATTAAAAACATCAAAAACTTATGCTTTTGAGGAAAAATATTTTACATTTAGTTTTTGGTTTGTTGTTTTTGTTGTTTTTGTTGTTATTGGTAAATGAGAATGTCCGCAGCAAATTAGTCTTTTGCATGAGCAGACATGCTCTCTAAAACAAACGCAATAAAACAAAAAACAATTTGTGTACCTACTTGAGTGCATGAATATGAATATTTGAGTGTGTGTGTTTACTCGAGAATGATGTTTTGGTTTTGGCTTGGCTAACACAATTCAAAAAAAAAAAATTATTTTATTATTCTCAGTCTGGTACATTATACTAAAGTCAACCCAACAAACAAAGATATGCTGAAAGGCAATCGCTTTAGCTAGATTGAAACCCGGTCTCAATAGAAATACTTTCTTGGACAGAGCACCTTCATCCATTCTCACGACATGACCTGCCCGAAATCCGCTGAACGCAGAAGAAAAAGGAAAATCAGGTGGACGGTTGTCAAGCAGTGCCTTAATCTTGTGGCTTACTGGATTTTATACGCATACTGTGAATAATTGTAAAATATTTTATGCAAATGCATATCGTAATATATACATACATAAATGCACGTATAAATAAATAAAATAACTGCAATAACAACTAGAACAACAACAAGAGTAGAAATAAAAACTATAAGAAACAAAGGAAACAAAAAACAGAAGCAAAACTTTTTTTTTTTTTTGTAATTTAAAATGTGGTTTCTCCTAATGAAGCGAATGTTATTGTCATCGAGATTAATGTTGGTTGTGTGCGCCAATTGTTTGGAAATATTCATTTAATATTGCATTTTTGTTGTTGGTTTGTTTGTGGCAGCCGCAAAATTGTGCACCGCAAAAAAGAAAATCACCAACATTTAGTATGTAAGAACATTCACATATTTACTTACATATGTACATGAATACATATATGCAAGCTAGTGTATGCTTTGGCATTGAGTAATAAATATACATACATATGTATATAACCTGCAAAAAAACATAGGAGTACTCCACAATTAACCACAATTCTTTTAAAATATATGAGGCAATTAATATGGCGATGTCATAGGACTAGACCATGTGCTTTATATGAAGATGGAGTATCTGGTACAATACTATGATATTGCAATGTTAGTCGTATAAAATTTTATAAATTAAATGTGGTTAATTCTAGGGTATATGACAGGTGTCGACTAGTCGATGGAGTACACCAGAATTTTTGCAGGGTATAGACCTACACAGGTAGATGTACATAAATATGTATGTAGGTATGCACATAGAAGCAAATGCAAGGCATTGACTTGAAAAATGTTTGCGCTAGACGATATAATATTAAAGCAGCAGCGGCAACGCACAGTGGTTCAGTGGGAGCCGAAAATGAAATGAAAAGCTCATTTAGTGTTAGCGTTAGCGTCAGAGTTATGTTAGTGTTAGTGTTAGTGTTAGTGTTAGTGTTAGTGTTAGTGTTAGTGTTAGTGTTGCTGCTTGTCTCCCTTATTCATCTACTTCTTTTTTTCTCTTTCTCCAACGGCAATTGTAAACCATTATCCGACCAATTTTAATGAAAAGTTACGTAGTTCTATTTAAGAGCATTTTTCTTAGTTTTAAAATCTGTTTAGTAGAATTTATGTTAGCGTATAGATGTATTCCCCTAAATGGCTTTATTTAGTTGACTCAGTTTGGTTGCGGTCTTAACTAAACCGTCCCACTGTGCGCCTTCACCGTCGTCAAGCTTCGGCTGCGACTCCACCTTCAGTTCTTCTGCTTTCGCTTACTGCGTGGCACTTATTTTTCTGCTCATACACAGATTTATTCCGGCAATTACTTGTCATTACTGTTGCTGTCTTGTTGTTGCCGAGACGTAACCGCTATCTTCGTCGTATTTATTGTGCAGCAACAAGAAGCAGCAGAAGCAGCCGGTGCGCTTTGAAAATTTTATAAATCATTCAGGCAATGCGACAATTGCGCTGCCACAGCAACTGTTATGCTATAGATATGCTCATACATACATATATAAGTATAGACATTTGTACATCTACAGTTGCAGAAATATATTCAACTCTTATGTATGTAGTTGCGTCTCCACCGTTGCTGCTGCACTTTGCCGCAGCTTTTACTCATATTGTCGTGCGTCTAATAAGAAATTCCATTTGAATGGCGTATGTTTGTATGTACATATGTATGCATTAATTTTAATGATGATGATGATGCAAGTATTAAGTTTTTCGAGCAATTAAAGCTTTTGCAATTGCATAAAATTAAATTAAATATTTTTAATATTTAGGTCAAACACAGCGAAGCGCAAGCAGAAGCAGATTAAATGCACAGTGTGATGTATGTACATACATATGTATGTATGTATGTACACAATAAGCGCCTGCAAGGACACTTGCTTATGCCTTGGCGCCTTATTGCTTGTCAAGTATTCATTACTGGGGGAAATGGTTTCATTTATTAATATAGCTTCATTTAAATTGTGAAATTATTAGTTCTATGTTTACGATTTGTTATAAGTACGCCCTTTCGGCTGCTTTGTCTCCATAGCGATATGCAAATAAAGTGAGCTGGTCAAAGGATCGAGCGTAGGGATGATCTTTGAAATCTTCTTATAACAAATTGAGGGTGGTTGTCTGTGAGCGTAATAATTCCAAAACGGAATGAAAGGCCACTATCCATATAGTATATCTCCCAAACCGCTTTGCTTCATTTGGTGAAATTTTTGTGTTTTATTGCCATTTTATATATGTATGTAGGTGTATTGTCTGAGTAATTTTTAAATAAATGCAAAATGTGTTGAAAATTTCAACTTGAAATACATATCTTATAGAAATATGTTGTTAGAAAACATATAGTAAAATTGGACACACATTCATTTCGTAGTATACCTTAACCCCCTAACACCCACACGAAGCGGTAATTTTGACCACTTTTAAGGAAGTGCTAAAAAATAGTATTTCGAAGGTCGCTGAAAGATTAAAATGTTCTAGAATATTTCACTAAGGGTCACCTCAGCCAAAATATTTGTAAAATGTACCTAAATGGTCACAGGAAATAATAATCAAAAATCGCGCCTTGAAATATGCAACAATTTTTACTTATATGTGCAACAAACCTTTAAGTCCTCCTTTGATTGCTTTTTTCATCATTTTAACTATAAATAACAAGAAATTTATTGCAATTGAAGTCCAACTTAAAATACTTTCAACTCAACTACTCAATCCATAAAAATAAAACACAATTTTTTCCTGATTGATATACACAAGACTCACTTTAGCTCAACACACATGTGTCATCACTCACGATTGGCCATTTGAGTCAACTACTTTTAGAGGACAATCACAATAAATAATGTGGTGCAAACGAAAAAATAGCAAAAAGGAAAAAAGAAAAAGCAAATAGGAAAAGCAAAGAAAAAAGCAAAAAAAAAAAAACAAAAAAAAAAAGAAACAAGAACAAATCAACAAAAAAGTGCTTCACGCCTTTATTTATCTAACTAAAATACTACATGAGACCAAATCTCACGAAATCTCGACAATCACAAACAATCTCTGTCCTTTCAATCCACTCCACTCCACTCGCTATGACAATGACTCTGCTGCTGACACTGACGTTGCACAAGCGCGCCTAAAAGATGAAGATGAAAAGGCATAAAAAAGTTGAATGAAGAAATAAATGAATGAAGCAACGAAAGAAGGTATGTTTTTGCATGTGAACGGACGGACGCATGGACAGACGGACAAACGGAAGGAAGGAAAATGCAACTCACTTTTTGATGATTCCAACGCAATTGTAGCCAACTGAGAGTACGTTCCAACGTGCACAAACATGCATGCATTCAATGTGTGTTAATCGGCGCTGAGGTGATTTGAAGTGAAGCAAAGTGAGCTAAGATGATATGGAGTGTGGTGAGGTGGAATGAAACAAGATGAGGGCAAGATGAGATGAGGCCAAGATGAGCAGAAAATGTCTGGAGAAGAGGTGGTATGAGTTAAAAGGAGGTAAGCTGAAGGCAAGCTGAGTTGTGGTGAGGTGGGCTAAGGTGAGGTGGAGTGATGTACGAGCAAGTTGAGTTGATGACTACCAAAAAAATGGCGAAAGTTTGACGGTTCAGCTGTTCAGCCATACGACCAGCCTCAGCCTCAGCTGGCTGCTGTTGCTGATGTAAGCACATTGTGTGAGCAGAGTAGCATGACCCACAAAAATTTCATGTACAAGAACAGCAACGAAACAAGCAAAACTTTTGTGTGAAGAAAAAAAAACAACAACAAAAAATTAGAACAAAAGTAGCAAAAATGCATGTTGTTGCTACTTTTTACTTGTCGCTGCTCCGTTTTGCCTCCCATTCTCTTTTCACTGGGCTATCACATGCCTCTAGGGAACTACACATGTATTCATTGAGCTGACCAGCGCTGAGCTCATGAAAAATGGCATGGCTGAGTGGATGGAATGAGTGTTACAAAGTAAAAGTTAGACAAGTTTTTTGTGGTTAACCAAAAATAGTGCTGGCTGCCTGTTTGCGGGGTGGGTAACAGGAAATGGTAGCGGCTGAGTCGCTAGCAGAGGGTGCCAAGTAGAACAGGAAAAAGTACCTATGTATGTATGGATGTTAGGGTATATTTGTTTTTTGTATGTCTGTACTAGCTTAACAAGGAATAATGAGAGCCGAGTTTATTTTGATGTGCGTCTAGAGAAAGATTTTTGGAAGAGATTTTTGTAGTTAACATTTTTAGGACTACCCTAGTAGTATCTACTCACGACCTAAAACTCCGAAAATTTTTAAAAAACCGTACTCTCCCTCATATAGGGTAATTTTGAAAAAAAAAAAAATACGATAAAGAAAATAAAAATTGTTTTTGACTGCCCTAATAATCGTCAAATTACATTTCTCGCTGGTATCTAGTCGGATCTTGGATCAATGTTTTTGTCTTGAGGATTGGAGCTTTTTCTTATAAAAGCTCATTAACCCTTAGCGCCCCTCTGGAGTACTTACCGCCCAGATATTCGAAAATTTCAATTAGAATTCAAAAGTTCGCTGCACTCCACCTCATTCTGGAAAAAATTTGCGAAAAAAAAAAATTTTTTTTTAACCACCCTAGTAGCTGTAAAATTGCATACATGTTTCTTCATATTTCGGCAGTCGAATCTTAAAATTTAATACAACACAAGTTTCTGTCTGAGAATTTTGCTTTGGAAGCAACTTAAACCTCAGTGCACCATTGAGGTACTTACTACCCAGATCTTTGACAATTTCAAAAAATTTCCCCGTACTACCATTGAGGTACTTACTACCCAGATCTTTGACAATTTCAAAAAAAATTCGTCGTACTTCCCCTCATTTAATGTAGATTTTGAAAAATTTACAAAAATAAAAAAAGTGTTTTTTTTTTGGACCACCCTAGTAACGACACATTTACATTCTAGTTCATATCTTCGGCTTTTTGAGACTGATCTTAAAGCTTGATACACCAATATTTTTGTCTTGAGCAGAAAAACTTTCCATATTATTAACCCTTAAGCGCACCATCGGGGTACTTGCGACCCATTTTTTTTTTTTAATAATAATAATATGTACCTACTACCCAACGGTTTACCCTCCATATCCCGCCCGACCAACGCGACGGGCGCCAATCCGCATGACGCACGGATATGGTTTTTTTTGTGCCAAGTCGTACAGGAAGGGGTTTGTTAGGTGACTCAGTTTATACCACCCTAATGTAGCTTTTTTATGCCAACATATTAAATGCATTCAAAAATCAATCCTGCGCGAAAGAGTATTTAGTTGAATTAAGTAAAACATGAAATAAATGAAATTTTATTCTTTCCCTTCTGCTTTGCCTACGAACTCTTTTTTTTATGATCTATTGTAGGTACACACTTAGTTATGCATGTACATCTGCAAGCCATCAATCGTAGCAATCGCATATTTAAGCACTGCAATCGTAGATTGTCTTGCATTTGAAATTTTGTCGCACTCAATAATAAAAAAACAAAATAACCATGCGGATTTGTGTTAGTAAAATAAATTAAGCGTTTTGTGTGTTGCAGATTTTGTTTGTTTTTGCTTTGCTTTTCTCCCTCGTTTTCTGCTTTGCTTCACTTGTTATTGTTGCATTGGCTTTACTGCACATATCCTTTGTACAACATGGCATATCATGCATGTGTAACACATAAAAAATGCATGAAGAGACGACGGAGCAAACGGAAACGAGAAAATGATTGTGTCTGTCCAGCTGTCCAGCTGCTCAATTGTCTGCAGCTGCTGAGCTTTAACCCCTTAACCCGCAGTACTGCGGCTGCTCTCAGCCCTTCTGCCTGGTTGTTCAGCTGTCCAGCTGCCCTGTTGCCCCGCTGCTCCAAATGTCTACGTGTCCAGCTGGTCAGTTGTTCACTCAGAGCTGCAGCGCTGACAGAGCCATTGAATGAAAATGTCAATTTTTAATGCCAATGTATGTCCTTCTTCACTCGTTGCTTTCGTACTTTCTTGCTTTGCCTGTGTGTATGTATATGTGTTTTTATTCGAAAATTGAGCGCCATACACATATTGGTAATGTGCTTCGACCCATTCACAGTTTCCTTTCTCAGTTTCCGTGCTCGGTCCAACTGCATTTAGCACATTTACAATCCATATGCGTTTGACTCGATATGTCTCAATGTTTGTCTGTCGCTCTGTCTGTTCATCCTTGCAACTTTTCGCATTCGCATTCGTTATTGTCCTTCTTTCTATGTCTCGCTGCCCCTCTGTGCACTTGTTAAGCTCTCTCTCCGGTAAGCTGTAGCTTGTTGAATACACGTGGTCAGTGTCGCCGCTCAAAAATTTCAAAAGGTGGCCCAACAATTTAAAAAAGTGGCCCCAACTTTTTTTTTAGCTAAAACACATTTTTATATATTTTTGTGGTTTATTTAATGCTTAAAGAAAATGGAATTTAAAATATTCTCTACACTAATGCAGCGTTAATATGATCGTTCGTTGAGCAGACGGAACAACGGAGAAAGGCAAGGAATTAAAAAAAAAGTGCAAGAACCGTAGGAATTTTACCAAAAAGGAGCGAATATGAGTGCAAAGAATGTAAATTCTGGTAAAATTCCTACGTTTCTTGCACTTTCTTACGGATCAACGAACGCTATATGTGTTTGTGTGTGTCTGGGCTACTCCGTGCGTTTTCATTGTCTTAACGAACAGCCCAAATTTCAAAGTATTCAAGGGCAAACAAATTAAATAAAGAACCTTTCGAAACGAAGAGTTGCCAATGCAAAGTAAAATAGTAACAAAGAGGTTTTTGGTTCTTATATTTAAGAAAAAACTAAAAATTATTTAATAATTATAATTTTGAAATTAAAAAAGGACCAAAAGTGGCCCGAATTTTTTAAAAGGTTCAAATATTGCATATTTTCAAAAAGTTGGGTTCAGGTGGCCTGGCTTTAAAAAAGTTTCAAATTGCCACTTTAGTGGCCCAAACGGCAACGCTGCACGTGGTAATTGCGCTGCATTTCTTTATTTTGTGTTTGCTCTCTTGTCCCCCGCTAACCATCTCACCGCATGCCGTTACTTTGCCCTCTCTGTGTTTTGCTCTGTTTACCTCTACTACTGCTCTATACATACTTGTATATTACTTTTTTGATTTCTCCTCTCGTCACTCGTTTATTTACACTGCCTTTCGTTGGTCGCTTTAAGAATGCAACAATCATTTAAGCGGATTTGTAAAAGTTGGCATTAATTTCCGTTTGAAACCGCACACATCGTCGTCGGTTGGCCGCATTTGCCGCATGCTCTTACTATACATTCCACACTTCATATTACAGTCACACACAGCGGGATGGACAAGCCAGTAGAGATGAAAGAATGGAGGCAGGCAGTTAAGGTAGACCGACAAGAAGAGTTAGAAAATGCCAAGAGCCAAAACATTCCAAGAAAGTGGTGCGTTGCATTTATGCTGGGTTGATAAGCAGTCATGTTTTGTTGCGGCAAGTAAGTTCGAGAAGATTGGAGGAGGGTTTTTGTGTACTAGAAGTCCCAGCAAGCCATAAAGGGTGTAGTTGATGCTGAAATTAAGGGTGCCTTTATCGATAAAAGAAATGATAGAGGAAAAACTTTATTAAAAATATAATTGTCTTCACGTTTGGTTAAATAAATTTGTTTCAAATAGGTGGCAGCTCTCCACAAAAAATTGGACAAAAATGTGGCAAGTCTATTTAATACTTTTTTCTAAATAAAAAACACTAATTTTCCGATTTTGCTTTTTTTAATAATTTTTTTTCAAATAGGTGGCAACTCTATCAAAAACTGTTTATGTGAAAATGTGGGAAGTCTCTTTAATACCTTTTTCTAAAGAAAAAACATTAATTTGCCGATTCTCGTTTTTTTGTTTTATAATTTTCTGCCAAAAACTGTTTATGCAAAAATATGGCAACTCTATTTATTTTTTTTTTTTCTACATAAAAAACAAATTATAAAAAATTAAAAAAAATTAAAAGAATTAAAAAAACGATGTATTGTGGAACGATTTTCCGTCATCCCTTGTCAAGTTTGGTTTGGAGACAAACCGGTTTCGGCTAATATGCGCCATCTTCAGTGTCTTCTTTCGTTCTGGTGAACGAAAGAAGACACTGAAGATGGCGCATATTAGCCGAAACCGGTTTGTCTCCAAACCAAACTTGACAAGGGATGACGGAAAATCGTTCCACAATACATCATATTCCTACCCTGTCGGAAAAACAAGCAACCAAAAAGTAATTAAAAAAACGCTAATAACTTTATTTTTAATATCTGGCAACTGAAAAAAAAAATTTTAAATGTGGCAACTCTATTTAATTTTTTTCTAAATAAAAAAAAGTATAAAAAAGTTCGATTCACACATAAAAAATTAAAAATTTATAAAAATGTATTTTCTTATATAAAAAGAAAAAAATTTCTATCACCTGGCAACTCTGCATAACAAATTTCTATAAAAATCTGGCAACTCTTTTTTTTTTTTCAAATAAGATGTAGTTATGGTAGATTTTGTACTTTATCAATTTTCACTACTTTTAATATTTTTTATAGTAAAGTTGGCAACGCTGTTCCGCTATTTCCTTTACAGAAAGGTACAACTTAACCACAATGTGTTTTCTGCAAGTTTAGTCATAGCAATTTTTTTTAATTAGGTGATAGCTACAAAAAGCTGCCAACTCCGTTTCCTAAAAAAATCCCTATTTTATTACATATATTTAAGTACTTTTTGTAATTTATAACTTCACTTTTCATTAATTTTAATTTTTTTCGTAACAAGCTGGTAGCTTTTTCAAGTTATTCATATCATAAAAAAGTGCGACTTAACAAAAATTTGTTTGCTTCTCGTGTAGCCAACGAATTTTATCCATTGGATGTCAACTCTGCCAACTTTTTTTTAAAGGTGGCAACACTATTTTTTTAAAAATGGTGGCATATGTTTGTAGCTATTTTCTCTACAAGAAGATATGCTTTTTCAAAAATATACCGCTGTGGTGCAGTGGGTAGAGTGCTCTCCTGCTATGCCAGAGGTCTCGGTTTCAAACCACAGTCCGAACAAAACACCAAAAAAATTTTCTAATTAGTAAAAATCCAATTATTGGGTTTTTTTCAGAGCAGCGGTCACCTCTCGGCAGTGGACGGCATACCCTCCGAGAGTATTTCTGCCATGAAAAAGCTTCTCACAAAAAATGCATTCGGCGTTCGGAGCCGGCATAAAACTGTAGGTCCACCCAATTAGTAGGAAAAACAAAAAGGAGCACACCTCGAATTGGGAGAGAAGCTCGGCCATAAAACTCGTCAGAGTTATAAAAAAGCGCCATTGTATTATATTGTATTACCTTAGTACCTTTAATTAAAGTAACTTTTTTTCTGTTGGGTGGCCAAAATTAATTTCTATAAAAATGTGGCAACCCTCTTTTTCTAAAAAAAAGCTAGACTTTGTTAGCTGCCACCTTATTAATTTATTTTTCGCTATTTTTTTTAATTTTCTTGGAAAAGGATGGCAACCCCTTGGAAGCTATTTTCTACAGACAAGCGTTACTCATTGCTTTTACATTTGTTCTACTGGGTTTTAGAGGGGAAAAAGCAAAAAAAAATAATATGCTCTCAGTATTCCTAGTAAGTGTGTAAGTGCTAGTAAGCTTAAATGTATAAATTTGCAATGCGGCAGAAATATTCACTTGTTCGACAGCTGTACAAAATCTAATAGATTTTGCGAAAGTATTTCATTTGCACTTCCTTCAATCCATTTGCCATCCACATCTTTTCACTTCCTTTTTTTCCGTTGCCATGTTTTTGTCAGTTGAAGTATGAAAAAGAAGAAAAGAAATAATTTTTCCAATTCATTGCATTTCACTTACATATGTACGTACGTTCGCTTCAAGGGCAAGAGGTGGCACTGGCTTTATTAAGCACTGACAGACAAACAATCAAACAAACAAACACACAATTTCCTGAATTGATGGCTAAAGTGGATGCGTCCGACACGAGGCGTCTATTTGGTCTTGTTTTGCCTCCTCTACTACTATATATGTATGTACGGTTGTAGTAACTGACCAAATTACACCTGTTCAAGTTGTAAAACTGCATTACTAATTGACATGAATGCTGAGATAAGATGATGAAGAAGGGTAAAGAATGCACACAGGCATAGACATACAAACACACACACAGATGGAAACGTATTTACAATTTACACAAATAGTTGCAAGCATCGAGTGAAGAAGGGATTATAAAAGGCGAGACAGTTGAAGAAGTAGAGAAATATGAAAGTTTGAGAAGATGAACGGTGTGTGTTGGGAGGGAGGGAATGCCTTCTGATTGTAGGTTATGATTGTAGAAAATGTTTTGAAATGCCCAACTACAACAAACAAACAAACAAAAAATTTTGTAATAAGTGAGAATAATCGTGTTCTAAAGGAATTCACACAGATTAATTATTAAAAGGAAGAGGTGTTCAGCATGAAAGGCGTGTGAAAATTGAGCAAAAAGGTGCGAAAAGCGAAAGGAGAAGAGCAAATGCCGAAGAGTAAGCAAATGTGCAATGTTAGTGAAATCAAGCAGGAAATGAATATGATTAGAAATGGAGCATTTCAACAAAAATTGCAGACAACCATAAATTAGTAGGTGAGTTAGAGAGTTGGAAAGAGAAGTAAATCGCACAAAAAAAAAAAAAAATAGAGGAAAAAAAAAACCGCCAACTAATTTCCATTTACTAACCACAAACTAGTTGGTGTGCTAAGTAAGTAAGTAAGTAAATTGATTAGGTTGAGTTAGTTTAACTAATAATATTGATAATGATAAGCATTTTAGATAAATTCAAGCAAGTTTAGATTAGGTTAGACTGTGTTGAGCGCACATAGACTAAGTAAGACCGTGTTGTTAACAGAACGGTTTCTGATGAATCAGTAAACCTTAATTGAACGCCTGAATTTATACTAAAAAATAGTTCCACTGCTTTGGCAAATAAGTAACTTTTACCCTTATTTTGTTTACTGATTCGAAATCATTAAAAAAAATATCCCCTAGTAGTGGAAGTTTTAGCCTTCAACACACCGGGCACAAGAAAAACGCAAACAGAACACCGTATCTTCACTGACCTGAGTGCATTTTCAGCTTTATTTATCATAAATATACATTTTAAAATACGCTTATTTCTGTCTAATCGGTATTACGATATCTTTTCGGGTTCAGGAGATATGACGAATCGAAAATCATCTTAAGTCTATATTTTTCACATATGCATTTGCCAGTGGCGGATCCACGGGGGGTTTTGGGGGTTCAAACCCCCCTTCTTCATTTCATTTCAGATTTTGCTTAAAAAACGCCCTATTTCAGAGAAAATTCCATATATATTTCTCTGAAATAGGGTGTTTTTGAATAATTGTCTGAAATAGGACGTTATTGAAACAAATTTTCAAATAGGGCATTTTTGAAGCAAAATCTGAAATAGGATGTTATTCAAACAATTTTTGGAATAGGGCGTTTTTGAAACAATTTTTGAAATAGGGCGATCTTATTCTCAGCCATCGATATATTCTTATTTATTTTGGCTTTAAATGCAAGGGTAAGTGAAATTGATGATCAATTTGCCACCAATACCATACGATATTCATTCGCACGTACCAATGCAAAAATATACATACATACGTTATACATGTTATTTAGAACTTCAATTGAAATCTCCTGCACTTTATGTGATGACATACATATTGTTAATTTGGAGGGTTTTGATTTTGTTGTGTTTAACCCATTAGTGGGCCGTGCCAATTTGGGAACACCCAATGATATATTTTATATTTATTGTAGATGTGCTTTGACCACTAATGGGTTAAGGTGCGGGAAATGGCGCAACTAGTATATAGAATAATAATAGTAGGTGGTATTAGTCCATATTTTCACCAGCGCACATAGCTAGATTTTCAAGTTTTATGCGGCCAAAAATATTTTATTGTCTACATCTATTCCAAATTGCTTGTTTAATGCAAAATTTTAATAATTTGAGTTAAAAGTCGATTTTATTGAAAAATATATACAGTGACTCAAAAAAAAAATCATACGCCAAAGTTTTTAAATTTATTTCAAAGAGTTCTGTCGAAAATTTTACTTTCTTATTTTAGTTTAAAAATATAGAAAATTTTTCAATAAAAATCGTTTTAAGCAGGGTTTCTGAGCTTATAGAAAAAATCTGAAAAATCGTAGAAATTTCTGAAAGTGGATTAAAAATTTCAAAGCAAGGCCATAATTTATAGAAGATTTTGAGGAGATTTCTAAGAGTACTGTTATGTAGCCAACCCATTTTAGTGTAAAAAGTGAAATTCTCAATGCTGTGAAAAATTCCGTCAATCTTAGAAGTGTTTTCTGTAGGGTGTAGGGTGAGACCGTTCCAATTAAAATTTCCGAAAAGCCAATGAAAATTTTCAAAAAGTTGAATGTTGCATATTGTTATATTAAAATTGAATGAGCTGCAAAATTGCATACTCAAAACTCTTCTAAAAAATGTAGCTTTAGGATTCTTAGCCCCTTTTTATGATAAGTATTTCCTTGACTTTAAAAAATTGGAAACACTAAAAATACGAAAGCAGGTAATTTTCCAAATAGGCCAATTTTTAATCCATTGTTGATAATTTCTGGCTTTGCATTTTTCCGTAGAGAAATTGACGGGTAATCGATCGGAGGCGATAATATAACTAAATTGCTTTTGAATTAAAAAATTAACAATATTTTTTCAAGAAAGGCCGATATGCTTAAAAGCTTCAAAATGGTGGGTCTTTTATTATGCTATGTTGACGATTTCTTCAATAAATAATGATATTTACCTGAAGCACCCGAATCCATGATGTTTACTTTGATAACTGTCTTAAAACTGAAAACATTGACGTTTAAAAATGGGTTACTTAAAATACGTAAAAAAAAAAATCGAAAAAGTGACAGAATAATAAGTTTCGACTAGCGGCAGGGACACCCCCGGTGTCTATAAAAGCCGAGAAGACCGGTTTATTATCGCCCGGTCTATTATAAACGTAGAGCGATTTTGGATTTTTTATTTGCACCAATTTTAAAATTTTCAATTTTGGCCGCATAAATTCGTAAAATCTACCTATGTGCAGCGTCTGCCCTTAAAAAACATCTTCCAAAAAAAGAAATTTTCAAAACCCCCCCCTTGCCGAAATCCTTGATCCGCGCCTGGCATTTGCGTAAGCAACTTAACTAAAGATAAGATAGAAGTGATAAGAAAAATTGCAAGAATTCCCCTTGAAAAAATAATCTAATTTAATTTAGGTGGCATATTTTTTTCAATATGCTTTTGAAAAACCAACCTAATTAGCAACTTAAGTCGATTTTCTATCATAAGTAAAAGCGCGGCTGTCTTCGGCCGTACCGAAGACTTCATACCTTTCATGAGTGGGGAAATGAAAAGTTACCTATGTATGTACATAGCCGGATTAAGTTTAATTTATAATTTTAATTCTGTGGGTTCATTTATGGAAAGATTTATTAGAAAAAATGGTGTCTTGGCTATTTAAATGGAGGAGTTATACACCAAAATGTCCATATCTGAACAATCGGTTGTATGGGAGCTATATGTTATAGTGGTCCGATCTTAACAATTTTCGGTTATCCCGTTTGGGCCCATATGTGTACAAATACTTTAAAATTCCACACCGTTAGCTGTTAAAATGGAGGAGTTATACACCAAAATGTGCATATCTGAACAATCGGTTGTATGGGAGCTATATGTTATAGTGGTCCGATCTTGACAATTTTCGGTAATCCCGTTTGGGCCCATATGGGTACAAATACTTCAAAATTTCACGCCGTTAGCTGTTAAAATGGAGGAGTTATACACCAAAATGTCCATATCTGAACAATCGGTTGTATGGGAGCTATATGTTATAGTGGTCCGATCTTAAAAATTTTTGATTATCCCGTTTGGGCCCATATGGGTACAAATACTTCAAAATTTCACGCCGTTAGCTGTTAAAGTGGAGGAGTTATACACCAAAATGTGTATATCTGAACAATCGGTTGTAGGGGAGCTATAGGTTATAGTGGTCCGATTTTAACAATTTTCGGCAATCTCATTTGGGTCCATATGGGTACAAATACTTCAAACTTTCAGGCCGTTAGCTGTTAAAATGGAGGAGTTATACACCAAAATGTGTATATCTGAATAATCGGATGTTGTGGAACTATATGTTATAGTGGTCCGATCTTGACAATTTTCGGTAACCTTGTTTGGGCCAAAATGGGCACGTCTACTTCAAAGTTTCATGTCCTTAGCTGTATAAATGGGGAAGTTATGCACAAATTACATCAAAAAATTTCATGTATATCTGAATAATCGGTTCTTTTCTATATGTTATAGTGGTCCGATTCGGCCGGTTCCGACAAATGATCAGCTGCATATAACAACATACCTGTATTCCGAATTTCATTCAGATATCTCAAAAACTGAGGGACTAGTTTGCGTTCACACAGACGGACGGACGGACAGACGGACAGACGGACAGACGGACATGGCTTAATCGACTCAGCTCGTGATTCTGACCATATCGGTATATATTTTGGTGGGTCCCCCACGCTTCCTTCTGGTACTTTCGACAAAAATTTTTTGGCACTAAGTTATAATACCATTTCATTCTCATGAAAGGTATAAAAATTCGTTTAAGTGGCAACTCTGCCAAAAGAAATATGTAAAAAGGTGGCAACTCTGTTTTTTTTTTTTTTTTCAAAAGTCGTCATTTTAATAGACATGCATTTAAAACTATATACATATATTTAAATAAAAAGGTGACAACTCTGTTTTTTTTTAATTTAAGGATCTATTTTTATTGATACGCATTTAATACTATATACTTTCACTTTCATTGCTTTTAACCTTTTCTTCGTAAAAAGGTGTCTTCTCAAGTTATTTATTTCATATCTTAACAAGAATGTATTTTCTCCTCTTTGTGCCTAAGAAATGTTAACCAATTTTCACCATCTGCTGCCTTCTCTACAACTTTCACTTCTGCTTGAAATAAAAAAGCGCCTAAAAGTTCGCAATTCTTTAAGAGTGAAGTACTCGAAGTCCAGGGTTAATATGCGACTTAGAGAGCATTGCATGCACAAATCTCAAACCAACTGAGTCTCAACGTCAATAACTTTGGCAATTAACTAATGATGATGCTTTCAATTTTTGTGTGTGCCTTAAGGAGCGCATGTATGTATGTCAGAGTGCATTTGTACTCAGCACCTGCAACTGTAATGCTCATTAAGTAGTTGTTCATTTAGTTTGGCGCTGTTTTTGTTTTCTTCATTTGCTACGTTTGCTTTGCGTAGTATTTTTTGGTGCGCATTCACTCATTCACACACACACCTGCAAACGTACATCCATTAAACAACTCATTCATTCTCTTGCTCATTTGCTCATTTACTCAGCCACTCACTGAATGTGCAATAATTAAGTGCGAAGCGTAAATGCCAAAGTTTTTATTTTAAACTTCCCACCACAAAAATATAACAAAAACAAAAGGGAAATAAGTATAACAAGTGCGCAATTAAAAGTTTAACTTATTTTTGAATTAGTCTGCGTGTGCTTGTCTTTTTCAGCGTTGTTCACCGTTAACCGGAAAGACTAATAATTTTTTTAAGCATTGCAGCGCCGATTTGGCAAAAGGTACAATAAATTAAAATTAAATTAAAAAACAAAAAAAAAATAGTTTTATTTTTATTTAATTTCCCAGCTCTTTCAATGGGTTTGGTTTGTTTTGTGCCGCGTTGCATGATGATTTGCTAAATTAAATATTTGGCATTAAATATTGTGGCTTAATATTGCTTACACTTGCATAAGTGCACAAAAAATAATTTGTTAAATTTGCATTTAATTAGTCACTAATTAGTTGTAATGAATTGCAGGATTTTTAAATTTTTTTTTGCGCATTACATAGATGAAAAATATTGACTAGACTGTAGAAGATATTAACTTTTAATAGGAGAGCTACGTTTTGTGTCGTGTATGCCCTGGCGTATGAGTAATGCATTTTCTAACTTACATATCTGTGGTCACAAGCAATAACCGCTTAAGTCGACTTAGGAAGATTTCGAGTTATATATACCAAAACTCTATATTTCTGTAAAACCCTTAATGCTTCTAACTTAATTCAATAAAAATATATAAAAAATACTTAGGCTTAACTTATAATAGAGGTATATTAAACTTGCTATAACAGCCATAGCAGATGTATATATTTAATCAAATTTCGTCACGACATTTTGGTTTATTTACAAAATTTGATCGTAACATTATGGATGGCTCACTGCTTTTGCGTCCATAGTTTTTAATCGACTTTTATGATTTGTTAAGAAACGACTTCGAATATAAAAATCAATTGAATCGTCCATTTTCAAAACCGGCTATCTCCAAAATTTTAATTTTTTAAGCTAGATATCAGATCCAATTCTAAAACATCACCTGTATTTAATACTAAAACAATTTCTTCACCGAAACCTGCCATATTCAAGTCAAATTACTCTATAATAATAATAAACACAAATCGTTTGTTGGGGTAAGTGGAAAAAAATTCAACAACTATTTACAGCGAAGGTTGAGTGTATAGCTATTTCACGAAAAACCATTTTCGATCATCAGCACTCTTTTCGGAAGTGGATGCACCGGGGATTGAACCCGAGTCCATTCCAACTTCAGCCGCAATGACCCAACGGATAAACACACTCGGCCATTGAGACTCTGTGCAAGCTGTTGGATTTTCCCCACTTTTGCCTTTTTCATTTTCAACATTAACGTTAGTGTGTATATGCTTTTGCATATATTCTCCACAAACGTGCTGAATTTTTTGTTGTAGGCAGTAAAAAAAAAAAAAAAAAAAAATTTCGTGCTAAGCACTAAAAACTCTTTCATCACAAATCGTTTTAGCCATTGGTTTCTCAAGAGCAGTTTTTTTGCATTTTTCTCACAAACGACTTGAGTGGAGATGGCCAGTTTTGAAAATAGACGATTCAATTTATCTCGAAATTATATTTTTCGACTTAAGCGATTATTGCAAATTTCCACAGGTATGTCCACTTATGATTTAAAAAAAAAAATACATTTTGGTAATTACAAATTTTTTGTACAAAGATTTTGTCTGAGAAGTTCCCTAATGAAATTTTATTTAGCATAACTTTCTAGAACATCTTAGCCCTCCAGCGACCTTCGAAATGCCATTTTTCGGGCTCCTCGTAAAAGTGGACAAAAAGACCCCTTCGTATCAGTACTAGAGGATTTAAATGTTCTACGAAATGAATCCTCGTTTAATTTTGCCATAATGAGAACAATTTTCTAAAATATTTTAACCCTTCAGCGATCTGCGAAATGCAATTTTTTCGGACGTCTTGAAAAAGTGGTCAAAAGGACACCTTCGCGTGGGAACTAGAGTGTTAAAAGGTTTTACAAATGTAATCTTAGTTTAATTTTACTGTATGTACTCAAAGCAAATATTTCGCTCCGCTATGTATTTTAATCCTTTTTTGCTTAACTACTAAAAAAAACTCCGACAAAAAATTGCAAGAAAAAAGAAATTTTATTAAATGTAGTCAAACTATATATTTTGGGGTCTACTTAGGTCTCTAATTCCATTCATAACTGGTTTACTTCCACTTCCAGGTACAAACAAATTTTCGAATTGGTGCACAGTGTTATTTATGTCGCGCTGCTTGAATGGCATTACGCTGTACTTATACCTCCTTTAGCTGCCTCTTTTGAACGGGGCAATAAGAATTATTCAAGCTCATCAACTCCGCTGTTTATATCCTTGCTCTATTCTTAAACTTATTAAAAATTTAACTAAAATCCAATTTTTATTCTTTTTCATTGCAGTTATGGCCTTTTGGGTGCTTCTGGTTGCGGCAAAACAACGCTACTCTCATGTATTGTGGGCAGACGTCGCTTGAACTCGGGCGAGATATGGGTGCTGGGCGGCAGACCGGGCTCAAAAGGTTCCGGAGTGCCAGGACCGCGTATTGGTTATATGCCACAGGTATGTTTTTGTGGTGCTTATTTATTTATAGTCAAATTTAGTTGAAAGTGAAATCACACAAAAAAAAAATACAAATCAAAGCGTATCTCACTATTTCCTCTATATCCGTTCAACAACTCACACCATTTCCTACACCGCTGCATCATATTCTTTTCACTTTCTTATAGCTTGTTCTTCGTTTTATTCTTTCAAGCAAACATAGACGCTTTAGTCATAAGAATAATGCCGCTGAGAAATGAATTTAACGCTAAACATTATTTCTAGACAGTTATTAATGCATGCATTTAGCAAATGTCTGGCACACAAATTGGTTACTCATACGCCGTGTAGACCCACATTTTTTATCATCATAAAATAGGGAAAGGTGTTCCTCAAAAACGGTGCTACTGCCCACACGTAGCTCATTATGTACTTAATTAAAATTTAAGAGCGTGCGAGTTCACATTAAGCAATAAGAACATAAAAATACGAAATAATTCAGCGGCCGCCTGGGATTATGGAAAATTATACTAAAGATTAAATTTTAAGCCTTTAAATATGCAATTGGACGTTGTACGTTTAAGAAAAAAAAAAAAAAAAAAACCAAATAACAGAATCACCACTATTTCAACAGCCTCCATTGATGAATAAAAAGCTTAACAATACAGGGTGCGCCAATTATTTAGAGCAATTTTTAAAAGTCTTCAAACTCTGGCCATTTTTCTACGCTACTAAAGCAGTAAAGGAGGAATTCTTTATACATATATAACGATAACTTTTACACCGTTATACCGATTTTCAGCGTGTCAAATAAGAGGGCTTGGCGTGTAGCTCGGCAGGAAGGTTTATTTTTTTTAAAGGGTTGCCATCTGTTTAAAAATTTTATTTTCCTGTATAGTTTGTTTGAAAATTTCAGGTACCATATATGTAAAAGGGATTTGTCTCAAAATTAGTAATTTATTATAACTTTTACAAAAAAGGTTGCCATCTGTTCAAAAATTCAATTTTACTCCATAGTATGTTGTATTTTCTTTAATTTAAAGTGTCATATGAAAGCGCTTGGCCTGAAAAAGAGTAATTTATTGTAACTTCTACAAAAAGGGTTGCCAGATGTTCAAAACTTCATTTTTATTTTATAGTATATTTGATTTTTAAATTTAAGTTATGATATGAAAGCGCATGGACTGAAGGTGAGCAATTTATTACAATTTTTTTTTGCAAAAAGTGTTGCCACCTGTTCAAAAATTCAATTTTACTCCACAGTTTATTGGATATTTTAATTTAAAGTGTCATATGAAAGCGCTTGGCCTGAAAAGGAGTAATTTATTGCAACTTCTACAAAAAGGGTTGCCACCTGTTCAAAAACTAATTTTTATTTTATAGTATGTTTGATTTTTAAGTTTGAGGTGTCATATGAAAGCGCATGGCCTGAAGGTGAGCAATTTATTATAATTGTCTTGCAAAAAGTGTTGCCACCTGTTCAAAAATTCAATTTTACTCCACAGTTTATTGGATATTTTAATTTAAAGTGTCATATGAAAGCGCTTGGCCTGAAAAGGAGTAATTTATTGCAACTTCTACAAAAAGGGTTGCCACCTGTTCAAAAACTAATTTTTATTTTATAGTATGTTTGATTTTTAAGTTTGAGGTGTCATATGAAAGCGCATGGCCTGAAGGTGAGCAATTTATTATAATTGTCTTGCAAAAAGTGTTGCCACCTGTTCAAAAATTCAATTTTACTTTATAGTATGTTTGATTAAATTTGAGGTGTATTATGAAAACGGATGGCCTGAAGGTGAGCAATTTATTACAATTTTTTTGCAAAAAGTGTTGCCACCAGTCAAAAATTCAATTTTATGCTATAAGTAGTTTGTTTGAACTAACTTTTTCTTAAGCAATTTCGAACCACTTTTTTAACAACTTCGTTAACTAGTTTTTCTTACTCGATTTTTAACCAAACTTCAACCGCTACTTTAAACTTTTTCTTAACCACTAACTTACCGCTTTTGATTTTTGATAAAAATTAAATATATAAATTGATATAATTTTCATTAAAATTCACAATTGTCCAGTATTTTTTTACAAACACGCCAAGTTAAGCTACCGCATAAGCTACCTTTGTTGCACTTAAGTAAGCAGCATAAAATATATAAATAATTGAGCGCTGACAAATATTTTTTCATTTATGTATGCAGCTTAGTCGGGCTTTATCTGCGCAAAATGTATATAAATACTTGTGAAAAGCGCAAGCGGATTTTTAAAATTCGCGTTGAGGCCGAAAACGTAGGGGTACTTAAATATTTATGCATTAAATACTTAAACACAGCTTAAATATTTAAAATTAAAATCAAAGTCACTTTTTTATACAATTTAAAAAAAAAGTATTAAAATTTGTTTGAGAGTTCTCTTAGCAAAATTCTACATGTAAGAATTCTGTTCCAACCAAGTATAAGTTTCAAGTTTCTTAAAATTTTAAGTCCATTGATTTTTCACAATTCCTTTAGGCAGCCAATCAGTGTCTTCTTATGCTTCGAAAATATTGCAAGCAAAACAAAGGGAAAGCAAAATTACTTAGAAAATTCCGCTGCTACTGCATTCGTTTACTTACCCACATACATATATATGTACATATTAGGGTGGGCCTTAAAAATCAAATGAATATTTTTTCAGACTCACCGCCTAAATCCGTTAATGAACGGCCAAAATTACCACATATAAATTTTGGTACCGATCGGAGATGGATAAAGCGTGTCGCAGATGGGTCAAAGTTCATATTACCATATGTGACCCCTGTGCGACACCCCTTAACCGTCTCCGATCAGGACAACAATTTATACGTGCTATCTTCGACTTTATTAGCTTCGACCTAGTGAGTGAGGTGCAGGGAATATGCTATACTATTAGTGTCCATATATTTAGGAACCACCCTAATACATATATACACTCAAATGGTACACTTCTATACCTAAACACATAACTAAGTGCTTATAAAAGCGTACAATAATAAATTCGCTTATTCAGCATTAACTACAAACTCTTCTTTTTCCTATTTTTTTGTTCCCTTCCGTGGCACATAATTCTTAACCCATCTATTTTGTATGTACATACGTTGCATTGTGTTGCCACATAGTTAACACAGACAAACGTGCACGCTTACAGACATCCTTATACATGTTTGTTTTTTGCCTCCCTGCAGGGAACTCAATAACTAGCGAGAAAAATTTCTAGTTCCGAACTAGCGAAAAGGTGTCAAAATTGAACTAGATCAATTGTAGTTAGACCCACACCAGTTCAGAAGGAGTGAATTGAGTGACCATTATAACACACACTTTGCTTTGTATGTAATTTCGAAGTGACAAAAATTCTATTAAAATTTTTCGTTCGTTCAATTGCCGTCGGCTTTTTATATTTCTGCAATTCTCAGATGTTTAGTGAAGCATTTTATATAAAGAGTTTTCTATTTGCATCTTGTATGAAATGAAATGTTCCCCTAATTATGCTTTCCCGATCCCTCAGGCTTATTTTTAATTTTTTTTTTATTTTATTACTTTTAAATATTGTTGTAAACTTTTATTAAATAAATAAATAAAAAAACATTCGTTAAAAAAAAAAAGAAAAAAAATTATCATCCACCTTGACATCGACAGGATTAGAACCCGCACCCCTCAGATTGAAAGGCACATGCGTTAGCCAGTCGGCCATCGCGCCACTTGCATGAAGTGTGTCAAAGGCTGCACTTAAGCGGCAGATGTAAAACTGTAGAATTTGTAGATACTTGTAGCTAGTTCAGAACTATCGAAATTGTGCCAATAAACGAACTAGTGTAAACTGTAGAATTTAGTACTAGTTCGGAACTATCGAAAATGTAGTGCAGAGCGTGACAATTGACACCACCTAGGACATCGCCGTGTTAAATTCGCCAGTTGATAACATGCAAAAGAGATTTAGCTCGCACTAGTAGTGTCGAAAAATGCACTAGAAGCGACCTAGTTCGGAACTAGAGATTTTCCCTACAGGGCTTGTATCTAGTTGTACGTACGTGCACATATCAAGAATGTCATAAATATTTTGTATTATCCGTCTGCTTTGTCTTGTGGTTGGTTCGTGTTTGTTGTGCTTTGTTGCTGTTGTGGTATGTGTGTGTGCTGAAAGCTGAAAGCTTTATATTTTTGCTTGAAATGCCATAATAAGTCCGAATAAATGTTGGTCGCTTTCTTTTTGTGTGTGTTTTTTTTTTTTTTTATATTTGGTGTTTTTCTTAGACGTATTTTATACCCAGCGGTTGCTTGAGCGGACAAATTTGAGTTAGTAGTACTTTCATTGTGCAAGGGTTAATAATGGGTTAAAGGTATTTAAGCAGTAAGGACTGAAATTAGATGAGAAACTACTTGCACTCTAGAACGTTTGAAAAAAAAAAATAAATAATAACAAGAATCGTCTTACTGCCGCTTTTATAATAAAATTCCGAAAGTGAAAAAAAATTTATGGTCACCCTAATAGTAATGAAATTAGATTTTTCTTCATTTCTACAGCATTTATAGACAGATATTAAAGTTTTATATAAGAATGTTTTTTTTTTTGAAATGTGAAATATTTCCATATGTAAGGTCATTAACCCCACCACTGGGGTATTCACGACCCAATATTAAAAAAAAAAAACAAATCACCACTCCCCTTCATATAATATACATATATATTTTATAAAAAAACATTTTAGGACCACCCTAGTAATTGTCTATTTAAATTTTCCTTCATATCAACGGCATTTACTATGATCCGGTTTTAGAGTTTGATACTTTTTTCTTGAGAAGTGCAACGTTTTCCTATTGAAACTCATTAACCCTAAGTGCACCATTGGGGTACTTACGACCCAAAATTTAAAAGAAAGTGTTCACTACTACCACAATATGATATAAATGCTGTTTGAAGACATTTCCGAAAAGAAAAAATTTGGACCACCCTAACAGTCATTCAGTTACATTTTTCTGCATATATTCGTTACTTATAGTCGGATTTTAAAGTTTGATACATCAACATTCTCGCCTTGATAAGCGAAACTTTTTCTTAGCGAAGCTCATTAACCCTAAGCGCACCATTGTGGTACTTACAAGCTATAACCTGGGTTGGTAAACAAGCACGAGAAAGCGCTAGAGTTACTACTTGAACTATGCAAATAAAATATTACTTACAATTGAGTATAAAATTCCCATCCCAAACTGCAACTACCTTTGTAATTTCTTTACAATGCGTTTTTGTTAATATTTCTTTTAAGCAAAGCCAGCCAAGGACGTGCAGTGAAAGCGTCAAGCGTGAAAAGCTTAAATGAAAAAGAAACCGTATAATAGAAACTATAATATAGGTAAGCCCCGAAGAAAAATAGCATGAGGCAAGAAAAGAAGAAAGCAAGAGGGGGTAGAAAATGAAGAAACGTCCACACACACACACACACAAATACTTACAAACGAATGGCCAAAGTTTAAGCAAAAAATGGCAAAAATTTTTCCGAATGGTTAAACTGCTAACATTGTTGCATGGCGGCGGCGGTGGCGGTGGCGGCGGCGCAGCCCTAGAGGTTCTACTTGCGCTTTTCTTAAGCTTTGCGTTAGCCACACTAACCCACTTGCTTGCCTGTTTGTCCGGTTGCTCGCCTCCCTGCTTGTCCACTTGTCCAGTTGCTTGTTGTTTGCTGGTCGTCGTCGACAGCGTCGCTGCTTACTGGTGTCCATTGTGACGCGTCTGCATGAATCAAGTCTGGGATTATGGGCGGATTTGTGAGCGACAACTAAAAGGAGCCAAAGGAGAAAATAATTTCGGTCAGTTTGTGAGTTTTTGTTGTTTTTTTTTTGTGGAAGCGAAGAATATAAATGAACAAAAAAATTATAAAAAAAGAGGAAAAAGAAGAAGAATAATGGCATCAAGAAGAAGAAGAAGAAGCAGAGTAAGGAGAAGAAAGAAGAAGTACACAGAGCCAAAAGACCACCTAAAATGCCCTGTAAATCAGAACAAAGTTTAGCGGATTTCTCTACGCTTTCTCTCCAATAAGATGCCCGTCTTATTATGACTGGATATCTCAATTTAATAAAACTAAGTAGATATACTGTAAAACTAATATGAAAACCTTTTCAATATTATTAAGAAGATAACCCGTGGATTTTAGATGAAATCATTTTCAGTAAAATTTAATGGATAACCTATAAAACTAAGATGAACACCTCTTATATAAAATTAAGAAGATGACTCCTAGAATAAATATGGAAACCTTTTCACATAAATTTAGCAGATAACCTGTAAAATGAAGAAGAAACCCTGTTTAATATTATTAAGAAGAGAATCTTGATTTTCATCGGAAAATATAATTAGTCAACTACACTGAGCCAAAAAGTGCATTGTAAAAACAATAACGCGAAATATTAATTCAATAACTTTCAACTTAGCGCAAAAATAATATTGAAATACATTAATTTAACAATTTCCAACTTTGATTTGATTATATTTATTAATTATTTCAAATATAATATTGAAATAACTTTATTTTAATGTTGTACGATATTATTTTAAGAATTTTTTGATATTGGTTCTAACCCTAAGTTGAAACATTTTTAAATCTATATTGCACAACATTAAATCAATATTGAAACAACATTGAGCATTGACGTTAAAATTTCAATGCATTGAATCAATAAGAAACATTTTTAAATTTATATGGCAACATTTTAAATCAGTCAGCTGATTCATTCTTTGCTGCAAATTATCACGCGTGCTTCGGAAAAAATATCGATTAAATTAAATTTAAAAGACGGTGTTTTATCCACCGAAAATGGTGAAATTGTTACAATTATGCATGAACAAAGCGCAATTGTTCAAGAATTTGCACTCGAAAATGCGAATTTCAGTGAAAGTGACCAAAATAATGTGTACATCGATGAAGCCAATGACGAAGAAGATGGAAAAAAGTTGGTCGAATGGCTGAACGATCATGGGTTGTCAAAAGTTTTGGTGTACCTTCAAAGCAAGTTTGTCTATTTTTATTAATATTAACAAATTCTAATTTTAAATATGTATATATACAAGTGTAGATGCGCAGGTAACTTTTGACAGCCTTCAGTACTTAGAGCGGGATGACATAAAGAAAGCTATTCCACCGATTGGCCTCCGGGCAAAATTTCGTAGCAAGCTCATGGAATGGAGAAAGAAAGAGGTAAGTAGTGCTTTGCAGCCTATCTCAAGTATTTTGAAATGATTTTTTCTTTCAAATAATTTTTAGTTTGGTATTGAATGTGAAGAAGATTCCTTAAGGTCGGACATTCGAACATCACCTCTTCAAGATATACTCAATGTGCATGGCTGTCTTAATAAATTTGTTCTCTTTTGTAAATTATATTGTGTTTATATTTTCTTAAAGGGGGTAGTAAAGGACATTCATTAGACATTAATAATTGGCATTCTGAATTTAATATTATTTCTGGTTTGAATCAACAATGCTCACTATTAATTTAATAATTCTTTCATATTGATTCAATAAGACGACAACTCAACTCGATAAGAATCAAATATTAAATCAATGCCGAAAAATATTAAATATGTTGGATATTTCGCAACATTAAAATAAAATTGTGCTATATTGAAATAAGAATTTTCGACATTACTAGACTATTGTTAATGTTTCTTATTGAATCAATATCGTTTTTTTTGATTTTATGTTGTTTTTTCCCTGGGTGTAGTATTTTCCTAGGACTTATTCAGACAAAGGGCAACATTTCATTTCATAACTATAAGTGCAGATGGACATAATAAACTCTTTATACCAAGTGCTTCACTAATCGTTTGAGAATTGTAGAAATGTGCAAAGCCGTAGTGAAATTGACGAACGGAGGAAACACATAAGAGCTCTTTTAAAAATAAAAAGTTCTCCCTTTTAATTTCTTGAACATGTTATTGGACACATACATAAAACGTGGCTGATGCAATAACTGTTATGCATACATATTTCTAGTATGTACGAGTATATCCATACATGTACGTACGTTAAGACGTTTATAGCAAAATTTTAATTAATAAGGGCTCTTTTAAAAATAAAAAAGTTTTCCTTTTTAATAAATTCAAAAAGGTTCTATTAAAAATTAGAGGATGTCCTTATTGATTTGCTTTATAAAAATTTTCTCATAAAAACAAGCAGATTTCTTCTAACAATTTAATTTTTTTGACAAAATGACATAAAAAAATAATAAATAAGAAGTTATCTCCTCGTTTTCAGACGGTATCCTTTTCAATAAATTTAAGAAGAAATTCAAGCTAAAATCTAGAAGATTTTCTAGCAAAAATTTCTTCAATTTTGTCTCCTCTCGCTCTCCTTGGCCAAATAGCTTTTTTAGATGGCAGTCTCTTTGATTATAGGTGAACTTTTTGGCTCTGTGTAGAAGAAGAGTAAGAGTAAGTAAGAAATGTAGTAAAAAGCAAAGTAATGTCCGAACTATTGTGTGCGTTTGTTCTGGTTTTTGTTGTTGGCGAGAAGCGCGATAACCGGTAACAACACCACCAACGCCTTCAAAGCATGCACGAGCATGCATAAAAAACACAAAAATACCCATACACACAAACTCACTGACGAACAGCCCACAACATCGCGCCACTCGCTTTTGGCTTGTATTTTTTTCCTCCTTCGCTTCTAGTTATCTTTGTGCTACGCTTGTTCGCAGCTTTTTTTTTGGTCATAAATCTGGCAAATTCCATTTCCTTGCCTCATTTCGTACCTTCCTTCCTCTCGCTGTCACTCTCTCTTTATCCCTTTCACTACTTCCTAGAATCCTTTACAAAGTAAACGAATTTTTTGTGCTCGTACCCCTTTAACGTTAGTGAAATGCCTCAGCAGCAGCGAATGAGGAGAAAAAACTTTCAACTATCAAAAGTTGATGGAACAACGTGCAGTTTTGTGCTTCGAATTCAGTTTTTTTTTTTTTTCATTATACCCAACTATGTTGTAGCTGTTGTAGTAGTTAATTAACTCCGCTTAGTGTATGTAACAAAATAAAAATAGGTAAAAAAACTTTTTAAGTTAAACGGTTTTATGTTATACATACATTGCAATGTTTAAGATAAATGTACTAAAAACCAAAAAATAATAAAATAGATACAGTCGTGGGAATTATAAACGTTTGCATAGACTAGACTAAAATAAAACCGGGGGGCACGTCAATTGTCTACAAATTATCGACTTAATGTGCGATAGAAGAATCGTTTAATTCGTCGTTAGGCAGTTGGCCCGCAGACGGTGAGGAAATTACTTACTATTTTCTTGCTCATGGAAATTCCAACAGTTATACACTCCATGTTAATAAAAGAGATGTTTCAACTAGTTTATCGTTGGACATTCACGCGAGGAATCGTTTCACTGCTCGTAGTTTGTCCTTAATCGACAAAACATATGATAAAAGTACTACTCGCTCACCACTATGAAACCCTCAAACTCGCTTATAATCGAGCTTGCTAGCTTTTTTCCACATTCTAGCCCTACTTATCACACGTCCATCGTTGTCGGTTGAACAACTGCCTAATTATAGTGTAACATTACAAAACAAACATTTTAATCAACGATTGTAGACAATTGACGTGCCCCACGGTTTTATTTTAGTCTAGTCTATGCAAATGTTTATAATTCCCACGACTGTATCTATTTTATTATTTTTTGGTTTTTAGTACATTTATCTTAAACATTGCAATGTATGTATAACATAAAACCGTTTAACTTAAAAAGTTTTTTTACCTATTTTTATTTTCTAGTTTTTAGTTTTTATTTCGCATTCTGTTTAATTCATTTAGTGCTTCATTATTGCAAGGTTTCTTGCCCGTTAGTTTATTGCAGTCCAACGCCTCTATACGTAGTCCCTGCAAAGATCTTACTCTACTAAGAGCCACGTAGGCTTGACCTTCTTCAAACAGTTTCGCACCTAAGATTTTCAGTTTTAATTACCCCGATCTCAGCTCCACCTAGCGGAATTTTTTTTAAAGAAAATATTTCTTTTCAAGGTAGTAATGCATGTTCCGAATGTCAGCCAAATCGGACCATAAATGCGATTTTTGTAAATATAGCGACCCACGCGCCACCTAGCGGATTTTTTTTAAAGAAAATATTTCTTTTCAAGGTAGTAATACATGTTCCGAATTTCAGCCAAATCGGACCATAAATGCGATTTTTGTAAATATAGCGACCCACGCACCACCTATCGGAATTTTTTTTTTTTTCATAATATTGCATTGTCATCGGGGTTATCCATGCGTACAAAATTTCAGATTAATCGGTTGACAGGAAGAGGGTGAAATTTGAATTACTAAATTTGACCCAAGAATAAATAATAAATAAAACAAACGGGGTGAGCTAAATAAAACCGTTTAACAACTAACCGTCATTGAGGTCATCTAATGAGCTGCACAGGAAAAGAGTTTTATAGAAAGTGTTGGGGCGGGGTGAGATGGGACTTAGACGCGTCGCGTTGGTGTGTAAATTTAGCTTAAAAATTTCAAACAGATTTTGTTGTGCAATTTTTCAATTTTTTTTTTCGCAAAAATAGACGATATGCCAAAATATTTTTGTTTCATGGATTTACCTAATTAAAATTTTTTTACAAGGAGGCAACCCTAACAAAAATATTTCCAGCAAATAGCTTTCTTAAGCAGCTTTTAATTCACACCCATTTTGTAATATTTAATTTATTTTTATAAATTTTGGGTGGCAACCCTTAAAATATTTTGTTTTGCAATGAAAATTTGAAATTTTTTTGAGTCGAAAAAATCCACAATATGCTATAATATTTTTATTTTACTAATTTTCCTAATTTAAATTTTTAAGAAAATGGCTATCCCAACAAAACTATTTCCAGCGTTGAGCTTGCTTAAATACCTCCAATTTAATATCAACATTGTAATATTTATAATGTTGGTATGTGGATTGTAATATAAGGAAAATTGAAATTTAAGCGAAACAAAGCTGACGGCGGCGGTAGCTCAATGGGATAGACATTGGACTACCAATCGAAACGTCCTAAGTTCGATTCTTGGTTGAGGCCGCTGGAAGAAGTCTGATGAGGGGATGTGGTGATCTCCGAAATGGATCCATAACTTCTACCAAAAAAAAATTTTTCAATTTTTCTTAATTATTAACTGGCCAATAGCTCATAAAAAATTCATATAAAATAATTATTAGAATTAAAACGGCCATGTAAAAACAATTGTAATTTTTAATATATTTGTATAAATTTTATTGAGCTAAAATATTACAAACATGTGGCAACCCTCGAAAACATTTTTTGCATTGAGTTCCCACAATCCTTCGAAAAATACATGATATGCTGTCATATTTTTATGTTTTTAATTTACCTAACTTCAATTTTTTAACAACGTGGCAACCCTGACAAAAATATTTCCAGCGTTCAGCTTTCTTAATTGCCTTCAAATAGATAGCCATATTGTAATATTTAAATGATTTTTAAAATCTTTATTGAACTAAAAATTTCGAAGAGGTGGCAACTCTCAAGTAGTTATTTTTTTCAATGAGAGTTCCAATACGTTGTCAAAAAAAAAATACTTGATTTGCTATAATATTTTTGTTTTATTGGTTTAAATTTTTAACAAGGTGGCAACTCCAACAAAAATATTTCCGGCGATCAGCTTTCTTAGGCACATAAATTACCCATATTATAATATTAAATTGATTTTTACACATTTTATTTAGCTAAAAACAGGTGGCAACACAAAAAAAAAGATTTTTCAAGCAGCTGGCAGCCCTAACAAAAATTTTTTTGTCAATGGGAGATCGTTCTTTTTTTTTTTAGTGATATGCTAGAATATTTTTGTTTATTAATTTGCCCAGTAAACTTTTTTTAAGGTGGCAGCTTTATTTTTTTTCTTTTGCTAAAAATGATTCTGTTGTTATAGCAAACAATTTGAAAAAAAAAAAAATTGAAATATTTTAAGCCATTCATAAGATCTGAAGCCTTTTACAACTATAAATAATGGCAAGTTCATTTGAAAAGCATCGACACATTCCAGCTTACTTTTAAATTGCGCTGCTGGGTATAAAATACTATCACTTTAGTGATTTCCAACTCTCTTTCTTCTTTTATTCACCATCATTTACCTTCTACATTCGCATATTTGATTCATGTTGATGTCACCATTTTTTGTTCTCAAAATAACCAAAAATTCCCACGGACCACAGACGAGACAATAACAACAACAACAGCAAATAACAAGTAACAATCGAGAAGCATTTGTTTAGTGAGCTAAGCCGTCCTAGTCGCTTAAAACGTCTGTAAATTTAAATCAATGTGCTGATGGACTCAGCTGAAACGAGCGAAGATGACGGCCGTGAAGCATTTAAACGGTGTCGTCGGCGCATTAAAAAGGAATAAAAGGAAGAAAGGGGAAATTTGGGGTTTGAGAAATCTTTTCAAGTGTGTCTGAGTCAGTCTGGCTGACTTGTCACCACCACAACTAACAACACAAATAACTTATGAATATGACACTTGCAAAGAATAAGATTGGATTAGACTTTTTGGCGGGTTTTCTCTTCTCAGAATTTCTCTTTTTATGCCTCGTGCGTCTATTTGGATTTTTTTCTTATTGGCCGAAATTGTCTTTGCCTTTTTTCATTTCTTTTTGATCGCCGAAACTTTAAGTAAAACAATTTTACGACAATTTGAAATTGGAAAAAAATCGCTTCGAAGCTCATTTCGCCTTTATAAATCACGTGCGCCGCAGAGAGCTTATGGGCTTTAGAGTTGGTGAGTTGGAGTGTTAGAGAGCAAGTTGCTAAGAAATTTATAGTCCGCAATTTTAGTCTTATTTGATAAAATTTTTTCTTTTGTGGTTGTAAAACAGTCAATATTGCCAATTGACAGAAGGACGTTGGGCTTAGGGATGCAATAAATAACGAGAAGGCGAAGGCGAAAGTTGATGAAGTATACACAAGTGGCAACATTTTGGGATTAGTGTTCAACTGGTAATGGCCAGAGAGAGAGAGTGAAGAGGAAAGTACTTTCTAATATGCATTTCAAGTGCTTAGGACTACGAGTATGTGAGATTTATTATTTCTTTGGGATAAAGTGTTGTTGTAAAAAAGGTCGCGTATAGAGCTTATCTCGAATTCGGCGCAACGCGACACTCAGAGAAACGGAATGTCTGATGAACTCACCTCACCTCACCTCGGCTCTTTATATTGCAGAGGCGCAGGCAGCCCATCGGCACTGATTCGAGGAGGCTAATGCCGGATGGAAATGTTTGCGGGCCTGATAAGTCGTACTACTGTTGTGTTAAGGTCTAGCTGCCTTTTACGAAGTAATACATGATCCCGTGTCTATACATATATGAATGATATCAGTGATTCATAGACTAGGTTTAGCGTGTTAAAGTCTTTTCCTATAGGTATCAGTGCTTCCCTCTGGAATGGAATGGAATGGAATTGTGGTAGGCCGGCAAAACTATACACTCCAGCACATTTGTCTATTACACATGAGGCCTTCAGATCAAGTGGTGTGGTGGAATCAGAGTTCCTCTGCAAAACTTTCCAGATTCTTTTAAAAATCTGAGAGATAAAAATCTTGCCGAGTGGCAAGGAATGTGCAGCCGCCATTATTCGATACATCTGACCCGAAAATACGAAATCTTAGTCTAGCGAAAACCGGACAGGTGCAGATAAAATGCTATGTGCAGTCGTCGTCCTCCTCCAGACAAGTTATATAGGTATTATTAGCTCTTGATAATAATAATAATAACCCACGCCCTCCAATCCCGCCCGACCGCACGAGACGCGCATCCGCATGACGTACGGATATTTTTTATTTACATAAAATGCCGAGGTGGTGCAGTGAAATAACGCCCATGGAATTAAGGCCCGCGGGCGTTATTTCCCAAAAAAGGAAATAACGCCCGCAGGCGTTTTTTCTTTTCTTGAAAAAGAAATAGCGCCTGCGAATAAAACGAAATTAAACCCGTGGGTATTATTTCAACTCAGAAAGGGAAAGAACGCCCGCGCGCCCTATTCGGCGATGTGGGCTTTATTTCCCTTTCGAAAGGGCAATTAAGCCCGCAGACGGGTTTTTTTTTTTTAAATATGGTGTATTAGGGAAAAAAGCGCCGCAGGGGAAAAATTGGAATAAAAAATCGCGCGATTTTTAATTCCAGTTTTTCGTTTTTTCTGAATATGGTGTATTATAAGTGGAAAACGCGCCGCAGGCGAAAAATTGGAATAAAAAATCGCGCGATTTTTAATTCCAATTTTCGATTCTTTAAATTTTTTTTAAATCCCTTCTAAATATTCAAATACTCAATCGAATAAACAAAGCTTCAGTAAATTTCTATAATCATTTATTACTAACAATTTTCAAGGTCTGTAAGTAAGTAAATATTTAAATACTCAATCAAAATAAACAAAACTTCATTACATACATATTGGCACTTTCAGACCACAATCTAAACAAATACTCTTATAGAGTTTTCAACAATTTGACGACAAACCGGACACAAAATATTTCTATTGCCATTTAGAATTGCAACCTTACTGTGCTCTCCAAAGCAATCCGCACACAATTTAAAGTGATTGCATGGCCTTAAGAGAATATCACGTGGCTTGGTAAAACAAATAACACACAACAACATGCTTTGATTCTCGCAAAAATTGTCCGCCGCTTTTCCCAATAATAATACACCAAATTTCAAAAAAAAAAAAACGAAAAATTGGAATTAAAAATCGCGCGCCCACGGGCGTTAATTCCACGGGCGTTATTTCACTGCACCTGCCGAGGTGTTGAGTGGCAGGAGTTTGTTAAGCGTCGAGATCTTAAACTGCTCAGCTACAGAGAAATAAAATCATCAGCTGAGTATAGTACATTTGAAGTTAGTCTTGAGAATTATAACAGAATAATCGCTACTATGTGTTAAGATAAGACAGTATTTTTTCCCTTATAATGAAAAGTGAGTCCGAAATATCTAAAAAGCTGGAATAGGAATTAAAGCTCTTACATAAACCCCGGAAAGGTTCATTTAATTCAAAGTTTGATTTACACTGCTTTAAATAGATAGGGTTGAAGTGTCTTGTTGAACGAGAAGGAATGTTAAAGTTTATTTCAGCTAGCAAGAAAGGAGAAAGAATTAAGCCATTCAAGAGCTTAACGATAAATATTACCCCTAACATTTCTCTTCGACTTGCAAGAGTCGGAAGATTAAGGAGTTTTAAACGGCTAGTATACGGTGAAAGATTGTAACCAGAATCCCAAGGCAAATTTCTTAAAGCAAAAAGCCTGTTACGGGCCTGTTAAATCGTATTTTTCTTGTGTAAAGGCTTAAGGTATAGCGGCCTTTTACGAAATAATATATGATCCGATAGTTCTGTAAGAGTGACTAGGTTTAGCGTATTAAAGTCTTTTCCTACAGGTGTCGGTGCTTCCCTCTGGAATGAAATGGAATGGAATTGTGGTAAGCCGGGAAAACTATACATTCCAGCACATTTGTCTATTACACATAAGGCCTTCAGATCAAGTGGTGTGGTGGAATCAGAGTTCCTCTGCAAACCTTTCCAGATTCTTTTATAAATCTGAGAGATAACAATCTTGCCGAGTAGCAAGGAATGTGCAGCCGCCATTCTTCGATACATCCGACCCGAAAATGCACAATCTTAGTCTAACGAAAGCCGGACAGGTGCAGAGAAAATGCCCTGCGCCGTCTTCGTCCTCCTCCGGCACAGAATAGGCATAATGAGCTCTCGATGATGCCTATGATGGCCATGCGCTGTACCCAGGGTTTTTGTCCTGTAATCAACCACACAAAGGCATGAAGCTTGCTCCTTCTCTGTTTGAGGAGAAAGTTTGCTACCTCCCCGTTACTTTTTTCAGAAAGCACTTTGTAATTTTACAGGAGTCTGTAGAGTTCCAGCGTCTCTCATGAGTTTTCCTCATGTAGTACCCTTATATACTCCAACACTTTCTGCTAGCTATACTTGGTCCTATGATTCTCTGCGGTCCAATTTGGTGTTCCGCCGATCAGAAATTTTCCGATCCATCGGCCAGTTCATTACCTTGAACACCGCATTTGGTATCTACGACACCTCTCGCCAGTTATCCATTCTGTTGCTTCTTTTTTGGGTATGGCATAAATCTCCGCTCAAAAAATCGTCATTATGGTACCTAAGTCGAGCTCCAGTTGCCAGCTGTATCCAGTACCATATTTTGTTTTTCGTCCGTCTGTGTAGATGATTTCCTTTGGTCTTCCTAGTAGATTTTCTGGATCTCTCCATTGATCTCTTCTGGGAAAATCGACAGTGTATTGTCTACCAATGGATACTCGGGTTACCAGCTTGTCATTTGTGGCCAGAAACAAAGGCTATTGCTCTGTCAGCCTGCTAAGCAACTCCCAGTGCCCCGAGGTCCAAGCGTCGTGCAACAAACCGAAGGAGTGTAGGTGAAACATTGTTTTCATTGCCTCCTATTAGATCAGTCTTGCCTTTACTAATGAAAAAAAATCTATATATTGAATTCTATCTCTGCCTCCCTCTCTCTCCCTCTATCCGTCTCTCTTCGACAGCACTTCAAAACGAACAGTCCTGCCTTTCATTAACCATCAACAGTTGTCACTTATAGTCTCTTGATATTTATTACCGCGCCACAGCAGCTTTCTTTCCCTCATTGACTGCTTGCTGCCCACTTCATATTTCGTTGTTAATTCCCTTTTTTCAGCACATTCCATCATACATTTTTTTTAAACAATATTTTGCTTTTTAATCTTTCATCTCTTTGTTTTTATCGTACCTTTTTTCTCTCCCCCAAACCCACAGGAGGTGGCATTGTATGGCGAATTTACGCTGCGTGAAACGCTAATCTACTTTGGCACAATCGCGGCCATGTCCCGCAGCGAAATCGATGACCGCACCGAATTTTTGCTGAAATTCCTAAATCTGCCAAATGGTTCGCGTCAGGTGAAAAACCTAAGCGGCGGCCAACAACGGCGCATGAGTTTGGCGGTGGTGTTGTTGCACGAACCGGAGCTGTTGATATTGGACGAGCCGACAGTGGGTGTGGATCCGGTGTTGCGACAAAGGTAAATAAAATGTGCATTAGATATATCTAGTTAAAGTGCAGTGGTTAGTGCATGAAGTGGAGTGTGTGCATGCAAGTGTGTGTGGGTTTGTTTGTGGCGTGTGTGTATTTTGCCGCAAATGCAGAGTTTTTTTTTTGATGTTTTTTGCTTAAAACTTTTTCGTTCTCGCATTTCTATTTTACCTTTTTCCTCAATTTACCATTTGTATTTTTCTGTTTGTTTGCTTATTTGTTTTGCAGTATTTGGGATCATTTGGTTGAGATAACAAAAACTGGTAATACAACTGTGATAATCACAACACATTACATAGATGAGTGCGCTCAGGCGCATGTGGTAAGTTTCAATTTGAAAATTTGATATTTATTTATGTGATTTTATGTACTTATGCATGCATGTATGAAGCTATGAAGGCATGTGCATTTGAAAATCATTGTGTTTGTTGCATGTTAATGTTTAAAAGCATTTGTTATTTGGAGTGGATGTGTGGCTGGTGTGCTAAAGCGGTTGATTTATCACGTTTCAACGGGTGTAAGTGCTTGCATTATTGGTTTGCGCAGAATTTTGTGAAATGGAAAATGGAGCTTTTGTATGCAAAGCGTGTGTATTGAACTATAGATTGATTGATCGTAAAATTAAATCACGTACATTTTCGTGATAAGTTGAAAGAAGGCAACCTGTTTTAAAATGTCGTTTATGGATTTTTATATGAATGGATTTTTATATGAGTGAATGGGTTAGATTTGACTAGATTAGATTAAATTAGATTAGATTAGATTAGATTAGATTAGATTAGATTAGATTAGATTAGATTAGATTAGATTAGATTAGATTAGATTAGATTAGATTAGATTAGATTAGATTAGATTAGATTAGATTAGATTAGATCCGATTAGATTAGATTAGATTAGATTAGATTAGATTAGATTAGATTAGATTAGATTAGATTAGATTAGATTAGATTAGATTAGATTAGATTAAATTAGATTAGATTAGATTAGATTAGATTAGATTAGATTAGATTAGATTAGATTAGATTAGATTAGATTAGATTAGATTAGAATAGATTAGATTAGATTAGATTAGATTAGATTAGATTAGATTAGATTAGATTAGATTAGATTAGATTAAAGATTAGATTAGTTTTCATAAAATTAAGTAGATTAGATTGCAGAACTTGCTAGCACCTACTAGCACATTTTAGCCACGAGAGTCCCTTTGTTACAATACTCGTCATTGTAGAGAGCACCTAAGCCTTTCTGAATGGTTATAACTAAAGGCCCATCATCAGTGCTACTTCGCATCTATCGCAATCTGCTGCGGTCAGTTGATGGTAATTCCAGCCACTTCCGCCAGAGTTGACGCTGAAAATTTGCTTATATGCAGCAAAAAGCAAATATGTATGTATGTAGTTGTTAATGAAATTGATAGTAAAAGAGATTTGCTGTGCTATGCTGAAAAGTTAATAGCACATTTATTTAACAAAAAAGCAAATACATATGTAGATAAAATAAAATAAAGTAGGAGCGATGAGAGACAATGACAGTAAAGGAGTAATAAAATCTCTCAAATAATTCGATAAATGATTGAGCGTGATAGTCATACCTACATTCATTCATTGAAAATCAACTAAATAATGACTGAAATTCATCAAAATTCTTCTTCTTCTTGATTGGCGCTTAACCGTCTAGACGATTCTGGCCGAGTCCAACAGAGCGCGCCAATTGCTTCTGTTTCGTGCAGCATGGCGCCACTTGGGAACACCTAGGGAGGCAGCATCGCTGTCCACCTGATTTTCCCAACGCAGTGGAGGTCTCCCTTTTCTTTTGCGTTCAGCGGGTTTCGATAGAAATGCTTTCTTGGCCGGAGCGCCTTCGTCCATTCTCACGACATGACCTGCCCAACGCAGCCGCTGGATCTGTATTCGCTGAACAATGTCGATGTCTGTGTAAAGCTCGTACAGCTCATCGTTAAATCTCCGTCGATACTCGCCCACGCCAACGCGCAAAGGTCCATAAATCTTACGAAGAACTTTTCTCTCGAATACTCCAAGTGCCATCTCATCTGATTTTGAAATTGTCCATGCTTCTGCGCCGTACATGAGGACTGGAACGATGAGCGTCCTGTAGAGTGTGATTTTTGTTTGTCGAGAGAGGACTTTACTTTTCAGTTGCCTACTTAGTCCGAAGTAGCATTTATTGGCAAGCGTGATTCTTCGTTGGATCTCCGTGCTGACATCATTCTTGGTGTTAATGCTGGTTCCCAGATAGACGAAGTCCTTAACAGTTTCGAATTTGTAGCTATCAACATTGACGTGGCTGCCAAGGCCAAGATAACAACAACAATTCATCAAAATCCTTCACATAAAATTTTAGGTCATGGGGTGAGGTACAACAATGTCTTACTCCTCTTAGTTGAGTTCATAGGGCTAAGCTTAAGTGCGGAGACAGAACACGTGCGGTTATTGCATATTCATTCAAATCACTTCCGAAGCATTTTCCAAAGCCATTAAAAATTGGGAATGCAAAATATTCCTTTTTTCGCTTTGATTAATATTTGCAACTTCCTTTAGCTACCATTTCGCTGGCCTGGCGATTTCTTATTAAAAGTCATTCAACTGAAAATGGTTACATTTCGTACGTGTCCTTAATAGAACATCAAACAAACAAAGTTTTCGCCATGGATAACCAACACTTAAGCGTCAGCGTTGTCCCTTGGCTTTAACTGCTTTAGTAGAAGTGCAAAATGATTCAGCAGAAAGCAGGGATAAGAGCGCAAAGAAGCAGAATTACAAGAAAAAAAAAAACAAGAAAAAAAGAAGAAAAACAACAACAAACAAAAACGCCAACAAAAAAGCGGAAAGCAGTTGAATCTCGGAACGTTGAAACGTTGTCCAACGACGTGCGGAAATTAACTGCGATAATTGATTACCATTCGAACATCCGAAAGACACTCCCAGGAATAAATTAAACGCACGAAGCGAGGGTATAAGTAGTAAATAAAGCGTGAAAGACATCGGGCAAAAAAAAAACAATAATAGCAAAACGGAAAAAAATGGAAGAAAAAGAAAGAAAAAAGAAAGGCTGATGAAGAACAAGAAGTAGACGAAGAAAAATAAGGGAATAATAGTAAGAAGAGGAAGAGAAACAAGAAGAACAACAAGAGGAACAAGGAGGACAACAAGAGAAATAACAACAATAGGGAAAATAAGAAGAAGAAGAGGAAGAATAATAATAAGAAGAAATAGAGGAGGAAGAAGAAGAGGAAGAAGAAGAAGAAAAAAAAAAGCAGACGCAGCAACAGAAATATAAAATAATGAATAAAGAAATGGTTAAAGAAAACTGCTTAGTATGTAAGATTATCAATGCGATAAAAATAAAAGAAATAGAAATAGAAAAAAACGTGTCTGCCTTTTCCCACGCTGACGCTTTTCTTTCCGGTGGAAGACATGAGGACAGAGACCAGCCCAACACCCAGCCAAGGAAATGCCGAATACGGAATGCTTGCGTAAACAAAAACAAGCGGCATTAATTAAAGATGAAGGCGATAAAGGAGTGAAAAAAAAAACAAAAAAAGAGAAGCACAAGAAAAACAGAAAAAAGATAAAACAAAAGGAAAATTCAAAAGAAAAAAACAATAAAACAAAGTACAGAAAAATAAAATAAAAAAAAAACCAGATATAATAAAATGAAATAAAATAATATAAAATAAAGTAAAATAAAATAAAATAGAGTAAAATAAAATAAAATAAAATAAAATAATTTAAAATAAAATAAAATAAAATAAAATAAAATAAAACAAAACAAAACAAAACAAAATAAAATAAAAAGCAAAGAAAAAACATATAACAAAAGGAACAAAGAAAGAAGGCGCAAAGAAAAAATTCCATTCGAAAGCTTTGAAATCTACACATCGTCGTTTGAAGTGCAAAACCGCGTATCGATCAAGTACAAACCGCGTAAGCGACATTTTTGCCAATTATGAGATTTCCCCAAAAATATGTACATTCATTGGGTCCGAGCCCATCCATCCATATAAGAATTTTCACATTGGGACAACGCGTCAAAATCCTTGTATGAATGGATGGGGTCGGACCCCAGGAATGTGTTTTGGAGAAATCTCAGTTTTGGCAAAAATGTCACTTACGCGGTTTGTACTTGATCGATACGCGGTTTTGTACTTTAAACGACGATATGTACATGTGTTTATATGGCATGTGTCTGGCAAATACTAAGTGCCATAAAGCACTTTGGCACACTCTGGGATCGCGAAGCTCACAGCTCAAGACACGCGCAAGTTCATTTAATATAATTAAAGCAGAATAAATTTAACTAAATAGTAAATATAAATATACACATAAAGCATGTATATAGCATTGCTTAAACTTCATAACAGCCTAAGTAAAACTTTCATATCCGCTTCTGCCAAAAATGAGATTTGCTAACCTCGACCTCCTCCTGACCAGCTCAGCTTTATCGATCCATATCCATAAATTTCATCTTTGGGAAGCTTGGGAAGCACTATATTTGCTTCTAAATTACTTTTCAGCTCTAAAGCGTAGAGCTGGCAGTCGGAAATTAAATTCCTAGTTTTTGGCAAAAGCCTCGGTTGTGCGATAATGAAGTTTAAATGACGATATATGTATATCTACGGAAATTGTATTAATTTGGGAAGGTGATAGGAAGAAAATAAATCACTCGAGTTGATTCAACAGTCCACTGCCTGGCAAATTTGGTTAATAAATAAAACTTAAGCCACATAAGTTTGTTGTGTGTATTGGATTAGAGAGCAAAAACTGACATTATTTACAATTTCCACACTTCCGCGTAAAAACACACACACATAAACAAACATAACAAAACTTAATTTAATTGCTGTCAATGGACGAAGGAAAAGCAGTTTTCTTTGGAGCGTCAAAATGCTAAAAGCCAAAGAAGTAAAACAATTTCCAGAAGAAGACATTCATTTTGTTCAAACACGTGTGTACAAGTTTTTATTTGTAAATTTCTGAGTGTAGTTGTGCATGTTTTTTTTTTTTTTTGTGTTGCCTTTCATGCATATAGAGCCGTATGCGCCGGAAAGATGTAAAGGCCAAGTTCAAAAATGTTCAGGAGAAGGTTTTTTAAATTTTTTTTACTTTCATTTCTTTATTTCGATTTCTTTTTTTTTTTTGCTTTTCGACAATTTTTAATCAACTTTAACCACCAAAAATATAAAGCTATACTTTTCTAAAACGAAATTTAACGCTGATCCCGAATAGCATATCAATTTTTTTTGTGGCAGACTCTGTTTCTGAGATATCGGTAAAAATGTAGAAAAAACCGTATATACAAGACATTGCATGACATACATAAGTGCATAAAAAATTGTATTATAGCATTGACAGACGGCAGCGGTAATCTGGAATATCCAGCTAATTCGGAATTAACTTGAGAATTAAGTGGAGGTAATCCGGAATATCTCTTGAGTTAGTCCTCAAAATTTTAGCGGATTAGGGCATTTTCTAATGACATCTCTGGCGAAAAGTCTCTATTGTAAATTAAAGTGAAGAAAAAGAAGAATCCAAAAAAGATTTAGGAAGGTGGGCGCATAGGCGAATTCAGAAATTTTCAATGTATTTGTTATTGTAGTTGGTAGAGTGTAATGTCAAAATGATATTTCGCCTTGATTGAAACTGAATTCTCTTTGGACTCGCCCATTCCTATTGACCATGATGTGAATTCGCTTTAATTTTGACATTACACTTCACCTTTGGAAAAAAAAAAAAAAAGTTTTTGAATTTGCCGCTGCGCCTACCTTCCATCAGCTGGTTTGTTAATCCGTAATATTTGCCGTCTGTCAGGGTAAAATTTGGATCGGATTAAGTGTAGCGGTAATCGGGATTATGGCTGTCGTCTGTCAATGCTATTAGCCACCGTAGCGATTTGGCATCTAATAAGAACTGGTAAAGAGAATCCCAACAAAAATTTTTTGCCTTTGCACTTAAAAATTGGTAAAGTAGTTTGGTTACAATGGCTAAAAGAATGAAAAAATCTAAGTTTGTATAAGGAATTTCAGATCCGACGCCTATCTATTCCATAAAGAATTTAAATGTGAACATTTTGAGACTAATTTTGCAATAATGGGATGTATCAGTATTTATATTTACCTATTTTTATTGAGAGTTCTTAACCTAGCCTGTGGCCGCTATGGTGCAGTGAGTATAGTGCTCCCCTGCTATGCCAGAGGTCTCGGGTTCAAACCCCAGTCCGAGCAAACACTAAAAAATTTTTCTAATTAGTAAAAATCCAATTATTGGGTTTTTTAAGAGCAGCGGTCACCTCTCGGCAGTGGGCGGCATACCCTCCGAGTGTATTTCTGCCATGAAAAAGCTTCTCACAAAAAATGCATTCGCCGTTCGGAGCCAGCATAAAACTGTAGGTCCAGCCAATTAGTAGGAAACACAAAAAGGACCACACCTCGAATTGGGAGAGAAGCTCGGCCATAAAACTCGTCAGAGTTATAATAGCGCCATTGTATTATATTATATTATATCTTAACCTAGCATTTTCCGTTTCTTTATAAAACTTTATTAAGGAGTAATATTTAACATTATTTCTTTCCATTTATTATGAGTTTTGAAGTGTACATTGTCTCTCAAAACAGTGATCAATAGGATAAAGAATTAATTGAATAAAAAAATTAATGGATTTCGCGATTTTAAGGAGAGGATAAATAATGAGGGATGTAAGTACTTTTGGCTATTCTTTTGTAATTTTCTGGATTTGTCTCCCATCATATCCTTGTTCCAAGGTCCTTGATATCGCCTTTCAAAAACTATTAAGTTCTGATGAGATCTCTCGCCATGTTCATCACTTTCAGCATCTACGTTTGGAGGGAAATTATCGAGATTCAACAAATTAATTTTGGAGAAATTTTAGAAATACACAACCAGTTTGTTTAAAACTGCTCTAAGCAGTAACAAAAGGGACCCTAACTATCGTGAAATCGTTAGAACTTTGTTCCAAAATTATGGAGCAATAAAGTGCAATATGCCGCTCAAGAAAACCATATTGGTCATCGATATGTAATAAAATACAAAGTAGAAGTCTTCAAAGTGATAAAACTCTTGGTTAAATTCCAACAAAACCCCGTTAAATTTGTTTATTTGTCACTAGTCTTCAATAATTTGAAAATCAAAAAAGATGTAAAAGCCACTTCGTACTCACAAAAAAAGTAAACAAACTGAACTTATGTACTTACATCAAAATTGCTTTTCATAACGGTACATTTTTCAGACATAAAATTTCTAAATGTCAAGTAAGCCATTTCTACAAAAAAGTGAAAATCGGAAATCATGGCCTTTACATCTTTCCGGCGCATACGGCTCGATATGCTTGTACAATCCCTGTAGGGAAAATCTCTAGTTCCGAACTAGATCGCTTCTAGTGCATTTTTCGACACTACTAGTGCGCGCCAAATCTCTTTTGCATGTTATCAACTGGCGAATTTAACACGGCGATGTCCTAGGCGGTGTCAATTGTCACTCTCTGCACTACATTTTCGATAGTTCCGAACTAGTACTAAATTCTACAGTTTACACTAGTTCGTTTATTGGCACAATTTCGATAGTTCTGAACTAGCTACAGGTACCTACAAAATCTACAGTTTTACATCTGCCGCTTAAGTGCAGCATTTGACACACTTCATGCAAGTGGCGCGATGGCCGACTGGCTAACGCATGTGCCTTTCAATCTGAGGGTCGCGGGTTCGAATCCTGTCGGTGTCAAGGTGGATGATAATTTTTTTTTCAATCTTTTTTTAACTAATATTTTTTTATTTATTTATTTAATAAAAATTGACAATAATATTTAAATTTTAAAAAGTAATAAAATAAAAAAAAAATTAAAAATAAGCCTGAGGGATCGGAAAAGCATAATTAGGGGAACATTTCATTTCATAAGAGATGCAAATAGAAAACTCTTTATATAAAATGCTTCATCAAACATCTGAGAATTGCAAAAATATTCAAAGCCGACGGTAATTGAACGAACGTAGAATTTTTGTCACTTGCATACAAATCAAAGTGTGCTAATAATGGTCACTCAATTCTCTCCTTCTGAACTGGTGAGGGTCTAGCTACAATTAATCTAGTTCCCTTTTGACACCTTTTCGCTAGTTCGGAACTAAAAATTTTGCTCACTAGTTATTGATTTCCCTGCAGGGATCCCAAGCGCATACATGCAATGGCTCTTGGGCATACACGGCGTATACGCAATGTATCACTCCATTTAGCCAACACGGATTAGGTGCTGAGCGCATGAAATATCTGTACATATTTATGTACATATGAATGTATGTAGCCAAGCTGTGAGTATTATGAATAATTTTTGCTTGCTTATTTGTTTATGTACATACATACGGATGTACATACCCAGCAGTATTTATCAGCTGGAAAACAGCACATATTTCCTACTGAATATTCAGTAGAGATGTAGTTCTAATATCTGAACTTTCCCTTTCGTTTTTATATAGAGGTGGCGTCGAAAATCAACTACCTAAAAACTGCCGAACGAGAAGGGAGAGTTTCTGTAGGAAAAAAGGCCTGAATACGCAGGGAGAACTTCCATAGCATGTATTTCAGTACACCTGATGTCTTCACTGCGTGTTCAGTTATTTTTTCAGCAATGAATTTTGAACTTACTTTCAGGCTCTTTTTCATAATGAATATTCTATTGAATATGCACCTCCTTACCTCAAATACTGCTGGGTATATACGTGTACGTACCAGATCACATAAATGTGATGTAAATTCTACACTCGAGCGCTGTTAAACGAAAGAAGCAAAAACCAAGTCGTGGTGAGAATATTTTCTTGTACAAACATGTTTAAGATTTAGTGAAAACAAACTGTAAACACGCTAAACAGGGTTAAAATATGTACATATATGAGAGAATTAATTTCTTTGGGCTCATACATACATATATTAAAATTAAACGAGAAAGAAGTTTGTACAGCATATTAAACCGCTGGTCCCCATACGAAGTGGTAATTTTGACACCTTTTGCGAGTAGTGCGAAAAAATAGTTTGCTTAAGATCGCAAGAGCGTTAACACGTTCTAGAAAAATATTTGCATGAAAGAGTTTTTAGTGCTTAGCACGAAATTTTTATTTTAATTCAATTTTTAATTGTTGGGGTAAGTGGAAAAAAATTCAACAACTATTTACAGCGAAGGTTGAGTGTATAGCTATTTCACGAAAACCCATTTTCGATCATCAGCACTCTTTTCGGAAGTGGAAAAATTCAGCACGTTTGTGGAGAATATAAGCAAAAGCATATACACACTAACGTTAATGTTGAAAATGAAAAAGGCAAAAGTGGGGAAAATCCAACAGCTTGCACAGAGTCTCAATGGCCGAGTGTGTTTATCCGTTGGGTCATTGCGGCTGAAGTTGGAATGGACTCGGGTTCAATCCCCGGTGCATCCACTTCCGAAAAGAGTGCTGATGATCGAAAATGGGTTTTCGTGAAATAGCTATACACTCAACCTTCGCTGTAAATAGTTGTTGAATTTTTTTCCACTTACCCCAACAATTAAATATTTGCATTATAGTAAAAGTAAACGATAAGGAAGTTTTAGATTATTTTAACACTCCAGTTCACTAATGAAGGGGCCAATCTAGGGGAGTCCGAAAAAATTGCATTTTGATGGTCGCTAGAGGGTTAAATTGCTCTATATAGAAAATTATTCAGCATTAAATTCCATTAGAAGCCTCATCGGACAAACTCTTTGTACAACAAAGGAATCTGTAACTACAGTGTGGGTGTGAGAATGACTGTGTTCTCGGCAACCCTATTCGAGATGGTTTGTTTCATTAGAAGGACTCGTAACTTGAACGCCATTCCGTGTTCATAATATTCTACCAAAATCTCACTGAATGGTTTAGTCTTCCAAATGGTATCTCTTAGTTTCAGAGGTAGCTTGGTTAGTGTACAAGTTTATTATGAACCTTAATAGCGTATATCATAGCGGTCATATATAGTCAGTCCTAATCAACAGTAGTTTACTACTGGCTCCCCAAATATTTGGAGATATGTTTGGAGACATTTTGGAATATTTAAATGTGGCCTTCGAGGTCTGCAGGGTCCTTAAGTAGTTCTCACTTTCTATAAGAATATCAATAACCCTTCAGGATAAACTTCTTCTGGGGCATGTACTACCTCTAACTTCTTTCTAATCTCTCTTGAAAGACGATGAAAATACCTTTCATGGGCATAGATTTACTTACACAGAACTCGGTGCCCGTGGCTGCCAAGAAAAAAAGGTTCACAGAGCAAAAATAAAATTTAAAAATTTTCGAAATCCATCTTTTTCAGACCTGTTGCTCTGTGCACGTAAGGACTTTGCTGTGTAATTACAAAAATATATATCCGCTCACACCCAGAAACCCTTGCCAACTATTCAATTAAGCCTGCTTATAATATTTAGACACTTTAGTCAATTGCCTAAGCAGAAAAAAACTCTTAATATTTTGAAAGCTCCTTTTGTTCAGCCGAGCTTAGTTAAGTTTAGCGTTAACTTTTTGCTCGTCCAACTTTTTTTGAGGGGCTTTGGGGATTTAAATGCTTCCACGTAGCAGAGGCACACAAATACTTAAAAAAAAGCAAGCGCAAACACACACAAACATATGTATATACACTTACCTTTGCATAGATATAGCTACAACTATCTCTTCTGCACATTTCCATTTGACTGAGCAAAATTGATAGCCGGAGCGCTGTATGAAGTTTGCAGCAACAGCAGCACAATATAATTGACTGCGGTTGGGGTCAAGCCGAATTGTAAAATGTGGTTTATCACACAAAGTTTTAGCTCTCGCACAGCACAACTTACCGCCGCAAGTGGCTAAATGGTTGAGAAAAAGTAACAAAACAACAACAACAATAGCAACGGAAACGACAACAACAACAAATTGCGGAAACAAAGTTACTTGAAAATGATTACAGAAAAAATGTTATAGAAGGGTGAATGTTTGTGTGTAACAAAAGTAATATGTGCATTAGAATGTATCGAAAAAAAATGTCGATGTCCTCATTAACCCTATGTGCGCCATAAGTTACTTACGAACCAAAATTTCAAAAAATTACCAGTACTCCCCTTATATAATATAGATAGTTTTGAACGACGTTTCTGAAAAAGAAAAAAAATTTAGAACCACCCTCGTAGTCGCCTAATTAATTTTTTTTATATATTCGGCATTTGTGATCGGATCTATGTAAAAGTTTGATATATCAATATTTTTGCCCCGAGTAGTTAAATTTTTTTTTGTGAAATATCACTAACCCTATATGGGTCATTATTTTACAAATCGTACGGATTTGTTGAAAAAAAAAATTTCACATTTTTAAAAGACACCAAATTTATTTCTTGGAATCTTTTCGCAATTTAAGTAAACACCTATATCAGGATTTTGGCAAATTTTTTTTCTTTTCAGAGATCTGCATGTGTAAAAATTCGATAGTTAAGCAAACATGCCCACATTCAAAATTCCATATCTTTGGTTCGGCTCGTCGTATCTTATTCATTTTTTTTTTATTTTGAAGGTAATAATATTTACCTTATAACTGCGTTAAATAAATATTTAATTTTACAAAATCACAATAATGAATTCAAACTAAATTTTTTAAAGCATTATTACATACTGATCGGGTCAACGAATATTTTCGAAAAAATATACATAATATGCGCTGAACTTTCATCTAAAAAACGCATTTTATTTCAAGGTGGAGACTTTTATGGTTCAAAAGATATAAACTCATTTCTGACATGACCTCGAGCAACTTGCCTACGTTCCACTAAGGGTGTACCGCCAACGTCTGCCTGTGCGCATGCATTGTGATGTTAACCACCGCATACATACCTATGTATGTGTGTGCATGTAATTCAACCTGCTTATCACTTAATATGTAGCTAGTAGTTATATTTTACCAAATCATTATTGTAGCACAATAGACGGTCAAGTAAGATAGATAATACAACTATTTATGTATTTAGGACCAAGGACGATCATTAAGATGAATATATTATGTTATACACATATTATATATTATGCCTGCGAGCCAGTACCTTTATTATAAGTAGATACCAGATTCTAAATATGTAATCTGACAGGGAAAAAATTAAATTTTCACTTAAATATTTTCGTGAAACTGGCTGTAAATTTTTAGTAATATTAGATATACTTATTTTATTACGGCGGTTTTGAAGTGTACATCCCTATTACATTTGTCAATGAAAGTAAAATTTATAAAAGCATTAAAATAATAGAAAACATTTATTTACTTATTTGTATCCATATATATATATCAGGGTTGGGCAAGCTGCATTCAATTTTGATTGCATTCAGCCTTGCAGCCCCCAATAAATTCAGTAGTGAATGGGAATGCAAATGTGGCTTGCACTACCATTCAATAGTGAATGCGAATGGAAAGGTGAATGCATTCCCATTCATTGCATTCCCACTGCAAATGTGATTTGGACTACCAATTAAAAATGAGTGCGAGGGATTTGGACAACCATTCATCATTTAATAGCATTTAAAACCTATGACCATAGTTAAGGTATTAAGTGGCTAATCTATTTATTAACGGAAAGGAAGTTTATGGGATATTATAAATATGGAATTAGGCTTAGCAAAGTAAAAGGAAACCAACGCGGCATAGTAATATGTACATATGTTCTATGTAATACCTGTATGTAAAAGTATTTCTTTCAACTTCTGAGGTAATAATTACACAGTTCAACAAATTTGCAAAAATTTTACTCAACACGAACAAACGCTAGTTATTATGAAAGAGGATGCCTCTCAGACCAACTTTTCCGAATAGAGTACTAGTTCAGTGCAAATCACATTTACAGTGGGAATGCAATGAATGGGAATGCATTCACCTTTGCATTCGCATTCACTATTGAATGGTAGTGCAAATCACATTTGCATTCCCATTCACTACTGAATGGTAATGCAAACCAATTTTGCACTACCATTCACTATTGAATGGTAATGCAAAAATGCCCATCCTTGATATATATACATCCATATATGTACTAGCATCTTTGATCACACTACAGCCTCACGAAATTTACAAGAACGTCGCGCACACCCCTGCACATATTGCTTGTTGCAGGTATACATATGTATGTATGTACATAAATAGTTGTATTATCTATCTTACTTGACCGTCTATTGTGCTACAATAATGATTTGGTAAAATATAACTACTAGCTACATATTAAGTGATAAGCAGGTTGAACTACATGCACATACATACATAGGTATGTATGCGGTGGTTAACATCACCATGCATGCGCACAGGCAGACGTTGGCGGTACACCCTTAGTGGAACGTAGGCAAGGTGCTCGAGGTCATGTCAGAAATGAGTTAATATCCTTTGAACCATTAAAGTCTCCACCTTGAAATAAAATGCGTTTTTTAGATGAAAGTTCAGCGCATATTATGTATATTTTTTCGAAAATATTCGTTGACCCGATCAGTATGTAATAATGCTTTAAAAAATTTAGTTTGAATTCATTATTTTGATTTTGTAAAATTAAATATTTCTCTGACGCAGTTATAAAGTAAATATTATTACCTTCAAAAAAAAAAAAAAATGAACAAGATACGACGAGCCGAACCAAAGATATGGAATTTTGAATGTGGGCATGTTTGCTTAACCATCGAATTTTTACACATGCAGATCTCTGAAAAAAAAAAAATTTGCCAAAATCCTGATATAGGTGTTTGCTAATTTCGTGCAAGTAACTTAAAAAAAAAGTTTGAGCCGAATCAGAAATATGAAATCCCAAAAGGTGTACGATTTGTAAAATAATGACCCATATACACCATTGCGGTTCTTACGACACAAGATTTGAAAAACGATTCGCAGTATTCTTAGTTTCTTAAAGTTTTGCTTTTTTACTAGAACATTTATTTTTTCATAAGAGATGCAAATAGCAAAATCTTTATATAAAATGCTTCATCAAACATCTGAGAATTGCAAAAATATTCAAAGCCGACGGTAATTGAACGAACGTAGAATTTTTGTCATTTGCATACAAATCAAAGTGTGCTAATAATGGTCACTCAATTCGCTCCTTCTGAACAGTATTCTTAGTTTTGTTTTTTACTAGAACATTTATTTTTTTTTTTTATGAAAGCTCATTAACCCTAAGTGTACCATTGGCATATTTACGACCCAAAATTAAAAACAAAAATTGCACTCATCCCCCCTTATAATATACATATTTTTGGAAGACACTTCCGAAAAAAAAAATTTTGGAACTAGGTACCCTACTTGTCGCCTACTTACATTTTTCTTCACATATTTGGCATTTATAGTCGAACCTTTAAGTTTCATATATCGATTTTTTGTCCCAAGAAGTCAAATTTTCTGTTTTGTGAAAGCTCATTAACCCAACTTGCGCCAAACCAAATTTTATTTTTTTTAATTCTTGTTTTCCAACTAAAATCAAAATATGTCACACTTTGGCTTCTCTTTAATTAATTTAAATATATTTTTCACAAAAATTTAATGTAATTAAAAATACATTAAAGTGTTAGGAACTGCGTAATGGGTCGCAAGTACCTTAATTGCACACTTTAGTGTTAATGTGCTGATATAAGAAAAAATGCATTTATCGTGGAAAAATTTGATGTACCGAGGTTTAACTTCCAACTATAAATGCCGAAGTTATAGAAAAAATGTAATTGTGGGACTATTAGGGTGGCTAAAAATCTTTTCTTTCGAAAATATTTCTTTTTTTTGCGAAATACATTATATGAAGGGAGTTACGGCGATGTTCTATGCGAAACGGTCAATTAGGCATATATTAGGGTGGTTAAAAAAAAATCGGAAATATCTTTTGCAGAAATGTATTATATGAAGGGAATTACGGCGAATTTTGTTCTTTGCGAAGCAGTCTAATGTACATATATACATACATATGTGTGCTCATAGAACGCCGCATGCATACTAATTTAGTTTATTAGAGCTGCTCAAACAATTTGTATGTTGATATGTGTGTATCTATGTATGTATTTATTTATTGAACAAAAAATCAAAGAAAATAACATTTAGATAAACAAGTGAACAAATAAATTTCGATTTTGTTTTTTTTGTTTGCCTTTGTTTTATCTGCTTAATTCCTATACTCATTCTTTGTTCCCTTTTTTGTCTCTTCACACACCAACACACTCATTACTTAGATTGGCCTCTTACGTGGCGGTCGCATGTTAGCCGAGGAAGCGCCCAATTATCTACGTCAACAATACAATGCCAGTTCACTGGAGGAGGTCTTCTTAAAGCTCTCCGTGCTGCAAAATATGGGCCGTCGACGCCGCTCATCCATTGCCCAAGAGATTGTCGAACAAGTGCAAGTGCCAGCAATTTCCAATCCAGCGCTGGACATGTCCGACGAGCACAATACGGCCGATGTCTCGGGGGAGTTTGGTGATAATATATCAATGAATTCGGCAATACGTGATCCAATAACGGCGGCAGAGGTGCCCGCCTCACCGTTGCCACCCGAGAAGGAGCTGAAAAGCACATGGTTGGAGACATTCGATGTGATTAGTTCGCATCATATGCGTGCGCTGGTGTGGAAGAACTTTTTGTGGATGTTAAGGAATGTGGGGTGAGTAAGTAGAATGTGATGGTGATGATGATTAGATGGCATCAGTTGAGATGGCATGGGTTGAGTTGGGAAGTAGTGGCGCGGGTGGGGGTTGATTGCTTTTTATTCAATTAACAAAAACTTTACGCAAATATTTTATTAATAATTTTTGCAATTTTTCTTCTTCTTCTTTTTTCTCTGCGCAATTCCCTTAGCATCATGTTGTTTATTGTCGCTTTGCCAGTTGTGCAAATTATACTCTTCTGCTATGCCATTGGACATGATCCCACGAATTTGAAGGTGGCTGTCACTAACGGCGAGCTCACAGAACAAATGACTATCGATCAATTTTGTCCCGTATTTCCGGGTTGCAATCAAACGCATTTGAGTTGTCGTTATTTGGATATGCTGAAGAGGGATAAGAAAATGCATGTGGTGAGTATAAGAACTTCCCATAGCACACTTACTCTCCATATAATACTAGAACTGTTCTTTAATGATTAAAAACATGTTTTGTTTTTGTAAATCTTTAATGATTAAATGTTAGCTAAATTAAACAAATGCATTAATTAATCTACTGATTAATCTTAATTGCATTTTATTTGATTATTTCCGATTATTTTTGATTTTTTTTTAATTGCAATATTAATTAGTTAATCTATTAATTCTTTTTAATTGCCTGATTATTTTTAATTGTTTTTCAATTTTTTTTAATTACATGTTTATTTTCAATTATTTTTTTTTACTTCCTTGATTAATAAGTTAATCGATTAATTATTTTTAATTGCCTGATTATTTAGATTATTTAATTTTTTTTTTTATTTTCTTTAATTCCTTGATAAATAAATTAGTCGATTAATTATTTTAAGTGCGCGTTTATTTTACTATTTGATTAATTGCTTATTTTCAATTATTTTTGATTATTTTGATTGCATGATTAATTCATTAATCGGTTAACTGTTTTTAATTGCTGATTATTTTTTTTATTATTTTTTTTTTTTTATTATTCGACTATTTTAATATTGCAGTTTTTTTTTTTTTGATTTTGTTATTTGAATGATTGATTACACTGGATCACAAAATGAAATTTGTTGTCTGTACTTTGGACGTGACTACCCTATATATATGTAAAATCGGTCGCTGATTCCGAAAATCGGGTTCATTTTTTATTCTATGGGAAGGTTTTTGAGATATCGGCAATTTACCGTTATTTGGCCAATGGCTCCACTTAATCCTGAATGTCTCTCTAACGCAGTGAGTTATCTTCCTTATGATGACACCAAACGAAAGAAAATTAAATTTCCTTTTCATGGCTCCTATAACATTTTTCTCTAACTCTTATAGTTTCTGAAATATTGACGATTAAATTTGAATTTTTTACGATTTTTTGAAGAAAAAACTGACTTTGTCAGGCAATATCTTTAAAACCAATGTCTTCACCTTCGGTTTTACTCCTTTACGTGAAGCTCCATTCTATTGGGAAAAAGATAAGCTATCAACGAAGAAAATCCATGGTAAAATGGAAAAGTTATAGGCGATCAAGTAAATACAGGCACGTCGCGCAATGCCTCTGCACGGGTATATTCTATGCATGTTATACCCGTAAATGGGCTTGTATCTACTGCGCTGCCAACGTGCTGCTACTGCAGATGTGTAGGTGTTGGTACAACATGCATAGAATATACACGTCCAGAGGCATTGCGCGAATTGGCTGTATTTACTTGATCGCCTATAACTTTTCCATTTTACCATGGATTTTCTTCGTTGATAGCTTATTTTTTTGGCAATGGAACGGAGCTTCACACAAAAGAGTAAAACCGAAGGTGAAAACATTGGTTTTAAAGATATTGCCTGACAAAGTCAATTTTTTCTTCAAAAAATCGTAAAAAATCGAAAAAATTCAATTTAATCGTCAATATTTCAGAAACTATAAGAGCTAGAGAAAAATGTTATAGGAGCCATGAAAAGGAAATTTAATTTTCTTTCGTTTGGTATTACCTCAAGGAAGAGACATTCAGGATTAAGTGGAGCCATTGGCCAAATAACGGTAAATTACCGATATCTCAAAAACCTTCCCATAGAATTAAAAATGAACCCGATTTTCGGAATCAGCGACCGATTTTACATATAGATAGGATGGTCGCGTTCAGAGTATTTTTTGGCTGTAGAGCAGTGTTATTTTTAATCGATGTTTTTGATCATTTTCAATTATATTCTATTTTTTTTAATTGCATGTTTGCACAGTTACTTGATTACTTTCAATTATTTTCAATTTTTTAATTGCATGATTAAAAAAAATTAATTGGTCTATTACAATCATATCAATTTTTTAAATAATATGATTAATTAATTAAAAATAATTATATAAAAGAAACATTCCCATAATTGAAAATAATCAAGCAATCAAAACAATATAAAATTAAAAAATTAAGCAATTAAAAATAACTAAATAATTAAAGATAATCACGCGATTAAAAAAAATTATTCAATTATATGATTATTTCTGATTATTTTTTAATGGCTATTAATCAATACTATTTTTTATAATTTTTTAATTGAATTGATTACTAATTGCTAGGTTAATGTAGGACAATTAAAGTAATCATTAAAATTAAAAAAATCCAAAAAATTACCATTGTTAATTTTAATCGGAAATTAACGTTTGTTTTACTTAACTCTCTCTCACTTTCACAGAAATATTTCCTAACTGAGGAGGAGGCAAATGAGGAAGTGCGTCGCGGCAACGCTTGGGGCTCCTTGGTTTTCGATCAAAATTACACGTTGTCACTGAATGAGCGCGTGGAGAGTGGTCGTTATGCGGAGAATGCCACAATTGAGTCTTCGGATGTGAATGTGCGCTTGGATATGTCAAGTGAGTGTGTGCGAAATGGCACTCCTTCACTCTCTTTCTCTCTTACACACTCGTAACAAGCACGAGCAATTGAATTAACTCTCGCTCTTTTTTTATCTTTTTCTCTCTTTTTCACTTACAGATCAACAGATTTCCACGCTACTCTATCGCGATCTCCAATACACCTTCTTCGATTTTGTTGAAAAAATACTGATCGAATGCGATTTGAATCCGAAACTCGGACGCATTCCCATCACATGGGAGGAACCCATCTATGGCTTCCGCAATCCGAATTTCACCGATTTCGCTGCACCCGGTGTCATTTTGACAATCATTTTCTTCTTGAGCGTGGCCATCACCTCGGGCGCCATGCTGATCGAACGCAATGAGGGCATGTTGGAGCGTTGCTTGGTGGCCGGCATTACTGGCACCGAAATACTCTTCTCGCAAGTGATCTCACAGTTCAGCGTTGTGCTGTTGCAAATGACATTTGTGCTGTTGGTGAGTTTCGGATTCTTCGATTTGACCAACGAGGGCAGCATGTGGCTTGTGGTGGGTTTGTGCATGCTGAGCGGTTTGTGTGGCATGTGCTTTGGTTTTGTCATCGCTTGCGCTGTGGATACGGAACGTACCGCCACTTATGTGGCAATGGGCTCATTCTTGCCGATTGTTATGCTGTGCGGCATCATTTGGCCAATTGAGGGCATGTATCCGGTGTTGCAGTTCATTACCGTGTTCCTGCCGCTGACGAAGCCCACGGAATGTTTGCGTTCGATTTTACAGCGCGGTTGGGGTTTTGCAGAGCCGTCGGTGTATTATGGTTTTATGTCGATTTCGTTGTGGGTTTTGGTGTTTTTGGTGATGAGTATATTGTTCCTGAAATTCAAGAAGGGTTAATGGAGGGAAGTAAGTGAAGATGTAGCGACTGCTAAGGTGGGCGAAGAAGAAGATCAAAGAGCAATGAAACTCGCCATTAAAGAAAAGAGTGTCACAAATTTTTTGGTTAGGGGGTCAAGGTAAAAGTGAAAGTGAAAGTAAACGAAAAAGATTAGGTGACCTTTTCCAAGCAAGTATGAATATAAATATCAAATATTTGCAATAGATTTAAGTTATGTGCGAAAAATAGTTGTGCATATTTTTGTTTTTTATTCAATTTATGTATGTACATAATTTAGGCCATATCGGAAAAAAGTTCGCAATACTCATTAACCCCAAGTGCGCCATCGGGGTGCTTACAACCCAAAATTTCTAAAATAAAAATAATAAAAAATTGCCATGTCTTAACTAATACATATATTACGCATATTTTAGAAAGAAATTTCCGAAAAAAAAAATATTTAGCACCAACTAAAATCAAAATTTCAAAATTAACTTTTTTCGGGTTCCACTGAATTTATCTAAATACTTATTTTGCGAAGGTTTAATGATTTTTAAACGCATTTAATGTGCTGGCTTAAAAAATTACATTAGGGTGGTAGCAACGGAGTTCTGGGTCGCAAGTACCCCAATGGTGCATTTAGCGTTATGGAACGGCTATATGAAAAGTTTTTTCCTCTCGATGCGAAAACATTGATGTATCAAACATTAAGATCCCACCAGAAATGCCGAAGATATGAAGAAAAATTTATGTAAATGGGCGACTACTAGGGTGGTGAAAACAAATTTTTTTTTGGTGAAATGGCTTCCAGAAATATGTATGTATCTATATGAGGGATCGTGTGAAATTTTTTGTGAAATTTTGGAAATGCCGGTTATGTATGAAGAAAAATGTAATAGGGTGATACAAGAAAAAGTTTTTTCTTCGGAAATCTTACATAAGGGTATATTATATGAGGGTGTGTACGGCGAACTTTTTTTGAACATCTAGAAATTTTGGGTCGCAAGTATCCAGGTATGCACTTGGGGTTAATAGATACGGCAAACTGTCATTTCTTACGAGTAGGTCTTACATATGTACTTTCAGTAGCTTTAAAATTAATATCTATATTTTAAATGTATTTTCTTATGCCACTTTAGTGTATAAGTTTCTTCTAAGGGATTTTTATTATTACTTTTTTTTTTGCTTTCTGCTTTTGACGCGCAATTCTTGTCGTAGTTAATAATGCCAGCTAGCCCACGACTTCGGTGACAGGTAACAAGGTCAACGGAAATGATGTCAATTGTTTTTGGAAAACGCAATAAGGTCAACGAAAATTTTGATATAAAATAATTGACCTTATTTCCCAATCCAAATGGAAATAATGTCAACTATGCTTAAAACTTGTTCATTCATGAAAATATTTGCTGAGTTCTTCTGCAAACCCGTTATGACTGACGAAAATCTTATTGCGGATTGTGTAAAGTGCCCTTTTCTCTGCCCCTACTGCAGACAAGTTGTTGCCAACACAGCAAAAATATTTCAATAAATTATATAATAATGTAAAGTATGTTAAATATCTAGTTATACAAAAATTTAAATAAAAATGTATATAAAAACTATGTCTACTTGCCTTATCCTGCAGCATGGCAAAAAAGTAGGAAAAATTAAAATTTGGAATTAAAAATCGCGCGATTTTTTATTCCCAATTTTCGCCTGCGGCGCATTTCTTTTCTCATAAAAGCAGTTTAGAAAAAAGAAAATTTGGAATTAAAAATCGCGCGATTTTTTATTCCAAATTTTCGCCTGCGGCGCTTAACTTTTCTAATAACAGCAGCGACGCGAACCGACACGGACCGATGCGAAGCTAAATGCTCGAAAACGCAATAAAGTCAATTGACTTTATTGCGTTTTCCAAAAACGCAATAATGTCAATTGACCTTATTTCCCAACCGGGTGGGAAATAAGGTCAATTGACCTTATTTCCATTGACCTTGTTACCTGTCACCCACGACTTCACTTTAAAAATAGCATGTCTACTAGGAACGTAATTTTTAGCTCCACAAATATCCAATTCGATAACTGATTCGCGAATTAAGCTGTCTACGCACACGACCATTCGTTACAAAACGCTTTGTATGGAATTTAGCGTGATTCGGCATGTAATTCGAGGTAGAATGATGATTGTGAAGTGATTGGAATATGAAAGTGAGAGGGTATTGATGTCCCATGTAGACATGCTAAAAGAAATGGGTTTACTATTAAAAATTTTAGTAACTAAGTTTATTCTTTCCATAGTTTTAAAGAAAAAAAATATAAAATCAAAATGTAAATTACGCTCAAATGGGTTAATAATGTGACAAACTGTACACACGCATACAATGACATGTAAATTTTATAACTAAGTTTTATATGTATCGACTTGAACTCTGTTGTAACCATTACCCATAATTTATGCAATAAAATTTATACTCCAAACCAAGAAGATGTTGTAATCCACTTATTTATTACACTTGACATCCCTACATGTCAAAGCGCAGCCACGTTAATCTCGTGTGGGTGGGTTGATGACACAAAAGTCTAATGGCGTTTTCTTTTCTACGAAAAAATGTTGCCCTCCTAAATCCCAATTATCGAATTACGTATCCTGACTTTCTATAAAATGGCTGAGTTTGTAGATAAGGGTGCACTCTTACTTAGTTAGAGGTCAATATTTGGTGAAAGGACCAGACAAACTTACAAAATGGCTAAGAAAATCAAACAGGGCAACATTATTTCGAGAAAAGAAAACGCCATAAGTGTAACGCCAATGCTCGAATATTGATTTTCGGCAAGCAAGTTTAACTTTAAGGATATTGATATATAGACAAGATTTAAAAACATTGTGACACAAATTGAGGGTTGACTGACTTATGGCATATACTTTAGCCTTAAAGATGACGGGTGAACCTCCATAGATACGAATATCTGTAAGGGTAAGTCAACGATCACAAACCTACTGGAGTTTACCACTAGTGTTTCTAATGGATTTTCTCAAAACTTGCCCACTGATGTTATATACACGGACTTCAGCAAAGCATTTGTTAAAGTCAATCACTCCTTGCTGATTCTTAAACTTGATCTTCTTGGCTTTCAGCCCAGTCTTTTGCAATGGATATCTTCATATCTTTTAAATAGAACACAAAGGGTGATTTTCAAAAATGCCTACTCGTCTATTATTAATGTTACTTCAGGAGTTCCTCAAGGCAGTCACCTTGGCCCGATTCTGTTTTTGCTATTCATTAACGATATAACTGCTACAATTAAATACTCAAAAATTTCATTGTATGCGGACGACGTAAAGCTTTTTAGGTCAATCTCTTCATTTGATGATAGAACTTTGCTTCAGGAAGATTTAAATTCCTTAGTTTCTTGGTGTGACACTAACTTAATGCCACTTAACCTCAATAAATGTAAATTCATGCGCTTTTCCCGGAAAACCGTACAGCCAGCTTGTTATGCAATAAATGGCTTAGGTCTCGAACAAGTAAATGAGTTTGTGGATTTAGGTGTAATAATGGACTGCAAACTTATGCCGTTTTCTTTTCTCGAAAAAATGTTGCCCTGTTTGATTTTCTTAGCCATTTTGTAAGCTTGTGTGGTGATTTCAACGAATGTTGTCCTCTGACTAAGTAAGAGGGCACCATTAACTACAAATTCAGCCATTTTATAGAAAGTCATGTTACGTAATTCAATAATTGAGATATTAAAGGGCAACATTTTTTGTCAGAAAAGAAAACGCCATTAGTTTTAACATTCATATTAATGCTACAGCAAATAAGGCAAGAGGTGTCTTAGCGTTTGTAAAACGTTGGTAAAAGGAATTCAGCGACCCATACATAACTAAAACACTCTTTACAACTTTAGTAAGACCTATATTGGAATATGGTTCCATAGTTTGGAATCCATACTATCAGATTCACCCTGATCGCTTAGAGTCAGTCCAAAAACAGTTTTTGATTTATTTTGATTTATTCATTCATTTTTCTTACAAAGTGAATTCATACATGTATGCGTAACAAAATATTACCTTATTTGTACTATTAAATAATTAAAACGTAATGTAAGAAAAAGCAAAGCATTCTTTAAAATTCTTTTTAGTATTGAATGCCATCTCAAATAAATAACATTATAGGAAATGCACAGTGTGTGGGGTGGGGTGGTTAATAAGATTTAAATTACAACAACTATAAACTTAAACTTAGAAAGAAAACAAATTAAGTATAGATTTTTTACAATGATTATAACTCAAACAAATAACAAACAATGAAGTTTATATATTTTTATTCAATTTTAAGTAGCAGAGTTCAACAAATCCTTGATTCTGTCGTATGATAGCTCTAAAAGAAACGATTTAACACTTACTAAAAATTTCCGCAAATCTCTAATGATACGTATAGGCGCAGGTAATGCATTGAAAACTTTACATGAGACAACAGTATAGAAGTTATTGAAGTGCGTAGTGCGAGATGTGGGAACGACAACAAGTCCATGTAAGTTCGTCCTCAAGTTGTAAGCATCAGAGACTAGGCTATGTAGATACCCACATCTAATGAAAAATAACTTTAAACATTTATAATAGTACAAGTGCTTTACTGGTAAAAGTTTTTGCTTTTTGTTTTAAGGAATTTGCCTTGGGATTCTGGTTACAATCTTTCACCGTATACTAGCCGTTTAAAACTCCTTAATCTTCCGACTCTTGCAAGTCGGCGAGAAATGTTAGGGGTAATATTTATCGTTAAGCTCTTGAATGGCTTAATTCTTTCTCCTTTCTTGCTAGCTGAAATAAACTTTAACATTCCTTCTCGTTCAACAAGACACTTCAACCCTATCTATTTAAAGCAATGTAAATCAAACTTTGAATTAAATGAACCTTTCCGGGGTTTATGTAAGAGCTTTAGTTCCTATTCCAGCTTTTTAGATATTTCGGACTCACTTTTCATTATAAGGGAAAAAATACTGTCTTATCTTAACACATAGTAGCGATTATTCTGTTATAATTCTCAAGACTAACTTCAAATGTACTATACTCAGCTGATGATTTTATTTCTCTGTAGCTGAGCAGTTTAAGATCTCGACGCTTAACAAACTCCTGCCACTCAACACCTCGGCATTTTATGTAAATAAAAAATATCCGTACGTCATGCGGGTGCGCTCTCGTGCGGTCGGCCGGGATTGGAGGGCGTGGGTTATTATTATTATTATTATTATCTTACCCTGAAAAAAATACCCGTAGTCAAACCAACAACTTTCGGCTGTTGAATCTCCGTCTTTGATTCAACAGCAAAAGTATTTGTTTTTACAGCAAAGTTTTTGGTCCAACAAATTATTCAAAAACGGCCGTTGTTGTTTAAAAAACTTGCTTGCTTTTAAAAAATTTTTTGTGAGAAAATATTTTTTTTGTGAGAAAACCAAAAAAAAAAATAATGATGGAGAGAAGATGAAGAGAAAAATCCAAACAAAAGTTTATTTTTAGCAACAATTTTCTCCCCGTTGTTGATTTAAATGCAAAAGTATTTGACCCAACAGTTTCCGTTGTAAACAAAACTAATGAGAACAAATTTTTTTAAATTTTGTTTTTACAATGATTCAAACAATTCATGGATTCCTTTTTAGGAAATGGAAGTATAAATAGGTTACTACAATTCAATATAATGTTGAATGTTCCACTATGTGATGATTGGATAGAATTTCAGGTTTATGTCATGGTTCGAATCCGGAGGAGAATATAAAATAAAGAAGAAAAATCAGAATAAGAAATAAAGATAGCAACCAGTGAATGATAAGAAGGAGAGAAGAATAGGAGAGCAAGCGGAGGCTACATATTTGCAGTTGGGACCCGGGCGGAGAGAAGATGAAGAGTAAAATGCAAACAAAAATTTAATTTTAGGTGAAAATTTTTCCCAACAATCTCCGTTATTGTTGACTTAAATCAACAACGCTCGCACCTTTGAAACAACAACGGAGCGTTGTTGGGCACATTTCAACTGCGGAAAGTAGTTGATTTAACAGCGAAAGTCTTTAGATTTACAACGTTTTTTTTTTTTCAGAGTAGTTCTGCTACCAAACGCTTGAGCTCCTTCCGCTCAGTGGTTTTCGAGCCATTGGTATACCATACTAAATTATGGGACTGTTGGTATGTAGCAGAGCCCACCTTCATAAACTTAAAAACATCAACCACTGAACCCACCTGTTTCATTCTGTCGCTGCACTTGTTGCCCATTGTGAATGGACAACAGGTGTAGAGACAGAATGAAAACGGGTAATGGTTTTTTTGACAGCTTATGTTAGAAGCCGCCTGACAAATTTCACTTCTGTGACTTTTTGATTTTACCAGCGAACTGGTTGGACGGCCCGGGTGGAAAAATAAGTAAAAAAAAAATTATAAAGTAAGATAGTGTACAAAAACTACATCAACATAAGAAGTAAAACTAAATAAAGTGACTAAAACAAAGAAACAATTTAATTTAAATAATTAATTGGAAAAAAACAATAAAAAGGTAAAACAAGAGTTTGAACAAAATAAAAGTAGTGTGTGTGTTAGGCGTGCGTGGGTATTGCGGCGTTTTACACGCCTAAACCGAACTTTCTTGACATGGCGACCGTGGCTGGTGGCCAAAAGCCAGTCAGAATGGCCTGCTCCAGGAAAAAACCCCCTGGGAGTGCCCGTGCCCGCAAAAATTAAAATTTAATAAAACAAAAAATTTGCACAAAAATCGTAATCTATGAAAAGAAAAAATCAAAACCAAAAATCCAAAAAAATATAAAAACCGAAAAAAATTACAAAAAAAAAAATATAAAAACATGAGAAAACCACAAAAAAAAAAATTTATAAAAATTAAAAAATCTACAACAAAAAAAATACAAAATTATCAAAATCTAAAAGAAAAAAAAACATCAAAATCAAAAAATTTCCAAAAAAAGTAAATGAATTCATCAAATTTTAAGTTGTGGCGTAAGCCATAAAACGCACAACACCATACATATGTATGTAAAAGTTATGCCATTTTTGAATTTGGCGACAATTATCATCATATGCAAGTTGGAAACATACATATCTACATATTTTCTGGCGTCGAGCCACATACAATTTTTGAATACGGCACAATACCACATACAAAAAAAAAATACATATAAAGCTCGGAAACAACTTTGTACAAAACTGTACCCACATGGGCCGAAAAAGCAACGCCACCTTCTATCCATAACGGCGAAGAACACATCATCCGTTTGCAGTTATAATTTCATAACGGCACGCCATTTCATTTATGTACACCTTGGCGAATTAGGCAATCTTATATGTACATATACATAACCACAGCAGCAGCAAAATTGGAGTTGACGACAGCAGCAACGTTGGCGGTGACGACAGCAGCAAATTGGCGTTGAGGGCAGCAGCAGCGAAGACAGCGTATGTATGTACTATGTGTGTATGTATGATGGATTAGAATATGTAGATAATTATGTATGTATGTACAAACTTTTTTTTTCATAATATTCCATTTCAATTTAAATCAGTCTTACATACATATGTATATGAATTTGTGCAGTTTATGGAATATTAAATATTATTTAAATAACATAATTAAAATAAATTTTTCAACAATTAGTATATATGTATGTACGTATGACATTTAAATCTGGCAAAAAAAAATACCATCTTTAGATTTGAATCATAATTGTATACGTATATACTATACTATATTTAATACATTTTCCATTTTCTTCTAATACAATATAAACTAAAAATTTTTTTGCAAAAGTGTGTGTATGTATATGCATATAAATACATACGGTTCCACCTTAATAGTGATCACATAACGTTTGCCGTATGTGTACATACATACATATATGTATATAAATACATACAGTGGCACATTAGGGTGGATCAAATAAATTTGCGTCGTATGTGTACATGCATATATGCATATAGATACATGAAACTTGGAGAAAATTTAATACATTTTTCATAATTATAAAACATTTTGCTTGTGAAACGGTGCGGCCGACACGTTAAAATACCATTTTTGCTTGTAAAACGGTGCGTCCGTAAATATTTAAACTATAACTTTTTTTGCTTGTGCAACGGTGCGGCCGTCACGTTAAAATATATCTTTTTTGCTTGTGCCACGGTGCGGCCGTCACGTAAAACAATTACATTTTTTTGATGAAAGCGGTGCGTCCGTGATATATATATAAAACAGCTTTGTCACAATACAGGATTTTTCAATTTCGAATAAAATAACACACATGGCCAGTATAACATATTTAACTCTTTGAAATTAAATTGGAACAAACATATTTTACAGGATTTTCTAAATTTTACAGGATTTTTCACAGTTTTAAAGGCTTGGTTATACATATATTAATATTTCATTACAATTCAACATTTTCGGCGAATCATTCAAAATTTCAACAAGTTTCAACAACAATAGCAGCATAATATCAATTCAAATTCAACATTTTGGCAAATCATACAAATAGTCAACATTTTCAAGAATTCTCAATAGATGTGGTGAACTAGAAACGGCTTACAAATTTTTTTTACAATTATCGTGTTACGTGCTTTTGAAGATTTGACTGGTGCTTTTGTCAATTGCGACTTGTGCTTTTCTTAACATTATCGTGTTATGACAGACTTTGTCGAAGTTTTTAAGCAAAACCAAGAGAATTTTCAGAAAGTTATTAAACGCATATTGCAAAATCGTAAATTAACAACAAACGAGTCAAAGCTTAAGGAATATAAAGAAGATTTAATAAAAACGTTTAATGCTATTTTGGTACACGTTAAGAAAAGTCAAGTTGAAAATCTTTCAGAAGTACTATCGAGAATCGCACGTAACAAGGAGAAATTAAAAGAGTGTTTCGAAAAATTAGACATCAAATTAGAAATTCCGTCAGATCCTCTGGCGCTCATAGAAGATTTCAATATAGAGAATTCTGAATCTGAAGACGATTTTAAAGATTCAATAGCTTTTTCAGACGATTTACTAAAAGCCACTAGCTCACCCAACAATTTAGAGAACATTTCATCGAACTTTTCAGAACCATTTAATAACTTTTCCGATATGGCTACAGTCGAACAAAAGAAGTCTTTTATCAGTTATTGCGCCACGATTATAAGAGAAAATTACGCTGGCGATCCATTAGCGTTAGATTCCTTCCTAGACAAAATCGAATTAATAGAAAGTCTAGCAGAAGCAAACCTTGAGACAACTCTTATATCTTTTGTCAAATCAAAACTTGAAGGAAAAGCACGGGAAGCAATTCCGACTAATGTGACATCAATACAAGACATTAAAGACGCTCTTAGAATTCGTATTAAGCCGGACAATTCCAAGGTAGTTGCAGGAAAAATAGCTTCACTCAGAGTTTCCAATAATAACTTAACAGATTTTGCCAAACGTGTAGAAGAACTAGCTGACGCTCTAGAACGATCTCTAATAATTGAAGGCATGTCGAAGGCTAAGGCGCACGAAATGGCAGTCGAGCAATCAGTAAATGTTTGCAGATTAAATACGCGCTCTGACTTAGTGAAAGCAATTCTGGCATCGACTTCCTTCACTGATGCAAAAGACGTAGTAGCAAAGATGATCGTAGAACAGAATACTCAGGCGACAGAAAGACAGGTTTTAGCTTTTCGTTCAAGGTTTTCCAATCAAAACAATTTTCGTCAAAATAATGGAAATAGTTACTACAATAATGCCAACAGATACAACAATAACTTCAATAGGTACAATAACAACAATAACTTTAATAGGTTCAACAATAACAACAATTTCAATAGGAACAACAACAATAACAACAGGTACAACAACAACAACCAAAATAGACAGAGTAATAATTTTCGGCAAAATAGCGACAATCGAGGTAATGCAAATTCGCGTAACAATAACAATAGCCGTAATAGTAACAACAGCAGTAATAGTAACAATAGCAACAACAATAGAGGTAGCAACGCAAATGTGCGCGCTTTAAACTACGATGCCCCTCAGGAGCGAACACTGAGGGAGAGCGATCTAAGCAATTAAACGGTTTTTCTAAAATAAAAGGCATCTATTGTTTAAATTTAAATTATTCAGATTTCATAGAATTACAAATAAACCAGTCTAATAAATTTTTCTCCTTTTTAGTAGATACACAAGCCGACATTTCCTTAGTAAAAATATCTAGCATTGATTACAATTTCCCATTAAATACAAATGACATTATTAATATTACCGGTGTTACCGCTAATACTGTTTCTACTCTGGGTAAAATTGATGCAAATTTAAATTTTTCTAATTTTTCCGTAACACATACCTTACATGTAGTAGATGAAGACTTTAACATTCCATCAGATGGCATATTGGGCAAGGATTTTCTAAAACTTAACAAGTGCGTTATTAATTATGAAACGAACGTCATTTCCTTTTGGGTAGGCAATGAAAAAGTTGTGATACCAATTATTCATGGGCCGGAAGGCGACAGTTGTATCATACCCCCAAGATGTGAAATTTTTAGAATTTTTGATTTAGGAAAATCGTCCCAGCCACTTTTCGTGGATTCGCAAGAAATTGCAAAAGGTGTGTTTACGACGAAATGTATTGTTAATTCGGATAACCCAGTAGTAAAAGTGATAAACACGACAGATAAGGTAATTCATTTAAAGAAAAATAGCTTGCATACAGAAAAAATTTCAAATTACAATGTTTATTCAATAAATAAAACCAATAAAGACGAAAATAGAATACAAAAATTAACATCAATTTTAAAGAACCAAATTCCCAAATATTCACAAAATAACTTGCTAGATCTTTGCATAAAATATGGCGACATTTTTGCGCTTGATACCGATAAAATGACTTTAAACAATTTTTATGAACAGAAATTAAGAGTAACCGACAATAACCCAGTATACATAAAAAACTATAGACTACCGTATTCTCAGCGTGAAGAAATAAACCGTCAAGTAAACAAATTGTTAGATAACGATCTGATTGAACCTAGCTATTCGAACTATAATAGTCCACTGATTTTAGTCCCAAAGAAAGCTACAAATGGTCAAAAAGCGTATCGCATGTGTGTAGATTTTCGAGGAGTCAATAAAAAACTTATAGCTGATAAATTCCCGCTCGCAAGAGTCGACGACATTTTGGATAATTTAGGAAGAGCGAAATATTTTTCAACACTCGATCTTTTTTCCGGTTTTCACCAGATTCCGTTACACACCGATTCTAGGGACATAACATCTTTCAGTACCGATCGCGGAGCATTTCGATGGAAGGTTTTACCTTTTGGCTTAAACATAGCACCAAACTCTTTTTCCCGTATGATGTCAATAGCTTTTTCAGGCATTTCGCCAAATCAGGCATTCATGTATGTTGACGATGTTATCGTCATCGGTTGTAGTGAGACACATCATCTTAAAAATCTAGAAAAAGTTTTTGAAACTTGTCGCAAATTTAATTTAAAACTTAATCCCAATAAATGCAATTTTCTCCGTTCTGAGGTAACATTTCTAGGTCATAAATGCACGTCTAAGGGTTTGCTGCCAGACGACTCTAAAATAGACGCAATAAAGAAGTACAGGAAACCGACTGACAAAGACGCGGTTAGGCGTTTTGTAGCATTTGCAAATTATTACAGACGTTTTATAAAGAATTTTGCGTCGCTAGCAGCACCTCTAAATAGACTAAGCCGTAAAAATGTTAATTTTGTCTGGGATGATAGTTGTGAATTGGCTTTTGAAAAACTTAGATCCGCCCTAATGTCTCCTCAACTTTTGCAATATCCTGACTTTACAAAGGAATTTATAATTACTGTAGATGCTTCTAAAAGCGGATGCGGTGCTATATTAAGTCAAAACCATGATAATAATGATTTACCAATTTGTTATGCGTCTAAATCTTTTAACAATGCAGAACAGAAAAAACCCGTAATCGAATTAGAGTTGTTAGCTATACATTTCGCAATAAAACAGTTTAGACCTTATGTGTACGGTACACACTTCACGGTAAAATCAGATCATAGACCGTTAGTATACCTCTTCAACATGAAAGATCCAGCATCTAAATTAGCAAGAATAAGATTAGAACTTTCAGAGTATAATTTCACCATAGAGTACATTAAAGGTAAATCGAACGTAGGAGCTGACGCCCTTTCGCGTATTACTATGAACGAAGTAAAAGATGCAACAAAAAGCATTCTTACGGTACAAACGCGATCAAAGACCAAACAGTTGAAGCAACAACAAGAACCGGCAATACCAATTAATAAACATAAAAATATAGAGTTACATGTTTATGATAAATTTTCTTACGATTACTTAAAAAAGATACCGAGAGTAAAAACATACATTAAATACGATAAAAATAATTCCATTTTGAATTTAGTAATATGCGCGCATCGTAAACATAAAAAGTTAGAATTACTTGATTTTACGCCTGTTAACGAAAAAACAAATTTCGATGAGTTGTTTTCGCGGCTTGAATTAGAAGCCAACAAGCGTAATATTAAGATATTAGAATGGCCAAAAGATGATATATTTTTTAATCACATTTCGATTCAGTTATTTAAAGTCCATGGCAATAAAATTTTAAAAACTTTAGAAATCATGCTAACCGATCCTGTCGAAACAGTTACCGATAATGAAAAGAAACAAAAATTACTAGAAATTTACCATAATGATCCGATTAGTGGAGGACACTGCGGAGCAAAAAAATTATATGCTAAACTTCGTACAAAATATTTTTGGAAAAACATGACGCGTGATACGTCAAAATTTGTCAAAAATTGCCAAAAATGTTTGTTAAACAAAGTTAAGCCAAAAACAAAAGAAAATCTCGTTATAACGCCAACACCCAGCAAACCATTTGAAGAAGTCATAATAGATACAATAGGACCTTTGCCAGAATCCAAATTTGGTAACAAGTTCGCTGTTACTATAATATGCGATCTGACAAAATATTTAATTACAGTAGCAATACCAGACAAAAGTGCTAAAACAGTAGCCTCAGCAATTTTTGAAAGTTTTATTTTAGTATATGGCACAATGAAAACCATTAGAACCGATTTAGGTACAGAATATAAAAATGAAATTTTTTCAGAGTTAACACGTATTTTAAATATAGACCATAATTTCTCAACAGCGCACCACCATGAAACTGTTGGTACAATAGAAAGAAACCATAGGGTTTTCAACGAATACATACGAGCATACATAAACGAAACTTTTTCTGACTGGGACACTTATTTGAAGTATTTTACCTTTTGGTATAATACAACACCCAATACCGTTTTTGACAACAAATTTACTCCATTTGAGCTTGTCTTCGGCAAAAAGGCCACTTTGCCAAATGAAGTAAATAAAACAGAAATAGATCCACTTTATAATGCGGATAATTACGCAAAAGAAGCAAAATTTCGCATGCAAAAATCGCATGTATTAGTTAAAGAACTTGTTGAAAAACATAAGCTTGCTAATAAAGAGCAATATGACAAAAATTCCCGGCCATTACAAATTAAAGAGAGTGACCATGTATTAATTCAAAAAGAGCCAAGACTCAAACATGAAAACATATATGAAGGTCCTCACGAAGTAAAAGCAGTAGACGGCGTGAACGTCACTGTATTTGATAAAGCAAAAAATAAATTAAAAACGGTTCATAAAAACCGTGTACGCAAAGTAAACTGAAATTTAAACATACATATATTTTGAGCTAGTTATATTTACAAAAAAAAATATAAAATAAGTTTCACAAGAAAAAAGTACTAGATAACCGATTGTCATAACTAGTTACATTAAGTATTTAAAAATGGTATTTTTAAGAAAAGAAAAACACAAATTATAAGCTAAATGTACAAAAGAATTTATACAAGTAATATGAATTGCAAACATACATAAATTATAATTCTAATATTTATATATATGTATGTATTTATTTGAATATAATATAAAAATTGAGTATAGCAACATATATTAAATATAAGCATAAGCTATAAATAAGTAAAATAAAAATAAGTGTTGTTAATTAAATAAGTAAATAGGTTAAATTAAGTATAGCCGGAGCGTCCAAACATTTCGAGTCACTAAATTAATTCCAACTTATATTTTGTTTAATCATATATATATTTTTTTCCAAAAATATCATTATTTAAAATGGCTATTTAAATTGTTCTGTTTGAACGCAATGTGGGAAGGAATGGTCATCCTAACCAGTATTCGTTCAAACACACCAATTTGATCACTCAATATCAAAAAAAAAAAAAAGATTGAAGCCGGCAATATTGACCACTTGACGACTTCAATCCTTTTTTTCTATAGGAGGGATGGTGTAGCAGAGCCCACCTTCATAAACTTAAAAACATCAACCACTGAACCCACCTGTTTCATTCTGTCGCTGCACTTGTTGCCCATTGTGAATGGACAACAGGTGTAGAGACAGAATGAAAACGGGTAATGGTTTTTTTGACAGCTTATGTTAGAAGCCGCCTGACAAATTTCACTTCTGTGACTTTTTGATTTTACCAGCGAACTGGTTGGACGGCCCGGGTGGAAAAATAAGTAAAAAAAAAATTATAAAGTAAGATAGTGTACAAAAACTACATCAACATAAGAAGTAAAACTAAATAAAGTGACTAAAACAAAGAAACAATTTAATTTAAATAATTAATTGGAAAAAAACAATAAAAAGGTAAAACAAGAGTTTGAACAAAATAAAAGTAGTGTGTGTGTTAGGCGTGCGTGGGTATTGCGGCGTTTTACACGCCTAAACCGAACTTTCTTGACAGGTAACTCTCCAGTCCAGCGACATTTTTCACCATTTCTTGTGCTCTAGTTCAATTCTAAACCTTTTCTCGAAATTTATAACCGCGTTGATATCATCTCTCATGTAGTTTAGATCATAGGTGGCCAGGATTTAAGCGTAAGGGAGTCACACGACAACAACATCAATAAAAATTGCAACAACCTTCTTCTCGGAATTATAAAAATATTATTTTGCCAAACGGTTTATTGCAACAACATGTACTTATGTATGTATGTACATACATGCATACATACTTCAGTAGATATGCTGCAGCTAGGCATTCAAATATTTTGCTAAACAACATAAACGAGGTAGCAGATATAAATGTACAACAAACATACATATGTACATATGTATGTATGTATGAAGGCGTAAATACGCAATGAATGTCGGTCGATGCTGGACCGTTAGGTTTGAGTGCTCGCCGCGACGACGATTTCCGTGAAAAAAAGAAATGTGCGTTAATATGTCGAAATTTATTTGCTTGTTGTTGGGAGCCAGTCGGAGCCACAGCGATGTTGTTGGGAGACAAACGGAGTCACTGGAGCCATTGGCTGGCCATGTATGGTTTAGATAATTCTACAAAATTCATTGGATTGTGTGGATTGAGGCAAGCTCAAATTTAAAAAAAAAATCTCCATGTCAATTTTATAAAGCTGAATTAAGCAATATGAGCCTTCTATCGGCATAACAAGTTCTTCACAAGAATCCAGAAGAGGGGCGAGTGGAAGAAATTAGAAGATACCGACGCTAATACACCCTACTTTCATACGGACAGCTCCAAACTGAGCAACAAAGATGGTAGTGAAGTTTTCTGTGAAAAGCTTCAGCTCAAAGTAAGTTTGCGGACAAGTTAGATAGAGAGAGGGTACAAACTTACAGGAAATCACCACTGCGGTTTGGATATCACCCCGCCCTTGAACTTATAAAAGCACTGTTTGAGTTATCGCTTCATTGAGCAGGCTAATGCTAGATAGGCCACGGAGGTAACCTGTGTGATTTCGAGGCAAAGCTGGGCCAGACTGGATGAGAGCGGATCTGTATCTGTTTTATCTACATTTTAACTGGCTCTTCATAGGTCCACTCTGATTTGATGGGATTTGTAATATAAGCTATTCTAAATCTATCTTCCGAAAAGGCTTTTAAAGAGATCTAGGAAACCCGGGGCTCCCATGTGGTATCACAATGGGCCAATTCGGCCTAAGTGTGTCCCCGCTCTCTTAAATTATGGATGCAGCCACAAAAACTTAACCTAAACTTTTGCATAAAGCAAAATTAAAACTAAATGACGCGTTTAAATGAATATGTGTTACTGTGTATACATATGTATGTATGTACATAAGTATTTACATATGTACGTACAAAGTGAAAATTAAAGGTTCTCTTTTTGACCACAACTTTTGTTTGCTTATTTGTTTGTACATTTGTTTACTTCGGTTTATTTTGGTTGCCTTTGCGTTACGGTTTACCAGTTAGTTTTTTTTTGTTGTTGCTGTTGTTGTCATTGTTGTGGTTGTTGTTGTCATTGTTGTGGTTGTTTTTGTTATTGTTATTGTTACTCTTCGGAAACGTTTAGAATCATTAATTCTTGTAATTAATGATTTATCACGTTTACTTTAAGAGCAACGCCTTACCAAACGAAACCAAACGAAACCAAACCAAACCCCCACCATGCCCTCTCCCCTACACACATACAAATATTGAGGTTTTAATGATTAATGAATTATCAAGAACTTCATTATACACACATAAAATACAAGCAGTACACGAAGAAACTAAATTAAATATTTTTATATGCCCAATAAATACAACGGATTCGCCTCGAATTCGCGTCGGATTCGCTTTCTCTGATTATATTATCGCGGCAATAGTTCGCGGCGATAGATCGGCGAATCCGAATTCGTAGGCATGTCACTTATCACTAGCGATTCGAATTTTTTATCATTAGCGATTCGAGAATTTTTAATTTCTCTGATCGTTGGCGATTCGAAAATTTGCTCATTACCGATTCGAGATTTTTTTATAAATGGCGTTTCGAAAAATTAAAAGTTCAGAATTTGGTTTACTGACAATGGGTTAAATCCGTATAAAATAATACAAAGCATTTAAAATATTTTTATAAGAACTATAATGATTTTTTAGTACAAAACAACTTAAAAAAATAGAACAAAATGATATCGCAAAAATTGATTTACTCGAACTTGCCGCGAACTCAAGGCGAGTCCGAGAAATTACATTCGCGAAAATCTGCTTTCGCGAACTCGCCTCGAATTCGCCGCGATATCATCCTCGCGTCTGCCCAATAAACACAACGGATTCGCCTCGAATTCGAGACGAGTTCGCTTCTCTGATTATATTATCGCGGCGATAGTTCGGCGAATCCGAATTCCCAAGCGAGTCACCCCTCATTAGCGATTCGCGCATTTTTATATTCTCGGATCGTTGGCGATTCGAGATTTAGACTCATTGGTGAATACATTCTAGAAAATCTTCTTCTGCGAATCCGCCTCGAATTCGCCACGATATCATCCGAGCTTTTCAGTCGCTTGAGTAGAGTTTTAAATGGTAAATTAAAGTCCAACAGAGAATATCTTCGTGTAAAGCAAGATTTAATAAAATTAATAAATGCTATTGCGATAATTGATTTTTCTCGAGTCCATCTCGAACTCGATACAAGTCAGAAAAATTACATTCACCTCCGCGAATTCATCTCGAATTCGCCACGATATCATCCTCGATTTTGTGTTTATTGGGTGTGTTTATTGGGTGTATAAAGATGTATGTATGTATGTGTGTATGTGTGTTTATTTAAGTTTTATACAAATGTTGAAATCAACAATTTTCAATGAAGTCAAAGTCATTTATTTAATAGCACACACTTTCTTGACTGTTTGTGAGCTACTCAGCAACAAGAACAACTACAATAATGACAACAACAACAAGAAAAAGCAATAACTACAACTACAAGTAGGTACAAGTACAAGAAAAAGAAGTTTAAACATTTTAAAAATCACGATTTCCATTAATTTCTGCTATTTGAAGGAAACTTTCCTTGCATTGCTGTTGTTTTAGGTTGAGGGTTTGCGTGTTTCATGTTAAAAAAGTTAACTTTTTCTAGTGTTGCTCTATTGAGAGTCTCATTGTGGTGTATGGAACTAGCAGGGATCTTTGCTGCGCTTGCATCTTAAGAACTATAAAATAGTTTACAGGTTTAAAGCACAGACTCATTGTCTTGCAAGTCGCGTTAAGTTCAAAGATTATTTGAGCCAAAGTCGGGACACTTAACGCGCTTTCTCTGCCCCAGACTTTCCCTTTATCTCTCTCTTTGTCTTACTCTCTTTGCCTATTTCTAATAACTTTCACTTCTGTTCCGGTCACACGGTCACACTAATAACTCAATATCTAAGCTTTCATTCCCAATCCAAAGGTCAACTGCAATAATAACCTTTTACAACACACAAAATCTATTATTTACTGCATTCATTTAATACTATATGCAATTTAATATTTATATGCACAGTAAATGCATCAATCATTAAGCGTCTGCTTGTCCGAACTACCAAAAAAAGCAGAGGGAGCAAAAACATTTATTTGTTAAATTGCTGTGCTGACGTTTTTGAGAAATGCATATTTCACGTAACTCTCTATGGAGCTCTTTAGCGTAAAATAGTACAAGGAAGAATATTGCGCACGCTGGACCGTATTTTTTGACTTTTTTGGTTACAGAATTTAAGAGGAGCAAACAAAAATTTTGCATGTTTGTATACAAATACAGTTGTGTGGACAATAAATGCAGTTGTAGATGATGTATGTATGTAGTATTGTAGCAGTGCTTAAAGAACTGCAGAGTTCGTGGCTTGTGCCAAAAGCGGTCCAATTGTAATGGAAGGTAGATGAATTGTATCAAACGTAGTCCTAATGTCATGCTAAGTAGGTAAATTTTACCAATAGTGGTCCAAATATAATGCAAAGTGGATGAGTTGTGCCAAAACTAGTCCGAATGTAATGCAAAGTAGGGTAATTGTACCAAAAGTATTGCAAATGTAATGCAAAGTAGATGAATTGTATCAAAATAATGGCAACTATAATGAAAAGTAAGTAAATTGTACCAAAAGTGTCCAAATGTAAAGCAAAGGTGGTGTACTAAACCAAAAGTTGTCGTAATGTAATGGAAAGTAGATGAATTGCATCAAAAGTGGTCCTGTTGTAATTCAAAGTAGCTCAGTTGTATCAAGCGTGGTCCATATGTAATGGAATGTAGATGAATTGTAACACAAGAGGTCCAAATGTAATGCACAGTAGGTAAGTTGTACCACGAGTGATCCAAATGGAAATTAGGTGAATTGTACCAAAATTGGTCACAATTTAATGCGAAGCAGCGGAATTATACCAAAAGTAGTCCCAATGTAATGCAAGGTGGTTAATTGTACCAAATGTGATCCCAAATTAATGTAAAGTAGATGAATTGTACCAAAAGTAGTACCAATGTAATGCACAGTAGGTGAGTTGTACCACGAGTGAGCCAAATGTAATGGAAACTAGGTGAATTGTACCAAAATTGGTCACAATTTAATGCGAAGCAGCGGAATTATACCAAAAGTGGTCACAATGTAATACAAGGTGCACTCTAAAAACAGCATGTAAACTTACCATAGAAATAAGTTGGTATTTCAACAAAAAAGTGTGTACTAACGCGAAAAAAATGTTTAATATTTACTCTAAAGCATTTTGTGCATACCATTGCGATTATTTTAATAGAAAATATACATCGTCAAATAATTCCGAACATTGTTTCTGTAAATTTCAACATTTTTTACATACAAATGGTAAATATCAACAAAAAAGTTTACGCGTGAACAAGTGATGTTTAAAAGTAAGCATGTATTGTGTACAATTGCTATCAATGTTTAGTTTCACACATAAAGTCGTGTCAACAGTCGTGAACGACGCTTGTAAGTTAAAAGACGGAAAACGTGGTGCTATAATTTAAGTACATATTTTTTGGCATTTTAAATAATATTTATAAGCTTGGCCGTATATTTTTGATTGCGAATCCTTATCGCAACACTTTGAAGAATTGACGGATATAAAAGCTCATACTTTTACAGACAACTTTGAAAGAGACAAGGACATCAAATCCAATCGACGTAATATGCGCCATTGCAAAATACTCTGGCGAAAACATAAGTTATTTGTTTACGAATTTTCATGGAAGTCATTATTATTGTTCAATAAAAAATACCTTTAAAATCATAATTTTAAAAACCATATTTCAGTTTGGAACTAGCAAAGATGACATGATAACAAAAATTCCAACTTGTGCACCTTTAATTCCATTTCTTGGTAAGAAATTTCATATTTATTTATGTATGTATATACATAATTCTAAATACGTGCATATGTACATATATAAACAAGTATATTTAATTTTTCAGAGAATGACGTTTCCAAGGAAAGCACTGAATGGCATCAACATTTTAGCTAGCATTCAACAAGTTATACATTTTTACTTTGCTTTTAACATTCTGTACCCAAAAGAAATTTCACAGACTATGGAATTTATGGTACGAGATTTTTATAAGCATTACCCCTTCTGCTCGCGAGGTAAAAACAAGAATATCAAGAATTTACAAAAAGTACCTAAATAATTTAATTTGTAAGCTAACGAATTTTGAATAATTAAAGTATGTTCATAGCTTTTTGCTGGAAAAAAAAATGTTTGATATGTATGTATTTATAAGTACAGTGGGGCTGAGATACATAGCACACTTTAAATTTTTTACAATATTCAGGTACGTTTGACATAAAAATTGGAGTTTAATACTTTATACAAAATTCACCACTGAATATGTACATATGCACTATGTAATTATCTTTATGACCGTTATTTTATGTAAACTATACTTTGTAAACAAACTGAATTCCATTTTCATTAAAAATCTTACAACAAAATAATTACATATGTTAATTTCTTCTTTATTTAAAACTTATATAAAGACTTTAAATAATTCATTCTGACCTTCACACAATTTTGTTTAATCGTCCAAGAAACATTCATTGGCATACATAAATATATACATATGGTGGACAAAAAAACAATATATATATATCATTTTCTCATCTAAAGTTTAACGGAGCTAAATCCTCTTAGTAATATATTTCGCTGTACCATATAAAACCGAGCACTTTAAAAATTTCTTACGAAGAAATTCTTTCAGTATTAAACCTATAAGCACAATAAATCGTCTTATCATACCAAAACTAGCACTTTCAAAATTTCTTACGAAAAAATTATTTGTAAGAAATTTTGAAAGTGCTAGTTTTGGTATGATAAGACGATTTATTGTGCTTATAGGGTTTATATTGAAAATTACACATCAATGTGTAAATTTGTCATTGAGTGCACATTTGATGTTTAAGCTCTTACACATGTAATGTGTAAATTTGTACATGAGTACACATTTTGTGTCTAAACTCTTACACATAAAGTGTTTAATTTTCAACGTACACTTCCTGTGTGTAAAATTGCAGCTACTAAGGTAGGCAAACAGTTGCCTACCTTATTAGGCGTAAATTTACTAAATTATTTTTTAGTGTGTGGTTAATTGTACCAAATGTGATCTCAAAGTAATGTAAAGTAGATGAATTGTACCAAAAGTAGTACAAATGTAATGCACAGTAGGTGAGTTGTACCACGAGTGATCCAAATGTAATGGAAACTAGGTGAATTGTACCAAAATTGGTCACAATATAATGCGAAGCGGAGGAATTATACCAAAAGTTGTCCCAATATAATGCAAAGTGGATTAATTGTACCAAAAGTGATCCCAAAGTAATGCAAATTAGGTGAATTGTACCAAAAGTAGTACCAAGGTGTAGGTGTATTAACTCCTGCTGCCAGAATTATGCTCAATATTGTACTTAGCCAAATAAGCACGCATACGCAGAACACAATCAGCTAGACAAACGAACAATTGTTTTTTTTTTAATTCTATTTTTTTGTTCTTTTTTCTTTTTTTTTTCTCTGTTTTGCATTCTGCGACCATTTAATACACTAAAGTGCAAATGAACTAAACTGCAAAAGTGCTTTATTTGCCAAGCAAAGGGAAAGGCATAAAATACGACTCCTTACTTAGTATAAAAGCATATTCCACAAAACGCTTCACGAGCTCGAGCGCGTCACAGCTTC